>CM056050.1:252041356-253321770 GCA_029574335.1 Rana kukunoris | reverse complement strand
TTCTCTACCTTTCCAGCTTTAGTGGAGGAGCCCCTTCAAGTCATTGATAAGGGAAAAGTCCCTAGAAAAGGGTCTTGTATGTAGACGTGGGTCGCATTAAGTTGACTAATGTATTGTTGAAAATGCTTGAGGTCCAAAAAGCACATCTGTTATACACTTGGGTGTCTCCACCGTGGTCGGGACGAGGTGGTAACTGCGTAGTACCAGTAGGTGGAGCCAAGTTGTACAGGCTATGCTTTATGTTAATTACAAGAGAAACTGGTTGATACCATGTTTGTTAGCAGTGTGGCAGATGGTCTCAAGGTTCTCTGAGAGGGTGCTTCCACTTACCATTTGGATGGCAAGGTGATCAGAAGAACTCTTGAAAACATCAGAAGTCTCTCCGCCTGATGCGGTGACTAGGAAAATTTCTGCTGATGCAGTGCAAAGTGTGGCTGAGCGTAGTCAGTAGAGGGTATGCACACTGCCTCACCCACTAGACTTCACATGAAGGAAGGGACCGGAATGGACGTGGCAGTAGCGGAGATTTTTCCTGTCAGTCGCACAAAGGTACAAATTAAAGTACCCGGAGACACTCGGGAGAAGTGTTAGAAAAAGGTTCCCTATTTGAAGAATGTAAGGGTATCAGGGAAGGCAGTGTTCCCCCTGAGAAAAGAAAATAAGCCCAGGAACCCCAGAAGAGAGAGAAAGCTTAGGATAGAAAAAAGTGGGATCCCATGGAGAGTCAGGGTAGGACTTACCTGGAAGCGCACCCGAAAAAATGGTTGGGCCGGCACAAAGGTGTCCCAACCCTAATGACTTGTGCTGGAGAAAACTGACATAGCAGTTTTCTCCAGGCTTTGATTGTTTTGAATGGGGCTGTGTGGTTGGAGATCCTGCAGACACTTGGGCAGGATGGGATCTCCAACCCTGTGTCCAGATCTTACAGACAGCCAGCAGGTTGGGTTCCCAGCTTAACGCTGCCAATATAATCAGGGACTGGTCAGAACAGAGAGGGAGATGGAATGTGTGCAGCTGGCTGTTGCTGCAAGACAGACCTGTATGTGGGGTTCTGTCTGTCTGCCCTGCAAGACTACATCCCTGCTGTGGGGGGACTTTGTGCCGACGGACTGAGAGGCTAGTAGACTTGAGGTGGCTAGTGAGTCCAAGAGGGGCTGGAGGAAGTCCTTAAGTCTGGGAGACAGCAGACTGGAGAATCCTGTTGACAGCAGACTGGAGAATCCTGTTGAGGCCAGGAGTGGGCCAAGGTTCAAAAAGGTACTGCAAGGCCAAAGTAAGCCTAGGAGCCAGGAGGCTTGGAAGAACCCCTGCGTGGGAATCCTGTATGTGAACTGTTTATTTTGCCTTTTTAATAAAAATGGGCTGCCATGCCCTCAAACCGAATAAGTGCCTACTGTGGACTCGCTAAAAAATCGTATTTTGCCACTTGAGTTAGACCTCCAATGTTTACAATATATACACCAGTATTGGGACACCTGCCTTTACAAGCACATGAACTTTAATGGCATCGGAGTCTTAGTTTGAAGGGTTCAATATTGAGTTGCCCACCCTTTGTAGCTATAACAACAACTTCAACTCTTCAAGGAAGGCTGTCTTCAAGGTTTTGGAGTGTGTCTATGGGAATGTTTGACCATTCTTCCAGAAGCGCATTTATGAGGTCAGGCACTGATGTGGTTGAGAAGACCTGGCTCGAAGTCTCTGTTCTAATTAATTCCAAAGGTGTTCAATCGGGTTGAGGTCACGACTCTGTACAGGCCAGTCAAGTTCCTCCACCCCAAACTCGCTCATCCATGTCTTTATGGATCTTGTTTGTGCACTGGTCCAAATCATTTGTTGGAGGGGGATTATGGTGTGGGGTTGTTTTTCAGGGGTTGAGCTAGGCCCCTTAGTTCCAGTGAAGGGACCTTTAAGGAGTCAGCATACCATGACATTTTGGAAAATTTCATGCTCCTACCTTTGTGTTTTTTTTTGGATGGCCCCTTCCTGTTCCAACATGACTGCACACCAGTGCACAAAATAAGGTCCATAAAGACATGGATAAGCGAGTTTGGAGTGGAGAAACTTGACTGGCCCTCACAGATTCCTGACCGCAACCCGATAGAACACTCTTTGGGTGAGTGGAGACTGCGAGACAGGCCTTCTCGTCCACATCAGTGCCTGACCCAGGGCCGGCCCTATGATGGGACCCGATGGTACCTCGGTCCCAGGCGGCACTTTAAGGGAGTGGCAAATTGCCGCCTGCCAGCCCGATCCGCTGCACATGTGCCTGGGTTTCCACCCGCCGGAATCCCGGGCACACGTACCTGTTCTGTGGCAGCCGAATCCGTGGCTGCTAGAGGGGTGCACAATCATTCCGTGCCCGCTATGTTCACAGTCACACTAGTACTACTGCCTAAAAACACTGCTCTGTGTTTGAGCTGAGCTGAGTTCAGCAATTGGTAGCGGCAGGTGTCCTGTGATTAACTGAGCAGGTCATATGCAGGACATGAGGCTCTGTGATTCGCCTAGAGGTGCTGGACAGTGACACATGTGGATGCAGGGCTGAACTGTATCTGTAGGCAATCGCGCCTGCCCTGCATGCTCCTAATTGACTGGGTGACACTATCTACTGAGGTCTGCCTCTCTCCTCCTCAATGTCAGCCGCCCACCCTCCTCCTCAGTGTCAGCCGCCCCCCCCTCCTCAATGTCAGCCGCCCCCCTCCTCCTCAGTGTCAGCCGCCCCCCCTCCTCAGTGACAGCCACCCCCCCTCAATGTCATCAGCCCTCCCTGCTCCTCATTGTCAGCTGCCCCCCTCCTCCTCAGTGTCAGCTGCCCCCCCTCCTCTGTGTAAGCTGCCCCCCCCTCAATGTCAGCCGCCCCCCCCCCCTCCTCCTCTGCGTCAGCCACCCCCCCTCCTCTGTGTCAGCCGCCCCCCCCCCCTCCTCAGTGTCAGCCGCCCCCCCGTCAATGTCAGCCACCCCCCTCCTCCTCAATGTCAGCAGCCGCCCCCCCTCCTCCTCAATGTCAGCTGCCCCCCTCCTTCTCAGTGTCAGCTGCCCCCCTCCTCCTCAGTGTCAGCTGCCCCCCCTCCTCCTCAGTGTCAGCTGCCCCCCCTTCTCCTCAGTGTCAGCCGCCCCCCTTCTCAGTGTCAGCCGCCCCCCCCTCCTCCTCAGTGTCAGCCGCCCCCTCCTCCTCCTCAGTGTCAGCTGCCCCCCCTCCTCCTCAGTGTCAGCCGCCCCCCTCCTCCTCAGTGTCAGCTGCCCCCCTCCTCCTCAATGTCAGCCGCCCCCTCCTCCTCAGTGTCAGCCGCCCCTCTCCTCCTCGGTGTCAGTAGCCCCTTCCTCCTCGGTGTCGGCCCCCACTCCTTCTCGATGTCAGCCACCCCCTCCTTCTCAGTGTCAGCCGCCCCCTCAATGTCAGCCGCCCCCCCTCCTCCTCAATGTCAGCTGCCCCCTCTCCTCCTCAGTGTCAGCCCCCCTCTTCTGTGTCAGCCCCCCCATTCAGTGTCAGCCCCCTTCCCCTCAATGTCAGCCACCCCCTCCTCCTCAATATCAGCTGCCCCCCTCCTACACAGTGTCAGCCCCCTCCCCCTCAATGTCAGCCTCCCCCCTCCCCCTCAACGTCCCGCCCCCTCTTCCTGTATGTCAGCCTCCCCCTCTTCTGTGTCAGACGCCCCCCCCAGTGTCAGCCCCCTCCCCCTCAATGTCAGCCGCCCCCTCTCCTCCTCAATGTCAGCTGCCCCCCTCCTCAATGTCAGCCGCCCCTCCTCCTCCATGTCAGCCGCCCCCCCCTCGTCAATGTCAGCTGTCCCGCCCCCTTCTCCTGTATGTCAGCCGCCCCCTCCTCCTGTATGTCAGCTGCCCCCCTCCTCCTGTATGTCAGCCGTCCCCCTTCTCCTGTATGTCAGCCGCCCCCCCTCCTCTGTCAGCCGCCCCCCCTTCTCTGTCAGCCGCCACCCCTTCTCTGTCAGCCGCCCTCCTCCTCCTGTATGTCAGCCGTCCCCCCTCCTCTGTCAGCCACCCCCCTCCTCTGTCAGCCACCCCCCTCCTCCTGTATGTCAGCTGCCCCCCCTCCTCCTGTATGTCAGCTGCCCCCCTCCTCCTGTATGTCACCCGCCCCCCCCTCCTCCTCTATGTCAGACGCCACCCCCTCTTCTCTGTCAGCAGACCCCTCTTCTCTGTCATCTCCCTGCTGCCTGCCTTCACTCTGGGACACAGCAAATGGCAGTCCGCTACATGTGGCAGGTGAAGTGGCAACTGACAATCCACAATGTGTGACGTCGTGGCAAGTGACAATCCGCAATGTGTGGCAGGTGACGTTGAGGCAAGTGACAAAATGCAATTTGTGACATCGTGGCAAGTGACAACCTGCAATGTGTGGCAGGTTGCATCGTGGCAAGTGACAATCCGCAATCTGCGACGTTGTGGCAAGTGACAATCCGCATCTGAATGCAGGTGATGTGGCAAGTGACACGCTTGGGGCTCCCACTGATTCTGCATTATGGTGAGTTGAACTATTTTATATATTATATATTATATAACAATGTAATAATAGAAATTATGCATTTCACTAATTTTGTTTTGCGATACGGCACTGCATCAATTTAACTAACAAATGTGCGGTCGTGCAATGCTGTACCCAAACAAAATGTAGGTCCTTTGTTTCCCACAAATAAAGCTTTCTTTTGGTTTTATTTCTTCATCGGTTTAGGCCAATGAGTATTCTTCTACATATGTGAAGGGGTAAATGTGTTTCCCTGGGAGGTGTTTCTAACTGGGGGGATGGGACTGAATGAAGGAGGAGAGAGATCTATGTTCCTAATTACTAGGAACAGCAGATCTGTCTCTCCTCCCCTGTCAGAATGGGGATCTGTCTGTTTGCAATGACAGTTCCCCGTTCTGGCTCTCTGTGGAGCGATCGTGGGTGGCCGGCTGACATTGCGGCCACACACAGGTCCTTTTTTACTTCTATATACATGTATAGAGTCATGATAGGTCCTCTTTATATTCCAACATACATGTATTGAGCCAAGACGTGTCCTTTTACACTCCTATACACATGTATAGAGCCCTGACAGGTCCTTTTAAACTCCTATATACATGTATGGAGCCATGATCGGTCCTTTTTATATTCCTACATACATGTATAGAGCCAGGACAGGTCCTCTTAATACTTATATTTACACGTATAGTGCCATGACCGTTATACTTCTATACATGAATAGAGCCATGACAGGTCCTCCTTATATTCCTACATACATGTATAGAGCCATGACATGTCCTCTCTATACTTATATATACATGTATAGTGCCATGACCGGTCCTCATTATACTCTTATACATGAATACAGCCATAACAGGTCCTTTTTATTGAGCCATGACAGGTCCTCTTAAAGGAACACTAAAGGTTCGTTTTTTATTAGGTCAATTAATTGCTGTAAGCTAGAGCATTTAAATATCACTTACCTCGTTTTTCCTTTTGACCTCCAAAATACAGTAATCCAGGTTTGAAAATGCCATTACCTGTCTCTCCTCTTCTTGCTTTCCACCAGCATCTGAGCCGTTTTGCATGGTGGAAAGCAGAATTTGCTCACCCCCTCCCTATGACTACAGCCCTGCATGAAGATGCTCTCGTATCCCTCACAGGCATGGAGGCTAAGCCTAATGGTAACTGTGGTTGCCATTAGGCCGTGATGTAGCAAGAATAAATGCGCACCGCAAACCAGGAAGTCAGTGAGAATAACGATTCAGGAGTGACAGAGGTGAATAAAACAGCTCGATTTCAACAGGTTTCAAACTAGTTATAATTCAAAACATTACTTTTTACTTTATCAGCTACTGTCAGACTTTAATTTAAGAGGAAAATATTTTTGTCTTTACAACCCCTTTAAGTTATCATGATATAAAATGATATTCTTTTGGTGGGCGTGATTTTTTTTTGTGGGGGCAGCATTTCATTCTTGGTACCAGGCAGCACAATGTCTTAGGCCGGCACTGGCCTGACCTCACAAACGCACTTCTGGAAGAATGGCCAAACATTCCCATAGACACACTTTTAAACCTTGTCTTGCTCAACGCTGGATCGAATGAGGGCTCAGGTAGGTAAATGTTTAAAAACCACTTTAACTACTTGCCGACCGCCCGCCATCATATTACTGCGGGACGGTGGCACTGTTCCGCAAGAGCACGTGGCTCTACGTCCTCTCTTTAGCGGCCGCCAGGGGGCGCGCCCAGCGGGTACGATCGCCGCCGGGCAGACTCGATCGCTCGTTACAGAGCGGGGAACGGGAGCTTTGTGTGTAAACACAAAGCTCTCGTTCCTGTCAGCGGGGGAAACGCTGATTTTCTGCTCATACAATGTATGAACAGAAGATCAGTGATTTCCCCTAGTGAGTCCACCCCCCCCATAAAGTTAGAACACAAACAGGAACACACTTAACCCCTTCCATGACCCCTAGTGTTAACCCCTTTACTGCCAATGGCATTTTTATAGTAATACAATGCATTTTTATAGCATTGATCGCTATAAAAATGCCAATGGTCCCAAAAATGTGTCAAAAGTGTCCGATGTGTCCGCCATAATATCGCAGTACAGAAAAAAAAAAACGCTGATCGCCGCCATTACTAGTAAAAAAAAATATTAATAAAAATGCCATAAAACTACCCCCTTTTTGTAAACGCTATAACTTTTGCGCAAACCAATCAATAAACGCTAATTGCGATTTTTTTTAACGAAAAATATGTAGAAGAATACGTATCGGCCTAAACTGAGGAAAAAAAAAGTTTTTTTATATCTTTTTTGGGGATATTTATTATAGCAAAATGTAAAAAATATTGCATTTTTTTCAAAATAGTCGCTCTATTTTTGTTTATAGCGCAAAAAATTAAAACCGCAAAGATGATCAAATACCACCAAAAGAAAGCTCTATTTGTGGGAAAAAAAGGACGCCAATTTTGTTTGGGAGCCATGTCGCACGACCGCGCAATTGTCTGTTAAAGCGACGCAGTGCCGAATCACAAAAAGTGCTCTGGTCATTGGACAGCACTATGGTCCGGGGCTAAAGTGGTTAAGTAAACTTGTTACTTTGCTCTAAATAAATTAAAGGCAGCTGAATGTGCAGGTAAAATATACATATATTAACAGTTTTACCAGCCAGTGTACTCCTAAAAGCTTTATCATGTTAATGTAAGTTCAAAAGTCATCATCAATTTTTCAGCTCACAGATATGATTAAAATAGCACCTTGTGATCTTGTCATGAAGGTCCTTGTGCCGAGACCTTCCGTTATAGGGATGACCACGCTATGGTGTTTAAAGTAGTCACAATTCTGCAGAGAAACCAATCAGCTTCCAGGTTGTATTGCTAAAGCTGAGGTTAGAAGCTGATTGGTTTCTCTGCAGAACTGTGATTACTTTTGCCCTCTCTAGCTTTAGTAAATAAACCCCTATGTGCTTCTGCGTTCCCAATTGAGGCTTCTGATTAGGGTTGCCACCTCATCCCTTTAAACCCAAGCACATATTAATTACACAGGATCTGTGGCTGATTAAGGTGGTAATTAAACTCATTTAGGCTGGGTTCACACTTATCCGACAAACGGTCCGACATTGGGACCTCATGTCGCTTGAAGTGTGAAAATTAATGTTTCCCTATGAGAGCCATCTTACCTGGTCCGATACAAGTCGGTCCGACTTTGAAAATGTTCCCTGTACTACTTTGGTCCAACATTTATCCTACTTCAGCCCATTGAATATCATTAAAGGAACACTAAAGGTTTGTATTTTATTAGATCATAGGATTGCTGTAAGCTAGAGCATTTAAATATCACTTACCTCGTTTTTCCTTTTGACCTCCAAAATACAGTAATCCAGGTTTGAAAATGCCATTTCCTGTCTCTCCTCTTCTTGCTTTCCACCAGCACCTGCATGGTGGAAAGCAGAATGTGCTCACCCCCCCCTCCCTATGACTACAGTCCTGCGTGAAGATGCTCTCTTAACCCTAATAGGCATGGAGGCTAAGCCTAATGGGAAATGTAGTTCCCATTAGGCCGTGATGTAGCAAGAATGAATGCGCACCACAAACCAGGAAGTCAGTGAGAATAACGATTCAGGAGTGACAGAGGTGAATAAAACTGCTGGATTTCAACAGGATCAAACTAGTTATAATGCAAAACATTGCTTTTTACTTTATCAGCTACTGTCAGACATTAATTTATGAGGAAAATATTTTTGTCTTTACAACCCCTTTAAAGTCAGATCAAAGTAGGAGCCTTGTCCTTACCACCTGACTTTTGACATTCGACAGAGCAGCAGTAAAAATTATTTATCTTACACTGGGATCGGATCATTTCATGGACTGATCGTGTGTACGCGGCCTGACATGTCAGATAAAAGCAGCCTGACTTTTCTGTCCGGGGTTGCTATAAATAAATTAGCAGGGAGCGGGTTCTGTTACAAAACACCTCTGAGAGTCTCTGCCTATGATGAGAGGGGGTGTGTGCCTTTCCTCCAATCAGCAATGTTAGCTATCTTGGCTGACATGTCCAGACATCACACTCCAGGAAGAAAAAATCTTCTAACACGATCTGAACTTTCTAAACAGTATATAAATGTGAAGACAGCAGATATGGTTGTAAAACCTATGTAGGGAGATTTTGTTCATCTCTGTGTATCATCTGAGGCTGTTCACTTCACTGGTTGTATGGAGGGTTTACATCCACTTTAAATGTGACTTTCACTAAACATTCAGTACTGGGACCCACTTAAAACATGTCACTGGTACTATACATTTCCATGGCAAGGTCCGTGGTTTAGTCACATGGATAGGAAAAGTGTCTGTCCTTTTGATGTGGTAAGACCAGAGACTTTTCTGCCAACGTACTTCTAAAAACACTCAAAATTGTGTTTCTAATTGCTTATTGCAGTTCATTAAAAGCCCTCCTGTAACACCAGCCTTACATTGTACAATTTATCATTTTGGTTTGTGGGCTTTTGTCTCTAAACAGTGAACGTTATTATATTCAATGCTGTTAGTGTAAATGTAAGAGCCATTGATGTCTACAAATGGTTGCAAATTAATAATACATAAACTCTTAAAAGGTATTCCAATAAAGAGTATGATAACACCGATATGAAAAACTCATGGGAATGCATGGTTCAAGACTTTTTTTTTTCAGCTGCCACTAATCGAAACTTCCATTGCCATGAGTCATGACAAATGCTTCTGCTTTACCCTCTGATGTTGTCAATAATTTCCATTGACTTTCCCTGAATTGAAAAAGAGTGTGTCTCTTTAGCGTGTATCTGTGGCTAGGAAGCAACCTATTTAAAGTGTAATTGAACTAAAGTCAAAAAGTCCACTCAATTTACCTTTTGAGTTTTCTCTAAGCCAGTGAAAGACAGATTACTGGAAGAGCCTCACATGTCCTTCTTGATAGGTCTTCTAATAAGGGACACATTTTTTGCAACAGCTTTTTTTTTCTCTTCATGTGACACGTATAGTAAGGATTCAGGAAAACTTAAAAATGATTTGCAATGATGCATGTGCATTTTGACTTCTACGCCCTCAAAAATGTGCAAGCTTATGCACGTGCGTACTAGCCTGACAGCTGATACAGTGTCCATGACACTATCAGTGATCTACATTAGTGCATTAAAGACATTCTTTTTTAGAGTTTAAAAGTATTGCATTTAAATAAATTAAATCAGTTAAGAAAAACTATACCAGCACCAGCTAATGTACTGGTAACACAGGCGTCTAAGCTTAAGGTGAGCTGCCATCCTGTCACTGGTGGAGGGTCACGTCTGAGCAATATTATTTGAATTTAACACAGAGGTGGAAGATACATTCATGACATCACTGGACAGAGATGGGGCTCAGGTAAGTATTAGGGGGTGTCGGGACGGCTGCTGCGCACAGAAAGCTTTTTATCTTAATGCATTGAATAGAATGCATTACGATAAAAAAAACTTTTGACTCTACAACTCCTTTAAAGGCTAAGTTCACCTTTGTTCAACTTTTTTCAAAATTCCAGCTCCCCTATGTACCAATATAACATTAATGTACTTCCTTTGCAAAAATAAAACAACTTTCCACTTATTCTACACACACGCTTACCTCACTTTCTTCATGGCTATTTGAAAACACTGCTCCATTATTTCTGCCTTATTTCCTGGACAGACTTTAGGTAATGATACAGGAAGGAGTTGACCAGCTGACCTCATTAGCACACACACTGCATCATCTACCCTCAGCTGGTCAACTCCTTAGGCTCCATTCACACCTGAGCATAGTGTTTTCAGGCAGAAATTCACGCAATTTTTGTGGCGTTTTTTACCAATTTTTTTTTTACCGCGTTTTTGTATAGGTCAAAAGGTCACCAATGTAAAAAGCAGAAAAACGCCCAAATATGCCTAAAAAAAGTCCAAGAACTTGTTTGAGCTTCAGGCATTTTGGAGCTTCAGGCGTTTTGGAGTGGAGATATAAACCATCTCCATAGAGAATAATAGATTTTTCCCCTCCAGCATTTTCTAGCTTCAGGCTTCAAGCTACAAAACGCTCAGGTGTGAATGGGGTCTCACTGCATCTTGACCTAAAGTCTGTCCAGGAAGTAAGGCAGAAGTAATGGAGCAGTGTTTTCAAACAGCCATGAGGACAGTGAGGTGAGTGTGTAGAATAAATGGAAAGCTTTTTTATTTTTGAAATATAAGTACATTAATGCTATATTGGTACATAGGGGAGTTTAGAAAAAAGGGTAAACTTAGCCTTTAATGCATTTTATCACAGCAGAACTCATTAGGGCAGCAGACTTCATCAGGGGGAGAAAGATGGTTGTCTCACATGGTGGTCCTTTTAGGCTTCTGAGGCACTGCAACTAAAGGGCACTCTTAAACAAGTTATTGCTTTAATTTAAGCTACCAGACACTGTCTTAAATATACCAAACTTTTACAGTGTTACACAAAAGAGTCACAGGAATAATTGAAAGGATTGATTAGCTTCATGTAGAGAGAGACAGCTTAGTACTATAGAGGCAAAGGCAGAAGTGAGGTTGACAAAACTTCATGAATCAATGAATCCAGAGCTCATACAAGTCTCTGCAGTCAAGATCTACCACTCTCAGTCAACAATTTATTACTTCATACTGTGCTGGCTCAGAAATTGCTAAAAATAAGGCAGTCTTCGCTCAAAAGAAAGCAGACATGGATACGGAAGGAGGCTGCCAGCAAGAAGGCAGAGATAGAGACAAAGGCTACAAGCAAGAAATCAGAGATAAAAGCAGACGCTGACGAGATGGAAGGAGATGCATGAAAGAGAACATAGGCGGAAGCATGCCACAGTTGTGGCAAGGTTAAAAGTTTTGAAACAAGCTGCTTGCAAGGGTGAAGGAGATAACAGCAGCAGACATTGGGGGTTATTTACGAAAGGCAAATTCACTTTGCACTACAAGTGCAAACTACAAGTGCAAAGTGCAGTCGCTGTAGATCTGAGGGCTATATCTGAAATGAGGGGAAAATCTGCTTATTTTATCATCCAATCATGTGCAAGCTAAAATGCTGTTTTTTTATTTTCCTTGCATGTCCCTTCCGATCTACAGCGACTTCACTTCCAAGTGCACGTTTAGTGCAACTTCAAGTGCACTTTGCACTTGTAGTTTGCACTTGTATTGCAAAGGTGGATTTCCCTTTAGTAAATTTTAACCCCCTTTATGTATTTTGTACATCATATTGCTCACATGCCTATTCAGAACTTTAGTCTCAGTCACAGTAGCTACATCACTCAAACAAGCTCTGTACACTGCACCTAACCACCTCTCCAGTTTGTTTGTCTATGACTCAGTACACCAATACTCAGCATCTCAATCAGCTATGAACACCTATCTATCTATCTATCTATCTATCTATCTATCTATCTATCTATCTATCTATCTATCTATCTATCTATCTATCTATCTATCTATCTGTCTATCTGTCTATCTGTCTATCTATCTATCTATCTATCTGTCTATCTGTCTATCTGTCTATCTGTCTATCTGTCTATCTGTCTATCTATCTATCTATCTATCTATCTATCTATCTATCTATCTATCTATCTATCTATCTATCTATCTATCTATCTGTCTATCTGTCTATCTGTCTATCTGTCTATCTGTCTATCTATCTATCTATCTATCTATCTATCTATCTATCTATCTATCTATCTATCTATCTATCTATCTATCTGTCTATCTGTCTATCTGTCTATCTGTCTATCTGTCTATCTGTCTATCTGTCTATCTATCTATCTATCTATCTATCTATCTATCTATCTATCTATCTATCTATCTATCTATCCACAGTGAATATATATATTTATATATTTTTTCTGTGACAACACTGAAGAAATTACATTTTGCTACAATGTAAAGTAGTCAGTGTACAGCTTGTATGACAGTGTCAATTTGCTGTCCCCTCAAAATAACTCAACACACAGCCATTAATGTTTAAACCGCTGGCAACAAACGTGAGTACAACCCTAAGTGAAAATTTCCCAATTAGCCATTTTCCCTCTCTGGTGTCCTGTGACTCAGTGTTACAGTGTCTCAGCAGTGAATGGGAGCAGGTGTGTTAAATGTGGTGTTATCGCTCTCACACTCCCATACTGGTCACTGGAAGTTCAACATGGCATCTCTCTTACGTTCTGAAAAAAAATTATGTTTGCTTTACATAAAGATGGCATAGGCTATAAGAAGATTGACAAGACCCTGAAACTCAGCTGCAGAATGGTGGCCATACAACAAATTAACAGGACAGGTTCCACTCAGAACAGGCCTTGACATGATCCACCAAAGACGTTGAGTGCACAGTCTCAGCATCATATCCAGAGGTTGTCTTTGGGAAATAGACATATGAGTGCTTCCAGCATTGTTGCAGAGGTTGAATGGGTGGGGGTTAGCTGTCAGCATAGGCATGCGCACAGGGTGATTCCTCTCAAGCCTGCCTTGCATACACACAATCGTGAAAAAAAATGCTTGAGCGCGGTGACTTACAACACGTACGACGGCACTATAAAGGGGAAGTTCCATTCAAATGGCGCCACCCTTTGGGCTACGTATGCTAATTTCCCATCTCATAACTTGCTTCTGAGCATGCGTGTTTTTCCCCCACTCTTTAAAGCGTACACACGACCACTTTTCACAACGTGAAAAACAATGACATTAAAAAATGATGAGAAAAGAGCAGGTTCTACATTTTTAGCAGCCATTTTTCTCATCGAGAAAAATGCTCTGGAGCATACACATGACCGGTTTTCACGTCCAATTAAAAAAATTGCATTTTTCTCGTCATGAAAAAACTGTCGTGTGTACGCTGCATTAGGGCCTGTATATTGCAGGAAAATTGAGCTGAGCATCAGGCCTTGTACACACGACCGAGGAACTCTTCAGAAAAGACACATTGTTTTCCTCGACGATTTCCATGAAACTCGACAAGCTGTCTTTGCGTACACACAGTCAAGACCAAATCTCCTCGTTCTCAAAAGCGATGACATACAACACATAGACGGCAGGGGAAGTTCGATTCCACTGGCACAACCCTTGGGGCTGCTTTTGCTAATCTCATGTTACTGCGTGTTAAGTAAAAGTTTGGTGAGAGACGATTCGCACTTTTCAGTCTGTTACAGCATGACAAATGTGCTATCTCCATTACAAACGCTACTTTTACCGAAGGTGTGCGGGTTTCTAAGCATACACACGAACGTGTTTCTCGTCGAAAACCAGCTCAACGAGGAACACGGCGAGGAAATTGAGACTCCCGTCGAGGAAAAAGAGAACTTGTTCCTCGACAGTTTTCTCGATGAAAAGCATACACGACCGTTTTCCTCAGCAAAAAAGCTCTCCCAACAAGTTTCTTGATGGATTCTGTCGAGTTTCTCGGTCGTGTGTATGAGGCCTCAGAGTGCTATCCAAATCCATCTCAGGGTTTTTGCAGAAGCAGTATAAAATTAGGGATAGATAGTGCAAGAAGGTGAGAGTAGAGGTTTGAGAGAAATGGTTTTCTTGAAATCTGATTACATCCACGTGGTGGATGTTACTTTCTACTGTTATAGCCTGGAGTTCTATGAGAGCTAACCTTTCGTGACATTAGAAAAACTCCCAGGTAGGGTTTCCAAACCACAAAACAGTCACCTGTTATAGAGTGTTCAAGGTGGATATTAAACACAGGAAGGGAGAAAGGGATCTAAGGCCAAAGAGGAGTAGTGGAGGAAGGCCAGGTGAAGGAAAAAGAGGAAGAAGCAGTAATTTAGAGAAAGTAAGACAGAAATGGGCAGGGGAGGGAGGTGACAAAGCACATGGTATAAAGCAAAGGCTTTAGTTCAGCCAAAAAGTGGAAGGGGGCAACAGGTGGTGGGGTAGGGATATGCAGCAAATTGCTGTTTAATAGGCCACCAGTCAGGACTTAGCAAATAGCAGGACCAATGGATTGATTCCGACCTCTGGATGGAGCTGTACCTGACCCAATCTGAGACCCTCAAGGGGATTTAAAGCCCAAAGGGTGTCAATTCTATGACAAGGAAGGGATCACCTCTAGGGAGAAATGATATGCAGGAGTTGCTAAATCTCCTAGCATTTCATGGCCTCTGCAATTTCAATAAGAGAGTGGGACCTCTCCTTAAAGTGAAACTGGAAATCTCTATTAATATTGAATGCATTAAGACTGTAGAATTTGTGCAATAGGTTTAAATACCCTCCACTTTTTATTGGTCACTGGAGATAGGTTTGTAAACAAATTGTAAATATAGTCTTAATACTCCAGGGATGGGCAGTCTTTGGCAACTTCTAGACAGGGACAGGGGCTGACTGTTGGTGCTTGATTTCTACCTTGTGCCCATCAATTACAGTAGTAATATTGTTGCAGCATAACTCCAGGGCCAAGGTATGCTTGCCGATGTGCTGTATTGCCTAAAGCCTCGTACACACGATCGGACTTCCATCAGACTTTTCCGTTGTTTTTTGTCCAAAGGGCGTTGGCCGTGAACTTGGTATGCATACACACAGCAGAACATTTTCAGCCAACATACACCAAACCACATGGTTTTTCAGCTCTTTACCGCCACCCTTTGGGCAACTTTTGCTACTGTTGTCTGATGTTTAGCATTGGTTCGGATCATGCATGTTTGTACTTTGGATTTTAGTCCGACGGATTTGTGTAAACACGATTGTATAATCCCACGTAACAGATTTATTATCAGACAGTTGGTGAGCATGAACAGATAACATTTGTTGTCTTTAATTCTGCCAACAATTGTCTGATGGATCATACACACGGTTGGATTATCTGACACAACAAGTCAGTCAAACAAATATTGTCGTAAAATCCAATCGTGTGTATGGGTTTTTAGTCAGTTGCCATATAATCTGGTTAATCTGGTTAATCCTCCCGATCTGTTAGAAAGTCTCCTCCCCTAGAGGGTGTGAAGGCTCTGGAGGAGGTCTCTCAAGGAGTGTGTCTCCTTGTCCATGAGGACCACTGTCTGCGTGATTCATGGCTTAAGGACTCTTGCAACGCAGTCTGTCCTGGTTTTCTTTACTTTCAGACGGCAGTGACCACTTTATTGGTAGCGATAGAGACCCATGAAGATACTGGAAGCAGCTAAGGTCTGTGTAAAATTCCAGCTGGATAAAGACAGCAATTTTTCCCTGAACTGTCAGGAAGCTGGTCAAGGCCATCTTATGCATCAACATGACTGCACCGTTTGCAGCTGCAAGCAAGATTACATGTTGATGCTTGCATTGTCTTTTCATGTTATTCCCTTCTCAAATGCTTTTTAGATTTTACAGGACAAGTTCACCGCTCAAAGGTAATTACCTCTCCAAGAATCGGCTGTCTCCACAATCAAGCAGGGTGCTGGCTCTGTTTGCAATGGGAATGGTGGAGGAAGTAAATAGCTGGACAGGCATACTCCAAATATTCACCTTTATTGTTTAAAAAAAAAGAGATATCAAGGCATCATGGATGGGTACAGGCTAACTGCACAGCCTCTGACGCGTTTCACACTTAGTAATCCATGATGCCTTGATATCTCTTTTAAAAATAAATAAAGGTGAATATTTGAAGTGTGGCTATCCAGCTATTTATTTACTCAAGCGTCATTCATTACATATGTTTAAACTTGATTACAACGTTTCATTTTTTATTGCTTTTAAATCTCAGATTTCAGTTAAACATGCATTCTGAGTTTAGCATTGTTTGTTTTATTTGCTTCATATATAAATGCTTCATAGCATTTTGTCCCTACCTCCCTCATTAGTTCAGTTCTTATCCGTGTTGTTACCCA
Source organism: Rana kukunoris (assembly GCA_029574335.1). NCBI lineage: Eukaryota > Metazoa > Chordata > Amphibia > Anura > Ranidae > Rana > Rana kukunoris. Next base: position 253,305,482 of record CM056050.1, on the reverse strand, counting down.
CCCCCTTCCATCATAATGTTCCATTCATGTTGCTGAATATTATAAACTTTTGACCTATCTGGATGTTCATTCATCTCAGATCTGTGCAGTTTTGGAATAAACTTTCTCTGATCTTCAAGGTTTCGTTCTATTTAGTCAACTGCCTGACAACACTACTGAGATTGTAAATTACAGTGAAACCTTGGATTTTGAGCATAATCCATTCCAGGAGAATGCTCGTAATCAAAAGCACTTGCATATTGTAACGGCATGAACCGTGACAGACTGAGATCCTCCTATGTCTAGGGTCACCTTATGTCCACTAGGGCCATAGGGTGACAAAGAAATCATAATTCATATATTGCAGAAGATGGGACATTAATAATAATTCATATTGCAGGACTGGAATATTACAAAGTGGATGTCTTGAGATATCACAAGCTATTGCCTATTCAATATGGGCACACATGCTTTTGAAAGGTGTTAATTCAGGTCTACAAGACAAGTGACTCACAAGACTTTGTATAAAGGCTATTGAAGTGTCTTGAGGTGTTGGCTATTCACTGTGAAAGACACATTCTGTTCAAAAAGTGTTAATTGCAAGAAAGACTCTTTCATTGTGTGAAGCTCTCTGTTTACCCTATTGTGTTATTATTTAAGGTTAATTGAATTCTATTCATACAGGAATGTATTAATGCTCAGGTGTGATAGTATTTGGTTTTGATGTCATCCTCTCTGAGTTAACTCTATTGATGATGCGGTGCCGACGTGTCTACATAATTAGCTTACCTGAATGCCTTTTAAGGTGATTCAAGCCCCCCATGGTGTGAAGGGGGGTGGAGACTACATTGTCCTGTGATTAACTGCATTATGCTTGAAACTGTATAAGAAGCTGAGAAAATATCAATAAATGGGTCATATCTTTGGAAGCTCTGTCTCGTCTTATTCTGGGAATTGATATGGATCGTGTATGCAAGATTGTCGCAGTGTGTCAGATAAGCTTGTAGTGGATGGATGGAAGGTCGTAAGCGGTGGTGACCGTTACACATATCAAAGCTAGTTTCCCCATGGAAACTAAATTAATTTGTTCCGCATTGACTTCTATGGCATTCAATACCGCATGTGGCCAGAGGTGGGGGGCGGAGAGCCTCGGAAATACTTGGAAAGGCCTGGGGGCAGCTCGGCTGAAATTGAAAAGGCTCAGTAATGGAGTATTTCCAAGTATTTCTGAGTATTTCCCAATAGCTCTGAGCGGCTCCAATCGGCTCTGCCCAGCTCTGCCCCCCCCTGCACCTCAGGCCAAATGCGGGAATGCACACCGCTGTGGCTTGAATCCTGCTCATTTTGTGAGACAACACTCACAAACCGAGTCAGGATTTTAAAAAAAAGTGCTCGTATTGTGAAACGCTCGTTAACCGCGTTACTCCAAATCCAAGGTTTCACTGTATTGCTTTCTTGCTACAATTTGAAAAATTACATTGACTTTCAAAACCTTGATTGAGAAGACAGTACAAAACCCAAGAGCAAAAATGTATTATATTGAAGCTTTCCATTACTTTTATGTGGTGGCTGTACTAGTTTTTTTTTTCAGGCTAAGTTTATTTACTACAAGTACAGAAAAATACCTCAAAGTTCAAAAATTTTAAATACACACTTATGCTTGGACAAGTGGACTGTGAGTACAAGTGAAGGGAGGAGGCTGTTTGTGTACAGGGGGAGGGGGCCGAGCTGTGTGCGTGTTTACAGAAGTGTGTGTGTGGGGGGCTGGGGGGCAGCTGAGTGTGTACAGGTGTGTGTGGGGGGGGGGGGGGGCGGCTGGGTGCGTACAGGTATAAGTGGGCTGAGGACATACAGGTATAAAAGGGCTGAGTGCGTACAGGCATGATCAGTGAGGGGGGGGTGGATATAGGATCTGTCCCGGGTGGCAAATACTCTAGGTACGCCCCTGCCTGCACCATGAGATTTTCCTTTTTTTGTTATTGTTGATTCGGTTTCTGGATGGGATGTGCTAAGCTTTTGAACATTTTTTTATCACTACTAAAGAGAGAGTCTCCTGGAATACTATACACATCTGAATACATTTAAGGCCATTGAAAGATACCTTCTGGAGTTGGAGTCGTTTGAATTCCTGTGCAAGGGAAAAAAACTTTTTTTTCTCCTTATGGTCTGCACCTTATAACATGCGTATTTTGCTGCTCTATATGTTAGATAGCAATTACATCTGAATTTCTGCTTAAGGTGGAGGTGACACTGGGTGTTATGATCTCACTGGTGGGGGACCACTGTTGAATACGTCCTTCTACCACCATACACAGACTTCACCTTCAGACTTTTTATCAACAGAGGCCTGTATGCAGGGCACCGCCCCCCCTCCATTCATGCGTCTGGCCCCCTAATCTACAGCCAGATGCATGGATTCCAATCTTTTTTTTTTTTAAGCATTTGATTAGGGCCTGAGGCTCTATCAGGCTTCAAAAAAGGATGGGCCCACTCCACCGAGTTGTGTAACAATAGCGAATGAATATTAGCTATGATCACTTATTCTCTTGACGGCCAATCAGAAAGCGGGTCGTGAGACCTGTTTCCTGATTGGCCGATAGGAAAAGCGTTCCAATTGGCCTGGGGGGAGGAGACGCTGTGATGCCGAGGAGGAGACCCGTCGCCTGTGCCATAAATGGGGTAAGTGCCAGGCTGCGGATGACCCGACCGGACATGGTGGTGTTTGGGATTTGTGGGTGACCTGACTGGGGGGGAGGGGGTGTCTGTGGATGCAGTGTTTGGTGCCCCCTCCCCCAGAAATATAAAAGCAGCCACCACTGCTTTTTATTACTAGAGCTTATTTATTATATTGTTTTATATTACATTTTTGGGACTTTTTGTTTGATCACTTAAGTCATAGAAAACACAATAAAATACCTGATAATCTTTCAGTGCCACTTTCTGTGAGATGAAATTATATATCAAACAATATTTTCAGCATTATCATTTATGTTCTGTGATTTTTTTTTTTTTATTAACGCCATTTTTTAATTTAACCAGTTAAAAAAAATACATTACAGATATACATCCTAGACATATATCATACTATAAAATATAAAACTTTTTTTTTTTTACCGTGTAGCCCTCCTTCCTCTTTCCCTTCGGGTTACTCTAAATCCATACTCTTCTTTTATTTTTTTGGGCATTTTTGGCTAATTTCTTTCCCTCCCTCAAAAAAAAAAAAAACCACAACAATCACTCCTCACTCTCCACACCCCTTTCGTGCTTTTGGGTTTCGAAATTAGCTAAATTGCCCCATTCCTCCCTCTAGCGCACTTCCCCAGGGTTGGGGAGGCTACACTTACCCACTCAAACCCCCCCCCCAAAAAAAAGGTTACCTGGCTCCCCCCCCCAGCTCCTAGATTTAATCCATCACTACTTCAGGAGCGTATTATATCCACCCTGCCCATGTATCTTTGAATTTGTCCTGTTGATCTCTCACTGTATGTACCCATCTCTCTGCTTCCATAATGTTCTCCACCTCCTTTTTCCATTCCCCCATCGTGGGGCATATGGATTGCTTCCAGTATCTAGGGATTAGTGCCTTAGCTGCATTTAGCAAATGTGGAGTAACGCTTATTTTATAAAATTTTATAGAAGCTGGCATCCCGTGAAAGAGGAAATTTAGATGGGAGGGTTCTATAGATCTAAGTGTTAACTTTTTTTTATCCAGGGTGTTATCTCCTCCCAGAATTTTTTCATCTTGGGACAATACCACCATAAGTGGAGAAATCAGCCCCTCTAGTTACACCCCCTCCAAAATTTGACATCTCTAGATGGGTACATCTGTGCCAGTCGAGTAGGTGTGAGGTACCATCTGGTGAGAAATGTATAGGACATCTTTTGTAGATAAGAGCTTATTGAAGAGTAGTGTGTTGTCTCCATCAGTCTGTCCAATTGCTCTATCTTCTGTGACTTGAACAACTCCACTCTATATAATGGAGATGAGGAGAGAGGGAGATGTTTGCTCCTACATAGATACATGACAGCGAATAAGTGTTATCATTCAAGGACAGTAAGTGTGTTACTGGCAGGATAACCAGGCGAAAATAAAAATAAAGGAAAAAAGACTGAGAAAAGGAAACAAATGCAGGCACCACATTAAAATATTGCTAAGCTGCAATATATTACATTTTTGTTTTTGGGCTTAGATACACTTTGTGCACATTCAGCTTTTGCTAAATAACCGATGCATTAAACAAACTGTAAGGTATGCTACTCTGTCAAATGCACTAAAGAGCAGCAGTAAAAGCAAAGGCTACAAGGCAGTGCTTTATATTGAAGAGTAATACAACAAAATCCCAGTAAGCTACCTCTAATTTACAACTGAGGTCCTTGAATGTGAGTGAGGAATATAAGGACTCTGCAATCATAAATTATGTGAAGGCATACCAGTATAAAGAAAAATGAAGTATGAACTTTAATCAACCAAAACTATTGATTTCTTCTGTAGCAATTTGTTAATGTTAATGAGGTAGTCAAATATATTGACTGTCTATATTGATTTATGGGACAAGGTTCACAGTGCTATTTGCTACAGAAAAAATAACATACTGGAAAAGACCTGTATACTTTGATGTTATATTATGTTTTTCAGGGTGTGAGCAAAAGAACAGGGGTTTTCTTAAGAGGTCCAATTTAACCCCTTAGTAAGAACAACTGGATAGAACTGTAACACACAAGCAAACAAATATGAAAAAATGGTTAGCCGCTGTTAAAAACCTGATATACTGTTATAAAAGCTATAGCAGTAATTATTATCCAGTTCTGTATTATTCAGGTTCTGTATATCTATCATTATTCTTGAGCCCACTAATAAACGTTACTACCAGCCTCAATGTAAATGCACAGTACGCTGTGTAAAAGTAGCACCATGGGTAACACCATCCATCTATTGTGGACCTTACACAAGGTTTGGCTTCTGGTTCTGTAAAGAGCCACAGTGTAGTATGTGAAATCTGAGCATCAGTGGGTCGAGGAATGTTCTTACAAGAGGACCTGTCACTGTGATCATCTAAATGTAATGTCAGATAAAAACTCCAAACTTCTTGGTTACCATATCTTGATGGTTACCAGACCTAGCACTCAATTTGCATTTTCAGACATCACCTACAAGACTAAAAAGGTTAAAACTCATGAAAATTAACAAGGTCTGGATAGGCTTTAGATTTTCCTGCCCATCCCCGATGCTACAAAAATAAAAATTAAAAAATGAAGACACGAGGACAGTACTTCAGGCGTGATGCATATGAGCAGTTTCAGTATCTATTTAGAGAAAAAAAGAATTGACTCACCACCCACGATAAATTCATTTTTTTTTATTATACAGCCTACTCATGGTCTGTTTTCTAGCATGGTGACAGGGCCACTTTAGATACTTTTCTAGTACTGCTGACAGGAAACAGTAATTACCTTTTCTCTTTATGTTACACACACAGTAAAATATATTAAGACATAATAACTAAAAATTATTAAGTAATCTAAAAACATTAAATAATTTAGTTTCAAACAACTTTACCTTAACCCCTTCCATACAGGGCATTTTCTTCCCTTTCCTGAACAGACCAATTTTTGGTTTTCAGCACTGTTGCACTTTGAATGACAATTGCGCGGTCATGCAACACTGTACCCAAATTAAATCGTTATGTTTGTTTCCCCACACAAATAGAGCTTTCTTTTAGTGGTATTTGATCATCTCTGCGTTTTTTACTTTTTGCACTATAAACAAAAGAAGAGCGACAATTTAAAAAAACACAATGGCCCAGATTCACAGAGCGATTACGCCTGCGCAACAGGAGATGCGCGTGCGTAAGTCTAAATGTGCGCGTGCGTTTCGTTGCGCGGCATCCCCAGAACGAGATACGCAAAAAATCGATTTTTTTTTGTCCCGCGTAATTTCGTTAGACTGGCGCATCCGTCCGCGCAAAAGTGCGATAGACACACCATTGATTTGCTAGTCAAATATGCTAATGAGGGACTTACGGGGATCCACAAAACAACGTTGGGGCAGCGCAGGCGACGCAGTGTGCGCAACAGCAAAATGTCCTGTCTAAAATTAGAGCTGATAAAAGCTGGTCTAAAAAAAGAAAAAAAGTCTACTTGTTAGATAAAGCAACACTGTTAGTGAGCAGCTCAGCAGTCACACGTGTTGCTCAACAATCTGTATGCCAACATGCCAGGGGCATCGTCGCGCATAGCTATACTACTGACTTTAGATGAACAAAGAAGGAGGAGGGCACGGAGGATGGCACGGAGGATGGCATGGGAGAGGATATACCGTACCCGCATAGACCTGTTTGGCATGAGTGATTCTGAGGTGTATCGCATCTTCAGATTTACCCCTCATGCCATCCTGGAATTAACCACAACCCTGCAGGATGACATCACCAGCCCAACACACCGCTCACATGCAGTGCAGCCACTGGTCAAGGTCCTGGCAACACTCCATTTCCTTGCCAGTGGCTCTTTTCAGCGTACAAGTGGAGTGGTGGCTGGGATGTCACAGTCCTCCATGAGCAGATGTGTGCACCAGGTTGTCCCTGCAATACTCAGACGCATGGCCAACCAAATCATCAAACCCACCACTGAGGACCTGCGGCTGAAGGCAATGACAGATTTCTACAGAATTGCCAGATTCCCACGCACTGTGGGGGCCATTGATTGCACACATGTGGCACTCCAGCCCTCCCAGGAGACAGAGCACATGTACCGCAATCGGAAGCATTGGCATTCCATCAATGTACAGGTGATAGTCGATGCCCAAGGCCTCATATGGCACGTCCGTGCCAAACACCCAGGGTCCAGCCATGACAGCTACATATACAATCAATGCCACATCCGAATGGAATTCGATCAGAACGTGTATGGGGACACCTGGCTGGTTGGTGAGTGACATGGGTGGCAGGCATGACTATCCCCTCCCATGATGCACATCACAAGGGGCACATGCATGACTAACATCCTCCTGTCTTTTCCCTTCCAGGTGACTCTGCATATCCACTGGGACCCCATCTCATGACTCCTATCCGGAACCCCCAAACTCCAGGAGAGGAAAGATACAATCAAGCACATGCCCAAACACGAGCAGTGGTGGAGCGCACCTTTGGCATCCTAAAGTCACGTTTCCGATGCCTGGATAAGTCTGGGGGTACCCTCTTGTACTCCCCAAACTTCGTGTGCCAGATCATCGGTGCATGTTGCATGCTGCACAACTTTGCAGAAAGAAAGGGCCTGCAGATTAACCTATGTGATGACCTGACCCCTGAACCAGACAATCCCCCCCTAACCGAGGTTAACCCGTCTTCTGAGGGAAGAGCAGCCAGGAGACAGCTCACATTGGGCATCTTTGCACGTTAAACATACACATTAATCATGGCACAATGAGAATGCATGCATGCACACCACTGTGGTCCCTAGCACACACACCCCACATCCACATCAAATTGGATTGGCACCAGTCCACCATGCAGGACTTGTGAGCAGCAACGCCACGCCAAGGCTCCAATTATGTCACTGTACATTCATACACCATTCACACGGACCTGGGGATCACTTCTCCCTGGTCCTGGGGAACCCTTCTCCACCAAAATTGAGGGTGACACCCCTTTTCCGGCAGGAATGTCACCCCCACATTCACACAGCATTCACAACCCCAAAAAAAAAAAAATATACAGCAGGAAAAGAAACAAAAATAAATATATCAATCAAACAAACAGTCTCTCAAACACTTATCAAAAACCACTTTCAAAAATCTAACAACAACCACTTGATCACACAGAACACTAATCTGACAACTACAAAACACACCGCAACGAACAACAAGAACAAAAGCACTTTGTTAAATGGGAAGGGACAAAGGGATGTACTTTTGCAAAGGAAGTGCGTTTGTGTGTGTCTATTTATGCTGTTTGCGTAGTTCACAACGTTGCCCTAGTCCATTTCCAATTTCACTGATTGCGCCGCTCCCGAGTTGTGAGCATGCGCACATCGGAGCTGACATGGTCTCGTTCAAGCGCGCATGCGCGAGCTGGCCGGCCCTTCATTTGCATGGGGTCACGGCTCATTTCAATGTAACACGCCCACGTCCCTCCCAATTTGTATTACTCCTCCTTACGCCTCTGGAAAAACGTTACGTATGCGCAATTTCCTGCGCAAAAGCTACGAGAATAGGGTGATTACGCGCCAAAACGTAAAGGCGGTGCGCTACGCCGGTCCAATAATGCGCAGATAATGGCGGCGATCTGCGTTTTTTTTTGTGACCGTGACATTGCGGCGGACATATCGGACACTTTTGACATGTTTTTGGGACCATTCACATTTACACAGTGATTAGTGCTATAAAACTGCACTGATTACTGTGTAAATGTGACTGGCAGGGAAGGGGTTATCACTAGGGGGCGCTGAAGGGGTTAAAATGTTTCCTAAAGTATGTTCTAAGTATGTTCGGAACCGTGCAAGGAGGGCTGTCACTAAGCGCTATCGGTGCACAGATACTGGCCCCTACGTAGTGATATATATGCTAATATTGGTTATATTCCTACGTTTGGGCCTTTTTGCATTCTCTACATATTTATATTTATATACCTATTCAAACTTGTATGTAGATAGTACCAGTAATATTACTACTAGTTTATTACACTCTAGGATGGCCTGATCACACAGATTGGACCATGAATGCTTTTTATATGTATCTTAAAAGATGTGCAGTTTATACAGCGTGTTTTTAGTATGCTATATATGCTTTTAATATATTTGCCTGTATATACTATGTTTTATTTTATTATATTTATTATAATGTATATATATCGCTTTTTTCAGCCTAAGGCGGCGTACACACGAGGGGATATGTCCGCTGAAACCGGTCGGATGGACCGTTTCAGCAGACATCTCCGCTCGTGTGTATGGGCTAGCGGACAGATTTCTCCACCCGACAGATTTCAAAGCATGCTTTGAAATCTGTCCGCTGCAAACCTGTCCGTCGGATATGTCCGCTGGTTAGTACACCAAACCATCGGACCAAAATCGCGCGCATGCTCAGACAAAAGGAGGGGACGGGAGCGCTCGTTCAGGTAAACCTCGTGTTTGTTTGTGAGTTGGCACATTCGTCATTGTAACTATCTATATTGTATCGTTTATTGCCTTTCTTCGTTCTCTTGCTATAATCAAGCTGTTCTATTGCTGATGCCATTTATATAGACTGAGTTGTCCCAATCTAGCAAAGTTTGATTGTAGTATATCGCGTTGTCTTTTTATAATTATTTTTTTGCTGCATCTCCTAATTGTTTTGAGCTTTCCTCCACATGACTATAATTTTTATTTGGATCTATTTTTTAAATGCATTTTTTTGTTTTTTTTGTACCTTTTTTTGCAATGTTTTTATTTATTCTTTTAGAACAATTTTTTCAATGCATTTTTTTGGATTTTTTGTACCTTTTTTTCAATGCATTTTTATTTTATTTTGTTTGATCATTTTTTTCAATGCATTTTTTTGTTTTTTTTGTACCTTTTTTTCAATGCTTTTTTATTTTATTTTGTTTGATCATTTTTTTCAATGCATTTTTTTGGATTTTTTGTACCTTTTTTTCAATGCTTTTTTATTTATTTTTTTTGATCATTTTTTTCAATGCATTTTTTTGGATTTTTTGTACCTTTTTTTCAATGCATTTTTATTTATTTTTTTTGATCATTTTTTTCAATGCATTTTTTTGGATTTTTTGTACCTTTTTTTCAATGCATTTTTATTTTATTTTGTTTGATCATTTTTTTTAAGGCATTTTTTTGGATTTTTTGTACCTTTTTTTCAATGCTTTTTTATTTTATTTTGTTTGATCATTTTTTTCAATGCATTTTTTTGGATTTGTTGTACTTTTTTTTCAATGCATTTTTTTGTTGTTTTTGTTGCTTTTTTTTCCATGGGTTACCAAGTTGTCACTCCTAACCTACCCCCCCACCCAGGAGTTTGTGTCCTTCCAAAATTCCACCTTGTAGTTTTAGTAGGTTTGGGGCATAATCACCACAGTAGAAAACACAATAGACAAGGTTTTAACGTAAATACAAAAAGCCATTTATTTTGGCAAGAAAATAAATTAAAATAAACATGATCTGCACCACTTGATCAGATAGCAACCTACATGCAGACTTGTGCATTCCACAAAACATGATGAAGGATAAAATGAACAATCTCAGGAGACACAAAACAAATCAAATCTGAATCAGCAGCAAATGAGCAAAGAAACCCAAGCTGTGGTACTCCAACAAGCTTACATTTTAGAATAATGAACTGGAAGGCAGGTAATCACCTTCTCTTCTTACTTCCAGCCTTCCTTCCTGGCTGCCTTGCAGCGAAACGTCCACGGGCCCATCCATGGCCCCTTGCAGGTGCTGATGATGTGGCAGCAGGAGGCAAAAGATGGGGAGCAGGCTGGGCTGGGTCACTGAGGTCTGTGTCCCGGGTCAGCATGCCCCTGTGCATCCAAAAGATGACCTTATTTATTAAGTCCTTAGCCAGGTCCCTTTGATCCTCCTCCGCTCGGCTCAGTTCATGAGCCACAGAGGCACTGAAGGCTTCTGTGGGGTTGAGGGGGGCCCGCATTATTTCAGCAGCCTCCCTCATCATTTTGAGGCTCTCCTCCTCCATCTGCCTCATCCGCCTCTTTTGGCCTGGTCGCCTCATCTGGAGGGGAGGGACCTGGCTTATGGTGCTGAGCCTGGGGACATGCTGACTTCCACTCGGCCCAGCCTCCTCCTGGCTGCCACTCACCCCTTCCCCCTGGCTGACATGGTCCTCAGGAGCTGCCACCTCCTGGCTGGCCTCTTCCTGTATCAAAAAAAGGGACATGTTGTAATATTTTGCTCAATCAAGCACACACACACATTATTTGGCTCTAGACTCTTTTTGTTTTCTTAATTTAAATAGACCTGCCTGTCCTTCAGACCCCTCAGTTGGCATCCCTGAGATCCCTAGTTTTTTGCACACGCCTTTTTTTGTTGGTCCAAACGTTACAATTTTAACAATACTAACTCAAGAATCAAACCCAAATTAGAAGCAAATAAATATTTATGAAACTACTATACCTCACTGAAGATCGCCAGATCTGGGTCCATGTCAGCCAGGCCCTCCTCTGGCTCTGCAGGGGCGTGGGGATCCTGGGAAGTTCCGCTGCAAGGAAGCGTGGGAGGAAGGCTGGAAGGAAGATTGGAAAGTGATGGCCGGCCCTCCAGTTCATCATCCAAAAATGCAAGCTCGCGGAAGTACCACAGCCTGGGCTCCTTTTGCGCATCTGCTGCTGATCCAGATCGTTTGGTTTTAACCTCTTTATATACCTTACGATAGGTGCTCCTGAGATTGCTCATTTTATCCTTCACCATGTTTGCTGTGCAGGATGGAACCCACGTCTGCATGTAGGTTGCTATCTCTTGTAGAGTGTCTGCTCTGAGGTTCTTATTGGGGTAGCCTGGGTGCCTGGTATCCCATAGATTAGCCTTTTCTCTATATATTTCTATTAATTTAAGTGTGTTTTCTTGAATAGCCAACTGGTCCATCTCTCTCTTTTTTTTTCTAGGTTCAGATTAATGCTCTAGAATATACAAATAAAAATGTATTAAAACCCACAAGAAAAATGGCTCAGCTTTATCATTTTCTGAATATGTATGTGTACAATCATTGTGGAACTAGTATACAAACACATTGGGGGTTATTTACTAAAGAAAAAATCACTTTAGCACTGCAAAAGCACTTGAAAGTACACTGCCTGAAAGTGCACTTGGAAATGCAATCGCTGTAGCCCCGAAGGGGACATGCAAGAAAAAATATATATTCAATTTTAGCCTCCACCTGATTGGTTGATAAAATAAGCAGAGCTTCCCTTCATTTCAGATCTTCCCCTCCACATCTATGGAGAATGCCCTTCCAAGTCCACTTGCAGTGCAAACTGGATTTCCCTTTAGTAAATAACCCCCAATGTGTCCTGCTGATACAATGCTGGCCAGCTCCACTCCATTGTTGTGCAATTCATTTTTGGAACATGCAGACCCTTTGGTAACATGAAAATAAATACATGCCATCTCTTTAATCATCCACAATTTTTTTATTTTTCCAAAAATGAAGCCACTAGTTATTGTGTAGATATCATGCACCTCACACAGCATTGAGGAGCTAATACACAACCTAATTACCTCTGCCCAAACAATACAGAACAATACATGCATGATGTGAATCCACAAGACAAAAATAAAGAGGTAGAGCATTGTCATATATATATGTAGTGATGTGTTCAATCATTTTTGTCCAAAACTTGCATTGGTGGCCCCAAGCTACCTAAATAGCGCAAACGCTCCTAACAACATTCCAAACCCCCACCCCCACATGGGGTTTCAAAGTTGAGACGCCTCTGCTGATCCCATGTTGTAATTTACCTTCGTGTCTGTAGCTCCTCGCGTACGCTCGAGTAATCTCCGCGTAACCGACGTAATCACGTCGATCTCCTTATATAGGCCGCGCAAAGCTATACTGCCGCCCTCTTCGTTCGCAATGTCTCCGCCCGTTTTTAACCCCCCCATTTCAACATCCAGGGCCTCATATTGCAAGTTACCGGCATATGTGTATGTCATCGTTTTAACGCGCGCGTAAGCTCCGCGTAAACACGATGTATTCATCCGCGCATGCGTGAAACGCCGCCTTCGTCCACGCCCATGACGGAACTTTTCCTCTTTTCCACGCCCCTTATCAGTGGGAAACGAAAAGATGGCCATGTCCCACGAGCGAGCATTACCCGCTCATGAGGATCAGGAAGGGACACAACCAGGAACGTCACGCTCAAGGAGCAAACGGTACAAGGCCACAAATATGAGTTTGGAGGAGATGGTGGAGATGGTACACATCCTGCGCAGGAAGGATTATGATGGGGATTATGGCCCATACAGCACCCCGAACCGCCGTAAGGCCAAAATTATGGACAAGGTGGCGAAGAGGCTTACTGAGATCTTTGGGGTGAGCAGGTCCAAAGAGCAGCTACGCAAGCGCTGGTCCGATTTGAAGTTGCGTGAGCCACACCAGTTTCGGAAGATAAAGAAAATCCTGGATAAAAGTAGGTATTATTTTTGTGGGGGGGGGGGGGGTTTTGCAATTGTGTGATATCATTGTTTGATATGTATATTTATGCATGTGCCTTGTTGGAATGGTTGTACTTTGGAAGAATTATTTTTTGATATTTCCTGTAATATGTAAAAAAAACACACACACACACACCAAATAAGAAGTTATGCACGATCGTTCTTTAGAAACATCGGTCAATCACCTCGTTTCATCCACATACTATGTCCTAAGGAACAGCACACCAGGACATGGCTATTTGGCATTTATAGAGAAAAGTTATTACACATTTTGGATAAAATTATGTAGATTTCCTAACTGATTTGAATGTGAAAAGACAAACAGGATTCATTCACATTCACACAGTGATAATAAGCAGCTGGATTCACATCTGGACTCAAGAGCACCTGTGTCTCCCCCATAATGAGATTCATTTTTAACAGTCTGTGACACCTAATTTTTAGGGAGGGGCATCCATGCAGGGGCAGACTGACCACTGAGGAAATCGGACACTGCCCGAGGGCCCCATGCCCCTAGGGGGCCCCATCAGAGATGCCAGGCTCATTTCAACCAGGGACAGTATGTAAAAATCTGCTAATTTAGCTCATCTGTCCCTGATATGTCCAAAGCCTACATGCTTTTGATGTGAAACTACTGACTGAGATTGTAGCTGCCCCGCCTCTATACTGCCACCTGGCTTAGTGGGCATTTGTAAGCCTGGGGGCCCCTAATATTCTATTGCCCGGGGGACCCATGAGTTGTCAGTCCGGCCCTGCTTCCATGTGTGTCCCTTCGCTAAAAAGGGTAATTAGCACAGCTTGGGAGAAGTCATTAGAAAAACAAAGGTTAAGGTTTGGTGGCGGAAGACAATAATCCAAAGTTTATAAAACACTTTGACACAATGATTATGATTTATTAATGCCCTCCTCAAATATCTGTGTGCTGATAAGTATACCTTTTGTTTTCTGATATTTCTAGGGGAAAGAACAGGACAGAAATTGGAGGACGCAAGGAGGCCCAAACTCTCTCATAAGAAAAAATCTAGCCATGTGGAGGAGGAGGACCAGGTAGAAGAAGGAGTGGTGGAAGGGAGAGATGAGGAAGACGCAAATGTGGAAGGAGTATTTAGTGAAGAAGAAGGAGTTGGTGAAGAAGAAGGAGTTGGTGAAGAAGAAGGAGTTGGTGAAGAAGAAGGAGTTGGTGAAAGAAGGAGTTGGTGAAGAAGAAGGAGTTGGTGAAGAAGAAGGAGTTGGTGAAGAAGAAGGAGTAGTTATTGAAGGAGTTGTTGTAGAAGAAGGAGGAGTTATTGAAGAAGGAGTTGTTGTAGAAGAAGGAGGAGTTATTGAAGAAGGAGGAGTTATAGAAGAAGGAGGAGTTATTGAAGAAGGAGGAGTTATTGAAGAAGGATTGATTGTGGAAGAAGGCGAAGTTGTGGATGATGGAGAGGTGGAGATTAGTAGCACAACAGGTCAGTGTCACCGCAGCTTCACACAGGGAGAAAGAGATGTAGATAGGCCTGCACATTACTAATGTATTTTTATTTTATTTTTTTATAGGGGATGAAGATGCTGCAAGCACATCCAGTAGTCCACCTTTTTCACGTGCAAGTGCACAAATTGTCATCCAACAAATTATGGAGTGTAGCACAGAGATGGATAATATGAGGCAAACAATGGTTGTAATTGAACAAAATTACAAAAATATTATTGATATGATGGGCCGTATCAAAGACTAAATCCCCCTGCCCGGCCCCCCCCCCATCACCCATCCGTCTTGCAAACAAAAAAAAATGTTTTATAAAAATAGAAAGATGCACACACAGTGTGTCCACATGTGCTATCTGCCATCACAGGTTATGGATTGTCTTTGCTTTGTGGGTACACCCCCTTCCTCCCTTCTCAAGCAGGTAAGAGGGAAGGGTTTGCACCCACAAAACACATGCATTGATCACCCATGATGCCAGATAGCACATGTGGACATTTGATATAATCCTCATTTTTGGGCCCTCTCACTCACACACAAGAATGTGTGCATCTTCCAAGTTTGTTGTGTTCCGGGGTGACATTGGGAGACTGTTGTAGTAATGACCTTGTTGTACTTAGTATTTTTAGTGGTTTTGAAAAATATTTTATATTTTTTCTAAAAAAAATGTTTGGTATAATCCATATTTTTGCATAAAAAATTTTAAAAAAAAAAAAAATGTTTTTACTCCAAAAATGTTACATGGTGGCAAACCCAAAACTTGTTGATAAAAAATTTTGTACGCTAACATGAGTGGCTTGTTGTTTATATATGCTGAATACCCAGTTTGTAGATGAGTGACTTGTAACTACAGCCATAAACCCGGTTTTAAGTACACACTAGCGTTTAGTTCTTACCGCTGCAAATCACAATATCAGCCTCACTTCTGCGTAAAAAACAATATTCTTCCAACACCAGCTTGTTCAGTTAAGCCAGATTTTATAAATGCTGGTATCTCATTGGTTTGTGTGCAGAAGTGACCCTTCTATTGTGGACTTAAAAGTGGGGTATGGCTGTAATGTCCAATTGTGGTTATTTACTAAAACATGACAACTACATTTGGCACTAGAAGTGCACTAGTTTCAGAACCAAGAAGACAGAGATAAATAGAAAAAGCAATAATGACAAACAACTGTATATAGAGTCCAATGGTCAAATTATTTATTATATTTTGTAATATTTCTTTCTTTTGGGGGCCGAATTAGAAAGAAATATGATCTGGCATAGCTATGGCCCCCCGGCCCATGAAGTACTCAACATATTTGTCGCGTACCTCACGAGCAGATTGGGTGACCGAGCCAGCGCGACCAGTGTCCAGCCCAGGAAGGGTATCTGAGGGTAGTCCTGCCTCAGCACCGATGTTGGGTAGGTACGTCTGGGAATGCCTGCGTAAAAAATTATGCAATATGCAACAGGCAAAAACAATATGGTTCAATTTATATTCCGCCATATTTATCGCTGTCAGGAACAGGCGGAACCGGCTGGCGAGTATCCCAAAGGCATTCTCGACTACCCTCCGGGCCCTGGCTAGCCTAAAATTGAACACCCTCCTCTCCGGGGTAAGAGTCCTCTGGGGAAAAGGCCGCATGAGGTGAGGTCCAAGCCCGAAAGCTTCGTCCGCTAAAAAAACAAACGGAAGTCCTTCCACATTGTCTTCATCCGGTGGCAGTTCAAGACCACCAGTTTGTAGACGGTTGTAAAATTCAGTCCGCGCAAACACTCCCCCATCAGACAGCCGGCCGTTCTTCCCCACGTCCACATACAAAAATTCGTACTGTGCCGACACCACCGCCATCAACACGATACTATGAAAACCTTTGTAGTTAAAATAGTAGGACCCCGAACGGGCTGGTGGCACTATGCGGACGTGTTTCCCATCTATTGCTCCTCCGCAGTTTGGAAAATCACAACGCAGGGCAAATTGGGAAGCCACAGTCTGCCATTCCTGTGGCGTGGAGGGAAACTGTGGGGACAAAAAAAATAAACATAAAT
This sequence comes from Rana kukunoris, assembly GCA_029574335.1. Lineage (NCBI taxonomy): Eukaryota > Metazoa > Chordata > Amphibia > Anura > Ranidae > Rana > Rana kukunoris. Next base: position 253,288,861 of record CM056050.1, on the reverse strand, counting down.
AGGACTTTAGGCACATAAACATTGCAAACACAATACAAAAACCATACTTGTGCACCATCACACAGTATTAACAATTTTATCTTATTATTGGGGTGGAGTTGTGGCCACTAAAAAAACCCACTTATTATCACACTCCCCACCCCTCTGATGGGGCAACATTTTAGGGGGGGTTGGGGTTGAACTACAATGCAGCAAAGAAAAATATGCCACACACACCAAAAAAAAAAAGGCTAGGTGTGTTTGTCCCTAGGATAGCATGCTGGACAGGTTAATAGTCATGCAAGGAAAAAATATGTAGGTAGGCCAACAAAAAGAACATGGAAAGCTTAACAACATGCATGCATGGGGAGAAAAGGCAACATTCAACACTCAGCATGGAAAAAGCATGGTCATTATAGGGAACAAATGCCAAACCAAAAAAAAATAATCACATTTATAAAGACAGAGAATGTGAGCTTCAGAAAAGAGGAAACATACCTTCAGATACTCCTCCTGCATGACTTGTATGACAGCAGAACACGTCTCCGGTATGATGATCCCAAGCGCCTGGGGAGAGATGCCTGTTGAGAACTTGAGGTCCTGCAGGCTCCTCCCAGTCGCCAGGTACCGCAACGTGGCAATAAGCCTCTGCTCGGCCGTGATCGCTTGGCGCATCACAGTGTCCTGCCTCGTGATATAGGGGGACAGAAGATCCAGCAGACGGTTGAAAACGGGGTCCGTCATACGGAGAAAGTTCCTGAAGTCATCAGGATTATTCTCCTGGATTTCCCTAAGCAGAGGCATATGAGAGAATCGGTCACGCTGGCGCAACCAATTCTTGGCCCAGGAACTCCTCCTCCCCCTGTTCCTGGCCAAAGGTCTGGAATAATTATAACATCCAGAAGCAAGCCCATATCCAGCACGAACTCTAGCAAAGTTACGCTGCTGCTCCATAATGGCTTCAAACCGGCCGGCTGGTCAGTCAAGAACACACTCACAGAAAGCACCCCCTAATCCAGCAAGACCTGCAAAATACGCTCGACAAACAGATACCCGCGGACAGAACGCCACTGCAAAGCAGAAACGACCTGACAGCCAGCACTGACTGCCAAATACGCACCCACAAGCACACACTGAACCCGAGAATACGACCTGTAAAGCGCGGAGACCGAAAAGCGCGAATCGGCTCTAACCAAACCTTTGCTAACACGTTACTAGCAAAAGAGGAACAGAGGGCGGCGCCGTAAGCTTTGGTCTTCCCCTTTATAGTGACGTCGTACGTGGTTTACGTGCACGCGTTCTGGTCCGGGGAGATTTCTATCCGCTCGTGTGTACGCACAGCAGACCAACAGACAGATTTGCTGCGTCGGCTGGAAACGGTCGGGCCGACACATTTGAACAAATCTGTCCCCTCGTGTGTACGCCGCCTTATACTCCTTTAAGAGGGATGTTTAGCAGCATTAGGAGATGGACTTGCGCCCGTCTCCCACTAGATATGCCTACTCTGGCACGGCTGCTATCATCCTTTTGTGGGGGTATGTGTGCATATATGGTGCAGGGGCTGTTGGGCCACACTTCATCAGTTTGATGTGGGGGGTTAATTCTTGCACCCTGCACCGTCATTTAGAGCTATGGGAGCTCGTTCACTGGCTGGCATCAAACCGGAAGTAGCGGGTGGAACGCAAACACCCGCACTTTCTGTGAGCGTGGAACGCAGCCCGCGTGCTATGCGCGCGCATATCTGTGTGCGCGCGCATATCTGTGTGCGCGCGCATATCTGTGTGCGCGCGCATGCACGGCGTAACCGGAAGTGCGGGGTGGAATGCAGAGGGCCCCGCACTTCCTGATTGTGGATGGCGTGCGTTCCAGCCAAACCAGGGCGCCGACGGTGGAGCGGTGGTAGCCCGAGGTGGAAGTGGGTGTCTCCTCGGGCACAGGATTCACCAGGTGGGTACCTTTATGTTGTACCCCTAGGCCCTGCTGTGACATTAAAGGCCCTGCTATAGGTCCTGGCGAATAAGCCAGGCTGTAGTGGAGCTGCTAGTAGACATATGGCAACTGAGAGTTTGGTGATTCCATTGCACTGCCAGTCTTGTGTCACTTGCTGTGTACCCCATCATATAGGATGGGCACCTAGATCAACTTGCCCCTCCACACAGATGAGCCCATTTGGGCGACTAATGGGGTGGGCGGAGTCCCGTAGGAAAGGCGGGACCAGCCAGCTAGTGACGAATGGCTGCACCTGTATGCACACATGCACCTATAAAGGGATGGTTTGCAGGAAGAGAGAGCTATCGCAGACCACCTAGGCTTTGAAGAAGGGGGTACGCCCCAGAAACGCGTCAGCCACATTGGTGTTTAGGGTCTGACTGGCAGGTGCCGTGAGGTCCAGGTTCAGCTGTTTTAAATGCGCTTACTACTAAATGTTTGTAAGTAGGACCATTGCTTTTTATTTTGTGTATATTAAAATGTATAAGTGGTAATGCACAAGGTCGGTGCGCCCTCCTTTCTTTTCTTTTTCATTTTAGCCATATGAACACCCTTTTGTTCTGTGGAGGGCTGCAAGACTTAAGACTTTCCCTTTATACCATACTGATACACCCAGTTTGGCGATACACCAGAGCGCAGGAGGATTTTTGTGGTATATTCTGTAGTCTGATGAGACCAAGATAAACTTATTTGGTTCAGCCTACTGTCAAACATGGTGGTGGGAGTGTCATAGTCTGGGGCTGCATGAGTGCTGCCATCACTAGGGAGCTACAGTTCATTGAATGAACAATGAACGCCAACATGTACTGTGACATACTGAAGCAGAGCATGATCCCCTCCCTTTGGAGACTGGGCCGCAGGGCAGTTTTCCAACATGATAATGACCCTAAAAACACCTCCAAGATGACCATTGCTTTGCTAAAGAAGTTTAAATTTGATGGTCTGGCCAAGCATATCTCCAGACCTAAGCCCTAATGATCATCTGTGAGGCATCCGCAAACAGAAGGAAGAGGAGCGCAAGGTCTCTAACATCCACCAGCACGGTGATGTCCCCATGGAGGAGTGGAAGAGGACTCCAATGGCAACCTGTGAAGCTCTGGTGAATACTGTTACTCACTTTTGTGAGATACTGTATGTTCACTAAGGTAATTAATAGTTTCTACTAGACATGTGCGTGATAAAAAAAATTGTTTTGTTTTGATTCGTTAATCTATTTATTTTGTTTAGTTCATATACATATATATATATATATATATATATATATATATATATACTGTATATATATATATATATATATATATATATATAACCTGTTCCAAATTATTATGCAAATTCTATTTCAGTGTCACAAAGATAAAATATTTGGTTTTCCAGTTTAACTCATGGATGGTATTGTGTCTCAGGGCTCTTTTGATCACTGAAAACAATCTCGGACACCTGTGATAATTAGATTGCCAGGTGAGCCCAATTAAAGGAAAAACTGCTAAACGAGGGTGTTCCACATTATTAAGCAGAGCACCATTTTCAAGCAATATGAGGAAGAAAAAGGATCTCTGTGCTGCCGAAAAGGGTGAAATACCTTGGACGAGGTATGAAAACATTTGATATTTTACGAACACTTATGCATGATCATCGCACTATTAAGAGATTTGTGGCTGATTCAGAGCACAGACAGGGTTTCCTGCAGATAAAGGCACATTCAGGAAGATTTCTGCCAGATCCATGCATCGGATCAAGAGAGCAGCTGCTATAACACCATTACATAGCAGCAAACAGATATTTGAAGCTGCTGGTGCCTCTGGAGTACCACAGACATCAAGGTGGAGAGTCCTCCAGAGTCTTGCAACTGTGCATAAACCTTCCATTCAGCCTCCACTAACCAATACTCGCAAGCAGAAACGGCTGCATTGGGCATAACAATACAGGAAGACTAATTTTCAAACAGTCCTGTCCACTGATGAGTGCCGTGCAACCCTGGACGGTCCAGATGGATGGAGTAGTGGATGGTTATGAACGGCCACCCTGTTCCAACAAGGTTGCGACGTAAGCAAGGCGGGGTTGGAGTCATGTTTTGGGCTGGAATCATGGAAGAGGGCTGGTCGGCCCCTTTAGGGTCCCCAAAGGTGTAAAGATGACCTCTGCAAAGTATGTGGAGTTCCTGACTGACCACTTCCTTCCCTGGTACAGAAGGAAGAACTATACTTTCCGTAATAAACTCATATTCATGCATGACAATGTATCATCTCATGCTGCAAATAATACCTCTGCATACATGGCTGCTATGGGGGATACAAGGAGAGAAAGTCATGGTGTGGCCTCCATCCTCCCCTGACCTCAATCCTATTGAGAACCTTTGGAGCAACCTTAAGCAAAAGATCTATGAGGGTGTGAGGCAGTTTACATTCAAACAGCAGCTCTGGGAGGTTATTCTGACATCTTGCAAACAAATTCAAGAAGAATCTGTCCAAAAACTCACAAGTTCAATGGATGGAAGACTTGTGAATCTGCTATCAAATAAAGGGTCCTATGTTATAATGTAACGTGACCTGTTAAAATGTTTAAAAAGCTAAAATGTTGTTCAAAGTTTAATTGAAATAACTTTTGATTTCAGTAAATATGCTGCAAACACAACAAATGACAGTTTTTTTTACAACCTATGAAGTGTTTTGAATTTTACTGTGCGTAATAATTTGGAACAGTGCGCTATAAGTAGAGTTGAGCGGACACCTGGATGTTCGGGTTCGGCGGGTTCGGCCGAACTTCGGAAAAAAGTTTGGGTTCGGGACCCGAACTTGACCCGAACTTGATCCCGAACTTGAACCCCATTGAAGTCAACGGGGACCCAGATTTTTGACTACTAAGGCCGCGTACACACGAGCAGACAGATTTGTGCTGGGGACGTATTGGTTTGAACGAGCACACACGATCAAACCAAAATCCCCGACGCCAGACAGCGTGGTGACGTGGCGGTGACGTTGATGCCGCCACGTCACCGCACCAGGAAGTAAAACACTTCCGCGCATGCGTCAAAACCATTCGGCACGTGTGCGAGAAGACATGTCTGCTGGTTAGCGTACTAACCAGCAGACATGTCGGGCGGACAGGTTCCCAGCCAACAGATTTCAAAGCATGCTTTGAAATCTGTCAGGTGGCCAAATCCGTCGGCTAGCCCGTACACACGGTCGAATCTGTCTGCTGGGACGGTCGGGCCGACCGTTTCCAGCAGATAGATTTGATCGTGTGTACGCGGCCTAAAATGTCTCAAAAAAACGAATGGAAAGGGCTAGAGAGCTGCAAATGGCAGCAAAATGTCGGGAAGAGCATGGTAAGTACTCTACAAACAAATGTGGATAGGGAAATAACTTAAAATAACATAAAATACATAAAAATAAACTGTCAATTAAAATGTAATTTCTGAAAAGAAAAAAAAGTCATTTAAAACCGGCTTTGCGGCTCTAATGAATTGTGGGCTTCGGCAATTCATAGAGGATTCATTCATAAAAAATAAATAAAAAAAAGCGTGGGGGTCCCCCCAAATTCAATTACCAGGCCCTTCAGGTCTGTTTTGGATATTAAGGGGAACCCCATGGTCAATTAAAAAAAAAATGACGTGGGGTTCCTCCCAAATATCCATACCAGAACCTTCAGGTCTGGTGTGGATTTTAAGGGGAACTCCACCCCAAATTAAAAAAAAAATGGCGTGGCGTTCCCCCAAAAATCCACACCAGACCCTTATCCGAGCACGTCAACCTGGCTGGCCGCAGAAAAGAGGGGTGGCAGAGTGCGCCCCCCCTCTCCTAAACCGTACCAGGCCACATGCCCTCAACATGGGGAGGATGTCCCCATGTTGATGGGGACAAGGGCCTCATCCCCACAACCATAGCCGGTGGTTGTGGGGGTCTGCAGGCGGGGGACTTATCAGAATCTGGAAGACTCCTTTAACAAAGGGGACCCCCAGATCTTGCCCCCCATGTGAATTGGTAATGGGGTACACTGTACCCCTACCATTTTACAAAGGAAGTGTAAATTCTTGTAAAAAAAACACAGACACCGTAGAAAAAAGTCCTTTATTAATAAAAAAAAAAAAGAAAAAAAATCCAGCGGTGGTAATCCACTCTCGATCTGGCTCCTCTTTTCTGCGGCCGGCCAGGTTAACGTGCTTGGATAAGGGTCTGGTGTGGATTTTTGGTGGAACTCCACGCCATTTTTTTTAAAATTTAGGGTGGAGTTCCCCTTAAAATCCACACCAGACCTGAAGGGTCTGGTAATTGAATTTGGGGGGACCCCACGCTTTTTTTATGAATGAATCCTCTCTGAATTGAGTTGAGTTGAGTTGAGTTAAGGTGCACTTTCTATAGCGTGGTCAATTACCCCGGAGGATCCCGACATTGCCAAAGCCAACAATTCATTATAGCCGCAAATTCTGTTTTAAATTACTTTTTTTCCTTTCAGAAATGACACTTTGTGCAGTGCCATTACATAGCCGAACTCCGAACCCGAACCCAAACTTTCAGCAAATTATTCGGGTTCGGGTCAAAAAAAAAAAAAAAAAAGTTCAGTATGAACCCGAACTTTACTTTTCGCTCAACCCTAGTTATACATTTTTTTATTTTGAAAAAAAAAAAAAAAAACTGTTATCATTAGGAAGTTTGTTCAATAAAATTTGAATTGTACTCTTAATAGTTGATCACACGAAAAATATGCTGACTGTTGTTTACATCAATTATTTAAGTAAATGAGAAAAATATCATTGGCATAATAATTTATGAAACTCTATGAAATATTATTAACAATAAAAATAATGTTACAGATAGATGTCAGCAGGATACTGACTGACCAGATAAATGTTTCTTCCAGTGAAATGTCTTAATAAATACTGGAAATTTACATTAGCATTTAGATATTTTATGGCATGAACCAAACCACCTTGCCATGTCTAGCTGATATATTGCATCCAAATGTCGTGCAGTCAAGCTATCAATATATTGTTACTTTATCACAAACTGCCTACAAGAACTATTTATAGTTCACATTCTATAATTATATTATATTTTATAAATCTAATATTATTTTTAGAATGCTTACAAAACATTAGTGACAAATACAAATATGGTAAGGCAATTCACCTAGTTAGGACTAATATTTGCATATATATAACTTGACCTTTTCATCCTTTCTGGGATTTCACAATTAAATTAGAAATTTACTAATTTGCTTACAGTCCTAACATTTCATTATTCTTCCTACCTATTAGGTCCAGACTGAACAGTAATACAGTATACCCGAGGGATTGTTAGGCATTTTCATAAAGAATTTAATTTTACGAACAGCTTAGAATTTAATAGGGGTTTCAAGTTTGTTCAAACACACAATGCTAGTAAAAAAATTTTTTTATTTTTTTTTGTAATACTGTTAAACATTTTAAGCGAAGCTAAAATACAGCACTCATTTTGGTAATACATATTAAAAAAAAAAAAAAAAAAACAGTGGTGCAGCACTATCCATACGTGCAATACATACATTAAAAAAGACAAATGTAAATATAATTAAAGTGACTTTAGTGCTCAAATGTGCAGTCCTATGTGCAGTCCAATATGTTCTTCAATAAATCTTCAGTGCATCAACCAAAATGATATGTGCTCAACTAACAAAATTCACACGATGTGACCTTGCCCCCACCAAGTGCACTCAGGGTCAGAAGAAGTAAGACTGCATTTGATGGCCGCTGGTGAGGCTTCATTGATGTGCACTGGTAGGCTTCATTGATGGGCGCTGATAGGCTGCATTGTTGGGAGCTGGTAGGCTGCATTAATGGCTTCTGGTAGGCTGCATGGCTGGGCTCTGGTGAGGCGCTTTATTAAAACGGTACATGGATGGGACAAATGGATTAGAGTCAGGGGTGGAGCCTAGGGGGTGGCAGCAAAATTAGGTTTGGACTAGGGTGTCAAAAATCCTTGCACCAGCCCTGAGTGCACTCATTCTCCAGATATAAATGTGACCTCTTATGTATATACTGTAAGAAAAGTCACTATAAAGTGTTCCAATACCTTTAGGCTGGGTTTACACCGCAGCACGGAGCGGCTCACAGCAGGGGTCCGGCGCATCTCCATTCACCGTTTTAGCTCCGATTTCAGCCTAACGTTTTTGCTGAGCTCGAAACTGAAACAGGCCAAAATTGGATGCAGGTTTTTCTCAATGGAGCTGGTTTACACATCTCCAGAGCCGCTCTGGAGATGTGTAAACCAGCTCCCTTGGGAGAAAAACCTGCATCCAATTTGCAATAGTGTGAACCCAGCCTAATACTCCACCTACCTCTGTCCTAATCTTTCCCAAACTGTGGATCACAAGTCCCCACAAGATCACAAGTTCATAATATTACACTCTAAAGTTACTCACAAATATATCGACAAAGGGGCATCTTCATATTGTAGTAAGGTTTATTCAGAAAAAAATAGAGGTCAAAAACTCACATCATTATGTGCTCTACAGTTGTGTGTTCTACAGTTAAAATAAATAAATAAACATCTTGTTTCAATATGTTGTCTTTTAATGCACGTGAAAGGTGCAAGATTTTGAACAAATTTACCAAATCTGCAAAAATTAAGTTTTATGAAGCAGCGCAATGCATTTGTCTGAAATTGTCAGCATTGATACATTTATTCAGTAAGGGGATAGAGTATGTGTGACCGTATAGTGTTTTTGATGTGCCCTTTCTGGTTAATCATTTGGCCTATCCACAGACAAAGTTATTGCAAACTCTGTCTGCCACCATCATCATGCACATGTTGTGGCCTGTTATGACAACTTTAAATATTTTACTGAAAATAAATGAATGTTTATTAGTAATAACATGAACGCTTACCACCTGAACCATTTCATATTACCATATTTACTATTCACCACGAATACAAAAGTTGATCTACAGTATGTTCATTTCTTATTTATGGCCTAGTTTGAGTATAGGCGGCACAAATTATATTCTTTAACAAGATTTCCTGGCTTAATCTGTGAGGTATTTGAAGTACATAACAGTATGATAAACTGCTTTGGTTACTCTGCATGAATGTCTGCTGGAAGGACTTGTATGGATGTTGTCTCCTGATGATGCTGATGCTAAAGCCCTTTACACACTATTATTTATTTTTATTGTTCAACCCAGGTTGAAGCCACTTTACTAACAATCTGTTGTAAGTACATCAATCTTCCCTGCTGTGCTATTGTGTTCTGACAGGGGGACAACACCCCCACCCAGAACACTTCGATCAGCCCTCTCAGCCATTGGCTGAGACGGCCGATTGGGAGCCGGTTGGCAGACCATTTTCGGTCAGGACACTTTGACGTTTAGCCGTCTTCTGTCGGACCGGCTGCCATACACATAGGCCAAATGTCAGCTGGTTTTTATTGAACCTTTCTATTAAACTTGGCTTAAGTCTGGTCAGACCTGCTTAGCCTGCTGCTGACACAGTTTCCCCTAAGATAAGTGGACTTAAAATGGTGAGGAAATATGATGGCTTCCAATAGTATGTGTCTGGTGTAGCAAACATGATCAGAATTGCCAAGGAATTATATTTCTTCCTGGCAAAAAGGCTGTTCTTTCAGTGAAAATAGGCATAGTATTTAAATCTAACGTGACCTTGATTCTGAGAGCCTAAATCAATCAGTAGGGATGAGCCGAACCCTCCCCCCCTCCGGTTCACACCAGAACCTTCGAACGGCCGTTCAAGTGAACATTTAGAACCCCATTGACGTCTATGGGACTCGAACGTTCAAATTCAAAAGTGCTCATTTTAAAGCCTAATATGCAAGTTATTGTCGTAAAACGTCTTTGAGAACCCGGGTCTTGCCACAGGGAACATGTATCAATGGAAAAAAGTTTTAAAAACAGTTGTTTTTTCTGGAGCAGTGATTTTAATGATGCTTAAAGTGAAAAAAAAAAAATGAAAAATTCCTTTAACCTCCCTGGCGGTATGATTCTGTCTGGAATTACGTACCAAAAGCGGTACAATTATTTGCATGGAAATTTGGCATTTTATACTGTAGGCCTGCAATTCTTAGGAATAACTTGCTTAAATCTGTCCAAACAAGACATCCCGGGTATGATAAAGTTTGAAAAACAAAATCATATTTTTTTATATAATAAAAAACTATAAATAATTATAACAAATTATAATGTAATTATAATAAAAAATATTCAATAATGTAATCAACTCAAAAACACTGAAATTTGCTCAGTTGCAGAATTGTCGCTGTCATTATTTTTTTTTTTTTATGACGAATTTCCCCACAAATCGCTATCGCTCAATTCTGCAAGTGATTATAATTTATTGCTGTTTTCTAGCTGATCTAAAACCATTTTTGACATAAAGGGACACTTTTGGTTGCTATGGGCAATCTACAGTTTCCAGGCAGAAAGAACACTTTTTATTTTATAAAAGAACATGCAGGGCACTGGACAGACCACTAGGGACAAGGGGGGTGTGTATTTTTTACATACAGTACTGTACAGTACAGTACTGTAATCTATTTACATTGTACTGTATGTAAAGTGTTTGTTTACATTTTTGAATTTGGCGCCGTTCTCCGCTTCCGTGCGTCGTAACGTCGCAGGAAACGGAGATCGGCGGCACACGGGGACGATGTGTGAATCGAGCGAGCACCCGCTCGCTCACACAGTGGGGATGCATCGCTGGACCAGGAAGAAGGTAAGCCAGCGCGCGCTGCAGGCTCTGCATGGCTACCCCGTGCGTGACTTGGGGATACCGTTCTTAGCAGAAAAAACCCACCCCGAGTCACGCACGGGGATACCGCCACGGAGGTTAAATATCGTACCTGATGGGTGTCTATAGTATGCCTGTGAAGTGACACATGTTTAGAACAAAATGAGATTACTATAAGAAAAAAGTTATTTAAAACTGCTTGCGGGTTTAATGTAATGTCTGGTCCCTGCAAATGGATGAAAATAATTGAAAAAAATAGCACAGACAGTACACACACCACATAGCTTTAGGTGCACACTGCAGAGGACACGGGCAGTACACACACCACGTAGCTTTAGGTGCACACTGCAGAGGACACAGGCAGTACACACAATACGTAGCTTTAGGTGCACACTGCAGAGGGCACAGGCAGTACACACCACATAGCTTTAGGTGCACACTGCAGAGGACACAGGCAGTACACACCACGTAGCTTTATGTGCACACTGCAGAAGACATGGGCAGTACACACACCACGTAGCTTTAGGTGTACACTGCAGAGGACACAGGCAGTACACACCACGTATATATAGAAGTGCAGTGCAAATATAAACAAATATAAACGAATACTGTGACCAGTATATAAACTATAAAAAATGAAAAATGCATAGAAAATAAATAATAGTGATGATAAAGTCTGTTTATATTTGCGCTGCACTTCTATATATATTTGCTATTGGGATTTTTTATGAATTGTCTTCAGTGCTGGCTTGCATATTTTAGGTTTTAGTTTAATATTTTTTTTCCAGCGCTGAATATCTTTTTCACTAGTACACACCACGTATCTTTAGGTGCACACTGCAGAGGACACAGGCAGTACACACCACATAGCTTTAGGTGCACACTGCAGAGGCACAGACAGTACATCACGTGAGAATACTGCAGCTAGCTCAATCACCTGCCTGCCAGTAAATTAGGAAGTGCAGATCTAGCTAAACTATACAGTGTATAAATATATATATACAAAAACTGGGATGCATATACTGTATATCCTCTACACACTGTAACTTTAACTGACTAGCCTGCCTGCCTGCCTGCTCTATCTACCCACTAAAAATGACACACTCTCTCTCTCTCTCTCTCTCTCTCTCTGTCTTCTCTCTTTTAACACACTACACAAGGCTGACCTGCAGGTGGCCTTTTATAGTGTGGGGCGTGTACTAAACCCCCTGAGCCATAATTGGCCAAAGCCACCCTGGCTTTGGCCAATTATGGCTCTCCGTTTTTTGTAAGCTGTGATTTGTCAAGCATGCGGATCATAGTGCATGCTTGGCCAATCATCAGCCAGCAATGCACTGCAATGCCTCAGTGAATTATGGGCCGTGAAACGCCACTCGAATTTGGCGCGAACGGCCAAAAACGTTCGTAATTCGACGAACGATCGAACTTATGATGTTCGAGTCAAACATGAGTACGACTCGAATACGAAGCCCATCCCTATAAATCAGTAACATTAGCTAGTATTATCATTATGCCACACTTTAAGTCTGATATGCGCAGTGTACAATGAGAATCTGTGCATGATCAAAACTCTAAGCAAATGGATATTGCTTAGTATGTGTTGTGACCAAACTGGAAATGTATTTTCAATTGTATATCTATAGTCAAAATTTAAAACCATATAATCTTTTTTACATTTGTATTATAGTTTACTCCTATTAATCGGAACCACCTTGTGTTTGTAAACTTATTTTGTGAAGATCCTCCCACATTTACTCTTTTAAATTATGTAACATGTATTCACTATGCCCCATGAGTAGGCACTGCTGTGTCACACATTTCACAGAGCCTGTCTTCTAAACTACAGAGATTCTGAGAGAAGGAGTTTTTCAGGTAGAGTCCATAGTATATTTAGTACTTAGAGACTGAAAGTAGCAGAAATTTAAACAAGAGCAAAAGCTGCAAAGCATGCAGGGAATCCAGGACATTGTGAAAGGAGATGGCCAATAGACAAGAATTACTCAAAACATGAAGAGCTTATACTGAATTGACAAAGAAAACTATTGCATTGCTAATACAATCCTGATTTATAAAAAAAAATAAAGTGTATGCTGTGGCCATAAAATGTCATTAGCATCTTCTCTGATAGACCTACACGCGATTCAGTTATGTAAACCTCTGATAGCTCCTTTCTCTTACTTAGGATTCAGTTTAAACAAGTTGTTATTTAAATGTCATGTATGTGTATTCTATTAGATAAAATGGACTGAATAAATGCTGAGAATTTTTGAATAATCATTAAAACTAATGGGGTTAGCATGAGTGGCATTTATGCATATTTTTAATTGTATTCAAATGCCATATACTGTCTTCCTTATCCGTAAGGGACTGATGCAAATAGTCTTTAAAAAAGTATGAACATGCGGAAGGCAAATAAAGACAATATATATCAGAAATAAACAGTAATGGATATATATATATATATATATATATATATATATATATATATATATATGTATATATATATATATATATATATATATATATATCAGTTAATATACCATAAAAAGTGCATAAAATTTACCCTTGACATTACTCACTTAGCCATCACTTTAGTAGTGCCCAATGGTAGAAAGCACACATCATTGACCCTTGGAAATCTTAAATACTCTTTGCCACTATGCAGTCAAATTCGGGAAAAGAATTATACTGTATATGGGCACACTGACTCCAAGTCTCAGGGTCTGTTTACAGTGCAGTATCCAGGAGCATGTAAAATTGTGTTCAGTGAACAAATCTCTATTTTCTACTCAGAAAATATCATTCAAAGACAGTTAAATAGTACTATAACTAAAGGACCTTGTTACCTTTACAAAGAAAATACCTGGGCTTTAAAACATGTTCAAATCTGAGTGATCTGGATTTTACTCACCAGCACCAAACTTCCAGGTCATTCAAGAGACAATATCTGTGTTTCAATGAAAAGGCAAAATTAAAAGCAGATTTACTACAAATAATTGAATTGACTGGGCAGAGGTTTGGCCCCCATCTTTCCCTTCGCAGACACTTGGGACAGGTCCCAGGAGACTGTGGGACCACACATGGGGTGCAGTCTGCCTCACGTATGCACAGTAGGCAGGCGGCTTTGAAGCGGCAAGCAGTCACAATCAGCTGCCCACAGTTAAGATGTCAATGGCTGCTACACACAGTTTTTTTTACCTGATATTACATGATATTTTACAAGCACTTTAAGGTCACATAAGAGCTTGTAATGTATGACATTTAAAACTCAACTTTAACCGCTTCCAGACCACCCCACGTACCATTTGATTTCTTGTACACGGCTTAGGGGACGCATTCGCCACACCACTGTGTCCAATCAGTGGGTACAGGGGCCGCGATGGCCACCGCGACCTGCCGAGCATACACAGGAGAGACAGAGCAGCGGTGTGCCTATATAAACAAAGCACACCGCCGCTCTTTCAGGGAGGAGAAGCGAGAGATCTTGTTTCAGCTAAGCTGAATCACAATCTCTCTTTTCCTCAAGTGAATCCACTCCCCCTACAGTTAGAATACACCTCACAGGGAACACCTCTTGATCGCCCCTGTAGTTAACCTCTTCCCTGACAGTGTCATGTATACAGGGATAAGTGCATTTTTTTTAGCACTGATCACTGTATTGGTGTCAATGAGCCCCAAAAAGTGTCACTTAGGGTCAGATTTATCTGCCGCAATGTCGCAGTCCTGCTAAAAATCGCAGATCATATGTATATTACCATTCTACTGTGCAATATAACAATTTAACTGCTGCAAGCACCAGAAAAGGGTCAATCCATAACCGCACATATGAAATATATAAAATAAATGGTGCGGCACTGTTATAAACAAATATATACAGCTATGACAAGACTAATGATAACTAAACAATCTATTGTTAGAATGTAAAAACAGTGACGGGACAGACAGGCTCCGGATGTCACGTCAACATACAAGCTCGCCGCAGTGGTGTTTTATTTTTTATCTGTTAAGAAATGTGAGTACTTTTTCAGCTGTTTTAATAAATAAAAACCACTTGATTGAAAATACTACACTATCCGGAATCCCCCTTCTTCTTCCTCTATACTATATATGTCACAAATGTCATGTCTACTCCAACTCAGGTGGTCAGACACTATATAGCTGGCTACTGTGTGCTTTACCTATAGCAGCCCCCTTTCCCTTAAGGCAAGCAGGCCTACCAGTACTTGGTTGCCCCAAGGACTTAAACATAATTCTATAGAGTCTGGCTGCCATGCCAGGGCAGATGCGAACTGAACAAAGCAAACAGATACTTGCAGTTTAAGGCCGCATACACACGAGCAGACCGATTTGAACAAATCTGTCTGCTGGGGACGTATTGATTTGATCGTGTACACACGATCAAACCAAAATCCCCGCCGGCAGATGGCGCGCTGACGTGGCGGTGACGATGACGCCGCCACGTCACTGCACCAGGAAGTAAAACACTTCCGCGCATGCGTCGAAACCATTCGACGCGTGTGCGAGAAGACATGTCTGCTGGTTAGCGTACTAACCAGCACACATGTCGGGCTGACGGGTTCCCAGCCAACAGATTTAAAAGCATGCTTTCAAATCTGTCAGCTGGCCAAATCCGTCGGCTCGCCCGTACACACGATCGAATCTGTCTGCTGGGACGGTCTGGCAGACCGTTTCCAGCAGACAGATTTGATCGTGTGTACGCGGCCTAACAGATAGCGTGGTTCAAAGACACTTCAGGTAAAGGCAGGCTGAGTTCAGGGGATAATCCAGTCCAATCCGGGTCATACACAGGAAATCCAGCAGCAAGCAAGGCAGACTAACAGTAGACTTGGTCTGGGACAATACAGGTAAGTCTGTCTCTATCACAAGCAAGGGATAGAGTGTTTGCTTTGCTTACAGCAGATGACTGAGCAGATAAATCACCTAACAGGTGAACACAGACAGGGAGAAAAGCAACAGCCACGAGGAACCGGGGCACTTAGTGATCATGACAATATATATATCCATTGGGAGAGAAATAATACTATTAATCCCGGCTTCAAAGGAAACAGATCTGTGGCATCACACTGAGGCCGCGTACACACGATCAAATCTGTCTGCTGGAAACGGTCTGCTAGACCGTTTCAGCAGACAGATTCGATCGTGTGTACGGGCGAGCCGACGGATTTGGCCACCCGACAGATTTCAAAGCATGCTTTGAAATCTATCGGGTGGGAACCCGTCCGCCCAACATGTCTGCTGGTTAGTACACTTACCAGCAGACATGTCGTCTCGCACCAGCGCCGAATGATTTCGACGCATGCGCGGAAGTGTTTTACTTCCTGGTGCGGTGACGTGGCGGCGTCAACGTCACCGACACGTCAGCGCGCTGTCTGCTGGCGGGGATTTTGGTTTGCTCGTGTGTACACGCGAGCAAACCAAAATGACAGCAGACAGATTTGTTCAAATCGGTCGGACAGACCGTTTTGAACAAATCTATTGCCTCGTGTGTACGAGGCCTGAGAGTATATCATCAGGATATAAGAAGCCAGCACTGTGAACACCATTGATTTCTGCCATTATATTTTTATGCTGTTACCTTACAGCCGTAAGGTAAGAGGCATCTTCACTGACGTGTCGCACAGAAGAGGAGAAATCACTTTTGCACTTTGCACATTGCATTTATTTGCACAAATTGTTAGCACTGAATAAAAGTCACTTTATATGTCATATTTGCACTCAGCTGGAGAGTGAACACAGCACTTTATACTGTAAACCCTGTTATGTATATAAGGCTGTTGGTATTTATTTATTCAGCATCATTTTGCACGTACAGTATATACCACCACTTTTAGCACTTTAGTGAATTATTCACTGTTTGGACATTCTAACAATAGGTTGTTTAGTTAGCATGAGTCTTGTCATAGCTGTATATATTTGTTCATAACAGCACAGCACCATTTTACAAAAATTGCCATTACCAGTAAAAACAATAAAAATTAAAAAAAAGTCCCATAAATCTATCCCCTATTTTGTAGATGCTATAACTTTTGTGTAAACCCATCAATATACTCTTAATGGAATTTTTTTACCAAAAATATGTAACAGAATACACATTGGCCTAAATTGATGAAGAAATTCATTTTTTTTTTTTTACAGTTTTTTTTTACCCTTAGGCAGCTAGCTACTTATGAATCTATTTTGTTTTATTATTATTGTTATTATTATTATAATTACATTGTAGATGAGGTAGAAAAAAGACACAAGTCCATCAAGTCAACCTATGTTTTTGATTATATGTCAGCATTATATTTTATATCCCTATATGTTGTGGTTGTTCAGGTGCTTATCTAAAGTTTTTTTAAAACTATCAATGCTCCCCGCTGAAACCACCACCTGTGAAAGTGAATTCCACATTCTTGCCGCTCTTACGGTAAAGAACCCTCTACGCAGTCTAAGGTTAAACCTCTTTTCTTCTAATCTTAATGAGTGGCCGTGTGTCTTATCAAACTCCCTTCCATGAAAAAGTTTTTTTCCCTATCGTTGGGACACCAGTATGGTATTTGTAAATTAAAATCATATCCCCTCTCAAACATCTCTTCTCCAGAGAGAATAAGTTCAGTGCTTGTAACCTTTCTTCAACTAATATCCTCCAGACCCTTTATAAGCTTTGTTGTCCTTCTTTGTACTCGCTCCATTTCCAGTACATCCTCCCTGAGGACTGGTGCCCAGAACTTGACGGCATACTCCAGTGGGAGAATTATTGCCTTATCTCTTGAGTTAATCCCCTTTTTAATGCATGCCAATATTATGTTTGCTTTATTATCAGCAGCTTGACATTGCATGCCATTGCTGGGCCTATCATTGATTCCCCCAGAGGTTCTCTCCCCAGTGAGTAGATTGCATTCATATTTTTGCTACCCAAATGCCTTATTTAAAAATGTTCTACATCAAACCTCAATTTGATATGTAGTTGCTCACCCCATTAATTTGTTTAGATCTTCTTGCAAGGTTTCCACATCTGCTTAGCTTAGTATCATCCACAATAACCGTTGCATTGCATTGATACTTTAGCACGGTATTATTTAAATTTGTACTACACTTGTATGAGAGTGAGTGTGGACAGCACCAGCAGCATAGTTAGCCTACCTTTTGGTTATTATTATTTTAATTTAGTAGCAGGATTTTCACAATATACTGATGAATCCTTACCTAGTCCGCACTTTGCGTTCAGGTGCCTAGCAACTGGTGAATCTTTGTTTAGTCTGGACTTTGCAATCATGGTGGGAAAATATACAGCAAGCTTATATTATATGAGACACTTGCTCTATCATATTGGATGTGATCCATGATAAGGTTATGGCAAAGCCGACAAGGGAGGAGTTGTCATCAATAGCTAATCTTTTCTGGGAGCGCTGCAGTTTCCCCAATTGATGGGACACACCTAGGGAGAATCATTTTCTTTTGTACTTTTGTCAGTGACAAATTCAAATAATTGATTTTGCTATATTAACAAAGGATTACATAGGAGCAGATCTGACTCCAGCATTTTTGGTCATTCTGCCTTTGTACAGATGCTTTGCGAAATGAACTTCACCTGCCTGAGGACTCTTCACTGCTGGGAACAAAAAGTCATGCTCTACCTCTTGTTTTTATTGGGGTTGTGGCCTTTTCCATGGACGAGCAACCTTCTAAGGCTCTATTTGTGTTGAGGCCTGAATGTGGAGACGGTTTTTAATTTCTGGTTTGCCAGAGCATGAAGAGTAGTGGAGTGTGCTTTTGGCCTCCTTTGTAATGTAGGTGGTGTTTTCTGCACACTTCAATCAATCAGAATGCAGTCACTGCAGTTAGGGCAGCATGTGTCCTGAACTATTTTGTATGCCAGTGTGATGGTTTCCTTTTTTATGTCACTTTCACACACATAATGGAAAGGGGCGCATTGGACTGGAAGCCAAGGCAAGGAAATTTTGGATCATTCACTCTCATGGCTGCTTGATGCTATTAAACAAATGTGAGTTAAAGACTTCAGCTCTGCAGACTTGTTATGAATTTTCAGCAATGTTGATATGGAAAATAAAATTATCTCATTATCTTCCTCAAGCGCCATTCCCGCTTCCCTGGCTTGGCACTCACAGATACTCCTCAAGCTTCACCCTTGCTAACATGGATTGGCTAGATTGGCACTCCACAAGTGTCATCTATGCTGTCCTGCTGGGTTCCTAACTTGGCACTTGCTGATGCTTTCCCACTTCTTCATCGTCCTCAGTTAACGAGAAGTCTGCTCTGGCACTGGCCTCAGCTTACTCACAGTGGTCTCCGGTAACAAGGTGGATGGAACCTTAGTGGCGACAGCTTCCCCCCTACCTCCGACCATATCTGTTTCCCGCACCAGAGGAACTGTTACTTCTGGTTTGATTAAAAGACCGCAGCCCCAACCCTTCGCTACTTCTGGATAGGCTCTCAGATAGCCTAGCAGCCAGATGTCCCCGGGATAGGCCTTAGATTTCTGGCCTAGCAGCCCAGGGCAATACGACACACATCCACCTAAACAGCCATTCAGGTGGCACAGAATCCTGATCACCTGACTCCACCCAATAAATAGGTTCTCTCAGCAGGCTGAAGGGATCCAAGAAAATACCTGCTCATTGGCTGAGACACCCCAATTATTCATAATCTATCCTTGCAATGCCCTCGTCTTATCTAATGTCACTAGATACCCGGCCATCTAGCGACAGAAGAGAGAAGTGCAGCATTTCTAGAATTAGGGTGAAATCAATTGACCTCCTAACAATTGGCCAAAGCAACTATCACTTGGAAAATAAATGTAATAGCAACCCTGCCTAAACATGAGGGTTCTATACACAAACATTACAGGCAGGCTTACAACTAGCAAAGCATGAGGATACACATTGTTGGAGAATACCCATTGCTGGAACATGTCTGCCAAATCTACAGCTGCATTGTTGCTCAAAAGTTACAGGCAGGCTTACAACTAGCAAAACATGATGATACACATTGCTGGAGAATACCCATGGCTGTCTCAGATGTCTGCAATAAAAGCAGCACCACAAGCAACAACAACTAAAGTTAATTTACCATTTTCTTGTTTCTGTGAAGACCTGTAGGTGTCCAGGCAGGAAATATTTAGGTTGTAATGTCTTCCTAGGTCTTCTTCTACTCCTTCTGTTTATAATAGGGGTCCATTGGGTCACAAAGGGATACCATGCATCAAGGCACTGAAGCTCTCTTGGTCAGAGATGACGTGTGCTGTCCTCCATCTTGAAAATATGTGGTCAGTGGTAGAGTTTTTCTGCTTATGGGTGGAGAGCTGCTGTTTCGTGACAAAACAATCATGAATTGCTCATGTTGCATGTTTTCAGGTATTTCCAATTAAGTCTATGGGGATAAAAATATTTGAATCTGGCCAGAAAGAAGATGTCATTTTTTTTAGTGCCAGGAGTTTTGCTACAGGTGAGAAAACGCTCAGATGTGAACAGAGGCCGTGGAAATAAATGGTATTTTGCTTGTCTAGTGTGGAACTTCGAGCTACAAAATAACGCACTGAATGGGGCCTAAAGGAAAAGCAGCAAATCAGGACTTTGCACTGCTTGCATTTAAAAACTAAATTTAGGAATGTATTAATGAATACAGGGGTGCATTGATGTGTGTGTTTTTTTTTTTACTTTATATCTTTATATATGTTTTTTATATGTGCCTGGAACTTGAGTTTGAAAGTTGAAAACACTTTGATGCTGTTATAAAAGAAAATCTTCTCCCAAAAACCGATAGCAACAATCCCTGAATGTGACAAGATCCGAGTGTTGTGGATTGACTTCCACACCAAGGTAATGCTGCAGTCATCAGATGAGTGATGAATTTGTAGTTTTTAGTAAAAAAAATTGCATACATGAACATCCTTTGTATGACCTTAGCTTTAACACATAAATAATTAAACAATTTCTGAGTCAAGATTGAATGTAAAAAAAGTTTAATATCTATATTATTATACTAACACATAATATTTTGTTTAATCATAAAATAAATATAAACTTTTATATTACATACTTATATTTTTAACCCATTGGCACTATTTAATACAGTACCAATATAATTTATATATGTATTTTATCCTATCTCTTGTTTCTTATATATCATTTCTTGAACAAACAAAAATATATATTTTGTAACAACAAAATTAAATGTCCGTCGACTGACAGAAATACAGTAAATTCACCTCTGCATGTACAGAAGATTTAAATCACCAAGAGGACAACATGAAAGGTCTTCTTCTGCTTTAGAGCATACAGTACAAGAAAACAACACACTAATCACACATGGAACAAGTATAGTAACCAGATAGAGATCTCACAGCACGTCATTGGTCAGAAAGAGACAAAAGTACACTGAAATTTAGAATATTATATTGTTCTCTCTTGTTAATATTGCTTCCATTTTTATATGTTACGGATTTTTGTAATGGTTTTATATCTTCCTGCATTAACTGGCAAAATAAATGGTCAGCCCACCCAAAATTGATATTTTTGAAGATATAGAATTAAACACCTAATGAACTCTTAGGGATTGCAATAGTAAAGTATGAATGTATTTTCTTTACCTGACCGGGGGAGTGTGCCATACATGGCTGTTTGTGGGGGGCGACACTTATGTTGTGAAAACGTTTTCTTTTTTTTTTCTTTTTAGCCCCTCTTTTCCTGCAGCTGCTGGACATCTTTGTTCAATCCCATGCTTGAGCTGAGGCGTGTGTAGGGTATTCAATACTGGCTCCAACTTCAGGGATTCTGTATGCCCCCTTGTGTCAAACAACTCTATGTCCTGTAGGGCGGTGCCCAAATGGATATTTTAATTGGGGACTGTGTGATCAAGCATGGTATTGGCCAAGTAGATGTTGCTCATTGAGTGGCCTAATGTATCTGCAGAGGAAACTAGAGGGAACAGCTAAGAACAAGAAAAAGCCAACGGACATCATTCATACTGTTGCTTTTGATGACTTGTTTCTTCGCACTTAAACCACAGACCTGTTATTTGTTAGTGAAAAAAGAGACACGATACAATACATATACATGTTTTGATCACAACCACAATCCAGTGCAGCTCACTTTGCGTTGCCATTTTGCCCCATCTTGGTGCTTTAGCATTTCAAGTTAATAAATTAAATTTGAATATATGAAGTGGTGTTATCACTCTAAATAGAGCCCTGGTGATGAAGTCTCTGTCCTTGAGTTTTCAGACCCTTATACACCTATCATGAACATTATGAGGGAAACCCTCTTGTACTCTTTGGGTTTTAGTTTATTTTTTTAAATCCAATGGAATGCAACAAGTAATGAGAAATGAGAACACCCAAAACACTAACCTGAACAGTTACATGGTTTAGGAATGCTTGTAAAGCTTATCACTAAAGTTCCCAACAGATATAAGAAGGTATTTTCAGCCTACTATATTACAGCTACAACTGAAATATCACTTTTGGGTGGACATGTTCTGGTACTGTGGAAATGTGTATGAACAGTTATATATCTCTCTAATTATGTTTTCCTCTATTCATCTATTTTATATGTGATCAGCAGGATTCATATTATTATAAATAAATAATCTGAAGCGCAAAAGGAGAATACATACTGTTCACTTAAAAATACTTTTTGTACACTAATTTGTGTATAATTTGCTATAATTTGTGTATAGCAAATATTATTTACATGCAAATGCAATTTCTATTTTGAGGAACATAAGTCCTAGTTCTCCAA
Source organism: Rana kukunoris (assembly GCA_029574335.1). Taxonomy (NCBI): domain Eukaryota; kingdom Metazoa; phylum Chordata; class Amphibia; order Anura; family Ranidae; genus Rana; species Rana kukunoris. Next base: position 253,266,414 of record CM056050.1, on the reverse strand, counting down.
TTGAAACCAGTCTAATTTTTTTTAAACATATGATATGCTTGGCTGAGAATCTGGTGCAGGTGACACAAAACCCAAAATAAAACAAAACTAGCTCTAACCCTCTCCCTTAACCTTCAGCTGACCCCGATGACCGATAAGTCTACAAAATAGGGGTCCCTTTTTCAACATTATGCTGACTATGTCACACAATTGCAGCTGTTTCTTTAAACTTAGAATTTGAGATCAGATTTGTTTCAAACGAATCCTATAGTGTTAAAATGCAACTTTATCTAAAATAACCGCTTGCCGACTGCCTACCACATATGTACTGCGGAAGGTAGGCTCTATTGCATGAAATGATGTACCAGTACGTCATTTTGGGTAATAGCTACTGGACACAGGGGATGCCAATCAGCGGGTCTGGTGGACCCAATGTCCGCCGGCCACCCACAATCGTTTCCATGAGAGGAAGAAAAGCTATCTGCCTATGTAAACAAGGCAGATCGCCATTCTGACAGGGGAGAAGATGGAGATCTTGTGTTCCTGCTAAGCAGCAACACTGATCTCTGTCTTCAACCAGTCCGACCATCCCCTACACAGCTAGCAAGCACCAGCTAGGCACTCATTTAATCCTTTGATCACCCCTCTGCCAGTGTCATTAGTACAGTAACAGTGCATATTTTTAGCACTGATCATTGTATTAGTGTCACTGGTCTCCAAAAAAGTGTAAAAGTGTTAGTTAGGTGTCCGATTTGTCTGCTGCAATGTCGCTGTCCTGCTAAAAATCGATGATCGCTGCTATCACTAGTAAACAAATAAATAAATACATATTTAATAAAAATATCCCATTATTTGTAGACGTTATAACTTTTGCACAAACCAATCAATATATGCTTATTGGGATATTTTTTTTACCACAAATATGTAGCGGAATACATATTGGCCTAAATTGTTGAAGAAATTGAGTGGCTTTCACATTGAGGTTGCTGGGCAGGAGTTTTTCAGGGGGTATAGCAGCGCTATTTTTAGCGCTGTACCACCTAAAAAACTCCTTAGTGTGAAAGGGGTCTTAGTCAATGATAACCATTGGCCTAGAATAGATAACACTGGCTAATGGTGTTCAGGAGAAAGGTCTGTAAACTAGATAGTAGTAGTTGGTCATATTTACAGCTGGACCTGAATTAACGTAGATGAGTTTACCTTGTGAATCTAAATGCTAGGGTATATTCCCAATACTTATTTAAACCAAGGAAACCAATTGTATGAGCTGTAAAACATCTTAAATTGATTGTAAAGCTAAAGGTTTTTTACCTTTATGCATTCTATGCACAAAGATAAAAAACCTTCAGTATGCAGCTCACCCAGCAGCCCCCATAATACTTACTTGAGCCTGATCTAAATACAGCTCAGTCTCTGCCTCCTCGTTGGCCCAAAGACAGCCAATAGCTCCCACTACTGTCAATCACAGCCAGTAAAGAGGGAGCAGAGGCGGGGCTGAGTTCTATTTTGTGTGTCTTATGAACACACAGAGCGGGGCTTGGGAGCGGCTTGTCATGGGAGCACTCAGTGGGATGGGGGGAGCCTAGAGCATTGGCAGGGGACCCAAGAAGAAGTGGACCAGAGCTGCAGGTAAGTATGGCATGTTTTTTATTTTTTAATGAAGCCATTAGCATCATTTTAAAATATGATAGAGTTTCAGTATTGATCTCTATTGTTTCCCTGATAAAATGACTAAATATGCTGGCACTGTGTTGTAGTGGATGAGTGGATGCAGATGGGGATTTGCTCCATGTGCCACAACTAGTAAGAATTGTTGGGCATGTGACAATCATTGGAGATACTTCAGCATTCAGAGATCAACAAGAGCAGAACTTGCAGTCAGGTGCACACGCTGAGTATTTTATAGTTATCTGCTTCCTGTTCAGACCTGCAATCACAGCTAATTCTTCTAGCACCAACTTCATTTGTGGCTCTGAGATCTCATGCTACCAGTTGTTAAAAATGGCAAAGGAAGCAAGCTGATGCTTATGTTTCAGATCATGCATGCGTGTCCCATTGCTGACCAATATGTTTGAATGAATGAATGCTCTAGCATGTTAATCATGAACCTGTCACAAAAGTCCACATCTTACACCACTCTAGTGACCCCATGTGCCACTAAGCTGATCCTCAGACTGTTTCAACTTATTGTTCCTGGGCCTCATTTGTTTATCATAAGTTTCAAACAGTTCACCAATTGTTAGTGCCAATGCTAAACCAGTGCAAGTTGAACATTAATTAAATGGTGCTAATTTATTAAGGAAAGCCTACCTTCGTATTGTGGTAAATTACCAAGCTAAATTAGGAAAGGTTAAACAAAAACGTAGTCAATCACTAATATGAAAATATGTCCCCTGTCACAATATCCCCAGTCATGATCTTTGACCAAATCCATTGTCATTATTTTCTGTAAGCATCAACAAACGCTTTCTAGTTCTAGATTTAATCCTCCTTATAATGTGGTCTACATCAGCCTGTTCCTTTTACTTTGACTGTAGTGTAAAAATAGCTAATGTCAGAAATGTTCTTCTATCAGCATTATATTGCTGTCTCCTATATTTTTATGTGCCAGTGTCTCCTATGTAATGCAATGTGCTACTGGGAGACAACATGCTGTTAGCTAAAGTTTCTATTGATAGGACCCCATTAATAAGTGCATGCAGATTTTATACTATTTGCTTTTCAGTAACGTGTTGTTTTTGAATATGAAGTGTACAAAATATTTTTTCGTTTTTTTTGTACCCAAGCAAAATGAATCTGTCATCACTCTACATACTGGACTGAGTGAAAAGAAACTGGTCATTCTTTGACCCACCTGTGCTGTATATTCATATTGTGCAGGTGACAATAGGAGCAATAATACACAATCTGTATACTATGACCATTGAGACCTCTCATCCATTCTGGTGGCTTGATGACCCAACAAACATATGCTGTATGAAAACTTCAAGGGCAATCCATATCCAAGATCAGGAGTCTTCAAACTTTGTAAACAAAGGACCAGTTTACTGTACTTCAGGCTTTAGGAGGACAAGACTATGGTCAGTGGGAAAAAAAATGCCCCAGAGTCACTGGCAGTAAACAATGCCACACCATTGGTTTTAGTGAAAGGAATAGTATCCCATTGTTGGTATCAGTGGAGGGTATAGTGTCCCAGCATCAGTGCCAGTAGAAGGAATAGTGCCCCAAGGACCAGATAAAGACAAACAAATGGCCACATCTGGCCCACAGACTGCAGTTTGGATACCACTATGTAAAATCCTAGGTGTCGGAAAAAAAAAGGATATAATTGTCTTGTTTGTGGACACATTAATTACTCTCTAAAAAAAAAAGAAATTGTACTGGACACAGGGGATGCCAATCAACGGGTCTGGTGGACATGTAACATGTAGGCTATCAACAACCTACCTTTTGTTCTAGTTCTATGTAAAAAAGAAAGTGATGAGGGAAGGGGAGGGATGGGCTGGGAAAATAAGAGGGATAAGAAAAAACAGAGGGATTGCACTCACATGGGCCACATCCGTATATAGGATCAAAAAAATGAAAACAATAACTGTGGAGAGGTATTGATGGTCGGACTTTCAAGGAAAGTCCGACCATCAATACCTCTCCACAGTTATTGTTTTCATTTTTTTGTTCTAGTTCTGTTCTAGTTCCAATGCATGATCTAGAATGACTATTTTATTTGGTTACACTGTTTGTATTTATAATACAGTTTTTAACAAATGCCTTTTTCTAAAACACCCAGAAGGTATTCTGCTAAAATTACTAAAGGCATATAGACTGTGCACTTTGCAAGTGCAGTTGTTCCAGAGCTTTAGCCAAGTAAATGAAGTGAAACTTTACTTTATGAGGAATACCCAACCACATGCACGGAAAATAAAATATATTTTTTTGCCTGCACATGATTGGCTGATGGAAGTCAGCAGAGCTTCATCTAATTCACTAAGCTCGGGAGCAATGCACTTGGAGAATGCACAGTCTATTTGCCTTTAGTAAATTCACCCCCCATGTTTTCACCTTAAAGTCTGCCAAGAATAGAAGAATAAAACAATGGGGTTGATTTACTAAAGGTAAATAGTCTTTGCATTACAAGTGCACCAGCAAGCGCACCTATAAGTGCAATTGCTCTAGTTCTGGGGGCACATATAAGGAAAATAAAAACTGAATTTTTGCTTGCACATGATTGGATGATATAAATCAGAAGAGCTTTCCCTCATTTCAGAGGTTCCCCTCAGATCTAGAGAAACTGTACTAGCAGTGCACTTCTAGTGCTCAGTATATTTGCCTTTCATTCCCATTCATCCATTCATTCATTCATTCATTGGTGTTCTTTTGATGCTTCTGATGTGGATTACTGAAAAAGATATTGTACCCTTTTCTGTTAAAATTTAGTAATGTAAAGGTAGATTTAGGCTATCAAAAATCATACACAACATGTAAAAAGATGACATGTTCATATGTTGTGGTGAAGTCATGTAGCTGTATATTTCTTAGTCTGTTTTATGAAACACAACCAGGCTAACGTGACTATTATATAGGCAAACATAAATGTGCAAACATCTCCAAAATCTCATAAGGCAAAATTCCCTTTTTAGGAGTTAAGTAAAATATGCACTGGTTTTCCTAATATAATACCTACTCTGCCTTTACCTAAATGCTTGCAGCCTTTAGCACTATCCATGCACCACTTCCCACCTAGTTCTCCACTAAGGAGTGGACATCTATGACATAAAATGTACAGGTAATCTGGGACATCAGGAGTCCAAAACTCCCAGATCTGTACCACAGGCACCTGTCTACTGTCATGGAGAACCAATCACAGGCAAAAGTAAAGTACCACAGTGGCTGTGCAGCACTCACAGTGCTGAAGCTGCTGGTTAGCATTGAGGTTAGTCATGGGAATCTTAATTGTAACAGCAAAATGTTAAAAAAAGAAGAAAAATCCCTGATGACCTCCTCAGAGTAGTACAGTGTTACTATGGTGACACTGAACTACTCCAAAGAAAGTATGTAAAAAATATAGAAAAAAAATGGTAAAATAAAAAAAAAAATGTTAAAAATGTAAAACATTTAAGAAAAAATTAATACAAATTTTATTTTTTATTTTTTATTTTTTTACCATACTGTCACAGTAAGTGTCCCTGATCACTGCTACATCAGTCATAGGAAAATTGGGGAAAAAATTGTGACAACAAATTACAACCTCAGCAAAATCATCATGCCTCTTATTAAATGCTTCAGACTGTCTTCAAACTTAAATTTAAACTTAGACTCAGACTATCTACTAAAAAAATATCATTTGGTTGAAATCGTACTGATCTAGTATTTTAGGGCCTCAAGAAATGAGCTGTCAGTACATCAGAACTGATCAATACAGTATACAGTACAGTATAGCACAAACAAGCAATTGTCAGTTAAAGTAGAGCATTGCTGAATAACAAAAAATGCTCTGGTCATGAAGGGTGTAAACTTTCTGGAGCCGAAGTGGTTAAATGAAACTTTGATTACATCATAACGCCTTTTATTTGTTTAGTACTGCACTAGCCTTATTAGTTTATTCCTGTCTATGCACATTTTACTGAAACCTATCAAGTTCCACTGAATTTTATTTGGAACTTAAAGCTGATCTCCAGGTTTCCAGTTACTTCAAATAGTTAATTTGGACCAAGATGGTCTAAACAAACTATTTTCTTCACTAAATGTTGCATTGGCTCTAAGGGCTGTATGAACTGTATGTAGCTTCAGCTACATACAGTACACAGTGCTGGCCTCTGGCTGTGAGACAGAGACTTCCCATCTGTGAGACAGAGACTTCCCATCTCACACAACAAAACAGTCAGTCGCTCATCCATTCAGAAGCAGCTTTGTATTCTGTGAATGAATACACAGCTGCCTCTGATTGGCTGAGACAGAGAGGTAGGCCGATGAAGTCCCGATCTCTGACTTGACTAATCAGAGAAAGCTTCATATTGAAATTGGTTGTGACTCCCTGTGGCTTCACAGTGGGCTCCCCACTGTGCATGTACAAGCCCTGCTGCACTTTCTGAATGGTCCTGCAGCCTATGATTCAACCAGTAGGTTGCAGGTAGTGAGGAGGGGATGGGGGGACCAACCACTTCTGTTTGGATCTTCTAGGTGATACAGCCAAAGGAGGAGAGGGGAGGAGGTCAATCAGTGGAACTTCCTTATTCCACCACTAAATATTTCATTAAACTATAATACACAACAAACTCTAATCTACAAAACAAACACACTAGGATATGAATCCTTCTTTTTTTTTTTAAAGCCCAAAGTATTTTGAAAATAAAGCACCATATCCGTGTGTTAAAGCTTTGTACATTGAGCCTAATGCCTGAACATAGGGTTGTAAGGCTGGAGGTGTACATTATTACTCTTCTACTAAAAAATAAATAAAAAAATTGCTGATCTACTGTAAAGATTGAACTATGTTTCAGCTGGTGGTTTTGTAAAAAATAATAATTGATAAATACCGCTGGTGGAGCCTTTAGACTATGCTGGTCATAAGTTGGTACTGATAACCATCAAGAAAAGTGATACTGGAAAATATAATGTCACATGAAATGATGACACAAGAAAATGCTAGGCTGCAAGACCTGGCCTTTCAAACCACAGAGCCTTCGTGATGAGCCTACACATTGGAACTATTGCACAAAGAATGTCACACTGTGCATGAATATGTGGGACATATATAGAACAAGGTGCTTTGACCAAGAAAATTTGCTATATATTAAAGTAAATTCTTTTTAGATTTCTCAATCTTGCAAGCAATCTTCAAACTATGGATACCAAAAGGTACTTGCTATTTTCAGGGATTTATGGTTTGCTACACTTCTAAAGCCCTGTACACACAATCGGACCTTTGTCCAACCAAATTCACATCGGAATTCTGATGGAATTCCATCGGAGGAAAAGAGAACGTGTTCTCTGTGTAAACTCCGAGGGAATTCCTTTAGAATATCTGATGGAAAAACTCTGATGGGCATACATACGGTCAGAATTTCGATGCGTGTGTACGAGGCATAAGGGGTCTATTCCTTATAATAATTGTAAAATAATTTGAAATAATAAAAGTATATTAACTTTTGTAAGAGATAGAATAATACTGGATTATGTGAAAATAAAAACCTAATGTAATGTCAACAAAAATAAGTAAAATATATTTAAACGTGATAGTAATGAAACCATTATATTTTAAAATGCCAAAATATAAAGTAAATTACATCCTGTAAATACATACAAATTAGAAGACATATTATTTAAACAATGTACCATATTTGCATAGTTTAATGGCTTTTTTGAATCAACCTTGTGATTGTCACTAATTATTACTATGATTTGCAGGTCATTTTCATTGGTGCTTTATTGCAGCTAACATTTAAATGATACACATTAAAATTCAGAAATGCAGCTGCATAGTTTGTGTGTGTGTGTGTGATTAAGGAACCCCTACTATACAACACGGTTCAAGTCCTAGAACTCAACTGCTGCAGTAGCATAGTTTAGTCCAAACACAGCCGCAGCATACTAATTGGACAGTTAAGGAATGGCGGCATATTGAGTTGTCCTTGAATGGCCTTTTATGCTGTCTCCTCCTGTGAGCAAGCTCCCAGGGTTATGGCCCGTACACACGATCCAAATATCGGACGAAAACGATCGTCCGAGGAAGAATCGTATGATTTTTCGGATCGTGTGTACACTACTTTTGAGAGCCGATCACGACAGTTCATCTGATATTATTCTATCAGACAAGCACGAAAATGTTCCTCGTACGATGCCAGATCTTACGATTTTCATTTAGTTAGTATAGTTGTCATCCAAAAATACAATACAAATACAGTACAGACCAAAAGTTTGGACACACCTTTTCATTCAAAGAGTTTTCTTTATTTTCATGACTATGAAAATTGTAGATTCACACTGAAGGCATAAAAACTATGAATTAACACATGTGGAATTATATACATAACAAAAAAGTGTGAAACAACTGAAAATATGTCATATTCTAGGTTCTTCAAAGTAGCCACCTTTTGCTTTGATTACTGCTTTGCACACTCTTGACATTCTCTTGATGAGCTTCAAGAGGTAGTCACCTGAAATGGTCTTCCAACAGTCTTGAAGGAGTTCCTAGAGATGCTTAGCACTTGTTGGCCCTTTTGCCTTCACTCTGCGGTCCAGCTCACCCCAAACTATCTTGATTGGGTTCAGGTCCAGTGACTGTGGAGGCCAGGTCATCTGGCGCAGCACCCCATCACTCTCCTTCTTGGTCAAATAGCCCTTACACAGCCTGGAGGTGTGTTTGGGGTCATTGTCCTGGTAAAAAATAAATGATGGTCCAACTAAAGGCAAACCGGATGGAATAGCATGCCGCTGCAAGATGCTGTGGTAGCCATGCTGGTTCAGTATGCCTTCAATTTTGAATAAATCCCCAAAAGTGTCACCAGCAAAGCACCCCCACACCATCACACCTCCTCCTCCATGCTTCACGGTGGGAACCAGGCATGTAGAGTTCATCCGTTCACCTTTTCTGCGTCGCACAAAGACACGTGGTTGGAACCAAAGATCTCAAATTTGGACTCATCAGACCAAAGCACAGATTTCCACTGGTCTAATGTCCATTCCTTGTGTTCTTTAGCCCAAACAAGTCTCTTCTGCTTGTTGCCAGTGGTTTCCTAGCAGATATTCTACCATGAAGGCCTGATTCACACAGTCTCCTCTTAACAGTTGTTCTAGAGATGTGTCTGCTGCAAAAGGTGGCTACTTTGAAGAACCTAGAATATGACACTTTTTTGTTATGTATATAATTCCACATGTTAATGTTAATGTTAATTCATAGTTTTGATGCCTCCAGTGTGGCTCTACAATTTTCATAGTCATGAAAATAAAGAACACTCTTTGAATGAGAAGGTGTGTCCAAACTTTTGGTCTGTACTGTACATTACAACACATGACATCACTTTTTTCTGTCGTACGAGAATTTTCGTGACTTTAATAACCTATTCAATTTCTACTTGCGACTATTAAGCAAAAAAAGTCGTACGATCGGTCGTACGATATTCGGATTGTGTGTATGGGCCATTAGTGTGACAGCACTGTGCAATGCTGTAGAGCATGTTTGTATGCCTGGGCTGCCTCTCAGGGGAATTTAAAGGAAGCTTTTACATCGTTTTTTAGGAATATGTTTAATTAAGCAATTTTTAACGGAATAACTGTTGTAAGGTTCTGAATCGCCTTTATTAGTACCTTATTCTATGAACTTCATTATAATGACAGTTTTTCTTGTATTCTTTTTGGTTTTCATATTCATTTTAATTCAAAAACTTTAGTCAAAGAGTGAGACAGTAGACAAGGACCATTTGTTGCCAACATCCCTATATATATCTACCATGCATTCAAAAACTCCAATGGGACATTTCTAGTATAGACACTATATACAAATATCATTTCTTTATGGTCACATCACAAAATCCTGGCTGTTGGGATTTAATTTAATTTTGTCCCTCAACTTTATTTTGGGTAATGATGTAAGATTATATATCACCAGTATGTAATATTTTATCAGCAATGAGGTGATTTTAAGAGTATTTATATTTTATGATGTAACAATAAAGAGATTATATTTTAATATATTGTTAACACATACAGGTTGATTTACTAAAACTGGAGAGTGCAAAATCTGGTGTAGCTGTGCATGGTAGCCAATCAGCATCAGATTTTGCACTCTCCAGTTTTAGTAATGCAAAACTAGTTACCTGAAAAGTCCCATTTGATTTTTTAAATACCTGGTTAATTTAACAACTTTTAGTAACTCTATGCTCTGCCCAGAGGAGGCAAGCAAACACATGGTTTCCACAGCAGGCATCATAAGAATTTGTAGGCTTCAGGGTGACAGAGTACAAGGATGATTTACCAGAGCTTGCAGCTACATGGTTCATCGTCATTAACTTTCCACCATACATCAAGTAACCGTAAATTTTGTGAATCATCACTTGCAGTTGGGCAATTTAAACCATACATTTTGTGGACAAATGTTACTGTAAAAACTGTGCAAAATAATAAAGTTTTTACCTATTATAGCGTGGAAACGAAATGAAAAAAGCTATATCAACATGTTAAAAAATAAGTGTGCGCTTAATATTCTTAGACAATGGGCCAGATTCTCAAAGGAATTACGCCAGTGTATGTACACATACACCGGCGTAATTCGAATTGACACCGGCGGATCCTAAATGCAATACTACGACGGCCGCTAGGTGGTGTTTACGTCGATTTCACCGCCGAATATGCAAATGAGCCGATACGCCGATTCTCGAAAGTTTTTGCGACGCAGCGACGTAGTTTACGTAGGTTGCGTACGCGTAAGGTTACCCCTGCTATATGAGGGGTATGTTTCCGAAGTTCCGTCGTTGCCATGTTAAGTATGGCGTCGGGTCAGCGTCGTCTTTTTCCGTTGGTTACGTCGTTTTACTAAGTCGTTCGTGAATAGGGAATTGCGTAAGTGACGATCACGTCGTTTTGACGTTGGTTTCAACGACGCTTTCCGACGTGAGCTGGAGCATGTGCACTGGGCTTGTTTCCCGGCCAGCGCATGCGCACTTCGTTTGACGCGAGGGCGCGCTTAATTTAAATACAGCACGCCCCCTCCTTTACTATTTCAATTACGCGGCCTTACGACGACGCATTTACGCTGCGCCGCAGAAAATTGCGGAGCAAGTGCTTTGAGAATACGGCAATTTGCGTAGGCGTAGTGTAAATGCGATATGATACGCTACGCCGCCAGATACACTATTTTTTGAGAATCTGGCCTCTTGCATGTATTGGTTTGGCTATCTTTGAATATCCCATTTTTTTTTGTTTCTTTATCCCTTTGAACATATCACTTATTGCTAAAATCTTCAAAAAATAAGATCAAAGCCTGCAAATACTAAGACATCACAAACATTTGGGTAATGAATGATTCACATAATATCCATCAATTGCAGAAGGAAAGAGAAGACATAATACATGTTTCTTCATTATGAGAAGATGTTTTGATGCTTGTGGTGAATTGTGCAATGACAGATTTCTAAAACCAAACTCCTTAATAAATACTGCTTACCCTTTATGTTTCAGTGTACAATGTCCATTGCTTACTATGCAAGTGCAGCAGTGTTTCTATGGCTATATCACAGGTTCTTGTTTTCTATGTCAGGAGACTCTGGGCTTGATTCCAAGTCACTGATGGCCTCCTTATTTACAAATGTTGCACCCAATGTCAGGCTTTGTCTTGGCATTACTGGAGCTAACTCAGACAAATTAATATTGTCACTCTTTACTAAAGTTGTCTTGTCCATGTTCTCTTCACTGTGCTTAGCCACCACAGCATTAAAGAAATCGAATTTTGGTGGCAATCTTCCCGTTTCAAACAGATACTTTGCAAAGTAAGAGATAGATATGTTTGCTAGAAATGAAACCAGCATGGAAAGAGTTTTGAAAGGGAATCTTTGCATAACGATGTTATTCTTGTCCAGGTAGCAGTCTCCAAAACAGATAAGTGCCTGCAGGTGGAGATATGGCTCTCCGCCACTGATTCTGAGGAATAGACCAAACACATATCCTACAACAGACCCATAAGTGTTGGTTCCTTTGATAAACAGAACACAAAGAAGTTGTGGGAAGATGACAATATAGACCAGGTCAGAACTCAGGTACCAAAGTCCATAAACTGACTTTGCCAGTAACGCCATAGCTGTGGCAGCAGCTCCAAATATAAACACAGTAATCCGCATCACCCAGACAATTTCATTCTCTGATGCCTTTTAAAATAAAAAATAAATACAGTAATGGTAGTTTTAAGATATTACATTTTAAAAACACTTCATAATCTTGGACATGTCTAAATGACAGTGAACTGTAAATCACAGAATTCTGTTTAATAAACAATCGTAATGTATATCAAGATGACCATGATGCTGATGTGATGTGATCTGATCTACAACATCTATTGTAAACTATAAAAAGTAAAATCATAACTACATTGAAATTAGTTCCTTTAACTACAGGGGTTCTAAATCGACATCCTGCTTCAGTTACTACTGATATAGTTATGTTTTTGTTAACTGACAACTACAATTGGCCTGTTGGAATCATTCTAACATAACGATTATGACTAAACAAAATGATTTACTTAACCACTTGAGATCCGCGCTATGGACAAAAGGCTCTCAAGTGCCGGGTTGACATCTTTGGACGGCATCTAATTGTAATTCTCCGCGCACGCCACTGGGTGGCGCGCAGCGGGGAAAAACAGTTCACGGCGCATGAGGAGCCGATGCGTGTGCCTGGCGGCCGCGGTGTCCGCCGTGTACACGCGATCGGTGGTGACAAAGCAGGGACGTGGAGCTCTGTGTTTAAACACAGAGCTCCACGTCCCGTCAGGGAGAGAGGAAACCGATCTGTGTCCCTTGAACATAGGGACACAGCATCGGTCACCTCCCCCAGTCAGTCCCCTCCCCTCACACAGTTAGAACACACCCAGGGAATACATTTAACCCCTTCCCCACCCCCTAGTGTTAACCCCTTCAATGCCAGTCACATTTATACAGTAATTAGTGCATATTTATAGCACTGGTCGCTGTATAAATGTGAATGGTCCCAAAAATGTGTCAAAAGTGTCCGATGTGTCCGCCGTAATGTCGCAGTCCCAATAAAAATCGCAGATCTCCGCCATTACTAGTAAAAAAAAAATCATAATTCTGTCCCCTATTTTGTAGGCGCTATAACTTTTGAGCAAACCAGGCGCTTATTGCTTTTTTTTTTTTTTTACAACAATACGTAGAAGAATACGTATCGGCCTTAACTGAGAAAAAAAATAGTTAAAAAAAAAAAAATTGGGATATTTATTATAGCAACAAGTAAAAAATATATATATTTTTTTAAATTGTCAATCTTTTTTTGTTTATAGAACAAAAAATAAAAAGTGCAGAGGTGATCAAATACCACCAAAAGAAAGCTCTATTTGTGGGGAAAAAGGACGTCAATTTTGTTTGGGAGCCACGTCGCACGACCGCGCAAATGTCAGTTAAAGCGACGCAGTGCCGGAAGCTGAAATTTCGCCTGGGCACGAAGGGGGTTTGTGTGCCCAGTAAGTGGTTAACAAATAAAGCCAAAACAAAACAAATGTTTACGTCGTGGAGTAAGATAGCATAATGCAGAATAGTGAATATTTAGTGTGGTATATGGAATGAGCTGGTGCGGAATAGGGAAAGTACAGCATGTCATATAGATAGGCTGATGCAGATGAGTGAATGTAAAGCATGGCATATACAGTGTACTAGCAGAGATATTTTCCTACTTTAATATAAATAAAAATAACTTGTAGCTGCTGCTCAGGCATCTGACTATAAATGATCCCAACCCCATTCAGACTTCCATCAGTGTGGACTTTCTATTGATCGCAGTGATAGTTAGGCTGATCACTGCTGCCAGCAAAGGAATTCCACTCCATACACCCCCTGCACCACTCCTCACACCTTCTGCACCAATCCTCGCACCCTCCTCACACCCTCTGCAGTGCTCTTCATTACATGATCAGATCAGTTAGAGCTACAGAGGAAGTGAGTAGCAGAAGGCTTTCTCTGCTGGCTGCTTTTTACAATTAAAATCACCAATCAATAAATTGTAAGTGCCCACTGACAGGGGTCTGAATGAGGCTCAATTTAACTACAGATGTGCCCACCACTCCCCATCCCTGGGGCCCAAGCCAGGCTCCATAGCTGTCATATACATGACATGCATGAGATGAGAAGGGCATAGCTCCCCATGCAGCTCAATGGTTAAAAACATGAAAAGCATGAGCAGGGTGAGGACTCTCACACACTCAAGGAAGATAACTGAAGGCTGATAAAATAATACCCTCACTCTAACCTTTCTCTTTCTTTAAAGCTATCTGTTTAACAGGTGAGATTAAATGAAAACCACTTACATTTTGCCTGAATGAAAGTTGGTATATATTCCTGGCAAACATTGAACTGGCTGATAGGATGGAAGAGTCAGCTGATGACATTACTGCAGCAGATACTGCACCGAGTCCAAAGAAGGAGATGTAAGGTGGACACAAATATTGAAGTACAATGGGTAGAATCATGTCTGTTTCTTCTCTGGACTCCGGATCAGGTAAGCCATATGCGGTTTGATTCCAGTCTGAAAAATAAATAACTTTAATAGGTCAGGCAAAAGTGCTGTCATCTTATTTCTGTTTTAATTTCTGGATGTAACTAGTGCATCAGGATCCCCAGGATTACAAAATCTTAGACAAATCATATACATTTATATATACTACACCAATCTTCTGTCTTTATGAGCTATGCTATCTTAAACATTTTCAGCATCCAGCACATTTCTGGGTGTGTTAGACACCTGGTCCCCGCTGCAGGTGGTGTTTCCTTCCTCTGATCTATAGATCACTACAAGATGCATTACTGACATAGGGTCCAGAGGACAGAACCACAGACTGCAGCAGAGAACCAGGCATCTGATACTTATGCCTTGTACACACGAACGGAATTTCCGACGAAAAAAGTCAGAAGGGAGCTTTTCATCGGATATTCCGTCCGTGTGTATGCCCCATCTGACTTTTTTCGTTGGAAATTCCGACAGAATTAGATAGAGAACATGTTCTCAATTTTTCCGTTGGAAAAATATTTGATCGGAAATTCCGATCGTCTGTATGTTTTTCCGATGGAGTAAACACCACGCATGCTCGGGAACAATTAGACGCATGCTCGGAAGCATAGAACTTGGTTTTCTCGGCTCGTCGTAGTGTTTTACGTCACTGCGTTCACGGTCGAATTTAAGTGTGACCGTGTCTATGCAAGGCAATTTGGGTGGAATTCTGTTGGAAAAACCGTCTGAGTTTATTCCGGTGGGAAAATTGGTCGTATGTACAGGGCATAAGAGTGTGCCCAAAAGGGGAAGTTCCCCTTTAAGTCCCACACCCTACCACATTTGGCACATAATATTTGTTTGGTGGGGGAGCAGGTATCTAGTTTTAACAAGTACCTGCTCCCACTTCTGCTTGAATCGCCTAGGCATTCCTAGCGGAAGTTCGACCCCTCTCTCTTTACCCACAGATTTTTGGGACATGTAATGCTCCAGCCAACCCCTGGAAGTATGCATCCTGAACGTGGTTGGGGAGGTGAAAGCCTAAGCCTAAGCAGAGTGTCCTTTCCTCTCCAAGGAGGGTTCCACTTCTCCTGGGGCTGCCCCAAGACAAGAGATTGTAGTCTGGGCCTTGGCAGGAGCTGGGCTGGGGGCCTAGAGTAGATTGCTAATAGACTTTTAGCTGGAGAGTTCTGTCCTGAGGTCCTGGTCTAATGAAGGATCTTTTATGTTCTTCACAGAGGATCTACCTGTGGATGCTGGGTGGTAGACAGCTCCTGGGGACATGAGAGTGAGTAAGACTTGATTTGGGACTGTGGTATGTGCTGCTCTTGCAATGATTTTCTACTAGGAAATCTGTTCTCCTATTGATTGATTTACCATTTTTGAGTATTCCGTGAACATAAAGTCCTCCTTTTGAATTTTTTCAGCAATAAATATTAAAAGACATCCTCTAGATTGAGCCTGAATTGTCGATATCCGAGGAACCGTGCTTGTGACTGGCAGCCTCTTTGCTATTGTGGGAGGACTAGGTATATTCTCAGCAGTCCCAAATATAGCCCAAGTTTCAAAAATCAACCATTTTTATCATGTCCAACACCTTTGACTACCAGGATCCATCTTTGACTAGGAAGTTCTGCACCAGAAAAACTATAAGCTGTGACTAACTCCTAATAGACAGAGGGCAACACAAATTTGTGTACATATCAGGTTCTACAAATCCTTTTGTCTGCTCTGGCACTGCTACAAAAAAGTTAATGGTGTTAGTTACATTTACATTAGGTATTTCAGTGTATGAGCAGAGTTCTACTTTAACTAGACTAGGTCAATGGGATACTCTATACTAATTCATAACAGTCTGGGACAAAGAACAGTAGTATTCTGTCAGTACCAGAGTAATTCTGGAACTACTATATGCCCTGGCCTCAGATAAAACTGTTGTAATCAACTGTGGGTATAGAATTGGGTATATGGGATTGTATAATATTTTTTATTTATTTATTTTTATGGTTGAACCAGATGGACTTGTGTCTTTTTTTCAACCTGACTAACTATGTAACTATGTAATCCAGTTACCTGTGGAGGCTCCAATGGCTCCAATTAGAATTGAAGGAATTGCCATTATCAAACAACCAAAAGCAGCTAAGAAAGAGAGTACTTGAGCATATGTTGCAGACGAAACAGATAAGACCCTCTGAAAATAGGCCTGCCAAGGAATTCCTCCTAGCGTCTGTAAATAGAAAAGAATGAGGATTTATTGCTATATTCAGGCATTTTTAATGAACGTTAGACACAGACACTGTTATTTAAATTATAGTAGAAATAATTTACCAGGATGAAGATAATTTCATGGTTTGGCAACTTGTGGCCTCAAGCCTCAAGCTAGTGGCCTCAAGTTAGCTCATAAGCACCCTCAGTTCTTAGCACCTATTCCTATTTGTAGGAAGACTATTATTTTTTTTTCTTTTATATCATAAACTTTATTAGGATTTAGGTTGCGTGCAGGCAAAACAGTAATGACTCTTACACAAGGCTGGACTCTCAAAGAAAAAAAGTCAGGCAGGGTTTTTTTTTCTGAAAGTCTAACCGTGTGTAGCCTCCATCTGACTTTTTTGGTCGGAAGTCCGACAGACCTTAGATAGAGATTCTGTTCTCTTTTTGTCCATCGGACTTCTGACCGGCTCACGGCAGGCTCTTGCACAGTCAAAAGTCCTACTGTGTGTACGAGGCATTATAGTAAATAACATTAATGACAAAGCTGGGGCCCGGTATGTAGGGTTTCCACATAACTGAAACTTGGATCAGACTACGAGTAATCCTCTCCCCTTCCCCTCACGCTCTACACCGCTGCGGCCCTGGAGTGGGCAGCAAAAGAAAGGGGGGGGGGGCAGCTGGGGGGGGGGCAAAGAGGAGGAGTCAGGTCTGGTAAGGAGAGTCATCTCCAATAGGCACGTCCTGCTCTGTTAATATGACAGCATTGAGTGATGTAGGAATGCTCTGAGAATAGAGACAAATTAAGAGATTAACTAGGGTCTGACTTGGGTGGCATATAGAATAGCAGATTGACAGTAAATTAGAGGAAATACTATAAAACAACCGGGGGGCAGAAAGAAAAAGCCACAGGTATACAAAAGTTCTCAAGTAGTATTTCTGGGGTGTCTTCTTAGGATGCAGATATTCACTGGTGGAGTAGGTTAGAGAAATACACCCATAGGTCGGAGTGTAGGTCAATGTAGGACAAGATTGGGAGCATCTGGGTGTGACATCTGACATCTAGTGGGTGGCATGGCAGTGGACCATTTTTTGAGAATGGTGTGAGACTATTAGATTTTAACACATTCAGTTCTATTAGGTGATATTAAACCATTTTTTGGTATTAAAATAATAAACATGTTAAACTTGCCTGCTCTGAGGGTGAATGGTATTGCACAGAGCAGCCTCAATCTTCCTCTTCTTGGGTCCCCCGCCGGTGCTCTCTATGGCTAGTGACCCCATAGACAGCCGCTCCCTGCCTTAATCTGTCCAGTGAGGAGGGAGAGCAGAGAGAGTCACTACTCTTGTGCATATCACTAGATCGAGATCAGGCTCAGGTAAGTAGGGGGGGGGGGGCTTTGGGGATCCTCTGGCGCAGAAAGTTTTTTTACCTTAATGCAAAGAATGCATTAAGGTAAAAAAAAACTTCAGCCTTTACAACCACTTTAAAGAGTAACTCCACTTTTATTGAGAAAAAAACATTCCCCTCTGGGTGATCTATGTACATTACATAGTTACATAGTAGGTGAAGTTGAAAAAAGACACAAGTCCATTAAGCCCAACCTATGTGTGTGATTATATGTCAGTATTACATTGTATATCCCTGTGTGTTGTGCTTGTTTGCTTCAGGTGCTTATCTAATAGTTACCACCGCCTGTGGAAGGGAATTCCACAGCCTTGCCGCTCTTACAGTAAAGAACCCTCTATGGTTAAACCTCTTTTCCTCTAATTTTAATGAGTGGCCATGTGTCCTGTTAAACTCCCTTCCGCAAAAAGGCTTTATCCCTATTGTGGGGTCACCAGTACGGTATTTGTAAATTGAAATCATATCTCCTCTCAAGCGTCTCTTCTCCAGAGAGAATACGTTCAGTGCTTGCAACCTTTCCTCAAAACTAACATCCTCCAGGCCCTTTATTAGCTTTGTTGCCCTTCTTTGTACTCTTCCATTTCCAGTACATCCTTCCTTCATTGCAAGGATTATAACAACCTTTGTTGCAGATTCCTACCTTTTGTTGTTCTGAAGATATCTGTGTGTGTTTGTGCCTCTGTACTGAGTGAGTCTAAGGTGAGTGGTTTCATAATTATAAGTCAGCTGTGGCAGCTGCAGGGCACTAATGAGGAAAGCTGCTGTGCCTGCAACTCTTTAGACGTGCTGCTATTGGAAGTATCTTGCCAAAAATGAAATTTTTCTTGCAGGGGATGCCTGAAATCTGAGTTGCATCTTAGGCTGACTTCTGGGAAAATTGGTGAGCCAATCACACAAGCAGGAAATTATGTTTCTGGAGCGTGGTCAGTACACACTCTGTGTACAGAACACCTCTAGGCAGCCATAATACATTGCATTTATAAAAATTACAGCGGCAGGTTAAAAAGGAAAGGTCATTTTTAAAGCGGAGTTCCACCCTTAAAACCATTTGGTTTCATCCCATCCAGCATACTGGCGTCAGCGCCAGTATGCTGTTTTTTTTTTTTAATGCATGTACTTACTTTATAATAAATCATTTAATTTTGTGCGCACCGCGGTATGTCGCCGCTATAAGGCGTCACGCCTTCCGGAAACAGCCGATTAGCGTTTGGCTCTTCTCGGCGCCTGCGCACAGACCCAGAAGCTGACTGCGCAGGCGCCGTATATAGCCGCGTCATGCCCTCCGAAAAAACCCGAACTAGGACCGGCTATTTACGGCGCCTGCGCAGTCAGCTCCTGGGTCTGTGCGCAGGCGCCGAGAAGAGCCGAACGCTAATCGGCTGTTTCCGGAAGGCGTGACGCCTTATAGCTGCGACATACCGCGGTGCGCACGAAATTAAATTATTTATTATAAAGTAACATGCATTTAAAAAAAAAAAAACAGCATACTGGCGCTGACGCCAGTATGCTGGATGGGATGAAACCAAGTGGTTTTAAGGGTGGAACTCCGCTTTAATAACGTTCAATTACAATATGGCATGTATCGCAATTGTACACGCTATATTAATTTTTCTTTATTTGTTATTTCTTTCCCCACAAAAGTTGAGTTTCCCTTTAAAATGTTATTTAAAAGAATTGAAAAAAACTGGTATACAGTATAGTGCTAGTCATAACACAAGGACATTTTGAAGAGATACCACGCTGGAAGAGATGTGTTTGTTTCCTAAAATTAGCATGTATTTGTGATGTGAATAGATAGATAGGCATGCATTTAACTCAAAACTCAAGCTGCTTGTCCCTCTGGGGAATAGGGACAGGTTTGTAGGTAAGGTGTAGCATAGTTTTGCAGAATAATAAAAACACAATATGCAATGGAAGAACTTGTATTGAAATAATGCAGAAACCGTTTACAAATAACCCAGTGGGAAGGCAGTCCAAAAGGAACACTCACAATCCCAACAGCGTGTAGAGAGCAGAGTGCAGCCAAACTGTCAGCGTCTGTAGAGAAGGGAAGAATGCGGCCTGGCCATCTTGTGCCCAACAGGCAGGTGTCTAGAGAAGTTGCAAGCCCTATACTTTCCCTCTTCATTGGGAACCTTTCCCTGCCGCTAGTACTGTCCCTACAAGGTGGGGTACCTGTCTGTACAATGCCAACTCGCAAATGTGCACCAAAACTGGGATCAAGGGCCTTTAATAGGCTATGCCTGACCCAAGATGGCAGCCAAGGTCGCATGGGGTGGCAGCATGGCTACCATAGTCACATGGGGTGGCAGCATCCAATTTGATGCTTCACCAGTGACCCAGGAAACCATAGAGGAATTGTGCTCCTCTTGACTTCCTCTCCAACTGCAGTGGCATTGAAAAAGATAGATGGATTAATGCATTAAGATATGATAATCAATCAGCCATGACACTACAAACTACAGCCACAAAATGTGAGGCCATCATTAAAAGTTAATGCAAAAAAACACTTAGTTAAAACAACAAAAACTTTTGAAAGTGCACAATGCCCTTAACAGTGTCACCCAGTCACACAGTTACAGAAGTGAGTTGAAAAAGGTTAAAAAATAAGATGTATTGTCTACCAGAAGCATGAAACTGTCAATCCAAGACCAGATGTCTCCGTTTTTAATGCTGCCCATCCAAGGCTCCTTGTAGACTTCTTCCACAGCTGTCACTGTGATGTCTGTAACTGCGGGATGAATCATTGCAAAAGGTACACTGATCCACTGCAATATAAAGAACCATATTATCTGATATTGCACAGATCCTAAAACATTATTAGCATATATTAAATGTACCTAAATGTCCTATTCTATGGTAAATATGGGCTGTATTATTTTATGACCCTTGGACAGCTACTATATATTGTTTCAAAGAAAATACTGATCCCAAATATACAGTAAACAGATGTCCTATATAAAGCCAAGCATATGCAGCACTATCTCTCCCCCTATCCTAGCAATGGCTGAGCTCAACATTGCTAGGATAGGTGAAGAGAACGATCTGCACGTGCGTGGTTTTTGAATCAGGAAGCACATTCGTTCCTGGGGGAATGTACCCAACATCTGCCATGTCCTGAATATAAGTCAAAATATAGTAATGTAAATATTGGGAGTATTTCAGCCAGGCTTCCTGAGTGACTGAAAAGTATTTACTTAACAGTACAGATTAAAATTGTCACATTAATCCTTAGTAACAGAACAAGTTACCTTGGTTCATAAGATTGTTCTTATAACAATACAGTACTTGGTAGCCTGTACCAGCCCACCCCTATCGGGTTCAATCTGTAGGCATGGCTAGGCCTCCAATTGAGTTAACTATTTGTATATAGAAAATCATAAAGAAACAGAAAATGTATACACATATATACATATACATATATATATATACACGTACACATACATAAAGAAATTAAATGAACTTAACAAAACTTGCTACACAGATCAATAAAGTAGGTCCAAGATAATACATTACAACTGGGGTAAGTATATTTTTTTTACAATTGGCACAGTGCATTTTAAACCACTAGGGCTCCTTGTCTGCATGGACCAATATATTTAAAGAATGACCTTAGGCTTTAACTACGCTGAGCATACCTCCCATCTTTCTGAGATGGGAATAAGGGACAACTATTAGCAAAAGTACTGTATTTATTGGCATATAACACTCACTTTTTTACCCTGAAAATAGAGGGTAAACTGTGCCTGCGTTATATATAGGGGGCAGTGGGAAGTTTTTTTCCTGAAACTTCCCTCTTAAAGTTAGGGTGCGTGATAAATACGGTATAGGACACAAACCCTGCCACACCCCTCAAAGGAGAATTGTAAAAAAATAAGTACTTTTTTACCACTACTTTTCCTTTACATTTGCTTTTGGGATTTACAAATGCAACCATTAAGAAAACTGATGAAAGATTTAGCACTGGAAAACACTTTTTGATTGATAAGTAGTGTTTTTTTTTATACAAGACATATATATACAGAACACAATGAGGGACATATGAGGAGGAAAGGGGGACAGAGGGATTTTGTTGAGGGACAGTCTATTGAAACCAGGGACAGTTGGGAGCTATGAACTGAGGTCTTTGTTATGTAGAAAATAAAGTGTGTTTGACCACACTACTGTTGTTTGGAAATAAGGAATATCACTGTTCTACAGTACCATATAGATATGAACAACATACATTATAAAACATACATTTGCAGTGAAGGTACATCTATTATGCTTAGGAAGGGAGGGAAAG
Source organism: Rana kukunoris (assembly GCA_029574335.1). Taxonomy (NCBI): domain Eukaryota; kingdom Metazoa; phylum Chordata; class Amphibia; order Anura; family Ranidae; genus Rana; species Rana kukunoris. The sequence goes on along the minus strand of CM056050.1, from coordinate 253,244,332 downwards.
GTAAAAGTATTGCAGCAGAAAAATCACTAAACGACACAGGAAAAATGAATATTGCATTTTGCTAGGAAAAGCCCATGCCTGTCATTCTAAACTTGATAAGGTCAAGAGCTCAGACTTGGTTTTTGAAGCAGCATAATAGAGGCAGAAACAAATATAAGTGACAGTGACATAAATATTTAAAAATAAAAAAATAATAGAAAAAAGCCTGATGCAAATGTCAAGGATGGCACTAAATTAAGTGTATAAAAGCAATTAAAAGACATTTGTTCATGTAATACTGTATACCCAATATAATAAAAAGGTAGCAAAAAGCCACATATAAGAAATGTTAATTTGAGGTACATGCAATGTGTAAAGCTAATGATATTAATCTTGTGTTTGTTGAGTTATCAGTCCAGCTCTGGATGTTATTTGCACATTTTGTTTCCTTTATATATGAATTTTTAAATATGCCTGTGCAAGGGTATAACAAACAGCTGGAGCACTGTAATGTCTCCAGCTGTAAGATCAGGGTTTTCTCTAATTATTCCTAGGTGGAACCCAATAGATCTACATAATTAGAAAAAATAAAACACTTGAAGAATATATATCAACTAACCACTTTCCTCTACTCTTGGCTAATGCCTCTTACACACAGTCGGACTTTCCAAGAAAAAAAGTCAGACAGGCTTTTTTTCTCGGAAAGTCCAGCCGTGTGTAGCCTCCATCAGACTTTTTTGGTCGGAAGTCCGACGGACCTTAGATAGAGAACCTGTTCTCTATCTTTCTATCGGACTTGCATGGTGAAACGTCCGACCGTGTACGAGGCATTACCCATACCTGTGCTGTTTTCCCTTCTCTTTAGGGATGAGCTCCTCATTCGATTCGAACGTATGTTCGACTCGAACATCGTCTGTTCGTATGTCCATCGAAATTCGAACAAAGCTGGTCGTTCGTGCCAAATTTGAGTGATGCGTCACTGCCCTTAATTTACTGCGGCATTGTGCACTGATGATTGGCCAAGCATGCTGTATGTCCCACATGCTTGGCCAATCACAGCGCGCAAAAAACGAAGAGCCATAATTGGCCAAAGCCTGGGTGGCTTTGGCCAATTATGGTTCAGGGGGTTTAGTACACACCTCACACTATAAGATAGATCAGTTCTTCCTAAGTGATTGTGCTATTTAAAGACGTTATCACAGGTATAGACACCCAGCAGGTACAATATTTAAAGGAATTTTTCATTTTTTTTATTTTTATTTAAGCATCATTCTTTCAGAACCTGGGTCTTGCCCGAGGGAACATGTATCAATGGGAAAAAAGTCCTGCTCCTGAAAAAACTACAGTTTTTAAAACTTTTTTCCATTGATACATGTTCCCTGGGGCAAGACCCGTGTTCTCAAAGAAGTTTTACAACAATAACTTGCATATTAGGCTTTAAAATTAGCACTTTTGAATTCGAATGTTCGAGTCCCATAGACTTCAATGGGGTTCTAAATGTTTGCGCGAACGTTCGGTCTGTGCGACGGTTCTGGTGCTAACCGAACGCGGGGGTGTTCGGCTCATCCCTACTTCTCTGTATTTATGCCCTGTCTCTTTCCTGAGCATCTAGTTATCTTCTCACAGGAATTTTGCTTATTAAAGGTAGATTACACGTTCATTTAACAATGTTATACAACTTACATTACAGAAGTGTGTAAGTGTAACATTGATATGGTTTGAATTACTTCTCACAGAAATTACAATACTCATCCTGACTTTCATCCACTCGTCTCCCCAGAAGGACACTGCTATTTTTGCTCAGACACTATTTAGTGTAAGTAAGCATTTACCTTCTGGACTGAGGTACTGTTTCAGATATAACACAGTTGTGTAAATTCTGATACCTATGCAGTTCTTGGATGTGTACACAAATCTCTGATATAGATCAGAACCCTACTGTAGCCTCTCGTCTTGTGACCTGCTCCAATTTTGCAGTCTGGTCATTGGGGGGGGGGGGGGGGGACTGATTAAATACCTCCTAGTGTCTGTAGCAGACTGATGACATCATTGCTGCCTTGGGAAAGTCACTTGACTGAAGCTCAAGCAGTGAATTTTAATCCTATAAGGGGAAATTTGCATTCTAGTCTATAGACCGCTACATTGAAAAATGTCTCTTCCTCACCAGCATAGTAAAATTACTGTACACTGTACTGTACTACTCAAATATTTGATTCTCCTGGTCATATAATTAGCTCACTGCTAATATTTGTCTCTAGGTTAACTGTATAGAGCCTTTTTTATTTTTTGGTCAGATGATTTTGAAGGATTAGTGTGATTTCACTTCAATCATTTTGGAAGCACATTTTCTGACTTTACATCCTTGCAGTTTTTTAGTTTTTTTTATTTATTTTTTTATTATTGAACTTTTGGTTATCATAACCACCCTAATATTCCCTGATTCATTTATAAACTTTACAGTATGAACACATAGTACAAAATAAACAAATAAAAACAGCTCAATAAAAAGAGTGATACTCTTATTTTGTATTTCTAACAGCATAATATTTGTCATAGCAGCCTATATAACTGCCCTGGGACCTGTTTCCGGTAGGGTCAGTTAGTGAGAAGGGCAGGGGTAGTATGTGACATCTGGCTGTGAGTGAAATTATGCTGCTCTGTGTGTGGAAGTGTGAGGTTGGTGGAAAGCTGGCCATAGGGCTATGGTGATCAGATTAGAAGGTTGCATCCTTGATTACCTGGACACATACATGCAGGATCTACAGTGCATCCAGAAAGTATTTACTTTGTCCACATTTTGTTTATTAACAGTCTTTTTACAAAATTGATTAAATTCATTATTTTCTTCAAAATTCTACAAACAATTCCTCATAATGACAGTGAAAGAAGTTTGTTTGAAATCTTTGCAAATTTATTAACATACGTTACTTATGCACATGAGTATTCACAGCCTTTGCCATGCCACTCAAAATTAAAAACAGGTGCATCCTGTTTCCACTGATCATCCTTGAGAGTCCATCTATGGTAAATTCAGTTGATTCGATTTATAAAGGCGCACACCTGTTAACAGTGCATGTCAGAGCTCAAACAAAGCCATAAAGCCATTAGCTATGACTAAGCACTAGTTCCAGTATGAAACGCGTCAGTTCCAAGGCTTTATTTCATCTTGTTGCTGTGACTTGTAGTGCTGTCTTTATTTCAATAAAGGCTACCATTTGTTCAGAGTGCGGCTGTCCAAAAACACGTTTTGTTTCTGCAAAGCCATGAAGTCCAAGGAAATGTCTGTAGACCTCCGAGACAGCATTGTATTGAGGAACAGATCTGGGGAAGGGTACAACACATTTTCCAGAAGGTTCCTATGAGCACAGTGGCCTCTATCATCCATATATGGAACCATCAGGACTGTACCTAGAAAAGGCTGTCCGGCCAAATTGAGCGATCAGGGGAGAAGAGCATTTAGTCAGGGAGGTTACCTGCATTTCTCGAGGAGAACCTTTCAGAAGAACAACCATCTCTGCAGCACTCCAACAATCAGGCCTGTATGGTAGAGTGGCCAGGCAGAAGCCACTACTAATAAAAGGCACATGACAGCCTGACTGGAGTTTACCAAAAGGCACCTGAAGGACTCTCAGACCATGAAAAACAAAATTCTCTAGTGAAACAAAGATTGAAATCTTTGGTCTGAATGGCAAGCGTCATGTCTGGAGTAAACCAGGCACCGATCATCACCTGGCCAATACCATTCCTACAGTGAAGCCTGGTGGTGGCAGCATCATGCTGTGGGGATGTTTTTTTTTTTTAGCAGCAACTGGGAGAGTAGTTAGGATCAAGGGAAAGATGAATGCAGCAATGTATGGAGACATCCCTAATGAAAACCTGCTACGGAGCGCTTTGGACCTCAGACTGGGGCAAAGGTTCATCGTCCAACAGAACAGCGACCCTAAGCACACAGCCAAGATAACAAAGGATTGTCTACTGGCCAACTCTGTGAATTTCCTTGAGTGTCTAAGCCAGAGCCCGATTGAACATCTCTGGAGAGGTCTAAAAATGTCTGCGCACCGATGCTCCCCATCCAACCTGATGGAGTTTCAGAGGTTCAGCAAAGAAGAATGTCAGAAACTGCCCAAAAATAGGTGTACCAGGCTTGTAGCATCATACTCAAAAAGACTTAAGACTGTAATTGGTGCCAAAGGTGCTTCAAAGTATTGAGCAAAGGCTGTGAATACGTATGTACATGTGATTTTGTTTGTTTTTTTATCTTTAATACATTTTCAAAGATTGCAAACAATCTTTTTTACATTGTCAGTGGGGTATTGTTTGTAGAATTGTTAAGAAAACTATTTTGGAATAAGGCTGTAACATAACAAATTGTGGAAAATGTAAAGAGCTGTGAATACTTTCCGGATGAACTGTAGGTTATATACAATATACTGACTGGTTTGTACCCTCAGACAGAGCATGTTTGCTTTCCTGATAACCAGCTGCAGAATCTTATGTGCCCACAAAGCAAGGCTTGTAATGAGATTGGCACTTGAGCCAGCATGAAAGTGTTGAAAATCTTTGTGGAGGTAATTAGCACTTCTGATGCTGTATACGAAACTGTACAAAGAAAGACCATTGCAAATGATGCTCAGAATTGTCACATCATTCGTAATGAGCCCCTCTTACCATGATATTTTTTTCCCCATTCAATTTCTTGTCCAACAAACCTATACTCTGTAATTCCTCTCAGCAGCATTCACACTTTAGTATACTGAGCAACCAGTCATTGACTGGAGCACCCTTTTAATAAAGATCAGCGATATGTATTGTTTTCCATGGAACAGTGAGTAAAACTATAGGGTGGTAGGTGGGTGGTGATATGGGTGGTGAAATGAGTGGCATACCATCAACATTTTGCAATGTGGTCAAGCAGTTCAGACTGCAGACAGTGTTTGTATTGGATTGCTTTTACAATGCAGAAACACACAGGTATGTGAATTGATTATACACAGGATATGTGTGTCTAGTATAGAATTAAATTGTGATGTATTTTTCCAGATATCCTTGCTACAGCTTGCGGAATACAGTAGAGTTGTTAGGCAGCCATGGTGTTTTTGAACCAATGTAGACACATTTTTTTTCAAATGTTCTGTAGAAATTGCTTAGTTATACAAAATTATAAAATATTAAAATACACTCATCCCTCATTTTTTTGTATTACAGTCCAACAAAAAAAATATATATAACACAAACAGGCCTACATACTTTGGCTTTTTACACCACTCTCTGACACCTATTTGATGCTAGGCAGTACTCAAACTATCCTTTAAAAGCATATCATAGCATAGGCATTATGAAACTACATTTGTGAAAATATTATTAAATATTAATAAAACTATTTTACTTACCAATCCCACAAAGATGCAGAATAGTTGAACAACATCAGTATAAGCAACAGAGTATAGTCCACCAACAAGGGTATAGAAGATGGCAATCAAAGCAGACACTACTACAGAAATGTTGATGTCAATGTCCACTATAACACTTATGGTGGCACCTAATTTGAAAGCATAGTAAAAATGAATGAAGGTGTGATTTGTTAAACACAAGAAAACAAATATGTTTATAAATCTATTCTGAGAAGGATTAGGTATCATATTTAAACATCCTAAAGTTAACCATAATGGTTTAAACATGATAAAACAGACAAAATAGTGTGAGTAAAAAAAAATAACAGGATCAAATGGCTTATACCCACATATCCTTAAATATTTAAGCTCTGTTATCTCAAAAAACAATGCTTTGAATTTTTTGCGACTTGACAATGACTGGATTGGAACCAATGGAGGGTTCAAGGCCAAAGTGGTGTCTATATTTAAATTGGGACAAAAGTCTTCATTCAGTAACTGCAGGCCTGTAAGCTTAAAGGGGTTGTAAAGGTTTGTTTTTTATTTTCTAAATAGGTTCCTTGAAGTTAGTGCATTGTTGGTTCACTTACCTTTTCCTTCGATTTCCCTTCTAAATGTTTTTTTTTTGTTTTCCTCGTCTGAATTTCTCACTTCCTGTTCCTCCTCAGTAAGCTGTTCAGTAAGCTGTTCTAAATGACTTTGGATGATGGTGGAAAGCTTACTAAGGCGAAACAGGAATTGAGAAATTGAAACAAAGAAAAAAAAACATTTAGAATGGAAATCGAAGGAAAAGTTAAGTGAACCAACAATGCACCAGCTTAAAGGAACCTATTTAGAAAAAAAAGACGAACCTTTACAACCCCTTTAACCTACCTTTATAGGAGGTAAGATACTTGGGGTTTGTTTGAGGACTGCATGGATAAGATTCTGCTAGAAAACAATGTTAAAATTGATAGCCAGCAAGAATTAGTGAAAGACTGAAGTGATCAAACAGGTGTACTTTTTTTTCACTAAGTAAACCTGGCCATATACTGTAGCCAGTGGGCTGGACAAAAAAAAAAAAAAGGCAAAGAAACAAAATAAAAAACTGATTCGGTAGCTAGATTAACATAAGAAAAAAACTGAAAATCTGCTGAATATCCAATTGCTTTAGGGGATCAGGAGGAGACATTTTTCCCTGTTGGAGCAAATCAGACCACATTTATAAAGGATTTTTGTCTTTCTCCAGGTTATCTGCGGCCAGTTTTTTTGACCCATTGATTACATTAAAAAGTAAATCTGCCTGTTTATTATTCAATGTGTTTCCTTTTCATATATGATTAAAAATACCAAAAATAATATATATAACACGCAGGCACAGTTTACCCTCTACTTTCAGGGTAAAAAAGTGAGTGTTATACGCCAATAAATACAGTATTTGTATTTGCACATCTTCGGGATCTATCACAAAAAATTGATGTTTTTAAATTTTTTTACAAAATTAATTTGTTTGGTTTGACTGGTTTTACAAATAGAAATTCTCAAATCCTATTTAGAAAACCCCCCAAATCTAGTAACCTAATATTACTGTGATTACTGTCATCATTAACAGATAGAACGTAAATAAATACCTTACTGTTTCACGTCTAATCAGGACACAGCTGGAAATTAGACTAGATGATGTTTATTGCAACAAATTAAGCTTGGTCTGAAGGGAAAGGAAAAGACCAGGCCACCCGGGGCAATAGTACTTGAATCAAACACAAGTGGCTGCTTGCATAGACATATGAGCTCAAATTAGTTTAATTTTTTTCTACATTAATGATTCACAGTATGGAACAAATTGTTGGAAATAAAAAACAAAAAATGTATTTCTATTATAAAGTCTTAGCTGCAAACGTCTTCCATTATATATGTAACCATAAGGTGAAAGCTTATTTTGGAGACCCAACTTTCGAGGAAGTTAAACCGGTTAAATCTCACTTTCACCCTAAGATGTAAAGGTTTTTATTTGCCTCCACTAAATTTCCATTCCTAATTTATAGCCACATGAAAGAGTTGTTATATAATGATTATTAATGTCTCTACATGATGTCTACCTTTAATGTCATACGTGTTTGAAGCTAACATGACTTGCTGTACTAAAAAGTATTATTCAGTATACAGTATATAGTATATGTATGCGTTTAAACATTTATATATATATTTACAGTATATATATACATATATATATATATATATATATATATATATATATATATATATATATATATATATATATATATATATATATATATAAAAGGTTCCCAAAAAAACTACAATATCCACAATACAATAAACCACTGGTGTTCCATTCAATGCGTTAAGGGCCATCTTCAAGATTTCTGCCTTGGGCCTTTTTTTTTTTTAAAGCCGACATAAAAATAATGGATGTGTTTACTTTGCTTGACTAAACCTCTGCAGCATGTTGTCTATTCTCTATTTAAGAAAGCAGGCATTGAAGAGGTAGGTGGTACTTTCTATCTGACCTCCTTTTGCAATTATATATTGGAATCAAAATTATTGTGTAGTGTCAGTAAGCATCACTTTAGTATTAGTTAATGTATTTAGCTTTATTTTACATTGTGCCTGTAACTCGTTTTCTTTGTGAACTAGAGCTTTTCCACCAAACTTTGTAGAGATATCTCCTATTACAGAGAAATTACTTTTTAAGGGTATATTTAAGTTTCGGTTAACAGTTAAGAGTCAATTATAGAAATTTAGAAGAAATGTCCCCCAAATGAAGGGCATTTCATTATTAGACAGGTGTCTCCAGAACATTTGTTCTCATTGATGATGATTTAATCTTAGCTGATTACAATTCTAAAATTTTGGTGACAGTGGTCACAAGGACAAACAAAGGGGTGAATTTTCCCATTGGAGAAACAGAGAGCAATAAACACTTCACAGAGGGAAATCCATAGTTAGACACACACGTATGCACGCTAGCAAGCACGCAAGCAAGCACACACACAAATTCATGCTCAGGTTATATAATCTAAAAATCAAAAAGAATAAAGGCAAAGCCCCCTAGTCGGACTTTAAAGGCACTGTGGTGTATCAAATGTAGTTAGAGAGAACATAGTATTACAATATAATTTTTTGAAGAAGTATAAGATAAAAGTTGATTACATGATCTATGACAAATACAAAAAATACATAATAATGAAATATAGTTCAACATATCATGCTGTGTGGTGTGATGCCCTGTGTAGTCCCGACGTTTCAGGGAAACATAGTCCCTTTCTTCAGGGGTATTCCAGGATTCACAGCTAGTGAACTGTATGGTACTTCGAATAAGTAGATCATGTATTTAAAAGCATGGGTTTCCGGATGATCCGAGTCTGCTGACCTGGCCGCTGACAGCAGGGCAAAATTGCAAACAGTCTAATGGTTGAGTGCGTTGTTGCCAGATACAGATATGCTGCTGGACTCCAGCAGCATATCTGTATCTGGCAACAACGCACTCAACCATTAGACTGTTTGCAATTTTGCCCTGCTGTCAGCGGCCAGGTCAGCAGACTCGGATCATCCGGAAACCCATGCTTTTAAATACATGATCTACTTATTCGAAGTACCATACAGTTCACTAGCTGTGAATCCTGGAATACCCCTGAAGAAAGGGACTATGTTTCCCTGAAACGTCGGGACTACACAGGGCATCACACCACACAGCATGATATGTTGAACTATATTTCATTATTATGTATTTTTTGTATTTGTTATAGATCATGTAATCAACTTTTATCTTATACTTCTTCAATAAATTATATTGTAATACTATGTTCTCTCTAACTACATTTGACACACCACAGTACCTTTAAAGTCCGACTAGGGGGCTTTGCCTTTATTCTTTTTGATTTCTCACTTGGATGTGGCACTTTAGAAAATCAACTCTGATAATTCCCTTGCTTGATATATAATCTAAAAAGGGAATGTTGTGCTAATTCAATCAGTGTGCATAAATATATTTATATACATACATCTTTTTACTCTGAGTAAAAACTGAGAACACTTAAAGAGACAAAAAGGACCAAAGACATAGTGGTACTACCTGTCAGGAATTTTAAAGGCCATTATACCAGAAGTGGGATTGGACTCGAGGGGTCTTCCCATAAAGTGAGCGGGCAAATCACCCTTCCCTTCCCTTCCTACAACAATACTAACTATCCATATACCTACACTGACCTACCTGACCACTACACTAACCTACCTGATTCCTACACTGACCTACCTGACCACTACACTAACCTACCTGATTCCTATACTGGCCACTACACTGACCTGCCTGTCCACTACCCTGCCCACTACACTGACCTTTTACCAACCTACTTGATTCATACACTGTCCACTACACTGACCTACCTGATTCCAACACTGACCTACATGATTCCTACACTGACCACTACACTAACCTCTGCACTGACTTCTACACTAACCTACTTGATTCCTTCACTGACCACTACACTAACCTACCTGATTCCTAGACTGATCACTACACTAACCTCTACACTGACCTACATGATTCCTAGACTGACCACTATACTAACCTCTACATTGACCTACAGGATTCCTAGATTGACCATTACACTTACCTACCTGTCCACTGCACTGCACTGCCCTACCTGATTCCTATGCTGACCACTACACTGACCAACCTGATTCCTATACTGATCAGTACATTGACCTACCTGTCCACTACACTGACCTACCTGACCACTACACCATCCACTACATTGACCATTACACTGTCCACTACACTGACCACTCCACTGTCTACTACACTACACTGTACACTACAATACCCACTATACTACACTGTAAACTACAATACCCACTACACTGTCCACTAAAATACCCAATACCCTGTCCACTACACTGAGCAATACAATTACCACTACACTGTCCACTACACTACACTGATCACTACAATATCCACTGCAATACCCACTACACTGTCCGCTACAGTACCCACTACACTACACTGACCACTACAATAACCACTATACTGTCCACTACACTGACCACTACAATACCTCATTCACTGTCCACTACAATACCCACTACACTGCCCACTATACTACACTGACCACTACAATACCCACTACACTACACTGTCCACTACACTACACTGACCATTACAACACCACTTACACTACACTGTCCACTACACTACACTGACCACTACAATACCCACTACACTACTCTTACCAGTACAATACCCACTACACTGACCACTACAACACCACTACACTACACTGACCACTACACTACAGTGACCACTACATTGTCTACTACACTACCTTACCCACTACACTGACCACTACAATGCCCACTACACTACACTGATTACTACAATACCCACTACACTGACCACTACACTGTCCACTACACTGCACACTACACTATCCACTACAATACCCACTACACTACACTGCAATACCTCTTACACTACACTGACCACTACAGTACCCACTACATTGACCACTGGAAACCTACGGGCATGGAGGGGTTAACAACATCCGGAATGAAAGAGCGCAATGCTGGAGAGGATGGAAACCTCGTCTGGAGGTGTAGCACCCAATGGCTGCAGGCTATGGGCATAGACATGACTGTGTCCAGAAGACTGTGGTACCTGCGGTGTGGGAGGATGTACGGCCGACCTAGGCCAAGCTCAAGGTCTGCCAAACAGAAGGAAAGGGGGAGCCAAGGACCAGGGGAGCTGAGCTGAGTCGAAAGTGTCCGGTGCACTGCAATGATGTCAGCGCCAAGCCAGGGATGGAAGAGGAAAGCCACACATGACCCCATTCGCCCAATCACAGGGGCAGACTGAGACTAAACATGGCAGCTGGAGTGCAGGCCCGGGGACAGAGGAAATAGAAAATTTCGAGGACAGACCAGGGATCCCCCCAAATGTTGTGCTTGGGGCCACGGCCTCTCTCGGACCACCCACGCTGTGCCACTGTCTGTAATAGAAGAGAGTAAATACTTACTATTCCTAGTGCCCATGCCACAAGTGCTGCTTCATTCAGTAGAAATGGTTTGCCTTTAGTGGCACAGGCTGCGGGAAAGGTGAAATCTCTTCTTTTACAGGTAACAGAGCCGTAATATTTGCTTTTCTTGACAAGTATTTACAGAGTTTGTGTAACAGGCGCTCTCTGCACCATCGTAATGCAATCCGGCGTGGAGCGCATGCGACGGCCACATGAAGACGTCATTGTGTGGCTCTGCGCGCGTTCCACCGTGGAACTCGGAAGTGCGCTGCAATTAACGCTGGTTTCCTTTGAATTAGTGCTTATGCACTGCAGCTGCCTTAATGCTATAAAAAGAGCGGTGTGCTAACTGCACACTGTTCTATTATTGTCAGCCGTAGCTAGGCCACGCTGCAATTATTGGTGCCATCGCTCCCCATGCTGCAAAACTTCACCAAGCTGCAACTCCAGCATTTCTGCTGTTACCTTGTCACGTTGCCATTACTGGGGACAACCTTCAAGACCTTCCTTGCTGACACCCTACACTGCGGAATTCTTTGGCGCTACACTCAAGCCATGCAAACGGATAAGTAGCAATTGTTTCACTTGTAGTCCTATAGGAAGAACTGTTGCATATATTCCACCTAAAAGAATTGCTGTTATGTATTATGGCTTGTAGCTATTGACATACTGCTTGGGACTTGCTGAGGAAAATCTTGAAGGGACATCTACTCTCAAAATTACCTGAGCTATATTTGCCTCTCATATGCAACTATTAGTTGTCTCTACAACGCCAATTTACTACGTGCTTGGCATAAGTGTCATTTGTTTATGGGCCTTGCCCTAACTTGCTGAACATGTTCGCTCTAACTTTTCTATGCTAAGGGTTAATGGTATTTTCATACCAACTCCCTTAGTGGCCTAATGCTTTTCTATATGTTTAAGTGGTATGATGTAGAGAACCCCCATGTTGTAATGCGTCCAACCTTAGTAGATCAATGCCTTTCTTTATGTGAGAGAGGCATGATGTAGAGAACCCCCAAGCTCCTGTTTGTGTGGAGTGATGCCTGGGGCCCAATACTGAATTCTCACATAAAGAAGTGCATTGAAATTCTTGCTAGCCGCAGTTGTGGTTCACTCCGTTCACCAGAGCTGTTACAGTTTGTGATATATATGTATATATATTTATATATATATATATATATATATATATATATATATATACAAAAGGTTTTTGGGGTATTCAGAATCAAGAACAGCTCCCTACCACCCTCGAGGAAACCCTCAGTCAGAACGGTTTAATTGCACCCTCTTACATATGCTTGGGGCTCTTACTTCAGAGCAGAAGTAGCATTGGAGTAAGCATATTGCAGCCATCGCACATGCCTACATTAGCACCAAAAATTATTCCACAGGATACTCACTTTACAGGCTGGTATTTGGAACAGAAGCTCGACTGGCAGTTGACTTGGCATTCGACACATTCCTGGACCACACTTTGATAATGTCCCACAGAGGATATGTTAACCTCTTAGGCCACGCACACACGATGAGACATGTCCGCTCAAACATGTCCGACCGACCGTTTGCAGCGGACATGTCTCATCGGATTTTGGTCCGATGGCGTGTACACAATATCGGATCAAAATCCCCGCTGGCAGACAGCACGGTGACGTGGCGGTGACGTTGACGCCGCCACGTCACCGAACCAGGAAGTGAAAAACTTCCACGCATGCGTCGAACCCATTCGATGCATGTGCGGGCAGATATTTTCGCTGGTTAGTGTACTAACCAGCGGACATATCCGACGGACATGTCTCCGGCGGACAAATTTTAAAGCATGCTTTGAAATTTGTCCGCTGGACAAACATGTCCACTAGCCCATACACACGATCGGATTTGTCTGCTGAAACGGTCCATCGCACCAGTTTTAGTGGACAAATTCGATCGTGTGTACGCGGCCTTAAGGAAGAGTCTAAAAGCAGCATATGAGAAAGCTCAGGCTGCCTTAGATGCCCGAGAGCAGCGAAACAAAATACATTTTGACTTGAAAGTGAGGGTACATGATCTGCATCCTGGTGACAGAGTGGTACTGAGGTACCCCTGGGAAACACAAGCTGGCTGATCACTGGATGTCAAAGCCTTATATTATCTGTAAGCAGCTGCCAGGACTATCAGTATACCAGATCTGCTCAGAATGAAGTACGGACCCATGCTCAGAATCAAGTCGACGCATGCTCGGAAGCATTGAACTTAATTTTTCTCTGCACGTCGTTGTGTTTTACGTCACCGCGTTGGACACGATCAGAATTTTAACTGATGGTGTGTATGCAAGACTGATGAAAGTCAGCTTCATCGGATATCTGATGAAAATATCCATCAGTCCGTTTTCATCGGATGAACCGATCGCGTGTACGTGGCATAAGACAGTATAGTTATTTATAGGTTGCACTGTCCATAAGGGTTATTCACGTTACTTATTGCCATTTCACTCTTTGACTATATTTAAAGTCAAAGAACTGATTACTGTTTAGTGGAGTATAGTGAAATTCTGTATATTCTGTATATGTATTCTATGTTTAATTTACTTGGGTGAGCCTATGTTAGATATATGTAAATGTATATATTTTGTATTCATAAACGTATTTAGAAGCAGCCATATTTACTTTGTACATCTTCAAACTGTGCTTTCTACTTTACAAAATGTATCATAATTTTCAAAATGTGGTCATCCTAATTTGATTGTTTAAATCAGGGGTCTTTAACCACTTTAGCCCCGGACCATATTGCTGTCCAAAGACCAGAGCACTTTTTGCGATTCGGCACTGCGTCGTTTAACTGACAATTGCGCGGTCATGCGACGTGGCTCCCAAACAAAATTGGCGTCCTTTTTTTCCCACAAATAGAGCTTTCTTTTGGTGGTATTTGATCATCTCTGCGGTTTTTATTTTTTGCGCTATAAACAAAAACAGAGCGACTATTTTTTCTAGAATAAATATCCCCCAAAAATATATAAAAAAAATATATTTTCCTCAGTTTAGGTCGATACGTATTCTTCTACATATTTTTCATTAAAAAAATCGCAATTAGCTTTTATTGATTGGTTTGCGCAATAGTTATAGCGTTTACAAAATAGGGGGTAGTTTTATGGCATTTTTATTATTATTATTTTTTTTACTAGTAATGGCGGCGATCAGCGTTTTTTTTCGGTACTGCGATATTATGGCGGACACTTCGGACACTTTTGACACATTTTTGGGACCATTGGCATTTTTTTAGCGATCAATGCTATAAAAATGCATTGGATTACTATAAAAATGCCATTGGCAGTGAAGGGGTTAACACTAGGGGGCGGGGAAGGGGTTAAGTGTGTTCCTATTTGTGTTCTAACTGTATGGGGGGGTGGACTCACTAGGGGGAATCACTGATCTTCTGTTCATACATTGTATGAACAGAAAATCAGCGTTTCCCCCGCTGACAGGAACGAGCGCTGTGTGTTTTCACACACAGCTCCCGTTCCCCGCTCTGTAACGAGCGATCGCGTGTGCCCGGCGTCGATTGTCCCCGCCGGGCACACGCACGGGACTCGGGGGCGAGTGGGGGGGCGCGCGCGCGGGCCGCCGGCGGCGCGCACGCGCCCCCTAGTGGCCGCGAAAGGCGCGACGTAGAGCTACGGGCTCTCGCGCAGGAGTGCCGACCTGCCGCCGTATTACTGCGGCGGCTGGTCGGCAAATGGTTAAACTATGGCCCTCCAGGAGTTCAGCAACTACAATTCCCATCATGCCTAGTTATGTCTGTGAATGTCAGGCCACGTACACACGATCAGACCGGTCCGATGAAACTGGTCCGACGGACCGTTTTCATCGGACCACGCTGAAGTGGATTGATGGTCTAATGTGCGTACACACCATAGGGCCAAAATCCGATCAGACCAGAACGCGGTGACGTAAAACACAACGAAGTGCTTAAAAAAATGAAGTTCAATGCTTCCAAGCATGCATCGACTTGATTCTAAAGCATGCGCGATGGTACTAACCATCAAATCTGTCCAACGGATTTTAAGACCAGTTTCTCTGGTCTGATCGTGTGTACGTGGCCTCAGAGTTTTACAATGCCTCATGGGATGTGTACTTCCACAACAGCTGGAGGGCTGTAGTTTGAGGATCCCTGGTTTAAATACTGAGCTTTTTAAAGTGACATGTACACTGGGTATTCAGCTCATGTGCATCCAATCATGATGTTTTCATGTGCCGGGGAGGCACAGGTGCAGCGCCCAGCCCTGCAGCTTGCAGCCTGTCAAAGTCTATGACATGCTTAAACATTCTGCGATTTGATGCTGTACCAAGTGGTACTCGTGTTAAGGGCCATATGTGTTCAGGGCTGTATGCCTGAAGTGCAGATATTCTACATTTCAGGCATCCCTAAATGGATATGGCCCTTAACACGAGTACCACTTGGTAGAGTGCCCAGCTGCAGCATTCTTCAGCCTGTCATAGACTTTGACAGGCTGCAGGCAGTGGGGTTAGACACTGCATAGATGCAAGAAAACATTGTGATTCGATGCACAAGGTCCAAACATTTAGCGTGCATGTAGCCCTAAAACACAGTGTTAATTTTAATGATTTCAAATCTAGCATACAGTATATGCACATGATGTCAACAAATTTTGTAGGAGATGTGTAGAATCTGTGTATTATTCTTACCTAAAGCAGAGAGTATGGCAGCAGCCCAGAACATCTCCCCCATCAGTGCAGGTATGAAAAGCAATCCTCCCATTCGTTTTCCATATATCTGTTGGAAAGGATCCAGCATGGTCACATATCCTTTGGACCGCATAGGCTTTGCAAAGAACAGACCACCTAAGAAATACAATAGCTTAGCCATGTTGTAAACAAAACTAACAAGATTTTGCCTTAGTAATAAAGTCTTGTAAATGAACCACACACATAAAAAATAAAAAAATAAAAAACAGTAAATGGTGCATTCACTGTATGTAGCAATTCTAATAATAAATTACTGTCAAATTAAAATGAGTTTAATTTAACCACTTCAATACAGGGCATTTTCACCCCCTTCCTGCCCAGACCAATTTTCAGCTTTAAGCGCTGTTACACTTTGAAAGACAATTGCGTTGTCATGCAACACTGTACCCATATAAAATCTTGATAATCTTTTCCCCCACAAGTAGAGCTTTCTTTTGGTGGTATTTGATCACCTCTATGGTTTTTATTTTTTGCGCTATAAACAAAAAAATGTAACATTTTTGCTATAATAAATATCCCATTAAAAAAAAAAAAAAAATACTCAGTTTAGGCCGATATGTATTCTTCTACATATTTGGTAAAATTGATAGATTTGTGGCATTTTTATTGTTGTTGTTTTTTTTTTTTTACTATTAATGGCGGCGATCTGCGATCTTTATCATGACTGTGTTATAGCGGTGGACACATCGGACACTTTTGACACTATTTTGGGACCATTCACATTTATACAGTGTTCAGAGCTATAAAAAAGCACTGATTACTGTGTAAATGTGACTGGCTGGGAAGGGGTTAACACTAGGGGGCGAGGAAGGGATTAAATGTGTATCCTAAGGAGTGATTCTAACTGTATGGGGCAGGGACTCTGCACTGGGAATGCAGGGATCGGTCCCCTCTCCTGTTACACACACAGATCCACAGTCCTGCTGTGTTCACGGGCAATCACAGGTGCCCGTCGGACATTGTGCATTGGATGCCGAGTGATGTGGCAGGCCTGTGCCCCCTAGAGGCTCGGAAAGGTAAAATATGTCATATGACAAAGGGTCCCTGTCGCCGTCATATGTCTATGCGTGGTAGGGAAGTGTTTAATACAGAATTTTAGAAAAAACATATACAGTGCTGTGAGAAAGTATTTGGCCCTTTCCTATGTTTTTGCATATTTGTCACACTTAAGCCCCGTACACACGGTCGGACATCCAACAAAATTTCCCTTGGATTTTTGTCCTAATTAATTTGTCCGATCACACCCATAGCATACACACGCTCTGACTTTTCTGCAAACTTTTCTAAAACTTTTCCATCATCACGTGGTTTTTCTGCTCTTTTCTGCTCTTTACTGCCACCCTTTGGTTAACTTCTGCTATTGTTGGTTGATTTTAACATTGGTTCTGAGCATGCGCATTTGTAATTTGTCCAAAATGACTTTTGTCACCTGAAAGTTGGTCCGTTCGCAGACCCAACTTTTTGTCCGATGAAAGACAAAAAAGTTGGTCCGATGGAACGTACACACGGTCGGACAAATGCAAAAAGTGTCAGATTTTGATGTTGGTTGGGCAAAAGTCTAACCGTGTGTACGGGGCTTAAAATGTCTCAGATCATCAAACAAATTTTACTATTATTCAAAGATAACCTGAGTAAATATAAAATTAAGTTTTTAAATGATGATTTCATTTATTAAATATGTTCATGTGATACACAACCTCAGTCAGTCAGTTACTTTTGGGTTTAGCATTACAGATTTCGGGATCTGCTTTACTTTTCCCCTTAGCTTTATTGTATACTAGGTCAGCACCATGCTAACTGGATAGTGGTGATGATGCTGATTCACTGATCATTTAGGAAGCTGACAGGTGACAAAGTAGGGTTAAATGGAATTAGGAACTATGGGCCAGATCCACAGAGCCAGTACGCTGGTGTATCTCTTGATACGCCGGCGTACTTTCAAATTATCCGCGTCGTATCATTAGTTTAAATCCTCAAACCATGATACGACGGCTTCAGGCTTCGATCTGACAGGCTTACGTCTTCGTACGCCTTCAGAACTACGCTGCAATATTTTTGCACCCGCTGGGTGGAGTTTGCGTCATTTTCCGCGTCGGGTATGCAAATTCGCTTTTTACGGCGATCCACGAAGTTACGATCGGCCGTCGCATTCTCTTACGTTGTCGCTAGTCGGCTTTTTCCGGCGTATAGTTAAAGCTGCTATTATCCGGTCTATAGTTAGACTGGCCATGTTAAGTATGGCCGTCGTTCCCGCGTCAAATTTTCCTGCTTTTATTACCCTGAAGGGTCTGGATATTTGGGGGAACCCCACATCATTTTTTTTTATTTGACGCAGGGTTCCCCTTAATATTCATACCAGACCTGAAGGGCCTGGTAATTGAATTTGGGGACCCCCACGCATTTTTTTTATCAATGACTATCAATGACCTTTTCTCTGTATTGCCAGGAGCTGGCAATTCATTATAGCCACGAGTACTTTTTTTTCTTCAGAAATGACAGTTTGTGCAGGGACAATTCTAAGCATGGGAAACAAGCGCTACTTTATAGGCATACTAGGTACAGAATTTAAAGTAATATTTCACTTTTATTGTTTCACTTTAAGCATTATTAAAATCACTGCTCCTGAAAACAAAATCAGTTTTTAAAACATTTTTTGCATTGATACATGTCCCCTGGGGCGGGACCCAGGTCCCTAAACACTTGTTATGACAATAACTTGCATATAAGCCTTTAAAATTATCACTTTAGATTTCTCCCATAGATTTTTACAGGGTGTTCCGCGGCTTTTCGAATTTGCTGCAAACACCCCAAATTGTTCGCTGTTCGCCGAATGGGCAAACAGGCAAGTCGAACTCGAAGCTCATCCCTACTCATAACATACCAAATACTAAACTCCACCCTCACTGCTGATAAGTATTGCAAAATGCAATAATCTTATAGTGTAGTAATTCATGGAGATCATTCGGTTCACTGCAGTTTTGGTGATCACCACTAGGGATGAGCCGAACACCCCCGTGTTCGGATCGCACCAAAACGTTCGAACAGACCGCGGGTTCACGTGAACATTTAGAACCCCATTGAAGTCTATAGGACTCGAACATTCGAATTCAAAAACGATCATTTTAAAGACCAATATTCAAGTTGTTGTTGAAAAACGTCTTTGAGAACCCCGGTCTTGCCCCAGGGAACATGTATCAATGGAATAAAGTTTAAAAAACTTTTTTTTCCATTGATACATGTTCCCTTGGGCAAGACCCGGGTTCTCAAAGACGTTTTCACAGGCAAACTATAGACACCCAGCAGGTACAATATTTAAAGGAATTTTTCATTTTTTTTTTCCAAGTGATTTTATTGATGCTTAAAAAAAAAAAAATCCTTTAAATATTGTACCTGCTGGGTGTCTATACCTGTGATAATGTCTTTAAATAGCACAATCACCTGCCTGCCAGTAAATTAGGAAGAACTGATCTAGCTAAGCTATACAGTGTATAAATATATGTACAACTCCTAGGGATGTATATATATCCTCTACACACTGTAAATTAAGCTAAACTGACTAGCCTGCCTGTCTGCTCTATCTAGCTATATAAAAAGACTATCTCTCTGTCTCTCTGACTGCTCTCATTAACAACCGCAACACACTACACAAGGCCACCCAGCAGGCGGCCTTATATAGTGTGGGGCGTGTGCTAAAGCCCTGAGCCATAATTGGCCAAAGCCACCCTGGCTTTGGCCAATTATGGTTCTCCGTTTTTTTGCGCGCTGTGATTGGCCAAGCATGCAGGGTCATAGTGCATGTTTGGCCAATCATCAGCGCGCATACCGCAGTAAATTATGGGCCGTTGCACGTCACTCGAATTTGGAGTGAACGACCCGTTTTGTTCGAATTTCGTCGAACGATCGAACAGGCAATGTTCGAGTCGAACATACGTTCATATCGAACGCGGAGCTCATCCCTAATCACCACTCCTATCTGCAAAGAGTAAAATAAATCCTAATTTCCTTGAGTCACTGCACTCTGCAATTCATCTTGCCAATTATGGTTCTCCGTTTTTTTGCGCGCTGTGATTGGCCAAGCATGCAGGGTCATAGTGCATGTTTGGCCAATCATCAGCGCGCATACCGCAGTAAATTATGGGCCGTTGCACGTCACTCGAATTTGGAGTGAACGACCCGTTTTGTTCGAATTTCGTCGAACGATCGAACAGGCAATGTTCGAGTCGAACATACGTTCATATCGAACGCGGAGCTCATCCCTAATCACCACTCCTATCTGCAAAGATTAAAATAAATCCTAATTTCCTTGAGTCACTGCACTCTGCAATTCATCTGTGAGCATTTGTTTCCCCACAACTTCCTCCACTTATTTTTCTTGTGGTCTTTTTTTTACAGCAACAGTTTAGTTATAGAACACAGAGTTGATTGAAGTAGTATTAAAGTGATTAACAAAACATTTGTTATGCCAATAACTTAGTATTTCTGTGCTATTAAACATAAACCTATATAACAGGGGTGTCCAAACTTTTTTCAAAGAGGGCCAGATTTGATGAAGTGAACATGCGTGAGGGGCGACTATTTTGCCTGACATTCTTTGAACCATTAAAATTCGGTCTAAGTGTGTTCATCCGAGCAACTACAAGAGTTCTCTTGCCTTTGTGGCTGTGTGTGGTGAAGAGATGAGCTCAGGCGTGTTATTTGGATACACTGTATATATTTCTTTTGTGGCCCCAACGAATCCCTAAGCGCTGCTCAGGACTAAGGATGAGTTTGGGCGTGTTATTTGGATATTCCGTATTTATCGGCATATAACACACACAAGCTTACCATTGCCATGAATACAGCCTTACCATTGCAGCCTCACATGTGCCATGAATGCAGCCTTACCATTGCCATCAGTGCAGCCTGATTGATGCCCATCTGCAGCCTCATAGGGCAGAGGGAGGGGGGCGGTACGAGTGCCGACATATTACAAACAGGAGAATCTCTTGTTTACCCTGTGGCCTCTTTAATACAAAGTCCCGCCTCATATGATAGACAGAACAGTCGTCCAATGGATGCCAGGAGACGAGACTTCCAATAGAGATGCTGCTGAGTAAACAGGAGACTCTCTTCATGTAATCTGACAGCGCTTGTCCTGCCCCCTCCCTGTCCCCTCCAAGGCAGCGCAGATAAAAACAGTATATATCTTTTGTGGCCCAGGGGGCCACAAACAATATATATCCAAATTCCCAGGGGGGCCATATTAAATCAACAGGGGGGGCGCATTTGGCCCCCGGGCCAGACTTTGGACATGCCTGCTATATAATATTTGTATACAAATAACATATCTCTTAAGCCTTGTACACACGATCAGTCCATCCGAAGAGAACGGTCTGAAGGACCGTTGTCATAGGTTAACGGATGAAGCTGACTGATGGTCTGATGTGCCTACACACCATCAGTTAAAAAAACGATCGTATCAGAACGCGGTGACGTAAAACACAACGATGTGCTGAAAAAAATTAAGTTCAATGCTTCCAAGCATGCGTTGACTAGATTCTGAGCATGCATGGATTTTTAACCGATGGTCGGGCCTACTAACGATCAGTTTTGATCTATCGGTTAGGAATCCATAGGTTAATTTTAAAGCAAGTCGGCTTTTTTTTAACCTAAGATTAAATAACCGTTGTCCTCTGGCAAACCTATCGTGTGTACGAGGCCTTATTGTGTAGATCAAATAAAACATGTGCCAATAATAGTTGATTTAGTTAGAATCCTTCTTATAGTAGTCGAAATAAACACATCCAGTGCTTAAGTGCAATCAAGTTAAAGTTTAAATGAAACTCAAAAAGAAAGATGTGGCTTGCTGAATCTTCACAAATCCTCAATCGTGCTTTATATTAATTTACCACATTGCTCCCACATTAGGTATGCACTCACCTAATGAAGTGTGACCTCACATTTAAGTTTGGTCAAAAACAGATTTTTAGTCACCCTGGACTAACAAATCGTGTTTTCCTCCTTCCCATTTGGTCAGTTTTTCTCCACCATTGCTCAATATATATGAAAAGAAAAGGAGCTCCAAATAGTGCTTACATCTTTTAAAACCAGTTAGTTTATTAAAATGATGATATCAAACTCATATTTATAAGGTGCTCTAGTACGCCAACTTTATACAGCATGTAAAAGTGTAGGGTCTAAGACACCAACAAATTTGTGCTGATCAAAGGGAATTGAAAGCATCTCGTCAGAACATCTGCCCCTTCCCTACGCGTTTCATCACAGGGTCGCATAACTCATCAGGGGATTCCTAATGTTAGACAAGATGCTCTCCATTTATTCTATTACCGCTCCGCCAATTAAATTTTTTGTCTGTATTGCGGCAATGTGTTAATACTACAGCCTGCTTGTCACATAGAGCAGACCCACACCCAGGACTAATGAGGTCAACCAACACAATTTCAATATGTTTGCATATGTGGAGATGAATATATCACTATACAAATACACAATACATAAACTATAATAGAATAAATAGATCTGCACCTACAACCATTGGTATTGAAGACAAGAGCTATTTTTATAGACACTAAACATGTGTTATTACAGGAATTGGATATGGATGGGGACAACAGATGTATTATCACTTTATACTAATATAGACCATGAAGGGGCCATTAAAGCAGTAAGATGGGCACTTAAAAATATGGAGAACACACTAAAAAAGAAAAGAAGTTTATCCTAAAGAGTTTAAAATTTTGTTTGGAACACAACTATTTTTGATATGGGGGCACATATTACAAATTATGTTTTTTTTATATATGGCAAAATGGGAGGAGGAGAGCCTATTCTTGAAATATAAAAATTAGGGTTGTCCCGATACCACTTTTTTAGGGCCGAGTACAAGAACCGATACTTTTTTTCATGTACTCGCCGATACCGAATACCGATACTTTTTTTGATGTTATGTTACAGTTTTTAAATTTAAGAATGTCTGTTACACTGGTTGTCAGTGGGAAGGATGTCTTACATTGGTGGTCAGGGTACTGTGCACAGGGTATGGTGCACATCAGAGTACTGGGCACAGGGTATGGGGCACATCAGAGTACTGGGCACAGGGTATGGGGAACATCAGAGTACTGGGCACAGGGTATGGTGCACATCAGGGTACTGGGCACATTAGGTTACTGGGCACAAGGTATGGTGCACATTAGGTTAATGGGCACAGGGTATGGGGCACATCAGAGTACTGGGCACAGGATACTGGGCACAGGATACTGGGCACTAGTGTTGCTCAAGAATATTCGTATTTTTTCAAATTTACTTTTAAAACAGATCACATCCTAGTGATCTCAATCGACGTCTAAAAGCATTGCTGGTATGATTAGAGACCCTGCGCCGAGTAGCTGAGGCGATCCTTTTATGTTGCCGAATATTCGCTATGCGAATATTCGTATTACGAATATTCGCGAATACTTTCTCTGCCCTTTTTTTTGCATCAGAGCCAATCAGAGTTCTCCTACCACAGTTGTCAGAGGTTAGCAACCTCCATAGCAACCAATAGGAACCTGCCTGCACGACCATTATATAAGATCACTCCCAGCAGTATTTCAGTGCAGATTCACAAGGTGGCTAGAGAGAGTGGAGTGTTTCTGTGCGTTTTTCCTGTGTATTGCGATCTTAGAGCTTAGCATTGTGCTTCCTATAGTGCTTTCAGTTCTGAGTTTCCTGCTTCTAAAACCAAATGCTTTTTTCAAAGCAAAAGACCCAACAGCTTTTCTAAAAGCTCAGATTTGTGTTGTTTTGTCCAGGTTAGTGTAGCTTAGTGTTAGATAGATTTCTGTGTAGTTAGTGTAAGTGTACATTTCTTTAAGGTAGCTTAGTTTAGTGTGTGTTTAGTCTCTGTGTTTTGTGTATAAAAAAAAAATAAAAATTAGCTTTAGTTTAGTCATATAAGTTTGTGTCAGGCGGCGTACACACGGCCGAGGTTCTCGCTGAAAATCAGCGAGAACCTCGCTGGAATGCACATTCCAGCGAGGACCTCGGCCGTGTGTACAGTCTCGGCGAGCTTCCCGTCGGGAAGCCCGTCGAGCCGAAATAGAGAGCACGCTCTCTATTTCCTCGACGGCCCGCCTGGAAGAATGGCTGGTTGCCATTCCCGACGGGCGGGTCGCCGATTTCGACGGCCGGGAGAGAACCTCGACGGGCGGAACGATGTGTTCTGCCCGTCGAGGTTCTCTGCCGTGTGTACGCGGCCTAAGTAGAGTTAGGCCTCGTACACACGAGCGGATATGTCCGCTGAAAACGGTCCGATGGACCGTTTCAGCAGACATCTCCGATCGTGTGTATGGGCTAGCGGACAGATTTGTCCACCCAACAGATTTCAAAGCATGCTTTGAAATCTATCGGGTGGGAATGTGTCCGCCCGACATGTCTGCTGGTTAGTACACTTACCAGCAGACATGTCGTCCCGCACCGCCGCCGCGCCGCCGCCGAATGGATTCGGCGCATGCGCGGAAGTGTTTTACTTCCTGGTGCGGTGACGTAGCGGTGACGTGGCGGCGTCAACGTCACCTCCACGTCACCGCGCCGTCCGCCGGCGGGGAATTTGATCCGATGGTGTGTACACGCCATCGGACCAAACTCCAGATCGGACATATCTGATGGAAACGGTCCGCGGACCGTTTTCATCGGATATGTCCGATCGTGTGTACAAGGCCTTAGTGTTTAGTGCATATTAGTTTAGTAATCCAGGAAATGATCTCCGTTTTCGCGTGTTGTTCGCGCGCATGCGCGGACGAGAATTTCGCAATCAATTTCGCATTCGCATTAGCGAAATTTCGCAAAAAAAATTTTTGGATAAAATATCACGAATATTCGATATTAACGAATATTTCACGAATATTCTTCTATATATTCGTGAAATATCGCGAAATCGAATATGGCGTTTTCCGCTCAACACTACTGGGCACATCAGGGTACTGGGCACATCAGGGTAGTGGGCACATCAGGGCACTGGGCACAGTAGGGTACTTGGGCACAGGGCACAGCGGGGTACTGGGCACAGCATGGTACCGGGCACATCAGGATACTGGGCACATCGTGCTGGGCACAGCGGGGCACTGGGCACATGAGGGTACTGGGCACAGGGTATGGGGCACATCAGAGTACTGGGCACAGGGTATGGGGCACATCAGGGTACTGAGCACAGGGTTAGGAGGAAAACAGGGTACTGGGCACATTAGGTCACTGGGCACAGGGTATGGTGCACATTAGATTACCGGGCACAGGGTATGGGGCACATAAGAGTACTGGGCACAGGGTACGGGGCACATCAGGGCACTGGGCACAGTGGGGTACATGGGCACAGGACACATCAGCGTACTGAGCACACCAGGGCACAGCGGGGTACTGGGCACAGCGGGATACTGGGCACATCAGGGTACTGGGCACATCATACTGGGCACAGCGCAATGGGGACACGGTACTGGGCACGGCAGGGCACTGTTTCGTTTCAATTCCTTTTAAATGCAGAGTAGCACAGGAAGCTTCTAACATCTGTAATACGTGGCTGTAATAAGATCTTACTGTTCTTTATCATGTCGCGCTGTTTGCGGCGGCCCCTCCTCTCCTCTCTTCTCGTCCATCTCAGATGATGTCACAAGCGTACAACGAGAGGAGAGGAGAGGAGGGGAGGGGCCGCCGGGAACAGCTCGACATTATAAACACAGTAAGATCTTATTACAGCAACATATTAGCCGCCTAAGGACTGCTCTCTGCCCCTCGCCTCCCCGCTGCTCTCCGCCCCCTCGCCTCCCCGACGCTCTCCACCCTCTCGCCGCCCCACCGCTCTCTGCCCCGTTGCCGCCCCGCCGCTCTCTTGCAATAGAGCAGTATCGGGTCAGGCATCGGGAGCAATTGCGCGAGTACAAGTACTCACGCAAATGCTCGGTATCAGTCCCGATACCGATACTAGTATCGGTATCGGAACAACCCTAATAAAAATAATGTAACTCTTTATAAACGTTATATAGACAATATAATTATCATATGGAAGGGTGAAATGATAGAGCTCAGATCCCTTTTTATAGAACCTCAATCTCAATGACAGAAATATCACATTGACCTAGGAAATTAGCAATACAAATATACACAATATACAAATATTTTAGACTTGGTAATAGAAAAGAAGAATAACATTTTGATTTCAAAAGCGTTCTTTAAGGAAACTGATTCATATATACCCACAACCAGCCATAGAAGTTGGCTAAGTAATATCCCTAGAGGTCAATCAATACATGAGGGTCAAGAGAAATTGTTTGAGGGAAATAGATTTCCATGACCAGACAGCCAAAATAACTGATATGTTTCTGGAAAAGGGGTATGATAAAGATTTCCTATACAAAGAATGGTCTAAGAATAAAAATATATTGAGAGAGAAATTACTAAAAAATAAAGAAACACATGAGAAAAAATAGATGGAGTACACTGTTGTGCTAGATTGTAATATTCAACACAAGGCAGTAGGGAAAATTATAAATAGACAGATATTTTAAAACAAGACACTCATATAGGTTCCTCCATTCCAAACCTACCTAGCAACATTTACAAAAAAGTCCCTAACCTTAGAAACATGGGGCCAGATTCACAGAGCCCTTACTCCGGTCTATCTCGCGTTAGACCGGAGTACTTTCAAATTACGCGCGTCGTTTCATTAGTCTGAATCCTCAAACCATGAAACGACGGCTGCGGGCTTCAATTTGACTGGCTTACGTGTTCGTACGCCTTCGGATCTACGCTGCAATAAATTTGCGGCCGCTGGGTGGAGTTCCCGTCGTTTTCTGCGCCGCTTTTATCTGGTCTAATATTAGACAGCCCATGTTAAGTATGGCCGTCGTTCCCGCGTCTAATTTCAACGTTTGTTTTTTGTTTTTTACGCAAGTCGTCCGGGAATAGGAATGTACGTAAACGACGCTACTCAAACAACAAATGACGTATCGACGTTAGTTCGCGCAATGCACGGTGGGAAATTTCTGAACGGAGCATGCGCAGTTCGATCGCCGCGGGGACGCGCCTAATTTAAATGCTTCACGCCCCCTAATCGCGTATTTCGATTCCGCCGCGAGAAATACACTACGCCGCCGTACGTTACGGGCCAAAATCTACATGAATTCGTCGTAGAGCCAGGTAAAATACGGCGGCGTAGTGTATCTCTGATACTCTGCACCAATGTAATTGTATGTGAATCTGGCCCATGGTTGTTAAGAATATAGTACATTCTCCCACAAATGGCAAACCCATGTTTTGGGATATGAAAGGTTTTTATGGATGTGGTAGGTGATATTGCTGCACAAAGGTCCCCAAAAATATTTAAACTATGTGACACGTGACATTTATGCCCTAAAATACACATGCGATCTCATCTACATAGGTAGAACAAAAAGACATTTAAAAAATGAATAAAAGAGCACATCTATAATAATCTACATGTTCAAAAATTTCAAAAGAGAGCCTATAGGGGGCTAAAATTTGGGTTATAGAATCCCTAAAAAAACATTGGAGGGTACAAAATGGGGTTAAGGAGTTAAGTAGAAGGGAATCATGGTGGATCCATGAGTTATCTCTTATGGAGCCAAAGGGGTTAAACAAGGAATTTGATTTAGTCTTCTGAGTAATTATTAATAACCAGGTTGAATGATCAGTATTGGTTTTAAACTCAAAATATTGTATACAATTTTTAAAGTATTGTGACATAATCATTTTAATTAGTATTATATTTTATGTTTTTTCGCTATAACATATTGAAATAGTGAAAAATTGCATTTTGTTAACCTACTGCACAACAGCAACATCAGGGCAACATCTTTATTCATTTCCACATACACAAACGGATTGAAATTGGGATGATTGACCTCATTAGTCTTGGGTGTGGGTCTGTGAGAAGCAGTCTGTAGTATCAACACATTGCCACAACATGGACAAAAAAATTGAATTGGCAGAGCGGAGATATAGGACAAATGAGAGAGCGTTTTGTCTAATAATAGGAATCCACCTAATGAGTCACGTGACCCTGTTACGTAATGCATAGGGGAGGGCCAGATGTTCTGATGAGACGCTTTGTATTCCCTCTGATCGGAGCACCTTATAAATGTGAGTTTGATACCATCATTGTAATAAACGTTACTGGTTTAAAATGATGTAAGCACTATTTGGAGCTCCTTTTCTTTTCATATATATCGAGCATTGGTGAAGAAAAACTGACAGGACGGGAAGGAGGAAAACACGATTTGTTAGTCCAGGGTGACTAAAAATTAATATAAAGCGCGATTAAGGATTTGTAAGGATTCAGCAAGCCACATCTTTATTTTTGAGCTTCATTTAAACTTTCACTTGACTGCACTGAAGCACTGGATGTGTTTATTTGGACTACCATAAGAAGAATTCTAACTAAATTAAAGGGGTTGTAAACCTACGTGTTTTTTCACCTTAATGCATCCTATGCATTAAGGTGAAAAAATACATTGCAGTGTCCGGCCCCCC
The DNA here is from genome assembly GCA_029574335.1 of Rana kukunoris. NCBI lineage: Eukaryota > Metazoa > Chordata > Amphibia > Anura > Ranidae > Rana > Rana kukunoris. The sequence continues at coordinate 253,215,691 of CM056050.1, read as the reverse complement.
AGCCCTCCCCCTTTTACTTACCTGAGCCCCGGAATTCTGTGGGCGTGTCCCCACCGTCCTTCCAATAGACACAGAGAACCCACCCCGTTTGCATTGTCTGTACTAGCATGGCCTGCAAGTGCATCCTACTTTGTAAAGTCAAGACAGGTGCATAGCTTTGACCAATTGTGCTATTTCCTGGTTTATTGTGGTGCTTGAAACTTGTAATGTATTACCTTGTGGAGGATCCTACTCTGGTTTAGAAGTTTAATTTTGTAATAAAGGAAATAATGTAATTTGCAAACCCTCTACAATCTCACACACCAATGATTAGGCTGCTTGCTGATCATTTGGTAATTTCAGTGTGGCAGAACTCGCATTTCATAATAAAGATGAATGGTTAACAGTGTTTCTACAAGCTATTAGGTGATTTATCATACAATACTTTTTCAATGTGTTATTTACTGTTATCCATAAATTCAACATATTCTTTTTGGACACAAAAATGTTGGATACTCAATATTTTTCAAAACAGCATTAAATGCTCTGATTCTAGAAAACTTGAATTATAGGGTTATGAAATTAGTTAAACAGAAAGGTTTTGTATATCATGGTTTAGCACTTTATTACAGATGGTAACCCAGTCGCATACCAACTAACAAAATATTTAGAGACTCTGCCATGAAAAGAAGATAAAAAAAATGTCCATTTGCGCAAAATCTAGACACCTACCTGCAGTGGCCTCTAAAATTGTTCTGTTACAGCCGAATCCCTGCCAGTTCTGACAGGCAAATCTCCAACATTTCTGAGCTGATAAGTCCCCCACATCCCTTCTGCCCCATCACTATAATGGGCTGCCTTACTGGCCAATAGAAATGTGCAGGAGGCAGGAGGGGCAAGTTTTGGCACTGAGAGATTTGGCTGTGATAATGAGTGTTTGGAAATCTGCTGCAGGCGTGTGCAAGCACCTCCACATGACTGCAAATTTTGGAAAAAAACTACATTATTATTTCTTACATGTTCCCATTCACATAGCATAACCTAAAGATATTTTCAAAATTGCTGCTTACCTTTTCACCGGATGAATACTCCTACCTAGGCTTTTCCCTTCTAGTAATGTTAAGGAGGGGGCTGGGGAGTTATGTCTACACTAATTAACCCTGTCTGTACTGTGCTTGCAGATGTTCATATTTAGGGATGGGCTCAGTGTTTGTTTGGAACATAAGTAATGTTTATGGTGTTCGGCGTGGATGAACATGACAGTTTCTGGCTGTCAATTGTTGCTAAGGAACCCGAAGGTTCTTGCACCTGCCACATCTTTACCAATTACTGACGTCACAGAGTCCATTCACTCAAATGGCTGGGAATTCCCAGCCATGTAACCAAATGACCAGGGATTGGAGGGGGCTACATCATAGCATAAATATGCCCATGGCGATATCAACCCCTATCCCCACCCCTCTCCTTATATATCTTAAGACAGCTTGGGGAGAAGTCATTTGGCTGGTGGTGCTGTTGAGATCAGTCATATGCACTGGGTCCTCATTTTTCCCCCCCAGTAAGTCAGAGGGTAGTGGGCAACATGATTAATGAAGGACTTACAACAAGGGACCTTTTTAGGATTTGTTTTTAAATAAAAGGCTTTCCAAACATTTGGGTTTCTTTATTCGTTGGGTGATTTTTATTTTGTGAATGAGTAGGAGGACTACTGTATTTGCTGGTGTATAAGACTACCTTTTACACTTAAAAAAAAATGACCAAAAAACAGGGGTCATCTTATACGCCAGGGTCAGATGCTCGGATGCCTGCTGGATGTGCGGTAATACTGTATGTAACTTCGGCTACATACAGTATATACTGTATCGCTTAGCCAATCCCGGTGAGCGATGTATTCAAATGAATACATCACCTGCTTGGATTGGCTTTGAGAGTCAGAGAGGCGTGTGCTGATGATGTTCCAGCCTCTGCCAATCCAAACAGGCTTTGTATTTATCAATAGAATACATCGCTCACTGTGATTGGCTCCAGCAAGAAGGAAGAAAATTATGGCTCCAGCTCCAGCTCCAGCAAGAATGAAGAAGAATATGGCGCCAGAAGGAAGAAATATGAAGCGTCAGAAGCCTCAGAAGGGGGGCGTCTTATACGGTGAGTTCAGGCAAAAAATCGTAAAGAACTGTAAAATTAGGGGGCCGTCTTATACGCCCTGCCGCTTTATACACCGGCAAATACGGGTATGTGAAGGGGGCTTCCAGATTCTGATAAGCCCCTAGTAAGCAGACTCTGTTACAACCACTGACCAGGGTTGTGTGGAAGAGGTCCTTTTTTTCATCAATATGGAACCCCCCCTCCCCCATGTTGGAAGCATGTTGAGGGTATGTGGACTGGCATTTTTTTAAAAGGGGGGGGGGCCGCCAGGGTCTAGCATTTTTAGGACCTCACTAATTATTAATTTTTTGCATTAAGTACCCCCTTAAAATCTATACCTGTCTCAAAAGGTTTTCTTGCGGTAGGACATGCTAAAGCAAAAATTACATTTACAAAGAAAAAAACAGCACACAGCCCCCGCCCAAAAACGCCCTTCCAAAATATATGGCAGACCTGTGAATGGGTCTGTGTGCTTTTTTTTTTTACAAAAAAAAGCTGGCGATGAAATGTATTTTGCCCAAAAACACGTTTTTTCTTTGTAAATGTCAGCACTTTCTGCACATCACATTTGCAATACTTCACAGGCAGGAAACTCCTCCTCTTTCTTTTTTCAATGGTACAAGTTCCCCAGGGCAGTGTCCATCCCCATGCTATTTTTTGACACACACTTGTCTATTAAGCCAATTAATTTGGCATTTTTAAATTGACAGATTGGTTCCAACTGATTTCAATGGGGGTTGGGTTCAACATCCAAACCTTTTTGAAGTTCACCAAACCTGATTGAACTGAACCCAGGTCAGTTCATGTCATTCACATTCATTATCAGTTGTACATTAGGTTAAAGATGTTAAGTCTTGCATGGTGCATTTTATGTTAATGCACGTTTAAACAAATCTGTCCATAAAATATATCCCCTAATTGTACATTACAAGTTAGTCTAAACAATGACATCGGTTTCTACAGTGCTATGTATAATCCTGTTCCAAAAAAAAACATACCGGTAGAACGCTAAATAAAATATTTGTAATTATTTTTAGGTATGCTGTATGAATGGGAACACATAACAAACATACAATATAATAGGGATTTTTCAGATTTTACTGCAACGGTTTAAATACATTTTAAGGCTAGAAGAGGAACAGCATGCTTGGGCTGCTTAAAGGGGTCATTGGACTCTCTGTATTTTAAGTAACATATGGAAATTTCTTCATTCTCTGCAGGCTTTTGAAGAGTATTTAATGCAGTGAAATGACAGCATACAAGGTTTCTTACATCAAATAATGAAGCACTGGCTTAACTGAAATAGTAATGATTTATTATGGACAGTAAGAAATGGGTGGAGTCTACAGGATATTATTACTATATGCCTAAGCAGCATTATTTTTACATACAGTGCTGCATGCTTCATCATACTGCAGTGTGCCCATTCTCTGTGGCATAGTTGCACACTTGTATTGTGGGTGCATTTATGTCTCTTGCTTTTCAGTCAATATAAGCCAATTGTGAATGTCCAAAGTCCATCTTCAAATAATAGTTTATTAACCATTCAGCTTCTAATGGAATGGCACTGTATTATCTTACATATAACATACTAGAGCTGAAATACTGCGGGACACCGCCTTAGATGTTTAAAGAGATTATTTAGTGCAATGTCTTAGTGGAACATAGATTAGATACGTCTTCTTATTTAATTATCAATCCATTAACCTTCCCATCTCCCTGGTATTTGTATTCCTGGGCTTTTATCTAATTTGAAGATAACCACTGCAAGTTTTGACTGAAACAAATATCAATACATGTAATTCGATTGCGACTTACCTACAATGAGGCTGAGGGCATAGCCAATTGGTGCTTGAGCCCAAGCCAGACCATAGCCTGTCACATACACGGCTTCTGCTGTTCCATTGATATAGCCTCCACCAACCCATGTTGCTAATGAAAGAGATTAGATATAACAATTTGAATCAAATATCATTAAACACAAGTATGCACTCATCTGAAATATAATAGCATAGTTAGTAACAGACAATTACAACTTTTTTTTAAAAGGAAATCTTTTCTTATTTGAATGTTTAGGAATAATAGTTTTGCAACATGATAACACATAGCTGATCATTGAATATAGTCATACATTTCTAAAAAGAGCAATACTTTAACATCACTAACTTAAAAGCAACAGGTATGTAATACATTTTAATAGATTACTTGCACTGTAACTATGTAACTAGCGATTAAAACTTAAGCCAGACTTAACACTGGCACAACAAACACGGTCACAGTTAGCTTATTTTTACTTATGTCACTGTTGTCACTTGAGCAAATATTCTGAGGATATTAAATTAATTTACTAACGATAGTTGACAAAAGATATTTTGTCTATAAAGGCAAACATACACACATAATACCACATACTAACACAGCAAAACACACAAATATTCACATAATTCCTTGGAGACACACATAAGCACAGCAACATACAAGTTCAGTGATACACTAAAACACAAATAGAGAAATATACTGAAACTGTAGCCCTCAGAATCTGGTGCAGCTGTGTATGGTAGCTAATCAGCTTCTAACCTTAGATTGTTTAACCACTTAGAGATCCGCCTTCGCAGTTGTACTGCGGCAGGTTGGCTCTCCTGCGCAAAACGCTGCCATTGCACGTCGGCTCATGCAGACGCAGCGGCACACTCTCGCGCCCGCTGCACGCTGTGGGAGCATGCCTGCAGGTCAGGCGGACTTGAGTTTTCGCTGGCGACCCGCATTCGCCTAGTACAGAGGCAGAATGGGGATCTGCCTTTGTAAACAAGGCAGATCCCCATTCTGACAGGAGACATGACAGAGATCTTCTGTTCCCAGTGATCAAGAACAATGATCTCAGTCATTTCCCAGGCAGACCATCCCCCCTACAGTTATAACACATCCAGGGAACACAGTTAACCCCTTGATCGACTCTTATGCCGCGTACACACGGTCATTTTTGCGATGAAAAAAAACGACGTTTTCAATCATGAAAAAAACGATGTTTTTCAAACTTCATTTTCCAAAACGACGTTGCGTACACACCATCGTTTTTTTACAAAGCTCTAGCAAAGCGTGGTGACGTACACCACGTTCGACGGCACTCTTTTCCATTGAAGCTCCGTCTCATAACTTGCTTCTGAGCATGCGTGGGTTTAAAAACATCGTTTTTAACGTCGTTTTGCCCACACACCATCACTTTTTATGACACAAAAAACGACGTTTTGAAAAACGACACAAAAAATTCAAGCATGTTGGAATTTTTTTTTTGTCTTTTTTTTTAAGACAAAAAACGACGTTTTGCCCACACGCGATCAATTTAAATGACGTTTTAAAAAACGTCACGGCATTAGTGTTAACCTCTTCCCTGCCAGTGTAATTTTTACATTGACCAGTGCATTTGTATAGCACTTATCAATTAAATAATGTCACTGGTCCCCAAAAAGTGTAATTTGGGGTCAGATTTGTCCGCCGCAATGTCACAGTCCCGCTAAAAATCACAGATCACCGCCATTGCCAGTAAAACCAATAAAAAAAATAAAAGTCCCTAAATCTATCCCATAGTTCACGTAGACGTGATAACTTTTTCACAACCCAATCAATGTACGCCTATTGCGATTTTTTTTAACCAAAAATATGTAGAAGAATATATCGGCCTAAACCAATGAATAAATTAGTATTTTTATATATTTTTTTGGATATGTATTATAGCAAAAAGTACAAAAAAAAATATTTTTTTGTTTGTTTATAGCGCAAACATTAAAAACTGCAGAGGTGATAAAATACCATCAAAAGAAAGCTCTATTTGTGGGGAAAAAAAGGACGCAAATTTAGTTTGGGTACAACGTCGCATGACCGTGCAATTGTCAGTTAAAGCAACGCAGTACCGTATTACAAAAAAATGGCCTGGTCATTAAGGAGCAAATCCTTCCGGTCCTTAAGTGGTAAATTAAGCTTTGACAATAAATCTTGGGAGCCCTGGGAGCTGATTGGTTTCTATGCAGAGCTGCACCAGATTTTTCTTAGTAAATGCCTCCAAAGGCACACATATAGATTTAAAGTGCAACACACTGACACACACAGACAAAACCGCATACAGTGACAAACAATCATACACACAGAAAACCAGTATATGCACAGTATAGATACATATATTCATATGTGTGTATTTTTTTCTGTTTTATTTAGTCTGTTTGGTATATTAAAATATGTTTTTACTCAGTAGTCATCTTGTCCTTTGTGATGCATACTCCACTTTAGCAAGCCATTTATTTTGTTTTTACACTAGCACAGCACTCCAGTGTTCAGCAAACCAATCAATTAATAAAGTATTTTTATTTTTTTATATGTCTTTAATTGATGTCTCCATTAAGCAAAAAAATTAAAAAGGCTCTTTCGTAAATTGTGTATTTAATATTAATATTCAGACATAAAAATGTGTATTTCTAAGTGCCACATTTAGTAAATGTCTCACCTGACAGTAAGTAATGTACAGAGCATGTAACAAGTTTAAGCCAAGGAATGTTTTCTTACCAGTCATAGTAAAAGCACCAACTAGCAATCCAATATCTCTGCCACCCACAAAAATCCCTTCTCTAGGATCTCCATCCCCACGAGAGTTCTTAGTTCTCCAGGCAGCCCAGATACCGACAAACAGAATAGCCAAATAAAACAAGATTATAGCAATTAGCCCCTCCACGTGGAAAGCCATCTTCTTCCAGAGCCTTGTCTGGCTATTTCATTAATAACTCTGAGAAGGTGCAGTACATTCGTCTTCCATACATGTAGAACTGCGAACAAAAAAAGCACAGATATCATCCACTTAAAAGAAATTTGTTCCTTTCTTTGCTTTTCTGAAATGTCACAGATGAATATCAACAAGTCAGTCACCTGTAGCCGCAGACCTGTAGACAAATGCCCTACTTGACAGATATGCTTTTTCTCTATCATTCATTCACAAGCAAAAGAAATCCTATCCCCCTTTAATAGTGTGTCTCAGCAGGGACTAATATTTTAACTGTGGTTTGCATATTACTCCATTCAAATGAATAGGACAAACTGTTTTATATATTTTAAACTCCATACATACATACGTTTAACTATACAAGTATTCTATTTCCACTCATTCCTCATGTATCTCTGTCTATTCCTTTGAAGAAGGATTTTGTTTTATCAAAGACTAGAATTTACAATGATCATTTTGTATGATCGATTTTTAATGTGATAAGGATAATTCTAAATCTAGACATATATAACCTTTCAAGAGCATCGTTATTCACATCCTGGAATAGCTTACTATTTTGCTTTTGTATTTAGATTGTTGCATATGCCTCTATAAAAGTTTAACCTATCATCTTAATTTAAAGATGACAGAAATGAAGAGAATAACAGTACATAATGCATTAATAGAGTACTTACATCACACATAGGCTTTCTCATACAGTTGGTTAAAGGGCTCTTGAAAGCAGCATCATCCACCTGCAGCCTTAGAGTCACAAGGCTGTTCTATTTGCCTGCTCTCCCTCTCATTGTACACACCCTGCTTCACAGGCAAGCGCACAATCCCCCTGCTGCTTCTCTGCTCCACAATCCACTTCTCAGTGAAGTAAAACAAGAAATCCACCCCCTATGAGCTGCAGACAGCTTCACTCTGTCAACTCATGCTGTCAAGGGCCCAGAGCAAAAATAAAAACCTTTCTGTTTTTATCTTTCAAAAATGCAGAAGCAAACATGCACAAATGCAGCATGAAATGATTTTAAAATCTTATGGGAATGCTTAAAGTCAGCGTCATTGTTATGCTGATTGGGTTTTGGCTTTGGAACTGTCCTGGGTGCTGTTCTCTTAAGTGGAAGTCACTTAATCAAAGCATCTAGGTAATTAAGGGGGTGGGAGCTAGAATAATGATATTCTATCCGTTTCATAGCAGAAACAGGTATAGTCATATGACCTAGGGTATCCCATGCTTTACAAGATTATATAGATACCTCTAGCTGGTTACCGCTTACTGACAAAATGTTGTATGAACCGAGTCACTCCCATTATTTAAGAATTGTCCAAGTTTGCTTTCTTACCTGCGGATCTTTAACATACAACTTTTCCTCCAGCAAAATGATTCTTGGTCTTGGGTATCTTCTTGACCTTCCTCAAAATCCTTAGCTCACCTTTTGGTGATTATTAGAGAGCACTTAGATAAAGATTACATCTGTGTTTTTGCTTACTGGACATGCTACTGATAACTGGAACACGCTTGCAAGGGTCTTGGCTTTATTAAAATACATTTCTTTTAAAGCTGGACCTTAGTTCGTCAGAGCGTTCACAATGGACGTCAGAAGGTGCTATATGGAATTGCAGTGGAATAAATTAATAGTTATGGGGGAAGGGGTGCATATAGGACAGGGGCAGTGAAAATAAAAAAAATGTGATGAAAATAGAGAGGAACATCGTCATAAGCTTAAAATAACTCTGGCACACCTCAGGAAATGTACATCCACTCCTGCATGACTTTTAATGAATCTTCTTTAGATGACGCACTGCAGAATCTCCCCACCTCTTGAGTAATTTAACTGATTGATAAGCGGAGGGTCTTCTCTGAATGGTTCTTCTGTGGATGCACTTTTGAGACTCAGCTGCTTTATACAAGTGACTGATTGATTGCATGCTGTAATAAAATGAACTAGAGGAATAGATCAACAAATCTTGTAGCCAGAATTGCCATGCACAAACTGGGAGATGCCCTTAGAAAATTGTCCTATATGGAGTCAAATATTTTTTTACTTTGAGTTCATCCAGGACATTTTAAATACATTTATTTGTCTATGGGTAAATAAAAAATGGGACATTAGTGGTTTGATGGTACAGTACATGCCAGCCTGTGATAAAAAATTAGCTTAAGGCATGACTAAACTTATACAATCGAGTGAAATGTCATTTGTACATACATTTCATCGAGCTATAAACACCTCTTTTTTGCATCAAAAATTTTACACACTAATTTCACCCTAAATTTGTATAAATTAATTGCAGTTTTTATGCAGATATTCAGACTTTTTCATGACAATATTTTATCAGCAGGTAAATATGTGCATACAATTTTGTAGAAAAACATATGGAAAATAAATAAGGTAGTATACCAACTTACATAAACAGGCCCCATAATGTAGAAATAAGAGCTTCTAACACAGCACTAAATAGTTTTTGAATTATTTCTTGCCCCTTTATATGTATCATATTATAACAACATTTTTTTTTCTACAAACTGTACAGTTATCTGTTATCTGTGTCTCTTAATTATATCTTGTTCTTATGAATAGGCAACCATGCCAACTGTACTTTAGTTTACCTATTGATATTGAAAATATTGAATATTCTTAAAAATACAAGCCATATACAATCTTCCATTTCTATTAGCACCAAATGCAAAGACTCTCTTATTATGGCTTGTTATTTCTTACTTCTGTTGTGGCCTGTGTCTTTTAATATTTATGAAGTGGCAACAGAATGAAAAAGTCAGGACAAATGAAAACTTTAGGATACAAAAGTGCTAAATGTAATATTTACATTGCATATGAAGAACAATTAATGTGCATATCCAGTCAAAACCTTTTAGAGTAGAGAAAAGTAAAAAAGTTCTTCCAATGTATTTATTTTTATTTATTTTGGGAAGATTTATCCTTACTTCTAGTACAAAGAACACAACAGGAAACAAGAGGAAATTTCCACAACGTATGTAAAGTGATGTCAGGGGTCTCAGGGGTACAGGTGCTTACATTTAAAGGTTTACCCTCACTTCTTGTCTTGGGGACAACTCTAATGTTGACATTAGACCATTTGTACACACGACCATTTTTCAGGATGTAAAAAATTGTGGGGCAGATTCACACAGAAATGGATTATCGTAGCGTATCAGAAATACACTACGCCGCCGTTTTTTACCTGGCTCTACGTGGAATTCAGGTAGATTTTGTCCAATAAACGACGGCGGCGTAGTGTATTTCTCCCGTCGCAATCCATATAGACGAGTAGGGGGCGTGAATCATTTAAATTAGGCGCGTTCCCGCGGCGATCGATCTGCGCATGCTGCGTTCCCAAATTTCCCGCCGTGCATTGCGCGAAATCACGTCGTGACGTCATTCGTTGTTTAGGTAGCGTCGTTTACGGGCGATCCTAGTCCTGAACGAGTTACGTAAACAAAAAAAAAATTAAATAAATTCGAAGCGGGAACGACGGCCATACTTAACATGGGCTACGTAACGTTAGAGCAGCAAAAAGCTGCTCTAACATTACGTACAAAAAAATAGACGAAAGTGATTGCGACGACCACTCGTATCTTCGGGAATCGCCGTAAAAAAACATTTGCATATCCCGACGCATGAAAACGACGCAAACTCCTCCCAGCGGCCGCAAATAGATGGCAGCGTAGATCCGAAGGCTTACGAAGACGTAAGCCTCTCGGATCGAAGCCCGAAGCCGCCGTATCATGGTTTGAGGATTCAAACTAGTGATACGGCGCGCGAAATTTGAAATTACTCCTGTCTAACACCAGTTAGACAGGCGTAATTGCTTTCTGAATCTGGGCCTATGTTTTTTTTATGTCATTAAAAATCGTCAACATTTTCATGTTGTTTTTAACGTTGTCGTTTTTAACGTCGTAAAAAAATGGTCGTGTGTGGGCTTTAACGACGTGAAAAAAACGTGCATGCTTAGAAGCAAGTTATGAGACAGGAGCTCTCGTTCTGGTAAAATTAGCGTTCATAATGGAGATAGCACATTCGTCACGCTGTAACAGACTGAAAAGCACAAAGACTGAAAAGCGCGAATCGTCTACCACCAAAGTTTTACTAACACAAAATCAGCAAAAGCAGCCCCAAGGGTGGCACCATCCAAACGGAACTTCCCCGTCGTACGTGTTGTACGTCACCGCGCTTTGCTAGAGCATTTTTTTTTTCACGTGTGAAGGCAAGGCCAGCTTAACAATAATCGGGTTGAAAAAAACTTTGGCCCAGATTCAGGTACATCTGCGCATTATTGGACCGGCGTAGCGCACCGCCTTTACGTTAGACTTGCGCAATTTTGCTGCGTAATCACCCTATTCTCGTAGCTTTTGCGCAGAAAATTGCGCATACGTATGTTTTTTTCAAAGGCGTAAGGAGGAGTAATACAAATTGGGAAGGACGTGGGCGTGTTACATTGAAATGAGCCGTGACCCCATGCAAATGAAGGGCCGGCCGGCTCGCGCATGCGCGCTTGAAGCAGACCATGTCAGCTCCGCTGTGCGCATGCTCACAACTCGGGAGCGGCGCAATCAGTGAAATTGGAAATGGACTAGGGCAACGTTGTGAACTACGCAAACAGCATAAATAGACACACACAAACACACTTGCATTGCAAAAGTACATCCCTTTGTCCCTTCCCATTTAACCAAGTGCTTTTGTCCTGTTGTTCGTTGCGTTGTGTTTTGTAGTTGTCAGATTAGTGTTCTGTGTGATCAAGTGTTTGTTAGTAGATCTTTGAAAGTGTTTTTTGATAAGTGTTTGAGAGACTGTTTGTTTGATTGATATATTTCTGTTTGTTTGTTTTCTTGCAGTTTTTTTGCTGTTTGTTTTTGTGACTGTTTCTTGCTGAGTGCTAGTGTGATTTTTTGGGTGTTAGTTTTGTCTTTGTGTGTGTTCTTGCTTGATTGGTTGTGCTTGTTTTTGTGAGTGAATTTTGTTGACTGGGAGTGAGTTTTTTTGGAAGTATGAGAGAGAGAAAACGAAAGCTCAATTTTACAGTTGGGGAAAAACAAATTCTTGCCCGGGCCATTAGCGAGTATAGGCGTTTCCTCCACGGCCCGGACAGTGCCAACACCACCCCGGCCAGGAGAAGGGAGATTTTGGATATGATCACTGAGCAGGTCAATTCAGCGGGGCAGGGGGAGACACGGACCCGGTCTGGGATTGACAAAAAAATCAATGACCTCCGGCGTCTGGTCAAACAGAAGCTGGCCAGAATGCATGCCCATGCCAGGGGCACAGGAGGGGGCCCACCATGCCATATTAGGCTGACAGCGGAAGAGCGTGCGGTGGCCCTGACCTTTCATCGGCATGAAGTTGAGGGCCTGCCCGGCTTTGACTCAAGTCCGGAGCCCGTGGTGCCAGGTAAGTATTTTTTTTAATATCAGGTGTGTAGCATGTGTGGGGGAGGGGGTGAAAGGGAATATGTGGCAAGTGTGTGGATCCTCCAACCTGTGAATGTTTTGTGTCATCCACAGATGTGCAGGAGGGTGCAGGGCCATCTGGCCTGACCGCACCAACCCCAGGACAGCAGCCTAATGAGGCCCCCCCCAACAAGGCCGGAGTCCGCGGAGGAGGTTCAAGAGGAGGAGGAGAATTATGAGGAGGAGGAGAATCATGAGGAGGAGGAGTCCATGTCAGGCACTGGACGTTTGGTTTTTGAGGACTCTTCCCCTCTGGCTGGCAGCAGGCAGCCCTCCCTAAGGGGGAGCCACCCCTCCTCCCCCAACATGGCTCCCCTCACAAGGGCCTCCCCTTCTCCCCGGCCACAAGCATCAGCTGGAGGCAGGATTTCATCCCAGAACACCAGGGGGTTGGCCGATCTCCTGCCCGCCACTCTGAGAAGGGACCAGTTCCTCCAGACCCGCCATCTGGGACAGGTCAGCCAGACATTGGTGCGGATGGAGGAGAGCCTGTCCTCCATCAAGGATACGCTGAGGAACCTGGACTCCCACTCCCGGGCTTTCACAACCTGCCTAAACGAACTGCAGACGACATCAGCAGGCGTTGGGCAGGATGTGAGGGCCCTTACCCCCAGGCTATCCAGGCCAACACGACAACACTTGGTGCTGCCCTGGACAGAATAGCCTTGGAGGGCAGACCGCCAGGTGGGCAGAGATCAGGAGCTGCTCCTCCTTCCCCGGTTTTACCCCTCCCCCATGAGTCTCCCCTGAGAAGCCGGGGCCGTGGCCGGGGGCGCCCCAAGCGTGGCTCACGCAAAGGGCATTAATTTTTTTTTTCCCTTTTTTTTTTTTGTTGGAACATTTTTGCTTTTGCAGGTAATTTTTTTTTTTTTTGGGGTTGTGAATGCTGTTTGAATGTGGGGGTGACATTCCTGCCGGAAAAGGGGTGTCACCCTCAATTTTGGTGGAGAAGGGTTCCCCAGGACCAGGGAGAAGTGATCCCCAGGTCCGTGTGAATGGTGTATGAATGTACAGTGACATAATTGGAGCCTTGGCGTGGCGTTGCTGCTCACAAGTCCTGCATGGTGGACTGGTGCCAATCCAATTTGATGTGGATGTGGGGTGTGTGTGCTAGGGACCACAGTGTTGTGCATGCATGCATTCTCATTGTGCCATGATTAATGTGTGTGTTTAACGTGCAAAGATGCCTAATGTGAGTTGTCTCCTGGCTGCTCTACCCTCAGAAGACGGGGTAGCCTCGGTTAGGGGGGGATTGTCTGGTTCAGGGGTCAGGTCATCACATAGGCCAATCTGCAGGCCCTTTCTTTCTGCGAAGTTGTGCAGCATGCAACATGCACCGATGATCTGGCACACAAAGTTTGGGGAATACAAGAGGGTACCCCCAGACTTATCCAGGCTTCGGAAACGTGACTTTAGTAGGCCAAAGGTGCGCTCCACCACTGCTCGTGTTTGGGCATGTGCTTGATTGTATCTTTCCTCTCCTGGGGTTTGGGGGTTCCGGATAGGAGTCATGAGATGGGGTCCCAGTGGATATGCAGAGTCACCTGTAAGGGAAAAGACAGGAGGATGTTAGTCATGCATGTGGCCCTTGTGATGTGTGCATCATGGGAGGGGATAGTCATGCCTGACTCCCATGTCACTCACCAACCAGCCAGGTGTCCCCATACATGTTCTGATCGAATTCCATTCGGATGTGGCATTGATTGTATATGTAGCTGTCATGGCTGGATCCGGGGTGTTTGGCACGGACGTGCCATATGAGGCCTTGGGCATAGACTATCACCTGTACATTGATGGAATGCCAATGCGAAAGAGTGACTCCTCCCCAGGGCTAGAACTGAGCTCCAGTAGTAATCGGCGTGCGCTCCTTGCAGAAGGGCGTACGGCTCCTGGAGCCAGACAGGCAGGGCTTTCCTCCCCCAGCCTCAGTCTCTGCTGTCAGACTCGCTCTGACCCTCGATCCATCGCCCGGATCCCCTGGTTCTCCCTTCCAGGAATCACCAGAGCCTTAAGGTAAGCCCCTGACACAGGGCACAGGGCGCTCTATCCACCCCTTGAACACCATTGGGCGGCCGTCCTTTTCAGGACAAGCCGCGGCTGCGGCCCTTGCGCTCCGTTCCCCCCCCTTTCTGTACCCGTACACCGCCATCACTGCCCAAGGCATCCCTCCACAACCTCTCCCCTTAATCTCTGCCGCTTCTGGGAGTCTTTTTTTACAACCGCGCCGGCCTGATCACAATCGCGGCAGCCGCGAACTAGGAAAGGCCGCAGCTTCACCCGCGGCCTAGCGGTACGCCGGACCATAGCCCCTGCAATCACCTAAACTGCCCTAGCAAGCCCCCTCCTACCCCAGAAAAGCAGCGGCTTCCCCACCATTATCCCAGTCTTTCCCAGCAGCACCAATCCACTTAGGATCACAGCCCCCATCTTGGATCCTGCTGCAGGATCGGCAGCCATCTTGCTGCACCCAGCCCCACTCTCCCCCTTCCCAATACTATCAGTACTTGATCCAGGGTTCGTCCGATCGCCTCTCAAGGGGTCAGGAAGGAATTTTTTTTGCCCTACAGCAGCAGATTGGCCTAGCACTGCTAGGGTTTTTTTTTGCCTTCCTCTGGACCAAGACAGAGAGAGGATTCAACGAATCCTTAAATACCCCCCACCCCCCCTCCCACCCCCCCGGTGTTTGGCGACCATGGCTAATCTGCAATATTCTGCGGAAACCATTTGGGATCTGAGGCGATTTGTCGCAATATTGCCAGCCAACACCAAAAAAATCCTAGGAATTGAGCGACTATTGAGAAGCGATCGACGATCGACTATCAAAAATTGCAGACGTTTACCCCAATCTAAGCACATATCATGTGCTTTGATCAACACAAGATCGGCAGTAAAACACCAACTAGAAATCCATGATTTCCTTCTACAACACGATTTAGACTGCCTCTTTATTACAGAGAGCTGGCTCACAGCCGACTGTAACACCATTCTAGGTGAATTGGTGCCAGAAAACTACCGTATTATAACGGAAAACAGAATAGGTCAAAGAGGAGGAGGACTGGCGGTGATCCATAAGACTCACCTTGCGATCACTAAACCAGTACTTCAAAACCCTCTTCCATTCATGGAAACCCTTACTCTGCAATTGCAAGTAAACTCCCAGGAGACCGTCCGGATCTTACTCTGCTACAGACCACCTGGCCCAAAATCGCAGCTGCTACCATCATTGACGGAGTTTATCTCCACTTATACCCTCAACAGCAAACAACTTTTGCTGCTCGGGGACCTAAACCTCTGGGCCAACTCCTCACAAGACCCTGTTGCCGACGCCTGTATTGACCATTTGGAAGGATTAGGGCTACAACAACTAGTATGTGGGCCCACACATGCTTCAGGTCACACACTTGATCTTATTTTCAGACAAAATCTGGAAATAAAAATTCTGGAAAATGAACCATTGCCATGGACAGATCACCATGCAATCAAATTCATTATTTCCAATATCCCCCCTTAACAAATACATCAAATCCAGTGACAACACACTGGACCAGATGTCAGAAGAAGCTCCATTCGGATCTCTTCAAAACCACGCTAAGGAAAAAAATACAAACAATTCAGCCGCATCAAACGGCCGTTGTAACACTGGATGCCATAAATTTGGCCATGCTGCAGTCAGCCGACTTGGTAGCACCGAAACGTAAAACCCGCATCCGAAAAAACAACCGCAGCTGGTTTAACAACCAGCTGTCGTTACTGAAGCAAGAACGCAGAAGGGCAGAATCTGCCTGGAAAAGATGTTCTTCAGAGCTACACCTATCCATCTACAAGTGGCGACAAGAAAATATCACAAAGAAATTTTCCAAGCCAAGAAAAATTATTTTTCGGAGGCTATCAACAGCGCCTTGAACCGCCCCCGCGAACTCTTCAAGATGGTCACCCAGACCATGAAACCAGGATGCATTGAAGCCCCTAGTTTGGACACACAAGAATTTTGCAATGAACTATCGGATTGCTTCATTAATAAAATCGAGGCAATCCGTGAAAGCATTCAGCAAAACAATTCCCCCCTCAGCCCCCCCTGCAGCCTCTCACACAGCACCCATAGTAATTCTCCTATATCAGGTAAGTTTACCCTGGAACCCATCTCCATTGAGACCACTAAGAATGTCATTGGCGCTTTGCGTAATAGCACAGCGCCAAATGACATTATCCCCACAAAACTGCTGAAGGAATGCGCCGACATCCTGGCTCCTCCCATCACGCAACTTATCAACCAGTCTTTCTTGGAGGGCATAGTGCCCTCACAGCTGAAAGAGGGTATAATTCAACCCATCCTGAAGAAACCCTCCTTGGACCCCAAGGACCCACTCCACCGCCGTCCCATAACAAGTCTCAATGTACTCTCAAAGATAATGGAGAAAGTAGTGGTACAACAGCTGCAACAGCATCTGGATACCCACAAGCTACTTGACCCATTGCAATCAGGCTTCCGCCCCGGACACGGGACGGAAACAGCATTGCTGAAAGTATGGGACGATGTTCTCAAGGCCGCAGACGAAGGAGAATCTTGTCTTCTAGTTCTGTTGGACCTAAGTGCAGCTTTCGACACGGTAGACCACAAACTATTACTGACTCGGCTTGCTGAAGTAGCCAGAGTCGCAGAAGGCGATTTATCTTGGTTCTCCTCTTTTCTGGAAAACCGATCGCAAACAGTGAAGTTAGGACCTTTTACGTCTGAGAAACGCACAGTTACATGCGGAGTCCCCCAAGGATCGCCCCTCTCACCAGTGCTGTTTAACATATATCTTCGTCCTCTTTTTGAGATTATCAGCAGCCAAAAACTGCTCTACCACTCATATGCAGATGATACGCAACTGTATTTCCGCATCTGCAATAGACAGGATCACCACCTCAATCTAGAGACATGCCTCTCGTTGATAGAGGATTGGATGACAAAGAGTTATCTTAAACTCAATGGAGCAAAAACAGACCCCCCCCGCCTATTTTGGGCAAACTCATCACCCCTAGCGCCAAAGTCAAAAGCCTAGGGGTCATTTTTGACTCCTTTATGACAATGGACGCACAAATAGGGTCAGTAGTCAGCGGATCTCACCATCTGCTGCGCCTACTACGCAGACTCACTCCGTTCATCCCTAAAGAGGATTTAGCGGTCGTGGTGGGAGCAATTGTAAACTCCAGGTTGGATTATGCAAATGCCCTTTACCTCGGACTCCCCAAGTACCAAATCGCTCGTCTGCAAGTCGTTCAGAATACGGCCGCCAGACTTGTGACTGGGAAAAAACCCTGGGAATCCATCTCACCTTCACTGAGAGCCCTTCATTGGCCAACTTCAAGTCCAAAGGAGAAAGAAGATTCGCGATCCAAGGTCCTAGACTATGGAACGCTTTACCAACCAGCATTCGGTTGGAGGAGAACCACTTAGCATTCAGGAAAAAGGTCAAGACTTTTCTCTTTTGATATCAAAGGAGACAGGAACAACAAGCGCCCAGAGGCGATTCAGTTCGCATGTGCCGCGCTATATAAGTTTTCATTCATTCATTCATTCAATGCTTCCGATTGCGGTACATGTGCTCTGTCTCCTGGGGGGGCTGGAGTGCCACATGTGTGCAATCAATGGCCCCCACAGTGCGTGGGAATCTGGCAATTCTGTAGAAATCTGTCATTGCCTTCAGTCGCAGCTCCTCAGTGGTGGGTTTGATGATTTGGTTGGCCATGCGTCTGAGGATTGCAGGGACAACCTGGTGCACACATCTGCTCATGGAGGATTGTGACATCCCAGCCACCACTCCACTTGTATGCTGAAAAGAGCCACTGGCAAGGACATGGAGTGTTGCCATGATCTTGACCAGTGGCTGCACTGCATGTGAGCGGTGTGTTGGGCTGGTGATGTCCTCCTGCAGGGTTGTGGTTAATTCCAGGATGACATGAGGGGTGAATCTGAAGATGCGAAACACCTCAGAATCACTCATGCTAAACAGGTCTATGCGGGTGCGGTATATCCTCTCCCGTGCCATCCTCCGTGCCCTCATCCTTCTTTGTTCATC
Source organism: Rana kukunoris (assembly GCA_029574335.1). NCBI lineage: Eukaryota > Metazoa > Chordata > Amphibia > Anura > Ranidae > Rana > Rana kukunoris. Next base: position 253,197,288 of record CM056050.1, on the reverse strand, counting down.
TAAAGTCAGTAGTATAGCTATGTGCGACGATGCCCCTGGCATGTTGGCATACAGATTGTTGTGCAACACGTGTGACTGCTGAGCTCCTCACTAACAGTGTTGTTTTATCTAACAAGTAGACTTTTTTTCTCTTTTTAGACCACCTTTTGCGCACACTGCGTCGCCTGCGCTGCCCCAACGTTCTTTTGTGGATCCCCGTAAGTCCCTCATTAGCATATTTGACTAGCAAATCAATGGTCTGTCTAGCGCACTTTTGCGCGGACAGATGCGCCAGTCTAACGAAATTACGCGGGACAAAAAAAAGTAGATTTTTTGCGTATCTCGTTCTGGGGATGCCGTGCATCGAAACGCACGCGCACATTTCGACTTACGCACGCGCATCTCCTGTTGCGCAGGCGTAATCGCTCTGTGAATCTGGGCCTTTGTTTTTTAGACCATGAAAAATGGTCGCTTGTATGCAGCATTAGACCCCTTTTACACTGGGGTATTTTTCAGACGCTTTTGGGCTAAAAATAGCATCTGTAAAGCGCCTGAAAAGCGGCTCCCCTGCAGTGTCAGCGTGAAAGCCCGAGGGCTTTCACACTGAACTGATACGATGGCAGGACGTTGAAAAAACTCCCGCAAGCAGCATCTTTGGAGTGTACACAGCTCCTCCACCACTCCTGCCCATTGAAATTAGGGGTTCTAATCCTTCCCTACTGTCCCATCGCTTGATGAAAATGGTCAAAAGAAAAAACAGAGAAGATGAATCTACCCCACTGACCCCACTGCTCTACTTTACTACTAAGCGCTTGTTGTATCCTACATAAATGTAAGTGCAATAATTTTTTATTAAAATTGATTTATTTGGTAATACAGAATCACGCTATGTGCACTTTATTTTTATTTTTTCCTTTGGCTACTTAAATTATTACCACACATGGTAATCACTTCACTTGAGTTTACACATCTATAACCAATCAAACGGTTTCCGTGGATTCATCGTATCACCTATGAGGATATCCCAGGAGTTCTACTGAATATTCAACATCTATAACATATTCGGACCTCGGATATCGTTTGAAGCTTTATTGATCTGAGTATATGCTTATTCAGGTCTTTATTTTCTGGTAAGCCTCAAAGGTTTCATTACACTGGTGGCGGATCCTCTAAGGCCTCGTACACACGATCGGACATATCCGATGAAAACAGTCCGCGGACCATTTCCATCGGATATGTCCGATCGGGAGTTTGATCCGATGGCGTGTACACACCATCGGATCAAATTCCCCGCCGCCGGACGGCGCGGTGACGCGGCGGTGACGTTGACGCCGCCACGTCACCGCCACGTCACCGCACCAGGAAGTTAAACACTTCCGCGCATGCGCTGAATCCATTCGGCGACGGCGCGGCGGCGGTGTGGGACGACATGTCTGCTGGTAAGTGTACTAACCAGCAGACATGTCGGGCGGACAGATTCCCACCGGATAGATTTCAAAGCATGCTTTGAAATTTGTCGGGTGGAGAAATCTGTCCGCTAGCCCATACACACGAGCGGAGATGTCTGCTGAAACGGTCCATCGGACCGTTTTCAGCGGACATATCCCCTCGTGTGTACGAGGCCTAACACTTACCTCGTTAGGTATTGAGTCACTATTTGTGGTGAATAAAAGTTTTGGATTTTTATTATGAACTTTTTTCACATTATGGACACTTTATTTGGCAAAAGGACTATATGAATAGTAGTCTTTTTTTTAGCGATACACTTATTCTTTGTTTGTTAAGATGAATCTACATATCAGCAGTCACAGAAAGTAATACACATTGATAAGGGTTCTAAACAGGGATATTCGCCCATGAGTGCCCCACAATGCACTGCATGCATCACAGTGTATTCTAGGGTCCCCATTGGAAAAAAGCTTTGCATCTGACCTCCGGTCAGGTGCAAGGCTTCGCCAATTTACGCTGTCAGAGCCCTGATTGAACAAAGTGAGGATGACTTTCTCCAATCATGGTTCAGTGCTCATAGTCCATCCCAAACTATAGAAGGTAACTTCCCATACAAAGCTTTTGCAATGTGTTGGTGTGGAGATAGATAGTGCAGGGCTCAGTTTGCTACTAGCGAGTTAGTGTGTCCACTTATTGTGACTGTAGAGTGTTAGTGTAGTGTTAGTGTGTGAGCACAGTGTGTCAGTACAGTGAAGTGTGTTAGTGTAGTGCAGTGTTTAACACAGCATTACATAACATTTAGTGCTGTATACAGTTTTCCTTTTTTTTCTTGCATGTTTTTATTTGTCCCCTGCCCCCTTTTTTTTTAAATTGTCAGCCACAGTTTTTCTGACTCTGGTGTTCCCCCTTTTTTATTCCCTTTTTTTAATAGTTTTTATATTTCTGTCAGCATAAATTTAAAGTGCACCAAACACCACTTTTAATTAAAAAAGGTGCATCCAATTTGTATTAAATGTGGGTAATAACCCCCCCCCCCCATCATGTCTGTAAGGCCAACAAGGAGTGGCAGACATTATCATGCCACTATGAGGGGGCCAGCGATGTATGTGTCCACAGGTACATGTGGACATTGTCTGTCCTTAGGCAGGGCATAGTTGTCTCTGTTTTGTGATGTTGCCCGTGCTATCCAGCCACAGCATGTAAAGGAGGTGGTGGACTGGCTTACTAAACCATCTAAACCATCCTCATCCTCTATGACACCAAAACAGAGATTATTCAGCTCTGCAGGGGCAGGCCCAGAGGTGGTTCACACCACAGAAGCTTGAGCCAGGAATGGTGGCATGCGATAATGGCGTGCGATAATGGCACTAAGCTTCTGCAAGCCCTTTGACAGGGATAGCTGACACATGTGCCCTGTGTCCTCAATTTTGTGCTGCAGCATTTCTTAAACAGGTACCCAGGTTTGCAAGAACTTATAAAGCAAGCCAGAAGAGTCTGTAGCCATTTAGGTGGTCATAAACAGCCAGTGTTCAGTTGGCTGAAATTCAGTGGGATTTCCACCTGACCGTAAACCGGTTGATTTGTGACATGCCCAACAGGTGGAAATCAACTTTGTCAATGCTGCAATGGCTGCACAGAGGGCCGTCAATGAGTACCTGTGTGAGTATGGCACAAGGACAGGCTTAGCGCAGCTTGGCTTTTTTTCCCATGCCAATGGCTGCTGATAAAGGATGCATGCACTCTATTGCCACCATTTGAGTAGGCAACAAGGATGGTGAGCCGTGACAATGCATGCATCTGTGACACAACTCCTCTAGTGTTCCTGCTGGAGCAAATTCTGTGTGGCATTATGTACAGGGCACTCGTATTATGTACAGGACTTTCTTTCCTCTTAAGGCCCACTTTATGCCAACACAATTCTTGCAATGCCACAAAACACACAGGAAGAGAGGGATGAAGAGGAGGAGGATTCTGGCAGTTTTGGAGGCATAGAAGCAGAGAAAGACATATGTCAAACCTTAAGATATAATTTTCCGTCCCCAGAAACCTTGGGAATAGTATGTGACTGGAAGGAGGCATCATGCCCTGCTTCAGTATGTCACAGTATTCAGGCATTCATGGTTCCCTCAATAAACTATAGCTCCCCAGTTCCGGCAGCACTCATGCAGCCTCAGACCATGACACTCCCACCACCATGCTTGACTATCAGCAAGATACACTTGTCTTTGTACCCCTTACCTGGTTTCTGCCACACACGCTTGACACAATCTGAACCAAATAAGTTTATCTTAGTCTAATCAGACCACAGGACATGGTTCCAGTAATCCATGTCTTTAGTCTGCTTGTCTTCAGCAAACTGTTTGAGGGTGTTCTTGTGCATTATCTTTAAAAGAAGCTTCCTTCTGGGACGACAGCCATGCAGACCAATTTGACCCCCCTACCTCTTCAACCTCTGCAGCGATGCTGGCAGCACTAATATGTCTATTTCCCAAAGACAACCTTGGGATATTATGCTGAGCCTGTTCTGAGTGGAACCTGTCCCGTTAAACCACTGTATGGTCTTGGCCAGCGTGCTGCAGCACAGTTACAGAGTCTTGGCAATTAGGGTGAAGTCAATTGATCTCCTAACAATTAGCCGTGGCAACTATCACCTGGCAAATAAATTTGATAGCAACCCTGCCTAAACTTCAGGGCGCTACATTTTATTAATGAAAGAAAATGTTAGATTTCAATAGAAGACCACTCCTACTATATGGACCATCTAGCTCTTATTAACTGTAAGTTTAGCTGGTAAGCAAAGGTTTCATAACATTATGTTGTCTTACTTTGTCTATCCAGCTCCTGTAAACTAAGGCCCAGATTCACAGAGCGATTACGCCTGCGTAACAGGAGATGCGCAGCGTAAGTCTAAATGTGCGCGTGCGTTTCGATGCACGACATTCCCAGAACGAGATACGCAAGATATCTACTTTTTTTTGTCCAGTGTAATTTCGTTAGACAGGCGCATCCGTCCGCGCAAAACTGCGCTAGACACACCATTGATTTTCTAGTCAAATATGCTAATGAGGGACTAACGGGGATCCACAAAAGAACGTTGGTGCAGCGCAGGCTACGCGGTGTGCGCAACAGCAAAATGTCCTGTTTAAAATTAGACCATATAAAAGCTTGTCTAAAATGAGAAAAATCGTCTACATGTCAGATAAAGCAACACTGTTAGTGAGGAGCTGAGCAGTCACACGTGTTGCACAACAATCTGTATGCCAACATGCCAGGGGCATCGTCGCGCATTGCTATACTACTGACTTTAGATGAGCAAAGAAGGATGAGGGCAAGGAGGATGGCACGGGAGAGGATATACCGCACACGCATAGACCTGTTTGGCATAAGTGATTGTGAGGTGTATCGCATCTTCAGATTCAGCCAACATGCCATCCTGGAATTAACCACAACCCTGCAGGAGGACATCACCAGCCCAACACAACGCTCACATGCAGTGCAGCCACTGGTCAAGGTCCTGGCAACACTCCATTTCCTTGCCAGTGGCTCTTTTCAGCGTACAAGTGGAGTGGTGGCTGGGATGTCACAATCCTCCGTGAGCAGATGTGTGCACCAGGTTGTCCCTGCAATCCTCAGATGCATGTCCCACTACATCATCAAACCAACCACTGAGGACCTGCGGCTGAAGGCAATGACAGATTTCTACAGAATTGCCAGGTTCCCACACACGGTGGGGGCCATTGATTGCACACATGTGGCACTCCAGCCCCCCCAGGAGACAGAGCACATGTACGGCAATCGGAAGCATTGGCATTCCATCAACGTACAGGTGATAGTCTATGCCCAAGGCCTCATATGGCACGTCCGTGCCAAACACCCAGGGTCCAGCCATGACAGCTACATCTACAATCAAAGCCCCATCCGAATGGAATTCGATCAGAACGTGTATGGGGACACCTGGCTGGTTGGTGAGTGACATGGGTGGCAGGCATGACTGTATATAAGTCATGCCTGCCTGTATATAAGCTAGGAGGTGGATCAAGTCTGCCTTTTAGTTACACAAAGCCTTTCTAGACATTGGCATCCTAACAACCAATGACATCAGTTACTATTGACAATGTCTGTTGCCTTCAAAGCATCCTTGTTTGACCCTCCTGTGCCCCTCTCCATCAGCACGGGGGTGACATTAGCTGACTGATGGAGAGAAATTGAGGAAGAAGTGAAACATTGGAATACTAGTCAGTAAGTGTGCAAAAGTGTATTTGCATTGGAAGAATAAATCACATGTGGATGTTGCTGCATTATGTAAAGCTTTTAGAATAGTTTTTTAAATTTTAGAATGGGGTGCTTAGAGACCGTCAATAATTTTAAAGGGTGCCTCGATTAAAAGGATGGGTGTACTATACGCCTGTTAACAGTTAGAATCTCAGAACTTGTGAATGACACTACAAATACTAAATGCTAAAAATATTTCAAATGTATCAAAACATTTCTGAGAAGCACACCATGGCAATCTTGACACCTTTTTATTTTTTTGGCGCTGGACAGGTTAAAAAACTCCCAAGAGGAGCCGACACTCATCATATTTTGCATAAATGTGAAGTGTGGTGAACCATAACCTCAATACTTGAAAACCATTAGTGTTGTTCACGAATATTCGCATTGCGAATATTCGTTACGAATTATGCATATTTGAGTATTCGCGAATAAATCGAATATCGCAGTGAATATTCGCTATTTTTTCAAATTTATTTTTAAAACAGATCACATCCTAGTGATCTCCATCGACGTCTAAAAGCATTGCTGGTATGATTAGAGACCCTGGGCCGAGTAACTGAGGCGATCCTTTTATGTTACCGAATATTCGCAATGCGAATATTCGTATTACGAATATTCGCGAATACTTTCTCTGCCCTTCTGTGTTTTGTGTATAAAGAAACAAAAAACAAAAAAAAATTAGCTTTAGTTTAGTCATATAAGTTTGTGTAAGTAGAGTTAGGCCTCGTACACACGATCAAATCTGTCTGCTGGAAACGGTCTGCTAGATTCGATCGTGTGTACGGGCAAACAGACGGATTCGACCACCCGACAGATTTCAAAGCATGCTTTGAAATCTGTCGGCTGGGAACCCGTCCGCCCGACATGTCTGCTGGTTAGTATGCTAACCAGCAGACATGTCTTCTCGCACACGCGCCGAATGATTTCGACGCATGCCCGGAAGTGTTTTACTTCCTGGCGCAGTGACGTGGCGGCGTCAACGTCACCGCCACGTCACCGACACGTCAGCGCGCTGTCTGCTGGCGGGGATTTTGGTTTGCTCGTGTGTACACGCGAGCAAACCAAAATGCCAGCAGACAGATTTGTTCAAATCGTTCTTTGTTCTAATCGTGTGTACGAGGCCTCAGTGTTTAGTGCATATTAGTTTAGTAATCCAGGAAATGATCTCTATTTTCGCGTGTTGTTTGCGCGCATGCGCGGACGAGAATTTCGCAATCAATTTCGCATTCGCATTATCGAAATTTCGCATTCGCATTAGCGAAATTTTGCAAAAATTTTTTTTGATAAAATATCACGAATATTCGATATTAATGAATATTTCACGAATTTTCTTCTATATATTCGTGAAATATCGCGAAATCGAATATGGCCAATTCCGCTCTATTCCATATGGGTTGAATGATAGGTTGGACATAAATCTTTTCTTAACATAACTACATTGTTTTGATAAATTAGTTTGAGTTCTGGCAGAACATGTTTTATTTGTTCATGATATGTCCTTCATATGCCTGCTGTGTCTCTTTCTTTTTTCTCCATGTGTTTTATAATTGATTTAGTTGTTTCTGATTAGGATGCACCCGCCCCATACGGAGGGCTTAGTTTGTTATAAATATCAGTTTTTAAAGCAAACATGTATGCTTTGATGAAGACTTCTTAGCCAAAACGCGTCAGCAGATAGACTGTGCCCGTGTACCCATGTAACTAATAAAGTACTTTTATTCCAGAGAATCTGAGGTGCCAGCCTTCCTGATTTAAAGCGGAGCTCCACCCAGGAAAACAACATTTTCCCATGTTGTTTAAAAAAATTAAATAAAAAAACCCTGAAAAAAAAAAAAATTACTCACCCGAAATACCTGTTGCTATGCGGAAGTCCGTAATCTGCCTCTTCCACTCCACGGTGCCTTTTCTTCTTGTCCTTCTCCTTGTGAATGGGGCGCGCTGCTTTCTGGGAACTGTGTGTGTTCTCAGAGAGCAGCGCGCCCATTCACAAGCCAGCGTGAGACTCACGCAGGCGCAGTAGGATCGTGGGACCGGCATCGGGGGGCCCATCAGCGCGGGCAAGTAGGACAAGGTAAGTGTCCTTATTTAAAGTCAGCAGCTACACTGTTAGTAGCTGCTGACTTTAAAAAAAAAAAAAATTGGGGGCGCATGCGCGGCGCTGGACGTGATGGACGCGTGATTGCTTAGCTCCGTGCACAGCGGGACTATTCTGCATATTCAGGGGCTATTTTCTGCCAGATTAGTTGTCTGCCTATCACCCCCTGACTCAGGAGAACACGGTGCATGACTTCTAAAAAGAAAAAATCGAAGGGGACCTCCCAAACCTCGCTAACCCACTATCTCCTTTGCACGAGGGAAAGGTACAGCATGGCTCATCATGGCGCCTCGGTCTCTCTGCCTCCTGATCCCGGCTCCTCTGCACAACCTCCAGACAGTGAGTACCCTGCGGCTCTCTCCAAGGCTGACCTGGACTCTAGCCTGGAATCGATGTACAACCGTTTAGCCTCTAAGTTTCAGGCTGAGCTAAATAAGACTGCCCATACATTGTCCCAAGAGATTGCCTCCCTCGGCTCCCGTACTGATCTGCTAGAGACGAAGCACGATGAACTCGCGCTAGCATACAACGATCTCAGCAGGGAGCATGAGAATATGTCAGTAGCCTTCGCCCAACTCCAGTCCCAAGTCGAGGACCTGGACAATAGAAACAGACGTCATAACTTACGTCTGCGGGGGTTTCCTGAAACGGTGGTGGACCTCATCCCGGTGGTCATCCGTCTGTTTAAATCCCTGTTGCCTGACCGGGATGCCGCAGCCTTTACATGTGACAGGATCCATAGAGCCCTCAGACCTAAGCCCCCTGCAGATAAGCCTCCTAGGGACATTGTGCTGTGTCTTAAAGACTTCCTAATCAAGGAGGAGATCCTGAGAGCTGCTCGTAATACCCCGAGAATCACCGTGGATGAGTTCACTGTTCAGATCTATCCGGATATTTCCCCAGCCACTCTGGATCGCCGTAGAGGTATGAAGGAAGTTACCACTGTTTTGCAAGATGCCCGTATTCGTTACAAATGGGGATTTCCATTTAAACTAATGATCCCTCATAACGGTTCTACATATACCGCGATGAATGTCACAGAAGGTAAGGAGATCCTAGTCAAATTGAGGCGGAAGCAATCCGTCGCCCTCCTTCTACACCCAGACCGTCTCAGATTTGGCAAACCCCTCCAGCTAGACGTGACCGACAGAGGATCAGATATGAAGAGGCTTTCCCCAGGATCTGATGTACAGTCCTTTTTCTTATGATGCTGAAGTCCGGAATTTTTTATTTATTTTTTTCTCCCTCTTCTCTTATCCGTTGCATTTGCACCCCAGTTTTGGTTCCTTAATCGAACTATTGTCTGTCCTGAAGTGCCGCTGCTTGTTTCTCCCCCCCAGCGATTTCACTGACTTTCACCCATAAGGTGATCTGAATCTGATATTCTTCTTTGTCTTGCATTTGCTACCACAGTCATTTAATTGCTGGTTTGTGAGACTTATTAGTCTCTGTTCTTTTTCACTCGTTTGTCAGGACATATACTGTTCCTGATCCATCCTGATGTTTTTTTGTTTTTTTCAATTTTTCTTTTTTTTGCTCGTTTCGTTTTATCTTTTTACTGTCTCATCATCGCAGAACTTACTTGAGATTTATTTTGTTGCTCCACCACGTATTGTTCTCACTTACATGTTCCTTACTGAAAAAGCTGATATATGTGTCACGATTCCATGTTCTGTTGTAATGCCTCTGATTTTGAACTGGGACATGTTTATTCATGTGTGTGCTGTTTTCGGAGGGGACGCCTGTGGGAGTATTGGTATTTCCTCAATCGATAGTGATGGCTCTGTTTGCAGTACATGTGAACTACTTCTTATAAACGGATATGGCTATTAATTGTTTATCTCACAATGTGAAGGGATTTAATTCCCCAGCCAAATGCAAAAAAGCCTTTACCCAGTATAAACAACTAGGAGCGAAAATTTTGCTCCTCCAAGAGACCCATTTCTCGCGGGCGTCCCACCCGAAGTACTTTCATAGAAATTTCCCTCAGGCTTTTTATACGCTTCATACCTCGAAGAGTAGGGGAGCGGATATTTTTCTGCACTCCTCTCTTCCTATGGAGATCCAACATGTCCACAGAGACAAGGAAAGCAGATATGTGATCATAAAAGGTGTCCTTCATAATAGAGAGTGCACTATAGCGAGTGTCTACGCCCCTAATGATGCTACTGCGTCATTTTTTATTTCTCTACTGGAGATCCTAGAGAAGTTTCGGTCTCCTCATATGATAATTGGAGGAGACTTTAACATGGTTGCTAACCCTTCCCTTGATAGGTGCCAGGTCTCCCCTTTTTCAAAAGCTTTCCCCAAATCCCTTTCCCGTAGACTAATAGACCTACAGCTGATGGATACCTGGCGTGCACACAATGTAGGTGCCAAGGAGTATACCTTTTTTTCGCACCCCCATCGCAGTTATGCCAGATTGGATTACATTCTCTCTACCCCGGTGATCTTGGCTAATTCGGGTTCGGCAGATATTCATAATTGTGTATGGTCAGACCACCAAATTACGGCTTTTTCTACAGAATTCATTAAACTGACCCCCTACCCCTATACCTGGCGTCTGAATGAGGCACTCCTCTCGGACCCTTTGGTTGAATCTGATGTCGCCAAATCCATAGAATCTTATTTTGCAGTAAATGACCTTCCTGAGACCCCAATCCCCTCCCTCTGGGTGGCCCATAAGGCTGTACTGAGGGGGGTGCTAATTAAGCTAGCTTCAGCCCGTAATACCTCTGCTAAAATTAGGATGGTTCGGCTCTCTGCCGAACTGGACAGCCTTTACAAAGACCCTGTGAAATTGGTTTTAGAATCCACTCGGCGGCTTATTGACCAAAAGAGATTAGAACTTGACTCCCTTCTCTCTGCAAAAACAGAGAAATCCCTACGCTGGGCCAAAGCCAAGTTCTTACTTCAAAGTAATGCTGCTTCCACTATGTTCGCGAGGAAGCTTAATCAATCTTTTCGTCCTCCTCACATTTATAAGCTCTCCTCTCCCATGCGAGGCTCTGTCTCACACCCTAAAGAGGTTCTCGGGATCTTTCAGGATTATTACTCTAAGCTACTAGAACGACAAAGTTCAGCTCCTTCTGAGGAAGCTGAGTCTTGGTTAGATGAATTGCCCCTTCCCTCCCTTTCCTCTTCTCAAATTGATTCACTGAACCGCCCTATATCCTCAGCAGAGGTTTTGAATGTGATAAAGTCCCTAAAGAATACTTCTTCCCCTGGGCCAGACGGTTTCTCGGCGGTTTACTATAAAAAGTTCTCCTCCCAACTTATCCCTACATTAACTAGACTTTTTAACTCAGTCCTAAAGGGGGGTGTTTTCCCCGAAGAAATGCTCTTGGCAAACATGTCCTTGATCCCCAAGCCCAATAGGGATCATGCCTTACCTCAAAATTACAGGCCCATCTCTGTCATCAATAATGATTTGAAAATATTTAGTAGAATCCTGGCAGACAGATTGGGGAGTGTGATTTCATCCTTAATTTCTCCGTATCAATCAGGTTTCATTTCACACAGCCTGATTACGGACAATATTCGTTTGGTTTCAAACGTTATTCAGGATGCTAATCTCTTTTCTAAGAAATTGTTTTTACTAAGTTTAGATATAAACAAAGCATTTGATACTGTTTCCTGGCAATATATATCTCTTATTTTGAATCGATTTGGCTTCAGGGGGGAATTTCTGCGAGCATTTCAAGCCCTTTATTTAAACCCTTGTACTAGGATAAAGCTTCCTGGCTGCTGTTCTGACTTTTTCAAACTTGGTAGAGGCACCAGACAGGGTTGCCCCCTTTCCCCTTTAGTCTTTGCCCTTGCGCTGGAACCCCTGGCCATCGCCATACTACGACACCCAGACATTTCAGGGTACGTGAAAGTTGATTCGGAATATAAACTATGCATGTACGCTGATGATGTACTGCTGTTTTTGACCAATCCTATAATCTCTCTGCCAAACCTATTTAACACCCTTTCCATTTTTGCTGAGATCTCTGGTCTGTCGGTGAATGTTTCCAAATCAATGGCCCTCCCGATTGGCTTCCCCCCGGCTGAGCTTGCGAACTTGAGGAGCACATTTTCTTTTACCTGGGCCCGCTCTTCTCTTCCCTTTCTCGGTGTGCAGATCCCTGGAGTTTTTCGGGACATGTTTGACTTAAATTTTCCCCCATTAGTGGCTAATCTGAAAAAGCTTCTTAAAACCTGGTCCTCTAGTAATATTTATTTTTTGGGTAAAATAACTGCAATAAAAATGTCAATCTTGCCTAAGATTTTATATCTGTTTCGCTCCCTCCCCCTCCTGATCCCTAAAGCATATATTTTAAAACTCCAATCCTTCATTAACCATTTTATTTGGGGAAACAAGCCAGCTAGGTTTGCTAGGAAGGTTCTATATGGGTCCTACAGATCCGGGGGTTTGGGTGTCCCGCAAGTTTGGCTCTATTACTTAGCCAGTAGATTTTCACAACAAGCTCAATGGTCCATCAGGAAGCCTAAAGTCCCTTGGGTTAGATTTGAACGGGACTCCATTCTGCCCTTTCACCTACCTGGCCTGTTGTGGTTCTCCTGCCCTCGTCCCCCTGAGCTAGCGAGTAGGAATCTTATAGTTGCCCAAGGTTTTCGATTGTGGAGACGTTACGGCTCTTCACTGGGTTTGGTATCTGGTGCCCCCCCTGGTGCCTCCTTCTTGGGGGACCTCAGATTTCCATCAGCTTTCACTGATCCTATCTCATTCAGTTGGTGGTCTGGGCTAGGTTTGACTACTCTGGAGGATCTACAACAGGAGGGTAAATTTATATCTTTCTCCCTACTTCAATCCCATAAAGACGCTCCTCTGGGTGAATTTTATAGATATATGCAGATACGACATTTCTTTTTGACCCACTACGCTTTAACTCCCTCTACCCCACCCTCACCCTTTGAATCCCTTTGTAAGTCTGGTCCCAGACAGAAGGGTCTAATTTCTATTTTATACAATGCAATGATACTTAATGGACCTAGTAGTAAGCTGAAACATATGATACATTGGGAGTCTGAGTTGTCCCTGGACTACAGCCTGGGGGACTGGGAGGCGAATTGGCAGAATCTTCGGAAGTGTACAGTTTCTCTTTCTTTCAGGGAAACGGCGATTAAACTTTTTACTCGCTGGTATTACACTCCGCAACGTTTGGGTCGGATTTTCCCCTAGGCCTCCTCCTGCTGTTTTCGGGGCTGTCCTATCTCTGGTAAATTCCTTCATATATTTTGGGAATGTGAGAAGATTTCCCCAATTTGGCAAGAAGCCTTTGCTCTTGTTGACAGATTCGCTGGAAATCCTGTGGCTATGACACACAACCATTGCCTTTTATTTGAGAAGATCCCTGACACTCCTAAACCCCTGAGAGACTTGATTTACACACTGTGCATATCGGTTTTATGGGCCATTGCCTTAAACTGGAAGTCTTCTGTGATCTCCTTTGCTTAGGTTTCGGCCAGAATGGATTGTATCATGTTGTCTGAAAAAATCTTTCACACACTCCATGATACGATCCAGATCTATGATGCTAAGTGGACACCATGGTGGTTATTGCGATTCCAAGAATGATCTGTGATGTCTTTCTTTTTATTTTTTTTATTATCATTTTTATGTTCTGTTTTTGATCTTATACTCCAATTGCTTTTTTTCACGTGAATTTGGTAATAGATCTCATTGTTGGTTGTATTCTCTATTGTAATGGTTTGACCACTATCAGTCTGCAATGTATTATATTTTTGTTGAGGGAAGGATATCTTCCTACTAAGTACGAAATGTCATCCTCTGACTGTATTAATGATGTGTACTATTTTGTAACACCTGTTACCATGCTGTTTTTTTGTGTCTTTTCTCAATAAAAGCTATTCAAGTATAAAAAAAAAAAAAAAAAAAAAATTGCGGCTGGAGCTCCGCTTTAAACCTTGACTAAAAAAAGGTTGAGAAACACTGTGTTGAAGCGGAGTTCAACCCAAAAGTGGAACTTCCGCTTAAGCCACTCCTCGCCCCCTTACATGCCATATTTGGCATGTATTTTTTTTGAGGGGGGGAGTGGGGGTTTCGTTAGGAGTGGGACTTCCTGTCCCACTTCCTTATTTCGCCCAGGGACCTCTTAGGCGACTCGTAATATCGCCTTAGACGGCCCCTCCCTTTAGACGATCGCCTGGGACACGTGACAGGTCCCAGGCAATACCCTGTCCACTCCTAGAGCACAGCACGGCTCACGCATGCGCAGTGAGTGCCCGGCTGTAAAGCCGAAAGCTGTCACGGCTGGATGCCCACAGTCAGAATGGAGGCATCGGTGGAGAGGAGAGACGCTGGACAGTGGAGCAGGTAAGTGTCTGTTTATTAAAAGCCAGCAGCTACACTTTTTGTAGCTGCTGACTTTTAATAAACATAAAAAAGGATGGAACTCCGCTTTAAGTAGTATGCTAGTGTTAGTTTGAGAGAACTAAGGTCAAAGAATCATAATCAGAATGATAGCTAATTGTAACTAGGGATGAGCCGAACACCCCTCCATTCGGTTTGCACCAGAACCTGTGAACAAACCAAAAGTTTATGTGAACTTTAGAACATCGTTAAAGTCTATGGGACTCGAATGTTTGAAATCTAAAGTGCTAATTTTAAAGGCTAATATGCAAGTTATTGTCCTAAAAAGTGTTTGGGGACCCTGGTCATTCCCCAGGGGACATGTTTCAAGCAAAAACATTTTTTAAAAACTTATTTTTTTTTGGGAGCAGTGATTGTAATAATGCTTAAAGTGAAACAATAAAAGTAAATATTCCTTTAAATTTCGTACCTGGAGGGGGTGTATAGTATGCCTGTAAAGTAGCGCTTGTTTCCCGTGCTTAGAACTGTCCCTGCATAAAATGTCATTTCTGAAGGAAAAAAAGTAATTTAAAACCACTCGCGGCTATAATGAATTGTCGGCTCCCGGCAATACAGAGAAACAAAATACGTGGGGGCCCCCCAAATTCGATTATCAGGTCCTTCAGGTCTGGCATGGATATTAAGGGAAACCCTGCGTCAAATTTAAAAACAAAAATGTGGTGGGGTTTCCCCCAAATATCCATGCCAGATCATTCAGGTCTGGTGGGGATTTTAAGGGGAACTCCACCCCAAATTTTTTTTTAAATGGCGTGGAGTTCCCCCCCCAAAATCCATACCAGACCCTTTATCCGATCACGCAATCTGGCAGGCCGCAGGAAAAGAGGGGGGACGAGAGAGTGCCCCCCCTCCTGAACCGTACCAGGCCACATGCCTTCAACATGGGGAGGATGTTTTTGGGGTCTGTGACCTCTCAAAGCACCATGTCCCCATGTTGATGGGGACAAGGGCCTCATCCCCACAACCCTTGGCTGGTGGTTGTGGGGGTCTGCGGGCGGTGGGCTTATCGGAATCTGGAAGACCCCTTTAACAAAGGGGACCCCCAGATCCCGGCCCCCCCATGTGAATTGGTAATGGGGTACATTGTACCCCTACCATTTCACAAAGAAAGTGTAACAAATTGTAAAAAAAAACACAGACACCGTTGGGAAAGTCCTTTATTAAAAATAAGAATAAAAAAAAAGATTCCAGTGGTGGTAATCCACACTCGGTCTGTGCTCCAACGCTTTTGGTATCCTGCGATGGGTGATCTCCTCTTCGGGGTCCATCGATAAGATGATCTCCTCTTCATCCAGGTCCAGGATCCAACGATGAGATGTCCGCAGCGCATCCTGTCTCCACCGGAGACACCCCGGGAATGATGCGGCGGGAGCCAGTGACAGTTCCTTTGTAGTTGAGGGCGGGGCCACCCATCACGTGACCCCATCCCCCTCCCCATCCCCCTTTCCCAGTGATGTGCGGGTGACCCTGCCCCCCTCTGATACAAGGGGAAACCTACGTTACATCAGAGTAGGGTGGGGTCATCTGCACGTCACTGGGAAAGCCTGGCTTTCCCCCTGCATCAGAGGGGGACAAGGTCACGTGACTGGTGGCCCTGCCCTCAGCCACATAAGAGCTGTCACTGGCTCCCGCCGCATCATTCCTGGAGTGTCTCCGGTGGAGACAAGATGAAGAGGAGATCATCTCATCACTTGACCCCGGAGAGGAGATAACCCTTCACAGGATACCGACAGCGCTGGAGCGGAGACCGAGAGTGGATTAGCACCACTGGAATCTTTTTATTTATTTTTTTAAATAAAGGACTTTCCCAACGGTGTCTGTGTTTTTTTTTTACAATTTGTTACACTTTCTTTGTGAAATGGTAGGAGTACAATGTACTCCATTACCAATTCACATGGGGGGGCGGGATCTGGGGGTCAACTTTGTTAAAGGGATCTTCCAGATTCCGATAAGCCCCCTGCCCGCAGATCCCCAAAACCACCGGGCAAGGGTTGTGAGGATGAGGTCCTTGTCCCCATCAACTTGGGGACATGGTGCTTTGAGGGGTCACAGACCCCCAATGCATCCTCCCCATGTTGAGGGCATGTGGCCTGGTAGGGTTCAGGAGGGCTCTCTCGTCCCCCCCCTCTTTTCCTGCGGCCTGCCAGGTTGCGTGCTCGGATAAAGGGTCTGGTATGGCTTTTTGGGGGGAACTCCACACGCCATTTTTTTTTTAACCTTTGGGGTGGAGTTTCCCTTAAAATCCATACCAAACCTTAAGGGTCTGTTATGGATATTTGTGGGGAACCCCACGTATTTTTTTTAAAATTTGGGGTGGAGTTCACCTTAATATCTATACCAGACCTGAAGGGCCTGGTAATTGAATTTGGGAGGACCCCCACACATTTTTTTTTTTATCAATGACTTTCAATGGCTTTTCTCTGTATTGCCAGAAACCGACAATTCCTTATAGCCGTGAGTGGTTTTAAATTACTTTTTTCCTTCAGAAATGACAGTTTGTGCAGAGACAGTTCTAAGCATGGGAAAGAAGCGCTGCTTTACAGGCATACTATACACACCCCCTAGGTACAAAATTTAAAGGAACACTTTACTTTTATTGTTTCACTTTAAGCATCATTAAAATCACTGCTCCCGAAAAAACTTCAGTTTTTAAAACTTTTTTTGCATTGATACATGCCCCCTGGGGCAGGACCCAGGTCCCCAAACACTTTTTATGACAATAACTTACATATAAGCCTTTAAAATTAGCACTTTAGATTTCTCCCATAGACTTTAACAGGGTGTTCCGTGGCTTTTCGAATTTGCCGCGAACACCCCAAATTGTTTTCTGTTCGCCAAACGGGCAAACAGGCAATGTTCGAGTCGAGCATGAGTTTGACTCGAACTCAAAGCTCATCCCTAATTGTACCTAGAATTTACAGAAGAATGTCAGCACTTCTTAATTTTTACTGACTGTTAAAGGGGTTGTAAAGGTTCGTCTTTTATTTTCTATATAGGTTCCTTTAAGCTAGTTCATTCTGGGTTCACTTACCTTTTCCTTCGATTTCCCTTCTAAATGTTTTTTTTCTTTGTTTGAATTTCTCACTTCCGGTTTCTCCTCAGTAAACTTTACACCATCATCCGAGTGGTGGAAAGTCATATAGAACAGCTTACTGAACACCTTACTGAGGAGGAACAGGAAGTGAGAAATTCAGACAAAAAACAAAGAAAAAAAACATTTAGAAGGGAAATTGAAGGAAAAGCTAAGTGACCCAACAATGCACTAGCATAAAGGAACCTATTTAGAAAATAAAAAACAAACCTTTACAACCCCTTTAAGCTTTATTTTTAACCACTTAAGACCCGGACCAAAATGCAGGTAAAGGACCTTGCCCCTTTTTGCGATTCGGCACTGCGTCGTTTTAACTGACAATTGCGCGGACGTGGCTCCCAAACAAAATTGGCGTCCTTTTTTCCCCACAAATAGAGCTTTCTTTTGGTGGTATTTGATCACCTCTGCGGTTTTTATTTTTTTGCGCTATAAACAAAAAAAAATTTTTTTTTTACTACTAATAGCGCCGATCAGCGATTTTTTTCGTGACTGCAACATTATGGCGGACACTTCAGACAATTTTGACACATTTTTGGGATAATTGTCATTTTCACAGCAAAAAATGCATTTAAATTGCATTGTTTACTGTGGAAATGACAGTTGCAGTTTGGGAGTTAACCACAGGTGGCGCTGTAGGGGATGTGTGACATATGTGTTGTGTTTACAACTGTAGGGGGGTGTGGCTGTAGGTGTGACGTCATCGATCGCGTCCCCCTATTACAGGGATGACGCGATCGATGCTACGGCCACAGTGAAGCACGGGGAAGCCGTGTTTACACACGGCTCTCCCCGTTCTTCTGCTCCAGGGACGGATCGCCGCACTGCAGCGGCGATCGGGTCCGCGAATCCCGCGGTCCCGGTCCTGGAGCTTCGGACCGGGTCACAGGCGCGCGCCCGCGACCCACGGCTGGGTACTAAAATCAACGTATATATACGTTGATGTGCCCAGCCGTGCCATTCTGCCGACGCAAATGTGCAGTAGGCGGTCCTTAAGTGGTTAAATATGAAAGTAAGCTGGCATAGAAAATCAGTGTCATGTTTAAGAGGGAAAGACCCCATCACCAGGATTCATAGATCCATTCATTACATTAGAAACATTGGCTGATAGGCCACACATAAAAGCCAACTGCATGACATCACATTTAGATCCAATAAAGCGGCCGTGATGGACAGACCTAAATTTTATCCAGATTGAAGTAATGCCTTACTTTACATATGGCCTCTCACCGGAGTCTTTCTGACATGTTTTTAAATGTAAGTCAATCTTATACTTTCCTCTTGATTTTAGGTTCACTGGACATTTTGTCTATTTGAACCTATGTTTCGGTGTGCGGTCCTAAAATCGATCACCACCCTGCATTTCACATCAAAGATTTATGCCTAAAAATAACTATCTCAGGTAAACATGAATGTTTTGTAGCACATTTTTGGTCATCGCTCATACAGGCACACACTTTCCTTTCCACCTATTTCCACACCATACACCTTCCTTTCCCATCCTAACATATCCCCATTTATCTTACATACCACAAGGCTTACTTCAAATTCATCCATAAAATCCCTTGTGTACACACCTTTTTCGTCTTTCATGGGTTTAGTTTAATGTCTCCTACACCATATTTCACACACACACAGAGCACTTATATTTACCCTTTTTACACACTCACTCTATACATTTTTTGGTCTCTAAATTCAAACTCATACTCTTATTATCATCACTTTCGCAAAACGAGCAGGATTCAAGCCAAAGCGGTGTGCAGTACCACGTTTGGCCTGAGGTGGGGGGGCGTGGGAGCGGAGAGGAGTCGATAGGCAGCATACAGACCAGTCCAGAAATCATCGGAAAGACTTGGAAATATGCCGTTCCCGAGCCGTTACGGGGTTTGCCGAGGTCAGCCGAGCTGTCATCGGGCCTTTTCGTGTGTTCCCGAGGCTCTCTGGCACCCCCCACCTCTGGCTGCATGCGGTATTGCATGCCATTGAAGTCAATGCGGAACAAATTATTTTAGTTTCCATTGGCTTCAATGGGGAAACTTGCTTTGATATGCGAGTACCTTGGATTATGAGCATTCTTCTGGAAGGGATTTTGCTCGTAATTAAATCTTACCCCTAAATGTAACCTTAAATTCTAATCTCAAGGGCCCACTATCGAGAAATATTGTATTTTGGTAATTTTTTTCATTAAAGCCTGTAATGATAGATTTCAGTATAAGATTTTCTTTTTATTTCACATACCTTCATTTATATTTCATGTATATTTTTTCTGCAATCACATATAGATCATACAAAAAAGTGACAGTTACAGGATTGGCACAAGCCATAACTATAATTGACAGGAAAAAATAAACTTTTCCCCTTATGGTTTCCACATCTTTTTACAAAATAAGATAAAAAGTTGCTGTAACTAGTTAAGAAGTGTTGGATGAAGTTACGCTTTAATTTGTTTATTGCTTACTTACAGGTCATCAAAAAACTACTTGTACACAGCATTGACTTAACTGCAGAATGAACAGTGTTGTCACCTTGTTAAAGAAAGCGGAACATTGTTTTACTGGCAGGATCAACAGGTAGCAAAACTATGTTGAGGGGGAACAACAAGGCCCAGATTCACGTCTGACTTAGGCTAACGTATCTAAAGATAAGCCGTCGTAAATACAAATGCGCGCCGTCGCATCTCTGCGCCGATTCACAGAACTAGATACGTCGAAAAACATGGCTTCAGCTGTCCGACGTAACTTGCCTAGCCGGCATATCTTGGGCGCATAGTTACGCTGGACGCCCCATTGCAAATATGCAAATGAA
The DNA here is from genome assembly GCA_029574335.1 of Rana kukunoris. NCBI lineage: Eukaryota > Metazoa > Chordata > Amphibia > Anura > Ranidae > Rana > Rana kukunoris. The sequence continues at coordinate 253,177,200 of CM056050.1, read as the reverse complement.
GGATATACGTCGATTCACGAACGTAGATGCGCCCTGCCGGAAAAGATACGCGCTTCACGTAAGTCGTACGTCTGGCAGAAAGTTACACCTCATAAAGCAGGTGTAAGTCATGCAAAGGTATGGACGTCGGAACAGCCGTCATCTTTTACGTTGTTTACGTAGTACTACGTGAATAAGGCTTGGCGTAGGTTACGTTCACGGATGAGCTAACATCTCTCATCTCATTGGGGTTCTCTAAGTGTTCCCAGTATTCTTGCAGCTAGGAGGATTGTACAGGGGGTCTCCACCTCAGGCTAAGAGGATCAGCTAGGGTTTATAGAGCATCACAAACTGTTGACTTTAAATAGGAATTCAATACTTGCATAGGAAATGAGCACCAATATCTACAGTAGGTATCAGGGGATTCAGCTAACTTTAATGTCAGTTGCATCTCAGCAGTCATGAATTTATATGACAAAAAATATACTGCTTAATTTTCCTCTGGCAGCACAATAATAATTGTTAACAAACTGTAAAGACCTACCTTTCCTTGGTTTCAGTATATGATCTATTCTGAATCATAACTCCTAGTCAGTAATGAGTAATGAAACTTTATTTTAATAAACTAAAAAATGTAAATAGGCATATTGCCATAAAATCCTTTCATAATTATTTAGAGAGGGTTATGTGCCGGCAGGAACTATTCAATCTTGCTACAGTTCAATAAACACAAGGTTGTGGTTTATAGTATTTCAATAAATGAAAAACCCGTGGAAAAAATGTCTAAAAGGGTGAGATACACTTATGCCGCCTACACACGGTCGTTTTTTGCGATGAAAAAAAACGACGTTTTTTAAAACGTCATTTAAATTGATCGTGTGTGGGCAAAACTTTGTTTTTTGTCTTCAAAAAAACGACCAAAAAAAATTCCAACATGCTTGAATTTTTTGTGTCGTTTTTCAAAACGTCGTTTTTTGTTTCACAAAAAGTCACCGTGTGTAGCAAAAACGTCGTTCAAAACGACGTTTTTCAACCCGCGCATGCCCAGAAGCTAGTTATGAAGCGAGCTTCAATGGAAAAGAGTGGTGAACGTAACCTCGCTTTTTGTGAAAAAACGATGGTGTGTATGCAAAATTGTCTTTGAAAAGTGACGTTTCAAAAACGTCGTTTTTTACTTCACAGAAAACGTCGTTTTTTTTTCATCGCAAAAAACGACCGTGTGTACGCGGCATTAGGGCCAGATTCATGAAGAGTTAGGCTGGCGGATCCAGTGATCCGCCAGCCTAACTGTCACTTTAAGCCGGCGTTTTTGTTTTCTATAACCAGAAAACAAGAAACGCCGGGTTGGAGTTCCGATGCGATCGGCGTAATTGAATTTCGCCATCGCATCGTTACTTCAACTTAAAAATGGCGCCGGGGGCGTTCCCGCTGATTAACGCTGAAAAAATATGTTAATCAGCGGGAGTCGGAAATTCACGATCGTTTTCGGGCGCGACGCAGTGACTTTATGACGTTTCCGGAAGCGATACGTGACGTAAAGATAAAGCAGCCCCCTAGTGGAATATCCTATGTTAGGTATAGCCGTCGTCATCGCGTCGGAAAAAAACCAAATCGCGTCGTTTGCGTAAAACATTCATGAATGGGAACGTGACGTCATTGACGTTCACTGACAGAACTTGGAGCATGTGCACTGGGATGCATTGACAATCGACGCATGCGCAGTACGTTCGCCGCGGGATCGCGCATAGTTAGAATACTACACGCCCCGTACCCGCCCAATTTGAATTCCGCTGGCTCATTTGCGATGCGCTGCCGCAACTTTAGGAGCAAGTGCTTCCTGAATAACAGCACTTGCTCCTAAAATTTCGGCAGAGTAACGTAAATGAGAAGCGTTACTCCAGAGCAAAGATGCTCCCATCTACCTGAATCTGGCCCTTAATTTTTAGAACCTAAATCTTGTGTTTGTGGCAGTTAAATATACTGGGCCAGATTCTCAAAGAAGTTACGCCAGGGTATATGGAGATGCGCGGCGTAAGTGTAAATTTGCGCCGGAGTATCTATGCACCGTACCCACAGAACTAGATACGCACCAAAATAGGCTACTCCCGACCAGTGTAACTTGCCTACGCCTGCACATCCTGGGCCAGATTCTCATAGAATTCCGGCGGCGTAGCGTAAGCCAGTTACACTACGCCGCCGCTGCTTGCTGGAGCAAGTGCTTGATTCTCTATGCACTTGCTCCCGAGGTTTCGCTTACGTCGCGTAAATCGCGCAGCGTAAACCCGCGCAATTCAAATGGGGCGGCTTGTATTTAAATTAAGCGCGCCCCCGCGTCGAACGAACTGCGCATGCGCCGGCCGGGGGAAAAGCCCAGTGCGCATGCTCCAAAGGACGTCACATTTTCTCAATGTAAACGACGTAATCGCAGCGTACGCCAGCCCCATTGAGAATCGACGTACGCAAACGACGTAAACGACGCACAACACGACGCGGTCCCGAGGCCATACTTAACATGGCATCCGACGGGACACGACGGCATCCGACGGGACCTCGTAAGGTTACTCCACATAGAAGCTGGGGTAACCTTACGCGGACGAAAACGACGTAGGCGACGACGGGGCGGCGTAAAAGCGATAGAGAATCGGCGTACTACTTCATTTGCATATGCAAATGAAAAAACAACGTAAAGGCCACCTAGTGGCCGGAGTTGTCATTACATCTACGATCCGAAAGTGTAATTGTATTACGCTTGTCGGATGTAGAAGCGTATCTATGCAAAAGTGATGCTCAGCATCACACGCATAGATACGAGCCAAAAAAAAAGGCGATACGACGGGGTATCTGAGATACTCCGTCGTAACGCCTCTGAGAATCTGGCCCCCTAGGTGCATATTTATGCCGGACGCATCTGGCAAACCCATTGATTTCCTATGCAAATATGCAAATGAGGGAGAAACGCCGATTCCCGAACATAGGCCCGTTCGGCGCAGGCTACGCGCGGTGTGCCTAAGGGCCAGATTCTCATATATTTGCAGCGGCGTAGCGTAAGCCATTTACACTACGCCGCCGCTGCGTACTAGAGCAAGTGCTTTATTCTCTAAGCACTTGCTCCGTAGTTTGCGTTGGCGTCTCGTAAATCGCCAAGCGTAAACCCGCGCAATTCAAATGGGGCAGCTTGTATTTAAATTAAGCGCGCCCCCGCGTCGCACGAACTGCGCATGCGCCGGCCGGGGAAAAAGCCCAGTGCGCATGCTCCAGCTCATATCGGGAAGCGTCGTTGAAACCGACGTCAAAACGACGTGAGCGTCATTTACGCAAGTCCCTATTCGCGAACGAGTTAGTAAAACGACGTAAGCGACGGAAAAAGCCGACGCTGACCCGACGCCATACTTAACATGGCGTCCGACGGGACACGACGGCATCCGACGGGACCTCGTAAGGTTACTCCACATAGAAGCTGGGGTAACCTTACGAGTTCGTAAACGATGTACGCGACGACGGGGCAGCGTAAAAGCGATCGAGAATCGGCGTACTACTTCATTTGCATATGCAAATGAAAAACCAAGTAAAGGCCACCTAGTGGCCGGAGTTGTCATTACACCTACGATCCGAAAGTGTAATTGTATTACACTTGTCGGATGTAGAAGCGTATCTATGCAAAAGTGATGCTCAGCATCACTCGCATAGATACGAGACAATAAAAAAGGCGATACGACGGGGTATCTGAGATACTCCGTTGTAACGCCTCTGAGAATCTGGCCCTATGCTGTTTGGCCGGCCTAAAGTTACCCCTCATAAAAGCAGGGGTAACTTTGCTCCAGACTTGCTTAAGTCAGCTGGAGAGCAGCTTCAGCAGCACCGTAAGGCCTTGTACACACGAGGGAATAAATCCGCTGAAGATGGTCCGACGGACCATTTCAGCGGAAAAATCCCCTCGTGTGTAGGGAAAAACGGACGCTTTTTGCTGGATTCATCCGGCGGAAAAATTCCAAAGCATGCTTTGAAATATTTCCGCCGGATAGCTGGCTGGCAGATATGTCCGCTGGTTAGTACGGCAAACCAGCGGACATATCTTGCCGCACATGCGTCGTATCCTGTGAATGGATCCGACGCATGCGCGCGGAAGTGTTTACTTCCTGGTGCGGTGACGTGGCGGTCACGTGGCGGCGTCAACGTCACCGCCGCGTCACCGCGCTATCCGCCGGCGGGGAATTTGATCCGATGGTGTGTACAGCCATCGGATCAAAACATCCCGGCGCAAATATACGCTGTAAACGGTCCGGGGACCGTTTACAGCGGATATTTCCCGTCGTGTGTACAAGGCCTTACAGGACAACACATGGCAGCCGTGGTCCTAGCACTACTAATGGGTCCCCCGCCACCAGGGCCTCCATCAGGGGGGTACAGGCAGTACACCTGTAAGGGGCCCGGGGGTCCCCAGGGGCCCGGATGGGAACCCCCTTAAAAAAAAAAACTTTTTTATATATTTTTTTTTTTTAGGGGTCCGGAGGCCACCAGGGCCCCAGATGGAAACCCCCCTTTTTTATATAAAAATAAATTACCAAATAAAGGGGGCCTTCCATCCGGGACCTCTGGGCCCTAATAATAATAATAATGATAATAATAATTATATATATATATATTTTGTTCTGCATACAGACAGCAGAACTTTTTCAGCCAACATTCACGAAACTACGTGGTTTTTCTGCTCTTTTGTCCGATGGAGCGTACAAACGGTTTGATTATACGACAAAACACGTCCATCGGAATATTCGATCGTGTGTGCGATCCTTTAGCCTGTAGGGTTCAATATTGGGTTGGCTCACCCTTTGCAGCTATAAAAGCTTTAACTCTTCTGGGAAGGCCGTCCACAAGGTTTAGGAGTGTGTCCATGGGAATGTTTGACCATTCTTCCAGAAGTGTATTTGTGAGGTCTGGAACTGATGTTGGACAAGAAGGCCCGGCTCACAGTCTCCGCTCTAATTCATTCCAAAGGTGTTCTATCGGGTTGAGGTCAGGACTCTGTGCAGGCCAGTCCAGTTCCTCCACCCCAAACTCACTCATTTATGTCTTTATGGTCCTTGCTTTGTGGACTGATCCAAATCATTTGATAAAAGGGGGGTTATGGTCTGGGGTTGTTTTTCTGGGGTTGGGTTTGGCCCCTTAGTTCCATTGAAGGGAACTCTTAAGGCGTCAGCATACCAAGACATTTTGGACAATTTCATGCTCCCAACTTTGTAGAAACAGTTTGGGGACGGCCCCTTCCTGTTCCAACATGACTGCTCACCAGTGCACAAAGCAAGGTCCATAAAGACACGGATGAGCAAGTTTGGGGTGGAGGAACTTGACTGGCCTGCACAGAGTCCTGACCTCAACTCGATAGAACACCTTAGAAATGAATTAGAGCAGAGACTGCAAGCCAGGCCTTCTTGTCCATCAAAAAAATATAAATAAAAATATATATATATATTTTTTTTTAATAAAAAATACATAAAAAAAGGGGGGTTCCCATCCGGGCCCCTGGGGACCCCCGGGCCCCTTACAGGTGTACTGCCTGTACCCCCCTGATGGCGGCACTGGTCATTAGTCTCCATTGCTGTTATGAGGGCTGACATCTCCTGGGTGTTAACGTTTTTTTTCCTCCTCTGCCTGTGGGGAATGGGAGCAGCCATCTCACAGCAAAAGTTACTTCTCTGGGGGGGGGGGGGGGGGAATAAAACTGGATGTACTTTTGCATCGGCCGGGTGTAAGTTGGGCTGGCGTATCTCTGTAAGTTGGGCCGGCATAGTTGTGAGCATGCTCACAAGGGAACGAACGTACTGAGCATGCTCCGTCCAAGATACGCCGGGCGTAAATCACTAGACCATCATTTGCATAACGACACACCCACTTGCAGTTGCACCGGCTTACGCCGAAGGAATTAAGTTACGCCGGCGCAAAGTTAGGTGCAAGTGCTTTATGAATACTGGGCCAGATTCTCATATATTTTCGGCGGCGTAGCGTAAGCCATTTACACTACGCCGCCGCTGCGTACTAGAGCAAGTGCTTTATTCTCAAAGCACTTGCTCCGTAGTTTTCGCTGGCGTCTCGTAAATCGCCAAGCGTAAACCCGCGCAATTCAAATGGGGTGGCTTGTATTTAAATTAAGCGCGCCCCCGCGTCGAACGAACTGCGCATGCGCCGGCCGGGGAAAAAGCCCAGTGCGCATGCTCCAGCTCACGTCGGGAAGCGTCGTTGAAACCGATGTCAAAACGACGTGAGCGTCATTTACGCAACTCCCTATTCACGAACGAGTTAGTAAAACGACGTAAGCGACGGAAAAAGCCGACGCTGACCCGACGCCATACTTAACATGGCATCCGACGGGACCCGACGGCATCCGACGGTACTTCGTAAGGTTACTCCACATAGAAGCTGGGGTAACCTTACGCGAACAAAAACGACGTACGCGACGACGGGGCGGCGTAAAAGCGATCGAGAATCGGCGTACTACCTCATTTGCATATGCAAATGCGAAAACAACGTAAAGGCCACCTAGTGGCCGGAGTTGTCATTACACCTACGATCCGAAAGTGTAATGCTTTTACACTTGTCGGATGTAGAAGCGTATCTATGCAAAAGTGATGCTAAGCATCACTCGCATAGATACGAGGCAAAAAAAAAGGCGATACGACGGGGTATCTGAGATACTCCGTCGTAACGCCTCTGAGAATCTGGCCCACTGTAGTTGCCTCTCTGAGTTACATCGGTGTAGTGTATCTGAGATACGCTATGCCCGCCTAAAGATAGGCAATTCTATCTGAATCTGGCCCACTGTGTGTATGTGTGTGTATAAATATTCACAATTTTTTATGGGTCGCCAAAAAACTTGTAAACATTATTGCCAATGGAGTCAGGGTCCATGCTTATAACAGCACCAGGCATGAGAGTAAAGGATTCTTCACCTTTTTTTCTGATGTTCAGGACTAAGCACTAGTTGAGTGCGAAATGCGTCGGCTGTCCCATTTTTGTGGTTGTGGTGACTGTATATGTTCCTGTTTTACATTAAAGACAACTTTTTTGTTTGAAGTCCTCTTGGAGTGCGACAGTCCATTTTTCTTTTCACCATTGCTATTCCAACTGTTGCCACCTGTCGTCCTGGGGTGAAACAGCACCCCAGGAACAACAGAGCGAACAAAAAGGCATAAACCCCAATACAACAAATCAACTGGATAAGAGACAATTAACTCTCTTATCCCCCTTAAATTTAGAACAGCACTGGTACCTAAAAGTACAAGGGTGCTACACAACCCCCCCACTTAAATAAACACTGTCCACAGTGTCCTACAACTGGTGTTCAAGCCTGAACACCTGGCCTGAACCTGAACCTGCTTCGACAGTAAAAAGGAGAAATAGAGAAGAGTAGGAAAAATATAAAAATATGATAAAACGTTACTTTGTACAATGTTTACAGTAACACAATAATAACATCACATTTTCCTGACTATCTTTCCTGCCCCATTCTCCGACAATTTTGATAGATGGATCAACAACCTGCAAAAAAAAAAACACACACACAAAATATACACATACAGTCACTGAGGGTGAAATGAGCCTGCACCTTCCTTGCGAAAGCGCAGCCTCACTTTCTCCCAGAGAGACACATTTCAATTAAGAGCTGAAACTTTCTTTCAAATTGCGTGAGCCTAAAAGAAGATATATACAAGATTGTCTTTTTACAGTGGTAGAATTCTGCAGAACACTGGGACCCCCTCCGCGGCGTGCGGGGGTCTCCCTACCTCTGGGAGCGATCCGGGATCTGCGGGCGGATGTCCGTGATATCCGCCCCCCCCGCGATCGCTCCCAGCCAATGGGAGCGCGCTCCCAGCCTGTCACTTCCTCCTCCTGTGTTTACACAGGAAGGAGGAAATGATGTATTCTCTCATCGCAGCGCTGTTTCCCAGCGCTGCTGATGAGAGAAGACATCACAAGTAAGTGTGCACCAACACAACACTGACACACACTCACATAGGCATATTAACCCCTTGTGATCGCCCCCCCCACCCCCCTGTCACAGTGTTACTGAATGCAGTGATTTAATCACTGCATTTAGTGTCAGTGTGACAGGCACTGTAAAAAACAGTTAGTGTTAGGTTCAGGATAGCCCCCCCACCCCCCCTAATAAAGTTTTAACCCCCTGATCACCGCCCTAGTTAACCCTTTCACTCCCTATTGCCAGCGTCACTAAGCGATCATTTTTCTGATCGCTGTATTAGTGTCGCTGTTCCCGCTAGGTAGCTATTTTTTTTTATTGCGATTTTTTTTTTTTACTAAAGACATGTGGCTAAATAAATTTTGGCCTAAATGTTTGACTAAAATTTAGTTTATTTGATTTTTTTTTAACAAAAAGTAAAAAATAGTGTTTTTTTTTCAAAAATGTCGCTCTATTTTTGTATATAGCGCAAAAAATAAAAATCGCAGAGGTGATCAAATACCACCAAAAGAAAGCTCTATTTGTGGGAAGAAAAGGACGCAAATTTTGTTTGGGAGCCACGTCGCACGACCGCGCAATTGTCTGTTAAAGCGACGCAGTGCCGAATCGCAAAAACACCTTGGGTGATTTACCAGCGTATTGGTCCGGGTCTTAAGTGGTTAAAGAGAAGAGTTTTCAGAGATCATCTAAGTATGGATAGATTAGGGGACAGGGAGTTCCAAAGGATGGGAGAGGCTCTGGAGAAATCCTGGAGGCGAGCATGGGAGGAGGTGACAAGGGAGCTAGAGAGCAGGAGGTCTTGGGAGGACCAAAGAGAGCGGCTTGGCTGGTATTTTGGGACTAGGTTAGTAATGTAGCTGGGGGCCGAGTTGTGGATGGCTTTGTAAGTTAGTGTTAGTACTTTGAATTTTATTTGTTGGGTGAGTGGAAGCCAGTGGAGGGATTGGCAGAGAGAGGTGGAGGACACTGAATGGTTGGTAAGGTGGATGAGTCTTGCAGCGGCATTCATGATGGACTGAAGGGGGGATAGTCTATGTAAAGGTAATCCAATGAGGAGGGAGTTGCAGTAGTCGAGAAGAGAGATGACCAGAAAGTGAATTAGAAGCTTGATGGCATATTCTGGAAATGTTGGCATGATTTGGACAGGGATTGGATGTGGGCCTGAAAAGACAGTTCAGAGTCTAAGGTTACCCCCTAGCACCCTGACATGTGGGGACGGACTGATGGAAGTGCCATTGATCTTGATAGAGAGGTCAGGGGAAGGAGCATGTGGGGGAGGAGATATTAGGAGCTCAGTTTTAGATAGATTCAGTTTGAGGAAGTGGTGTGACATCCAGGTTGATATGTTTGTTAGTAAATCAGTGATGCATGAGGAGATTGATGGGGTAAGCTGAGGGGCAGAGAGATAGATTTGGGTGTCATCAGCATATAAATGGTAGTGGAAGCAATGGGAGGCTGACCCAGGGAGGATGTGTAGATTGAGAATAGCAGAGGTCCAAGGACAGAACCTTGGGGGACCCCAACAGTAAGAGGAGTTGGAGAGGAGGAAGTGAAGTTGTAAGTGACACTGAAGGTGCGATGAGATAGATAAGATTCAAAACAACGGAGAGTGCAGCCATGGAGACCAAGAAAATTGAGTTTTTTTTTGAGGAGGGGGTGTATCAAAGGCAGAGGAAAGGTCCAAGTGTTAAGCTTCGTACACATGACCGGTTTTCCCAGCAGGAGAAATGCCAGGAGAACATCTGGCCAGGAATTCCATGTGTATGCTCCCTAGCAGTTTTCTCGTCAGGAAAACAGCCGAGAATCCCTCCTCCATATTTTATTGTCAGGTTTCCCGGGAGAGTGTTTCCTGCCGTCTGTATGCTTACCTGTCCCGGGCAGGGCCGTCTTACTGAGCGGGCACCCCTGGGCCATGTTCACCTGGGGCGCCATCAGCAGGGCCGGCACACTGCCGCCTAGGTTACAGCCAGGGAGCTTGTCAGTGCCTCATTCCCCGTAGTCCAGCATGCGGAGTGCACGCACGGTGAGAGCACACTACCACGGCCGGCTGGCGGCCTCAGCTCCACTCACACACACATATACAGAAAGCGGCTCCGCTCCACCCCCCCAGTCTGCCTGTCACTATTTACTTAAAGGCAGGTGCGAGGGAAGTGTGGGAATCCCTAACCAATTACGTTGGAGGCTGTCCCGCCAAAATCCATACCAGACCCTTATCTGAGCATACAGCATGGCAGGTCTAAAAAGGGAGGGGATAAACGAGAAGCCCCTTCCCCTCCTGAACAATACCTGTCCACATGCCCTCAACATGGGGCAGTGCTATGGGGCAGAGAGGGCTGGTGGTTGTGAGAGTCTGCAGGCAGGGGCTTAAACTTGATAGTTGGTGATAGTTGGTGAGGATTTTAATTTTGTTGCCATTCCCACCCTTGATGAAACCTATCTTTTAAAAATATTCAGTCTTGTCTACATGTTACCTAAATTGGCCAGCCTTTTTAACTGCTTGCTGACCGCCCACCGCAGTTATACGGCGGGACGGTGGCACTGCTGGGCGAGAGCACGTAGCTCTACGTCCTACCTTTAGCGGCCGCGCATCCCCGCTCGTCCCCCGAGTCCCGCGCACGTGCCCGGCGGGCGCAATCGCCGCCGGCCACACGCGCTCGTTCGTTACAGAGCGGGGAACGGGAGGTATGTGTGTAAACACAAAGCTCTCGGTCCTGTCAGCGGGGGGAAACGCTGATCTCCTGTTCATACAATGTATGAACAGAAGATCAGTGATTTTCCCTAGTGATTCCACCCCCCCATATGCCGCGTACACATGATCATTTTTTGTGATGAAAAAAAACGATGTTTTCTGTGAAGTAATAAACAACGTTTTTGAAACGTCACTTTTCAAAGACGGTGTTGCATACACACCATCGTTTTTTTCACAAAAAGCGAGGTTACGTTCACCACTCTTTTCCATTGAAGCTCGCTTCATAACTAGCTTCTGGGCATGCGCGGGTTGAAAAACGTCGTTTTAAACGACGTTTGTGCTACACACGGTGACTTTTTGTGAAACAAAAAACGACGTTTTGAAAAACGACACAAAAAATTCAAGCATGTTGGAATTTTTTTTTTGGTCGTTTTTTTGAAGACAAAAAACTACGTTTTGCCCACACGCGATCAATTTAAATGACGTTTTAAAAAACAACGTTTTTTTTCATCGCAAAAAATGACCATGTGTACGCGGCATTACAGTTAGAACACAAGCAGGAACACACTTAACCCCTTCCCTGCCCCCTAGTGTTAACCCCTTCACTGCCAATGGCATTTTTATAGTAATCCAATGCATTTTTATAGCACTGATCGCTATAAAAATGACAATGGTCCCAAAAATGTGTCAAAAGTGTCCGATGTGTCCGCCATAATATCGCAGTACCGAAAAAAAACACTGATCGCCGCCATTACTAGTAAAAAATTTTTTTTAATAAAAATGCCATAAAACTACCCCCTTTTTTGTAAACGCTAATTGCAATTTTTTTTTACGAAAAATATGTAGAAGAATACGTATCGGCCTAAACTGAGGAAAAAACATTTTTTTAGATCTTTTTTGGGGATATTTATTATAGCAAAATGTAAAAAATATTGCATTTGTTTCAAAATAGTCGCTCTATTTTTGTTTATAGCGCAAAAAATAAAAATCGCAGAGATGATCAAATACCACCAAAAGAAAGCTCTATTTGTGGGAAAAAAAGGACGCCAATTTTGTTTGGGAGCCACATCGCACGACCGCACAATTGTCAGTTAAAGCGACGCAGTGCCGAATCACAAAAAGTGCTCTGGTCTTTGACCAGTAATATGGTCCAGGGGTTAAGTGGTTAAATTCCCCTCTTCAAAGCCACTATATTCCAGAGGAGATGATTATGTCCCAATATGTATCTAATACCAAAAGCAGATAAGGGCCATACCCTACCACATAACTATTTCCCCAATTCTGTTATCAAAAATTACCTTAAATTGTTCAGGCTTTTTTCCCCAACAGGCACATTTCAGATAACATTAGACTAGTTATTAACATTATACAGAATGCCCATCTCATTATGAATATATTTATTATGCTCAGTTTGGATGTACACAAAGCTTTTGATACTGTGATACCAGGGTCGGCCCAACCATGGGACCCAGCGGACCATTGTCCCAGGCGGCACTTTAAGAGGGGAGGCTTCCGTGGTCTGTCGGGAAAGTGAGCGGCCTGGCAGTTCGGCAAGTGAGTGAGTGGGCGGGCGGCTCGGTGAGCGGGTGGGCCAGTCAGCAGGTGAGCCGGCAAACAGGACAGTCGGCAGGTAAGTGGGTGGGCTGGTCAATCACCTCTCACTGCCAGCTCTGCATCACGGCAGTTCCACCCTCACTGTGCAGCCATGGGCAACAGAGAAATTACATCATCATCTGTCTGCTGCCTGACTTCACTCTGGGACACAGCAAGTGACAATCCACACCTTAGCAGGCAAGTGACAATTGTAGCAGGCAAGTGAAAATCCACAATGTGTGGCAGGTAACGTAGCAAGTGACAATCCACAACATGTGGCAAGTGACGTGGCAAGTGACAATTCTCAACTTGTGACAGGTGACGATCCACAACGTGTGACAATCTGCAACGTGTGGCTACCAGTGAGTTCCCTCGTAGCAGCATTGTCTGCAGGAGTCCGAATCAAAACTGTAAGTACAAACACACGTCACAAGTTCTTCATCAGTTTAGGCCAATATTTATTCTTCTACATATTTTTGGTAAAAAAATGCAATTAGCGTACATTGATTCGTTTGCGCAAAAGTTATAACATCTACAAAATAGGGGATAGATTTATGGCATTTTTATTATTATTTTTATTCACTAATAATGACGGCAATCTGCGTTTTTTAGTGGGACTGTGACATTGCGGTGGACAGATTGGACATTTTTGGGACCATTGACATTTATACAGCAATCTGTGCTATAAAAATACACTGATTATTCTGTAAATGTCATTGGCAGGGTCGGGGTTAACACTAGGGGCAAATAAGGGGTTAAATGTATTCCTTGGGAGGTGTTTCTAACTGTGGGGGGGTGGGACTGACTGGAGGAGGAGAGAGATCGTTGTTCACTAGGAACAGCAGATCTGTCTCTCCTCCCCTGTCAGAATGGCAGACATCACGGGCGCCAGCCACGCACTGGTCCTTTTATACTTCTATATACATGTATAGAGCCATGACATGTCCTCTTTATACTTCTACATACATCTATTGAGCCATGACACATCCTTTTACAATCCTATGCATATGTGTAGAGCCCTGACAGGTCCTTTTCTACTTCTTTTATTTATTTTTTATTTTTTATTTATTCACAGCAGAGGAACTGGTCCACATGGACTCCAACAACAGAATACAGCAAGTACATATGAATACAGACAAAAATACAAATACAAGTATATATAAAGGCGTAACACTCCAGCACGAGATCCAGGCTAATTATCGTGTTGCCCATGACCCCATAGGGGCCCAGGAAAGGTTTATGTGAGGGAGCATGCACCCGTGCCGGAGGGTGGCCCGATCCACTCAGCCGTGTGTGTCCTTCTCAAGGACTGACCAATAGGGCCAGTCCATTCCACATTTTTCAAAGATAAGATCAGAGAAAAGAGGAGAGACAGGAGAAGGAGTGTGAGGACAGGTTGGAGAGGGTTCCAGAAATTGCCCCGAAATAAGGGGAAAGGGAAGAGAGAGAAGAATAATATAAGAAGGAGGGGGGAGGGGAGCAGCAGGGTAGGGAGGGAATGAGTGTGAGTCATGGGTCCGGGGGGGGTCCAATGTGGCCCACTTTGCCACTGAGCCTGTCTCCGTGACCTATACGCCTGAGGTCAGGGTGTCTGTACGCGGAGTGTCCCGACCAGTCCCCATATTCTCCCCTGAGGACCCGTCCCTCGTCAGAATACTTAAACATATTCCATTGTCGCCAGGTCTCTGTGTACGTCTCCTGTTTTCTGCTGACTAGTGAGGATCAGGTCTTCCATTTGACCGATTTCGCTACTTTCCTAAGCCACTGGGCGACAGTTGGCGTGTGTTGGGACTTCCAGCATAGTAGAATGCAGGCCTTAGCTGCGTCTAGCAGGTGGCGCACCACTGATTTCTTATAGATACGTGCCGGGACGACCACCGCATGCAACAAAAAGAACACCGGATCGTCCTCTAGCGCTCGGTCTGTGAACTTCTGCGTAATTCGTCAGACTTCTCTCCAGAAGCCCTAAATTAGGTTGCAGGACCAAAACATGTGTAAGAGGGTACCCCTCTCTTCCTGACACCGCCAGCACAGGTCTGATGATGCTGGGAATAGTTTATGCAGCAGTGCGGGCGTCCTGTACCATCTGGTCAGGATTTTGTAGTTTGTCTCCTGCACCCAGGGCCGCTGATAGTGGGGGACCACCAGTCCTCTTGTAGGGGGCCCCAGCACACAGGGGGGCCCACACAGGTAGGAGAATTAGTGATGGACAACAATTGCAGAACTCTTTTTCTCTCAAAGCTGGTCTCTCCCCATCTCCCTGCTGCCATTTTATCTGCTGAGAAAGAGATACTCGTCCCTCACTAATCCCCCTCCCTGTGCCAGGCCCCCTCCCTCTCAGCCCTGGCTCTAAGGTTAGCTCTGCTCCTAAATAGTGTTGCTCACGAATATTCGCATTGCGAATATTCGCTACGAATATTGCATATTCGAGTATTCGCGAATAACTCGAATATCACGGCGAATATTCGCTATTTCGAATATTCGTATTTTTTTCGCAATCAATTTCGCAATCAATTTCGCATTCGCACTAGCGAAATTTAGCAATTTTTTTTTTCCGTGATATTTTATAAACAAAAAAAAAAATTGCGAAATTTCGCCAATGCAAAATTTCGCCAATGCGAATTTTTTTTTTTTAATAAAATATAGCGAATATTCGTAAATATCGAATATTCGTGATATTTTATCCAAAAAAAAAATAGCGAAATTTCGCATTTTTTTTTTTTTTTTATAAAATATAGCGAATATTCGTAAATATCGAATATTCGTGATATTTTATCCAAAAAAAAAAATAGCGAAATTTCGCATTAGCGAAATTTCGCATTGGCGAAAATTCGCATTGGCGAAATTTCGCAATTTTTTTTTTTATAAAATATCACGAATATTCGATATTAACGAATATTCGCGAATATTCTTCGAAATATTCGCAAAATATCGCGAAATCGAATATGACGTATTCCGCTCATCACTACTCCTGAGTTTGTTACATATGTAACTTTGTTTCTCTCCCTCTGTCTTTCTGATCCCGGAGCTCCAACAGCCCAGCCTGTATATTTTTTTCATCTCATTCTCATTCTTTTTTTATTAACATAATTTTATCTTTTCGATTTAGCAGGGATCATGTGAGTTATGTTGTATTTGTGTCTGCTAATAATTATTTTCCTGTATTTTTTGTGAAATATAGCTTTAATATTTTCTTGGGGGTGGGGGGGGGCTTGTCAGGTAGTGTGTACGGGGCCTCGCGATTTCTATTAGCAGCCCTGCCTGCACCCTCAAGGTTAGGGAGGACTTATGGGTAAAGGTGAGTATATGTTGTTTCATACTACTGGTGAAGTGGCGGATCAGGTTTCTCTCCCATTTGCTGAGACAGGGGATCGAGCTGTCCACTGGAGGTGTAATCAGTATATCGTAAGTCAGTGAGAGTGCATGGGTGAGCATCCCAGATTCTGTTCAAAGGTCTTCAAACGTCGTGGGTGGGAGTCGCGGGTTGTCAGGTGGTGGTAGGCTCCCTAGAAAGTGGCTAAGCTGCAGTGCTCTCATGTAGTCCAGGCCAAATGGGCCTGAAGGGTCCATGAATTCCGTGCCCCCCTTCCATTTGTCTCCAGTGCTGAAATGTGATGCCTGGTGTAACCCTGCGTCCCGCAGTTCCAAAAACCTCCTATCACTCAGACCCGGGGGGAATCAGGATGGCCTATCAACGGCCTCAGATGGGAATTGCTGGTCGAGATACAGGCCTCAGTCAGTAACTGCGTGCAGATTCTCGTAGTCGTACCTATTAGAGGGTGTCGCTGGAGCTCCGGGGGCAGGTCCGACTGACACCAGGGGGCCCTGTGAAGGGGCACAAAACTCTGGTCTTGTTCAATCCACGTCCAAAGTTTAGTGTCTGCATGTCAGCACCAGTCTAGGAGTCTGTTAAGGTGGGTCGCCCAGTAATACGTACGTATAGCTATACCGCCATGCAATTTCAGACTGCAGAGCATTCCCCGGTTTAGCCGCGGGTGTTTCCCTACCCAGAGGAATCAGGTTAGGGCGGAGTGTGTCTGTTTAAAAAAGACCCCAGGGATGTGTATTGGAAGGGCCTGCATAAGGTATAGAAATTTAGTCAGGATTGTCATTTTCAAAATGTTGCAGCGGCCCAACCACAAGTGCAGGCTGCTATTCCATTGGTCTAGCTGCTTCTGCACTCTTTTCAGAAGTAGAGGGAAGTTAAGCTGAAAAAGTCGGGAGAGGGATGCAGGTATAAGCGTACCCAGGTATTTTAGGGCCGTGTCTGTCCGTTTCAAATTGAAACTACCCTTGAGCCTCGCTAGTTGGGTTTGGGTGACCCCCACCCCCATGGCCTCCGATTTAGTGAAGTTGATCTTTAAATTGGAGAGTTGGCCATAGGCCTCAAACTCCCTCAGGAGGTTCTGCAGAGAGGCATGGGGTTTTGTAAGCGTGAACATTAGATCATCGGCGTACGCCGATATCTTATGTTGAGTCCCCCCCACAGTTACTCCAGAGATATCCGGGTTCAGACGAACGTGGCATAGGAATGGTTCCAGGGTCAGGGCGAAGAGCAGGGACGATAGAGGGCATCCCTGTCTGGTCCAGTTAGTTATCGGGAATTGCTCAGACAGCACTCCATTCGCCCTCATCCTGGCTGTCGGGCCCGAGTACGCCGCTGCCGCCCATTGTAACATCTGGGGTCCGAGACCTATATGTTTTAGTGTTGCGAATAAGAACCTCCAGTTCACCCGGTCAAACGCCTTCTCGGCGTCTGTCCTTAGGAGGATACAAGGCGTCTTGTCTTTAGTTGCGACATGCAACAGGTTGAGGACTTTGGTAGTATTGTCTCTCACCTCTCTAGTGGGGACAAAGCCTACTTGGTCTAGGTGTATCAGGTTTGGTAGGTATTGCTGTATTCTGGAAGCCAAGATCTTGGTGAATAGCTTCAGGTCATTATTGAGTAGGGAGATAGGGCGGTAACTTTGCCCTCTTTGGGAATGACTGATATGTGCGCCTGCAAAGTGGTATTATGGAATAACTTCCCTGTGCCTAGAGCATTGTATAGCCTAACCATGTGTGGGCCCAGTGAGGGGGAAAGAGTTTTGTAGTAATGGGCAGTCAGCCCGTCAGGTCCCGGGGCTTTGCTCAGCTTTGTGTCCCTAAGAGCAAGCTGGAGCTCGGGTAGGGTGATGGGTTCATCTAAGGCTTTTTGAATGTCTTCCGACAGAACCGGCATGTGGGATAGCTCAAGGTACTCCTACGTAGGTTCCCCAATGGCGTAGGTGCCTGCAGGTTGTATAGGGAGTCATAAAAGGACCTGAAATCCTGCGATATCTGGTGAGGCAGCGAGACCCTCTGGCCCAATGCAGAGGTAACATTTGGAATGTACGACGCCTGGCGCTGGGCCTGTAGGGATTGGGCTAAAAGCCTGCCACACTTGTTCCCAAATTCAAATGCAGTTTGGAGTAAAAGGAATAGTCCCGTTCTCCTAGGTGGAAAAGACTCCAGGCATCGATCAGTTGTGCGGAGTGTAAGGCCTTGGTGATACGTTTGCGCACGTCCTGCGAAATTGAGGATGTGCCTGATGAGGTATCCTCCACAGGTGTCAAGGGTACATTCAAGTCTCCCCCCACTACGAGCTGTCCTTCTGCGTATTGTAAAAGTTTTTCTATGTGTCTCTTAAGGAATGTGTCCTGGTGTGTGTTGGGGGCATACAGGTTGGCCAGCCTCATCTTCCTATCTCTGATAAAACCCTTCAGGAACAGGAACCTGCCCTCTCTGTCTGTCTGTGCATCTAGCAGCTTCCAGGAGACTCTCGCCGAAATGAGGATAGTGACCCCCCTGGATTTGGCCTCCGTGTAAGCTGAGTGGTACGCCAGGGGAAAGTGTCTGTTTTTAAGTAGTGGCATTTTAAGGTGTTTGAAATGAGTCTCTTGCAGCATAACTATGTCCGCTCATGAGCGGCGCATGTCCTGGAGCAATATTTTCAGTTTTTTAGGTGTATTCAGGCCTTTCGCATTTAGCGAAAAGATGTTGAGCAGGTCCATGCTGGCACTACTGTGCGGGTTCCGAGATGGGATAGGAAGGGGGGAGGAGTTGTAGAGAGAAGAGGGAGGAGTGAAAGAAAAGACTAGAAAGAGCTACCACTAGGTTGTGTAGCTAAAAAAAAAGGTGCTAATAAAACCTATATGGCGGGATTTCCGGGGTAAGGAGCACCGTGCTATTTGGGGTGATGAGTGAATGGAGCCAAGGTGCGAGCCCCCAGCCCTCACCCACCCACCCCCAACATGTACGTGTAACGTAGATGTGTACCGGTGGTGTGTAGAAAGATATTAGAAGCAAAAACCATTTTAGTAACAGGTTAAAAAGTCTGAACAGCCAACAATGCATATACTAAATCAACACACAACAGGGTAAACCAGGTGCAGATATGAGGATAACATATGTAACAAGTGCAACATCCCATCCCCAGTATAAAGCGCCAAGGTGCCACCCGCCTCCCTCTGTCCCACAAAACTGACTTTCCACCAGGGCCACAACCCGGGTGAGCAGCTTCAGCCGGGATGATATACAATCTCGGAGTTTAAGGTAGTTAACAAGTGGGGGTAGGGGGGTGGGGCCCAAACAGGCGGCAGCCAAAAGCAGTCTGAGTCATGTCTCTCTGGGTGACCTCACGTGTTGCTGCCCTGGTTCTGTGTTTCTTGTTTATTTTGCCGGTAAAGGTGGGCTCAGGCCAGGAGCTCCTAAGAAGCCCCCTCCCTTTTATACTTCTATATACATGTTAGAGCCGATGGGTGAGTGAGTGACAATCTGCAACGTGTGGCAAGTGACGTGGCTTCGTCGGGTCGGCTGGCACAGGGCCCAAGGCCCTATGCGCTCTGTCCAGCACTATCCCTGCCTCCGGTTCTCCCAGGACTTTGCCGAAAAACACTCACTGCATCCCCGAGGTCCTCCATCGCCACTCTCTCAGGTATCCCCTGGAGCTGTAGGTTATTGCGGCGGCTCCGGTCTTCAATGTCAGGCCAGGAGCTCCTAAGAAGCCCCCTCCCTTTTATACTTCTATATACATGTATAGAGCCGATGGGTGAGTGAGTGACAATATGCAACGTGTGGCAAGTGACGTGGCAAGTGACAATCTGCAACGTGTGGCAGGTGACATGGAAAGTAACAATCTGATGTCTGGCAATGATGGCAAGTGACACACTCAGGGCTCCCACTGATTTAGAATTATGGTGAGTTTAATTATTTCATTTTGTATACCAATGTAAAAATAGAAATAATGCACTACAATCATTCTGACACCATACCAGCAATGGTGCCATGATGATTAAAGCGCCAAAACCAGCCATTGGTGAAAAATTACCCGCCCAAAAATTTTTTTTTGCCAGTACCCCCTCCCAAGACTAGACTCTGGATCCAACTCTGGATCCACATCCTGCTTCCCCATACTGTGTGCTGTAACTAAGATAGATTTACAGATCCATATATAGAGCACAAGACTTGTATATCTGCAGAATGATGGTCTATGGGTGTTACTACATTATTGCTAATTGCTCCTAAAATCCTCCTAATATAGATTACTATATTTAAAAATAATCAGAATTCTGAGATTTAATCTCAGAATTCTGACTTTAAAACTCAGAATTCTGACTTTAAAACTCAGAATTCTGACTTTGAAACTCAGAATTCTGACTCTAATTAAAAGTCAGAATTCTGAGTTTCAAAGTCAGAATTCTGAGTTTTAAAGTCAGAATTCTGAGATGAAAAGTCAGAATTCTGAGTTTTAAAGTCAGAATTCTGAGATTAAATCTCAGAATTCTGAGTTTCTAAATATAGTAATCTATATTAGGAGGATTTTAGGAATCAATTAAGAATAATGTAGTAACACCCATAGACCATCATTCTGCAGACATACACGTCTTTTGCTCTGTATATGGATCTGTAAATCTATTTTAGTTACAGCATACAGTATGGGGAAGTAGGCAGTGCTGGGCTCTCTGGTTCCTCTACTGTATTCATAGTTCCTCAGTTTGCTGTCATCTGCTGTAACATAAAGAGTCATGCTGAAAACGAGTGTATTCTGTGTGTGAGTGGGGGGGGGGGGGAGACACAGCTTCCATAGATAATGGACCCCAACTTTTAGAAAACATTGCACTGTTACCCCAACATGAGAGAATTGTGAATGGCTAGAAGGCAGAAGGACAATGTGTTTTTATGGTCAGAACGGCTTGATTATAGCAATTACATGTCTGGACTAATTCTTACAGAGAATGAACCACATATTAAACCTAAAAAAACATTAGAGATTCATGACTTGGCCAATAGCTCAATGGCTAGACGAACAGTCTTAAATGGGAATGAATTTTGGGTTGGAATCCAGCTCAGAGCTTAATTTTTTTAAGACATATATATTTTCAATATATTGCTTTACTAATATTGGTATTGGGACATCCCCATTTAATATATGAGCAATGTATAAAATGTATATATAACTTTAAAAAAATGGTGCTCTTTCCTGAATTCGAACCCACAAAACACCACACACTAGACCAGCCATTCTCAACCCTAGGGTTCCTCCAGAGGTGGCTAGGGGTTCCTCGAGCTGTGGCTGATTTATCTCCTGTTTGATGGTGCCTACATAGTTCTGAGCCAATTCCACTTGGAGGAACCAGTGGTATTACACCAATGATCTTCATAGTTCTCTGTAAGGGGGGCATTCTTACCACTACTGTAAAAAAGGGCATTCTTCTTACTGACCACCAAAGTAAGGGGCATTGTTCCCACTGACCCCCAATAAATATGTTTTATAAGGGGTTCCCCGAGACCTGAAAATTATTTTTAGGGTTCCCCAGCGGTAAAAAGGTTGAGAAAGGCTGCACTAGACCATTGCTCTATGCATTGAGCTATTTCTCAAGCAATGCAATTATCTCATGTTGGGGCAATAGTGTGATGTTTTCTAAAAGTTGGGGTGCATTGTGTTCTGTTATCTATGGAAGCTGTGTCACCACCCCCACCCCCCAAATACACAATATACTTGTTTTCAACATCCCTCCAGTCTGAACAAAGACACACATTGTGCTCACAATTCCCTCATGTTGGGGTAACAGTGCAATGTTTCCTAAAAGTTGAGTGCATTGTGTTCTTTTATCTGTAGAAGCTGTGTCTTCACCCCCCCCCCCCACACACAATACAATAGTTTTCAGCATCTCTCTTTATGTTACAGCAAATGACAGCAAACTGAGGAAGTACTAATACAGTAGAGGAACCAGAGAGCCCAGCACTGCCTGCTTCCCCATACTGTGTGCTGTAACTAAGATAGATTTACAGATCCATATATAGAGCACAGGACTTGTATGTCTGCAGAATTATGGTCTATGGGTGTTACTACATTATTGCTAATTTCTAGATTACTATATTTAAAAAAACTCAGAATTCTGAGATTTAATCTCAGAATTCTGAAAATGTAATCTCAGAATTCTGACTTTTAATCTCAGAATTCTGAGATTTAATCTCAGAATTCTGACTTTGAAACTCAGAATTCTGACTTTGAAACTCAGAATTCTGACTTTTAATCTCAGAATTCTGAGATTTAATCTCAGAATTCTGAGTTTCAAAGTCAGAATTCTGACTTTGTAACTCAGAATTTTGTATTTTTTCTTTTATGATGGCCCCAGGGCTCTTCCAGCTGAGGTGGATAAAAATAAAAAGCCAGGAGGGAGATATAATTTATTAGCAATTTTTTTTTACTAAATGTCAGTAAATTGTTTTTGAATTGGTACATTTTCCTCAGGGCAGTGCCCACTCCCATGCAATTTTTTTTGACACCCCTTGACTATCAACCAAGAAATTGGGCATTTTTTATTTGACAGATTCAGCTCCTATTGTTTTCATCAGGGTTGAAGTTTGCCAAGCCCCGTTCAAACTGAACCCAGGGCAGTTCAGCTCATCTCTAAGTACCAAACCAAACTAAACTTTTGGCCTACCAACAGGCAACTTTTGCAGGGTCACCATTTCTTGCTGTTTGCTCACTGCTCTCTATTAGCTAATGCTGTTGGTTTCTTTAACAAGACATTTGGTTAACAAGCCATTTAGCTCTGTTACAGTATTTCCCTGTTTTTGTTTATTTGTACACTAGTATCCATGTATTTATATCTTATCTAAGCTTCCTTTGTCTTTGTATCTTAGCCACTCCCTTTCCATAATAAAAGCTTTTTTTGTGAATGAAAAACAAATTTATTATACAGTGAACTTGTACTTATTTATATTTTATGTAAATCTGCTTTTCCATTAATACTTAACTGGGCGCAGTGACCTTTTTTTTTTTTACAGAGCACTTGCCTAAAATGGCTGCATGTTCTTCTTAATTGAAATCCTGATTGCTTTCACTAGCCTGTCACACCTGGCTGTCATCTGGGCTCTCTGACATGTCATGTTTTGTCCTGTATTTTTTAGTTACTTGTAATAAAAGGTGGTAAATGAGCAATTACAGTGCCTTACATTGCCAGATTTTACCATTACACTGTAGATTTTGTTCAGAATATATACTGTATGGGCCAGATTCACGAACACTTGCGCTGGAGTATTTGGATATGCGCCGCGTAACTGTGATGATGCGCCGTCGTTTCTATGTGCCAGTACCCACCAAACTAGATGCGCCCAATAACGGGTCATTTGCGACCGGCGGAACGTTCCGACGCCAGAGTATCGTCAGCGCTTAATTTCGCTGGGCGCATCAGTCGCGCCTATTGATTTCCCCTGCAAATATGCAAATGAGGGATTTTTCCCAATTCACGAACGGATTAGCACCATACGCTGGCTACATGCGCCGCGCGTATCTCGTCCGTCCGGCGCAAAGTTATTTCTACAAAAGGCTGCTTTATCTTTACTCCAGACGGTCACAGGTCAGCAGGAGAGCAGCTACAGCAGTGTTACCGACGATAAGAGCTAGCTGAGCACCCCCACTTGCAGGACAACACCTCTGTCCATGCTTGTCTGTCAAATTTTACAGCCATGGAGGAAGACATCATAGGTCTCCATAGCCGAGATGACGGCTGACAGCTCCTGGCCATTAAAGTTCAGCTTTCTCCTGTGTGTTTGCGGGGAACGGGAGCAGCCATCTCCGAACAAAAGTAACATCACTGCGGGGAGGGGGAGCAGGATATACTTTAGTGCCGGAATGGCGCTTCTACGGGCGCATTTAAACGCCCAACGGAAGGCATTGCGCTGACGTTTCCCGTGAAGTGGTGCCGACGGAAGTTGTGAGCATGCGCACAAAGGGGGCGAGTGGAGCCTCACTCACTGCGCATGCTCCGTGGTTGATGCGCTGAACGTAAGCCTCTGCGCTGGGCTCCGCCCATCATTTACATATGATCACACCCACTTCCCCTTGCGTCGGGTTACGCCAGCGCATTATCGTTACTCTGGCGCAAGTTTACGCGCAACTGCTATGTGAATTACAGGACTTGCGCTGAAAGGGTCTTCAGAGTAACGTAAATGAGAAGCGTTACTCCAGAGGAAAGATACTCTCATCTACCTGAATCTGGCCCTATGTTTTTAAAAAAAAGAATAAATTATAGAACACATGAAAATGTTCTACCAGGAAACACAATGTTATTGGCTGACATTACAAACTTGTTAGGCCGCGTACACACGATCAAATTTATCTGCTGAAGACGGTCCGACGGACCGTTTCAGCAGACAAATTAGATTGTGTGTAAGGGCGGACAGACAGGTTTTTCCAGCAGACAGATTTTAAAGCATGCTTTAAAATCTGTCTGCTGGGAACCCGTCCGTCCGACATGTCTGCTGGTTAGTACACTAACCAGCAGACATATCTGTCCGCACATCCGTCGAATGGATTCGACGCATGCGCGGAAGTGTTTTACTTCCTGGTGACGGTGACGCGGTGGTGTCAAAGTCACCGCCACATCACCGCGCTGTCTGCTGGCAGGGATTTTGGTTTGATCGTGTGTACACGATCAAACCAATCTATCCCAGCAGACAAATCCAATCAAACCGGTCTGTCAGACCGATTTGATCGGATTTATTTCATGGTGTGTACGCGGCCTTAGAGTTAAACTGATAGTCAAACTACACTTTGCTGGATATTTTTATATTAAACATTAATGGAAAGGAGGGTATAGCAGAGCTTTCAAATAGTAAGATATGTTTTCTAGCCAAACACATATACAGTTGTAAAATTTCTTTGGCGCTGATAGCCTGGTTCATGGTTCATTGTTATTAAAGTGGATTTCCACCCATTTTTTTTATGTTTGTCTGTGCTGCATGCCCTAATCTCATACAGTAGTGTTCAGAATGGACAATTTTTATTTATTTTGTTGCTTGTAAATACCTGTATTTTGTAGTCCTTCATTACTTCCTCTTCCTTATTAGCCTAGGCCAGTGATGGCGAACCTTGGCACTCCAGATGTTTTGGAACTACATTTCCCATGATTCTAATGCACTCTGCAGTGTAGTTGAGCATCATGGGAAATGTAGTTCCAAAACATCTGGAGTGCCAAGGTTCGCCATCACTGGCCTAGGCTATTAAGTCACCGGGCTATTTGCAAGGGTTTCTGGTAGGGTTGTCCCGATACCGATACCAGTATCGGTATCGGGACCGATACCGAGTATTTGTGGGAGTACTTGTACTCCAGCAAATTCCCCCGATGCCTCATCCGATACTAGTACAATACTATATGGGGGACATGGCTGGATATGTGGAGGACATGGCTGGATATGCGGGGGACATGGCTGGAAATGTGGAGGACATGGCTGGATATGCGGGGGACATGGCTGCATATGCGGGGGACATGGCTGCATATGCGGGGGACATGGCTGCATATGCGGGGGACATGGCTGCATTTGGGGACACATTAAAAAAAAAAGTATCGGTAATCGTTATCGGCGAGTACTTGAACAAAAGGATCGGTACTTGTACTCGGTCCTAAAAAAGTGGTATCAGGACAACCCTAGTTTCTGGGATAGGTATCATGTTTCCCAGTAGTCCTTCAAACCTGACTGAAACCTATTACATGCTTGTGCAGCACTGGGCATGTGCGAGATATGCAAAGCTGAAATCCAGGAAGTCATACAGTCTGGCTTCATGATGCCCACACTTAAGATGGCCACGGTCTATTTCTACATTATAAACTATCTAAATGCTGTAACAACCTAACAAAACGGACCTTAGTTTACAGACTAACTTTACTAGAATACATTAAGCTTGTGTATTACAGGGGCATTTATATTTAAAAAGTGAAATTGTGGGTGGAACTCCCCTTTGAGAAGGAAAACACAAGGGGCCAGATTCAGAAAAGGGGGGCGTAATTGTGTGCGGGCGTAGCGTATGCTCTTTACACTACGCCTCCGCAACTGTTATGGCCAAGTGCCTTATTTAGAAAGCACTTACTCCATAAGTTGCGGCGACGTAGCGTAAAGTGTCCGGTGTAAGGGCACCTAATTCAAATTAGTAATGTGGGGGCGTGATTCATGTAAATTAATCATGACCCCACGCTATTTACGTATTTTCTGAACGGCGCATGCACCGTCCGTGGACGTATCCCAGTGCGCATGCGTGAAATCACGTCGCAACTAGTCAATGTAAACGACGTGTACGTAAATTACGTCCAGCCCCATTCCCGAACGATTTACGCAAGTGAGGTAAACGATGTACAATTCGACGCTGTCCCGACGTCCATACTTAACATTGGCTGCGCCTCATATAGCAGGGGTAACTTTACGCTGGAAAAACGCTTACGTAAACGACGTAAACTACGACGCCCGGCCGCAAGTACGTTCAGGAATCGGCGTAACTCCCTAATTTACATATTCGACGCGTAAAACGACAAAAGCGCCATCTAGCGGCCAGCGTAAAAATGCAACTAATATACAATGGTGTAACAGACTTACACCGCTCATATACTAGCAGAATTCTGGCGTATCTTCTTTTCTAAATACAGAAAAAAAGATACGCCGGCTATTCTTAGAATTTACGCGGCGGTAGATACACCGACATAATTACTTTCTGAATCTGGCCCAAGGTGAATACAAAAACTGTTCTATGCCCATCATAAGGTGTTTCCTCATGTAGCATTACCCCCGAATGAGCTGCTGGTTTGTTTTGGGTGGCATGTTACCTTGTGGCTCCTCCGCTGTATAGGGGTGTATGGTGAAAGTAGTAGTAATGGAATGTCCACGACAGGTGTCTTTTTCTGTGCTCTTTATTACCCAGCCGGTTAAAAACAATAAAACTTGTGATGAAGAGTAGAGATTCAGCAGAAGGAGAAATAGCAGATTCAGGCGTAGCAATAGGGAAACAGTCCTGCTTCCAACAACACGTTCTTTTTCGCCACTCCAGCCAGAGTGGGCTTAGTGTATCCAGACAGGCCTCTCTCACTGACCTGGCAGCCAGAGTATCACTCGGAAATTTAAGGGAAAAGTCTCTGCCACAGACACTCTTTAGAATTGAGATATCAGAGATAATGCTCCTTGATAGACTTTGCGCCTGGATCTCCTTCAGTTAGCTTGCAGTTAGGTTACCGACTGATAGGTGACCAAAGTTCAACCTTTCAGTACCCAGCTACCTTGATCCCCGGTGGGTGGTCGAGACCCTATTGGATTGCCAGCCTCTCTTGGCTCTCCACAGGTGGACTCCTCACCGAACCGCTTCTTCTCAAAGGAACAACGCTTGGGATCTTCTCAGGATTAGGGACCCACTTAATCACTGGGGCCCAGACACAGCTCAAATTTTTCGGGCCAACATTGTCCCAAAACCGGAAATTCCGCGTGGCACGCGAACCCCGGCCTGGAAGGTCATTTCGCAGCGGCGCCGTGATGTGGTCACCCTAAAGGTGGGTGCCACACTGGAAGAAGACCCAGATCAATGGCGTCTGCCCCATAAATACAGCATGCACAGCGAGGAAAACCCCTCCTGGTAGGCTGCTGGGGAAAAGCACCCGAACCTCGACTCCACTGCTGCCATCTGTCGTTCTGGGGTGGCATCAGCACCCCAGAAGCAACAGAATGAGCCCACAGTACAGCCAAGCTGAGACAGAGACCCGAATTTGAACAAATTAGCCTTAAACTAGCAACAGTTCTTTTAAGTAACCAGGCGCTACACACATTTGAATCCATGTTTAAGCATTTAAAAGACTGAAGAGGGGGAGGGGGTATGCAGGCATGCTTTTAGAAGTTTTTGTAAGATTGCAGATGTGTCCATGCTGAAGGTGAGAGTTCTGGGAGACCAGACCCGGTGTGTGGGTGTCTTTCTTCACAACTCTCGGATCAGTGGGCATCCTCCTCTATTGTCTCACCATTACGGAAAACTATTGCACTTGTTGGAATATTTGTTGCACCTATTTTGGACTTTGGTTCCATATGCACTTTAATTTAGCACTGTTGCACTTTATCACATGTATTGATTTATGTTATGTTTGGTCTACAATTTGCGCTATCACTTTATTCACCATAATATATTCTAGCCTGGGTCCTGGAGCCTGGAGTCTTTGTAGAACTTTGGGTAGGATAATTCCTCCAACCCCAGGTCCTCAAATTACTAATAAGGCAGGTCATACATGATTCATTTTCTTTCATTCAACTAGTGGGTTGAGCAAAAGACAATGACTCAATTCTCCCATCCACACACTCGATGTGGATGGGATAATCCTTCCCATGGAGCTATTGTATTTTGATGGCGGAGAGGATTCCTCTCTATCAGAATACACTCATCAGCATAGCACTGATTGAGTGAACATTTTCCAACAGGCTGGTTGTGTAGAAGTCGATCTAGAGATCGGCTTCTATACAACCAGCCTGCCCATAGATGGATCACATTTTTCCCGGTGAACTGGGACTTTTATGTATAACTGATGCTGAGGGTTCTCTATATGACAGAATATTAAAAAGGTAGAGGTTGCCTGTTTGTTTTGAGGAACCAATTAAGAGACACCATATTAGACAGAAACATGAGTTTAGTGTAGTGGTTTAGACAAGCAAATATTTTGTTTTGTTTTAGGCTGGGTTCACACTATTGCGAATTGAATGCGGTTTTCCTCGCAATTTGCATGTCAGGAGATTGTGATCGGCTCTCTATGGAGCCGGTTCATACATCTCCGAAAAGAATTGCACAGGGGTCCTGTGCGTCTTCTGGTTCGTTTCAGGTCCGAATCCAGCCAAAAATTTGATACTGATATCAGACCTGAAATGGTAAATAGGGATGCATCGGACCCCTCCTGTGAGCCACTCCACACGGCAGTGTGAACCCATCCTTATGCTATGGACTTGCTGTACAAAGGCCTCCTTCTCTGTTTGCTGCCTTACTGAATAAAATTGCAGGCAAAGCCTGGCTGAACTGTTTACTGCATGGTTTATTGTTGCTATCAACAGTTGAGCCTGTCTTCCTTTAAAAAAAAACTTTTTACATGCATATTTAACATATATGGCACGCTTGTTTTTTTCTTTCATATTTCCATTTTAAACTTAGAAAAATATGCATGTCTTTTTATTGGAATATAAGATATGTGAGCATGTGAGACTTGTGAGTGATATATCTCCTCTATTGCATTGCACAATTAAAAACTGATAAAGCCAGTAGATCACATATAAACAAACTATGTTTTTAGTCCTTACCATATTCCACAGACATTGGTTAATCAGTAAGGCATGCCAGAAACTAGGGCTATAGAAAATATAGAAGAAAAAGTAAAACATACACTGGCAGTTGGTAGAAATGTTTTACAGACTAATTTGCTACAAAGCATTTCATTTGGGTTAATTCACTAAAACAGTACAGCCTTTTACACTAAATTTTAGTAGGTAAATAATTTGCTGCTTTACTTTGGTTAGAGAATTTAACTGAAAACATTTTCAATCTGCTTTTGCATTCTTTGTCATGGGTCATGCTGAAACCACTTATCTTTCTAAAACAAAACAGAGATACAACTTGAAAGGTATTGAAGTGTTAAAGAGCGATTTTATAAATGTAAAAAAGTAAAATGTTTTATTTTTTAATCATGAAATATGACTAAACATATGCAATATGAAATATTGCAAATTAATATTATGTTATCTATCCAGTCATCAGGTGGAGTTTTAGTCTCCTAACACAGCTATTTTAGGTTTCCTGAAAGAAGCACATTTTCATTTACCAAACTCTGTAGCTCAAGCTGAAGGCATAAGGCTGGCCATAGAATGGATTCCCCTGTCCACACAATCAAGGTGGATGGAGAAATCCTGCCCGTGCTATAGTTTTCTGGCAATGGAGACTTTCCAGCTGTCAGAATACACTGATCATACACTGTTCAAGTGAAAATTGCCCAACTGTTCTGTTGGGAAAGGCTGAGAAGCTGAATGTTAGAACGTTAGATTGACATCTCTGGAGCAGTAATGGACATACATGGATCAAAATGTAGCTGATCCTTGCTGAACCAGCCAAGTTTTAATCTATCTATGGCCAGCTTAAGAGATATACTTTAACTAATACATTATCTAATGGTGTACAAGGTTTTAATTAGGCAATTCTAGCCTCAAGGCAGGCTGTTTCCACTGAGCTGTCTGGTAAGGTATTTGACTTTCATTTTTAAACATAACGTAATAAATGACCCTAAAAATCTGACACTGACGGCTTATTTGCTGATGATATATATATGTTCATTAAAATGTTGTTATTTTTCTTTGTGCTGGCACACAGTGCTCCTGCAAACTATTTAGGCAGCAAGAAACCTGAATATTGTGTTCGGGTACATGCATTAATCATTTCTCAGACTGCAGCTGTTAATAAGAATTTTTATAATATCTTAGCTGTACAAAGATACAGTATAATGTTTATAAAGGGATTGTGTAGGCCAATTTAAAGTCCGCATTCAAATATATGAAAGTAACTTTTAAAATACAACTGTATTTTGTATGCACTGTACTGAGATTGTAGCTTTGAGCAATGAAGGTAGATTTTTGTATATATATATTTACTGAATGAATCAAGTGAAGTGAAATTTAGGGATAAACAATTGTGTCTAGGTTTGTGGGGCATTCATTGAACCCATCGTAAAGTCAGAAAACTATGAACTTAAATCCAGAGTCCACTGAAATTTATGGTAGGACATACTTTGAACATCTATTCTGAACATTTTTAACGCTAATAAGCAAAGAATTATCAAAAAAAGGACATGGAAAGCTAAACACTGGCATGGGGTACCAATGACATTTTTTAAAAACATACCATACCTTGCTCAGGTCCTCCTTTTCATGCAACTTTTAGGGTAGCAGGAAAAACAACAATCCTATCAATTGTTATGTGGTGTTAAAGAAGAACTTTAGTCGTTTTTAAGAAAATTAAAAGTCAGCAGCTGCACACACTGTAGCTGCTGACCTATAGGGAAAAGACATTTACTATCCCAGGAGTCCAGTGCTGTCTTCACCCAGGCCAATTCTTCACTGATCTTTGGATCCACAGTGCTGCTATCTTGGCTGTGGGAGCTGGCTGCAACTTTCTGCTGTTTCACAATCGACTTCTATGTGACATATCCCAGGAGGTTGCGGGTGGGGAGGGGGGATATCCAAACCCCATAGGTGAAAATTTTAGAAGTTGGAGCAAGTACCCTTAGTACCACAAATACTAGTCATAAAAAGATACCTGCTGCCCCCCCAATAAAAACTTTCAAATATATTGGGGGGTAAATTATTAATACTTTCACTTTTAGGCTAAGCTCCACTGTATGGACAGCATCAGCGACACTGTATTATGGCATTAATGCATGGCTTAAATATAGCAACAACAGTCTAAATTAATTCATTACAGCTTTAATTAAAACGTTTTTTTTAGGTAGATTTGTCTGCAACACCTGATTTCTTCATTCCGTGGAGAGACAATAGTTAGAAATACTGTACAGTCACTGCACAGTATGTAAGCAGCTTCATTATGCCACAATGCAAGAGGGAGAAACAAGGCAGGTTTTATCATGAAATAAAAGAACAGAATGTAATATTTCAGTGACAACAGCCACACATATTGTACATTTGCTAGAGAGTATGTAAGCAACTCGATTATGCAGACATGTAAAAGGGAAAGAAAGGGGAGGTTTTATAATGAAATCAAATTAAAATGTATTATTTTATAGACAATATTCAGAAGTATTGCACAGTTGCTGCAAAGCAAGTAAACAGCTTGATTTGGTTACAGTGTAATGGTAGCAGGTAAGGAGAGGTGCCAGGAGTTAGTAATGGTAGCAGTTCCGCAGGTGGCAGGTGCTGGTTATTGTAGTAGACCAGCAGTGGTGGCAGGAACTGGTATTATTGGCAGTCCAACAGAGAGGGCAGGTGCTGGTAATGGTGGCAGTCCAGGAGAGATGGCAGCAGGTGGTAATGGTGTAAGGTACCATTTTTTTTCAATCTGGATTACAAATTAAAAACATTCAGTTGCGGAATTTAATCATTGCAGTCCACAGTGTCTTTTTCACAAAACTGTCTGCTGCACTGGATGGAAAGTTTCAGCCAGTAGTCTATCCTGGCCATACATTAGTCTATGGGCTCTTCACTTTAAAACATTTTCACATCAGCCCTGGACCCCAAGTAGTATGCATTCATATTGTTTAGGTACTGCCTGTGACTGGCCTCCAGTCAGACCTGCTGTGATTGAAAGCACATTAAAAGTATTCCTTAGTCACCTAGGCTCATCCTTTCAGCTATCTGAAGGACTGGAGTACTTTGAACATGAGAGGAAAAACTGTCACTATCTACAAATACAGCCAAGCGGTTATTCCACATCAGCATTGACAGGTATTTTCTGTACTTTTGTAAAAAATATTCTTAGCCTGAAAAATATATAACTAACACATCCACCACATCTATAAACTGGTAATATGCAATATTTTACAAAGTGGTTCTTCGGTTTAGATAACCTATAAAGTAGGACCCCATACACACTCTTTAATTTTCTGCAGATTCTTGTCTTCAGATTTCCCAAAACCATATAATATGAGGTCAGACCTCAAGAGTTTCAATTTGTATGCAATCAGGCAGGCACTACATAGCTTTGGTAAATCTGAAGGAAAAGATCTGCAGAAAATCTAATAGTATGTATGGGGCCTAAGAGAGTTTGAGTTGAGTGCTTTTAAGACACTGTTACCGTCTCAAAAGATTTCACTAAAACTTTCATTCTTTATCTTTGTGCCCATCCTTGGACAAAAAATGTATTTGTGTGGGAAGCCATGGAAGCTGGCTGTTACTGCCTTCCTATTACATTCAATTCAATAATTACTTCTTCCACGGTGCCAGTAATACACTGAAATATTACAAAGCAGTAAAAAAGGGATATTCATTCGACCATGATTCCACTGCATGGTATTTTATAGTGACACTCAATAGCAGATACAATTGTCAAATAAACATTGTTTATTGCTTGTGACCTAACCCCTTTGAAAAACTAACAATATCAGCAAATATAGCTTCAGGCTTTTTGATGTATAGTCCTCTGGGATATTATTTATACATACCATATGTCTTTATAGGTGAATGTTGAGGTTGGTTAATTAAGGATTCTAGATTTGGCACAAAGTGCTGAGCTATTGTGAATGCAAGTTTATAACTAATTGCATTGGAGATTTGGGTAACTAAAAAAAAATGCAAACCAAAATAGCTGTGCTTAAAGGGACCCTGTTAAGTTAAAACACATTTTGGCTCAAGGGTCCCTACAAAAGAAAAGATTTTAGACAACATTCGATCAACCATATAGGGCAGGGGTGTCAAACTCAATTTCATCACGGGCCCCAGTAGCATTATGGTTGCCTTTAAATGGTCGGTTGTGTCTGTATGACTACCTATCTAGAGCACCCCACCCTTACATAAGAGCTGAGATGAGGGGGGCAGAGACAAAAGGGGCACAGCTGCTCGAGAGATGCGAGGGTCACATTAAATGGCCCACAGGCAGAATTTGGCAGGTACAGCTGAAGGTGTACAAGCCTTTTTTTTGGAAAGAAGTGGACAAGTGCAGCCAGAAAGTTAGTATTCCTCAACCTGTTCAAGTTCTTCAGTTCCAGGGTATCCCAGGCTCCCTATCCCCATCCAAGTTTTACACAAAAAAAGAAACTCCTAGACTGCTTCTTTAGCCAGAGAGAGACTGCTAAAAATACTTTGCTTCTGGCTGACCGTGCGTTCAAGGGATACAATTGGCTCAAACTTTCAGCGGCTCTCTAGGGGTGCCCTACATTTATTGTGCCATTGTTTAGAACTGTCACTGTTCCACAAGGCTTGTGTTATAGGTGTAGGCATCCATGTTTTATATAAAAATGTAAAGTTACACGTCAGTCAAATAGAAAATTAAGCCTTGAGATAAATAGGGAGAAAGGGCTACATGTGCAGTATATAATTTTTCATCCAGGGATTGTTCTATTGCACCAATCTATCCCAATCCTCTTTGTAATCTGTTCATCTTGGAACTTGACTGCTTGTATTGCTAAAACCCTCACAGCTCTTATAAATAAAGCCTTATTTAAGAAAAAAATCCCACTAATATAAAGTGTCTCTCAGCTATTCTCACATTTAAAACTGACATGAAAGTTCAAATGTCAGGCCGCGTACACACGACCGGTTTCCTCGGCAGAATTCAGCAAGAAACTCGACGGGAGACGTATTCTGCTGAGAAAACCGGCCGTGTGTACACTTTTCGCCGAGAAAACTGTTGAGGAACTCGTTGGGCCAAAAAGAGAGCATGTTCTCTATTTCCTCGATGGGCAATGGGAAAATTTGGCTCGACAAGTTTTTTGACAGCCAAACAAGGAACTAGACGGGGAAAACGATGTGTTTCGCCCGTCGGGTTTCTCAGTCGTGTGTACGCGGCCTAATTGGTGAAGTAGGAAGAAGTGAGAAAAGAGGTTAGGCACAGGCTGCATGAAGTACAATGCTGACTGTTAAAATGGCCTGGTTTACAAAGAAGTCAGATTATAGTAAACAAAATATATATTTTAAATGCAGCACATTTGCAGGATTTATATAAATGATATCAATTTGAAACCCCACGCATGCTTTTATCTAAATTGCTCTTAAAATCATGTTAAAGGCTATTTTTTTTTAATTTTGACAGGGGGAGCTACAGACAGCTTCCACCACACTGCTGGGCTCTCAGTGATGCGGGTGTCTGCACCGAGGGGGTTCTTTACTGAGGGGGGACTATAGTTGGTGGGAGGGAGGGATGACACCATTTTTTTCTGCACCAGGTGACGCAAACCCCAAGTGACATTGCAGTGGGGGATATGTGGATATTACAGTGGGGGGGATGTGGATATTACAGGGGGGGGGGGAGATGTGGATATTACAGTGGGGGGGGGGGGTGATGTGGATATTACAGTGGATTACCGTGATAGTGTGCTGTGCAGTAAGGCGACATTGTCAGTGGGAGAGTAGGACGCTCCGGCCTTCCGCTCGAGTCTTCTCTCGCCAGGGACCAGGTAGACCAGACAGTGATACTAACAGGCTGCTAGGTAGGCTCTCCACAGCTCCGTATCCTCTGTGTCCTCCGTGTCCGCCCAGAGATTTACCATCCAGCTCCCCTCGGCTTTACCTGACCCCCCTGGTTCCCTTTTCTCATCCCACAACCAGCAGGTAAGCCACCCACCCACTGTGGATACAGGCGGCCTTCTTTTTCAGGATAAGCTGCTGCTACCCACTCAATGCCTCGGCTCTCCCTTTGCCATAACTCTCCATAAACCCCTCTCCTGTACCCCCACACTATCTCCCCCACTCTAACAACCTATCCGCCATCCATCCGGTGCCAGTTGCACCTTTTCGGGTGGTTTTCGGGTGTTTTTCACCCCTCCACGCCGGCCTGGAAGCAATCGCGGCAGCCGCGACTAGGAAAGGCCGCGGCTTCAACCGTCCCTCGCCATCCCAAGCTCTCCCAAACTCCTAAAACGGCTCAGACACCCCCCCATAGCCCTAGAAAGTAGCTCCTACCCCCACTCGATCCGTCCTGGCCCCTACAGCAGCACCGATCCACCCAATCTGGGAGTTCACCAGCCTGGATCTTGCTGCTGGTTCAGCAGCCATCTCTACTACACCCAGCCCCAACCCCCCCTTGGTGAACACCGTAATACTTGATCCAGGGTTCGTCCGATCGCCTCTCGAGGGGTCAGGAAGGAATTTTTTTCCCTGCCACTGCATATTGGCATAGCATGATCAGGATTTTTTTGCCTTCCTCTGGACCAAGTCAGGATAGAGGATGCAGCTAATCCTTGACTATCCTTCCATCCCCCCTCCCCCCCGGTGTTTGGCGACCATGATTAATCTGCAATACTCAGCAGAGACCATCTGGGGTCTGAGGCGATTTGCCGCAATACTACCAGCCATCACCAAAAAAGCCCTGCAAGCTGAGCGACTCTTTAAAACCGATCGACGATCGACTATCAAGAGTCGCAGCTGCTTGCCACAACCGAAGCACATATCATGTGCTTTGATCAACACAAGATCGGCAGTAAAACACTGACTAGAAATCCATGACTTCATCCTGCAATACGACTTAGACTGCCTCTTTATAACAGAGATCTGGCTCACAGCCGACTGTAACACCATTCTAGAAGAATTGGTGCCAGAAAATTATCGTATTATTACGGAAAACAGAATAGGGCAAAGAGGAGGAGGACTGGCGGTGATCCATAAGATTCATCTGGCGATCACAAAACCAGTCTTTCAAAACCCTCTACCATTTATGGAAACCCTTACTCTACAACTGCAAGCAAACTCCCAGGAGACCGTCCGGATTCTACTCTGCTATAGGCCACCCGGCCCCAAGTCGCAGCTTCTCCCATTATTGACAGACTTTATCTCCACCTATACCCTGAACAGCAAACACCTTTTGCTGCTCGGGGATTTCAACCTCTGGGCCAACTCCCCACAAGACCCCGTGGCCAATGCCTGCATTGACCACCTGGAAGGTCTAGGGCTACAACAACTAGTATGTGGGCCCACACATGCTTCAGGTCATACACTTGATCTCATTTTCAGACAAAATCTGGAAAAAAAAATCTTGGAAAATGAACCGTTGCCATGGTCAGATCACCATGCAATCAAATTCATTATTTCCAATTTCCCCCCCTTAACAAAAACATCAAATCCAGTGACTACACACTGGACTAGATGTCAGAATAAGCTCCACTCGGAACTCTTTAAAGCCACGTTAAGGAAAAAAATAAAAATAATTCAGCCACATCAAACGGCTGAAGAAACACTGGATGCCATAAACACAGCCCTATTACAGTCAGCTGACTTAATAGCGCCGAAACGTAAAACCAACATCCGGAAAACAAACTCCAGCTGGTTCAACAACCAACTGGCGTTACTGAAGCAAGAGCGCAGAAGGGGGGAAGCCGCCTGGAATAGAAGCCCATCAGATAAGAAACCTCTCTATCTACAAGGCAATAACTAAGAAATATCACAAAGAAACCTTCAAGGCCAAGAAAAATTATTTTTCTGAGGCTATCAACAGCGCCCTGAATCGCCCCCGCAAACTCTTCAAGCTGGTCACTCAGACCATGAATCAGATCTTTCATGGAGGGCATAGTGCTCTCCCAGTTGAAGGAGGGTATAATTAGACCCATCTTGAAGAAATCTACCCTGGACCCCAAGGATCCACTCCACCGCCGCCCCATAACAAGCTTAAACACTTTCTCCAAGATTTTGGAGAAAGCAGTGGTGCAACAGCTGCAACAGCATCTAGATACCCACAACCTACTCGACCCATTTAAATCAGGTTTCCGCCCCGTACACGGGACAGAAATGGTATTGCTTAAGATATGGGACAACGCCCTCGAGGCCGCAGACGAAGGAGAATATTGTCTTCTGGTTTTGTTAGACCTGAGCGCAGCTTTCGACACAGTAGACCACAAGCTTTTATTGACCCGGCTAGCTGAAGTAGCCAGAGTCGCAGAAGGCGATTTATCTTGGTTCTCCTCTTTTTTGGAAAACAGATTGCAAATAGTGAAGTTAGGGCCTTTCTTTTCTGAAAAACGCACACCATCATGCGGAGTCCCTCAAGGATCCCCACTGTCACCGGTGTTATTCAACATCTTTTTTTTTTTTTTTTTTTTACTTATCTTTTATTTTTGTTTTCAATAAAGAAAAAGGAAAACAAGTAGTATACAACATCTTATAGCAGATATACATACATATACAAATCAAATTACCAATTCCTCATATTTCATCATCTACCCGATGTTGGTCTATACACCCATCCTTCCCATTTCCTCACTCTCTTAAAGTACTCCCCAGTCCCCCCACCCCCCACCCAAAAAAAAAAAAACAACCCACCCCTCCCCTCCCTCCATCCCCACCCCCCAAAAAAAAATAAAAAAATAAAAATAAAAAATTCTTCTTCTCTTTTCTTCCCTTCCTCAATCCCAGGTTCCCTCCTGAAAGCCTCCTCCCTCATTCCTCCACCATAAGTCTCTTCCCCTCCTCTGTTCTTATAAATTGATTCCAATTTGACCAGGTTTCTTTATATTGCGCCCTCTTATTATGAGCAGAAAGAACCAGGTCTTCCATTGCTCCTACCTCCTGGGTCCGATTAAGCCATCCCGCGATAGATGGGGGCCTTGGGTCCCTCCACCTCAAGGTAATACCCGCCCTTGCTGTATTAACCAGATGACACACTACCAACTTCCTATACTTCTGCTCCGTCATCTGTGATACATGCAGCAAGAAGAAGGCAGGGTCATCTGGAATCAGATCTTCAGTAAATTTTTGGGTGATTCTCCGTACTTCTTCCCAGTACTGTCTGACCTTTCGGCATGACCAAAACACATGTAAAAGCGTTCCTTGTTCCTCCCCACATCTCCAGCAGTTTTCCTCTACTTCGTTATCAAATTTATGTAGCCTTTCTGGGGTATAATACCACTGGGTAAGAAGCTTATAGTTAGCTTCTTGGGTTTTCGAGCATCTTGAAGTGTTAAGAGCCCGGGCGATTATTTGCTTATGCTGGTCTGGGCTGAAACTTCTCCCCAAGTCCCTCTCCCACTTACTAATGCTCGGCATCACATATTCTTCTGGGGTGTGTTCAGAAACCCATACATTTTGGATAGCACTCCAGAGAGTGGCTCCACCCCGCTACAGCTACTCTCCAGTGCCGTCAGTTGTCTTTGAAATTCTATTGCTTGGCCCAAAGATCTCAGGAAATGGCTAACCTGCAATGCTTGCCACATCCTAAGCTCAAATGGGCCACCCACCCTCATTAGCTCCCCTATGGAGGGCCATGAACCCCCTAACACAAAATCTGAGGCCTGATTAAGGCCTTTCTCTCTAAACTTCCCGACTGTGCCCCTCTCCATCCCAGGTGGGAAATTTGGATTTCCTATTATAGGTAATAGTGGTGATTTACCTGGAGAAAGTTTCTTATTTCTGCATATTTTGGCTGAAATTCGTAGGGTAGTCCCTATTATAGGATGTCTCCTAAGGTCCCCCGGGAGTGCTTCATAGCACCACGGTGCTCTATTCAAAGGAACCGGGCTAACATATTGCTCTATTTCCACCCAACGTTTACCCTCCCTGTGCCTGCACCAGTCTACCAGCCTTGTTAAATGTGCTGCTCTATAATATTTCACTATATTTGGGACTGCCATCCCCCCAGAAGCCTTTGGCATTCTCAGCAGATCTCTTTTAATTCTGGCTCGCTTCCCTGCCCATATAGACTTCATGAATAAGGCGTTTACCTGTCTAAGAAAAACTGCTGGGATGGAGATTGGCAAGGCCTGAAACAAATACAGCACCTTTGGTAAAATACACATTTTAACTATACTTCCCCTCCCAAACCACGAGTGCATCCCGAGTCCCCATTTGTCTAGGAGTGCTCTTATTTCATTATATAGTGGGGGGAAATTCAATCTATAAGTGCTTCTTATGTCCGATGCAATGTGTGTCCCCAGATATTTTAAGGCCTTATCCCATTTAAACTTATAGTTCTTTTTTAGTACCTCTCCCATTTGGCTTGGAACCTCAATGCTCATTGCTTCTGATTTGTTATTATTTATTTTCAG
Organism: Rana kukunoris; assembly: GCA_029574335.1. Lineage (NCBI taxonomy): Eukaryota > Metazoa > Chordata > Amphibia > Anura > Ranidae > Rana > Rana kukunoris. Next base: position 253,137,968 of record CM056050.1, on the reverse strand, counting down.
ATTAGATAGTCTTCCATACATCTCAATTTCTCTTATTAGGTTGGGTAATGACACGTGGGGGTTAGTCACTGCAAAGAGCAGGTCGTCTGCGTATGCTGCCACTTTATGTGTCCGCTCTCCCATCTGTAGCCCCTGAATATCCGGATTTTGCCGGATTTTATTTAATAGTGGTTCCAATGTGAGAGCGAACAACAGTGGCGACAGGGGACACCCCTGTCTTGTTCCGTTCGAAATCTTGAAGGGACGTGATATTACGCCGTTTACTCTTACTGAGGCCCGTGGGTTCGTGTAGACACTCATAATCCATCTGACCATCCGATTTCCCAAACCCACCTGTCTCAGCACTTCTTCCAAAAACCACCAATTCACCCTATCAAAAGCCTTTTCGGCATCGGTATTCAGGAATACACAGGGAATCTTTTTTTCTCCAGCCCAGTGCACCAGGTTAAGAGTTTTAATCGTGTTGTCCCTGGCCTCGCGTCCAGGGACGAACCCTACCTGGTCTAGATCTACTAACTGTGTTATCCATGGTTGGAGTCTAGAGGCAATAATTTTTGAAAAGAGTTTTAAGTCCGCATTCAACAATGAAATTGGCCTGTAGCTGCCGCATTCCGCCGGATCCTTCCCGTCTTTAGGGATCACGGTAATGTGGGCTAAGAGTGCATCCGGAGGGAATGCCGCAGCTCAGCCCAACTCATTGTAAAATTTTGACATCTGCCCTGTTAGAATCGTGGGAAATTCTTTATAGTAGCTTATTGGGAAACCGTCAGGCCCTGGGGCTTTCCCCGATTTTACTTTTTTAAGGGTTTCCTCAACCTCCATAGTGGTAATAGGGCTCTCTAGACACTCCCGAGCTGGGGATGGCAGTCTAAGCATTCCTGCATCAGAGAGATAGTCTTTTATCCCCCCCCTTGTATTGTCTACTGGAGGTAGGTTATATAGTGAGGAATAAAACTCCCTAAATCTCTGGGCTATTTCTCTTGGTTTTTTTACTAACTGTCCTCCTTTTTCTTTAATTTGCGGTACATAAATTGCCCTGTTCTTTTCCTTCAGTTTCCCTGCCAGTAATTTACTGCATTTATCCCCCAGCTCGTAATTCACCTTTTTACCTCTTTGTATAGTGGCTTTGGCTTTAAATCGCATAATCTCTGCAATCTGTCTTCTTAATTGACCTAATTCCCTTCCTACTGTAGGTAATTGTGTTTTTTTATGTTGGAGTTCCAGTCTCTGGATCTCCAGTAGTATTTCCCTGATCTGTTTCTCCCGTTTTTTTTTTCAAGTATGATCCATGTTTTATCAGGATTCCCCTAATGACTGTCTTGTGGGCCTCCCACACCATTCCTGGGTCACTCCCTGGCGTATCGTTGACCTGAAAGTATGCCACAATCTCCTTTTCCACATCTTTTTTTACCTCTGGGTTATGTAGCAAACTTTCATTCAACCGCCAAATTCTATCTTGCGTGAATACTGCACTGGAGAGGGAGATACACAGACTAATCGGGGCGTGGTCTGACCACGTTATGTTTCCAATTGTTATATCCTTAACTGCTGTAATCAAATAGTGGGGGATCAGGAAAAGATCAATTCGAGAATATCTCTGGTGCGGGTTTGAGAAGAAGGTGTAGTCTTTTTCATCTGGGTGTAATATCCTCCAGGCATCTACTAGCTGCGCTTCGTGTAGTTTCTTTATTATCCCCCTTCTAATATTCCCTGGGATTGATGATGTCCCCGAGGAAGTGTCTAATCTAGGATCAAGCGTGATGTTGAAGTCCCCCCCCACTATTAATTTACCCTCTGCAAAATCTCTGAGCTCTGTTAGGGTTCTTCTAAGAAATACGTCCTGATTATTGTTTGGTACATACATAGTGGCCAGGGTCACTTTGACCTCTCCTATGTTCCCTTTCAGGAAAAGAAACCTACCATTGGGGTCTGAATATTTATCTTGAAGCCTCCAGGCCACCCGGTTGGATATCAGAATCGAGACTCCCTTAGACTTTGCCTCCTGATTCATCGCATGGTATACGCATGGGAAGAATCTATTCTGTAAAAATGGTAGATCCCCTGCCCTGAAGTGGGTCTCTTGCACGTATGCAACATCTGTCCCCCAATTCCTTAGGTCTTTCAACATCATCCTGCGCTTTTCTGGGATATTTAATCCTTTAGCATTTAATGACGTTACTCTTAATGCCTCCATCTCCAATTTCAGATAGGGATCTGGTAGGTAAAAGAGAACAGAGGATGAGAACTAGAGAGAAACCAGGGAGGAAGAAAAAAAAAAAAAAAAGGGGACCCCCCCAACCCCCCTCCCTCCCTTAATCTATCCCCCACCCCCCCTTCTATGTCCCTAACAGGGAAAAAAACACCCTGGACTGGATCCTTTCTCCAATCACCACCGTGGGTGTATACCTACTATAGGGGAAGTAACAAGACCGGTCATGTGGCTCCACCTCATCTCCTTCCCCCCCCCCGACTCTAGTTCAATCTCTGCCTCTCCCAGAGACTGCTTGTTGTCTTCTCTCACTCCTATCCACACCCCCGTTCAAACCCACATTTTCTATTTATTTATTTCCCCCCTTATTTCCCCACTACCCTTCTCCTTCACACTTCTTCTCAATTAATTATCTCTCCCTCGTTCCCCTATCTTGGTCCATATAATCCAAAGCGGGACAGGTTAGATAGGGTAGGGAAGAAAAAACCATCCAGGATTTGAATCTGGTCAAAATGGCCTACTTTTATAGGAGTGAGAGAAGAGAACACCCCATATAACTAATATAACCCCACCCACTGCAGAATCCCCTTTCATAAATACCAACCTATTCTAGAGGGGGCCACTTTCAGATCTACATATACTACTTTCCCTACTTTCCCTGATCCTTCATCCAGCCCACCCACAGCGCCCCCCTAGACATCCCTCCAAAGGTGCCCGTAGTTTGGGGAGCCAGAAGTAGCGGACCTCGCTCTAAATCCCTCCTTTCTGGCCCCAACCTCCCCCCCACAACAAGTTCCCCCCCCCATCCTCTTTTTGATATCATCAGCAGCCAAAAACTGCTCTATCACTCATATGAAGACGACACGCAACTGTACTTCCGCATTTGCAATAAAAAGGATCACCACCTCAATCTAGAGACATGCCTCTCTTTGATAAAGGACTGGATGACAAAGAGTTATCTAAAACTCAATGGAGCGAAAACAGAACTCCTTCTGTTTCACGCCAAACGTAAGAATCTACCTGCAACAACGTGGAGTCCCCCACCCATTCTAGGTAAAATTATTACCCCTAGCGCCAAAGTCAAAAGCCTCGGGGTCATTTTCGACTCCTATATGACTATGGACGCACAAATAGGGTCAGTAGTCAGCGGATCTAACCATCTGCTGCGCCTACTAAATAGGCTCATCCCTTTTATCCCCAAAGAAGACATAGCGGTCGTGGTGGGAGCAGTTGTAAACTCAAGATTGGACTATGCAAATGCCCTTTACCTCGGACTCCCAAGGTACCAAATCGCTCATCTACAAGTCGTTCAAAATACGGCCGCTAGACTTGTGACTGGAAAAAAACCTTGGGAATCAATCTCACCCTCACTGAGATCCCTTCACTGGTTACCAGTAAAAGACAGAATTACTTTTAAAGCACTCTGTCTAACGCATAGATGTATCCATGGGAATGCCCCCCATTATTTATGTGAAAAAATAAAAGCCCATAACCCCAATCGCATCTTGCAATCCACTGATCAAAATCTCCTGCAGATACCGAAAGGCGGACACAAATCCAAAGGAGATAGAAGATTCGCGGTCCAAGGTCCCAGACTATGGAACGCTTTGCCAACCAGTATTCGGTTGGAGGAGAACTACTTAGCATTCAGGAGAAAGATCAAGACTCATCTCTTTTGATACCAAAGGAGACAGGAACAACAAGCGCCCAGAGGCGATTCAGTTCGCATGTGCCGCGCTATATACGTTTTCATTCATTCATTCATTACAGTGGAGATTTTTTTTTTGCCGATCCGAAAAATGATCTGATCCGTGACTTCTGATCCGAGGAACGATCCAAACCGTGAGTTTTTTGATCCGTTGCACCCCTACTTTTAAGGGAGCCTGACTGCATCAGAGTGATTAAACAAGGATTCAAAGGAACTTTAAAGAATAGAAAATGTATAGGATCCTATCTTTAGGGGGTTGTCCCCTTAAAAGTTGGCAGTTCATACCGTCCAGAGTTATTTCATATATTTCAGGGATTGCGCTGTTGAAATTGATGTAGTTTTCTCCCATGTCCCCCACTGTATTATGTATTATCAGGATGTATCACTGTCCATGTTTGATGTATCATTAATGTTGGAGAGAGTCTGTTAGGGCCACAAAAATTATGAAGTTAATTAAAGTGGTCCAGCCCCCAAAATGGATCTTGTAGCTTCTGACTTTTTATAAAGGGACACTTTCCTGTCCAGGGATCCAGTGTTGTCCCCACCCCGGCTAGTTCTTCACAACCCTTCAGGTTCCAGATATCGGCATCTTTAGTGTGGGAAGTCGGCTTTAACAGCTTGCAGCTTCACAGCTAGATTCCTACTGCATGAGCCACACTGCACTTTGTGGATGGTCCCGCAGCCTTCTGGGACCTGTGACGTGTCCCAGAAGGAGATACGGGAGATCTGAGAAAAGGCAATCCGAGAGAAAGTGGGAGCGGGTACCTGTCAAAACTAATTACACACTCCTAGCGCCAAAGTCAAAAGCCTCTGGGTCATTTTCGTCTCCTACATGACTATGGACGCACAAATAGGGTCAGTAGTCAGCGGATCTAACCATCTGCTGCGCCTACTAGGTAGGCTCATCCCTTTTATCCCCAAAGAAGACATAGCGGTCGTGGTGGGAGCAGTTGTAAACTCAAGATTGGACTATGCAAATGCCCTTTACCTCGGACTCCCAAGGTACCAAATCGCTCGTCTACAAGTCGTTCAAAATACGGCCGCTAGACTTGTGACTGGAAAAAAACCTTGGGAATCAAACTCACCCTCACTGAGATCCCTTCACTGGTTACCAGTAAAAGACAGAATTACTTTTAAAGCACTCTGTCTAACGCATAGATGTATCCATGGGAATGCCCCCCATTATTTATGCGAAAAAATAAAAGCCCATAACCCCAATCGCATCTTGCGATCCAAAATCTCCTGCAGATACCGAAAGCCGGACACAAATCCAAAGGAGATAGAAGATTCGCGGTCCAAGGTCCCAGACTATGGAACGCTTTGCCAACCAGTATTCGGTTGGAGGAGAACTACTTAGCATTCAGGAGAAAGATCAAGACTCATCTCTTTTGATACCAAAGGAGACAGGAACAACAAGCGCCCAGAGGCGATTCAGTTCGCATGTGCCGCGCTATATACGTTTTTATTCATTCATTCATTACAGTGGAGATTTTTTTTTTGCCGATCCGAAAAATGATCTGATCCGTGACTTCTGATCCGAGGAACGATCCAAACCGTGAGTTTTTTGATCCGTTGCACCCCTACTTTTAAGGGAGCCTGACTGCATCAGAGTGATTAAACAAGGATTCAAAGGAACTTTAAAGAATAGAAAATGTATAGGATCCTATCTTTAGGGGGTTGTCCCCTTAAAAGTTGGCAGTTCATACAGTCCAGAGTTATTTCATATATTTCAGGGATTGCGCTGTTGAAATTGATGTAGTTTTCTCCCATGTCCCCCACTGTATTATGTATTATCAGGATGTATCACTGTCCATGTTTGATGTATCATTAATGTTGGAGAGAGTCTGTTAGGGCCACAAAAATTATGAAGTTAATTAAAGTGGTCCAGCCCCCAAAATGGATCTTGTAGCTTCTGACTTTTTATAAAGGGACACTTTCCTGTCCAGGGATCCAGTGTTGTCCCCACCCTGGCTAGTTCTTCACAACCCTTCAGGTTCCAGATATCGGCATCTTTAGTGTGGGAAGTCGGCTTTAACAGCTTGCAGCTTCACAGCTAGATTCCTACTGCATGAGCCACACTGCACTTTGTGGATGGTCCCGCAGCCTTCTGGGACCTGTGACGTGTCCCAGAAGGAGATACGGGAGATCTGAGAAAAGGCAATCCGAGAGAAAGTGGGAGCGGGTACCTGTCAAAACTAATTACACACTCCTAGCGCCAAAGTCAAAAGCCTCTGGGTCATTTTCGTCTCCTACATGACTATGGACGCACAAATAGGGTCAGTAGTCAGCGGATCTAACCATCTGCTGCGCCTACTAGGTAGGCTCATCCCTTTTATCCCCAAAGAAGACATAGCGGTCGTGGTGGGAGCAGTTGTAAACTCAAGATTGGACTATGCAAATGCCCTTTACCTCGGACTCCCAAGGTACCAAATCGCTCGTCTACAAGTCGTTCAAAATACGGCCGCTAGACTTGTGACTGGAAAAAAACCTTGGGAATCAAACTCACCCTCACTGAGATCCCTTTACTGGTTACCAGTAAAAGACAGAATTACTTTTAAAGCACTCTGTCTAACGCATAGATGTATCCATGGGAATGCCCCCCATTATTTATGCGAAAAAATAAAAGCCCATAACCCCAATCGCATCTTGCGATCCAAAATCTCCTGCAGATACCGAAAGCCGGACACAAATCCAAAGGAGATAGAAGATTCGCGGTCCAAGGTCCCAGACTATGGAACGCTTTGCCAACCAGTATTCGGTTGGAGGAGAACTACTTAGCATTCAGGAGAAAGATCAAGACTCATCTCTTTTGATACCAAAGGAGACAGGAACAACAAGCGCCCAGAGGCGATTCAGTTCGCATGTGCCGCGCTATATACGTTTTCATTCATCCATTCATTACAGTGGAGATTTTTTTTTTGCCGACCCGAAAAATTATCTGATCCGTGACTTCTGATCCGAGGAACGATCCAAACCGTGAGTTTTTAGATCCGTTGCACCCCTACTTTTAAGGGAGCCTGACTGCATCAGAGTGATTAAACAAGGATTCAAAGGAACTTTAAAGAATAGAAAATGTATAGGATCCTATCTTTAGGGGGTTGTCCCCTTAAAAGTTGGCAGTTCATACCGTCCAGAGTTATTTCATATATTTCAGGGATTGCGCTGTTGAAATTGATGTAGTTTGATGTAGTTTTCTCCCATGTCCCTCACTGTATTATGTATTATCAGGATATATCACTGTCCATGTTTGATGTATCATTAATGTTGGAGAGAGTCTGTTAGGGCCACAAAAATTATGAAGTTAATTAAAGTGGTCCAGCCCCCAAAATAGATCTTGTAGCTTCTGACTTTTTATAAAGAGACACTTTCCTGTCCAGGGATCCAGTGTTGTCCCCACCCCGGCTAGTTCTTCACAACCCTTCAGGTTCCAGATATCGGCATCTTTAGTGTGGGAAGTCGGCTTTAACAGCTTGCAGCTTCAAAGCTAAATTCCTACTGCATGAGCCACACTGCACTTGTGGATGGTCCCGCAGCCTTCTGGGACCTGTGACGTGTCCCAGAAGGAGATACGGGAGATCTGAGAAAAGGCAATCCGAGAGAAAGTGGGAGCGGGTACCTGTCAAAACTAATTACACACAACCCCCCAAAAAATAATTCCAAATTAGGTAGAGGACGGGGTGAAGGATAGCATAAAGTGGAACTTCCCCTTTTGGTGAAGTTCCGCTTGAAAGTTGTTGCTAAGGATTTTTGTATCTAGCCGTTTTCTGGTTCTCCCATTTGTCTGCTTCAGGTTTCCCATATTAGCTATCTCCAGGAAGACTTTTTTTTACTATCATCTGTCAACAGGCAGATCTGCTATTTTTCAATTAACCCGTGATTGGCCGTGGACTTTTTAGAGGGAAAACTTGGCTACCAATAGTGTATCTGGTTTACCTTTAAATATTTTTACCTATAGATCGTCTAAAACCCTGAGCTGTCCTGCCCTCCCTCCCTTAGTCGTGGTTATCCTTTGTTAGGGTGTCACCCATATTTGTGTGTGGACAGTGTAATTAAATTGATTTAATGGACTGTTTGCATGTACTTGGTGACCAAGCTTTAGTGTTTGGTATTAATTTAAAGTTTGGTTATTCAGGGTTAAAATTTAAATAAGGTTTGTAACGAGACCCTTGCTTGCTCGGTTCCACTCTCCCGACACTCCTCTGCTGCTATTTAATCAGATTGCAGATCGCAACGTCTCGGTTCGATCATTTAAGGCTCCAGGATTCGAACTACAGCTATGTGCCATTCGAAATCCATCAGAACAAACACCAGGCAGGCTGTATGTAAGTTCAAACAGGAAAACTATTTTATTGGATGCACACAACACACTTTAATACAGCAGTTTTGAACACCCGGCCCCCAACAACCGCTTTCCTATTGGTCAATTGTAAAGTACATTGTAGTTCTCAATTAGGTCCTCTTAGCCATGCAAATGAGGACTTGAAACAGGGTCAGCAGGGATTGGTCCGATAGCTTGAATAGAAGGTGTCATGATCCATGTCATGGCTTTGGTCACCTGCTGGTGGCACTGTTTCTCCCAGCAACAGGGGTGCAGTTCTGGTGTCCGCCAGCGGGTGTCTCCCATGGAATGGACTCCTCTCTAATTGGGATGAACTGCTACAGGTGTATATAAGCCCGCCCTGCACTACAATCCAGGCTTCAGTATTTTTCCTTGTCAGCCTGTTACCTGCCTGATCTGCTAGCTGGAGCCAACCTGTCCCTGATTTGATCTCTACCTTGTGCTGGACTCTCCTGATTTGATCCCTGCCCTGTCCTGGACTCTGCTTCCCCTTGTTCCTCACATCCCTGCTTGACCTGGTATATATGCTCCCACCTTGTATATATTTGTTGATTATTGGATTGATGTTTGCTGTGTTATGCTTGCTTGTCTTGGGGGTTTTACACGATTGTTTCACGTGTGCTTAACCTTTTATTAAACGTATATTTTGTCACTATCCTGGTGCCTATTGACTTTAGTGCAGCCCATTGACCTGTTGCCTAGTATTGGATGCCTGCATAGGCATCCCCCTGACATAATACCGAAGCCATATAAACAGGTCGGCTGCACTTGGGAAATTGGTTCTGGCACTTGCCATTCTAAATATGCTTCTGGAAGATATCTTGTACCTGTCACTCCTGGCAACAGATGACAGAGATTTCTGCTATCAGGAATTAAAGGAACACACTAGAGAGCAGTTATTGGAATGTATCCGTATGGCTCATGTTTTTGTTGATCGTGGCAGTTTTTTGTTTGAGGATGTGCAGCCATTGATTCAGATCTGCACAGAGTTGGCCCGGTCTGATGCTGCTAGTGGACGTGATGATTATACGCCTCCTTTTAGTGCAGATCAGGTAGAGTCTTTGGTGTGGCTGTTGGAAGATGACTCAGCCTTTTTTCATGAGCATTACTCAGCTTGTCCTCAACAGGTGCTTGCAGCATGCATTGATTCTGTGCAGTCTCTGGTCAGACAAACTGTGTGCAAACCTGACTTTGTGAAACCATTATTACAAGCTTGGTCCAGTTTGTTGTACTCAGCCCCTGTCAGCTGCCAACCATCCATTTCTTTGTCTAGTTACCAACCTGCTGGGATGCCTTTTTCTTTACACCCAATTCCCACTTTTGCTGAACAATACACCCTGCTAACAACAAAGAACCAATCCCCTGTTTCCTCCTGCTGCACTTACCCTGCCTTTAACTCTTCTGCTGCTTCTCAACTGCCTCCGTCCGTTCCACCAAAATCCTCAGTGGTGAAACCAAAGAAAAAGAAAAGTTTTTTTCCAACCCACTCGATCCTGCCACTAACCCAGCCTGTCTCCACACCAACCATCCTGCTCCAGTCCGCTTGCATGCCAGCACCTGCTGTTTTGTCTGATGTGCCCGTTGCCCAGTCTACAGTTCCAGTACCTGCTGCCCAGCTTAAAGGTCCAGTACCTGCTATCCAGTCCGATGCACCTGCTGTTCTTCCTGTTGTGCCAGCACCTGCTGTTTTGTCTGATGTGCCCGTTGCCCAGTCTACAGTTCCAGTACCTGCTGCCCAGCTTAAAGGTCCAGTACCTGCTATCCAGTCCGATGCACCTGCTGTTCTTCCTGTTGTGCCAGCACCTGCTGTTCTGTCTGATGTGCCCGTGCCTGTGCCTGTTCCGGTGTCTCCAGTTCCTGTGGTTCCAGTGTCTCCAGTTCCTGTTCCGGTGTCTCCAGCTCCTGTGGTTCCTGTTCCGGTGTCTCCTGTTCCTGTTCCGGTGTCTCCTGTTCCGGTGTCTCCTGTTCCTGTTCCAGTTCCTGTTCCAGTGTCTCCAGTTCCTGTTCCAGTGTCTCCAGTTCCTGTTCCGGTGTCTCCAGTTCCTGTTCCGGTGTCTCCAGTTCCTGTTCCGGTGTCTCCAGTTCGTGTGTCTCCTGTTCGGGTATCTCCAGTTCCTGTTCGTGTGTCTCCAGTTCCAGTTCCTGTTCGGGTGTCTCCAGTTCCAGTTCCTGTTCGGGTGTCTCCAGTTCCAGTTCCTGTTCGTGTGTCTCCAGTTCCAGTTCCTGCTTCTCTAGTTCGTGTGTCTCCAGTTCCTGTTGTCCACCTTGGTGTCCTGGTTACTGGTTTCCAGCCTGACATGCTTGGTTTCCGGTCCAACATACCCGGCTTCCCGTCTGATGTCCCGGTGCCTGACTTTAAGTTTGTGTCACTTTCCCAGCCTAATGACCCTGAGTTCGCCGCCCTGCCTGTTTTCACCCTTAGATACCAACTTCCAGACCCTGGTGGAGGTAGGATGCAGTTTCCGTTTCCGGACTTGGGGGGCTGGTCTCCCAATGGGTTAAAGAACTTTGACCGAAATACTTTTTGGGACTCTTCTGCATCCACGTGCACTACCAGGACAAGGGCAGAATGGGGTGTCCAGAGGCCACCCCTTGGGGGGGGGAACTGTCATGATCCATGTCATGGCTTTGGTCACCTGCTGGTGGCACTGTTTCTCCCAGCAACAGGGGTGCAGTTCTGGTGTCCGCCAGCGGGTGTCTCCCATGGAATGGACTCCTCTCTAATTGGGATGAACTGCTACAGGTGTATATAAGCCCGCCCTGCACTACAATCCAGGCTTCAGCATTTTTCATTGTCAGCCTGTTACCTGCCTGATCTGCTAGCTGGAGCCAACCTGTCCCTGATTTGATCTCTACCTTGTGCTGGACTCTCCTGATTTGATCCCTGCCCTGTCCTGGACTCTGCTTCCCCTTGTTCCTCACATCCCTGCTTGACCTGGTATATATGCTCCCACCTTGTATATATTTGTTGATTATTGGTTTGATGTTTGCTGTGTTATGCTTGCTTGTCTTGGGGGTTTTACACGATTGTTTCACGTGTGCTTAACCTTTTATTAAACGTATATTTTGTCACTATCCTGGTGCCTATTGACTTTAGTGCAGCCCATTGACCTGTTGCCTAGTATTGGATGCCTGCGTAGGCATCCCCCTGACAGAAGGACTGCTATGTGTAATGACACAGAAGCCCCATGGGGCAATCAATGTACACAAACAGCCAGACACAGAACAATGCTTTTCCTCCAGACCATGGAGACGTCTGGAGGGGGGGGGGGGGTTAGCCTTATGACAGGGCAGAAGACCCCCCACTGTGTAACTGATTTCAAGGAGAAACACTTCCGCATTTCAAGGTCCATGACAAGGTTAACAGGTGGATAAACAGTTTTAAATTATATGTTTTTAACCCCATTAAAAGGTATGCAGCCTATTATTATTCAGTATTATTGTCTTATTGTTTATGTGCTTAACTTTGCTCTTTTAGGTTGTTTTGGGTATTGGTGTGTTGCAATGTGTGATATCCAATCCCATGTATGCAAGGCCATCTTTAACGTAGGGCAAAAGAGGAAGCTGCCCTGGGCCCTGTCATTTCTGTGGGGCCCAAAGCAGCTGCCTCATACTTTCCAACTATCCCAGTTTAAATTCCCTTGCCCCTTGAAGTTTTAGTCCTTTGCTGTGTCCTGATATCTCAGTGTGAATTGCTGCTACTCATTCTGTCCAGCTCTGCCCTATTGTTGTGTACAGGTGACACACTTGCAAACCCTGTGTTTACATGTACAGTACAGACCAAATGTTTGGACACACCTTCTCATTCCAAGATTTTTCTTTATTTTCATGACTATGAAAATTGTAGAGTCACACTGAAGGCATCAAAACTATGAATTAACACATGTGGAATTAAATACATAACAATGTGAAACAACTGAAAATAGTAGCCACCTTTTGCAGCAGACACATCTCTAGAACAACTGTTAAGAGGAGACTGTGTGAAAGAAAGGCAACAAGCAGAAGAGACTTCTTTGGGCTAAAGAACACAAGGAATGGACATTAGACCAGTGGAAATCTGTGCTTTGGTCTGATGAGTCCAAACTTGAAATCTTTGGTTCCAACCACCGTGTATTTGTGTGCCGTGGAAAAGGTGAACGGATGGACTCCACATGCCTGGTTCCCACCATGAAGCATGGAGGAGGAGGTGTGATGGTGTGGGGGTGCTTTGCTGGTGACACTGTTGGGGATTTATTCAAAATTGAAGGCAGACTGAACCAGCATGGCTACCACAGCATCTTGCAGTGGCATGCTATTCCATCCGATTTGCGTTTAGTTGCACCATCATTTATTTTTCAACAGGACAATGACCCCAAACACACCTCCAGGCTGTGTAAGGGCTATTTGACCAAGAAGAAGAGTGATGGGGTGCTGCGCCAGATGACCTGGCCTTCACAGTCACCGGACCTGAACCCAATCGAGATGGTTTGGGATGAGCTGGACCGCAAAGTGAAGGCAAAAGGGCCAACAAGTGCTAAGCATCTCTGGGAACTCCTTCAAGACTGTTGGAAGACCATTTCAGGTGACTACCTCTTGAAGCTCATCAAGAGAATGCCAAGAGTGTGCAAGGCAGTAATGAAAGCAAAAGGTGGCTACTTTGAAGAACCTAGAATATGACATATTTTCAGTTGTTTCACACTTTTTTGTATTTAATTCCACATGTGTTAATTCATAAACGCCTACTTCCGGCCCTTGGAGTGGCATTGCTCTACTTGCTATTTTATAAATGGAATTACCGTATTTATCGCCCTATAGCGCGCACTGGCGTATAGCGCGCACCCCCAACCTAGAAGGGAAAATTCAGAAAAAAAAGAAATTACTTACAGTTTGAATGCCGCTCATCGGTGTCTTGCCCGGCGTCCATCTGCGGCCTTGGTGGTGTCCTCCCTGCTTCTTCCGCGCTGTTTTTGAGCCGATCCCCGCTTCCCGCACTGTGTTTGAACAGCGCCGCCGACATATATACCGAGCGCAGTACACTTGGGCATGCTCGGCTCCTCTCGCATAAAGGCTAGGAGGCGGCACAGGGCGTGACCGCGAGTGGAGCCGAGCATGGCCGAGTGTACCCGAGTGTACTGCGCTCGGTATATGTCGGCGGCGGCATTCAAACACAGCGCGGGAAGCGGGGATCGGCGTATATCTCGCACCAACGATTTTCCCCTGATTTTAAGGGGAAAAAGTGTGCGGTATACGCCGATAAGTGCTGAAAATTTGGAACCATAGACTTCCATAGTTAAACAAATTATATTCATAAAACAGCAGAGACAGGAAGTAGAGAGCACTTGCCTCAAAAGAACCAAGCTACTGGTACCAGGCAGTTTTTGGAGAGCAATCCAAAGATAAGGCTTAAGGTAAGATAAGTGGTTAAAACATTACACATAAGCTGGCTATACATTAGTAGAATGTACAAACATTCATTCGAAAATCTGCTAGTGCGTGGCTAGCTTATCTTCCTTCTGTTCTTTTAAATTATTTTATGTAATTCTCCTTTAAATAAGGCAATTAGTGTTGCAATGCTAAAGAATTTGTGGCCTAATGCTGCCACCCAGAGGCGACTGTAAACTGAATTATGTCAATTATCTCAGGAAAAAGTTAAGGGGCATTTTATTATTATTCGGAAAGGGCTTCTGCATAGGATAGGTCCTCTGTTCTTTATCTTAAACTTTTTAAGAACTTTAGCCCCTCTGACACACCAGGTTGAGTGTACACACATTCAATAATCACAGGATTTTTCTGTAATTAATATTTAGTACCCAATTGTAGTACTAAAAAAGAAAACAGGCACCAAATCAGGTGGTAAAGGCAAACTTAATATATTAGGCTCCATTTACAGAAACAAATCACATGTGGTATGTAGGTGTCCAGACATATTCTCCATAAATATTGCAATAACTGTCAATTCATTATATTGTTCTGCTGTATTTACCGCAACATGCTGAAAGGAGCAGGTGATTAGGACCACCTACCAACCAATCACCTGCTGGTTAACAGGTTGCACAGACATGAAAGCCCAGTTCACACGCTATTTTTGAAATCGCAGCCCGCAAGAGAACCAAGGTTCCCAGTTTGGGTACAAATACCAGTGCGGGCGGTGTGCCGTTAGGATTAATGGCACCCTCCCATGGGTCCTGTGTGAGTGGTTGCGACTACTAGTATTTGTGTGGATCCCTCAGCTGCCCCACCGACACAGAAGATGTGAACCTAGCCTATAAGGCCCCTTTCACACTGGGGCGGGGGAGGTGTCGGCGGAAAAGCGCCACTGTTTTTAGCTGCGGTTTACCGTCAAATTTGCTGCGCTATTTAGCCACTAGCGGGGTGCTTTTAGCCCCTCACTAGCTGCCGAGAAAGGGTTAAAAACACCACAAAGCACCTCTGCAGAGGCACTTTGCCGGCAGTATAGCCACGGTGCCCCATTGATTTTAATGGGTAGGAGCGGTGGAAGAGCGGTATACACAGTGCTTCTTCTCTGATCCAGAGAGGCTGCTAGCAGGACTTTTTTTTACATTTTGGATAGAGTGGAGAGGAATTAGAACACCTGTCAGATTTATATTGCTGTCTGTGCCCCCCTAAGGAGATTTACCTTCTCTAGGTGTTCTGTACCATTATTATTGAAAGTGAAAGTAAAAGAAAATCCCAAATTTTGTGTTGTCCCCAAAAAGTAATAAGGGGGAAATCTTCCAATGGCGACACTAGTTCTGGTAACCTTGAGGTCCCCAAAAGAATTCCCTTAATTTGTAGGGATTTCCTCTGACTTCCTGTTTGGCTATGGGACAGGAAGTCGAGGGAAATCTCCACAATGGAACACAGATGGTGAAAAAATTTCATCTGACAGAGGTAATAACCCTTCCTTGCTCTATCCATAATGAAAAAAATGCCTATAGTTCTACTTTAATTATCGCTTACTGAGTATGCAGCTTCTTAGGCCCCATACACACGATCGGATATATCCGATGAAAACGGTCCGCGGACCATTTCCATCGGATATGTCCGATCGGGAGTTTGATCCGATGGCGTGTACACACCATCGGATCAAATTCCCCGCCGCCGGACGGCGCGGTGACGTGGCGATGACGCGGCGGTGACGTTGACGCCGCCGCGTCACCGCTACGTCACCGCACCAGGAAGTAAAACACTTCCGCGCATGCGCCGAATCCATTCGGCAGCGGCGCGGCGGCGGTGGGAGCCGACATGTCTGCTGGTAAGTGTACTAACCAGCAGACATGTCGGGCGGACAGATTCCCACCGGATAGATTTCAAAGCTTGCTTTGAAATCTGTCGGGTGGACAAATCTGTCCGCTAGCCCATACACACGAGCGGAGATGTCTGCTGAAACGGTCCATCGGACCGTTTTCAGCGGACATATCCCCTCGTGTGTACGCGGCCTTAGTCTTGTAGCCCTGGTTCACCTTGGTGCGATTTGACATGTCAAATCAGCGGCAATTGCCAGAAATGGCACCGTCCTAATCTTTGCTGCGCCGCACTAATTTTAAAAAGTAATTTCTGTATTACTTTTTCCGATTTCGGGGTGCGATCTACATTGACATCTGTGCAGAAACCCGCACAGATGTCTGTGAAATCGCAGCCAAAATCAGGACTGACATGCGGGTGTGAAATCGTGAAAGTTCATTCTCGCAGCTCAGTGTGAACCTGGGCTAAATCTTTACCTATAATCCAGTTTTAGCAGGTGTCATAGGCACTGCCAACAGTTTCCTATTTCAGGATGGCTAATTTCTCTTGCAAAGTCCTATAGATCCACCCTTGCATAAAGGAACTACAGTTGTGTCTCCCTACACTGTGTGCATAAATAGAAACTTACAGCTCCATAGCCTTGGATGGCAAGGCACTCCCCTGCTCCTCCCTCTTCATCCCACTTTCTTCTGCAAGCTAATAGACTGGCTGGAGGCTGCACTGTGAACTGTTAGCTCTTTTGTGTAAGGAGCCAACATTGCTGAGCATGGGTAGCAGTGGCGGCTGGTGCTCAAAAATTTTGGGGGGCGCAAACGGAAAAAAAATTGCAGCCTCACTGTGCCTATCAAACGCAGCCACTGTGCCATCAATTGTCACCACTGTGCCATGACATCAATTGTCACCACTGTGCCATGCCATCAAACGCAGCCGCTGTGCCATAAATTGTCAACACTGTGCCATGCCATCAAATGCAGCCGCTGTGCCATCAATTGTCACCACTGTACCGTGCCATCAAACGCAGCCGCTGTGCTATCAATTGTCACCACTGTGCCATGCTATCAAACGCAGCCGCTGTGCCATCAATTGTCACCACTGTGCCCATTGTTGCCACTGTGCATGTCACTGTGCTGTGCCCTTTAATTGTTGCCACTGTACCCATTGTTGTCACTGTGCTGTGCCCTTTGTCGCCTCTGTGCCCATTGTTGTCACTGTGCTGTGCCCTTTTTCGCCTCTGTGCCCGTTTTTTTTGTTTGTTTTTTTACTACAGGAGAGGGGGGCGGCGCCTGAGCGCCCCTTATGGATGGACCGCCACTGATGGGTAGGAGTTTCAACACCCAGTATTCTGGAGAATGTTCATATTCTTGTGCTCAATGTGTTAAAGTAAAACTAAATGGAAAGTGGAGGGTTATAACACCTGTCAGTTTTGTGTTTGTTTTTTGTCACCTGTGTCCCACTGGGGAAATTTCCCCTTAATTTCCTGCCCCAATAGCCAAAACAGGTAAAAGGTAGTGTGAAGAAATCTCTGCAAAGTAAGGGAATTCCAGGGTGTCACCAGAACTAGAATCCCTGTTGGAAAAATTCCCCATCTATTTATTTTCTGATGACAACCCAATGAGTGATTTTATTACATTTACATTCAGTGATAATGATATACAGAACAAATACAGGTTGAATGTCCCCAACGTGGGCACAGACAGCAATAAAAACTTGATCGGTGATCTAATCTCTCTATGTTGTATCAAATAAAATAAAAAAGACTTTAGTTATACTTTAAATTACAGTGATTGGTTTATCAAACATTTGCTGCAAGTGAATCAATCACTGTAATTTAAAATACATGCCCAAGCAAGATTCACCTGCAGAGAATATTTGGTGAATATTACATTCACTGCTTTCCTTGCCTTAATTCAACAATTGTGTATCCTTGCTCTGTTCTTTAATTGGGGAAATGGTGAATTTTGTAGATGTTTGTGGTAGGTTAAAAAAATAAAATAAGTATTTTTTTCTTTAAATAGTTTGTACTGCGTTCTAATGTACATTTCTACACAATATTTAACTTTTGTCCTCTGCTGCTCTCTGCTGGGCACAAGAAAGATTGTAGTGCCAGGAGAAGCCGTCAGCAGGAAATACAAGCTTGTAATACTGGTAAATATAAACTAATTTTGATAAAAAAATTTTTAGCAAGCCCCAAATATTTGCCAATAAACATAATCTTGGTTATAAATTGCGGTAATAAAAGTTGCTTGAGCCACGGTTTTACCACCCCTAAACACGTACCTTAAAATGCAAAAGCAGGTATATAGAGCTGTACGCATGTTGCAACTGCAACGTTTTTTCAAAAATGATATCCCATGTAGTACCGCCACTGAACCTGACTAATCAAGTGAATGGAGGTGCACCATGACTACGAGCCAAATGCTAGGCTCATGGTTGTGGCACTGTATTCCCATTCAGACCCTGTTTGGCAGTCATAAAAGAAAAAAAATACAGGACAGTATCACTTCCTGGATGGCTTTCAGCTGCACTTGTGCCACTCTTGAAAAGTAATCTACTGTGGGTCGCTTTTAAGAAATGCATGTGTAAATAAGCACTTAGGGATTGGTTACCAAGAAGTATATACAGTGCTGTGAAAAAGTATTGGCCCCTTCCTGATTTTTTATTGTTTTGCATATTTCTCACATGTAAATTATTCAGATCATCAAACACATTTGAATATTAAACAAAGATAACCAGAGTAAATCCAAGATGCAGTTTTTAAATTATTATTTCATGTGCGGTGGAGGTCTTTGTTTGTCATTACTCACACCTGTCCGTGGATTTATCTACACTGGGGACCTTTGTTTCTTTAAGAATCTCCCTTGATGGACTGTATGATCACCACATGGACTTCTAAATGATTTATGCTCACTGTTCACTATTATTGTGCTCACTAAATGCTATTTTTATGTGATATTTCTGCACAATTTGGCGCTAATTACACCAATTTATTCATTTTAGTGGTACACCGCATGTTATTTTGTAGCGCGACTCCAATTTTTTCTGATTACTGCCAGACCTGTTGAATTAAGAAATCACATAAATAAAACTGTCTGACAAAGTGAAGCACGCTAACAGATCAGAAAAAGACACAATCCAAAACAATTTAAGAACAGATTAGAAACAAACATGTATCGGTCTAGGAAGGGTTTCAAAGTCATTTCTAAGGCTTTGGAACTCCAGTGAATCACAGGGAGAGCCATTGTCCACAAATGGAGATAACTTGGAACAGTGGTGGACCTTCCCAGCAGCCTACAAAACTTACTCCAAGAGCATGACAAAGACTCATCCAGAAGGTCATAAAATAATCCAGTACAACATCTAAAGAACTGCAGGACTCACTTGCCTCAGGTAAGATTAGTGCTTCAACAATAAGGAGGAGACTGGGCAAAAATGGCATCCATGTGAGAGTTCCAAGGCCAAAGCCACTGCTGACCAAAAAGAACACAAAGGCATTTACCCCCAAGACTTTGAGGCAAATATTCTGTGGACTGATGAGACAAAAATGTAACTTTTTGGAAGGTGTGTTTCCCGTTACATCTGGCATAAAACTAATACAGCATTTCATAACAAGAACATCATAGCAACAGTCAGACATGGTGATGGTAGCGTGATGGTCTGGGGCTGCTTTGGAGCTTCAGGACCTGGACGACTAACCATAACTGATGGAACCATGAATTCTGAGCTCTATCAGAAAATCCTAAAGGAGAATGTCCGGCCATCAGGTCGTGACCTCAAGCTGAAGGGCACTTGGGTTATGCAGCAGGACAATGATCAAAAACACAATAGCAAGTCAACCTCCAAATGGTTTGAACAAAGCAAAATTTAGGAGTGACCTAGTCAATCAAGAATTTAAATCCAATTGAGATGCTGTATCATGACCTTACACAGGCCGTTCTTGCATGAAAACCATCCAATGTGGCTGAATTAAAACAGTTCTGCAAAGAGTGGGCCAAAATTGCTTCATAACAATGTGAAAGACTCATTACCAGTTATCGCAAACGCTTGATTGCAGTTGTTGCTGCCAAAGGTTGGTACAACCAGTTATTAGGTTTAGAGGGCAATTACTTTTTCACATACAGGCAGACAGGTTTGGACAGCTTTTTTGCCTTAACCACTTGAACCAATATGAACTTGAACCAATATGCACGTTAAGGACCTTGCCCCTTTTTGCGATTTTGCGTCGCTTTAACTGACAATTGCGCGGTGGTGTGTTATGTGGCTAGGGGATCCCGGCGGGGTAGTCACCGCAGGGACACCTATCAAAAGGTATATTAACATGTCGATAATTAATATAAATATGAAGTGTTTGGCTAAATTAAGTCAAGTCATTGAGCATGCACATAACAGATCCTCTATCCAGTGTCAGCAAGGGATCAGAGAAGGGGGAGGGGAATTTTGAAAAGAAGCATGGGCAGCGATGAATAAGCATAAATAGAATAGGTTAATTTTAACCCAGCATATTAACTATCAAGGTGACTAAGTGAAAAGAAAATGAATGGGGTGAAAAGAGGCCCTTAAGTGTAGGGGGTCACACTGACACTGTGTTATGTGCATGCTCAATGACCTGACTTAATTTAGCCAAACACTTCATATTTATATTAATTATCAACATGTTATTATACCTTTTGATAGGTGTCCCCGCGGTGCCTGTCCCTCCATTTAGCTTGGTCTTGTTCCGGATCCTTTCCCAATCACCTGTGAGCCCCTGCAAGCCGCCTATCTAGACACTCTTGTTGTGGGTTCAATCGGGGATTTGCCTCCTGTGTGGAAGATCATCCTGGGGTCCTTTCGTGAATCTTTTTGCTTTTAAGCAAACTCTGGTTTAAATACAACTACGTTTACATACAGCAAGTAGGTAACTATATACGCAAGAATCGTGTTTGTTCTACAATATACTGTAGGAACTATATATGCTGATTTTTCTTTTATGTATTTACTTTTGTTACAGTAGCACCTTAGTTCCTCTGAAGAAGACCCTATTCATGGGTTGAAATGCGTCAGTGTGATGTTTCATTATGTCATGTGTTTTGGTGCTCATCTTCTGTATGTTACATTGACACTGTATGCAGTACCAGAGCTCATTTTTGCGATTTCCAGCAATACCAATAAATATTTTCTACCTTTTTAATTTTGTTTCTTTTTCCTACTCATTTTTGCTGCCTAAAAACCCCATAGGGGAGCCTTTCCATTAAAAAAAACATATTTTTTCCTTAGTCTAGGCCGATAAATGCTATAAATTTTGCGTAAACCAATCAATAATCGCAAAAAGCGTTTATCGATTGGTTTACTCAAAATTTATAGCGTTTACAAAATAGGGAATAGTTTTATGTAATTTTTATTAACATTTTTTTTTTACTAGTTTTTTACAGCAATTTTTTTTATGACTGCGACATTATGGTGGACACATCGGACACTTTTGACACATTTTTGGGGCCATTGTCATTTTCACATTGAAAAGTGCTATAAAAATGCACTGATTACTGTGTAAATGACAATGGCAGTGAATGGGTTAACCACTAGGGGGCGCTAAGGGGTTAAGTGTGCCCTAAGGGAGTGATTCTTACTGTAGGGGGGCGTGGCTGTAGGCGTGATATATCAGGGAACAAACGATCAGTGTCACTGCCACACAGAAGAACGGGGAAGGTGTGTTCACACACACCTCTTTCCGTTCTTCAGCTCCTGTGACCGATCGCAGCACACCGGCGGCGATCGGGTCTGCGGGTCCTGCGGGCAGGGTCACGGAGCTTTGCGGCTGGGCTCTTAAAGGCAATGTACAGGTATGTGCCTTTGCCCAGCCATGCCCTTCTGCCGACGTAGGTACTAAGTCATCGTGGTGCCTGGTGCTCTCTAATATATGACCCGTCCAACTGTCTCGATATGTATAAGTAAACACATGGATTGTGACATGACTGTGAACTGTTATTTTAAATCTTCACCGTTAAAGCAAGATGCCACATATCCGGTGATAGTTTATAACCTTTATCTAGCCAAACAACTCATCTAATACAAAAGGATACATGTTGCCACCTAAGTGACAAAGAGTCAATCCTTCTTCATAGCAGATACATAACATGTACTTGAATAAAGGAGTCTGCTGGTTTTTATGTGTTGTCTGGTGACTGGGGGGGGGGGGCTGGAGAGTCTTGGATGGTGCTGGTTCTGGACAGAGGAAGCATTGATGGTGGACCAAGTTTTGTTTGAGGACAAGGGTTCGTCACAACTGGTTGGCAGCAGCGAGATCATGCTTCCTGGCTGTGAAGACCTCTACCTGGTTTCAAGATCGGGATAGACTTCATTGATCTGGCATCAGAGTTCCATGGTCTGCTGCAGATCGTCCCTTCAGCATACACCAGGTCTGTGTCTGCGGATGAATACCTGGAAGTCAGGCAGAAGATTTGGGTAAGACAATGGATTAGAGCCCTCCAGGTTGCAGGTATGCAACAGGGCAAGTTTTTTTCCAATCCCAGAGCAGCAGGCCAGTGAACAACGGGAGTTACGGATGCAATTCCTGGGAGAGCGACCCCAGGAGCAATGGGTGACTGAGTTGGACAGGCTGGTCCAGCAGGAGATAGAGCTGGACAATCGGTAACGGGCTTTGCAATGGCACGCGGAGGAGGAATATTTAGAGGAGTCAACAGAATGCTCTCCAGAGGGATATGACTTTGGTGGCCCTGCTGTGGGAGAGCCTTACAGATTGTTTTGTGTTCGGCGATGAAGGGAAACCTACCCTTGAAGACCTGCGAGAACACAGAGAGGCTATTCTCAGTCTTGAAGGGGTTTCAGAGCGTAAGGAAGGAAAAACATCTGGAAAGAGCATACAGGAAACTGCTAGAATGCATTCAGCAGCATGCCAGAGAATCGGCAGTTGTCAGGGAAATGTCTGTAGAAGAAGTACTGGCAATCTTGCCAGTAGAAGAAATGGCCATAAAAGAAGTACTGGCAATCTTGCCAGTAGAAGAAATGGGAGCCATAGGCTCATCATGTGACAGGAAGATCCTCCTGCTGGCCTATAAAAGGCTGCCACTGTCTGATCCAAATTGCTGGATTATCGTCAGCCTTCCTGAGTCCCTGAGTCTCTGTATTACTGCTGTTTGGATTTCCTGTTGTGACCTGGCTTGTTCCGGACCTGTCTGATCCGCTCTCCTGGTTTGACCCCCTGGCTTGCTTTACTGACTTGCAGTGGCGTAACTAGAGACTTCAGGGCCCCGGTGCAAGAAATCATGAAGGGCCCCACCCCCCTCCCCCCGAAAAGACTGATTTTGATACTTAATTTTTTTACACTGTACAACAAAGTAAAACAATTTTGTTTCTGATTTCACATGAGGGGGGGTGGCTGCAGTGGCAGTGCCATCCTCTCCCACCACCACCTGTGCCTCTTACTGATCTCATCACTATTCCCCCACAACCTCTGTTGTAGAAGTAATAGGGGGATAGGGATGAGATCAGTGGTGCGGCTGTAGGGGGATGGGATCAGTAAGAGGCACGGGTGGTGGCGGGAGAGGATGGCATCACCACTGCCACCCCCCTCAAGTACCACCGGCACCACCCCCCTCATGTATCACCACTACCACTCCGCTCTAGTATCACCGCTACCACCCCCCCTCAAGTACCAGCAGTGGTGCTTGAGGGGGGTGGCTGCAGCAGCAGTGTTGGCGCCATCCTCTCCCACCACCACCTGTGCCTATTACTGATCCTATCCTCCCACCACTGATCTCAGCCCTATCCCCCATCACCTCTGTTGTAGAAGTAATGGGGGGGGGATAGGGATGAGATCAGTGGTGGGGGGAATGGGATCAGTAAGAGGCACAGGTGGTGGAGGTTGGCATCGATTGCTCAGCTCTGAAAAAATGTCACTTACTGTCAATCAATCGAATCCCTGGGAATTCCGTTCGATCAGTTACCGTCACCATCACTGTGCCTTCTAATCTCCTGCCAGGATGCCTTCTTGTCTCATTGGTAGACGGCATAGGTACTCCACTCAGAGAGGAAAGCTCCTCCCCCGCCTTCTCTCATTGGTGTCAGCCCCCAGTCTCAGCGTGGCCTCTGCCCAGGCCCAGATTTATTCCCTTTGCTGCCCCAAGGCCAGGTCCTTCAATGCCACCCCCCACACACACACACCATCACATAGGGGGACACCCCAGAGAGCCCCCCTTACATCAGGGTCCCCAGAGAGCCTTCCTACTTACATCAGGGTCCCCAGAGAGCCTTCCCCTACATTAGGGTCCCCAGAGAACCTCCCCTTACATCAGGGTCTCCAGAGAACCTCCCCTTACATTAGTGTCCCCAGAGAAACTCCCCTTACATCAGGGTCCCTAGAGAACCTCCCCTTACATTAGTGTCCCCAGAGAGCCTCCCCTCCTACATTAGTGTCCCCAGAAAGTCCCTCCTTACATCCGGGTCCCCAGAGAGCCTCCCCTCCTACATTAGTGTCCCCCAGAAAGTCCCTCCTTACATCAGGGTCCCCAGAGAGCCCCCTTACATTAGTGTCCCCAGAGAGCCTCCCCCTCACAGTAGTGTCCCCAGAGAGTCTCCCCTTACATCAGGGTCTCCAGAGAACCTCCCCTTACATTAGTGTCCCCAGAGAAACTCCCCTTACATCAGGGTCCCTAGAGAACCTCCCCTTACATTAGTGTCCCCAGAGAGTCTCCCCTCCTACATTAGTGTCCCCCAGAAAGTCCCTCCTTACATCAGGGTCCCCAGAGAGCCTCCCCTCTTACATTAGTGTCCCCAGAGAGCCCCTTTTTTTACATCAGGGTCCCCAGAGAGCCCCCTTACATTAGTGTCCCCAGAGAGCCTCCCCCTCACAGTAGTGTCCCCAGAGAGTCTCCCCCTCACAGTAGTGTCCCCAGAGAGTCTCCCCCTACATCAGGGCCCCCAGAGAGTCTCCCCATACATTAGGGCCCCCAGAGAGTCTCCCCATACATTAGGGCCCCCAGAGAGTCTCCCCCTACATCAGGGTCCCCAGAGAGTCTCCCCCTACATCAGGGTCCCCAGAGAGCCTCCCCTCTTACATTAGTGTCCCCAGAGAGTCTCCCCATACATTAGGGCCCCCAGAGAGTCTCCCCCTACATCAGGGTCCCCAGAAAGTCTCCCCCTACATCAGGATCCCCAGAAAGTCTCCCCCTACACCAGGATCCCTAGAGAGTCTCCCCCTACATCAGGATTCCCAGAGAGCCCCCCTTACACAGGGTCCCCAGAGAGCCTCCCCTCTTACATTAGTATCCCCAGAGAGTCCCCCCTCTTACATTAGTGTCCCCAGAGAACCCCACCTTACAACAGGGTCCCCAGAGAGTCTCCCCTTACATCAGGGTCACCAGAGAGCCCCCCTTACACCAGGGTCCCCAGAGAGTCCCCCCTTACACCAGGGTCCCCAGAGAGTCTCCCCCTACATCAGGGTCCTCAGAGAGTCTCCCCTTACATCAGGGTCCCCAGAGAGCCCCCCTTACACCAGGGTCCCCAGAGAATCTCCCCCTACATCAGGGTCCCCAGAGAGTCTCCCCCTACATCAGGGTCCCCAGAGAGTCTCCCCTTACATCAGGGTCCCCAGAGAGTCTCCCCCTACATCAGGGTCCCCAGAGAGTCTCCCCCTACATCAGGGTCCCCAGAGAGTCTCCCCCTACATCAGGGCCCCCTGAGAGCCCCCCTCTTACATTAGTGTCCCCAGAGGCCCCCTTCCTTACATTACTGTCCCCAGAGGCCCCCTTCCTTACATTAGTGTCCCCAGAAGCCCCCCCTTACATTAGTGTCCCCAGAAGCCCCCCCTCTTACATTAGTGTCCCCAGAAGCCCCCCCTCTTACATTAGTGTCCCCAGAAGCCCCCCCTCTCTTACATTAGTGTCCCCAGAGGCCCCCTTCCTTACATTAGTGTCCCCAGAGACCCCCCTTACATTAGTGTCCCCAGAAGCCCCCCCCTCTTACATTAGTGTCCCCAGAAGCCCCCCCTCTTACATTAGTGTCCCCAGAAGCCCCCCCTTACATTAGTGTGCACAGAAGCCCCCCTTTCAATTAGTGTCCCCAGAAGCCCCCCCTCTTACATTAGTGTCCCCAGAAGCCCCCCTCTCTTACATTAGTGTCCCCAGAGGCCCCCTTCCTTACATTAGTGTCCCCAGAAGCCCCCCCTCTCTTACATTAGTGTCCCCAGAGGCCCCCTTCCTTACATTAGTGTCCCCAGAAGCCCCCCTCTCTTACATTAGTGTCCCCAGAGGCCCCCTTCCTTACATTAGTGTCCCCAGAGGCCCCCCTCTTACATCAGGGTCCCCAAACAGCTGATTCCCCCTTGCAGAAGTTCCCCTGTACCTGGCTGGTGGAGGTGGCGATCGGCAGCTCTATAGTGTCCACGGGCAGGGGGATCTCACTGGGGCTTGTAGTTCTCCGAATCATGAATACAGCAGAGGGGGAGGGGTCTCTGACCCGGGCATCAACAGCAGTGTGCAACTGCAAGCAGAGAGAAAGTGAAACTGATACCTGCCCGGGTCAGAGGCCCCTCCCCTCTCTCTATATACTGACACTTGAGTACTACAAGCCCCAGGGAGATCACGCTGCCCACACAGGCACCATAGAGCTGCCAATCTCCAGCTTCCACCTCCTACCACATCTCCCCACTGCACTCTAAACAGCCAGCCAGAGGTGCAGGGGGAGATGCCGGGTCTTGGGGGGGTTGCTGCGATGCCGCCCCTGCATTTACTGCCAGTGCCTTGTCAGCACCCGATCCAGCGGCAGAACGGCTCCACACTGGCAGGCGGTGTGCGGGCCCCTCACACGGGCGGCGAGCGGGCCCCCCCCGACTTGGCTAAACCACAGGGCCCAGTCGCAACCGCGACTGCTGCACCAATGAAAATTCCGCCACTGCTGACTTGTTACCTTCTCCAGCACCTGATCCCGGCTTGTTTCACGGACTTTGCTTCAGTTATCTGTTCCTGCTTGTTTTCCAACACCAGACCTTTGGCTTGTCTCCATTCCTGCAAACCTGCATCTCCTGCCTGGATCCACAGTGTTTGATCCCCAGCCGACTTCCACTGTTGCTCCTTGTGCACACCTTGCCAAGTGTTACCGAGGACTCCTAGAGACTGCAGCCCAGCAGTGTTTCCTGTATTCTCCAGTATTCTTCAGGCACCCACCAGCTCTTCTCTCCTGGATCCATCTGGCAACCTGTGTTTTTCTGGGCACTACACCCTCTGTACCCAACCTCAGGGG
The DNA here is from genome assembly GCA_029574335.1 of Rana kukunoris. Lineage (NCBI taxonomy): Eukaryota > Metazoa > Chordata > Amphibia > Anura > Ranidae > Rana > Rana kukunoris. Next base: position 253,111,256 of record CM056050.1, on the reverse strand, counting down.
TGTACTGCACTTAGCCGCAAGGGGAGCCCTCTCGGCATTTCGGCCTCCAACCAGGTACGTGACAGTATGATTCAGCCATGACTGAGGCCGACAGAGGTGCTCCCCTGCTCGAGATGATGTGCCAGCAAGTCACCACCCTTACACAAGCAATCCAGAAACTTCAGGATGGTTGCATTCATTTGGAAGCTGCAGCATTTGCCTGTTGCTCCAGCCTTGGTGGACTCCAGCTCATCTTCCACTAACACATCATCAGCTTCCCTGCCTCAAGAAACTGCTAACCCGACCCATACAGTGATGATGCCTTCTCCTGAACCACGGGTACCAACACCCGAACGATTCTTCGGTGACCGAAAGAAGTTTCGGGCTTTTAAGAATGTGTGCCTACTGTACCTGGCCCTTGTGGTGGAAATTTGAAGATGTATTTATTATGTATTGTCATAATTGGCACCCAGTCTTGACACTTCCCCAACCAGCTCTAAATAGAGCTGACTGTGGCAGTCCTGAGGCTGGTTGACTCTCGTCTGGTAGTAGAAATTGTCTTGAGGTTGGAGTGTGATGGTTGCGGCATGGGCGTATGCCCACCAGCGAGGGGCCCCTCTGTGCATTTAGCACAGACGATCGTTGAGGGGGATGCGTTCATTTCGCAAGCACACTAGTGGCTATGGACAGATGTACGCTCTTATCTGGGTCATGTCTGATCAGCAGGATTTGGGATTCGTAGCGTGCATCTGTAGATAGCCTCAATAAGGGTATAATCTTTATATGCATTATTCTATGGAATGGCGCAGATTAAAGGTTCTATCAGCGTATAGTTTGATAGCTTGTGAGCATTTCTGGGGTCAGGGGGGCACATGCACACCCTGACCGGACACGCCCATAAGACTTTAGACAGCATTGTTTGTATTTCTATTCATTGTATTGTATTCATTGTATTGTATTCATTGTATTATATTCTATTCATGTATTCAATGTGACTTCCTGTCAGAGGGAATGTTTTGTTCTGTGTATAGAAGACATCTGGTGATGTCGCCTCCCATGGGGGGAGGCGACTTACTGGTGATGACTTCCTGTTTTGTGTAAATAAAAGAGCCATGCTCAGCCCTGTGGCTGAAAGATGATTGCAAGGATGGTAACTTGAGAACAGCTGTTGTAATGTCTGCTTACTGGATGAATGGCAGGGAATATATGGTGAGTAAATCTTTTAGCTTAAACATGGCATTATTTCATTTAAGATTGGGAATGTGCTTTAGAGCACAAGGCAAGATGGCGGTGTGCTTTGCAAACCCCCAGATTGCCACGACACCCTCCAGCCTAGAACTTTTTCCTCCGGGTTTGTTAAAGTAGGATTCATCCTTTCCCTACTATCCGGGGAAGCCCAGACTTGGGCTCATAACCTAGTAGAACAAAAGTGTCCGGCTTTGAACACTATGGACACTTTCTTTATGGCTATGACTCTTTTGTATGATGACCCCCAGCGTATGGCCTCCACTGAATCTTCCTTAGTCGCCTTACTGCAAGGAGAATGCCCAGTGGAGGATTATACAGCGGAATTCCGCAGATGGTCCACTGATACTAGCTGGAATGAGGCAGCACTCAGGTTTCAGTATTGCCAAGGACTATCCGAGACCCTTAAAGATGAACTAGCCCGAGTTGCTGTTCCAGACACTCTTGACAAACTTATCCACCTAGCCATTCTGCTTGACAGGCACCTGCGGGAGCGGCGGTCGGAATGCGCTCAAACCTTCCAGCCTACCAAGAGGCCACCCAGGTCTCCACCTGCTGTTGAAACCATGCCTGCCTGTTCTGCAGGTCCCAAAAGAGGTCCAAAGCACGTGGGCCTGGTCTATTCTCCCCTTACCTTTGATGAGAGACAACACTGTCGGCGGGCCTATCTCTGCCTGTACTGTGGAGGGGCTGGACATTTTTTACGCAGCTGTCCCATAGGACCCAGTAAGGCCTACCCACCAAGTTCCACTTATCTGCAAGTCTCTGTATCCTCCCATTCTTACCTTGCTCTTCCTATCTCCTTACAAGTGGCAGGAAGGGAGGTTCGACTACCAGCAATAATCGACTCCGGGGCATGTAGTTGCTTTATGGACTTATCTCTGGCCAAGAAACTTGGTGTGCCCCTTTATGAGAAAAAACAAAGACTGGAAGTTCTATTGGCCGATGGTTCCTTGCCCAGTTCTAGACTTGTCTCCCGTGAAACCATACCCATCTTCACTACTACTGATACTGGCCACCAAGAATTTATCTGTTTTGACATTTTATGTTCTCCCATGTTTCCCATCATCTTAGGAATTCCATGGCTACAGGCACATAACCCACGAATCAACTGGGCCAAGAAGGAAATCTCTTTTTCTTCAGACTATTACTTGCAACATTGTTTTCCTCCCAGTTCCAGTAAGCCTGCTAGCTGTCTGGCCGTGCAACCTTCTCCTGATAACCTCCTGCTTGTCCCTTCTGCTTATCATGAGTTCCTAGAAGTTTTTGACAAGAAAAAGGCAGAGGTCCTCCCACCTCTCCGGCCTTATGATTGTCCGATTGAACTGCTTCCAGGGGCTGAGATCCCATTCTGACAAATTTTTCCTCTATCTGAGAACGAGCTGGAAGCCTTACGTTTATATATTGATGAGAGTCTTGGAAAAGGGGTTTATCCAATGCTTTATCCGATGCAATTTTTACAGGAAATTTGTAAAGGGTTTCTCATCACCCATCACTCAATTGACCCATCAGACGATCCGGTTCCAGTGGTCCCTAGAAGCTCAGGCAGCCTTTGACAAATTATTCTGATTCTGAGCATGCGTGGATTTTTGTCCGATGGAATTCCACACAGACAATCGGATTTTTCTATCGGTTTTTTATCCATAGGAAAAATTTAAAACATGTTCTATTTTTTTTCACAGATGGAAAAAACGATGAGGTCTGTTTTCATCGGACAAACCAATCGCATGTACAGGGTTTAACTGTGAAAAATCCTTTCCATATTTGGAGATTAAATCTTTTTTCCTCTAGATGTAAAGAGTGCCCCCTTGTCCTCTGTAATGACCTTAAAGTGAATAACGCAACACCAAGTTCACTATATGGATACATGTTGATCATATCCCCCCTTAATCTCCTCTTCTCAAGAGCAAATACATTTAGTTTCTATTAGGGCTGTGCAAATTAACTTTTAATTAATCGATTAATCTTTAATATTTTTGATCGATCAAAATATTTTTGATCGATTAATTTTTTTTGGATTGGTACTCACCTCTTCGCCGGCTTCTGGGCCTCCAGGGAGTTCCGTCGGAGATCTGGTAACGTCACGGACACCGGCGGGGCTTGCCGTGTCCATCTGAAGGGCTCCTTAGCTGTGCCTTCATATCTGCATGGTGGCGGACCTTACTATCTGCCACACGCAAGGGCTGTTACACTTCCCTCTATCTCTTCCTTTTATCAACCAGGGATTCTACAACCATCCACTGGGAGTTGTGATAGTTCCCTTCACGGGACATCTACATGCCGACGGACTGATGTTAACCTCTACTAATCTCGATTCAGCAGTGGTATCATTGTACACATTTTTATACCAGTATCATACATGGCTACATATTTTTATGCCTGCTTTTGCTACCATTTGGTATTACTTGCACCATTTTTACAGTTTATGTAGCTACATCGATTTTATCTCCAGTGCAATATTTATTTTGTTACCTACTTGAAGATTATAAAAGTTTTAATGCTATTCCCATCGAGCGCTGCCTTTGTGTGTTTTTTGTATCCTGCTGTTGGTCGCTGCACTGGGAATCGGCCTGCAAGGAGATCAGCTAAAAGTAGTTGGATCTGTATGTGTGTTATAATTAATCGAAATTAGTCGATTAATCGATTAAAATTAAAAACGATTAATCGAACACAAAAATTTTGATCAGTAACAGCCCTAGTTTCTATAATGTTTCCTCATAGCTGAGCTCCTTCATGCCTCTTATCAGTTTGGTTGCCCTCCTGTCACATTCTTGGTCGGAGACCAATGTGATGAGGGGGCTCCCCTTGCGGCTAAGTGCAGAACACCCCTGGAGGTGGTACACAGAATGCAGTGCCCAAAGAACCTAGGGTTGTTGTAGTCTGCAGAGATGATAACTGGATGGCAACAGGAACAGGCAGGATGCACTGTACGATAGGTTTCCTTAGCAGTTTCGGGCATACTTGCCAGCAGGGCAAAGCAGGAAGCAGCACCAGAAGCCAGCCCAAGGTCATGCATGGTGGATCAGTCAGTAGCATAGGCAGTTAGCAGAAACTGGAACAAGCCATACAAGCCATACATGGGTAAACAGGTAATAGAAGAGGTGGTGAGCCAAACCGAGGTGATAGAGAGTGGACAGTAGTGTTGCTCACGAATATTCGCATTGCGAATATTCGCTACGAATATTGCATATTCGAGTATTCGCGAATAACTCGAATATTGCGGCGAATATTCGCTATGGCGAATATTCGTATTTTTTCAAATTTATTTTTAAAACAGATCACATCCTAGTGATCTCCATCGACGTCTAAAAGCATTGCTGGTATGATTAGAGAGAGACCCTGGGCCGAGTAGCTGATGCGACTCTTTTATGTTGCCGAAAATTGGCATTGCGAATTTTCGGCAACATAAAAGTATCGCATCAGCTACTCGGCCCTTCTTTTGCATCAGAGCCAATCAGAATAACTCGAATATTCGGCAAAAGGAATATTGCGCGATTTTCTTCTCCGCCCTTCTTTTGCATCATAGCCAATCAGAATAACTCGAATATTCGGCAAAAGGAATATTGCGCGATATTCCTTTTGCCGAATATTCGAGTTATTCTGATTGTCTCTGATGCAAAAGAAGGGCGGAGAAGAAAATCGCGCAATATTCCTTTTGCCGAATATTCGAGTTATTCTGATTGGCTCTGATGCTGCATATTTTTGGATAAAATATCACGAATATTCGATATTAGCGAATATTCGCGAATATTCTTCTATATATTCGCGCAATATCGCGAAATCGAATATGGCGTATTCCGCTCAACACTAGTGGACAGTATTATATGTGTGCTTTACAGAGATGCCGTTATTACTTGTTTTAAAAATAGAAACATTCACTTTCAACTGTGGACAAATACCTAAATAAAACAACAAAACACACATACCGTATTTGTGTATTTTCCTCCCTGCTCATTTGGCAGAGAATAAGGGTGATCACATTGTGAGTTTATTGTTAATGACACTGTAAACTGCAAATCTGAAATAGCTATGCCTATTTTGTGTGTCAGAAGTGAATGAATGACAGGTAAACCAGTTCACATGTTTGTATTTTAGCTGCACATGTAGCTTTTTTTGCTTTGAATTCTTCAGTAATCTTTCAACAGCTTAGGTTTGTGACAACAATGATTAGAGCCTTATGATCGATTGTTTTTAGATTAACACACTTACTGAATACCATTATCTGCTGTGCATCTTTCTGTCTCTAGATGGCAACCAAACAAAACATTTAGGCCTAGATTCACAAAGCGATTACGCCTGTGTAAATGTTGTTAGACTGGAGTAATTTCGACTTACGGGCGTTTTTACGCTAGTCGAAATCCTCAAACCATGAAAAGACACCTGCGGGCTTCATTTCGACTGTATTACGTGTTAGTACGCCTTCAGATCTACGCTGCCAGAAAATTGCGGCCACTGGGCGGACTTCCTGTTGTTTTTCGCCGTCAGGGTATGCTAATGAGCTTTTGCCTGCAATCCACAAAATTTCGCACTTTCAACGCAATCTCTTACGGCACCTTTAGTCATCTTTTTTTTCCGTTTCACTATACCTGCTTTTTGCTGGTCTAATATTAGACAGCCCATGTTAAGTATGGCCGTCGTTTCGAATTTCAACGTTTTCCGATGTCTTTTATTATTTTTAACGTAAGTCGTCCGGGAATAGGAATGTTCGTAAACGCCGCTACTCAAACAACGAATGACGTCACGACGTGATTTCGCGCAATGCACGGCGGGAAATTCCTGAACAGAGCATGCGCAGTTCGATCGTCGCGGGGACGCGCTTAATTTAAATGCTTCACGCCCCCTAATCACGTATTTCGATTGCGCGGCGGAAAAAAAATACGAAACAATAGCGTACGCGCAAAAAAACTACCTGAATTCGGTGTAGAGTCTGGTGAAATACGGCAGCGTACCGTATTTCGATTACGCAGCGGAATATTACGTCTTTGTGAATCTGCCCCGAAAAGTCAAGAAAATAGGCAATTCAAGATTTTATATGTGGGAGTAGATGTAATTTTAAACAGTAAAAGTTAGAATCACGTAATTAAAGAAATAGCTGTAAGCAATTAGCATTTCATTCAAATTGATCCCTATTGACATGCGAGCAAGAGATTATACTTTTTTTTTTTATTAGTATACAATCTAACCTTAGATTTTTTAAAACCATTGATATATTTGGGTTATAGGTTAGTAATGGATTCTTAAATTTGTATCTGATTGGGAGATGACCTCATGTTTATGGGGGCAGAACCCCTACTGGCTGAATACATTTAGAGAAATATTGATCTGATTGATCCCACACGCCCCGCCCCCCTCTTCTTAAATTGGAATAAACTGAAAATGTTATTTCAAACATTTTTAATTATCAAAGCAAACTCTCCCATCCATGTCTCCAGGCTTTATTTTGTTGAGAAATTACTTTGAAATACACCCCCATAGAATTTCTTGTGTAAGGGCATCTTTCGTATGGGCAGATGATTTATGAAGAATTTCCCCTTAACTCAAGCATGCAGGTAGGGTGGCATGCTAAGCTACCCCTTTCCTAATGAAAGAAAAAAAAAATACCCATGAAGAATCTTGGGATGTATAGTGTCATTTTGGCCTAGCCCAGAAACCCAGAAGCAACTAAAGAAATATAAAAAAAAAAATGTATGTATGGGGGACATTCAAGACAAATCAGGACTTTTAATTTTAGGGCACTTTCACACTGACAGCGCGGGGGGCATCGATGGTAAAGCGCTGCTAGATTTAGCAGCGCTTGACTGTCGTTTTAGAGGCGCTTTTTGGATGCTAGCGGCCAAATAAAGGGTTAAAAGTTCCTGCAAAGCACCGCTGCTGAGGCGCCTCAAAGAAGCTGCTTGCAGTACTTTTTTCAACATCCTGCCAGTGCAGCACCCCAGTGTGAAAGCACTTTTTATCTTAATGCATTTTAATGCATTCTCAAAATCAAGACTTTCATATCACTTTAAATGCTGGGATAGGTGTATAAATGTAGTATAAATGTAGTAGAGTAGTATGTTGAGAAATAAATGCAGTTTACACATCTTGAAATTTGTTCTTTTATTGCATAAAGCAAAAGTCCCTGTTTGACTTGAACGCCCCTCATATACCGTATTTATCGGGGTATTGCACGCTCCCGCGTATAGCGCGCACCCCTAAAGTTGCCCTGAAATTCTGTAAAAAAAAAAAATGTTATAACATTTTATTACTTACAGTTTTGGTGTCTTGCCCGGTGTCCATCGTCCGGTCCGGCGTCCGTCTGTGGCCTCGTGGTGTCCTCCCGGCTTCTCCAGCGCTGTCTCGTGTCGAATCCCCACATCCCGCACTCAGTTTGAACGCCTCCGCCGACATATACTGAGTGCAGTACACTCGGGTACATTCGGCCAGGCTCGGCTTCGCTCTCGCTCACGCTCTGTGACGTTTATGCGTGAGCACGAGCGAAGCCGAGCCTAGCCGAATGTACCCGAGTGTACTGCACTCGGTATATGTCGCTGTCTCACTTCAAACTGAGCGCGGGAAGCGGGTATCGGTGTATATCGCGCATCCAGGATTTTCCCCTTATTTTAAGGGGGAAAAAGTGCGCGGTATACGCCGATAAATACGGTAATAAGAATACCCCTGCAAACACTCTTATCAAATCCAATGTGTTAATATCAAATGAAAACATGCTGCCGGTTTAAATCTATAAGTATACCACACACTTTCATATCAAATATAAAAAAATGTATTCAGCGATGCACTATCATGCAAGCAAACAACCTTCCTATATAATTACGAATGATTAAAATGAGTTAATGCTGATTGAGAAAGTTTAATTCCACAGACTATACACAAAATGTAGTTTGAAAATTATTCTTCTAAGGGGGTTGTAAAGGTTTGTTTTTTATTTTTTAAATAGTTTTTTTTTAAGCTAATGCATTGTTGGTTCACTTACCTTTTTCTTCGATTTCCCTTCTAAATGTTTTCTTTGTCTAAATATCTCACTTCCTGTTCCTCCTCAGTAAGTATCTCTGACTGACTAACCCCCAGCCAGAACGGCTCAGATGATGGGAGCAAGCTTACTGGAGGAGAAACAGGAAGTGAGAAATTCAGACAAAGATAAAAACAATTAGAAGAAAAAAATCGAAGGGAAAGGTAAGTGAACCAACAATGCACTAACTTAAAGGAACCTATTTAGAAAATAAAAAACAAACCTTTACAACACCTTTAACCGCTTGCCGACCACCCGCCTCAGTTTTACGGCGGCAGGTCTGCTCGGCTGCGCAAAATCATGTAATATTATGTGATTTTGCATTTCAGCTACTAGGGGCACACACACACTACCGGAGGCGCGCGCACATGCCCCCTGTTTGCCCCTGGCGTGTGTCCGCGATTGCTCGTTACAGAGCGATAATCGAGAGCTGTGTGTGTAAACACACAGCTGTGTGTGTAAACACCCAGCTCCTGGTCCTGTCAGGGGGAGAAATGACCGTTCGTCTGTTCATACAATGTATGTATCATTTCCCCTATTCAGTCCCACGCCCCCTTCAGTTAGAACACACCTAGGGAACATAATTAACCCCTTCCTCACCCCTATTGTTAACCCCTACCCTGCCAGTGGCATTTTTACAGTAATCAATGCAATTTTATAGCACTGATCGCTATAAAAATGCCAATGATCCAAAAAATGTGTCAAAAGTGTCCGAAGTGTCCGCCATAAGGTCGCAGTACCAATAAAAATCACTGATCGCCACCATTACTAGTAAAAAAAAAATATTAATAAAAATGCCATAAAACTATCCCCTATTTTGTAGACGCACTAACCTTTGCGCAAACCAATCAATAAATGCTTTTTGCTATTTTGTTTACGTAAAATAGAAGAATAAGTATCGGCCTAAACTGAGGAAAAAAAATGTTTTTTATATATTTTTGGGGGATATTTATTATAGCAAAAAGTAAACAATATTCATTTTTTTTCAAAATTGTCGCTCTATTTTTGTTTATAGAGCAAAAAAATAAAAACGCAGAGGTGATAAAATACCACCAAAAGAAAGCTCTATAACTGGGAAAAAAAGGACGCCAATTTTGTTTGGGAGTCACGTCGCACGACCACGCAATTGTCATTTAAAGCGACGCAGTGCCAAATCACAAAAAGTGGCCCAGTCATTGACCAGCAAAATGGTCCGGGGCTGAAGTGGTTAAGAATGTTCATTTATTTTTAGTTGTTAGTGGGGTCAAATCGGCATTGATTTTTGACCACAGTAATGAGAAAATTTGAAGGAGTAGAATGGGAAACAAATTAATTTCTAACCGTGAATGTGGTTCATTCATTCTGAAATCAAATGTTAAAACCTCCCAAAAAAATTTAGTAGGTTCCAATGATATTCATCAAATTATTGAATGTACAGATGAGAATTTTCATATAGACATTCTTTTCAAAAACATTTAGCGTAAATGTAGCTTTAGCTATAAGCATAAACATTCAGCTGAACTTTAAACGCCTGTCAATAGAGTGCTATACTATCAAAAGTAATGTGTGCATGCAGAGCAAACCACCCTCCTTTGTCCATGGGTACCTTAAATTACACAAATTATACAATGTTCAAATGACTTGATCCATTTTCATTTCCTATTTGATTAATGTCTGAATTCCAAATTTACTCAGATAATGCAGAAATTGGCTAATAGAATAGGGTACACATTATTCACCATATCAATAAGGCCCCGTACACACGATCGGATATATCCGATGAAAACGGTCCGCGGACCATTTCCATCGGATATGTCCGATCGGGAGTTTGATCCGATGGCGTGTACACACCATCGGATCAAATTCCCCGCCGCCGGACGGCGCGGTGACGTAGTGGTGACGCGGCGGTGACGTTGACGCCGCCGCGTCACCGCCACGTCACCGCACCAGGAAGTAAAACACTTCCGCGCATGCGCCGAATCCATTCGGCAGCGGCGCGGCGGTGGTGGGAGCCGACATATCTGCTGGTTATTGTACTAACCAGCAGACATGTCGGGCGGACAGATTCCCACCGGATAGATTTCAAAGCTTGCTTTGAAATCTGTCGGGTGGACAAATCTGTCCGCTAGCCCATACACACGAGCGGAGATGTCTGCTGAAACGGTCCATCGGACCGTTTTCAGCGGACATATCCCCTCGTGTGTACGCGGCCTTAGACTTTTCCTCCATACTGCTTAGCAATTACTGCAAAGAAAATGTTCATATTTTTTGATTAATTAATTGGATGATTCAACTTTTCTTTACTTATTATTTAAAATAATTCCAGGTATTGAGATTCACCCTTAATAATGTATGTGGACAAACTATGAGTTTGGTGGAATGTGACCTCATCACATCATCAACTTATTGCATGAGATATAAGGCAAGAATGTATTCAGAGTCCAAGCAGAAACCATTTCTATAAAATGCCCATTCTTCCAGAAGCGCATTTGTGAGGTCAGGCACTGATGTGGATGAGAAGGCTTGACTTGCAGTCTGCACTCTAATTCATCCCAAAGGTGTTCTATCGGTTTGAGGTCAGGATTCTGTGCAGGCCAGTCATGTTCCTCCACCCCAAACTCACTCATCCATGTCTTTATGGAGCTTGCTTTGTGCACTGGTCCAAATTATTTGGAGGGGGGATTATGGTGTGGGGTTATTTTTCAGGAGTTGGGCTTGGCCTCTTAGTTCCAGTGAAAGGACCTCTTAAGCTGCATTCACACCTAGGCGACCTGATCGCAGTGTTTTCTCCCGCGAATTGCGGCGACAAATTGCAGCGTTTTGTTCCCGCGATTTGCGGCGACAAAACACCGCGATTTAACCGCCATTTAACCCCCAGGTCCACATCTCCTATGCCGAACCCCGAAAGCCGCCTGAAAAAAGGGTCCGGGACTTGTTTTGAGCTTCAGGCGTACGGCGTGTGAACCATCTCCATAGAGGGGAATGTTAAATTCCCCCTCTAGCATCTTAAGGTGTCAGCATACCAAGACATTTTTGACAATTTCATGCTCCTAACTTTGTGGCAACAATTCACGTTCCAACATGACTGCGCACCAGTGCAAAAAGTAAGGCCGATAAAGACATGGATTACCACGTTTTTCAACCTGCATAGAATACTTTTTGGGATGAATTATAGCAGAGACTGCAACCCAGGCCTGTAACGGTCACCACGGTTTACGATATCCATTCCATTGCCCCAACCATGACAGCTTATCTGACAATCCAGCAGACAGGACCCGATCCATAAGAATTCCCTCAGAGAGACGAGACATACGCTCTGTGTTCTGAGTCAAATGTATGAATGTTCTAATGTTCTATTAAACTAAACTAAGCTGGTTCTTATACAGTTACAAACATGTCACAGTTAATCACAGGGACAATGAAACAGAATACACATTCCTATGTCAGACGTTCTGTCTCCGACAAAAAGGTATTCACACCTGATCATCAATAGGCTCTAAACAGTGTTAACATCACACAATGAAAGGTCTTTCAGAAGCAGACTCAATTAGCATCTCAACAGCATGTGTCCCCCACCTTGAATGACATTGACCTTTACAGCTTGTAATATGTCCAGATCTCCTGCAATACATGAATTATCATTTATCAGTCACCCTATGCCCAAAATGGGCACAGGGTGACCGTAGACCCAAGAGTCCTTAGTGACGCTGGCACAGGAGTATCCCCCATCCCTCAAAAGTCTCTGGGCGTCACGGGTCATTCCGTTACAACGCCTGATCTCACAAATGCGCTTCTGGAAGAATGGTCAAACGTTCCCATTGACACACTCCTAACCCTTGTGGACAGTCTTCCGAGAAGAGTTGAAGCTGTTATAGCTGCAAAGGGTGGACAAACTCAGTATTAACCACTTTAATTACTTAAGGACCGCCTCCTGCACATATACGTTGGCAGAATGGCAAGGCTGGGCACGTGTATGTACAGGTACGTCCTGTACTAGTACCCAGCCATGGGTCGCGGGCGCGTGCCCGCGGCATGCTCCCACGACCCGGTCCGAAGCACCGGGACCGTGGGACTCGTGGACCCGATCGCCGCTGGAGTCCAGCGATCGGTCCCCGGAGCTGAACAACGGGGAGAGCCATGTGTAAACACGGCTTCCCCGTTCTTCACTGTGGCGGCGTCATCGATCGCGTGATCCCTTTTATAGGGAGACACAATCGATGACATCACACCTACAGCCACACCCCCCTACAGTTGTAAACACACATTAGGGAACACATAACCCATTCAGCGCCCCCTTGTGGTTAACTCCCAAACTGCAAATGTCATTTTCACAATAAACAATGCAATTTTAAATGATTTTTTTGCTGTGAAAATGACAATTGTGCCAAAAATGTGTCAAAATTGTCCGAAGTGTCTGTCATAATATCACAGTCATGAAAAAAATCGCTGATCGCAGCCATTAGTAGTAAAAAAATAATAATAAAAATGCAATAAAACTATCCCCTATTTTGTAAACGCTATAAATTTTGCGCAAACTAACGGATAAACGCTTATTGCGATTTTTTTTACCAAAAATAGGTAGAAGAATACGGATCCCATCTATGGACGTCATATGTCTATGGGCAGGTATTGATGTGGTTAAACCCTGCAGACTAAAGGCCTGTACACACGATCGGATATTTCGACAACAATTGTGTGATGGAAGGGTTTTGTCGGATAATCTGACCATCTATATACTCCATCGGACAATTGTTGGTAAATGTTGGTTAACCATGCTCTCAAATTGTCCGACAACAAATGTGTTTCGTCGTATTATCCGATCGTGTGTACACGAGTCCGTCTGACTAACATCCAAAGTACTAACTCGCATGCGCCAAACCAATGCTAACCATCAAACAACATTAGCAGAAGTTGCCCAAAGGATGGCTCTAAAGCACTGAAAAAACACATAGTTTCATGTATGTTGGCTGAAAAAGTTTTGCCATCTGTATGCAGAACAAGTTCACGGCCAACGTCCTTCGGACAAAAATCCATGCATTTGTCCGATGGAAATCCGATCGTGTGTACGAGGCTTAAGACTGAGATACCATTAAGGTTCATGTGCGTGAAAAGGCAGGTGTCCCACTACTTTTGGAAATACAGTTTATATGGCTCCTCTGCCAGGCCCATGGCCTCATTTGTCTATCCCTCATATTACTCAGGGCTGATCCTAGGCAGGTGCGTGGGGTGCAGTGCACCCAGGCACCACAAAGGTGGGAGCACTGAAGCATCAGAGTGCTCCCCTCCCTTCTTGTCCTCCTCCTCTCCTTGTCCGTGTTCAGAGGTGGCTCTCTCCGCCGGTCACCACAACTGCCACCACTGTGTTTCCTGCCCAAGCCCGTCTCCCCTCCCTCCTCCTGTCAGAGACCAGCCATGCAGTGACGTCGCTGGGGGGGGGGTGGTCTGTGCCTAACGTGTTCTCTTTGTTCGTGTTAGGGGAGCATCTCTGTGTTTGAGTCATTGCCATAGAAACAATTGTAAAGGGGAGGAGTTGGTAAGATGACCACGCCCATGTGGGGGGCGTCAGAAATATTTCTGCACCCAGGCGTCTGTGACCCTAGGATCGGCCCTGCTCTTACTTTGAACTAACTTGCTAACATAGACATGGTAATAGACAAACAGCATGAAGACACATAAGATATTAGCAGGCCTTAAAGCGGAGGATTCCCGATTTAAAAAAAAAAAAAAGCCAGCAGCTACAAATACTGCAGCTGCTGACTTTAAAAAAATGAACACTTAACTGTCCAACGCGCCCGCAAAGTCGACAGACGAGGACGAGCAATCAGTTGAGGCTTCACTGCCTGGTTCCCTACTGCGCATGCGTGAGTAGCGTGGCGCGCCCTTACTGGTCCCTGCTCTTTCCTGGGAACAGTGTGTTTCCCAGAAGACAGTGGGGGGTAACGTGAAGGCACGTGACTCCCTTGGGAGTCGATACCCGGGTGGGGTGCAAATACCTGTTTTTATACAGGTATCTGTACCCCCCTCCCCAAATGTGACACCGGAGGGGGGAGGGCTCCGAAAAGCGGAAGTTCCATTTTTGGGTGGAACTCCGCTTTAAGCTTAAGATATGTTTCTATGCAAAGTTCATGCAGTCATGAGATCAGGGTTGACAAACAGATGTTTGAGAGATGTACAGTGACACTTCGCTTAAAGTAAGAATTAAAGCGGAATTCCGGCCACAATTTCACTTTTTAAATATAAATACCCCTGTAATACACAAGCTTAATGTATTCTAGTAAAGTTAGTCTGTAAACTAAGGTCCGTTTTGTTAGGTTGTTATAGCATTTAGATACTTTATAAAACAGGAATTGACCGTGGCCATCTTAAGTGTGGGCATCCATAAAGCCAGACTGTATGACTTCCTGGATTTCAGCCTTGCTGATCTCGCACATGCTCAGTGCTGCACAAGCAATGTAATAGGTTTCAGGTCAGGTTTTCATAGCAACGGGAGTGTCAGAGGAAGTTGACGCCCCTTATCTATGCAAATCTCTCCTCCCCTCCTACTTCCAGGAAATATACGAAATGATTTGTTATGTAGATATATTTGCACCGCACAGCGCACCGATCACACTGCACCAATCACAGCACACCGATCACAGCACACCAATCACAGCGCACCAATCACAGCGCACCGATCACAGCGCACCGATCACAGCGCACCGATCATAGCGCACCGATCACAGCGCACCGATCACACTGCACCGATCACAGCGCACCGATCACACTGCACCGATCACAGCGCACCGATCACAGCGCACCGATCACAGCGCACCGATCACAGCGCACCGATCACACTGCACCGATCACAGCGCACCGATCACAGCGCACCAATCACACTGCACCGATCACAGTGCACCGATCACACCGCACCGATCACAGCGCACCGATCACACTGCACCGATCACACTGCACCGATCACAGCGCACCGATCACACTGCACCGATCACAGCGCACCGATCACAGCGCACCGATCACAGCGCACCGATCACAGCGCACCGATCACACTGCACCGATCACAGCGCACCGATCACAGCGCACCGATCACACTGCACCGATCACAGTGCACCGATCACACCGCACCGATCACAGCGCACCGATCACACTGCACCGATCACAGCGCACCAATCACACTGCACCGATCACACTGCACCGATCACAGCGCACCGATCACACTGCACCGATCACACTGCACCGATCACAGCGCACCGATCACAGCGCACCGATCACAGCGCACCGATCACACTGCACCGATCACAGCGCACCGATCACAGCGCACCGATCACAGCACACCGCACCGATCACAGCGCACTGATCACAGCGCACCAATCACACTGCACCGATCACAGTGCACCGATCACAGCGCACCGATCACACTGCACCGATCACACTGCACCGATCACAGCGCACCGATCACACTGCCCTGATCACACTGCACAGATCACACCGCACCGATCACAGCACACCGATCACAGCACACCGGTCACAGCACACCGCACCGATCACACCGATCACAGCGCACTGATCACAGCGCACCAATCACACTGCACCGATCACAGCGCACCGATCACACTGCCCTGATCACACTGCACAGATCACACCGCACCGATCACAGCACACCGATCACAGCACACCGATCACAGCACACCGCACCGATCACACCGATCACAGCGCACTGATCACAGCGCACCAATCACACTGCACCGATCACAGCGCACCGATCACAGCGCACCGATCACATCGCACCGCACCGATCAAAGCGCACCGATCATAGCACACCACACCGATCAAAGCGCACCGCACTGCACCAATCACACTGCACCGATCACATCACACTGCACCGATCACAGCACACCGATCACAGCGCACCGATCACACCAATCACAGCGCACCGATCACGCCGCACAGATCACACCAATCACAGCACACCGATCACACCAATCACAGCGCACCGATCACAGCGCACCGATCACAGCGCACCAATCACATCGCACCAATCACATCGCACCAATCACACCGCATCGATCACATCACACAGCACCGATCACACCGCACAGATCACAGCGCACAGGAGTTCTTGAGCAGGGGGTTCGGATCAAAGTTGTTGAGCGGGGGGTTGTTGGAAGTTGTTGAGCCTGAGTTTTTGAAGGGGGGGTTCGCGGGATCACTGTATTTACCGCGAATCGCGGGTGGGGGGGCAGTTTCCGCGGGTGTGGGGGGCGGGTTAGCCGCGAATCGCGGGTGGGGGGGCAGTTGCCGCGGGTGGGGGGGCGGGTTTACCGCGAATCGCAGGTGGGGGGGGGCTGATTTGCGGGATTCCTGCCCTATGAGAGTGTGGTGGGGGAGGAGAACACTGTGGGGGGGGGGGCTGGAGAGTGTGATGGGGGAGGAGAAGCAGGGTGCATACAGAGGAAATGAGCTTTCTATATTCCTCTATACAGGCGCTGAATGCTTGATTCTCCTACCTTTTACCTCTTGCAAGCAATCAGCGCCTGTATAGAGGAATCCAGCAAGGTGATTTATTTTATTTGCAGACCCCCTGCTGCACACGTAGGGCGGCATCACTGCTGTCTGAGCTGCCTGGCTGGGTCTGTGTTTTCGGCGGTGATGCTACGGTCCCGCCCCCTTAGACCGGCTCGTGTGATTGGCTGAACACAGATCACATTGGCTGTCTATCTACTATCACATGAGCCAGCCCAGGGGGGCGGGACCGTGTTACAGCGTCCCCGCCGAAAACACACCCAGCCAGGCAGCTCGTAATACACAGAGAGAGGAGAGGAGAGGAGAGGAGAGAGGGGTCATGTCCCAGGAGGCATAGCGGCTGTGATTGACGGCTGTGGCCGCGGCTGAGAAAATAAACTCATCTGCACAGCACAGTGAGTTTTTAAAATGACTAAAAATGACATGCCAATTCTATTTAAGGGGGCAGTATGAAAGGGGATGCAATAAAGTTAAAAAAGAGGGTGGAGCTCCACTTTAATGTCTGCCCAGCTGTGTACAAAGAAAATGGTGCACAGGGCTCCTCCTTCTCACTTGTGTGTAAGAAGAAAGAAAAATCTTAAAATTACGTTAAAACACATTTTTGTAGTGATATTGTGAACACTGTAAACTATCTATTAAGGCTGATGTTTAAATTTGCATTCTTTGAAATACTTATTAACCACTTGCTTACTGGGCACATAAACCCCCTTCGTGCCCAGGCGAAATTTCAGCTTCCGGCACTGCGTCGCTTTAACTGACAATTGCGCGGTCGTGCGACATGGCACCCAAACAAAATTGACGTCCTTTTTTTCCCCACAAATAGAGCTTTCTTTTGGTGGTATTTGATCGCCCGTGCGGTTTTTATTTTTTGCGTTATAATGAAAAAAAGAGCGACAATTTAAAAATATATATATATTTTTTACTTGTTGCTATAATAAATATCCCATTTTTTTTTAATATTTTTTTTTCTCAGTTAAGGTCGATACGTATTCTTCTACGTATTTTTGTAAAAAAAAAAAAATCACAATAAGTGACTGCTTTGCGCAAAAGTTATAGCACCTACAAAATAGGGGACATAATTATGATTTTTTTTTTTATATATTTTTTTTACTAGTAATGGCGGCGATCTGCGATTTTTATTGGGACTGCGATATTGCGACGGACACATCGGACACTTTTGACACATTTTTGGCGCCATTCACATTTATACAGTGACCAGTGCTATAAAAATTCACTAATTACTGTATAAATGTGACTGGAATTGAAGGGGTTAACACTAGGGGGTGAGGAAGGGGTTAAATGTATTGCCTGGGTGTGTTCTAACTGTGTGGGGGGAGGGGGGTGACTGGGGGAGGTGACCGATGCTGTCTCCCTACTGTATGTACAAGAGAAACAGCATCAGTCGCCTTTCACTGACAGGACGTGAAGCTCTGTGTTTACACTCAGAGCTCCACGTCCCTGCTCTCTCACCTGACGGACATCGCGGCCGCCGGGTACACGCATCGGATCCTCGGTGATGCGTCGGGACTGTTTTTCCCCGCCGCGCGCCACCCTGTGGGAATTACAAGTAAATCACGTCCAAAGACGTGACCCCGGTGCCTCAGGTCCGCGCTGCTGACGTATTCTGTCTAGTGTTGAGCAGAATATGCCATATTCGATTTCGCGATATATCACGAATATATAGTCGAATATTCGAGATATATTCGCTAAATACGAATATTCGTGATATATTTTGGAAATGAAATCATTGCGAATTTTCGCTATCGCGAATGCGAATTGCGAATTGCGATTGCGAATGCGAATATTCGAGAAATGCGGAATGGAGCACTCTGATTGGCTCAGAATATTCGTGATATATTACAATGCACAATAATTGCGAATATTCGGCAAATGCGGAAGGAGCACTCTGATTGGCTCAGAATATTCGTGATATATTACAATACACAATAATTGCGAATATTCGAGAAATGCGGAAGGAGCACTCTGATTGGCTCAGAATATTCGTGATATATTACAATACACAATAATTGCGAATATTCGAGAAATGCGGAAGGAGCACTCTGATTGGCTCAGAATATTCGTGATATATTACAATATAAAATAATTGCGAATATTCGAGAAATGCGGAAGGAGCACTCTGATTGGCTCAGAATATTCGTGATATATTACAATATAAAATAATTGCGAATATTCGAGAAATGCGGAAGGAGCACTCTGATTGGCTCAGAATATTCGTGATATATTACAATATAAAATAATTGCGAAATTTCGAGAAATGCGGAATGGAGCACTCTGATTGGCTCAGAATATTCGTGATATATTACAATACAAAATAATCGCGCGATATCGCTATTGCCGAATAATCGTATTGCGATTTTCGGGAATATAAAAGGAGCGCTGCAGCTACTCGGCCCAAGGTCTCTAATCATACCAGCAATGCTTTTACACGTCGATGGGAATCTCTAGGATGTGATCTGTTCTAAAACAAAATTGAAAAAATACGAATATTCGAAATAGCGAATATTCGCCACGATATTCGCAATTTTCGCGAATACTCGAATATGCAATATTCGTAGCGAATATTCGCAATGCGAATATTCGTGAGCAACACTAATTCTGTCAATAGCGCGGACCTGAAATAATGAGTGTAGACTAAATTGAATATATTACTTATAATCGGTTCTACCACTTGATACTGAAATCAAAGCATTTGGTAATTCATTTTGGGGTCCACCTTATTTTGTTCTTCTAATATGTCTTTAGGGAATTATATCTGTTCTGCATATTTTATAAATCATGGGTGTCATATACACTACGGAAGAAGTCATGAGTTGGATGTGATTTGAAGACTAGCGTAGATATATTTTCAATTCAGTAGCCATTTTTAGGGTTATCGGAGAATTGATATACTTATGCATGGTCACACTGAGGTAAGTCTATAACAAGCTGCAGATTGATACTAATTAAAGTGGAATTACACTTCATCTGAGCACTACAAACCAAAAATGCTATTTAATTCATTTTTAATATTCAAAGCAAACCCCCCAATCCATCCATGTCTCCATTGCTTTGTTTTGCTGAGAAAACACTTTGAAAAACATCCCTTAGCATTTCTGGCCATGGCCATCTTGAATAGGGGCATATCATTTATGTAGCATTTACTTGCTGGAATCCATTTGCCCTTAGCTAAGGCATGCAGGCAGATGGGTGTACTGTGCTGAGAAAACTGCTCCCCTCCTGAAGACTTCTGGGATGTATGACATGTAAAAAAAAGTTTAAAACCAGTAAATATGATAGACTTTGACTAATCATTTACTAATGCTAGCAGCATAAGGATTAAACATAGTCAAAGTTGATTGTGAGAGAGTTGTTCCGCTTTAATGTTTTCTTAGTTTTCATGGACAAATATAGCAACCTCAGTCACCTTCACACTAAACAACTTCCCCAGCTTTTAAGATGAAGGTCATTTTTCTTTTTCTTTTTCATAAGGAGCAGTCAGTCACATTCTGTTAAAGGATTTAGAGAAAATTGGAATCGCTTTATAATGTGGTATATGTGACCCTTGTAATTAGTGAGCACATGATTGATATAATGGCTTAATTTAGCTAAATATGTGTCTCAGTAACAAAATGTATTTTCTGCCACCGTCCTTTAGTTATAACTTATTATACCAATTACATTTTTAGGTTATGAATTTTCATGTTATCTGAATTTTGCAAAGGATCCGACCCTCTGGAGAAATCTTTGCCCTAGGCCAACTTATATTTCAAAATGAGTAAAATTCTGTTCTTAAAGCAGAACTTAACCCATCGATTTAACTCTTTGCTAAAACAGTCACATTTAAATGCCACTTTAAATGGCTAGTGTCAAAGCCGATCACATGTGCAGCGCCATGACAACTGAAGCTCAAACAAAGGCTAAGATGGCAGCTTCCTTGGCTGTTAGGGCCCTTTCACACAGACGTGTTAATGTGCAGGCAGATGACGGGTCTGTCTCTGCACACTGTGTAGGGACAGACCTGTCAGAGCGCCGCTCTGCCCTATGGGGGATCGGATGACGATGGACCGCAGAGTCCGTAGAGTCCAATCTGCCAGACGGATGGAAAATAAGGTTTCCATCCATCACACTTTGCCGGATCAGAGCAGGTCGGATGTCAGCGGGCATGTCACCACTGACATCCATGGCTCCATAAAGGTGCACGGAGCGTCCGTTCAGGTCTGCCTAAAAATCTGACAGGCGGACCTAAACGGTCCGCCCGTGTGAAAGGGGCCTAAAGGCTAAGAGGCATTAGTTCTACTATAATATGCATGTGCAAAATATAATTTTTTAATAGATAACAGACAGCTTTACAGGCAGCTGGCCCTCCCCTATTACTCCAGCTGTAGCTATTTATGCATCCTAAACCACCAGTATACAGCACAGGTACAGGCTAAGTACAGAGACATACATTCAGTTTGCATACTGATGTCTCAGGTTGGTCTAACTTTTATAAGACATGGAATCCTTGACTTTACAATATTTGAAGTGGAACCCATTATAGTTCATTTTTCTTACCTCATCTCAATCTAAATGGTAGTTCTGTGTAATCGTTTCAATACATTTCAGAAAATGGGCATCAAAGCCCATAGAACATTGTGAAAGGATAAACCACAACCTTTACCTAAAGTGACCTTGTTTCACAGGGCAATATTTGTACACAATTAGAACCCTGTAAAAAGAATGTGGAATATGTTCTTTTGCAATAAATAAATAATATACCTATGATGTTGTATTAAAATGTATAATGTGAAGACCTTAATGTAAGATTTCTGAAACTTTATGTAAAGTCTTAAATTAGTGCAAGTTCTCTTAGCTGAAGACAAGACAATCCTGGAATACAATTCAAGTAACACTGTACAGCTCAATGCAGTTCTCAAACAAGAGAAATTTGAATTTCTGCCACTAGGGAGCACTGCCGGGGAAAGTTTCCAGTTTAGTTTGCTTGTGGGCTCCATCTTATACCTCTTTCTGTCCTTTTAGGCCTTCAATGGCAGGTAAGAGGGTACATTTGTCTGACAAACGAGTTTATCTTTTTAACCTTTAAATGATTCATATTACTGTTCTTCACCATTACAGCATTTTGTTTACTAATAGTCTGGTCAGAAAATAGTTTTTTTTCCTCCTCTTTGTAAAATAGGGAGGTCAACACCTAGAGTTTGGAAACCTTTCCACAGTGCAATCTCTGCTGAGAGAAAAGCTGCAATTTGTAAATATTGTTAGAAGAGATACCATTTTCCAAATGCTACAAGAATGGCCACTTTAATACTGGGCACTTTCAAAAATTTTTCAGCTTTCAGCACTGTCACACTTTGAATGACAATTGGGTAGTCATGCAACACTGTACTCATATGAAATTGTTATCATTTTTTTGAGACAGATCGTGATTTCTTTTGGTGGTATTTAATTGCCACTAAACAAACAAAAAAATACACAAAAAGTTTAAAAAAAATGTTTTCATACTGAAGCAAATTTCCCCAAACAGCAAAGAATAGCAATAAAAGCCATGTCATTAACATACAGTATCCAAAGAAATTTTCTTCCAGAGGTTAGTACCTGAAGTCCTGTAGAGTGTGTGCGAACCCCCCAGATCGGTTCATGCCAGAACATGCAAACAGACAAAAAAAACATAAAAAGTGTTTGGGGACTCGGGTACTGGCCCAGGGAACGTTTTTAAAATGACGTTTTTTTTTAGGAGCAGTGATTTTAAGAATTCTTAAAGTGAAACAATACAAATTAAATATTTCTTTAAATATCATGCCTGGGGGACCCCCTTAGTCTGCTTGTACAGTAGCGCATGTCCCCCATGTTTATAACAGTACCGCAGAAAAATTGAATTTCTAAAGGAAAAAATGCCATTTAAAATTGCTTGCGGCTGTAATGTATTACCGGAAAATGGCGTGGGTTCCACCCAGTCCATTACCAGGCCCTTCAGGTCTGGTATGGATATTAAGAGGAACTCCACGCCAAATTTAAAAAGAAAATTGCGTGGGGGTCCCCCCAAAATCCATACTATGTACCACATACCCATTCACATAGGGGGGGCTTCCAGATTCTGATAAATCCCCCGTTGGCAGACCCCCACAACCACCGGGCAAAGGTTGTGGGGATGAGGTCCAGGAGGGGGGGTGCACTTTCGTTCCCAACTTTACCTGCGGCCTGCCAGGTTGCATGCTTGCCCTTAAAATCCATACCAGTCCTGAGGGGCCTGTTATAGATTGGGGGGGGGGGTGGGCATGCCATTTTTTTTATTTTGGCGTGGAGTTCCCCTGTAAATCTACACCAGACACAAAGGGCCTGGTATGGATGGGGGAGGGGCCATGCCGTTTTTTTCCTTAATTGTGTCATAGTATTATATATACTACACTGACTGGACTGAACTGCAGTATATATACTATATGGACTGCACTATATACTCTGCAAAAAAAATTGGCCTTAGGTGTTGGTGGTGTCACAACACATACACAAAAAATCACTGGCGCTAAATGTGGATACAGATAACCCTGATATAATTTGTATGTGGGGTATAAGGTGGATAGTCCAGAGCTGCAGGATTTACAGTACCCGGAAGTACCCAACACACAGAAAAAACTTCAAAACAAATCAGCGCTCATGGATATCTAAAAGTCCAATAAAAAATATGTCAAAAAGGAAAGGATTGGTAAAAAATCCATTTAATAAAAATTCTACAGTTATAACGAAATACTTTCCAGATAGTTCGGTGTGCAGTTAACTGCAAGACTGTAGGGCTTAGATTGCCATACACACAGTGTGCAAATGTAGTAAGTTACACCGACAGTCACTTCTTAATTCATGGGTTTAAACATCCTGGGTTTAGTACACATGCCATCGTATGGGGGAAAATGTCAACAGTACCTTTGGGACAGGTAGCAAGCTTGTGGTGTTGTGAAAAATGGTCATCCAATCTATGGTAGGTGCCGGACCTCAGGCAATCCACATTACCGGCGTGTCACTGCAGGGCAAAGAAGACGGAACCGTCCGACAAATCCTGCAGCCGGGGACACAGCGCAATGAGGTCTGGAGAGGCGTGTGCTCGTTCCGTTCGATCGCGTTGACGTCACACGTCTGAGACGCCGCTCGACGTTCAGAACCGAAGAGCAGGGATGTACTCGACGCCCTCTACTGGAAGATCCGCAAACTGCAAGCTCCCAATGCAATACAGTGACAATGTCAGCGGGAAATATAAAAGCTCTGTAGCTGCAAAAATGGAAGTTTTTAGGAATCCTCATGAATCAGAGGACCAGAATGAAGGGAATAGTCAAGGCTCTTAAAAACATACTATTCCCTTCATTCTGGTCCTCTGATTCATGAGGATTCCTAAAAACTTCAATTTTTTTGCAGCTACAGAGCTTTTATATTTCCCGCTGACATTGTCACTGTATTGCATTGGGAGCTTGCAGTTTGCGGATCTTCCAGTAGATCTCTCCAGACCTCATTGTGCTGTGTCCCCGGCTGCAGGATTTGTCGGACGGTTCCGTCTTCTCTGCCCTGCAGTGACACGCCGGTAATGTGGATTGCCTGAGGTCCGGCACCTACCATAGATTGGATGACCATTTTTCACAACACCACAAGCTTGCTACCTGTCCCAAAGGTACTGTTGACATTTTCCCCCATACGATGGCATGTGTACTAAACCCAGGATGTTTAAACCCATGAATTAAGAAGTGACTGTCGGTGTAACTTACTACATTTGCACACTGTGTGTATGGCAATCTAAGCCCTACAGTCTTGCAGTTAACTGTACACCGAACTATCTGGAAGGTGTCACAACACAGTAACCCCTCACAGTTACTCTTGTTGACCCTGCCGTTAACCACTTTACCCCCCGGACCAATATGCTGTTAAATGCCCAAAGGTGTTTTTACAATTTGTCACTGCGTCACTTTAACAGACAATTGCACGGTCGTGCGATGTGGCTCCCAAACAAAATGTGCGTCCTTTTCTTTCCACAAATAGAGCTTTCTTTTGATGGTATTTGATTGTCTCTGCGATTTTTATTTTTTGCGATATAAACGGAAAAAGACTGAAAATTTTGAAAAAATATGATATTTTCTAATTTTTGTTATAAGAAAAATCTAATAAACTAAATTTTAGTCAAACATTTATGCCAAAATGTATTCAGCCACATGTCTTTAGTAAAAAAAAAAAAATCGCAATATAAAAAAAAAAAACTAGCTACCTAGCGGCAACAGTGACACTAATACAGCGATCAGAAAACCGATTGCTTTGTGACACTGGCAATAGGGGGTGAAAGGGTTAACTAGGGTGGTGATCAAGGGGTTAAACCTTTATTAGGGGGGTAGGGGGCTACCCTGGACCTAACACTAACTGCCTGTCACACTAACTGTCACACTGACACTAAATGCAGTGATCAGTAAATATATGATCACTGCTATTAGTGACACTGCTATAGGGGCTGGGGGGGGGGGGTGATCTGAAGGGGTTAAGTGTGCCTATGTGTACTGGTGTCAGTGTATCAGTGTAGTGTTGTGCAACTCACTTGTGATGTCTTCTCTCCTCTCACCGGATTGAAAATACCGCCGAGAGGAGAGGTGACATCACTTCCTCTGCCTGTGTTTACATTACACAGACAGAGGGCGGGCAGAGGGGGGAAAGCGAATTCGCTGGGAGCAATCGCGAAGGGGTGGACAGAAACGAACAGCCGCCCCCCCATCCCGAGTCGCTCCCAAAGGCTTACCGACCGCCGCAAGTAGCGGGGGTGGTCCCGATCGGACCCGCGGGAGGCAGGGACGTGCCAGCACGTCCATCTGCCTATACGTGCCATTCTGTGGACGTATATTTACATGCGGCGGTCGTTAAGCGGTTAAATATTATTTAAACATTTTAATTACATGCCCCTGTTAGGTTCACTAACAGCCACATTTGAAAGGAAATTCCAATACCTATAATTTAATAGTTGGTTATTGTCATGCCGCATACACACGATCGGTTAAACCGATGAGAACGGTCTGATGGACCGTTTTCATTGGTCCAAACCGATCGTGTGGGCGCCATCGTTTATTTAACCATTGGTTAAAAAAAGCCCATTCTCATCGTATGGACCGATCGTGTGTATGCGGCATCAGTTAGTTATTATTTTAAAATTTTCGGATTTCAGTTTTTCAAAGTTTAAAATTTTAAAATTTTCAGATTTTTAGATTTTTTCGTAATTCCGGAAATTCTAAAATTTGAATCCGGATTTTCGTATTTATGGATTTTCTGCTTTTTAAATTTTAGAATTTCCACAATTTTGAATTTATGGATTTATGAATCTACGAATTTACATCAAAATCATCAAATTTACGAATTTTGATCATAACAAATGACCCAAAAGCGAAAAAATGAACACATTTTTCAGCAATGCACATGTCTAATAGGTTCAACATCCCCTCCTTTTCTATTTGCCAGATGTCTGCCCTCCAGCATCACCTCATTTCTCCCCATTTGCTGACACCTGCCATGGCATCCCATTTTCTAGGCTGTGCTGCTGCGTTGTCTGTTTCTGTTCCTCCAGCCTGATTGGCTGCAGCATTTTGGTGCTTTATTTTAGCATCACCAACCCAGGGCTCTGGGCTTTTGACAGCATCTGCATACTGACTCCCTTTTTTGTTGTGCCCTGCTGTGTTACATGTTGTTGTATTCCTTGTTGCTGACCTCTGCCTTGTACTATTTGGATTGCCTCCTCAACTTGACCTAGCATTTTTTATTGGACTATGCTTGATCACTTCTTGCCATTGCCATGACCTTGGAACTGTATTTTAATTCCACTTTTGCCACATGCCCTAACAGCAGAACTGTTTTCAGAGTACACTTGCCCACTACCTTTCATGACTTTGGCCTGTCCCTGGATTCTGGTACCAGCTACTGTCTGCTGCCTGACCAGCCTCAAGACCAACAGTACCCTTCCTTGCCTCATATGCTGTGTCCTGGTGCTGTATGGCAGGGAACTATAGACCTGGAGGCACCCAAAGTAGGCCTGCTTGCCCTAAGGGAATATTAGCTGCTAAAGGTAGAAGAAACACCAGCCAGCTATAGTTCCTGACCTAGGAATCGAGTTGTTCATTGCAGCAATTAAATTGAAACTCCAAATCTCTAAATCTACCAATCATTTGTGTGTATATATATATTATATACAGAAGGAGAGCGTGTGCTAAACAATACCTTAGATGTTTTCTGCAGGAAAAATAAATGTTTGATTTTTATGATACTTCCATAAATAGATGTGCTCAATGAACTTGGAAAGGGCAGTCAAAGTATTTCTCAGAAACAAGCCACAATTATGTACAAATTACATGCGTTTTACATTCCACTAAATCTTTTTCTGCTCTTTATCTGATCGCACTCATACTATCTTTCCGTTACCAACATTAATCCAAATTACATTCACTAGTGGTCACTTAGAGAGGAAAGAAAGTATTGAATGCAAGCATGATTCAGAATCCAGCACAGCATTTATGAAAATCATGATAATAGTCGGAATGATACAAAATGTTCTTGACACATAATAGATTTATAATATGCTGCAGCAGGGATGTCCAGTGCTACCAGCTATTTCCATACAGCTAAATTAACTGCACTATATGTGTTTTTTTTTTTTATAATAAAAGATAGACAATGCTAAAATATGTAAATTCAGTTTAAAGTGACTGACATTTTTATAGCAGTCATTTGGTAGGTTCAAAAACACAAAAAGGCCAAATACATTATATTGACTATTCGCCTTAGCAGCCCCTCGGCGGAAGGAGGAAGTGGGACAGGAAGTCCCACTCCCCCCCAAAAAAAATTACATGCCAAATGGGGCATATAATGGAGCAAGGAGTGGATTAAGCGAAAGTTCCACTTTTGGGTGGAACTCTGCTTTAACAAAGAAGCCAACAAAACAAAAAAATTAATACACACTGAAAAACACAACCATTTTTAAATCAATACATGAATAGGCACATATTTGGTCCGCAGTGATCAACCACAGCTACATTATTATGATCCCCTATCATGTGATTTTTTTCCCCTAGTTACTGCATCATATAATCTCCTTTCCAGTAGTATAGTGGGAGAGTGATATAATTACAAAATGCTGGTACATGCTCAGGTATCCATAGTGGAGATCTTGTAAGACTGAGCAATTTTTTTGTGTGGATTAATGTTAGGGTTATGGGAGGTAAGTGTAATGCCGCGTACATACGACCGTTCTTCATGACGAGAAAAATGCAATTTTTAAAATTGGTCTTGAAAAACGTGTATGCTCCAGAGCAAATTTAGAACCTGCTCTATTTTTTCTCATCATTTTTCACGCCGTTGTTTTTCACGTCGTGAAAAACGGTTGTGTGTACACTTAAACGAGGGGGAAAAAACGCGCATGCTCAGAAGCAAGTTATGAGACGGGGAAATTAGTATAAGCAGCCCAAAGGGTGGCGCCATTCGAATGGAACTTACCCATTATAGTGCTGTTGTATGTGTTGTACGTCACCGCGCTTTGCTCAAGCAGTTCTTTCACGAACGTGTGTATTAGGGGTGCAACGGATCAAAAAACTCACGGTTCGGATCGTTCCTCGGATCAGGAGTCACGGATCGGATCATTTTCGGATCAGCCAAAGCAAAAAATCTCCCCCACTGTAATATCCACATCCCCCCCACAGTAATATCCACATCTCCCCCCCCCCCCACACTGCAGTGGCGTCACTTGGTGCAAAAAAATAAAAATGGTGTCACCCCCCCACCCACTATGGTCCAACCCTCAGTACAGACCCCCCCCTCAGTACAGTGTTTGTTTCCCTTGAGCGCGGGCTCCTCCTCTGTGGGTGTGAACAGAGAGGAGGGGCGCCGCCGGGTGTACCAAGATGGCTGCCGCTCCGGAGCTAGGCCGAAGCCGGGGACTTTCCTACGGCCTAAGCTCCGGAGCGCTCCGTGGATTGTGGGGTGTGCCGATCCGAACGGGGTGACCCGTTCGGATGACGAATCGGTGATGATCCATTGCACCCCTAGTGTGTATGCAAGGCAGGCTTGAGAGGAATCACGTCAAGAGAAAAACTTTTTTTTCCATGACATGAAAAACGGTCGTGTGTACGCGGCATTATGGTTTCAGCGTGGGTTGGTGTTACGATTACAGGAAGGTTTTTGAGCAAGTATTTTTGAAGGCTTTAAATAAAAATGCAGAACTGCCCTTGCATGCAGCACAGAGTGCTTCTCTTTATTGCTAACAAACATTTGAATATCCCTGATTGTTTCTTGCCATCCTTCTCAGGTTCTAGTATGTTAGAGCAGTGATTATGTTTGTCCAGCCTGACATAGTTACCTGTCAGTGATACCAAAGTATCTTGTGTGCAGCCATGGCAGATTGGTTTTCTGTCAATATCAATGGTAATGTAGCCATGCTGGGTGAAAAAAAAAGTCTATGCAGCTATTAATTTGGATGATGTGATATCAGGTTTGCTATAAAGCAATCAATCAGTCCAACAACCACTCAGTGCATCACAGTAGGGACCCAATTGTAATGCAGAGTACCAACAAATACAAACAAGTTTAATTTCATGTTGCCAGTATAATGTATGGTCTGTTATTATTGACTTGGCTGTTTGGGGATAAAGAAACTTGCTAGCAAAATGACAAGCTCAGGCACTGCCGATGATAGTCAGGGCTGAGAAAGAAAGCCTCTGGCAATAATGAAAACCACATTTATTGACCACAAAATTACAAAAAGATCAGTACATTTAGACATATAGGCAGCTGAGGTTACAGATCTTGACTTTTTCTGTAAATACTTGGTTCTCTTCTCCAGCTCATGAGCCACCTTATTGGTCAGTGAAGCTGCCCATTATATTAAAAAGGCTATAGTGGCATGAAGGATGGGGCAAGATTTTAAGAGGAAATATAAAGATCTCTAGGGATGAATTGGAAAATGATCTGTGGGTACTCTGTGACTTCTGCAGACACCTCCAGTCCAAACAATCTCAGGGGACAAACTGACCACTAGGGTAGCTTTTTTCCAGCAGGTTGATACTATTTTCTGTTAAAATCAGCTGACAATAAAGACATCCTACTGCTTTGTCCTTCCCTGTAGGAATAAACAAAAATTGGGTGATTTAATCATGTGTTTGTTAAAAGATTGTTTACAACAATTGTGGATTGTGCTTATACATCTGACTGCCCTATGATGTCTATGGGTAAGTTAGATGTTTGGAGCGCTAAGGGAAAAATGTTACCATTTAAGTGCTGGTCCTCATTTTTGAAAAATAGAAAGGTCAAGGGTACCTTTGTCTGTGATTCTCCTTACTAGTCCACATTGGTTACAATTGGAGTTGTTTGCAAGCAATTTGCAGAGTTAAAGTGGAAGTCCATGCAAAAACTAAAATCCCTGCATTTACTGTATATGTAAATAAAGAAAGAAGGGGCCAGATTCAGAGAGCCATTACGCCTGTCTAACTGGTGTTAGACAGGAGTACTTTCAAATTACGTGCCCCGTATCACTAGTTTGAATCCTCAAACCATGATACGGCAGCGTTGGGCTTCGATCTGACAGGCTTACGTCTTCGTACGCCTTCAGATCTACGCTGCAATCTTTTTGCGGCCGCTGGGTGGAGTTCGCGTCGTTTTCAGCGTCGGGGTATGCAAATTAGCTTTTTCCGGCGATCCACGAAGTTACGAGCGTCGTTCGCAATCGCGTACGTCATTTTTTTGCTACGTAAAGTTAAACCAGCTATTAGCTGGTCTAACGTTACGCGGCCCATGTTAAGTATGGCCGTCGTTCCCGTGTCGACTTTCAATTTTTTTTTTTTTTACGTAAGTCGTTCGGGAATAGGAATGTCTGTAAACGACGCTACTCAAAAAAAATGACGTAATGACGTGATTTCGCGCAATGCACGTGGATTTTTTTTTTGAACGGAGCATGCGCAGTTCGATCGCCGTGGGAATGCGCCTAATTTAAATGCCTCACGCCCCCTAATCGCGTAGTTTGATTCCGCCGGGAGAAATACACTACGCCTCCGTACCTTATGGGCCAAAATCTCTCTGAATTCCTCGTAGAGCCAGGTAAAGTATGGCGGCGTATCTCTGATACTCTAATTCTACCTGAATCTGGCCCAAGGGGTTTTGGGACTTTAACTGAGGCAAGTCTATGTACTGTACGTAATGAAAGAGAAAACGGATAACTAGTTGTACATGGGTCCCCTAGGGGAGCATGCACGTAGTCATGACGTAATCCGATTTGCTAGATGCAGCTGATGTAAGTAATACAAAAGTTGCTATGTATTGTGTCATATAAAGAATATATACACTACACATTTTCCATAAAAATGGATATAAATAATAATACTAGCAATCGTAACACATTTATTGTCATAAGTACATATGATTGATAAATACATAAACAATCAATGAATTAATCATATACATATACAGGTCCATTAAATTATAATAATCATTAAATACATAATCAATAAATTAATTTAAGAATTAATGGTTTAAAAACAAGTTTAGCCTGGCATCCTAGAATAAGACTCGACACGTTTCGTGGCATTGACAACCACTCATCAGGAGTGTAGATGCATAGATAAAGGCTAAAAGGTAAGTTGGAAAAATAGGTAAATAAAATCTGAAAAGAATATACCATATACTAGGGGTAACGAAGCTGCTTGCTTATATGTTACCTAGGGTGAATCCCATATATGTACAGTAGGTGACTGGGATATTGTGTCAATCTCGCTCCCTTTGTCGGCGAGATTGACCACCTACGAGCCCCATCGCGGGAGCCAGCGCCGAGCTGGCTTGCCGCGATAGAGACAAAGCCGTCATAGAAGCGACGGGGATCCGACGCGGATTCCCGCCAATTCTACACGTGGGCGGAGTTTGTTATGAATCCTGAAGGAGAAATCCCCGCCGTATTTTTAAAGAAAAATCCGGCATGGGTTCCCCCCTCAGGAGCATAACGGGCCCTTAGGTCTGTTATGGGTTGTAAGGAGACCCCCTACGCCGAAAAAACGGCGTGGGGGTCCCCCCACAATCCATAACAGACCCGTATCCAAAGCACGCCGGCCGGCCGGTCAGGAATGGAGTGGGGGCGAGCGAGCGCCCCCCCCTCCTGAGCCGTACCGGGCAGCATGCCCTCAACATGGGGGGGTTAGGTGCTCTGGGGCAGGGGGCGCACTGCGGCCCCCCACCCCAGAGCACCCTGTCCCCATGTTGATGAGGACAGGGCCCCTTCCCGACAACCCTGGCCGTTGGTTGTCGGGGTATGCGGGCGGGAGGCTTATCGGAATCTGGAAGCCCCCTTTAATAAGGGGGCCCCCAGATACCGGCCCCCCACCCTAAGTGAATGAGTATGGGGTACATTGTACCCCTACCCATTCACCTGCAAATAAAAAGTGTAAACACAAATAAACCACACAGGGTATTGAAACATTTTATTAGTTGGCCGCCGGGGGGGGGGTGTGTATGATCGCTTTTATAAAAGCGCCCCCCTCCGGCGGGCTTCTGTGGGGGGGTGGGTGCCGCCGTCTGGTTCTCTTCCACCGCCGGGGGGGCGCTTTGATAAAAGCGCCCACCACCCGGCGGGCTTCTTTCAACGTCTTCGGCGGCTGGGGGGTCTTCTCCCACTCTCCGGGGGTCTTCTCCGCTCTCCGGGGGTCTTCTCCACTCTCCGGGGGTCTTCTTCTTCTTCAGGACTCGCCGCCGCTAACTTTGTGTGTTAGCTCAATTACTAGCGGCGGCGAGCCCCCTCCTCTGTGACGTCGTCTTCTTCTTCTTCTCCAGATGTTGACGCGACGCTTCCTTCCGCTGTTATGCCGGGCGTGCGGCTCGCAGCGAGTTATATAGGCCTGTCTTGTGACGTTGCAGTCCCATCATGCTCCGGTAGGTACCATCATGCTCCGGTAGGTACCCCCATACTCATTCACTTAGGGTGGGGGGCCAGTATCTGGGGGCCCCCTTATTAAAGGGGGCTTCCAGATTCCGATAAGCCTCCCGCCCGCATACCCCGACAACCAACGGCCAGGGTTGTCGGGAAGGGGCCCTGTCCTCATCAACATGGGGACAGGGTGCTCTGGGGTGGGGGGCCGCAGTGCGCCCCCTGCCCCAGAGCACCTAACCCCCCCATGTTGAGGGCATGCTGCCCGGTACGGCTCAGGAGGGGGGGGCGCTCGCTCGCCCCCACTCCCTTCCTGACCGGCCGGCCGGCGTGCTTTGGATACGGGTCTGTTATGGATTGTGGGGGGACCCCCACGCCATTTTTTCGGCGTAGGGGGTCTCCTTACAACCCATAACAGACCTAAGGGCCCGTTATGCTCCTGAGGGGGGAACCAATGCCGGATTTTTCTTTAAAAATCCGGCGGGGATTTCTCCTTCAGGATTCATAACAAACTCCGCCCACGTGTAGAATTGGCGGGAATCCGCGTCGGATCCCCGTCGCTTCTATGACGCACTCGCCGGAATGTGCTTTTACTATTCCAGCGAGTGCGAGATATCGGCAGCCTGTCGCCGAGATTCAGCGCGATGCTGGCGTGTTAAAAACACATTCTCGGCGGCAGGCACTGTATACACATGGCCCAGTAGTTGCCCAAGATGTAATGTGGACCATTCTGCAGAAAATCTCCCAGGGAAGAGATAAAGACTTGGAACACCTCAGTCTTTAGGGAGAACTGACTACTGCTCATGCCCATTTATTTTTTATTTTTATTTTTTTCAATTAGTTTTTTATTAGAAACTTTTGTATACAGAGGTATATAAAAGAAAAACAAAACATGAGGAAACAGGCGTTACCATGAGATACATTGGGCGTATAAACACTAGAACTTACATATAACCAAAGAAAGTTACAATACCACAACAGGAAATTAATCCATGGAACATCATTAACCATCAGATAACAGGTATTTCCGCACCGTTTGCTCATAGGAAACTTGTAGGGGGGAGAAGCAGGGAGTGTGTGGAAAGAGAATGCGGTGGGGGGGGGGGGGGGGGGAGAGGGGGAAAAAAAAAAGAGGGAAAAGAAGGAAAGAGGAAAGGGGAAAGTGTGCATGCCAAGCAACCATTTCAACAAATCAATCATCAGTAAATTAAGTTAATTTATTTTACGCTTTATACCAATCGGTCCAAATTTTCCAAGCCGAGTCGAACCTGTCTCTGTCACCACGGCGGTAGGCCAGTAAAGATTCATGAACATAATTCACCTGAGTCAACCTTAGAACCTCAGAAACGTTAGGAGCCCTATCCGCTTTCCAGTGTTGTGCAATGAGTGTTCTGGCTGCCAATAGGATATGTGTGACAACTACCCTGAAGTCAGAGGGGAACAAGTCAATGCCAATATGTAGGACTGCTAGTCCAGGGTTAGGTCTTGTCAGAATACCAGTCATCCCTGATATGTAAGAGAACACTGAGTTCCAAAAACTTGTCAAGTTTTGGCACGACCAGAACATAAGGTTTCCCACCGCCCCACATTGTCTCCAGCATAGAGGGGAGCCGTCGGACCCAAACTTTGAGATTCTATAGGGCGTGAGATACCACCTGAGAGCTATCTTCTGAGACAGCTCCCAGTGGTTGACACATCTAGAGGCCCCATATATCACCCGAAACGCCTGCACCCATTGCTCCTCATCGTAAGTTTTCTCCAAGTCTCTTTCCCATTTGACAAAGGGTGACGATTTCACGAATGTCAGCTTATCTTGAAAAAAATTATAGAAAAGGGCGATGCCCTTTTGGGGAGAGGGAGAGATAGAGTAGAAGCGCCAAATTCTTTTCGGTAGAAAAATGCGATGTGTGGTGAGGGAGCTGAGGAAATGAGAGATCCTCAGGTAGTTAAAGTTTTCGGACGAAGGTATTGCAAATTTTTCATGTAGGGATTTGAAGGGATAGATTGCATCGTCTTGAAAAATATCATTAACCAGGCGTATTCCTTTACCTTGCCAACTAGTAGTGGAGAGGTCGGGGATGGCATGGGATAGGATGTTAAAAGGGACTGGTACCTCCACGAGATTGGGGCAGGGGGACATTGCCCCGCGCAAATCTCTCCATGCAAGGACAGAAGCCCGGAGAGTAGGAGGGAGGCCCCGAACAGGTAAGGGCCTCCAGACGTCTAGAAGGAGAAAGTCCCGAAGGTTATGTACAGGACACAAGTCTTGCTCGATTCCCTTCCATATAGGATTGGACCCTGGGTCAAGCCAGCACTTCAGTTGTGTCAGAATAGAGGCACGCATGTAGTCCTGAATGTCCACTAAGCCCATACCTCCCGCCATTCTGTGTTTAAGTAGAAATTTTCGAGAACACCTAGGCCTACCAGATTTCCAAATAAATTTGGTAAGTAGCGACTTCAGGGTTTTAATGTGAACGGGAGGGACGGGGACTGGAAGGGTTCTAAAGATATAAAGGATCTGTGGGAGAAGTAACATTTTGAAGGTAGCCAGGCGGCCGGACCATGAGAGCTCTCCTATAGAGTACTTAGCAACATCTTTGCGAAGTCTGTCAATCAGTGGGAGGTAGTTAACGTCAGCTAAGTGATTAGGGTCAGTCGTGAGTTTCAGTCCCAGATATGTGATCGTGGAATTGCTCCACGAGTATGGGAAGGTCGCCTGCAGCTGGGGTGGGATCCCCAGGTCTAGGATAACGGATTTTGAATAATTGGCCTTATAGTAGGACACCTGGCTAAACTCCGTCAGGGTGAGATGGGCAAAACCTAAGGAGGTTGCTGGAGACGTCAAAAAAAGAATTATGTCGTCCGCAAACAGATTGACAGAGTGGGCCTTACCATGAATGTTAAATCCCTGGATATCCGGATGGGATCTGATCCTCTCCGCCAGAGGCTCTATTAATAGGTTGAAAATAGAGGGGGACAGGGGACAGCCCTGTCTGGTGCCGTTTGAAATTGTGAAGGTGCTAGACAACAAATTAGAAGTAAAGACTTGGGCACAAGGGGAGGAGTAGAGAGCCAGCACAGCCGAGAGGATAGGTCCGGTAAACCCGAATTTTTGAAGAGTGTTTTTCATGTATCCCCAATGTACCCTGTCGAACGCCTTCTCCGTATCCAAGGAAAGGAGCAGAGAAGGCGTCCGAGAGGCCTTAGCCCGCTGTATAACCCCAATTACCCGTCTCGTAGCATCTGAGGCCTGTCTCCCCGGGGTAAAGCCAGATTGATCAACACCCACAAGATCGGGCAGAATAGGTAGAAGCCTATGGGTCAATATTTTTGCGTACAACTTAACATCAGAGTTTAACAACGATATTGGCCGGAAATTCGCTGGACTGTCAGGGGACTTACCCGGCTTGGGAATGGTGACCACATAGGCCTTGAGCATCTCGGAGGGAAACGAAGCGGAGGACACTGCGGCTTTGAACACATCCTCTAGAGCTGGTAATAATTTGTCTTGAAAAGACTTGTAGTAGTCATTAGGTAGACCGTCAGGTCCAGGGGACTTACCAAAGGGAAGTAGTTTAATTGTTTTCCTGATTTCTGACTCCGATATGGGGGCGTTTAGTAGGTCTAATTGGGGTTTGGATAGAGTTGGGAGTTTTGCTCATGCCCATTTATGAGGTAAGCCCTGCCCCATGCCAGCCATTTACTGGGGATTGGCTGAGGCCCTCATGAATATTCCAGGCAGTGCCGATCCTGACCTCCCTGGGGCCCTAAACAAAATTCTGCTAAGGGGCCACCTGGACCTGTGATGCCGTTAGCTATGTAAACCATTAGCCTTGTGCCCAGTGCACACCATGTAGCCTTGTGCCTAGTTCACACCATGCAGCCTAGTGCCCAGTGCCCACCAAATGCAGCCTTGTGCCCACCAAACACAGCCTTGTGCCCAGTGCCCACCATGCAGCCTTCTGCCCACCAATGCAGCCTTGTGCCCAGTGCCCACCTTGCAGCCTTGTGATCACCAATGCAGCCTGGCGCCCAGTGCCTACCATGCAGCCTTGTGCCCAGTGCCCACCATGCAGCCTTGTGCCCACCATGCAGCCTTGTGCCCAGTGCCCACCATGCAGCCTTGTGCCCACCAAATGCAGCCTTGTGCCCAGTGCCCACCATGCAGCCTTCTGCCCACCAATGCAGCCTTGTGCCCAGTGCCCACCTTGCAGCCTTGTGATCACCAATGCAGCCTGGCGCCCAGTGCCTACCATGCAGCCTTGTGCCCAGTGCCCACCATGCAGCCTTGTGCCCACCATGCAGCCTTGTGCCCAGTGCCCACCATGCAGCCTTGTGCCCACCAAATGCAGCCTGTGCCCAGTGCCCACCATGATTCAGCCTTGTGCCCACCAATGCAGCCTCATGCCCAGTGCCCACCATGCAGCCCTGTGCCCACCAATGCAGTCTTGTGCCCAGTGCCGATCCTGACCTCTCTGGGGCCCTAAGCAAAATTCTGCTAAGGGTCCCTCTAGACCCTTAATGCTGTGAGCTATGTAAACCATTAGCCTTGTGCCCAGTGCACATCATGCAGCCTTGTGCCCAGTTCACACCATGCAGCCTTGTGCCCAGTGCCCACCAAATGCAGCCTTGTGCCCACCAAACACAGCCTTGTGCCCAGTGCCCACCATGCAACCTTGTGCCCCCAATGTAGCCTGGTGCCCAGTGCCCACCACGCAGCCTTTTGCCCACCAATGCAGCCTTGTGCCCAGTCTCCACCATGCAGCCTTGTGCCCACTATGCAGCCTTGTGCCCACCATGCAGCTTTGTGCCCAGTGACCACCATGCAGCCTTGTGCCCACCAAATGCAGCCTTGTGCCCAGTGCCCACCATGATGCAGCCTTGTGCC
This sequence comes from Rana kukunoris, assembly GCA_029574335.1. NCBI lineage: Eukaryota > Metazoa > Chordata > Amphibia > Anura > Ranidae > Rana > Rana kukunoris. Next base: position 253,073,747 of record CM056050.1, on the reverse strand, counting down.
CACCAATACAGCCTTGTGCCCAGTGCCCACCAAATGCAGCCTTGTACTCACCATTCAGCCTACCTGTGCAGGGGAGGAGAGGAACAGGAGAGCTGCCCAGATGATCAGTGCGCAGCGCAGGAGACACTGCCATAACAGCTTTCATTTCAATTGTTGTGTTCCCACCGCTCAATGTCATATACAGCCCTTGCCATCTGGCTGGGGAACTTTTATTGACTGATCACACATCACCAGGATTGGACAGGTGATCTGTCTAGCAAAGTCCCGGGACCAGGAGGAGTGGCTGTATCCAGCGAGTGGCGGGAAACACGGCAATTGAAATAAAAACTGTTATCGCTGCGTTCCCTGCGTGTGCTGCGATTTAAACATCCGGGCGTCTCTCTCTCTTCACCTTCATGATCGCTGGGAGAGGTATTCTGATTCCACCGGCACCGCCCCTGGACCCACGAGGGGGAGGCGGGGCCTTGAGTAATTTGCAGGTGAGCGTATAGGGCAGATCGGCTTTGATTCCAGGCAACTGCTCCTAACTTTAAACCCACTAGCTCTAGAAGTTCCTACAGCATTCTAGACCAGGAGAGGCACCAGAGCAGCTGTCAGGATGAGTCATCCAGCCCTGACTCACTGAACCCTGACCCAGATTCAAAGCTCTGGCTTGGCCCTGAGCTAACAAATTTTGCCAACACTAACAAACCCATCCTACATCTAGAACGCACTAGAGGGTGCTGCATAATACATAGGAATTAAAAGTATAGAGCAGAGAAGAAGTTGCAAAGCATCCTGGGAATCCAGGAAGGTGCGGAAAGAGATGGTCAGCCGACAGGCAGCACAACATAAAAGTTGATTTTTAAATTAAACTTATATTGGATTGTCAAAAATGTCTAATGTTTGTATTGCTATTACAATGTTGATGTTATGAAATGAAGGTCCATGTTGCGACCTCCCTTAGTTTGTCTGGGCATGTTAATTTACAATTCCTAAGCATAAGACATTATCTCAGAAGAAGAAAAGTTTATGAAAAATAAAAAATAATCCAATTGTTCCTTCCATGGTTGCTTACTGAATGGTTAAGGAAGTCATTCCAAGTACACGATGAGTCTGTGCCATTATAGTCAAAGGCACTGTTTTTATTTGCGTTTCTTAAATGTGGTTGCAATGCCATTATTTTATTGGCACAGATCTCATTGTGCATTTTGCATGCAGTTTCACACGCTTTTAACTGCACCAAAAATGCACAAGTATGAAATGTGCCTAACAGTGCTGGTTAGAGAAGCTGCCTCCATTGAACACTCAATCGTTGTGGTGTCATCACAATAACAGATGTGACAACACTATTGTGTTTTGTCTACAGAACAACTATCGTTTCATTTGTTTCTCAAAAAAATTAGAATGCTTACATATTTAATGAACTCGGCAACAGTCCCATAAAATATGAATCAACACCGCATGGTCCTCTTGTGTACGGTAAGGCATTTTGTGGTGAATGATTTATTTAGGCGATAGGACTCCGGAATGCAGTATTATGCTTACTTCCCAACTGTTATTATTCATGGGATGTCAACAGTCGACTAGGAAAGGAAATGGTAAAATAATGAAGTGCTAGCTTGGCGCAATATATTTATTAGACCTGGTTACAATTGTTTTATTTAAGACAGAATAAAGGAACATAAGGTTTACAGTTGCAGAGAACATGAAGGTCAATCAGTATCCACCTTTATTTATATCTCACAAGTTCTTGTTCTGAGGATTTATAAGAAAAATTGCTTTTCTCTATAGCCTTTTCTAACATATCTAATGAAATTCCTATAACATATAAGAGACAGGAACTCTAAATAAAAGTAGATCAATGTTAGTGTAGGGTGGATTACAATGATGTAACTAACATACATAGAATGATCATTCTGCTACTTATTTCACTGTTTAGCTATCCAAAAGAAAAAATCCATGTTGTCCGCTGACAGAAGTACTTGTATAAATAACATCATCTAAAACAATCTCAGCAAGCACAGAACTTTGAACTACTGACTCATAAATGATAATGGCCATACAGATGGCCTAATCAGTCAGACTGTGTAATTTAAAAGTCTAATGTTTTATGTAGGTAAATGTGGAGACCATTATAAACAGCCCATTTATCCACTTTTTGCTCCAGTATCTTATGAAAGTTGTCAGGGGACGATATCATGTAAAACAACGGAGAAAACAGAGCAAGCCCCTGTACACACAAGAACCCAAAGGTCGGTTGCCTGGTACTCAGTAAAAAGTGTTATAAAGCAGTGGCGGCTGGTGAAGTTTTTGGATGGGGGGGCGCAAGACCCTGCCCCTCCATGTTGGCCCCTCCCACTTCCCATAAGCCACACCCCTTATAGAATCCACCCACTCCGTCCCCTGTATTCCACTTACTTCCACTCATAGTGTCAGGATCACAGGACAGAGTATATAGCCCCAGCATCACAAATCATGGTATATAGCGCAGCCTTACAGATTGGTGCAAACAAACTAAAAAATGACACTGTTAGTAATGAAGGATTCTAAATGGGCACAAGATTACCAGATACTGCGGACATACTGCACAAGATTACCAGAGACTGCGGACATACTGCATTAGATTACCAGAGACTGCGGTCATACTGCAGGAGATTACCAGAGACTGCAGACATACTGCAGGAGATTACCAGAGACTGCAGACATACTGCAGGAGATTACCAGAGACTGCAGACATACTGCAGGAGATTACCAGAGACTGCGAACATACTGCAGGAGATTACCAGAGACTGCGGACATACTGCAGGAGATTACCAGAAACTGCGGACATACTGCACGAGATTACAAGATACTGCGAACATACTGCACAAGATTACCAGAGACTGCGAACATACTGCACAAGATTACCAGAGACTGCGGACATACTGCATTAGATTACCAGAGACTGCGGACATACTGCATTAGATTACCAGAGACTGCGGACATACTGCATTAGATTACCAGAGACTGCAGACATACTGCATTAGATTACCAGAGACTGCAGACATACTGCATTAGATTACCAGAGACTGCAGACATACTGCATTAGACTACCAGATACTGCCGACATAATGCACTAGATGACCAGAGACTGTGGACATACTGCACGAGATGACCAGAGACTGCAGACATACTGCATTAGATTACCAAATACTGTGGACATACTGCATTAGATTACTAGATACTGCGGAGATACTGCACAAGATTACCAGATACTGCGGACAGACTACACGAGATGACCAGAGACTGCGGACATACTGCATTAGATTACCAGATACTGCGGACATACTGCATTAGATTACCAGATACTGTGAACAAACTGCATTAGATAACATGTAATTCCGTGAATTGTGGCTCTAATTAAAAACTTTGCGCAGGGGTGAAGGTCGGTATTTTTGCAAAAATGTACATGTAAATGAAATTAGGTAAATAAGCGTGGGGGGTTGGGGGGGTTTGGTGGAGATGGCCGCTATTTTGGCAGAAATGTGAATGTACGTGTAAAAGAATTTTGGCAGAAATGTACACATGCGGTTAATAAGCAGGGGGGGGGGGTGGGATTTTTTAGTGACTGCTATCATTTTGGGGCACGAATGTACATTTAAAATTAGACATTTGGTTAATAAGCTGGGGGGATGGTAGTAGTGACTGCTATCATTTTGGCAGAAATGTACATTTAAAATAAAAAACATTTGGGGGCGGGGGCTGGTGTCTATGGTAGTGACTGCTATCGTTAACCAAATGTCTTATTTTAAATGCACATTTCTGCCAAAATGATAGGAGTCATTACCATCCCCCCCCCCTTATTAACCAAATGTCTTTTATTTTAAATGCACATTTCTGCCACAATGATAGCAGTCATTACCATCCCCCCACAACACCCCCCCCCCCCTTATTAACCAAATGTCTTTTATTTTAAATGTACATTTATGTCACAATGATAGCAGTCACTACCAAATGTCTTATTTTAAATGCACATACGTGGGGGGGGGGGGGGGGGATGGTAGTGACTGCTATCATTGTGGCAGAAATGTACATTTAAGATAAAAGACATTTGGTTAATTAGCGGGGGAGGAGGGGGGTGGTGACGGCCGCTATCTCGGCGGCACATAAGATTAATGAGCAGAGGAGCAGAGAGGAATGTACATGTTAAACTTTAACATGTACATTCTCCTCTGCTCCTCTGCTCATTAATCTTATGTGCCGCCGAGATAGCGGCCGTCACCCCTCCCCCCCCTTATTAACTAAATGTGTTTTACAGTAAAAGACATTTAGTTAATAAGGGGGGAGGGGGGGTGACGGCCGCTATTTCTGCGGCACATAAGATTAATGAGCAGAGGAGCAGAGGGGAATGTACATGAAAAACGACGGCTGCTATTTAAAATGAAAAAAAAAAAATATATAAGGGCAATGAGCACAGGAGCGGAGAGGAGCGGAGAGAGGATGCTTACCGGGAGTCAGAGGCTGAGCTGCAAAGTGAGTGCCGACGTCACTTCCTGTTCATCGAGTGGCGTCGGATCACTATAGCGTGCAGTGCACCCGCCCCGGCCATAATAATATGTGCAGTCTATCGCGCCGGAAGCAAGTGGCGCGATGGAGATCGCCACAATGGCATTTTTTGGCTGCCAATGTAGCGCCACGTCTGCAGTCCCGTGATTGCACAGACGTGGCGCTACCCATACGGCACTGTGCCCGGCGCCCGGCGCCGGGACACAGTGCACATAAGGACCATTTTTGGAGAAAAAAATTCCCTTAAAGGGACATGTTTTAATAAAAAACATTTTTTTTTATTTTTTTTTAGATTTTTTTTTATATACTTTTTTTTTTTTTACTGACTGGGGGTGGGGGGCGGCGCCCATGCGCCCCCTATGGACGGGCCGCCACTGTTATAAAGCCATCTGCTTCTAGCTACATTGCATGAAATGTTGGTCCATGTTGACAGTATTCCTTTTTGAGATCCGAACTCACTACAGAAATGGCCCTTAAATCAAGCACGAGGGACACTTTGAGGGAGACGGCGACCTGTGCTGTGCACACCAATGCAAACAGTGGGTGTGTCCAAACAGTTCACAGTGGAAGGGGCTTAAAGGATATTGTTAAATGCTTAGCTTTCTGGAGTAATTTCAAATTACGCGCGTTTTCTAGCTAGTCGGAAACCTCAAACCCCAATAGACGGCTGCGGGCTTCAATTCGACTGGATTACGTGTTCGTACGCCTTCGGATCTACTCTGCAATAAAATTGCGGCCACTGGGTGGACTTCCCGTTGTTTTCCGCGTCGGGGTATGCTAATGAGCTTTTGCCGGCGATCCCAGAAATTACGATCTTCAATCGCAATCTCTTACGGCATCTTTAGTCATCTTTTTTTTTGCATTTCACTATACCAGCTTTTTGCTGGTCTAATATTAGACAGCCCATGTTAAGTATGGCCGTCGTTCCTGCGTCGAATTTCTACGTTTTCCGACGTCTTTTATTATTTTTAACGTAAGTCGTCCAGGAATAGCAATGTTCGTAAACGACGCTACTCAAACAATGAATGACGTAACAACGTGATTTTGCGCAATGCACGGCGGGAAATTTCTGAACGGAGCATGCGCAGTTCGATCGCCGCGGGGACGTGCTTAATTTAAATGCTTCACGCCCCCTAATCGCGTATTTCGATTACGCGGCGAGAAATAGACTAAGCCGCCGTAGCGTACGGGCAAAAATCTACCAGGATTCGGTGTAGAGCCTGGTAAAATACGGCAGCGTAGAGTATTTCGATTACGCAGCGCAACATTAAGTGTATCTGAATCTGGCCCAATTTATATAGTGCCAACAGTTTAAGCAGCGCTTTACAATGTATAGGGAGGACAACACAATTGCAGTACAGTTCAATACATAAGGTACAGGAGGGCCCTGTTTGTAGAGCTTCAATTTTAAAGGGAGGGGGTGGTGGTAGAAAAGGTAATAGTGTATCCCTCACTTTACCCTTTTCAGCAAAAGTTTCTACTCCCTTCCACCAAAAAAAAATTAAAAAAAATGCTCACCTCTTCCAGAACAATTCTTTGCATCCCCCCTCCCAGCACAAATCCTCTCTCCCCCCTCGCAGAACAAATCAGCCCACCCAAATCGCCCTCCAAACACAAATCTTCCCCAGCACAATTCCCATAATTCCCCATCCCAGCGCAAATCCACACCTCCCTCAATTCTCCCTGCCAACATAAATACTCTTCCCCCCCAATCACCCCCCTCAAAATAAATCATCTTCCACCCCCAAATCCTCCCTCCCAGAACAACCCTCATTCCAGTACAAATCCTCCCCGTCCCACTTCCCCTCTTTAAATCCCCCCCCCCAACCCTCCCAGATTTAGTGCTACCTTGCTTTAACAAAATCCTATTGTCCTGCAAATATGGACTGAGATCCAGAGCCAGATACCAGAACAAGTTACAGCACTTGGCTGCACTAACATGCCTGGCAAGGGTGCGTTAGTGCGGGCACCGAGGGCACATACCCATCTCTTGTGGCAGCTGGCATCTCTTGGGGGGGTTGGAGAATATGTGCTTGCAGGGTGCTTTGGGAGCAGAGAGGACTTGTGCTGGAAGGGGGTTGGGAGAGATTGGACTTTAAATCCATCCCCCTCTCTAGCACAAGTCCTCTCCGCACCCAAAGCGCATTGCTAGCACATATCCTCCCCCCTGGCATGAAACTTTGCCCTCCCCTTCCCAGCCACTGTGTTGTCCCTTTTCACTGTCACTGATTTTTCCCCTTCGCTGTCACTGCACTCTCACCTCACCATAATTCTGTTCTCCCCTCTTGCACAGACCTTTAGAAGACCTCGGATCAGCGGGAGTTCATGCACAGCGGTGTCCCTCCTACCTGGCTCCTCCTCCTGACCTGTCATTGCACTCTCACCTCACCATCATTCTGTTCTCCCCTCTTGCACATACCTCAGATCAGCGGGAGTTCATGCACAGTGGGGTCCCTTCTCCCCGGCTCCTCCTCCTGACCTGTGTATATGAAATCGTCATAGTTGGAGAAGAGGCGGCTTCAGTTAGATCTCCGGTAAGTAATTATACAGGCAACCAATGGGGAGAGGGGCCAGCTGCCATAGAGGTGATACATGTGTGGGGCTAGTGATGTGGAGTAGGTGCGCCAGGTGCCATTGCTAGCACGCTGATTTTAGAAGGCATCAGGCCCGGACTGGGACAAAAAATAGGCCCGGGCATTTTAAACTGAGCAGCCCGGGGGGGGGGGGGCACAGCGGGGGTTAATGAAGGGATGTGGGGTGAGATAAAAAAAGATAGATTGAAAGATTAAGATAGAAAGAAAAGAAGGTGGATAGATAGATAGATAGATAGATAGATAGATAGATAGATAGATAGATAGATAGATAGATAGATAGATAGATAGATAGATAGGAAGGAAGATGGATAAAGAAAGAAAGAATAATATAGAAAGAAAGAAGGGAAGGAAGATAGATAGATAAATAGATAGATAGATAGATAGATAGATAGATAGATAGATAGATAGATAGATAGATAGAGAAAGAAAGATAGATAGATAGATAGATAGAGAAAGAAAGATAGATAAAGATAGAAAGCAAGAAGGGAAGATAGATAAAGAAAGATAGAAAGAAAGAAGGGAAGGAAGATCGATAAAGAAATAAAGATAGATAAATATAGAAAGAAGGGAAGGAAGATAGATAGATAGATAGATAGATAGATAGATAGGAAGGAAGATATACAAAGAAAGAAAGAAAGATAGATAAATATAGAAAGAAAGAAAGGAAGGAAGGAAGATAGATAAAGAAAGATATATACAGATAGAAAGAAAGAAGGGAAGGAAGGAAGATACATAGATAGAGATAGATAGAAAGGAAGGAAGGAAGATGGATAAAGAAATAATGAATAATATAGAAAGAAAGAAGGGAAGATAGATAGATAGATAGATAGATAGATAGATAGATAGATAGATAGATAGATAGATAGATAGATAGATAGATAGATAGGAAGATATATAAAGAAAGAAAGAAGGGAAGGAAGGAAGAAAAATACAGAAAGAAAAGAGATAAAGAAAGGAATGGCATGGCACTGTGGTGACAATTGATGGCACAGTGGCTGTGTTTCATGGCATGGCACAGTGGTGACAATTGATGGCACAGTGGCTGCGTTTGATGGCATAGCACAGTGGCTGCATTTGATGGCATGGCACAGTGGTGACAATTGATGGCACAGTGGCTGCGTTTGATGGCATGGCACAGTGGTGACAATTGATGGCACAGTGGCTGTGTTTGATTGCATGGCACAATGGTGACAATTGATGGCACAGTGGCTGCGTTTGATGGCATGGCACAGTGGCAGCTTTTGATGGCATGGCACAGTGATGACAATTAATGGCCCAGTAGCAGCATTTGATGGGCCCAGTGGCTGCATTTGATGGACACAGTGAGGCTCAGTGAGCCGTTCGCGGGCCACAACCGGCCCGCGGGCCGCCGCGGCCCACCGGGAATTTGCCCGGTGTGCCCTACGGCCAGTCCGGGCCTGGAAGGCATAGTGGAGCTGAGTGCTGGAACTACTTCTGGCACTGGGCCTTGGAAGTTAGTGCAGACTCATGGGACATCAGAATTTAAATGAAATCCCAGGACAGTCCGGGCGAATCCATGATGGTTGAGAGGTGTGTGTTAGGTGTCTTGTCCAGCTGGACAAGACACCTATCTGCCACAATGGACAGACCTGGACACACACACACATGCTGGCCCTGCAGCTGTATTTCTCCTGGACATGGAGCCTCCTGTCCCTGGGTGGAGTCATGAACTACAGACATGACCTTGAATATAATCCGTGTATGTGTGTGTGCACACCTGCAAACTCAGCTAGTGGGTCTCTGGTAAGATCAGGACACAGGGGTAGGGTAAGGTGACCAGATTTTTAAAATGAAATCTGAAGACATATTTTTTTTTTACTAGTAATGGCAACAATCAGCAAATCTCTGCCCGTCGCCGCCCGCCTCACAGCTTCTCAAGTCTTACTCTTTGGGCCCCGGCTACTACTGGATGGGGAGAGGAGCAAGATCACTCCACCAGGGAAGGCAAGGAGATAGGCAGGTGGCTGGCTAGGATTTGAGCCAAGGCAGAAGAACATGCGAGCGAAGCTAAATGGGCATGCGCCCAAAACTGAATAAATATTCCCTCCGCTCCGACCAGCACATCATCATCAGAAAGGGGCTCAGATAATGGGAAAAATACAACCCCCCTATACTAGTAGGCATGGTGGAGTGGGAGTGTGTAATTCTATTTTTTTTATTTTAATTCTGCTCTGATTGTCTTTGAAATTGCCCCTGCTACCTATTAAATCCAATCTGGGGACAGAATTGGTCCGGGGACAGTGTCCTCAATCAGGGGACTGTTCTCTGAAACTGGGGATGTCTGGTCACCCTAGGGTAGAGGCTTCTTCTCACCCAAAGCACTTCAAAGTCTCCAGACTCCAAATCCTGTGTAAGGTAAACCAGATCTCCACCACTAAAAGGTCAGTGCAGATACATGCTTATGCTTGTGCACATTTCACACATGCTAATATTTATAAGTGAAAGACCAATGTCATTTCTGCAGTGTCAGTTCATTGCGCACAGATTTGTGTGCGTGTGTGCACACGTACACATACCAATTAGCACTTAGCACCCAGTGGCCTTTTTAAACTGCTCTATCACTGTGAAAAGTCACCGGATGATCTTCAGCTTGTTTCTGACATCCCAGACCTGGTCTGCTGTTTCTGTTTTCTTGTGCATGACCCAGCTTGCCTTTGAACTTTGCCTTTGCGATTTTCTCTAAGGGGAATACGACTCAACCTCTTCACGCATCCAAACAACCATTGGATTTATATCATTTGACGTGCTTCAAATCTTTGTGCTTGTTACAAGTGGTATATGTATATGTATTAGAGGTGTTAAGAGAATTCTTCAGGTCACTCAACTTTATGGTTTTTAATATGTTTGTATACATAGGTTTTAACTTATCCAATAAAAAAACTATAATTTTTTTACTAAATATATGAGTATCTGTATTCCTATTTCTTCTATCTTCTGGACTTGCTTTGCCTGCTGATTCGGTACTGCCTGGTTGCCGCTGACTGGTGCTCCTCTCCTGGTTATGCTTCTGTCTCAATCTCTGGTGCCAACCTCCTCTTGCATCCTGTTCCGAGGACTGTGACTACTAGCTCTACGCACTTATAGAGTGGATATCACCAGCCAGCTGCTACGGCACTCATGCCACTCTTTGCCTTTATACTCTCTGTCCCCACCTTCAGGAGTGTTAGGCAGGAGGTGCAAGAGAAGCCTACACCACATTCCAGTCTTTACCAGGTACGTGATTTCCTGGCTTTACAAAACCAAAAGATTAATTTTCTCCACTCTAAACTGAACTTTTGGAGCCTCTCATTCTGAAAAAGTGAGAACCTTGTGTTTTCTTCAATCCTTCTATTACCGTGTCAGGACCTTGCACTGTCACAAAATACAGTGCCTTAAAAAAAGTATTCACACCCTTTAAAATTTTCAACATTTTGTCATGTTACAACCAAAAACATAAATGTATTTTATTGAGATTTTATGTCATAGACCAACACAAAGTAGCACATAATTGTGAAGTGGAAGTAAATTAATAAATAGTTTTCATTTTTCTTTACAATTAAATATCTGAAAAGTTACATAGTAGGTGAGGATGAAAAAAGAAACAAGTCCATCAAGTCCAACCTTGTGTGTGATTTTATGTCAGTATTACATTGTATATCCCTGTATGTTGTGGTTGTTCAGGTGCTTATCTAATAGTCATTTAAATCTATCGATGCTCCTTGCTGAAACTACCGCCTGTGGAAGGGAATTTCACATTCTTGACGCTCTTACAGTAAAGAACCCTCTACGCAGTTTAAAGTTAAACCTCTTTTCTTCTTATTTTAATGAGTGGCCATGTGTCTTATTATGGGAATAAATAGGATGAATGCGCTAAATCAACTCTTGCTATTGTACAGTACACATCAAGTGTATATATAAATATGTGTAAACACTCAGATGTTCAAATGAAACAAAATACAAAAACAAAGAAAGTCCACAAACATATATAAAGTGCACTTGTGCATCAGGGCAAACACTGCGAGGTGAAAAACACCATGTAAAAGCAGCAAGAAACGAACCACTCACAGTTCCAGCATGTAGACTGAATTAATGATAGGGAGCACCTGCGATATGCTCAGCACTTTACCATACCTCCCATCCACAGTCCAATACTGCCACTTGCTGATTCAGAAAGCCAGCTCATAGAGAGGGGAGAGAAAAAAACAAAGGAAAAAACTCATAGTGTAGTATGGCCAAGAAAAAACAGAGATTGTGGACTGATTAGAGAAACCACACTCACAAACTCCTTAGACATATACAGCCTGTAGATACAGCTCTGTGCGGCGATCTCCTCATGCGGATGTATTTCCGTTGATCGCATTACTTCGGCTTCTCCCCCGCTAGTATCGTCACTGGTCACCCACTCTACAAGACGATACAGTCTTGTAGAGTGGGAGAATTATCGCTTTATCCCTGGAGTTAGTCCCCTTTTTAATGCATGCCAATATTACCTTTGCTTTGTTAGCAGCAGCTTGGCATTGCATTCCATTGCTGAGCCTATCATCTATTTGGACCCCCAGGCCCTTTTCCATCCTTGGTTCCCCCCAGAGGTTCTCCCCCCCCAGGGAGTACTTTTTGCCACCCAAATGCATTATTTTAAATTTTTCCACATTAAACCTCATTTGCTATGTCGTTGTCAACCCCATTAATTTCTTCATATCTTGTTGTACGTTTTCCACAACATGCAGAGAAGTTATTGCCCTGCTTAGCTTAGTATCGTCCGCAAATACAGAGATTCAACCATTTACCCCATCCTCCAGGTCGTTTATGAACAAATTAAATAGGATTGGTCCCAGGATAGAACCCTGGGGGACCCCAGTTTCCACCCCTGACCGTTCAGAGTACTCCCCATTTATCACTACCCTCTAAACTCGCCCTTGTAGCCAGTTTTCAATTCATGTATTCCCCCTATGGTACATGACAATGGACCTTACTTTGTACATTAAACAATTATGGAGAACTGTGTCAAATGCTTTTGCAAAATCCAGATATACCATGTCTAAGGGCCTTCCTTTATCTAGATGGCAGCTCACCTCCTTATAGAAGGTTAATAGATTGGTTTGGTAAGAATGATTCTTCATGAATCCATGCTGATTCCTGCTAATGATACAATTTTCATTAATAAAATCTTGTATATAATTCCTTATCATCCCCTCCAAGAGCTTGTATACTATTGATGTTAGGCTAACTGGTCTGTAATTTCCAGGGATGTATTTTGGCCCTTTTTTTAAAATATTGGTACTACATTGGCCTTTCTCCAATCAGCTGGTACCATTCCAGTCAATAAACTGTCAGTAAAAATTAGGAACAAAGATCTGGCAATTACTTTAATGAGTTCCCTAAGGACCCTTGGTTGCAAGCCATCTGGTCACGGTGACTTTTTAGTGTTAAGTCTATTCCTAATTCTGTCCTCTGTTAGCCATGATGGTGCTTCCTGTGATGTGTCATGAGGATAAACACTGCAGTTTTGGTTACTGAAGCCCCCTGATTCCCTTGTGAAGACTGAGGAGAAGAATAAATTCAATACCTTTTGCCATCTCACCATCCTTTGTAACCAGATTTCCTTCCTCATTCTTTATGGGGCCAATATCGTCTGTCCTCCTTTTTAACTGGTTATATACTTTAAAGAATTTCTTGGGATTTTTTTGGCTCTCCTCCACTATGTGTCTTTCGTGTTATATCTTAACTGCCCTGATTGCACCCTGAGGCCCCATACACACGTCCAAGAACCTCCTCGGGCTAAACTCATCGTTCTGCCCGACGAGGTTCCCGATGAGCGATTGGAAAGCTCGTCGAGCCAAATTTCCTCATTGAACAACGAGGAAAAAGAGAGCATGCTCTCTATTTTGGTTTGACGAGTTTCCTGACGGGATGCTCGCCGAAAGTGTACACACGACCGAGTTACTCGGCAGAATATGTCTCCCAGCGAGCTTCTCGCTGGATTCTGCCGAGAAGCTTGGTCGTGTGTACGGGGCCTTACATTTCTTGTTGCATTCTTTGTAAAGTTTGAATGCTGATGATGATCCATCAGCCTTGTATTTTTTGAAGGCCTTCTCATTTGCTTTTATATGTATTTTTTCATTGGAGTTAAGCCACCCAAGACTTTTGTTCGCTCTTTTAAATTTATTTCCCAATTGGATACACTGGCTAATGCCCTTATTTAATATGCTTTTAAAGCAAACCCATTTCTCTTCTGTGTTCTTTGTAACTAAGATTGTATCCCAATTAATATCATCTAGCAAGGTTCGTAGTTTAGGGGAGTTGGCTCTTTTGAAATTTCCACTTATGTTTCATATTTGTGTGATTTATACTGAAGCTAATTGACCTGTGATCGCTGTTTTCTAAATTGCCCTGTATTTCCACATTCGTGATTCGGTCTGTATTGTCGATAATGAGTAGGTGTAGTAACACTTTGTTTCTAGTTGACGCGTCTACCATCTGACCCATGAAATTGTCATGCAAGACACTTGAGGACTGGCGAGTCTTAGACGAATGTGCGGTTCCTTCCACCCAGTCTATGTCTGGATAATTAAAATCTCTGATTATGATGACACTTCCCATAAATGCCGCTAATCCAAATTGTGATAGGAGGTTCGCCTCCCCCAGGTTAGGGGGCCTATAGCCTACTTCCAGTATTACTCTCCCCTTAGTTACCTCCCTTTGGAGCTCTACCCATAAGGATTCCACCTCCTCCTTAGCACCCTTAGTGATGTCATCTCTCACATTCACTTGTGCATTATTCTTGATATACAGGCATACCCCTCCCCCTTTTTACCCTCTCTATCCCTTCAAAAAAGTCAATAGCCTTGAATGGTTGCCAGACAATCATGAGAGCTGTTCTCTGAAATCCCATAAAATTGTAATCGTATTGGGTGTTCCAAGGTTGCAAATAGGACTTGTTAGTATACTTACTTCGGGTTTATGTGCTTTAGTCAACTTACCACTAATGCCCCCAATACTACCCTCTGAAATATGTTCCACGCTGACTATCTCTACCTCCGGATCCTCCCCCTTTGCATAGTTTAAAAGCCCCTTTAACTTTTCAGCCATCTTCACTCCCTGCTCCCTGCACCCTCCTCATTTAGACCCCTTTCACACTGAGGCGCTTTGCAGGAGCTATAGCGCTAAAAATAGTGCCTGCAAAGCACCCTGAAAGAGCCACTTCATTTATTCCAGTGTGAAAGCTGAGGGCTTTCAAACTGGAGCAGTGTGCTGGCAGGGCATCAGAAAAAGTACTGCCAGCAGCTTCTTTGTAACGCATTAGGAGCAGTGAACTCGGCGCTCCTCAAGAACCCCTGCCCATTGAAATGAATGGGCAGTGTCGCCGTATCCGCACGTTTAACCCTTTTTCGGGCCGCTAGCAGGGGTTTTAAAGCACCCTGCTAGCGGCCAAAAAGCGCTGCAAAAAAAGGCGGTAAAGCGCCGCAAAAATTAGTGGGGTTTTACCGCCAACGCCCTGGGGCTTTCAGTGTTTAAGCAGCCTAAGGTGCCTTTTATAGAACTGGTGACCGACTGAGAAGTCAGCCCAGTTCTCGAAGGAACCCAAACCCCTCCTTTCTATACCAGCTCCTCAGCCACTTTTTTATTTCCCTAATCTCCCTCTGTCTTTCTGGTGTGGCTGGAGGTACCAGTAGTATTTCTGAGAATACTACCTTGGAGGTCCTTTTACTCAGTTTAGTTCCTAAGTCCCTAAAATTGTTCTTTAGGACACTCTATCTTCCCTTGACTTTGTCATTGGTCCCAGTAATCTGGCCACCAGATCAGTGATGTGCTGAATTTGAGTGCCCGGTAGACAGCATACAGTTTGGCGCTTCAGGTCTTTGTCACAGATTTCCCTCTCTGTTCTTGTAAGAATTGAGTCCCCTACCACCAGAATCTGTCTTTCACTTCACTTTCCCCCCATTCTCACTGGAGGAGATCTTCCTCAGGCAGCTAGGGGAGTCCCTTAGCTTCAGCAGTGCCGGTCCCAGACTGGTTTCACTAATGTCACTCAACGGGGTGTACTTATTGGGATGTTCCAGCCCAGGATCGGCCTCCCTGACACTTTCCCCTCTACCCTTTCTGACTGTCACCCATCTACTCTATTCTAGTGCCTGCACCTCTTTGTCACCACTTGCCTCTGTGCTGGCCCCTGCCTGCACCTGCCAGGTACGTTCCCAGCTTTTCTTTAGTATTGAGGGTCTACTCAGTGCTGACAGTTGCTTCCCTAGATTCAGATCCTGTGCTTCCAGGGAAACAATATGCTTACATTTTGCACAGTCCACGTGCACACACAGTTCACATGCACACAAGTCTGTGCGTACTTGCAGCCCACGTGCACTCACAGTCCACTGTGAGTACACGTGAACTCTGAGTGTACGTGGACTACAAGTGCACGTGGGCTGCAAGTGCATGTGGGCTGCAAGTGCACGTGGAATTCGAGGGCACATGGACTGTGAGAACAAGTGGGTTGCGAGAGCATGCGGATTGTGAGTACACGTGGGCTGCAAGTGCACATGGACTGAGTACACATGGGCTGCGAGTGCACATCAGTTTGACTGACCCAGGGGAAATAAATTTTGGGGACAGAATGACCTGTGGGAATTGTACTGGGTAATAGACTGACATGGGGGGATTGTTATAGGGCACAGACAATGTCCTGGCAGTAGGGATTACTCCATCCACCTAATTTGTTTTGGATGGAGGAATCTGTTTATCGTCTATTGCCAGCAGCCCACGTGTACATACAGTCCACATGCACTCGCAGCCCACGTGCACTTGCATGCCCACATGTACTCACAGTCCACGTGCACTCGCAGCACTTGTATACCATATTTATCGGCATATAACATGCACTTTTTTACCCTGAAAGCAGAGTGAAAATAGCACGTGCGTGTTATACACTGATATAGTTTAAAAACCTGCATTGTACATACTGCCTTAGGAGGTGCGATCTCAGGCGAGCAGACACCAGAGACAGGGGGGTCCTGCACACTCCGATCCGGCGGCAGACATTCTCCTTCGGCTCTGCACACAGAAGCCAGTCTATCTCTCGCGGCCGTCATATCATAGCCATGGTAACATTCTGCATCACTCGCGGGAGTTGAGGCTGATGGCCCTGAGAGACTGGCTTCTGTGTGCAGAGCAGCGGGAGAATGTCTGCTGGATCTGACAGCTTGTACACGGCAGGTACAAATCATTTGAATGTGGCTGTTGGGCGTCGGTGAGCCATAAATTATAATGCCAGCAAGGGGCGGAGGGGGTGGCAGGGGAAGAAATAAATGACACTGCCTGACAGGGGAGGGGGGCTAAGAGACATATAACAGGCCCCCCTCCCTGCAAATAGTTTGTGTCTCTTTGCCCTCCCATGTCAGGCATCAGTGTTCACTGGTCTTAACCACTTCAGCCCTAGAATGATTTACCCACTTCCTAAGCTATCCTTATTTTTCTTTAAAGTTCAGTATTAATTTTTTTTCTTTTTTTCCTGAAACTGCCCTCTTAAAATTAGGGTGCGTGTTATACGCCAGCGTGATAAATACGGTACTTACTGCCCAGGTGCGCTCACACTCAGGGCCGGCCTTAGGTGTTCAGGCATCCTGTGGAGCCCCCCATCTTCACCCCTCGCCCCTAGTCACCTAAACATACACAAAGAGGACAAACCCCCCCCCCCCTAATAAAAGCAGCACATCAGTACACATAAAACACTGGTTAGGCAACACAGTTAAGCCTTTAATTGCCCTAGATCAGGGGTCTCCAAACTGGGCCGGGGGCCAGATGTAGCCCTTTACCTGCTTTTATCTGGCCCTTGGGGCAATATTTAATCTTCTGACATAAAAAATGGGGCACAATTCCTCCTAATGACACCAACAATGTGGCACAATTCCTCCTAATGACACCTACAATGGGGCACAATTTCTCCTAATGACACCAACAATGGGACACAGTTCCTCCTAATGACACCAACAATGGGGCACAGTTCCTCCAAATGACACCAACAATGGGGCACAGTTCCTCCTAATGACATAAACAAAGGGGTACAATTCCTCCCAATGACACCAACAAATGGGCACAATTACTCCTAATGACACCAACAATGAGGAACAATTCCCTTCTAATGACACCAACAATGAGGAACAATGTCCTTCTAATAACATCAACAAAGGGGCACAGTTCCACCTAATTACACCAACAATGGGTCATAACTCCTCTCACTGACACCAAAAAATGGGGCATTGTTTACTCCTGCAAATATTGGAACATTTTTCTATTTCCAGTGGCCACAGTCCGGCCCCCTAAAGTCATTTATTAGGATATTTTGTACCAAAAACATTGGCCTAAATCAGTGGTCTCTGAACTGCGGCCTGGGGACCAGATGTGGCCCTTTGCTTGCTTTTATCTGGCCCTTGGGTACAATTCCTCATACTGCCACCAATGATGGGGCACAATTCATCCCATGACCCCGATAATGGGGCACAATTTCTCCCAATGACTCCGATGATGTGACACAATTTCTCTCAATGACACCAATGATGGGACACAATTTCTCCTGACAACACCGATGATGGGGCAACCATTACTCCCATTGACATCAATGATGGGACACAATATCTCTCAATGACACCAATTATGGGGCACAGTTTCTTCCATTGACACCAAAGATGGAGCATTGTTTTTTCCCCACTGACATCAGGACCTTTTGTTCTCCAAATGGCCACAGTTTGGCCCTCCTGAAGCCTGAAGCACAGTAAACCAGCCCTTTGTTTTGAAAGTTTGGAGACCCCTGGTCTAAATTGGATATGTTATATAGCAGAAAGTAATTTTTTTATTATTTTTTTTTTATTTGGTCTTTTGTTACAAATTTTATTTGTGTACAGCGTCGCATGACCGCGTTGTCAGCTTAAAGCGGAGGTTCACCCTAAATATAAGATCTCCCATGTGATCCAGCATACTGGCGTCAGCGCCAGTATGCTGTTTTTTTTTTTTTTTTTAATCCCACACTTACTGTATTATGCAGGAATTTCTTTTTTCCCCCCCGCGGTGGACAGCTCTGGTATTGCTCGTCACATCTTCCTAAAATACCCGATATGGACTCGGGTAATCTCGGCGAAAATGCGGCGCCTGCGCACAGACCTAGGAGCTGACTGCGCAGGCGCCGTATTTCTCCGAGTCCTATTTCGGAGGGCGTGACGCGCCATAGCCGTAGGACTCGGAGAAATACGGCGCCTGCGCAGTCAGCTCCTAGGTCTGTGCGCAGGCGCCGCATTTTCGACGAGATTACCCGAGTCCATATCGGGTATTTTAGGAAGATGTGACGCGCTATACTGGCGCCGTCCACCACGGGGGAAAAAAAGAAATTCCTGCATAATACAGTAAGTGTGGGATTAAAAAAAAAAAAAACAGCATACTGGCGCTGACGCCAGTATGCTGGATCACATGGGAGATCTTATATTTAGGGTGAAATACCGCTTTAAGTTACGCAGTGCACATCACAAAAAAATGGCCTGTCATGAAGGGGGGGGGGTAAATCTTCCAGAGGTCACATGGTTAATCAGTGAATTTTTTTTTGCCCAGAGTTTATTTATACACCTGGGGTGTCACAAACATGAAAGGGACATACAAACTCCATGCAGACAAGTGTAGGGAGGGATCAGATGGGAGATCATCAGCAGGCTATGGTACAGACAGAGTGATCCTCTGTAGGAGTTTTCCATATGGCAGAGGTGCAGACATAGCCGGGGGTACATGGTACCAGTACAGGTCAATCACAGACTGCCTGAAGTATAAATAAATTCTGGGCAAAACATTTTCACTGATTAACCACGTGACCTTGATGACAGGCCACTTTTTGCTATGTGCACTGCTTAACTTAAGCTGACAATTGCGCGGTGGTATTCGATCACCTCTGCAGGTTTTTTTAGTTTTTTTTTTAACAAATTACCAATTAAAAAATAAATAAAATTTGTTGTGCTTTATAACATGTTCTTTTTTACGTTTTTTCAGAAATTCGCAGTGCCAGGCTCACACCTGGTGCCTGCCCTCCTCATTGTAGTACAGGCGAGGGGGGGGGGGGAATGACAGGTGTGAAACAGTGAAGACACTGACAGGTGTGAAGACTGTCAGCCTGCTAGATAAGGGGGAGGGGACGGGCGGTCTTACCGTAACATTTTTCAGAGTGTACGGCAGTCTGTCAGTCCCGTCCTGACTTCAGTGCTGTGCGACACGACAACATCAGCTTAAGACAGTCAGTCAGTGCCCTCTGCTCCTGGTGGCTGGCACCGTTAGAATTTGAAGCTGCATACATTACGCAGGCATGCTTTATGCAACAGCGCTGCGCTACCCAGTACCACCTGAGACAAGAAGGAGAGGAGGAGGAGGGAGGGGACCAGTGTGAGTGTCAGATACTTTGGCGCGACGGCACCCCTCCCTCTGCAGCGCCGGGGTGCCGTGCTGCTGAGCAGTGACCCGGCCACCCCTGCCCCTGTTCATTTAACATCATTCATGTTAAACTGACTTAGCACCCTCAGTATCGGCCCTGACGGTATCCACCTTGGCTATATGGAACTTATTGCACTCCCGATATTCATGGAAATATACTGCAATTCCCCTTTGATGTCCTTGTTACACCATTCCTATTTTTTGCCTGGTTCCTTAGATAAAGGGTATAGGTCATGGTTTTTAGAGGACAAACCCCAACTTCAATATGTGACTGAGAACTCTAAAGTGTATTCTATGCGATTAATATGTGGTCCAACAAGATATAGGTTCATAGATATTTAGCACTATACTCAGTAATAGGGATGAGCTTCGCGTTCGATACGAACGTATGTTCGACTCGAACATTGTCTGTTCGTACGTTCGACGAAATTCGAACAAAAGCGCTCATTCGCGCCAAAATCGAGTGAGGCAAAACGGCCCATAATTATGTCCCGCATGCTTGGCCAATCACAGCGTGCAAAAAACGAAGAGCAATAATTGGCCAAAGCCTGGGTGGCTTTGGCCAATTATGGCTCAGGGCTTTAGCACATGCCCCACACTATAAAAGGCCGTCTGCTGGGCGGCCTCGTGTAGTGTGTTTTCCGGCTTGTTAATAAAAGCAGTCAGAGAGACAGAGAGATTGTCTTTTTAGATAGCTAGATAGAGCAGGCAGGCAGGCAGGCTAGTCAGTTTAGCTTAATTTACAGTGTGTAGAGGATATATATACATCCCTAGGAGTTGTACATATATTTATACATTGCATAGCTTATGTAATGGAATGACCCATGACAACCAGAGACTTTGGAAGGATGGGGGATACTCCTGTGTCAGCGTCACTGATAACTCTTGGGTCTTAGTCCACCCTGTGCCCCTTTGGGCATGGGGTGGCTAGTGAATCATACTTCATGTATTGCAGAAGATGGGACATTACTGACAGTTCATTGCAGGAGATACTGGACATATTACAAGTGGTTTATTTTGTCCTGACTAGGTCAACAGGACAATGACCCTTCAATGCTTAGCTCAGGCTATTGAAATGCTAAGTGGAGCCGGCTTGTGAAATACCTTTTTATTGTGTTCTGCAGGTGAATAGCTGTTGTCAGAGACGGGACATCTCTGGGAGATAATTACCTCAACTTAATGTCTTTTAGAATGTGATTGAAGTTCATTGTATGTGTGTTGTAGTTGGCAGTCTCCTGTCAGGTGTATTGAATTAGCATGTCAATTATGTTAAGGGGAACTTGTCAAGCCAGGCTATCTGGATAATGTAATTCTGTTACAATTAGTAATTAGCTCATGTTAATTATAGCCTGGTGATGAAATGTCTGGATACTAATTAGTAATTAGCCCCAGTGTGAAGAGGGGGGTGGATATTTCACTGTCCCTTTGATTACTGTCACATGCTTGTAACTGCATAACAAGCTGAGAAGATACCATTAAAGTGTTCATACATTTGACTCAGAACACAGAGCTGTCAGTCTCGTGATTCTAGGGAATGGATCGCGTATGCAGGATTGTCGGTGTGTGTCGGATAAGCTTGTCGTGGGTGGATGCAAGGTCGTAAACGGTGGGGACCGTTACAGCTTAGATAGATCAGTTCTTACTAATTTACTGGCAGGCAGGTGATTGTGCTATTTAAAGATGTTATCACAGGTATAGACACCCAGCAGGTACAATATTTAAAGGAATTTTTTTTTTTATTTAAGCATCAATAAAATCACTGCTCCTGGAGCAGTGATTTTAATGATGCTTAACTTAAAAAAATATATGAAAAATTCCTTTAAATATTGTACCTGCTGGGTGTCTATAGTTTGCCTGTGAAAACGTCTTTCAGAACCCGGGTCTTGCCCAAGGCCTACTCCTGAAAAAACAACCGTTTTTTAAACTTTTTTCCATTGATACATGTTCCCTGGGGCAAGACCCGGGTTCGCAAAGACGTTTTCCAACAATAACTTGAATATTGGACTTTAAAATGATCATTTTTGAATTCGAACGTTCGAGTCCCATAGACTTTAATGGGGTTCTAAATGTTTGCGCGAACGATCGGTCTGTTCGACGGTTCTGGTGCGAACCGAATGCGGGGGTGTTCGGCTCATCCCTACTCAGTTATCTAATTTTGTAGGCCTTTTACCACAACCTATTCGATCATTAAACAAATTAACTAATGTAGAGGCAATATTTTGATGGGCGGATTCTGCCCAGAATTGTATATAACAATTTTATAAAGAAAAAAAAGAAAAGCTTGAGGGCTAACAATGCTCTAGAAAGTGATTGATGACTAAGTGAAAATAAAAACAGAAAGCAGCCAGCAACTATAAGTTCAGTACAAAAAACTTTAACAGAATAAATTTACAAACCTCCAAATAGACAAAGATGAATTGCAGGAAAAAACAGATAGTAACACCAATCTTCCCAAAAATCAAAAACATGCATTCAGGTTGACACCCAAGTATAAGATAACCTGCTTACCAAAAACCTGTGCTTGCGTGTAACAGTCTCCCCCAGCACAGGGACATGCGGTCACCAGCTTTCATATTTAGGGGGGGGGGGCACATGGTGGGCAGGGACAAAAGTAGAGGGACCAACTATAAAATGCAATTACCGTATTCATCGGCGTATAACGCACACTTTGTTGCCCTTAAAATCAGGGCAAAATTGTGGGAGTGCGATAGACTCTGATACTCGCTTCCCGCACTGTGTTTGAACTTTGACGCGACATATACCGAGTGCAGTACACTCGGGTACAGTCGGCCAGGCTCGACTCCCCTAGCGGTTATGCGAGAGGAGCCGAGAGGAGCCGAGCGTGGCCGAGTGTACTGCGCTCAGTATACGAAAGCGGCGTTCAAACACAGCGCGGGAAGCGGGGATCGGCTCAGAGACAGCGCGGGAGCAGCGGGGAGGACACCACGAAGGCCGCAAACAGACGCCGGACCGGACAAGGCCGCCGATGGACCCTGGGCAAGACACCAAAACTGTCAGTAATAAAAACAATTTTTTCAGGAATTTCACATCCAGAGTATATAAATACAGTATATATATATATATATATATATATATATATATATATATATATTGTAACGCTTGGGGGATCAGCTTGACCGCAGGACACAGGCTTTTAAATCAAAACTGAGGTTTATTGAACATAAATGGCTTTACAGCAGCAAAACAAAAATAAGTCATTAGTCTCACCGACTTGTAGATCTCAGTACTGGGGTTGCAATTCAACAGTCCTTGCAATTTAAAGTACTCCAAAACAGGCTTTCAGGCAGCCTCTGCCAAGTCCTTTCAAAGTTTGTTTGTTCCCAGCTTCTCAAAGCTCTTTGCAGCACTTACTAGTTCAGCTTTACCATACACAGGCTGTGCTACACACTTCCCCCCTCACCTGCAACTTCCTGTCCTCACTTAAACCATTTCCTGGACAGGTGCATTAACCCTTTTCATCCTCTTAAAAGGACCATAGCCCAAATAGAGGGGAAACATAGCGTCCCTCCAGGACGCAGCCACGGCGACCTGTACAATATATATATTAATATATATATATCCGGGGGCCCTTTACTACGATCCCACAACGGCCTTTTCACATGTTCTGCAGTGAGCTCCCTTCCTACTATACTGGTGCCCCCCCTGTGGGAGAACTATCAGGGTTGCAAAGATTGTCTTGCCACGAGCCCTGGTGTTCTGCCACTGTGGGGTTCCCCAGCTGTCCTGTCCCTGCTATTGACTGCACTGGTCTGGCATCTGTCTCCTTGGCAGCAACGACAGTCTATTAGGACCTAGTGCTGGTGACATTATGGGTGCTTGCAGGGGAAGGCTGGCACTTTTGGTTATAGTGAGCTGAGCCCCCAGCTGGTCACCTGGTAATGCCGTATAACCTCCTATGTTGACATGCTGATCGGGAAGTGATCCAGGTGATGCTCCCAGTCAGATCTAATAAACACAGTATTTATTAGCATCAAGATTACAACCACATATATATAATCAACCGCATGTTAAGCAGCCATGTGGGCTCTATGCCGGTAAAGTGTTGGCTTTGAGACATTTCTGGTCTGTGCAACTGTGGACCGGAAAAAGTCTTACTGCCTGTGATTAGCGCTGTGCAGTGTGGGCATCCTGGTAGGCTCTGGCATGTGGAATTTTAAACATGCCCAGCCCATCTAACAACAAATTGTACTGGCCCTCCTGTACAACAGCCCCATAAAGTAACCAGCACTGGGTTCCAATGTGCTGTCGCTGCTGCCATGGAGACATACACCACCAGCCCTGTCAATAGCTGGGACAGGACAGCAACTCTGATTGTTCCAGCACTGGTCCACATCAGGAGGATTCCCCCATCCACCTATAATGTGTAGATGGGGAAATTGGATAATTTCTTTTTTTTTTTCATCCAACCTAATAGTTGAATGAAAAAATGTGATCACTGTATGGGCTGCCTAACAGCTAAGACCAGCCATAGAGAGTTTAAATCTCAGCTGGTTCAGCAGGAACTGGCTGAGATTTGAACCATTAATGAGCAGATTCTCTGATGATTATCACTAGTGTTTGCTAGCCACTGGTGATAATCACTGTTTGTTGAAAGAACACAATTGCTGGGCAAGAGGGATATTCCCCTGTCATCACGGTATGTGTTGATGGGGGAATCATGCAAGTTTATTTTCTGCAATCTGTGGATGCAGGAAAGAAATTTGCATTGTCTACTACCTGCCTAAGTGAAAGTGAAAGTAAATTGTGAATGTCTCGAAAGAACAGGAGAGGGGGAGGGAGACAGATGGGGGAGAGAAGGAGATATATATATATATATATATATATATAAAATGCACAGACCAAAATATGTGTTATTGTTCAATTACTTATGCCTATAATTACCCCAATATGGTTCATATATTTGGAATTATAGCTAAAATAATTGCTTATTCATTAAAAATTGCAATACATTTTAGGTACAGCTTGTTTTGTGAAATAATTTTTGAATGAGCCCTATACTATTCCTCAATCCTGAAAAGGAAAAAATAAAAATGTGTTTTTGAACCCTTATACCGCATACACACAGTCGTTTTTTGGGATGAAATAAAACAATATTTTAAAAAACGTCACTTAAAATGATCGTGTGTGGGCAAAACGTTGTTCTGTCTTCTGAAAAACGACAATTTTTTTTTTTCGAACATGCTTTAATTTTTTATGTCGTTTTTCAGAATGTCATTTTTTGTGTCATAAAAAATGATCGTGTGTGGGCAAAATGACGTTTAAAACAAAGTTTTTAAACCCGCGCATGCTTAGAAGCAAGTTATGACCTGAGCTTGAATGGAACAGAGTGCCGTCGTACGTGTTGTACATAACCACGCTTTGCAAGAGCATTTTCAGAAAACGATGGTGTGTAGGCAACGTCATTTTTTAAAATGAAGTTTGAAAAACGTTGTTTTTTTACAAGACAAAAAACGACCGTGTGTACGCGGCATAAGATTCACATTCTTCTTCTGGCTAATATAAACATCAGAATTCTAACATAAACATGGGCTTTCAGGCTGTGTACACACGGGCCAGAATCTTGTCAGGAAAAAAATGTTGGTCCAGATTCAGGTAGAGTTAGGCTGGAGTATCAGTGATACTCCAGCCTAACTCTCACTTTGAGAGGGCGTTTCTGTTTTCTGTAAGCAGAAAACAAGAACCGCCGGGTTGGAGTTCCTATACGAGCGGCGTAATTGTATTTCGCCGTCGTATCGGAACTGCAATTTTAAAAATGGTGCTCGGGCTGTTCCCGCTGATTAACGCCGAGAATATGTTAATCAGCGAGAATCGGCAATTCACGATCGTATTCGGGCCCGACGCAGTGACTTTCCGACGTTTCCGTAAAGAAAAACCAGCCCCCTAGTGGAGTATCCTATGTTAAGTATGGCCGTCGTCATCGCGTCGAATTTAAAAAAAAATTGCGTCGTTTGCGTAAAACGTCCGTGAATGGGGATTGACGTCATTGACGTTCACTGACAGAATTTGGAGCATGCGCACTGACAGTCGACGCATGCGCAGTATGTTCTCTGCGGGATCGCGCATAGTTAACATAATACACGCCCCCTACCCGCCCAATTTGAATAACGTTGGCTCATTTTCGCTACGCCGCCGCAACTTTAGAAGCAAGTGCTATGTGAATAACAGTACTTGCTCCTAAAGTTTCGGCGGAGTAACGTAAATGAGAAACGTTACTCCGCCATAAAGATGCGCCCATCTACCTGAATCTGGCCCGTTGTGTTTCCCGACGAGATTCTTGGCAAGAATCTCTTTTGCTCGCGAGTGTACACACGAAACCTTTCAAAGGAGCTGCAGTTCTTTTGAAAGGCAAGAACGCGGTGAGATCATTGCTTATGACGAGCATGAGCGCGTCACATTCAATGCCGTCGCCACCATCTTGCTTCACCCTACCTATGCCGTGGAAGCTACCTCGCATGCGTCAAAGTCAGTTCGAGCATGTGCGGGTTTCCATGGCAACAGGTAAGTATACACACTCTCGGGTTTCTCGTCGGAAAACAGGCCGACAAGAACCCTGCCAAAAAAATAGAGCGCAGGATCTCTATTTTTCTCGTTGAGATTCTGGCCAGATTTCCTGACGAGAAACTTGAAAGCCTCGTACACATGCTCGGTTTACTCGGCAAGAAAGCTCTGCCAGCAGTTTTCTTGCTGGTTCTTCCTGAGAAAACTGAGCGTGTGTACCAACGGCGGATCCAGGGGGGGGGGCAACGGGGCAATTGCCCCCCCCCGAGGCAATCATGTCACATTGGCTTTAAAAAAAAACATTTTTTTTTTTAGGGGTCCGGAGGTCCCCAGGGGCCCGGAGGCCACCAGGGCCCCAGATGGCAAACCCCTCTTTTTTTATTTATTTTTTTATAAAAAATATATTTTTTTAACATATTTTTATTTTATTTTTTATTAAAGGGCCAATTTTTTTTCTTTTATTTTTTTTAGAAGTCCGGAGGTCCCCAGGGTCCCGGAGGCCGCAAGGGCCCCGTATGGCAACCCCCACCTTTTTTAATTTATTTTAATAAAAAAATATATTTTTTTATTTAATTTTTTTATTAAAGGGCCATTTTTTTTTTAGGGGTCTGGAGGTCCCCAGGGGCCCAGAGATCCCCAGGGCCCCAGATGACCAACCCCCTTTTTTTATTAAATTTTTATATATATATATATATATATATATAAAATTATTATTATTATTATTGTTAGTATTATTATTAAAGGGCACAGAGGTCCCCAGGGCCACCGGAGGACAACCCTCCTTTTTTTTATAATTTTTTTAAATTTTTTTTATATTTTATTTATTTTTTCTCTTTTTTTATATATAGATATATTTTTATTAAAGGGCTCAGAGGTCCCCAGGGCCCCATGTGTCAAACCCCCTTTTTTTAATAAATGTTTTTTTTTTATTTTTTTTATATATTGTTTTATTTATTTTTTATAACTTTTTTTATCATTTTTTTTAAACTGCTTTGCGGTGCCTGCAGCTGCTGCTGCCGAGTCTGTCACTCTCTCTCTCTCATCACCAGGGCTGGTAGGCTGCCTGTCCTGAGGCTGCTTTGAGCTGTTGCTGACTGCAGCACTCCCCTCTCTCCTGCTGACATCGGGCATCTCTGGCTGTGTGTGAGAGCTGGATCTGTGTTCGGCTGTGCTGCCTGTGCTAGACCTGCTCGTGTGATAGTAGATGGAGATGGAACACTGATTGAATCAGTGTCAGGGATTCTAAATAGACCAGTACTGTGTGCCTACACAGAGGAGACCAACACTGTATGCAGTGAAATAAAAGGTGTTTATTTACAAGGTGAACAAAACAGGTGAAGACAAACAGTGCACAAATAACAACAAAGCATATATAAGTGAAGGGGAAATGCCGTAATCATAAACCAAAAGCCAAGCCGAGGTCATATACCAGGAGATCACAGAAGAAGCTGCAGACAGGGAATGGGCAGGAAGGGAATGTCCAGGAGAGGGATCAGGTCAGGTCGGATCAGATCAGAAGTCAAGAAAGGGGACAGCAGGCTCAGGGTCAGATATCAGGCTCAGGATCAGGTTAGTTGACAGATACCAGGGCGAGGAGTGATTACACACGCCGGGTATTATAGAGGCGTGCTGATTGCATTCAGGTCACACCTGAACGCAGGAAGGGCTGTGTGCTCCATACTGCCAAGAACTCCCCGCTGGTGGAGGCCAGTACTGCAGCCCAAATAACAGGCAGAATCACCAGCGGGGGGACCTTTCCTGACAATCAGTGTTTTGTCTATCACACAAGCCTGTCTAGGGGGGGACCTTGCTAGAGCACACTGGCCTACCGAACACAGACCTTCAGCTCCTGTTTGTTCCATGACACACGTAGGGAGAGGAGATGCATGCTGTGTGTGATTGAGGCAATGCCATGGTGAGTGCCGTGCACAGTGTGGCTGCATTGATAGACAAAAGCGGGGCTGCATTGATAGACAAAAGTGGGACTGCATTGATAGACAAAAGTGGGGGTGCATTGATATGCAAAAGTGGGAATGCATTGATATGCAAAAGTGGGATTGCATTGATATACAAAAGTGGGACTGCATTGATATACAAAGGTGGGGCTGCGTTCATATGCACAGTGAGGCTGCAACGATCTCTTGTACCATGTCTTCAGTCTCTGACCATCCCTTGTACCACATCTGCAGTCTCTGGCCATCTCTTGTACCACATCTGCAGTCTCTGACCATCCCTTGTACCACGTCTGCAGTCTCTGACCATCCCTTGTACCACATCTGCAGTCTCTGACCATCCCTTGTACCACGTCTGCAGTCTCTGACCATCTCCTGTACCACGTCTGCAGTCTCTGACCATCTCTTGTACCACGTCTGCAGTCTCTGACCATCTCCTTGTACCACGTCTGCAGTCTCTGACCATCTCTTGTACCATGCCTGCAGTCTCTCACCATCTCCTGTACCACGTCTGCGGTCTCTGACCATCTCCTTGTACCACGTCTGCAGTCTCTGACCATCTCCTCTACCACGTCTGCAGTCTCTGACCATCCCTTGTACCATGCCTGCAGTCTCTGACAATCCCTTGTACCATGTCTGCAGTCTCTCACCATCTCCTGTACCATGTCTGCAGTCTCTCACCATCTCTTGTACCACGTCTGCAGTCTCTGACCATCTCTTGTACCACGTCTGCAGTCTCTGACCATCTCTTGTACCACGTCTGCAGTCTCTGACCATCTCTTGTACCATGTCTGCAGTCTCTGACCATCACTTGTACCATGTCTGCATTCTCTGACCATCACTTGTACCATGTCTGCAGTCTCTGACCATCTCTTGTACCATGTCTGCAGTCTCTGACCATTTCCTTGTACCACGTCTGCAGTCTCTGACCATCTCCTGTACCATGTCTGCAGTCTCTGACCATCTCTTGTACCACGTCTGCAGTCCCTGACAATCGTCTACAAACCATGGGATAGATTTATGGCATTCATATTTAAATATTTTTTACTAGTAATGGCGGGGATCATTGATTTTTTAGCAGTACTGCAACATTGCAGCGGACACATCGGACACCTAATTGAGTTCTGTAAGCAACACCTTATTTTCTGGCAGTGCCCCTCCCGAGACTAGACTCTGGATCCGCCCTTGGTGTGTACTAGGCTTTAGGCTGAGGCTGGTCTCTTATTTAATGACCTAGGACAATTCAAGACAAAACTCTCTAAGGGCCAGATCCATAGAGAGAGTACGCCGGTGTATCTACTGATACGCCGGCGTACTTTTCAAATTACCCGCGTCGTATCTTTAGTTTGAATCCTCAAGCCAAGATATGACAGCACCTGGGTTAGATCCGACAGGCGTACGCCTTTGTACGCCTTTCGGATCGTAGATGCAATACTTTAGCGTCCGCTGGGTGGAGTTCTCGTCGTTTTCCGCGTCGAGTATGCAAATTAGCTATTTCCGACGATCCACGAACGTACGTGCGGCCGTCGCATTCTCTTACGGCGTCTCTAGACGGCTTTTTCCGGCATATAGTTAAAGCTTCTTTATTGCGGCTTATAGTTAGACTTGCCATGTTAATTAAGCCTGTCGTTCCCGCATCGAAATTTGAATTGATTTTTGCGTAAGTCGTCTGTGAATAGGAATGTACTTAATTCAAGCTAGTAAAAAAAATAATGTCGTTGTGACGTAATTTAGCGCAATGCAGGGCGGAAAATTTATGAACGGAGCATACGCAGTTCGATCGGCGCGGGGACGCGCTTCAATTAAAAGAAACATGCCCCCTATGCGCCCAACTTGAATTCCGTGCCATTACGCCGATTGAGATACACTACGTCGCCGTAAACTTACGGCGCAAAATCTTTATGGATTCGAACTAAAGCCAGGTAAGGAACGGCGGCGTAGCATATCTCAGATACGATGCGCCGGGGCAGATCTTTGTGGATCTGGCCCCAAGTCCCCTCAGCTTCAACTTTAGAGAGAAAAAAAAAATACTAACCAGCAGACATGTCGGGCGGACAGGTTCCCAGCCGACAGATTTCAAAGCATGCTTTGAAATCTGTCGGGTGGCCAAATCCGTCGGCTTGCCCGTAGACACGGTCAAATCTGTTTGCTGGGACGGTCGGGCCGACCGTTTCCAGCTGACAGATTTGATCGTGTGTATGAGGCCTAAGTGTAGTATTGGTAAGGAAAAGCTAGGTATTGCACTCACATACAGCATAACAATAGACACTATAATTGACAAAGTGAACTCTCCCTTAAAAAATGTTGCTTCACCTCCCATGTATGACATCATCGCGCCAGCTTGTTTTGCCCCAGCAGCACTTCCTTGCTGTTCACTGTGGCTCCCCATAATACTGCATGGTAGGCGAACAGGCTTTTTTCTGCTTTTCAGCCTATGGTTGGATCACACCACTATCTGTTAAGTCCACCCACCTATAGTATTAGAGATGTGCCATCTATTTGCCCCAATGACTTCCATTAGGACAATGGCACAACCTTCTAGTAATTGTGTATAATGAACATATAAGAAGGCCAGTATGGTGGCCTGAGTTTATGGGAGGAGCCCGGAGGGTATTTAATCAGCCCACTCACACATGCTCTTTGTCGGTTCAGTGTGCAGTACTACATGTCACTGGGCCGACTCTTCCAAGCTCACCTCATGTCCGTGAGTCTGCGCATTCAATCGCATTCGACACCCTCCCGCCCTTCCCTTTTTCAGGGCACTTCTCAGCATATCCTTCTTCAACAACTACCCATTACTTACTTTGGGTATGCCCCCTTTTATTTGCATACTGACCAGACCACCAAGGCACACTTCAGGTCTATTTATGTTGTAAGTCTTGTCGCGTGTTTATGTGATCCACATCACTCTCAGTCAGAGGGCCACGACCATAAACCTTATTTATCACACATGAGTGCAATATTGTATTTTATTTGTTTTAACTGATTTTATTAAAAACTTCACTGAGAGTAGCAAAATCTCTCCTTACCTTTATTTATGTATGGCCACTGCGCACCACATTGGCAGGTTCGGTCATCAACCAGAAATTCCTTTCATCTCACCTTCCCATGCACCTTCATTAATGACTAATAGAAAGTTTGCATCTGCTGAATTTTCTGAGTAATGTCTAGTTTCCATCTTCAAATTAAGCCATCACTTGTTGATGATACCACAGAACACCCATTTATATGTTGTGTCCATTCGTGCATGTGAGTGGAATACCTAGCTTCTAAATCTTTTTTATCAGTCCTTCTCACCATTACTACTGTATGCTAAGAGAGTGGTGCTCTCTCTCTTTCCTTTTCCTTTTCTTATCCACTGGAGAATATATAAAGCTGTCACCTGCTGATGGCATTACAGAGTACCTATTGATATGCTGTGTCCCATCCTTTGTATGTGAGTTAAGGGCAATACCTATCATTTCAAATATTGTTACCGGTTTCCTTAACAATACCATGCTTAGACAGTAGTGCTTCCTCTCTCTACCCCCCCCCATTTATTCCTTGTTTTAAATATATTGGTGAGTAGACTCCAAAACTCACATAAAAGAGAGACTGCTGACGCTGTTGAAGTGTACTTCCTTAAACAGACTTTATCGTGCAGAGTTATGCAGAGGACTTTTCTTTCATCTTCCCTTATCACTGGTTTACTCTTTTTGAGCTGGGTTACAATTAGAACCTCTTTCAGAAGTTATATTTGTGTTTGTGATTTTTTTTAAGTCTGTCATGTTCTTTATGTCTCCTGCACCCGTACTCTCTCACCCTAAATTTATGGTGGCAAATACAGCTCTAAAATGTTTCCTCTAAATTGAATAGCTCCTATCTGTTTACAACCCCGTTATAGGTCAAGGACTCTACTTTGAAGTGAAATGTCAGCCTACCTGACCTCTGCAGGTCCCTACTAGCCTCTAGTGCAGGGGTGGGTGTAACGGTCACCACCGCTTACGACCTTCCATCCAACCACGAAAAGCTTATCTGACACACTCCGACAATCTTGCATACACGATCCATATCCTTTCCCAGAATAAGACGAGACAGAGCTCCGTTCTTGCTTCCAAAGATATGACAGTTTATTAGTATTTTCTCAGCTTCTTATATCCAGTACAGCATAATACAGTTAATCACAAGACAATGCAATCTCCACCCCCCTTCACACCATGGGGGGCTTCAATCACACTCTAAAAGGCATTCAGGTAAGCTAACCATGTAGAACGGTCGGCACCGCATCTTCAATAGGGTTCAATTAACCTTGAATAATAACACAGACATCTAGTTGAATAAGTTATCTATACAGCTTTATCACACAATGGCAGTGAGAATGGGTGCAATCCACACCTTCAGATATTTCAATAGCCTATTATACAAAAGGTATGACTCACTGGCTGACCTGGTCATGTCGTCATGACTCCTTG
Organism: Rana kukunoris; assembly: GCA_029574335.1. Lineage (NCBI taxonomy): Eukaryota > Metazoa > Chordata > Amphibia > Anura > Ranidae > Rana > Rana kukunoris. The sequence continues at coordinate 253,041,251 of CM056050.1, read as the reverse complement.
TGATATCTCAGTCCAGAAATATGAAGTATTAATAATGTCCCATCACATGTAATATATGAATTATGATTCACTATTAGCCACCCTACACCCAAAAGGGCACAGGGTGGATTTCGACCCAAGAGTTATTGTTGCTGCTGGCACAGGAGTATCTCTCATCCTTCCAACGTCTCTGGGTGTCATGGGCCATTCTGTTACAGTGGGCAATTATTTTTTCGATGGGGCCACATGAGAAACTAAAAATATTTTGGAGGGCCGGGCCAAAAGGCTAAACTCAATACTGCATAAAATCAATTGTATTTCTTTATAAAAAGCAGTAAATATCATTGTTGGACAACTGGTACGAGTACTTGTTATATAGTTAAACAATGAAAAAGTGAGGTTGCCTTACAAGAAAAAAATAATAATTTATTAAACAAAATTTCCCAAAACAATGAACATTTTTCACTATTTGTGACTCATATTAGTGAAAATTTCCAATCACGTGCACTCAAACACATTTTGAGTTTTTTTTACTGTTGGAAAGAGGTTCTTAGCATTCTCAAGACACACCCCCACACTGCAGCCAGGTGTCCCCCCCCCACACTGCAGCCAGGAGTGTTCCCCCCCACACTGCAGCCAGGAGTGTTCCCCCCCCACACTGCAGCCAGGAGTGTCCCCCCACATTGCAGCCAGGAGTGTGTCCCCCACATTGCAGCCAGGAGTGTCCCCCCACATTGCAGCCAGGAGTGTCCCCCCCACACTGCATGCCAGGAGTGTCCCCCCACACTGCATGCCAGGAGTGTCCCCCCACACTGCAGCCAGGAGTGTCCCCCCACACTGCAGCCAGGAGTGTCCCCCCACACTGCATGCCAGGAGTGTCCCCCCACACTGCATGCCAGGAGTGTCCCCCCACACTGCAACCAGGAGTGTCCCCCCCCACATTGCAGCCAGGTGACCCCCCCACATGGCAGCCGGGTGTCCCCCCCCACATGGCAGCCGGGTGTCCCCCCCACATGGCAGCCAGGTGTCCCCCCCACATGGCAGCCGGGTTTCCCTCCCATATGGCAGCCGGGTGTCCCCCCCCACATGGCAGCCGGGTGTCCCCCCCACATGGCAGCCGGGTGTCCCCCCCACATGGCAGCCGGGTGTCCCCCACACATTGCAGCCGGGTGTCCCCCCACACATTGCAGCCGGGTGTCCCCCCACACATCGCAGCCGGGTGTCCCCCCCACATGGCAGCCGGTTGTCCCCCCCACATGGCAGCCGGGTGTCCCCTCCACATTGCAGCTGGGTGTCCCCCCCACATTGCAGCCGGGTGTCCCCCCCACATTGCAGCCGGGTGTCCCCCCCCACATGGCAGCCGGGTGTCCCCCTCACATGGCAGCCGGGTGTCCCCCTCACATGGCAGCCGGGTGTCCCCCTCACATGGCAGCCGGGTGTCCCCCTCACATGGCAGCCGGGTGTCCCCCCCACATTGCAGCCGGGTGTCCCCCCCACATTGCAGCCGGGTGTCCCCCCACACATTGCAGCCGGGTGTCCCCCCACATTACATCCACATTACATCCTACCTGTGTAGGAGAGGAGCCGAGTCGAGCCGCCGCCTGTTTGTTAATAGCGCGGGTCAGGAAACATTACAACTTTCAATCCAATAGCTGCGCGTGTCATATACAGCGCTTCCGCCTTTTCCGGAAAACTTTGATAGACAGATCATCCATCCAATCCTGAGATGGGTGATGATCTGTCAATTAAAAAAGTGCCCGGAAAAGGGGGAAGCGCTGTATATGACACGCGCAGCTATCCGGGGGCCGGATTAAAAGGTCCGCCGGGCCGTAGTTTGCCCAGCTCTGCTCTAGTGGGTAAGGGAGTAGTACATATATATAGATATTATAAGTTCTGTATTCACACACATTTTTTTTGCAAGGCAAGCAAATACATATAGTATAAGCGAATCCAGACAGACAAAAAAATAGTTGCAAGGCAAGCAGATACGTATCAGCCAATCCAGATTTTTTTTATTATACCGAAAGAAGCATTTACCTGCACCTCCTAAATTTACATTGACTTTTAATATTTTGTTTGGTATTTCTGCTATGCTGGCAGTTTTCAAAGAGAAAAAAAGGAAAACAGAAAATATAATCTGTTTGAAAAAGCATAGTTTTATTTTCAAGGAAATTGGATACCTGTGGATTGATCTTATGTTACAATGTAAGGCCCGAAACAGAATTGTTAACAAATGTCAATTGCACCAGTGAAGACAGAAAGAATTTTATACAAAATGATTTCACAAATCCTCATTGTGACGATAATATTTGCTTGCCTAGCCTGGGGAAGTAGTTATTGTTCCCATTTATGTGGCATAAATTGACCCATCCCTACTGAGATAAAAAAGGGATGAAATGATTAAGTTCCCACGCTGACAATTCCATTCGACCTTCAAAATAATATATGTACTCACACACAGAGAAGTTGTTCTCCTAATAGACATATAAATAAGCCTTTTTTCCTGACCAGTGCTTTCTGAAGGTCCACAGTGTTAACCATCTCTGTGCTGTGCTGTTCTATGTACAATCAGGCAAAGCCAACATTACTGCAGGCTAACATTAACCATTTTACTTTATCATTTATTGTCTGTTGTATTTGAATTGCAGATAACTGTGCAAACGACATACTGAATGTAAATTACAGTTGTTTTTAAGAATTATTTACACATTTCTGTTCAATATATTTTAGCTACCACTTGTAAAAGTAAAATATGAAAGATAATTAATTTATTAATAAGTTCCTGGACTGACTGTAATATGTCAGAATGCATTAAAGCGGGGCAAGCGATTCAAGGCTACAGTCAAACAATGCTCCAAGGTCGGCCTCCAGCTACTACTATGAAAAATATGGAAAAATGTATGAACCCATGCTACGGATAATTAAATATAAATATAAAATTATGTGATGTTTACGTTGGTGGCTGCCCCTGCATGTGTGCTCCACCTAAATGGAGTAAGGGTAAGTGAAATAGGGAAAGCAGGTGATGGCGCCTCCTCAAGTGTATGAAAAAATGATAATAAGTAAAGTGTTTGAATTAAATTTGTACCCACAATTAATGGATATAATAAAGTGCTTGTGCTCAAATAATGTTGTTCTATGATCAATTAGATAAAGCATATATGCATCAACAAATTAGTGGATAGGTAAAGTGCTAGTGCTCAAATAGTGTTGATCCTATAATCAATAAATAAACAGAAATATATCCACAGTTATATCAAGATAAAACGTAAAAATCAAAAGAAGTCAAAAAGTCCAAAAAGAGTATATTTTGACTTCATGCAAATAAAGTGCTGCATGCTCCTGTGCAAAGAAAAGGGTATTGTAAGCCTTCAGTGAATCACTCAGTGCTCGCTCCCAATGGTCCCGCACTTACCAGATCCAATTCCCCCTATAGGGGTGACAGGCATTCACAATGCATAATCCGTGCTGTGTTCTGACAATATCCCAGTGTATGATCCTCTTTACCGCTCAAGAGAAGAGATGAATAAAGCGCCCAATAGTGTGATATTGGGCGCTCCAGATGACGTCAGAGAGACAAAACCGGTAGAGCGATCGCATCTCTTGGTCACAGCACTTCAGTACAAGGCTTTTAACTCATTTTTGTAAATGTGAGTACCCTTTTTGTTGAATAAAATCGTGGATATTTTGAAAAACGATATCACACTATTGGGCGCTTTACCTATCCACTAATTTGTTGATGCATTTATGCTTTATCTAATTGATCATAGAACAACATTATTTGAGCACAAGCACTTTATTATATTCATTAATTTTGGGTACAAATTTAATTCAAACACTTTACTTATTATGATTTTTTCATACACTTGAAGAGACGCCATCACCTGCTTTTCCTATTTCACTATGAAAAATATATTGGGTGTCCATAGCTGAGATGGCTTGAAAGATCCCCTTTAAATAGCAGGTCCTATGCAGAACTGCCAACGCTCAAAGCCCCCAGAGCCGATTTTTTTAAAAATGTAGGCGTTATATCCACCAACCTGAAAATGGCACTGTGCTGTTTTTTCCAGTTGACCATTGTAGACTAATTGTCCCCTGCTATGGCTTTAGGCAGCCATCTTACGGAGGATGGCAATTCTACTGGATACCTGAATTTTGAGAAATTAATTTGCTATCTTGAATCAGAATTTTATAAATTTGGGTCATTTGGTATGCCTGCAAGGTGAACCTAAGATAGAGATTTCTGGTTAGGGAAAGAGTGGGAATAGTAAAACTGAGTACTATCTGCCAAGGAGCGAAAGAGTACCGTATTTTCTGGTGTATAAGATGACTTTTTAACCCATGAAATTCTTCTTTAAAGTCGGGGGTCATCTTATAGGCCGGTAACCTAACATGCAGACTCTCAGTCAGACCGCGGCTGTCCATTTTTCAAAAGCCGCGCCTCCTCCTTCTGCTGTTCCGTGATAGGAGGAACAATTAGCTTCCTAGCAGAGCCTCTGTTCAGTGTTCCGCCTATCACAAATGCCCTCTTGTCCTCAGTCTCAGACGAGAGGTAGGGTGACCACATTTCCAAACTGACATTCAGGCACACTCTCTTCCTAAAAATCAGCTTGCGCTGTAATGAATCCCAGCATAGCCGGGGCTGTGGCTGTGCGCTTTACCCAGAAGCACTGAACAGGCCCCCCACCAAAAAGGCTGCTGAATCGTCACTTTACTCACTGACAGTACTTGTCCTGGCCAGCCGAGGCCCGTTTTACCTTGTTCCAACGCTGGATCTAAAGTGATTAGACACAAGAGAGGGGATTTATGATTTCTTCAATCAAAAGCGGGGTGGCGGAAATTGTGCCTCTTCCTGGCCAGGACAAGTACTGTCAGTGAGTAAAGTAGCAATGTGGTCAGCCTTATTTGGGGGCATCAGATCAGCTCTGGGGGGTGGCTCTGGGGGGTTGTCTTGGTATGTAGCTGCCCGGGACAGACCTGCAAAATGCGAGACTGTCCCGGGCAATACAGGACACTTGGTCACCCTAACGGGAGGGCATCCAAGTACCAAGTGAGGTATGCAGTGACACAGTGAGACATGTAATGGTGGCACAGTCTGGCATGTAATGGTGGCACAGTGAGGCATGTAATGGTGGCACAGTGAGGCATGTATTGGTGGCACAGTGAGGCATGTAATGGTGGCACAATGAGGCATGTAATGGTGGCACAGTGAGGCATGTAATGGTGGCACAGTGAGGCATGTAATGGGGGCACAGTCTGTCATTTAATGGTGGCACAGTGAGGCATGTAATGGCACAGTGAGGCATGTAATGGTGGCACAGTGAGGCATGTAATGGTGGCACAGTCTGGCATGTAATGGTGGCACAGTCTGGCATGTAATGGCACAATGAGGCATGTAATGGCACAGTGAGGCATGTAATGGCACAGTGAGGCATGTAATGGCACAGTGAGGTGAGGCGAGGCATGAGTAGTAGGAAGGGGGTCGTCTTATATGGTGAGTAAATCCCATAACCAACATTTTAGCTGGAACGTTAGGGGGTCGTCTTATACACCAAGTCGTCTTATACGCCGGCAAATAGGGTAGGTTTCCCTTTCAGAGCGTCTCCTCTGTCAAATTCCTGGAACAGTCTCCCACTGGCAGCTGTACATCTGCAAGGACAGTGGGGATTACAGTGTGACCAAACAATATCCTACCCTTCTCCAAGAGAAGTGCTCCTCAGGAATTCTGTGGTCTGTTAGTGCATGCTATATTACAATTGGAAAGTGCCTTGTAGATAGACAGTGCCCCTTTATGCCTGAAGAGATATATAATCTGCAAGATTTCCATTGCTGTAAATTGCCTTATTTCTGGGAGCATTCAATTTCTACAATATAAATAAAATTTAAGTATGTGTTTACTTCATGTGTATTTACTAAATTCTCAGGTACACTGAGTAGATCCCAACTACAACAGCCCAAGACAGGAACTGACTAAAGCAAAATGAAAGCTGTGTTATGGGTGGGGCTGCTATTGATTTATATGATAGGTTCTAGTGCATGCACTGCTCGTTTTTCCTTTAGTTATACTTTAACACGTTATATACAGGTAGTTTTCAGAACACCACTTTGGTTCTCGTCTTCCTTATCTCCTATGTTTACTACTCATATTTTAAAAAGGAATATTAATGACTGGAAAAATATGTTTTTGTCAGATGTTTATGTAAGTTTCAGTCAATGTTTTAAATAATCGTTCACACTGTTTTAATACAATAATATTACTTTTAGAGCCACAAACCAAAGTGCTTTATTTAAAAAAAAAAATTGTAAAAAGAATAAAAAGAGAAGAATAAATTATAATAAATAAATGAGATGACAGACACCTCTGAAAATTAGTTACCTCTAGACTTACATATTCAGTTAAATTTATGAAACTTTCTGATACAAAGTTGATGTTTCACAAGTTCAGTAGATACTGCACATAGTAATGAACAGAATGTCAATCTCACACCCACATGCCATTTCTTTTCTTTTCAATGCAATTTAAAAGTAAGACAGCTTGTCAAACTCATAATCTAAAATAATGGCTGAAAATGGCATGGCATAAAAAAGCACTTAATAGATTGAGTGCTGCAGCAAATTTCAGAGTGCCTAAAAAGACTTTAATATAAAGGAAAAATAGCTTAAAGGAAACCAGTCTTGAATGGTCTTATGTTAGAATCTGAATATTTAGTATTAAATTATTGTAAGTTTTGACTTTAAATGAAGCACGTTCAATATAGCCAGAACATTTGTCAGTAATAAAAATATATATGTATTTATTATCTGGACAGTCTCATATTGAATACAGCAATTGATAACCATACAAAAAAATATATACATAAAGACTGTATGGCAGTACTTCTCTCACTTCTATTGGATTTCAGTATTCCCTGTTGCAATAGAAATGGAGCCCAAGAAATTTACCAATTGGGTCTTTTCCAACACCTCATCCCCGCCTTGCAAACAGTGTGGGACCATGTGTGTGTGTGCTTGACTCCCTGGTGGGTCCAATCTACCATAGTTCCTGGTATGGACACTATAGGCAGCCTCAAGGTTTGGGTCTTGCAAGTTCCACACTTCATTCGTATATGCACCTGCCCCTGAGGAAGTGGTTTTTAGCCACGAAAAACATGTCAGGCATATCTGGATGCATCTTATGTCTTATTTAGACGGTCTATTTGATTTGAGCTCAGTTGGATTTATGAATATTATACTACTCTGTTCAGAAGTCACAAATAAACATGGAGGATGATATTTTTTGCCACATTGTAGTGTACTTTTATGCTATGATCTATTTCTAGGACAATGGTCTTTAATGTATATATTTTTTGTATGTTTATCAATTGCTGTATTCAATATGAGACTGAGAACACATTGCAATATGGCTACCTGGAGATGTTTTGTACACAGAGTGTGTACTGACCACTGCCAAGAAACATAATTTCCTGCTTGTGTGATCGGCTCACCAATTTTTCCAGAAGTTTGCCTAAAATACAAATCAGATTTCAGGCATCCCTTGCAACAAAAATTACATTTTTTGAGAGATGCACTTATTAGGAACAGATCTAAAGGGATGCAAGCCTAGCAGATTTCCAGCAGATTATGAAACCACTCCCATTACACTCACTCAGAACAGAGGCCAAGACAAACACACTTGGATTTCTTCAGAATAACAAAAGGTAGGAATCCTTGCAATGTACATAGATCACCCAGAGGGGAATTTTTTTTTTTCTCAACAAAAGTGGAGTATCCTTTAATTGTCGGGGGCCTGGATCTGAAACCAGGAACACTGCTGCATTTGACAGTAACTCTTCTTGCTGGGCAACTTAACAAGATGCTAGATAACGACCTGCCTGTTTCCTTGGGCAATCTTACTTTCTATCTTGTTTCTGGTGAACCTTGAACTCCTTGCCCCTCCCATAAACTTCCCGTTTAAGCCATGCCACTTCCTGTGTGCCAGATTATTGTGCTCTTCTCCAGCCAATATCTTGCTCTTTATGGTTCTGCTTCCGTCCGCCTATTCATTACCATTAACTACCAACCTTTGATTTATTCCTCAACTACACTTCTGCTCGATCCCAACCTGCAATGATTTATTACCGGCCTTTGGCTTGTTCCTTGACTACGCTTGCGATTGATTATGCACCTTCATGGTAATTTCACACAGGCATTCTAAGGATGGACCAGTTGGGTAAAAATTACAGCATGGCATCAGTGTTAGAAAACCACAGCTCTTCAAGCCACAGTGCCATAAGTAGAAATGAAACTTTACTACCCGGCATGAATGAAATGGTAAATACTAAAGTAAGGGCATTGATCCTAAAAGTGCCATACACCTCATGTCAGTAAATCTTTTTACAGAGCAGATTCTAAGAAACATTTTTTGTCTGGAGTTCTGCTTTAATTATAAAAAGAAGACACCTGTTCTATGTTGACTCCCAATAGGGGACTATGTTTTGAATACAAAGTAAAAAAAGATTGAAATGTAAATATATAAAGAATTTATTTCTGTAGTCATCCCTTAGAAAAGTCAAACAAATGCTTAGCTACATAGTCCCTACAATTCTTAATTCTATGTTTAAACTTCATATGATATAAATCTGTACAGTGCATTGCATATTCGTCTGACGTAAAGGGCTATTTAGTCATAAAATAGTGATGTTGTAGGTACAAATGCACTTAAGGGGCCTTGTGGATGCCATATGTTACGATCTATATGCAGAGATATTTTTGTGTCCATGAATAATTTCCTAGGCCTTACCTTATTTATTATAATGGAGATTGCATAATGTATGCGTTCTCTTAAATCCAAATAGCTATGCATGCAGTTAAAATTCTTGTATTTGAGCTACAGTACCTTACCTTCCAAAATATTTTTTATTCTGTGTGATCTAAGAACAGCTATCAGACTGGACGGTTAAGCTTGTGATCTCCCTTTCCTGCAAACACTCCTCTATGCTGCTGTCAGTGTGCTTCCTATGTTAATTTGCCAACAATGCAAGAGAACTATGTTGGTTTGCGATGCTGTTCCTTCTGCTTTCAGTCAAGAAATTACGAAAAACAAATATAAATTAGGGTTTAAGTATTTATGTTTACTGTACCTAAAAAAAACTTTCTAAAGAACAAACAAAAGAGGGCTCACCAGCCTTGTGCATTATCCCACGTTGTTTTAAAAGAAAGTCATCAAAAATTATACTTACAAACATATGAATTAACATCACGCATCAAGCTTCTAATTTTTAGCCCTGTAGTTCTAGAAACAGCAAACTCCAGAAAACAGGAAGACCTCACTGGGGTCCTTAACCACTTCCCGCCCGGCCAATAGCAGATTTACGGCCGGGAAGTGGTTATGAAATCGTGACTAGACGTTCTCAAACGTCTAGCACGATTTCAATGCCGCGCGCGCCCGTGGGGGCGCGCAGCGCGGCGATCGTTGATGCGGGGTGTCAGTCTGACAGGTGGTCAGGAGAGCCGATCGGCGGCTCTCCTGACAGGGGGGGTTTGCGCTGATTGTTTATCAGCGCAGCCCCCCCTCGTATGCCCATACTAGACCACCAGGGATGCCCACACTGGCAGGGCAAAAAAAAAAAAACACAGGATAAAAAAAAAAAAATACAGGTAAAAAAAAAAGATGCCAGTCAGTGCCCACACATGGGCACTGACTTGCAACATATACATCAGTGCCACCCCTCAAAGTCCATCAGTGCCACCCCACAGTGCCATTCTGTGCCGCCTATGAGTTCCAAGTGCCGCCTATGAGTGCCCATTAGTGCCGCCTATGAGTGCCCATCAGTGCCACCTAAGAGTGCCCATCAGTGCCGCCTAAGAGTGCCCATCAGTGCCACCTATGAGTGCCCATCAGTGCCCCATACCAGCGCCGCCTATCAGTGCCCATCAATGCCACCTCACCGGTGCCCATCAGTACTACCTCATCAGTGCCCATCAGTGCCGCCATATCAGTGCCCGTAATTGAAAGAGAAAACATACTTATTTACAAAAAAGTTAACAGAAAAAAAAAAAAAAAAAAAATTCTAAATTTTTAGTCTTTTATTAGCAAAAAATAAAAACCGCAGAGGCGATCAAATACCACCAAAAGAAAGCTCTATTTGTGGGGAAAAAATGACGCCAATTTTGTTTGGGTGCAGTGTAGCATGACCGCGCAATTGTCATTCAAAATGCGACAGTGCTGAAAGCTGAAAATTGGCTTGGGCGGGAAGGTGCGTAAATGCCTGGTATGGAAGTGGTTAAAGGGGTTATAAAGGTTTATTTATTTATTTTTAATAACAAACATACCAAACTTACCTCCACTGTGCAGATCGTTTTGCACAGAGTGGCCCAGATCCTCATCTTCTGGGGTCCCTCGGCGGCTGTCTCAGCTCCTCCCTGCAAGAACTAACCCCTCTCTGGGAAGCGCTCTCCCAAGGGGGTTAGCTTGTGGGCGCGCCCCTGGCCACGTCATTGATTTGATTGACAGCAGCAGAAGTCAATGGCTGCACTGAGATTTTTTCTTGTCATTCAGAATAAACTTTAGTGTAGCATATTTAGGTTTTGTGCTGCCCTAGGCCTGACTAAACTCGTGCACCCCCTAACTTAAATATGAACACCCCTTCCTGTCAAGGCCACACCCCTTTCTGTTTAAGATCCGCCCTGAAATTTTCAAGTGGGGATACTAGTTTTGAGGGCCTGGGGGGGATGGATTCCCATAATTTGCATAGATTTCCTTTAACTTCCTGTTTGGCTATGGGGCAGGAAATGAAGAGAAATTTCTGCAATGGGACAGAGATGGTAAGAAATAAACTGACAGGGACTATAACTAGGGATGTCCCGATACCGACACTAGTATCGGTATCGGTACCGATACCGAGGATTTCCCCGAGTACTTCACCTGATACCTGGGCGATCAGTGCGGCAGGGGAGTTGCAAGTCTTCTCCGTGCTGTCTTCTCCCCCCGCGCTTCCTTCTCCCTCTGTGCTGCCTTCTCCCCCCGTGCTGCCTTCTCTCCCCATGCTGCCTTCTCTCCCCATGCTGCCTTCTCTCCCCATGCTGCCTTCTCCCCCCCATGCTGCCTTCTCCCCCCGTGCAACCTTGTCCCCCGAGCTCTGTGCTGCCTTGTCCCCTGTGCTCTGCGCTGCCTTGTTCCCCGTGCTACGTGCCACCTTGTCCCACGTGCTCCATGCCACCTTGTTCCCCGTGCTCCATGCCGCCTTGTCCCCCGTGCCACCTTGTCCCCCATGCTGCCTTGTCCCCCGTGCCCCCTGCCGCCCTGTCCCCCGTGTTCCGTGCCGCCTTGTCCCCCGTGCTCCGTGCCGCCTAGTCCCCCATGCTCCGTGCCGTCTTAGCCCCCCTCCATGCCGCTCTCCCCCCTTAATCTGTCAGGATGGAGAGCAGAGTTATGTTACAATGTTGCAATGCATGTTGTAAGAATCAATTTGTACCATAGTCATCCATATTTTTTGATAAATCATTCAAATTATCAAATTATTCTAGGTCACAAAGATGATTATAATTTTAGTATCTGCAGACCAAACAACTTTGATACAAGATGAAATATAAAAATAGTCATTATAAGTAGGAGTGTAGAGCTACCGTATTTATCGGGGTATTGCACGCTCCGGCGTATAGCGCGCACCCCTAAAGTGGACCCGAAATTTCTGTGGAAAAAATATTTTGTACTTACAGTTTTGGTGTCTTGCGCGGCGTCCATCGGCGGCCTCGTTGGGTCCGGCGTCCGTCTGCGGCTTCAGGTGTCCTTTTCATCGGGTCCGGCGTCCTTCTGCGGCGTCCTCCCCGTTCGATCCCCGCTTTCCCGCGCCGAGTTTGAATACTGCGCCTGCATATACCGAGCGCAGTACACTCGTGTATAGTCCGGCAGGCTTGGCTACTCTCACGCTCACTTCCTGTACGTCCAGGACGTGAGTGCGAGAGGAGCCGAGCCTGCCCAAATATACACGCGTGTACTGCGCTCGGTATATGCTGGCGCAGTACACTTGTGTATAGTCGGGCAGGCTCGGCTACTCTCGCGCTCACGTCCTTACTCTCGCGCTCACGTCCTGTACGTCCAGCACGTGAGTGCGAGAGGAGCCAAGCCTGCCCAAATATACACGAGTGTACTGCACTCGGTATATGTCGGCGCAGTATTCAAACTCGGCGCGGGAAAGCGGGTATCGGCGTATATCGCGCACCCACAATTTTGCCTTGATTTTCAGGGCAAAAAAGTGCGCGGTATACGCCGATAAACACGGTAATTAGCATTATGAAAGACACCAAATCATGATTAAAAATGTATAAGAATTAACCTATGTTTAGATTAACACATACTCATCGGATATATAAGAATTATTCATTTGTCCATATAGATAATCATTTTGTGTGACATTGATTGATATATATATATATATACTGTATAACCTGTGTCATTCCTAGACAAACCAGTCTTAAAAACAAATATACATTATACATAAATATAGAACCATTTTATGCATGTAAATGAATGAAAATGATACTGAGCGTATTTTATATGATGCCGATTACCAGTATACACAAATCTTATATATATATTCCTCAGAAGAAATATAACATAAAAAACGTATACACAGTATGAAAAATAGAATATATTAATTAAAACAATAAGCTCAAACACATGTGAGATACCTAGTGGTTGAAGGTGATATTACTTCAAACTCACTGAGCTCCCTGGTGAGTAGGGATGAGCTCCGCGTTCGATACGAACGTATGTTCGACTCGAACATTGTCTGTTTGTACGTTTGACGAAATTCAAACAAAACGGGTCGTTCGTGCCAAATTAGAGTGACGCGCAATGGCCCATAATTCACTGCGGCATTGCGCGCTGATGATTGGCCAAACATGCACTATGACCCTGTATGCTTTGCCAATCACAGCGTGCAAAAAACGGAGAGCCATAATTGGCCAAAGCCAGGGTGGCTTTGGCCAATTATGGCTCAGGGCTTTAGCACACGCCCCACACTATATAAGGCCGCCTGCTGGGCGGCCTTGTGTAGTGTGTTTCGGCTTGTTAATGAAAGCAGTCAGAGAGACAGAGAGATTGTCTTTTTATATAGCTAGATAGAGCAGGCAGGCAGGCTAGTCAGTTTAGCTTAATTTACAGTGTGTAGAGGATCCCTAGTTGTACATATATTTATACACTGTATAGCTTAGCTAGATCAGCTATTCCTAATTTACTGGCAGGCAGGTGATTGTGCTATTTAAAGACGTTATCACAGCTATAGACACCCAGCAGGTACAATATTTAAAGGAATTTTTCATTTTTTTATTTTTTATTTAGGCATCATTAAAATCACCGCTCCTGGAGCAGTGATTTTAAAAATGTTTAAATAAAAAAATAAAAAATGAAAAAATTCCTTTAAATATTGTACCTGCTGGGTGTCTATAGTTTGCCTGTGAAAACGTCTTTGAGAACCCGGGTCTTGCCCCAGGGAACATGTATCAATGGAAAAAAAGTTTTAAAAACAGTCTTTTTTCCAGGAGTCCTGCTCCCATGTTCCCTGGGGCAAGACCCGGGTTCTCAAAGACGTTTTCCAATAATAACTTGAATATTGGTCTTTAAAATGATCGTTTTTTAATTTGAACGTTCGAGTCCCATAGACTTCAATGGGGTTCTAAATGTTTGCGCAAACGGTCGGTCTGTTCGGCTCATCCCTACTGGTGAGTAAATGATTAGGTTTTGCTTACCAATGCCATACCTTTTGGGCAGAGCTTATTATAATTTTTATGATCTCATTGTCTGAGATAGTATTTAGAAACAATACAAATTAGATTAGAAGACACACTCAGGGACACACCCTGAGGGGTGGGGGAACCTGGGAGATACACACACTCCCAGACAGACTGACACTCACACCCTCAGATACACATGCACCATGCATCAATACATATCTTTACATTCATGAAGATTCCTGAACACCTGATACTTTGAACTCGGAGGTCACAAGTAATTCCTTTTTTAGGCCTCGTACACACGATCAAATCTGTCTGCTGGAAACGGTCTGCTAGACCGTTTCAGCAGACAGATTCGATCGTGTGTACGGGCAAACAGATGGATTTGGCCACCCGACAGATTTCAAAGCATGCTTTGAAATCTGTCGGCTGGGAACGCGTCCGCCCAACATGTCTGCTGGTTAGTATGCTAACCAGCAGACATGTCTTCTCGCACACGCGCTGAATGATTTCGACGCATGCGCGGAAGTGTTTTACTTCCTGATGCGGTGACGTGGCGGCGTCAACGTCACCGCCACGTCACCGACACGTCAGCGCGCTGTCTGCTGGCGGGGATTTTGGTTTGCTCGTGTGTACACGCGAGCAAACCAAAATCCCAGCAGACAGATCTGTTCAAATCGGTCGGTCCGACCGATTTGAACAGACTTATTTAATCGTGTGTACGAGGCCTAAGAGTATCCCTCTTGTTGAAAGCCACAACAGCTATTTTAACTCTGGAAACCAGCCATTCGAACAGTAGTCATTTTGGAACGGGTAATTATGTCATGTTGATATTATCTTGTATTCATTTGTGTTCTCTAAAATATTGATGGATTGAATATTCTGCAATTGATAATTATTCTCCCGAATCAATAACCGCCTTGTCTAAAGATTACATTTTTCATTATATTTTCTTTTTGCATAGTTTTATCATAATTTTATTGACAAAAAAACGTCAAATTTATTTCACATTATTAACCACTTACTTAACTACAGTATAGTAACGGTTGGACGTGTGAAATACAGACGTTCTGTTTAAATTGTCATTTTCACAAGGCTTTTGATTCTACCGAGAAGTTATCATGGTGATATTAAAGCGGTTCTGTGGCAGATCATTTTTTAGCATTCTATGGGGATTAACAATACTACGGTGCACTCACTTCTTTGGTCCCTGCAATTATCCGCTGTCTGTTTTTGTGTGAAAAAAGGGGTTATAAAATCCTTTCTGCGAGTTTCCATTTCGCTTGTGGGCATTGTGAAGCCCACTAGCAATCATTTCCTGAAAGCGGTGTCACATGTCACGTGTCGCGTCGTAGGTGAAATCTCTCGAGATTTCGCTGCACTGTGTTTCAAAATGTATCTGAGAACTGTGCTCCCAGAATACATTGCAGCGCCCGGGGAAAGGCTTGGAAATGCCTACTCCCGCGGGAGACGAATCCCAGAAGTAACTATGATTAGAAATA
The DNA here is from genome assembly GCA_029574335.1 of Rana kukunoris. NCBI lineage: Eukaryota > Metazoa > Chordata > Amphibia > Anura > Ranidae > Rana > Rana kukunoris. Next base: position 253,026,057 of record CM056050.1, on the reverse strand, counting down.
ATACAGTATTCATACATTTAAAAAAAATGTGGCTTTCAGTGATGTAGATGATGCATTGATTAAGATAGAATATAGTTGCTATTTTAGGTGAACCTCCACTTTAAGTCAAAGGTACTACACGCCCATTTTACGGGTGTTTTGATTGATTTTCAAGATGTTCACGTATTGCAATTGGTATTTTAATTTCATGTAAACATTTGTTTTTTTGTCAACCAACATGAGTTTGACTCGAATATTGGCTCTCTGACCATTCGGTGAACAGTGAACAATTTAGGGTGTTCGAGGCAAATTCGAAAAGCCGCAAAACGCCCTTTAAAAGTCTTCGGGTGCTAATTTTAAAGGTTAATATGCAAGTTATTGTCATAAAAAGTGTTTGGGGACCTGGGTCCTGTGCTAGGGGACATAAATCAAGGAAAAAAACGTTTTAAAAACTGACTTTTTTTCAGGAGCAGTGATTTTAACCAGTTAGTAACCGCCCTATAGCCGTAATACGGCTACAAGGTGGTTCCTTAACTCTGGGAGGACGTCAATAGATGTCCTTGCAGAGAATCAATCCCGCGCCCCCGAGGGGGCGCGCACACGCGATCAACGGTGCTCGCCGTGTCCACTGGACCCGCAGCAACAAGGATCGCGGTAAGGAGCCAATGACGGTGCGATTACAAATGTAAATAAACATGGGCGAATGGGTCATCTGCAGGTCATCTCTCTCCTCTCCTCACACTGTTGCAGCATGAGAGAAGAGGAGAGAGATTAGAGACAAAACGTAAGTGCCCAGCAGTGCCCCATTTGTCACATCTGTTCCCCATCTGTGCCCCACCAGTGCCATCTGTGCCCCACCAGTGCAGTCTGTGCCCCACCAGTGCCACCTGTGCTACACCAGTGCCATCTGTGCTACACCAGTGCACACCACTGCCAGAACACTGCCACATCAGTGCCACATAAGTGCCACCTGTGCCCATCAGTGCCGCCTTTGCCCATTAGTGCTAATCAGTGCCGTCTGTGCCCACGAGTGCCGCCTGTGCCCACGAGTGCCACCTGTGCCACACCAGTGCCGCCTGTGCCACGCCAGTGCCGCCTGTGCCACACCAGTGCCATACCAGTGCCACATCAGTGCCAATCAGTGCTCATCTGCACCCCACCAGTGCTGCCTGTGCCCCACCAGTGTCGCCTGTGCCCCACCAGTGCCATCTGTCCCCACCACTCCCATCTGTGCCCACCAGTGCCACACCAGTTCCACCTGCACCACTGCAGTGCCGCCTGTGCCCACCAGTGCCGCCTGCTAATCAGTGACCCCAGAGCCACACCACAGTACTGGAGTGCCACATCAGCGCCACATCAGTGCCACCAATGCCCACCAGTGTTCTGCAGTGCAGCCTCACTAGCTACCAGTATGGCAAAAAATGTTTTACCGCCGAGGAGGCCTACCAGAAACTATGCGTGACTGATGTGCTGCGGGGAGCTCTCTTAGTCTCTGTCCAAATCGGATTCAGGGTATGAGCCCGTAACAGGAAGCGGGTCTGATACGGAATCAGAGGAGGAACTTGTGCCCGTTAAAAGAAGGCGTTCTGGCGTGGAGCAGCAGCAGCCTACTACTGGTAGCGCAGTGCCATCCACCTCGCGAGCAGTGCCGTCCACCTCGCGAGCAGTGCCGTCCACCTCGCGAGCAGTGCAACAAAGGTCAAGCACCAGTAGGGTGTCCTCCCTGACCGAAAGGGATAGGGGCCATGCCAGCCTTCCCTATGGCCTTCAAAACCCCCTGTGGCTGCCTTCTAATTCCGGAGCATCAAATATCCCCCCTTAATGAACACCGATAATTTTGACATGCTTGATTTTTTTCATTTGATTTTTACAGAAGAATTATTATCATCCATTGTGGCCCAGTGCAACCTCTACACTGAGCAGTTTATAGTAAGCAACCCCCGATTCCAGTTATGCCCGCCCCTTTGAGTGAAGAGAACTGACCGTAGAGGAGTTCAAAATATTCTTAGGCCTAACCTTCAATATGGGTCTCTCAAAAAAACAAAAAAAACAAGGGTACTCCTATTGGTCTACCAAAGCCATCCATCACATGCCAGTCTTCTCATCCCGTATGCCCAGATCCCGATACTTTATGATTCTACGGTTCCTCCACTATAATAACACCCAGTGTCCTCCCCGAAATGACCCTGCTTTTGACAAATTATTTAAAATTCGACCACTCCTAAAAAAAAAAATCTGAAAAATTCCCCCCAGTTATATAACCCTGAACAAAATATATCCGTGGATGAGTCCCTTGTCAAATTCTCCGGCAGGCTGGGCATCAAACCATCCAGGGCTGTCTTAATGAGAGGGCACACCTGGGCACTGCCCAGGGGCCCCAGCTGCATGGGGGGCCCCTGCACTTTCCCCAAAGCAGCTGTTCCTTGAGCCCACGCTGCCCCGAAATTGGGGGCCCCATGATGGCACTGAGAGTGATAGATACACAGGGGAGGCAGTCTGCCTCCTACGTGCTTGAGGTTTGTTTACCTGCACTATCATCATTGTAGGGGCCCCAGATCATTACATTGCCCAGGGGCCCATGATGCTATTTAGACGGCCCTGAAACCATCCCCAGCAAAAGGGCCCGATATGGGGTGAAAATTTACAAACTGTGCGACCGAGACACGGGGTACATCTACTCCTTCCTTGTGTACGAAGGGAAGGACTCCCAACTGCATCCCCCCGAATGCCCAGAATACATCGGAACCAGTGGAAAAGTGGTCTGGGAGCTTATCTATCCACTACTTGGAAAAGGATACCACCTTTATGTGGACAATTTTTATACTAGCCTGCCCCTGTTTCGCAAGAGAGACACCCCAGCATGTGGCACAGTAAGAATCAACAGAAAGGGCTTCCCACAAAAATTGGTGAATCAAAAGCTAAGACGAGGAGAGACGACATCTTTGCGGAACCAGGAGCTATTGGCTGTCAAGTGGAGGGACAGACGAGACGTCCACATGCTTACCACGATCCACAACGACACCTACGTGGAAGTTCCTAAAAGAAGCGGCCCAGTCCAGAAACCATCTTGTGTCTACGATTACAATTTGTTTATGGGAGGAGTGGACTTCCACGACCAGATGATTGAACCCTACCTTCCCTCAAGAAAATCCTGTCACTGGTATAAGAAAGTTTACATTTATTTTTTCAGTTTGGCCTTATATAACTCCTATGTTATCTACAAAAAATCAACACAGAATCCCTTACCATATCTGCTCTACCAAGAAGACATTATCATCGCCCTTTTGTTCCCTGAAATCCCAACAGAAATTCTTTGCACTGATTGCGTGAGCAGACTCCATGAACGCCACTTTCCTGACAAAATCCCCCCCCCCCCGTGAAACAGGCACAAGACGTCAGAAGAAATGCCAGGTGTGCGCCAGAGGAGGAGTCAGAAGAGACACCACAGTTTATTGTCCCTCCCAACCAGGCCTCTGTTTAGGTGCATGTTTCCGCCGTTACCATACTGCTTCAAATTATTAGGTAAACAAAATTCAAATTTCCTGTCATTTTCCTCCACACCCCTTATGCCACTGCACTGCACATACCTCTGCCTTCTCCGGAACCGACCCTGGACTTTTATACGACCACGCTTTTGCCTAACGCTAAAAATATGTCTGCTTTCTTTGGAACTGACCCTGGCTTGTTATACGACCATGCTTCTGCCTAACGCTTAACTGTACCTACCTCTGCCTGCTCTGGAATTGACCCTGGACTGTTTGATCATGTTTTTTGCCTGCCTCTTGGATTGATCTATTACCCTGCTATGTTAGTGGGAACACAGGGGTCTCACATATGTAAGGGGCTCCAGAATTGTTTTTCTGGGTGAAAAAACTAATCTTTTAGTTTTCTCATTTCTAGATGAGGGTCTGGTTGCCCGGAGGCTTCAACGAGATTTGGATGGGAGAAGCCTCTACCCCTGTCCCCATTCTTTCCTGGCCTGCTACTTGGACCACGTTCCTGCTTACTACCAGGACAAATATTTTGGCACTGCTGGCAATGTTTCTACTTGCACTGGCCCTGGACTATATATGGACAGTATCCCTGCATGTACCGACTATGGACAATATTCCTGCCTGCTGCCTGGACAATTCCATTCACTGTCGTTGACCACGTCCCTGCCTGCTGCCTGGATCAGGGCTCTCCTCCTGTGGACAATTGCACTACTAAAACCACAGGTAATCCTTTTTTTTTTACCCATTACTCAGCAGAATGTATTTTAGGGTGTTATTCTTGGTATGTACATGCTGTGTTAGAAATATGAAGAGCCTTCAAAAATGTGATAGATTGTAAGGAAATTGGATGTGTAATTTGTGTCCCTACAATACCTGATGGTGCTATTTGGATGTTGGGTCTCTATGTAGCCAGGCTGTGTAAAAGTCTCACACATGTGGTATAGCCATACTTAGGAGGGGCAGCAGAATATATTTTGGGGTGTAATTTTTGCTATGTACCTGCTATGTGTTGTAAATATCCTATAAATGAACAACTTTGTGTAAAAAAAATGCGTTTTCATTTTTTTCCCACATTTTCCAAAAACATTTGCAAAAAAATGAACTGTTCAAAAGACTCATTATGCCTCATAGATTATACGTTGGGGTGTTAGCTTTCCAAAATGGGGTCACTTTGTGGGCGTTTCCATTGTCCTGGTGCTCCAGGGCCTTCAAAAGTGTAATAGGTGGTTGAGAGATTAGATGTGTAATTTATGCTCCTAGAATGCTTGAAGTAGCTTCTTCGGAGTTGGGCCTCTGTATGTGACCACGCTGTGTAAAAGTCTCACACATGTGGTATCGCCATACTCAGGAGGAGCATCAGAATATATTTTGTGGTGTCATTTGTGGAATATACATGCCATGTGAGAGAAATAACCTGTTATAATGACTATGGTGTAAAAAAAAAAAAATCGTAATTTTGCAAAGAATTGTGGGAACAAATGACAACTTCAAAAAACTAACTATGCATCTTACTAACCACCTTGGAATGTCTTCTTTTCAAAATGGGGTCATTTGGGGGGTATTTGTACTTTATTGGCTTGTTAGGGTCTCAAGAAATGAGAGAAGCTGTCAGTACTTCAGGTGTGATCAAATTGTTCAATTTTTAGAAATTGGTACCATAGCTTGTAGACCCTATAACTTTCACCCAAACTAAATAATATCCAATTTTTTTATTTTTTTACCAAAAATATGTAGCAGTATACATTTTAGGCCAAATTTATGAGGAAAAATTACTTTTTTACAAAATGTTATGATAGAAATGAAGAAAAATATATTTTTTTTTACAACATTTTCTTTCTTTTTTTATTTATAGCGAAAAAAATAAAAACCGCAGAGGTGATCAAATACCACCAAAAGAAAGCTCTATTTGTGGGAAAAAATGACAAATATTTCATTTGGTTCCAGTGTTGTTTGACTGAGTTATTGTCATTCAAAATGTGAGAGCACCGAAAGCTGAAAATTGGTCTGGTTATTAACCACTTCAGCCCCGAGCCTGTTTTTCATATTCGGTGCTTACGAGACTAAAACATTTTTTTTTGCTAGAAAATTATTTAAAACCCCCAAACATTATATATTTTTTTTTTCTAACACCCTAGAGAATAAAATGGCGGTCATTGCAATACTTTTTCTCACACCGTATTTGCGCAGCGGTCTTACAAGCGCACTTTTTTTGGAAAAAATTCACTTTCTTGAATTAAAAAATAAGACAACAATAAATTTGGCCCAATTTTTTTATATATTGTGAAAGATGATGTTACGCCGAGTAAAATGATACCCAACATGTCACTCTTAAAAATTGCGCCCGCTCGTGGCATGGCGTTAAACTTTTACCCTTAAAAATCTCGATAGGCGACGTTTAAAAAATTCTACAGGTTGCATTTTTTGAGATGCAGAGGAGGTCTAGGGCTAGAATTATTGCTCTCGCTCTAACGATCGCGGCGACACCTCACTTGTGTGGTTTGAACACCGTTTTCATATGCGGGCGCTACTCGCGTATGCGTTTGCTTCTGCGCGCGAGCTCGTCGGGACGGGGCACTTTAAAAAATTTTTTTTTTGGTTTTGGTTTTTAGTTTTATTTATTTTATAATTTTAAACACTGAAAAAAAAAAAAAAAAATGATCACTTTTATTCCTATTACAAGGAATGTAAACATCCCCTGTAATAGAAAAAAGCATGACAGGTCCTCTTATATATGAGATCTGGGGTCAAAAAGACCTCAGATCTCATATTCAGGCTTAAATGCAAAAAAAAAAAAAAAAAAAAAAAAAAAAAAAAAGTCAAAATGTAAACAAATTAAATGTCTCTTTAAGACGCTGGGCGGAAATGACGTTTTGACGTCACTTCCGCCCAGCAGAGGGAGGGGGACGGCTGAGGGACATTTTTTCCCTCAGTCACATCCCCGGACAGACGACGAGCGGACCCGATCGCCTCCGCCGCTACCGACGGCTACGGTAAGCGGCGGAGGGCGCGGGAGAGCGGCGGGAGGGGGGGGGCACCCTCTCCCGCCGCCGGTAACGGTGATCTCGTGGCGAATCCGTCGCGATGACCGCCGTTATCGTTAACAGGACCGCCCCACGAAGAGATGGATATCTCGGTTGTGGCAGCAGCTGCTGCCGTTACCGAGATATCCATCTTCAAAAAAATGACGTCTTTGGACGTGGGGCCGGTCAGAAGTGGTTAAGGGGGTTTAAGTGCCCAGTGGTCAAGTGGTTAATAATGCTTAAAGTGAAACAATAAAAGTAAAATATTCCTTTAAAATCCATACCTGGGGTGTGTGTATAGTATGCCTGTAAAGTAGCAAATTTTCCCGTGTTTAGAACTGTCCCTGTAAAAAATGTCATTTCTAAAGGAAAAAAAGTAATTTAAAACTACTCGCGGCTATTCATGAATTGTCGGGTCCCGGCAATACAGATCAAAGTCATTGAAAAAAATGACAAAACAAACCAAACAAACAAAAAATTCCATATCCGGCCCTTCAGGTGGATATTAAGGGGAACCCCGCACCATTTTTTTTTTAAATTCCGTGCTATTCCCCCCCAAAAATCCATACCAGACCCTTATTCTTACCCTTATCCAACCTAGCAGGCCACAGGAAAAGAGGGGGGACTAGAGAGCACCCCCCTCTAAAACATATCTGGACACATGCCCACAACATGGGGAGGATGTCCCCATGTTGATGGGAACAAGGGCCTCATCCTTACAACCCTTGCCCAGTGGTTATGGGGGTCTGTGGGCTTATCGGAATCTGGAAGCTCCCTTTAATAAAGGGACCCCAGATGCTGCCCCCTATGTGAATTGGTAATGGGGTACCCCTACCATTTCACCCAAAAAAGTGAGAAAAAAGGAAAAAAAAACACACAAAGTTGGGACAAGTCCTAATATAAAATAAAAAAATAAAAAAATTCCAGCGCCGTAATCCTTCTACCAATATGAACTATACTGCCTTCATAGGAGGCTCCCGGCCAAATGACGCGCGACCCGTCTGACAGGTGATTTATAACCGAGGACGGGGTCACCCATCCATGTGACGGGTGGCCCCGCCCTCAGTTATAAATCAGCTGTCAGACAGGTCACGCGTCATTCATCCGGGAGCCTCCTATGGAGGCAGTATCGTTCGTAGCTGTGGTTCGAACTCGTAGAAGGATTACAGCACTGTTTTTTTTTTAAAGAACTTGTCCCAACTTTGTGTGTGTGTGTTTTTTTTTTCTGACTATTTTTTTCACATGGGGCCGGAATCTGGGGGTCCCCTTTGTTAAAGGGGATTCCAGATTCTGATAAGCCCCCAGCCCGCAGACCCCCACAACCACCGGGCAAGGGTTGTGGGGGTGAGACCCTTGTCCCCATCAACATAGGGACATCCTCCCCATGTTGAGGGCCTGTGGCCTGGTATGGTTCAGGAGGGGGGCTGGTAATGGAGTGGGGGGTAACCCATGTCGTTTTTTCAATGACTTTTAACTGTATTGCCGGGACTCGACATTATAGCCGCGAGTAGTTTTAAATTACTTTTTTCCTTTAGAAATGTCATTTTGTGCAGGGACTGTTATAAACCCGGGCTACTTTAAAGGTATACTATAGACACCCCCCAGGTACGAAATTTAAACTTTTATTGTTTCACATTAAGCATTATTAAAATCACTGCTCCCGAAAAAACTGCCATTTTTAAAACTATTTTTGCATTGATACATGTCCCCTGGGGCAGGACCCGGCTCCCCAAATACTTTTTATGACAATAACTTGCATATTAACCTTTAACATTTAAAATGATTTCTCCCATAGACTTTTAAGGGGTGTTCCGCAACTTTTGAATTTGCCGCGAACACCCCAAATTGTTTACTATTCGGCGAACGGGCGAACAGTCAATGTTCGAGTCGAACTCATCCCTATTTTGAACGATATTCAATTTTTTCGAGTTACACCTGTATATTTCCATACGCTGCTTTATTTCAGGCTATAAAATTAAACCATAAAATGAAAACTACACAAATGTTCCTCACCAAGATTTATTACATGTGACAGTGAACCTGTTAATATAGCAACATTCAGTAGGGGTGTTGCTGCACACTTGTTTTTGAAAGGAGGAGTTCATAAGTTTGCAGAGCCGAACTAGGCAGGGCTGATAAAACTCCTTAATATAACACTAAATATGCACAAAACTTAAAGAAGAAGTACAGCCAAAGCTTGTTTGGCAGCACTTCTCCTGTGGATCACAGGAGTAAAGTTTGTTCTGCACTCCTGTGACCCCATTTTAACCAACATTGGGCTGAAGCCCTCTGTCAGCTGATGTCACAGAGCCGGTCCAGGCTGGTGAAAGGTTTATCAACCATATGGTTGGGATCCACCTTGCTTTGTGCACTGGTGCGCAGTCATGTTGGAACAGGAAGTGGAACCCCAAATGGTTCCCACAAAGTTATGAGCATGAAATTGTCCAAAATGTCTTGGTATGCTGATGCATTAAGAGTTCCCTTCACTGGCACTAAGGGACCATGCCCAAGTCCTGAAAAACAATCCCACACCATAATCCCCTCCACTAAATGATTTGGGCCAGTGCACAAAGCAAGGTCCATAATGACATGGATGAGCAAGTTTGGGGTGGAGGAAACTGACTGGTCTGCACCTCAACCCAATAGAACACCTTTGTGATGAATTAGAGCACAGACTGCGAGCCAGGACTTCTCGTACAGCATCAGTGCCTGACCTCACAAATTTGCTTATAGAAGAATGGTCAAACATTCCCATAGACACACTCCTAAACCTTGTGAACAGCCTTCCCAGAAGAGTTGAAGCTGTTATAGATGCAAAGGGTTGGCCAACTCAATATTGAACCCTACAGATCAAGACTGGGATGCCATCAAATGTCATGTTCGTGTAAAGGCAGGTGTCCTAATACTTTTGGTAATATAATGTATATGTACAGTGTTGTGAAAAAGTTTGCCCCTTCCTGATTTTTTCATTTTTTTGCATATTTCTCACACCTAAATGATTCAGATCATCAAACAAATTTTATTATAACACAAAGATAACCCAAAGGTAAATCCAAGATGCAGTTTTTAAATTATTATTTAATTTATTAAGGGAAAAAAAATGTTCAAACCTGCCTGGCCCTATGTGAAAAAGTAATTGCCCCCTCACATGCTGAATCATGAATGAGCTGTGATTAACCACAATTTTTTGAAAAGCTGAATAAAATTTTGCCACACCCAGGCCTGATTACTGCCAGACCCTTTGAGGCTGGGTTCACACTGGTCCGACAAACGCTCCAACATTGGGAGCTCATGTTGCATGACGTGTGAAAATCAATGTTTCCCTATGGGAGTCGTCTTAACTAGTCCGACATATGTCACACCGACTTTGAAAATGCTCCCTGTACTACTTTGGTTTGACTTTTGATCCTACTTCACTCCATTAAAAATCATTAAAGTCGGATCAAAGTCAAAATGCCGTCTTGCATCCGACTTTGACATGGGACTTGTGCTCTGCTGATCTTGAGGGGGAACTACACGCCAAATTTGAAATAAAAAAACAGCATGGGTTCCCCCTCCAAGAGCATACCAGGCCCTTGGGTCTGGTACCGATTTAAAGGGGAACCCCTACGCCAAAAAAAACAGTGTGGGGGTCCCCACAAAATCCACACCCTACCCTTATGCAAGTACAGCCTGGCCGGTCAGGTGGGGACGAGGGAGCGCCCCCCCCCTCCTGAACCATACCAGGCCACATGTCCTTAACATGGGGGGGAGTGCTTTGGGCCCCCCCTGCCCCAAAGCACACTGTCCCCATGTTGATGAGGACAGGGCCTCTTCCTGACTACCCTGGCCGTTGGTTGTCGGAGTCTGCGAGTGGGGGGTTTATCAGAATCTGGGAGCCCCGTTTAACAAGGGGGCCCCAGATACCGGCCACCCACCCTATGTGAATGAGTATGGGGTAAGCCCCCCGCCCGCGGACCCCAACAACCAACGGCCAGGGTTGTCAGGAAGAGGCCCTGTCCTCATCAACATGTGGACAGGGTGCTTGGGGTTGGGGGGACCCCCTTCCGTTTTTTCGGCATAGAGGTTCCCCTTTAAATCTGTACCAGACCCAAGGGCCTGGTATGCTCTTGGAGGGGGAACCCATGACGGTTTTTATTAAAATTTGGCGTGGAGTCCCCCCGCTCGCCCCTGGTGCCGACGCACGTGCTTGGCGGGCACGATCACCGTCGGGCACCCGCGATCGCTCGTTACAGAGCGAGAACCGGGAGCTGTGTGTGTAAACACACAGCTCCCGGTCCTGTCAGGGGGAGAAATGATGGATCGTCTGTTCATACAATGTATGAACAACAATCAGTCATTTCCCCTAGTCAGTCCCACCCCCCTCCAGTTAGAACACACATAGGGGACATACTTAACCCCTTCCTCGTCCCTAGTGTTAACCCTTTCTCCTGCCAGTGGCATTTTTCTTTTAGTAATCAATGCATTTTTATAGCACTGATCGCTATAAAAATGCCAATGGTCCCAAAAGTGTCCGAAGTGTCCGCCATAAGGTCGCAGTACCGATAAAAATCACTGATCGCCGCCATTACTAGTAAAAAAAAAAATATTAATAAAAATGCCATAAAACTATCCCCTATTTTGTAGACGCTATAACTTTTGCGCAAACCAATCAATAAACGCTTATTGCGTTTTTTTTAATGAAAAATATGTAGAAGAATACGTATCGGCCTAAACTGTAAAATAGTTTTTTTTATATACTTTTGGGGATATTTATTACAGCAAAAAGTAAAAAATATTATTTTTTTTTTCAAAATTGTCGCTCTATTTTTGTTTATAGCGCAAAAAATAAAAACCACAGAGGTCATCAAATACCACCAAAAGAAAGGTCTATTTGTGGGAAAAAAGGACGCCAATTTTGTTTGGGAGCCACGTCGCATGACGGCGCAAATTGTCAGGTAAAGCGACGCAGTGCCGAATCGCAAAAAGGGGCCCGGTCATTGACCAGCAATATGGTGGTTAAGTGTGACAAATATGCAAAAAAAAAAAAAAAAAAGAAGAAAAATCAGAAAGGGGGCAAATATATACAGCATTGTATATATATGTAGCTGATTGATAATTATGAAACCACTCCAATTAAATTCACTTTCCCACAGACAAACACACAACAAAAGGTAGGAATCTGCTTCAAAGTGTGTCCAAATCCTTGCAATGTACATAGTTCACCCAGGGGGAAGTGGAGTTACTCTTTAAGTACTGTAGGAGGTACAGTTACAGAAGGTTGAAAGTGACTCTAGAATTAAAGTGTTAATGTATGAATGATAATGTATTAATTTTTTCATGGAACATTGTTTATAAAGAGTACAAAGGTTATTATAGTATGATACTGTCACCTTACACAAACAAGGAACAAGGAATAAACCTAGGAGCTGGAATCCAGCAAAATATTCCTAATAATATCCGCTCCTTGGGACTTATATGAGAGGGGATGTTATTTATAATTTAGAGGCTTGCTGGGTTAGATTATCATCAGTGCATTACATTAACATTCCTGACTGAGCCCTCTTTACACAGCCAGAAGCTGAGCAATGATTTCTATATGATAATATCTCTTCATTTTATGTCTGCAGAACACCTGAGGGGCAGCACCACTGACAAAGGAAACTAATAAGCCATAAAGAATGGGAACTTTTCACTAGTAAGCCTGTCTTATGGATAAAATCAGTTTTTATATTGCAGTGCCTATTCTCATTTTGGTATGTTGACTATGTGTATATATATATATATATATATATATATATATATATATATATATATATATATATATATATGTAGCACTAACCCCTGAAGGAGCTGCTGAGTATTTTGGGTGGCACGTTACCTCTATCTTCTCGCTGTCCAGGGTGATAAAAGAGAGTCTGAATAATTCCAATGTCCACACGATACACTTCTTTTTCTAGGATTTATTTGTAGAACTTAGTAGAAAAGAAGTTGGAGGGGTGGAAGGGTAGGTAAATAGGTTTAGGTGTATAGTCACAAATAGGAAACACTCCTGTTTCCAGCAAACAGTTCTCATCGCCACTCTAGCCAGAGTGGGTATTGCTCACCCAGATAGGTCCCTCTCACCGGCCTGGCAGCCGGGATGGCGCATGGAATAAAGTACAGTCTCTACAACAGACCTTCGTTTATAAGGAGACACTTTTGGTCCCGAATCCTCTGCCACAGGATTCAGCACCCAGATCTCTCCAGATAATTTTTTGTAGAACTTAGATCTGACAGGCGATCACCAAGATACCAGCCTCTTGCATGGTCCTCTCTAGGATAGGTCCTCCCCTGGCTTCCTTCATCAAGCGGGTTACTCCCGCAGGACAGACAGCACAGGATCACCTTGAAAATGCAGACCCAGTCGGACTACTGGGCCTACCAAGCGAAGCCGCAACCCCGAACCAACGTGAGTCGGGATTCAGAAACACGCACCACAGGCCAGGCGGGCCACATGGCGCGTGGGATAACAGACCCCCGCCAATGGCGTCTGTCCTTTAAGTACCCCTCCACAGCATGCACAGAGGAACAATCACTCCCACTGATTCACTGCCGAGGGGGACACCCAATACACCCTGACTTTGCTGCTGCCACCCTTGGCCTGGGATGGTAATAACACCTCCAGACGAACAATCGTGGTTACCTCCAGCACAGCCATGGCTGGAACAGAGGCTAAATTGCCCATAATTACACTTGTCTGAGCCAAATAACGACTCAGACCCCCTCTAAATTTAGAGCAGCACTTGCTCAACAGGAGCAGGGTGCTACACACACACACACACACACTGTAATACAAATATATGTATATAATCTGCCCGCGATTCAAAACACTGAAGTGTGAATTTAGCCTTAGGCTGGGTTTTAAAAAGGACACAGCAGAAACACTTATAACAGTACTTTGATTTTGATCACTTTACCTTAGTAAAAAATATCTTAGATAGCTGAAATGATACGCATGATAAAAGGAAAGTTTGCTGCAAAGTTTTACTACTAAATACTCATGAACTACCCTTGAAAAGGTACAGACAAAAAACGACTTTAGAAGTTAATGGAATAGTCTTGCAATAAATTACATGCCATGTGTATATTTGTAAATTTGTTGTTTCCCACAGTTGGCATATAGGTATAGAAAAAGGAAATCTTTGGGTCCAAATAAACATATGGTGAAAATTAGTCCAGCTTTATCTATTTTAAATGGGCCTTTAAGATGCAAAAATGTATTTTCTCAGGCTATATTCTCTGCAATTTGAATGTGTGGAAACGGGAGAATAGCACTACTATGACTACTAGATCTCGCTGACTATTATAGGAAATAACTATGCTCCTTAGCTCCACTTAGTGACCATAATGATATTTTTTAGTAGTGACCATAATGTCCTATTTTCTTCATTCACACATTTGAAATGCAGAGATAATAGCCTGAGAACGTTAGATTTTGCCCAATTCACACATAATGAATTTACATGCAGTTTAACTGGAGGAACAGCTGTGCAATTTTTGTTATACATATACCATGTAGTGTTATATGTATAATTAGATGAAAGTCCCCTCCCACTCCACCATATGCTAGGTAGGAATTTAAAAAGGAATGAACAGTAGTCTGCATTTTAACCCATTTTTTTAGTTGGGTAACTATGACATTTTGTATATAAATATTTTGCTCCTTCATATCCGGCTAGCAGGTAAAGTTTTGTGCTCCTTATTGAATTATTTTTCAGACTCTCCTTATCGCGCATTGAAAGTCCATTTTGCTTTCAAGACTTGATAGTCTGAAATTTACATACAGAACTGCATTAGAGTAAATTAGAGCAGAGACTTATGCCTCTCTCATCCTCCTATCTGAGGTTTCAGTCAGATATAGAGTGTTTGAAATCAATTTCTGCTGTGCTTTCTCTTTACAAAATCCATTTTCCTCTGGGAATTTTATGTCACAGGTACACTCTGTGCTAAATGATTACAGTATCTCTTATGTGTTTATTTACGTTGTAATTATTTTTTGGGGAATGAGTAACAAGGGGCACTATGTACCCTGTACTCATTTATGTTGGGGAGCTAAATATTTTGGCAGCACCTTATCTCAACCCCTTCTGCGATTTTTATCGTGACTGCGACATTATGGCGGACACATCGGACACTTTTGACGCTATTTTGGGACCATTGTCATTTATACAGCGATCAGTGCTATAAAAATGCACTGATTACTGTGTAAATGACACTGGCAGGAAAGGGGTCAATCACTGAGGGATGAGGAAGGAGTTAAGTGTGTCCTAGGGCATGATTTTAATTGTGTGGGGGCTGGGCTACTAGTGACACAACACTGATTACTTCTCCCGATAACAGGGAGCAGTGGATCAGTGTTCTGTAACAAGGCAAAACAGGGAAATACCTTGTTTACACCACCATCCCCCTGTTCTGCCTTTCCGTGACCCAATCGTGGGACAGTGGCAGACATCAAGTCCGCGGGGCCCGTGGGCAGGGTCACCTGAGCATGTGGCGGGCGTTTGCATGCTCACATTGGTGCGATTTAAAGGAGAAGTACCTGTATGCCCATTTGCCCAGCCAAGCCATTGTGCTGACATATATCGTCGTTTCTCCAAAAATGCATAATGACCCTTATCCAGGCATACAGTCTGGCTGGCTGAAAAGGAGAGGGGTGAGCTTGTCACACCCAAATTATACCATGTGCCCTCAACATGGGGAGGATATCCTGGCAAGCCCCCTATTGATGGGGGCAATAGTTTCATCCCCACATGCTTTGCCTGGTTAAGTAAAAAATGGGGCCCCAGATATCTGCCCCATGTAAATGATTAAGGGGTACCCATTCACAAACATATTACAAGGTAAAAAAACACACGCAAAAAATATATACTTTATAAAAAAATAAAAAAATAAAATAATATAAATCCATTATTGTGATGTAATTCAGTTGTCAATCGCAATAAAAACAATGCCCTGATGACCCAACCACACAAAGATGATGCCAACAATCCTCTCCTGCTTGACTCCTTCTCCTGGCCAGCAGCTGAAAGTCATTGAATAGGCCAGTTAAAATCATTGACCGTATATCGTCATGACCATATTTTGTCAATGACATCACCTGTGATATCTCAGTTTACAGACAGAAGCAGGCCAAGGGTCAGAAATGTAATTATTGAACAATATTTTTTTGGCACCTTTGTTGCGCCAAATCCTACAGGTGTAACACTTTACATGCAGGACCCCAGTGGCAGTGTCCAGTCGACCATACCCTTTTTTAATACTAAATACTCATAAACTACCCTTGAAAAAGTACAGACAAAAATTACAAGATTGGGTTTCCAAAGATTGTCATGGCTTTTGAGTCAATGTTCAGGATTTGCAAAAAAAATGTAATGGTGTTCGGAAAATGTAGAGTGAAAAAACTTTGGAGATTAGATTATAAAAATACTTTCTCCTTCCTGCACCAGGCTAATTACATAATTTGGAACACAATAGGTGAGCTATCCCTTTAAATTATCAATTATTATGAATAAAAATAAATATTAGTGAATACGAACAATTCAATTAGTTTAATATAATGTGACAAACTGGTGATTTAAATATAAAACTACAATAGGTGCACTATTCCTTCCTTAAAAATATAAAAGAATTTAAGCAATAGTGTAAAAGAAAACTTCATTGAATGCAAACAATTCCTTTATCATAATGTATTGTGATCAATCACACTTCACTCCATTAATCCCTTCGCTATTCTCACACCACCATATGTGAAAACTCCTTACCAGAAAAAACGACCTCTAGATTATAGGAGGTCTCCAGCATTTATGGTAATCAGTGTCACAGCTTTATCCAGCAAGAACATTTAGCATGAATCCGCAGAAAAACGTAGGCTATTCTCAAGTACAACCTGAGAGCCAACAACATAAAGAGGGGAATGAAAAGCACCACAGTGTGTGATACCACTTAAAAAGTATATATGTTATTCATAGAGGTACTTACAGTAAGAAGTATATGAGACAGGTTTTAAAAGAATACCACACACAAGCCAGCAGATGTGATCACTTCATGGCTGACGCATTTCGTCACAAAGGGACTTGTTTGCTTTGCTCAGTTTGCACATGCCCTGGTGTGGAAGCCAGGCACTATAGCATAGTGTATAAGTCCTGGGGGCAACCGAATTCTGGAAGGCCGGCTTGCCTTATGGGACAGGGGGCTGCTATAAGTGAAGAACATAGAAACTAGTTATAGTGTCTGACCATTTGCATTAGGGGTATGCGTGACACCGGTAAGGAGTTTGCACATATGGTGTGAGAACACTGAAGGGATCACTGGAGAGAAGAGTGATTTATCACAACACAATGTGCTAAAGGAACTGTTTGCATTTACTGAAGTTTTTTTGACTCCATTACTTATATGATTTTAGAATTAAGGAACAGTAAACCTATCATATTTTTATATCTAAATCACTGGGTGAAAGTATTATTTATAACATTACATTGGTCTGATTGAAATGTTCATATTCACTATATTTTTAGATATTTCTTTACTGTTTATAATACATTTATCATTTAAAGAGATAGTGCACCTATTGGGGTTAATTTACTAAAGGCAAATCCACTCTGCACTACAAGTGCACTGCAAGTGCACTTGAAAGTGCACTTGGAAGTGCAGTCGCTGTAAATCTGAGGGGAGGATCTGAAATCAGGGGAAGGTTTGCTGATTTTATCATCCAATCATGTGCAAGCATTTTTTTTTATTTTTTCTTTTCCTTGCATTTCCTTTCCCCCTCGGATCTACAGTGACTGCACTTCCAAGTGCACTTGTAGTGCAAAGTAGATTTGCCTTTAGTAAATAAACCCCATTGTGTTTCATATATTTCAGTATATAGTGCGGCTGTCCAAATATTTTCTTTTTTGTTTTCTACTAATCGCAACATATTTTTGTTTTTATTGATTACGTAATTTCAGGCTAGGCAAAGTCATTGGATTACCATCGCTGTATATAGTAACATGTCAGAAATATATTCTAGCAAACCTTCTACATTTTAAATATTGACACTAACACACTGGACAACACGCCCTTGCCATGGACGGACCACCTAGTCAGTGGATCTCACCACCTTCTTTGCCTGCTGCATAGACTCATCCCCTTCATCCCTGAAGTAGACACAGCAGTAGTAGTGGGAACAATCATCAATTCATGACTCGACTACACAAACTCCCTCTACGTAGGACTTCCCAAATACCAAATTTAATGTCTACAAGTTATCCAGAACACAGCAGACAGACTGGTAACTGGTAAAAAAAAAAACTGGGAATCAATCGCCCCATCCCTGAGGACCCTCCACTGGCTAGCCGTGAAGGATCGGGTCACATTTAAGACCCTCTGCCTTACCCACAAATGTACACAAGTTAATGATCCGCAATACCACTGTGACAAAATAAAGCACCACAACCCAAGTCACCCCCTCTGGTCAACTAACCAAAACCTCCTCCACATCCCCAAGACCGGCTACCAATTTAAAAGGCGAATAAAGATTTCCAGGTCCAATGACCCCGGCTATAGAACGCTCTACCCACTTTAATCCGCTTGGAAGAAAACCATCGGGCCTTCAGGAAGAAGCCTTATGCCCCGTACACACGATCACTTTTTGTGATGAAAAAAAATGACATTTTTAAAAATGTCATTTAAAATGATGGTGTGTGGGCAAAATGTCATTTTATGTCTTCTGAAAAATGACCAAAAAAAAATTCGAACGTGCTCGAATTTTTTATGTCATTTTTCAAAATGTCATTTTTTGTGTCATAAAAAATGATGGTGTGTGGGCAAAACTACGTAAAAAATGACGTTTTAAACCTGCACATGCCCAGAAGCAAGTTAGGAGACGGGAGGTAAAACTACCATTCATAATGGAGTAAGCACATTCATCACGCTGTAACAGACAAAAAAGCACGAATCGTCTTTTACTAACAAGTAACCAGCTAAAAGCAGCCTCAAGGCAAATAGAACTTCCCCTTTAGAGTGCCATCACTTTGTTCATCATTTTCCAAAAATGATGGTGTGTACGCAACGTCATTTTTGAAAATGAAGTTTGAAAAATTTAGTTTTTTTTCATGAAGAAAAATGTAGTTTTTTTTCATCACAAAAAGTGATCGTGTGTACAGGGCGTCAGGCCTCTTACACACAGATCAGTTTTTCTTCAGGTTTTTCTTTTCAGTTTACCAAAACTATGTAGTACAAGGGCCTGCCTGATTGCATACAAATTGAGACTCTTGAGGTTTGACCTCATATTAGATGGATTTGGTAAACTGAAAAGAAAAACCTGAAGAAAAACTGATCTGTGTGTAAGAGGCCTAAGACCCATCTCTTCCAAAGACACAAGCGGACATTGGCTGCAAAAGCGCCTTGAGGCAATTTAGTTCAGATTTGTAGCGCTATACAAGTTACTCACTCAGAAGCACTACTTAAACTGCAATTGTTGTCAGTATCAAGGAACCAGCCTGAGTGTTATGAGACCAACTTATACTGAAAACTGTCCATATTCCCGAATATTGTGTACAATTTTCAATACAAGTGGGAACACAAAACCTCTATGACTTCTGAGAAAAGTGAGAGTATAGCCTCAGATGAAAAATACTAATACGGGGTAAAAACGTACCATTATCCCGGTCATAAATGGAAAAGAGGGAGGTGGGAACAGAGTACATGTAATATGATTCAGCATTAGAGTATGTATATTCATCTAAGACCCTTTGACCCTTTAAAAGGCCTCCATAAAAGGCCAATTGGTGAATGTGGACTGGATACTCCCCAGCCACATACGAATTGTGACGTGTTATCCACACCAGTAATTCGGCTTTGTTGATTTATCCATAGCTTGTCATCTCTTTTCCCCACTGTCTTTGGGTATATCTGTTGCGGTCTAAGGGCACATCTATATGACGACCTTCCTTATACTTTTTTACTTTTATATTCTCGCTACTTGTAACCTAGCTACCTTGCGTTCTCTACAACTAGAAGACACTATCTACCCATATTATTGCACTACTCTGTCCCAACTTTTGGGATCGATAGTAATGTAACATTACACACTCTCCATGTATTGCCTCACACTTTTTTCAGTTTTCCCGCAGTAGCGCGGATCAGGCACCTGCGCTGTGCGGGAAAACTGACCCGGTGATGTCATGGCGCCGCTGTCACGGCAGCGTCATGGCGTCTCCTGGTTGGGGTCACTGATTTAAAGGTCTCTGGGCCTTCGGATCGGCAGCGTGGAGTCTGTTACTGGCAGCTCTTGGGGCTAGACAGCGCCAGCTTCGGAGGTCATCGGCAGTTTATATGGGGATTGCTTAGGGGTGCAGTATACCCTAATCCTCAGTCCTATGCACTACCAAGCTATTTGTCATCTCGTGGATATCTCCTCTGATGATACAATGCTGGTTATGACCAGCATTACTGGACCTCACTTTTACCATTGCACCCTCCCTGGTCTGCACTAAACCATGTCCTCCATCCTTGGCCCTGCCGATCTGCCTGCACATTACCAGGACCCCACCACCTATTATGCCCTGGCTTCCATTTCTTATGGACTCCACTGTCGTGGTAAGGCTGCTCCCCCAATTGACAATTCTCTATTGGTTTTTTTCCCTCCCCCTTTTCCTCTTTCCCCTCTTCCTTTTTTTCCCTCCCCTTCCCCCCTTCCCTCCCCCTTCCCTTCCCCCCCTTCTTCTTTGCCACGGTACGGGTCCTGTGGGGTTCTTATATCCTATGTTTATATCTACAGTTCCACCACCTAACACCCCCTTGTCCGCCGCGGGGGGAAGCTTTTGGGCCGCCCGGCTCCGCATCCTAGCAATTTGCTCACTTGCTAAGCCATTATTCAATCCTACGTTATACATACTCTATTGCTGAATCATATTACATGTTTATTACTATTTAATTTCTTAGATTGGTAGCCCTGATGAAGCGGTCCTCCGCGAAACGAGTCGAAACCCTGACCAATCGTTAATGTGTACATCTGCTTGTTTTGCAATTTTAATTTATAATGAAGTTTTTATATAATTATGTTTATTGTCCTCTATCAGTACCGAGATAGTCCCTTTATTCCACTGGGTGGGCATTTTCAGGCTTAGTCTCAGCAACTATTCCTCTGTTCCCACCTCTCTCGTTTCCATCTACCTCTATGACTTACATCATAATGAAAAGGGCCTTTAACCTCCCTGGCGGTATGATTCTTTCAGATTTTAGGTGCTTAAAGCGGTACCATTATTTGCAAGGGAATTTGGCGTTTTATACTGTAGGCTTGTAATTCTTAGGAATAACTCACTGAAATCTATCCAAACAAGAGTCTAATAGGCATCCCGGGTATGATTTTTTTTTTTTTATTAAAAATTATAATATAATAAATAATTATAAACAATTATAACAAATAATAATATAATTATAGTAAAAATTATTCAATAATGTAATCAAATCAAAATCACTGAAATTTGCTCAGTTGCAGAATTTTTGCTGTCATTATTTTTTTTTTTTTATGACGAATTTCCACACAAATCGCTATCGCTAAATTCTGCAAGTGATTCTGATTTATTATCGCTGTTTTTTAGCTGCTCTAAAACAATTTTTGCCATAAAGGGACACTTTTGGTTGCTATGGGCAATCTACAGTTTGCAGGGAGAAAGAACAGTTTTTATTATATAAAATGACATGTAGTGTACAGGGCAGACCACTAGGGACATGGGGGGTGTGTATTTTTTACATACAGTACTGTAATCTATAAGATTACAGTGTACTGTATGTATAGTGTTTGTTTACATTTTTGAATTTGGCGCCGTTCCCCCCCCTACGTCGCGACGCTCGCAGGGAAGGGAATCGGCGGTACACACAGCATCAGGCGGACATCCGCCCGCCGTGTACTGCGGAGATTCATCGCTGGATCGCAGAGAAAAGGTAAGTAAACTTTTTTCTGCATCTAGCGAGGCAAGTCCGTGTGTGGCACGGGGTTACCGATCTTAGCTTAAAAATCTCACCCCGTGCCACACACGGGAAGACCGCCAGGGAGGTTAAAATGTAAAAAAAGTCAAGAAATTTAAAAACAAAATTATATTAAGCTTAGCAATGTGGTGGCTGCATTTGTTTTATTTTTTTCAGTACTCCTTTCAGTACTATTTTTTTACTTATTTTAACAGACCAAGCTTTCCAGAAAGGTAGTTCAAAGGAAACATATCATTTACACACATTTGTTGGCGGACAATTTTAAAGCATACTATCCCACATTTGTCCATGGAAAATCCGACAACAATTGTCCGATGGAGCCTACAAATGGTCAGATTTTCCGACAACAGCCTGTCATCACACAATTCCCGTTGGATAATGCTATCGTGTGTACGAGGCTTAAGATAGGATGTATGTTACTGGCTGTAGCATCAGGTGAAAAATACAGGAAAAAAAGGTCTAACAAAAAAAAAAAGAAAACAAATGCATTCACTAAATTTAGGGATTGGTAAACTGTAATATATTAAATTTTTGCTTTTGGGTTTAATAGCACTTTATTCTATAGCAACAGGTGCAGGAAGAATGCAATTTTTTCTCTTCTACAACAGCACTGAATGACCCACCTGCACAGCATTGCCCATGAATGAAATCAGTGGTATCTTGTTAAGACTAGTATAATGCTATATTTTAGAAAAAAGAGTTTACATCGCTACAAGTTCTTCTGCATATGTGAATTCTATAAATGAAATCAACAAGTTTAATTTTTTTTTATTTGTCTTTTTTCTTATAGACTATAGTATTTCAAAAGTGGTTTTTCAAAAATATACATGCAATTAGAATGTTCTTGTCTTCATACTTATTTTCCTTTCCAATGATGCAGCAATGAAATAAAAAAAAAAAAAACCATTTATACATGCCCTGTTAGAATGGTGTTGGAGATATAGAGTGTTTTATAGACAGTAACAGCTGTGCATTATGTAAATGAGATATCCTACTGGGCCAGAGTGTTTATATCATGTGCTTCTTGAAGTATAAGCATTTTTACAAATATATCAGGATTTTATTATTAATATATTTATGTTTATGCACTGAATATTACAGTAATGGATTAAACTGGATTAAACTGATCTGCCATATAAGATTGTTCCATACACTTTCAGGCCAAGGGAACGATGGGTATGTATGTATTGTATCTATAATATTAACATAGTCTTAAATCCTCAGCTATTTTTTAGTTCAAAACATTAAAGGGGTTGTAAAGGCCGATTTTTTTTATTTTTATCGTAATGCATTATGATAAAAAGCCTTCTGTGTGCAGAAGCCCTCTTCAGCCCCCTGAACACTTACCTGAGGTCCCTCTCTGTGCAGCAATGTCCACGAGTGGTTTGTACTTGTGGAGCAAAGGGGATTTGCCTTTAGTAAATAACCCCCTCTGTGTTAAACAGGAAGAGAAAATTTCCTAACACAATCTGAACTTTCTAAACAGTATATAAAGGTGAAGACAGCAGATACACATGTAAAATCTATGTTGGGAGATTTGCTCCATCTCTGTGTATCATCTGAGGCTGTTCACTTCACAGGGTGTATGGAGGCTTTACAGTACATCCACTTTAAGACTAGAAGACAGAAAGTATTCCAACCACCATCAGGCTGCATGATGGGGTTTCATTGTCATAAACAGCAGATTACAGCTGACATAAGTATAAAGTTCATGTAGTGTTTATCATAAAAAATATTTTTTAGATGATAATATCTTATTGTGTTTACTGTTTATTGTGTCTGTCCTTATCTTTCAATCTAATGGTGAGTCCTTCTTTACCTAATCATGAATGACATATCAATTTTTTTAAGCTTGTGGAGCTTATATAATAAAATGATGAACACAAAATACTGATAAAAGGTGGATCTGAGAACTTCCTGCAAAAATTATATAAACTGACAGTTCAGGATTTATACTTGATTTGTTTTAGCAATACGGGATTCGTAGGGAGGGTTAAGCTGGCCATAGATGGGCAGAATTTTAAATGAAAATTCTTAGGAAGTAAAGCAGAGTTCCACCCAAAAATGGAAGTTCCGCTTTTCGGAACCCTCCCCCCTTCGGTGTCACATTTGGCACCTTTCAGGGAGGAGGGGGTCGCAGATACGGGAGTCACTCCACTTCCTGTCCCCCTGCTGCCTTCTGGGAAACACACTGGTCCCAGGAGACAGAGGGGACCACTGGGAAAGCGCTGCGCTACTCGCGCATGCGCAGTAAAGAACCGGTCAGTGAAGCCGCAAGGCACTTCCTGATTCCCTCACCGGGGATGGCAGCGGGGCGGCAGAGTGATGAGCAATTGCTGCCGACATTGCGGGCGCGCTGGACAGATAAGTGTTCATTTATTAAAAGTCAGCAGCTGCAGTATTTTTTTTTTTTACGGGACCTCCTCATTAATGTCCTAAGAAAGTTTGTTAATTTTTCTAATAATTTGTGGGTCAAATCGATGTTCTTTTTTGACCACAGTCACAAGAAAGTTCTAAATAGAAGGATGGAAACATTTTCTCAGACAAACAAATTTCTAATAGTGTATGTGGTTTTCGTCCTGTTAACTCCATTTATTCCAAAATCAAATTAAATGCAAAATAAATCTATTGAATAACTGTTCTGAGAATGTTCTGAGAATTTTGGGTATGAACTTTCTTAAAGCGGAGATACACCCAAAAGTGAAAGGTCCACTTTATCCCCTCTTTTCTTCTACAAATGGCACTTTTTTTGCGAGGGGAGCGGATACCTCCTCTCCCCCTTCCCTCCGTGCTGTCTGGACCGCAGGACCATTCAAAATTCTATTCATCTATGGCCAGCCTTAAGGCCACACAATACAAAAATAGGAAGTCAAATTTTGTTCAACAAAAGAGCTGCCGATTTTCGGATCATTAGTACAGTGCTTTCGACAGCCGGTTAAGATTTTTCGTTTGACAAAAGCTGGATGTGCAGACTCTGAAATTTTTGTGGGATGTAAACACAATGTCCGACTTTCGTTTAAATAGTAAGGTTTTCATCTAAAAAAAAAATCAGACTACGCATGCTCAGAAACGAAAGAACACATACAAAACTAGTCAACACATTACGTTACTTCTGAAGTTGAATTCTCTAATACGAGAATTATGGTGAGTAACCTCTTTTCTTTCAGCATGCAACAAAAAATGGACGACTGTTCGTCTGAAAATCTGATCGTGTGTATGAGGCTTTAGTCTAAGATATGTTTTCCTTTTGAAGGGGAAGGCAGAATGGTATGTGTAGGGAATAGTTAAGCTGAATAAAGAGGAACTTCACACAAAATTATAAGAAAGGCATATTTAGTCTACGTCTCCACTAGTGCGACTTGTTGAGGCGACTTTGGACACATAAAGTTGCATGACAAGTCACAGCCTATTTATTTTAATGGCACCCATTCCAATCTATGCGACTTTGAAAAGATGCCTGTGCTACTTTGATGCGACTTCTGATGCGATTTTGATCCAGAGAGTGAAAAGCTGCACTCAAAGTCACATCAAAGTCGCACTCTAAATCTTGCGACTTTGGGGTTGTAATAGTGGAAACGTAGACTAAAATAATGTTTAGTAATGGCCAGCTACAAACACATACAGTACTTGCAGGCATTTTATTCTTTGTACACTTCATTTTTTTTCTCTTCCCATGGAAGTGGAAAATCAGTAATTGTAAGTAAAAGCAAAAGAATATTTTTTTATCTAATTAATGGAAGGTTGGGGTTAATACCTAATTGGTAAAATTTTGCAGCAGATTCATCCTCAGATGTTTTATTTTATTAACTGCATGCAAGACCATTTACATTTAGGCCCCTTTCACACTGGCGCCTCCGCTAAGTGGAATCTGCTTGCTTAGTGTAGGATGTCTCTGCTGATCCCCTCTGATCAGGTGGATGACAGGTCCGTGTCTGCTCCGCTCTTTAGAGTGGACATATAATTAGTCCCACTCTCCTCTATGGGACAATTGCATGGAAACGGACCGCCTGTTCGTTTCCATCTGGTGCCATCCAAATTCGATCCACTGGATGGATAGTAAATAGGACCACCATCTGTCTGTTTTTGGTGGACAGGATCGGATCTGATGGCGGTGGGTGACAACTGACATGTGTCCGCTGACATCTGCCGCTCCATTGAAGAGACTGGAGGGTCTGATCAGGTCTGCCTAAAAACTGACAGACGGGCCTGATCGGACAGCCTTTTAGGGGTCTTACAGACTGCGTTAGGGTGTGTTGTTGTGTCATGTGTTATATCCATTGTGTTAAGGAAGCCAATTATTTTGGATTGGTTGTCAATGCTCCACAATGCAGCCAAAAATGGACATTTGCTATTTTTTCAAAACAGTGCAGCAAATCACAAAAAAACTAGGTGCTGCAATTCACCACGGTGCAAGTTTTGCCGTATATTGCAGTACCATACGTTAACTGTGGATATGCTAATCTGTTCTCTTAGCAGTCCGGCAAATGCAATGGCATTATGACAACTTGAATGAGGCTCAGATTGATTTTTGTTAGATTGAAACATATCACAAGTGTCATCTTTGCTACCAATGAACAAAAATCTCCAGCCACAGTGTATTAGTCCCCTTATAAAAAAATGTTAAATGCACATGGTAAATATACACAGGTTTAATGGACTTGTATAAAATGTACTGACATAGTGAATACTGAGAGAACATGCTGTCAAAAATGTCATGAACAATTAATCAAATTTAAAATAAAAGTATTTTTCAGCATAATCACCTTGTAAAATTCTGAGAGGTGTTAAAATGAATAATACTCCATTTATCATTGGGAATTGCATTTGTACTTTCCAGCAGGGGAGCTCATAATGCATATTAACCTATGTCCAATTAGTTTAACTATTATGATCAGGCTTTCTTCAGATGTAAATAGTTGATGCAGGTGTTGAGCTGAATCATGAAGATTTTACACGTCTACAGAGATATTTTACATTCATTCCCAAAAGCAGATGTCTATTCATATTCATGGCTGTACATCATATTTCAGGCATCATTCCTATTATACAGTCATCTATTTCACTTTATCGTATTGTGCTGTTCTTCTAATGAAACACATCAAAATCCTAGGGAAAAAAAAATATTGGATTCATACAAATAATATTTAAAAACAAAAATAGTGAAATCCTTTGTGAGCTTCTATGCTCAAATACAATTCCAAAAAGTATATATATATATATATATATATATATATATATATATATATATATATACACACACATACATATATCTCTGTTTAATCGCTTACACTTGTAGCAAGGTATCACTTTCTATGTGATTCAAAGACTACCATTTGCAGATATTGAAGGAACTCAGCTCCCTCCGGTGGCCAATTGTTAGATAGCCACCTTCTATTTAGTTTTGCACTGGTACAGCAAGGAATGTTGGGAAACGAAGTACAGGGAGAGAAAGACTCCATTGCCCTGGTTAGTTGATAGACTACTATACCCAGAGAGCAACTGTGCAATCCCAGAATGCTTTGCACTCCGCACAGCCTGCTGGGGGAGGTAATTTAAAGACGTGTTTGGTGCACTCTCTCTGGACCGCCTCTTCAACCCAGGAGGACGCCTGTGTGAGGTGTCTCTCCGTAAATCTAGGCCAGGATCTTGAGGCCTATCCACGCCTGTGCGGATCGCCATCGATAGAGAGAGGATCTCTGACCGAGTGATCGGACAGTGTCGCAGCGCAACGGTGTTGAGGACCGGAGACTGTTGGTGCCGGAAGGACTGTGGATTGGAGTTTGCAGATGGAGCAATCTAGAAGGACAAGACCTGATTTGGTCAGGTGACATAGGCACCTGCCCTAGAATACTGACTGTGTTGCAGGAGGGTTGAATCGTTTAGACTTGCCATTGTGGTTTGACTACCTGGTTTCTTTCATCAGTTATTGGTTCTCCATTTTGGATTAAAAATTAACCATAGTGCACCAACGCATGCAACTAAAACTTGTGTGAACAACCAAAGAACGATCATATTAACGTTTGGTCTGATCAACCAAACTACCTTAGTGAAGTATATTATTTAAAAGACTGCCTGATAGGTAAAGTAGACTGTTAATATCTATTTATTTACTCTTTAACTAAGGAATTGATTATATTAAGCTGAACAGCATTGTTATCAGAGAAAGAACCGGGTGAGGCTTGGCTGAGAGGTACTTCAGTGTGAACATCTTGCTGAGGGAATCTCTTTGCTGTGCACTTTCACAGATCCTCATAATTATAATTTAACTTGCATTTATTTGTTACCAATGTTTCTGACTCTTACAGGGCCCTGTAAGTAGTCCACCATTGACTTACCTGTGTTCCTTTGCTTTTATGCTTACCCAGTAAAGTTCCATTGGTTAAGTTAAATCTGTGTGCACTCCATCTGTCTTACTGGGGGACCAGTGCAACACAAGGTAACAATTTGTTTACATATTTACTGTGGTGTGATAAAATATTGTGTTCCCCGACAACCATTGCGGTCCACAATCCTTATTGATACCAGTTGTGCCAAGGGAGGGTTCGAACCAGTTTTAGGGGTTGATAGCCAGAGCGTAGACCCAAATCAAACCAGCAGCTCCTTCGGGGGTAGTGCTACACACTCTACACACTCTCATATGCATGTGCTATACTTAAAACTGTCATCATTCAGTGCTGTGCTCCACTCCCGATTATAATTCACACATGAACAAAATCCTCCTAATATCACTTTAAGTGCACTCTTAATAATTCCCTTGTGTTATGTATTACAAAATAGTCCCCATATCATATCAATATGCCATTATATCGTACTATATTGAAAAAACATGGTCCATAAAACCATAATCAACAAAGAAATTCACTATATTACCAAAAGCTGGCAAGCTCTGAGAAAGAGGGTGCACCCCTGAAACACGTCAGTCTACACTCCTTTGAGGTTTACAACATTTGTTGTCAGCACTGCATGACATTGTGTGGTCTTTTTCAATTTTGTATTCATTTTTATTTGCTTTTACATTGAATAAAAGCTTTTTTGTAATGCAATAGGTGCGTGCGCCACCTTGTCCTTTTGTTCTTTGTCAGTCAGCTAGTGTCAGTGGGAGAGTAGGACGCTCCGGCCTTCCGCTCGAGTCTGCTCTCACCAGGGACCAGCTAGTCAGACAGTGGCTAGACAGACTGCTAGGTTGGATCTCTCTATCCCCCCAGAGACCAGAGACTCACCATCTGGCTTCCATCTGGCCTCCCCCAGCTTTACCAGACCCCCCTTGGCTCCCCTTCTTCAACCCCTCTCCAGGGGAACCAGCAGGTAAGCCATCCACTGTAGGGGCAGGCGGCCATCCTTTTCAGGACAAGCCGCTGCTACCTGCTCAATTCCTTGGCTCTTCCCCTCTCCATAACTCCCCTCCTGTACCCCCACGCCATCTCCCCCACTCTAGTTACCCATCCGCCACCCATCCGAAACCATTTTACGATTTTTCGGGCGTTTTGCCATTGCTCCGCGCCGGCCTGGAAGCATTCGCGGCAGCCGCAACTAGGAAAGGCCGCGGCTTCACCCGCGGCCTAGCGGCGCGCCGCTTCTTACCCCCGGCAACTGTCACCAAACCCCTAAAAGGCCCAGAAACCCCCCTAGACCCCTGTAAAATACATTTCACCCCCTGTCCACCGATCCTGGCCCCCACAGCAGCACCGATCCACTTAATCTGGGAACTCACCAGTCTGGATCCTGCGGCTGGATCGGTGGCCATCTTACTACACCCAGCCCTAATCTCCCCTTTCTCAACACCATTACTACTTGATCCAGGGTTCATCCGATCGCCTTTCAAGGGGTCAGGAAGGATTTTTTTTCCCTGCCGCAGGATATTGGCATAGCACGGTCAGGTTTTTTTTGCCTTCCTCTGGACCAAGTCAGGATAGAGGATTCAGTTAATCTTTGAAAATCCCCCCCCCCCCCGGTGTTGGCGACTATGGTTAATCTGCAATACTCGGCAGAGACCATCTGTTCGACTCCTACATGACAATGGACGCACAAATAGGGTCAATTATCAGCGGATCTCACCATCTGCTGCGCCTACTACGTAGACTCATCCCTTTTATTCCCAAAGACGACATTGCGTTCTTGGTGGGAGCAATTGTAAACTCAAGATTGGACTATGCAAATGCCCTTTACCTCGGACTCCCAAAGTACCAAATCGCTCGTCTACAAGTCATTCAAAATACGGCCGCCAGACTTGTGACTGGGAATAAACCTTGGGAATCAATCTCACCCTCACTAAGATCCCTTCACTGGTTACCAGTAAAAGACAGAATCACTTTTAAAGCACTCTGTCTAACGCATAGATGTATCCATGGGAATGCTCCCCATTATTTATGCGAAAAAATAAAAGTTCATAACCCCAATCGTGTCCTGCGATCCACCAATCAAAATCTACTCCAGATACCGAAAGCCAACTACAGGTCCAAAGGAGATAGAAGATTCGCAGTCCAAGGTCCCAGACTATGGAACGCTTTACCAACCAGCATTCGGTTGGAAGAGAACCATTTAGCTTTCAGGAGAAAGATCAAGACTCATCTCTTTTGATACCAAAGGAGACAGGAACAACAAGCGCCCAGAGGCGATTTAGTTCGCATGTGCCGCACTATTAGTGTTGCTCACGAATATTCGCATTGCGAATATTCGTTACGAATATTGCATATTCGAGTATTCGCGAATGAATCGAATATCGCGGTGAATATTCACTATTGTGAATATTCCTATTTTTTCTAATTTATTTTTAAAACAGATCACATCCTAGTGATCTCCATCGACGTCTAAAAGCATTGCTGGTATGATAAGAGACCCTGGGCCGAGTAGCTGAGGCGATCCTTTTATGTTGCCGAAAATTCGCAATGCGAATATTCGTATTACGAATATTCGCGAATACTTTCTCTGCCTTTCTGTGTTTTGTGTATAAAAAAAAAAAAATAGCTTTAGTTTAGTCATATAAGTTTGTGTAAGTAGAGTTAGGGCCAGATTTAGCAAGACTTGCGCTGGAGTAATTCGATATGCGCCGCGTAACTGTGATTATGCGCCGTCGTTTCTATGTGGCCGTACCCACCAAACTAGATGCGACAGAAAACGGGCCATTTCCGATCGGCTTAACTTTCCGACGCCAGAGTATCGTCAGCGCATAATTTCGCTTGGCGCATCAGTCGCGCCTATTGATTTCCCCTGCAAATATGCAAATGAGGGTTATTTCCACCATACGCTGGCTACATGCGCCGCGCGTATCTCGTCCGTCCGGCGCAAAGTTATTTCTACAATTAGCTGCTTTATCTTTACTCCAGACGGCCACAGGTCAGCAGGAGAGCAGCTACAGCAGCGTTACCGACGATAAGAGCTAGCTGAGCACCCCCACTTGCAGGACAACACCTCTGTCCATGCTTGTCTGTCAACTTTTACAGCCATGGAGGAAGACATCATAGGTCTCCATAGCCGAGATGATGGCTGACAGCTCCTGGCCTTTAGAGTTCAGCTTTCTCCTGTGTGTTTGCGGGGAACGGGAGCAGCCATCTCAGAACGAAAGTAACTTCACTGCGGGGAGGGGGAACAGGATATACTTTAGTGCCGGAATGGCGCATCTACGGGCGCATTTAAACGTCCAACGGAACACATTGCGCTGACGTTTCCCGTGAAGTGGTGCCGACGGAAGTTGTGAGCATGCGCACAAGGGGGCGAGTGAAGCCTCACTTACTGCGCATGCTCCGTGGATGATGCGCTGAACGTAAGCCTCTGCGCTGGGCTCCGCCCATCATTTACATATGATCACACCCACTTCCACTTGCGTCGGGTTACGCCAGCGCATTATCGTTACTCTGGCGCAAGTTTACGCGCAAGTGCTATGTGAATAACAGTACTTGCGCCGAAAGTGTCGGCGGAGTAACGTAAATGAGAAACGTTACTCCAAAGTAAAGAAGCGCCCATCTACCTGAATCTGGCCCTTAGTGTTTAGTGCATATTAGTTTAGTAATCCAGGAAATGATCTCCGTTTTCGCATGTTGACGAGAATTTTGCAATCAATTTCGCATTCACATTAGTGAAATTTCGCATTCGCATTAGCGAAATTTCGCATTCGCATTAGCGAAATTTCGCAATTTTTTTTTTGATAAAATATCACGAATATTCGATATTAACGAATATTTCGCGAATATTCTTCTACAGTATATATTCGTGAAATATCACGAAATCGAATATGGCGTATTCCGCTCATCACTACGGGCTATATAAGTTTTCATTCATTCATTCATTCATTCATTCATTCATTCATTCATTCATTCATTCATTCTTTGTAGTATCTATTGGATTACCCCATCTGCCTAGCATCCGGAACTATTATCATTGTCCTTCCTGCTTTCCACTACAGAGGACCTCATAGCACTAGAAGTATTTCTAACTTGTATAGACACAGACAAACACACAGAGGTTTCTTCAGAATAACAAAAGGTAGGAATCTGCAACAAAGTATGTTAAAATCCTTGCAATGTATATAGATCACTCAGGCCCCGTACACACGGCAGAGAACCTCGACAGGCAGAACACATCGTTCCGCCCGTCGAGGTTCTCTGCCGGCCGTCTGAACCGGCGACCCGCCCGTCTGGAAAGGCAACCAGCCATTCATCCCGACGGGCCGTCGAGCAAATAGAGAACCTATTCTCTATTTGCTCGACGGGTTTCCCGACGGGCGGGGCTCGCCGAGAGCGTACACACGGCCGAGGTTCTCGGCAGAATGCGGCTCCCAGCGAGGTTCTCGCTGGTTTCTGCCGAGAACCTCGGCCGTGTGTACGGGGCTTCAGAGAGGAATAAGCAACTATCTTTTTTTGCATCTATTTTTCACCCAATTGTGCTCCTAAGCAGCACCGGATGGGGGAGATGGGTTTTGCTGCATGTAAGTACCAGGTCATGGTCCTCGGGATTGCCTTATCAGGAGGTGAGCAAACCGTGGTCCAGTAGCAGATATGGTGGGTTGGGAATAAGCAGACGTTTACTTGGTAAACAGCCCAACGGTCATTCCAAGTGGTTGCAGGTCAGAATGAGTCAGCACAGTCAAGTATAGGTCAGCAACGTGTGGTAGTGAAGATACGGATGGCAGCAGGGGAGACAAGACTGAGATGTTGGCTAAAGAGAACACAATTATTTGTCAAACAGGAAATGCAAAAACCTTGGCTTTATAAGGAAGTTCATGGGTGGAGCAAAGGGTTCAAGGTTCAGGACAAACAAGACACAAGTTAAAATTGTCTTATGAGACCAGACAGGGAGCTGACCAGAATCTTAGGTGCCTCAGCAAGAAGAGACATATGCCTCGTTTCCACTGAGCGGATCGGTTCGGTACGGTTCGGTATGGTTCGCTATTTTGGGTGTTTCCATTATGAAAGCGCGCCATAAAAGCGAACCGTACCGCGCCAGCAAGGGTCCTGCTTCAGATGAGGGTCCAAAGAAAAGTGGAGCGGTACGGTTAGGGCGGAGCTACTGGCGTCACATGGTTCATTCCACTGATTGGTGGACAGAAAACAGCTATGCTGACGTCAAAGCAAAGCGCCAACCAATCACCACGTCGCTAGTCCATATAAAGGAGAAGGATGGCAGAAAACAACAGGCTTTGGTTATCTGAGAAACTATCTACTTTCCTATCAATTATTGGTGATGGCGTTATTCAGAGTGAGCTTGATGGATCAGTGAGAAATGAGAAGGTCTATAAAGAAATTTCTCAGCGGATGGCAGCCGAGGGATTCGAACGGACGTCGGGCCAGTGTAGGGCAAAGCTGAAAAAGCTTAAAGCTCAATATAAAAAAATTAAGGACGCCAACAGCCGTAGTGGAAATCGTCCAACTGCTTGGAGATGGTACGACGCCATGGACGCCATTTACGGTCATCGGCCAGCAAACCAAGGCAGGGAGGGAGATCTGGACTCTGCAACTGTAATTCTGGAATCCATGGTAGACCCCTTTGGTAAGTAAATTTTTTTTAAACTTCGCATAGGATATCGCTCTGCTAACCATTTGAAATTAAATATCTAACCGTGGGCCAGATTCAGGTAGATGGGCGAAACTTTATTAGAGTAACGTTTCTCATTTACGTTACTCCGCCGAAACTTTAGGAGCAAGTACTGTTATTCACAAAGCACTTGCTCCTAAAGTTGCGGCGGCGTAGCGAAAATGAGCCGGCGGAATTCAAATTGGGCGGGTAGGGGGCGTGTATTATTATAACTAGGCGCGATCCCGCGGCGAATGTACTGCGCATGCGTCGACTGTCAGTGCGCATCCTCCAAATTCTGTCAGTGAATGTCAATGACGTCAATCCCCATTCACGGACGTTTTACGCAAACGACGCGAAAATTTTAAAATTCGACGCGATGACGACGGCCATACTTAACATAGGATACTCCACTAGGGGGCTGGTTTTTCTTTACGCCGCGTATCTCTTACGGAAACGTCAGAAAGTCACTGCGTCGGGCCCGAATACGATCGTGAATTGCCGATTCCCGCTGATTAGCATATTCTCTGCGTTAATCAGCGGGAACGCCCCGAGCGCCATTTTTTAAATTGCAGTTCCGATACGACGGCGAAATACAATTACGCCACTCGTATAGGAACTCCAACCCGGCGTTTCTTGTTGTTCCGGCTCAAAGTGAGAGTTAGGCTGGAGTATCACTGATACTCCAGCCTAACTGTACCTGAATCTGGCCCCATATGTTTATTTTCAGAAACAGTTGATAGACTCTCCAATGATGTATCAAACATTTCAGATGATGGACCTTCAACGTCTTTCAGCAGCAACAGTAGTTTTTCATCAGACCAACCACCGAGTAGCCAACCACCGAGTAGCCAACCACCGAGTAGCCAACCACGAGTACTCCCAATGCACCCCGACACAATGGTAAGACATGATGATAATCAATAAATTCTCTGGGGGGCAGATGAGCAGTGCTGTGTATTGGTATATCAGATGAGAGGGGGTGATCAGTTTTGGGGGAGATGTGCAGGAGGTACAGTGGTGGAAGAGATGAGAGGGGGGGTTCAGCTCTGGGGGGCAGATGAGCAGTGCTGTGTATTCGTGTATCAGATGAGAGGGGGGGGGGTGATCAGTTTTGGGGGAGATGTGCAGGAGGTACAGTGGTGGAAGAGATGAGAGGGGGGGTTCAGCTCTGGGGGGCAGATGAGCAGTGCTGTGTATTGGTGTAGCAGATGAGAGGGGGGAACAGAAGTGGGCCAGTGTGGTACAGTCTGGTGGGGCAGATGAGAAAGGGGCTTACAGTATTGGTTGGACAGATGACAGGTGAAAGAAGAAGGTTGCAGTTGGATCTGCGCACAGTCATGGAGGATATGCGGGCAGCAGAAGAAAGGCAGCTGAAAGGAATGGATAACCTTTCTGAGAGAAGGTTTCAAGCACTACGTCAGGATGCACAGGAAGCTATGCGCCAGGAGGCAGAAATTGCCCGGATGCAGATGGAGCAGTTGGCTACCTTCAACCAGGCCTTCCTCGGTGTCCTTGGTCAGCTTGTTCAAGTGATTGGAGCCAGTCATCAACCCAGGTCACCACCCAGACAGTAATGCCTTTCATGCAGCACAGGACCTGTACCCATTTTTACTTTTAAAGGAAATTTAATTATTTTGTGTTTAAAAAGTTATATTTTATTTTATTAATAGGCTACTTTTGAGCCAGCACCAATCACACAAGATTGGACACATTTCCTCCTTGCTGCACATGGCTTTAGTTGTAGTGCTGCTCTGATTCCGTCCTGGCACCTTTGCATTATCACCCACGCCTTGGAAGGTGCAGCCTGGATTTCAGCAAAAGGCACCCCCCGATGCATTCATATGTTTTTTCTTTGTCTGAATTTCTCACTTCCTGTTCCTTCTCAGTATTTCTCACTTCCTGTTCCTTCTCAGTAAACTTTACAACATGCTTACTGAGGAGGAACAGAAATTGAGAAATTCAGACAAATATTCAAAAAAACATTTACAAGTGATGTTGAAAAAAATGTTTACAACCTCTTTAGGTTATTGTTTCAGAGATTGTACATTCCCCCAAATTTTTACTTTAAAAAAAGTATGAAGATGAATTTTTTGTTGAATAAAAAAACAAAATAGACTTCTACGAGTATGTCATTTCTGCAACATTTTATTAAACTTATGGCATAAAGTAAATAAACATTGTACTAATAAATGAGAAAAAATTTAAAGTTAAGGTGCCGCATCAGAGCCTGACGTATTTCGCTGCACTCTACTTCCACATCCTGTGCTGCTGTTACTGGTACTGGCTCTTCTGGAGATGTATTCCAATCCTGGTCAAAGTCTTCTCCATGACTTTCACTAAGATTGTGAAGGGTGCAGCAAGTTAGGACCATGGATTTGGTAAGTTGAATGTCACTGTCATTCCTCTTCACAAGACAACTCCACCTAGCCTTAAGTCTTCCAAAAGCATTTTCCACTACAACACGTACCCTGGATGTTTTCTTGTTGTAGGTTTGCTGCTCTGTTGTTAGGTGCCAATTGTCAGGAAATGGTTTCAGAAGCCAATTTTTTAAAGGGTAGGCAGAGTCTCCAAGCACATAGTAGCCAACATTCACCCTACAAATGTTCTTAGTGCTCACCGGGTAGAGTCCTCCCTGGCCAACCCAATCCCAAAGTGTTGACAATCGGAGAACCCGAGCATCATGCAAACTACCTGGCTTTCCTACATTCACATTCCAGAACAGTCCCTTGCCATCCACTACTGCCTGGAGGATGATGGAATGCCAGCCTTTTCGGTTGAAGTAGTCGGTGTGGTATTCTTGTGGTGCTATTATTGGTATGTGTGAGCCATCAATAGCACCAACACACTGTGGAAGGCCCCACCTGTTCTCAAAGTACTCAGCCATGTCTTTAAGCTTTTCCCTGTCCGGAAAATGCACAATGTCAGGAGCTAGCAATGTGCACATAGCCTTACAGAAGTCCTGCACACACCGACACACTGAAGATTTGCTCACAGCGAAAAGATGGCCTATACTCCTGTATTCACTGGTGGTAGCCAGCTTCCACAGAGCAATGGCAACTCTCTTCTTCACAGGCAAACTGGCTCTGAAATTTGTATTTCTCTTTTCCATTACTGGACGCAGCTTGGCACAAAGAAAGGAGAAGGTTTCCTCTGACATCCTGAAATTCTGCACCCACAGTCTGTGTGTAAATCCTGGGACGGACACATTCCACCAATCATTGGCACGAGGAAAAGCCCAAATCACTGGGCTGCGGCGCTGCTTTGCCAAAAGGAGAAGCACCTGAAAAAAAATAGAAATGTTAACATATCTAAAAAAATAAACATCTTTCAAGTCAATGTGTATGTCAAGGTTGGTTGGTAGGTCAGTGAGTGTGTGTGTCATATTGGTGGGTGTGTGGGTTAGTGTGTGTGGGTCAGTGTGTGTGTGTGGGGGGGTCAGTGTGTGTGGGTCAGTGTGTGTGTCAGTGTGTGTGTGTCAGTGTGTGTGTGGGTCAGTGTGTGTGTGTGGGTCAGTGTGTGTGTGGGTCAGTGTGTGTCAGTGTGTGTGTGTGTCAGTGTGTGTGGGTCAGTGTGTGTGTGTCAGTGTGTGTGTGTGTGTCAGTGTGTGTGTGTGTGTGTCAGTGTGTGTGTGGGTCAGTGTGTGTGTGGGTCAGTGTGTGTGTGGGTCAGTGTGTGTGTGTGTGTGGGTCAGTGTGTGTGTGTCAGTGTGTGTGTGTGTGGGTCAGTGTGTGTGTGTGGGTCAGTGTGTGTGTGTGTGGGTCAGTGTGTGTGTGTGGGTCAGTGTGCGTGTCAGTGTGTGTGGGTCAGTGTGTGTGGGTCAGTGTGTGTGTGGGTCAGTGTGTGTGTGGGTC
Source organism: Rana kukunoris (assembly GCA_029574335.1). Taxonomy (NCBI): domain Eukaryota; kingdom Metazoa; phylum Chordata; class Amphibia; order Anura; family Ranidae; genus Rana; species Rana kukunoris. The sequence goes on along the minus strand of CM056050.1, from coordinate 252,988,713 downwards.
AGTGTGTGTGTGTGTGGGTCAGTGTGTGTGTGTGTGGGTCAGTGTGTGTGTGTTTCAGTTAAGTCGGTCAGTTGTGCTTACCCTATAGAGCTGCCGTCTTAGCCGCACCAATGTGTACTTCTCCTCCCGGCTACACATCCAAGCTAAAATGTTGCTTTTCTTTTCTGCTGTGTTTCTCCTGGCCGCTCGCAACCTTCTCCCATACAATGCGGCATGTATTTTGCCTATAAAGAACCAAAAGGCTAGCAGAGAAAACACGAGCTGCTGAATGACCTCCATTGACGCTGCATCACGTTTCTCGTCGCACTAGTGTGACATCACGAGAGGGATTTTTTTCTAAAACCTGTATGGCCCTGGTGGTCCGACTGGCAGTGGAAACGCTCACCAGAATAGACCGGGCCCCTCTGAACCGTTCCGTTCCAAGCGACCCGAACCGATCTGCTCAGTGGAAACGAGGCAATAGACAGACACAGCACAGATCATAGGTTCAGCCCTAGTTCTTGACTCTTGGAAAAAATTATGTTCCTGGAGAAGTGAATGTCATTGAGGATGTTCTTTTTTGTTTTTAGCATAAAAGCTTCAGGTCTGTGGCAAGTGGGCGGTGAAGGAGGGTACATCTGTGTCTAATGTTCTTAAATTCTATGGGCTTTATTGTCGACATTGTCATATGAGACATGTTTGGAATGAATGGGTAACTTTTTCCCATGGTAAATGCATCCAATCAAATATAGAGGCTTATTATATATCTTATAGTCCTTCAAAACATGGGAGTGGCAGCAGCCATGGTTGAAAAGGCGATGTCTGGGTTCTCCTTTTGATTTCATCTCTTACATACACAGGGCCAGATTCTCAGAGGCGCTACGACGGGGTATCACAGATACCCCGTCGTATCACCGTATTTTTGGCCGTATATCTATGAGTGTGATTCCTAGAATCACTTACGCATAGATACAGGTGAAGATCCGCCATGTGTAAAACAATTACACTGGCGGATCGTAGATGTAATGACAACTCCGGCCGCTAGGTGGCCTTTACGTTGTTTTCTCATTTGCCTATGCAAATGAGGCTAATACGCTGATTCCCGAACGCTTTTACGCCGCCCCGTCGTGGTTAACGCCGTTTTCGTCCGCGTAAGGTTACCCCTGCTAAGATGTTGAGTAACCTTACGAAGTCCCGTCGGATGCCGTCGGCTGCCGTCGGATGCCATGTTAAGTATGGCCTCGGGACCGCGTCGTGTTGTGCGTCGTTTACGTCGTTTGCGTACGTCGATTCTCAATGTGGCTGGTGTACGCTACGATTACGTTATTTACATTGAGAAAATGTGACGTCCTTTGGAGCATGCGCACTGGGATTTCATCACGGCCGGCGCATGCGCAGTTCAATCGGCAAGGGGGCGCGCTTAATTTAAATACAACCTGCCCCCTTTGAATTACGCGGCCGTACGCTGGGCCATTTACGCTACGCCGCCGCAAACTACGGAGCAAGTGCTTTGGGAATAAAGCACTTGCTCCAGTACGAGGCGGCGGCGTAGTGTAAATGGCTAACGCTACGCCGCCGCAAATGTACAAGAATCTGGCCCACAGTCTATGAACAAATTAAATAGGATTGGTCCCAGCACAGAACCCTGGGGGACCCCACTTTCCACCCCTGACCATTCCAAATACTCCCCATTTATCACCAGCCTCTAAACTTACCATTGTAGCCAGTTTTTAATCAATGTCCTCACCCTATGGTCCATGCCAACGGACCTTATTTACTGTACAGTAAATGTGTATGGGGAACTGTGTCAAATGCTTTTGCAAAATCCAGATACACCACATCTACAAACCTTCCTTTATCTAGATGGCAGCTCACCTCTTAATAGAAGGTTAAGGCTAATGATACTGTTTACATTACTAAAATCTTGTATATAGTCCTTTATCATCTCCTCCAAGAGCTTGCATACTATTGATGTTAGGCTAACTGGTCTGTTATTTCAATGGATGTATTTTGGCCCTTTTTAAAATATTGGCGCTACATTGGCTTTTCTCATATCTCGTATCTCTTTCCCATAAGCAGCTCAGGGGATGTGGTTCCACCTGCTGTGCATTCTGGGGAGGGGTACTTAAGGGACAGATGCCGTTTTGGCGGGGGTTCGTTTTGCCGATCCCGAACTAATGGCCTTCCTGGCCTCAGGGATGTGTAAGCTGTTTTGTAGCCTCGGGGCCGTCTGGCCGAGGCCTCGCAACTGAGAGTAGGCCCAGGAGTTTCTGGGGCCTACTAATCCAAGGATGGTCCTTTGCTACCTTACCTACGGAAGAAGCTGAACCAGTGGGATTCAATTGATGGATGCACCCTGGCAAATTTTCCTCACTGTGCTGCCGGCCCGGCTGAAATATTCTTGGCACTGTGAGTCGTGTACTTTATTGGAACTATACAAAGTGTGCGAGTGGTTACGCGATCTTGTGGCAGAAGATCGAGGGACGGCCTGACAACACTTATCTTTGGCAGAGACTTTGCACCAGCTGCTAGGCCAGTGAGAGTGGGCCTATCTGGTGGTTGCTGAAATCCAGTGTGGAGTTGAGTTAATCCTCTGGATCTGAGTCCTACCCGTGATCCGCAAAGCAAAAGTACCCGAGTCTTTCCCCATCCCTCTACCCTTCTGCTGGAGAACTTTGTTCAATAAAAACATTGAAAGAGACTCTGGCCTAGATTCACAAAGCGATTACGCCTGTGTAAATGTTGTTAGACTGGAGTAATTTCGACTTACGGGCGTTTTTACGCTAGTCGAAATCCTCAAACCATGAAAAGACACCTGCGGGCTTCATTTCGACTGTATTACGTGTTAGTACGCCTTCAGATCTACGCTGCAAGAAAATTGCGGCCACTGGGCGGACTTCCTGTTGTTTTTCGCCGTCAGGGTATGCTAATGAGCTTTTGCCTGCAATCCACAAAATTTCGCACTTTCAACGCAATCTCTTACGGCACCTTTAGTCATCTTTTTTTTCCGTTTCACTATACCAGCTTTTTGCTGGTCTAATATTAGACAGCCCATGTTAAGTATGGCCGTCGTTCCCGCGTCGAATTTCAACGTTTTCCGATGTCTTTTATTATTTTTAACGTAAGTCGTCCGGGAATAGGAATGTTCGTAAACGCCGCTACTCAAACAACGAATGACGTCACGACGTGATTTCGCGCAATGCACGGCGGGAAATTCCTGAACAGAGCATGCGCAGTTCGATCGTCGCGGGGACGCGCTTAATTTAAATGCTTCACGCCCCCTAATCACGTATTTCGATTGCGCGGCGGAAAAAAAATACGACACAATAGCGTACGCGCAAAAAAACTACCTGAATTCGGTGTAGAGTCTGGTGAAATACGGCAGCGTACCGTATTTCGATTACGCAGCGGAATATTACGTCTTTGTGAATCTGCCCCTTTGTGTTTGGTGCAGACATTTCTATGGACAACTCTTCAAGGATAACCCCTGAAGCAAGCGTATGGAACAGTAAGGTAACAGCAGGCCCAAATCTGAACCAGCAGCTCCTTCGGGGGTAGTGCTGCATATCTATATCTATACATATTATACACACACGTTGCCCACTTGATATTCCTTAAATAATGACACTGAACATTTAATTTAAATGATTGTAATTATTTTATTACAACATGAATCATTGAGTAGATACATGTGCAATATTTTTAATATGTTGATTTTTCCTTTATTTCCTTTAGCTCTGCAAAATAATTAAGAATTTCACATTTCTGGGAGTTTTAGCTACTCGTTGATGGTATTAATGCATACAATGGTTTCAACTGCAACCTTAACAGCTCCAGAATTTAAAAGGCCCTAGAATAATAATAAAAAATATTCATTAATTCATTCATGCTATTGCCAAGCAGCTTGTGTTTTCAAACTCTATACTATAATTAAGGCTCCATGCACACTGAAGCTGATAAACTGCAGTTTATTGACGTTTTGGCTTTTTTTTTTTTTTTAAAGCCCATAATCTGAACTCTATGTTAGCCTATGTGCCCATGCACACCTGGGCGTTTAGTGTTACGAGCTTTGGAGTTTATTGGCTTTTTTCTGAATGCCCAAAATTTGCGTTCAAAGTGCCGTTTTTTGGCGGGAAAAAATGCTAAAAACAAAAAATGATGAAAAACGTCCAAAAACGCAGACGCCAGCGTTTTTTAGCGTTTTTTATTCCATAAAAAAAAAGTAAAAAAAAAAGTAAAAAAATGATAAAAGCTACACTGAAAAACGCTGATTAAAGCTATTGCAAAAACGCTAAAAAAACATTGCGAGGCTCCCTGCAAAGCTACTGGCGTTTTTTTATAGATTTTATCAGCTTCAGTGTGCATGGAGCCTAGTGAAGCTTTGCAACTTTAAAACTTTAAATACTGCAGGGAGAATTCAAATAGAGCAGTGGTTCTCAACTGGGGTTCGGGACCTCCTCGGGGGTCAAATGACGATTTGCCGGGGGTCACCTAATCCTGGGCTGTTCCTGAAGCCCGCACCGCTCTAATAGCCTTTTTGCAGCCGCCCAGCAGGGCTGTCCCCTAAACCTGCAGCTGCCCACTCAGTCTCTTCACAGAGACTAGAGGTCAGCTGACTGGTGAAGAATGAAGTAAGGGGGGGGGAGGTGGAGGAGACCCTATCTCCTGATTTCGGCATAGGTGTCACTGCTGTGGGACACCACAAAGTCGGAGACACAGTGAGTAACACTACCTGTAATTATAGTTGCCATTAAACAACAAGAAACATGGCTAGAGAGAGTGATGAGGAAATAATTAATTAGGATAGAGAGATAAAAGGGAAATAAAGGAGAACAAAGAGAAAAAGTGGTACATCCTAAAATGTAGCATAATGGGGTTTAATACCATATGAGTGGAAGGGACTCAGGGAGGGCTAAATGTCCATGGGTTAGGGGCACAAATTACTTCTCTTGCCTTGGGTGCTGATAACCCACGCTACTAAATAATTTTACTGTTAGGGGCCCCCACAGCTTGGAAAATGTTATCAAGGGGTCACGACACTAGTAGGTTGAACTGAAATAGAGAATCAGGGGCTGACTCATAACTTCAGTAGTGACCACAGCTCCCTGTATAGCCAATCACTGATAATGATATCATACTTCCTGTAGTCAGGTGCTGGGCTACAGAAATACAGATGTTATACTGCAGCATTCTCCTCCAGCCAGCATGAGGAGAGCTATAGAAAAGCAAGCCCATAGACATCTATGCAGAGTGCTAGGAGTCCTGGGAGTTGTAGTTTGAGATGGCCACCATATAATGCTATAAATAGACTCCTTACGCTACAGATCCCAATAGGCACTGTGCAGCAGGTTATTCCTCTTGGTACTGGGAGAAGTTCTTACTCTTGGTACTGAGGGATTTAAAGAGAGCATCTCTGTCTGGATATTCGCCTGTCAGTGGGTGACCATACCAGTGGGGATCCGATGCTGAGACTAGGAGTGAGGGCATTGCCTACATCACAGCACCTGCATCGCTGCCACAATGAGACTGGAGTATCCATTCACCCTCTTTCAGGGGGAGACTGAGGGGGCCCGCCTTCTACAGAATAAGGTTACTGCAGTATCCCAAGGACTGATGAGAGAGCTATTTGCCCATAACTGCTAGCAAGGACTGAGCCACTAAGAGCATGACGCCAAGTGTGCCCAACCCATACTGCATCCATATTGCACTTTGTGCTGCACTTATTCCAAACCTAGACTGCACCTATACCATGGGTGTCCAAACTTTTTTCAAAGAGGGACAGATTTCATCAAGTAAACATGCGTGAGGGCCGACCATTTTGCCTGACATTCTTTGAACCATTAAGTATGAGCACAGGCGTATAACACAAACCTTCACTTTAAGAGGGAAGTTTCAGGAAAACAAAAACACATTTTAAATAAACAACTGTGAAGCAAAATAAAAGTCAGTGCCCATCAATGCAGCATAATCAGTGCCCATCTGCATCCTCACCATTTCCATAAATGCAGCCTCACCATTGCCATGAATGCAGCCTCTGAATGCAGCCTCACCATTGCCATCAGTGCAGCCTGATCCATGCCCATTTTCAGTCTTGGAGGGGACATGGAAGGGGCGGGACAAGCGCCAACAGATTACATATGGGAGAATCTCCTTTTTACTCAGTGGCCTCTTTAATACAAAGTCCCACCTCCTATGATAGACAAAACCAGCCCAGGAGCCGGAACTTCCTATTAAAGAGGCCGCCGAATAAACAGGAGATTCCCCTGTATGTAATTTAATGGCACTCGTCCCCTCCGAGGAACGATAAACGCAGTATATATTTGTTGTGTCCCCCAATGAATCGCCATGCGCCGATTCGTTGGGGGCCACAAAAGATATATATATATATATATATATATATATATATATATATATATACAAATTAACAGTGGGCCATATGAAACTGGAACACGGGGCTGCAATTGGACATGCCAGACCTATACCAACCCTATACCGCATTATACAGAACCTTTACTTTGAACCTGTACCAAGACTATACTGTACCTATACTGTACCTATACTGCATGCAGGTTAGCTGGGACTGTCGTTAAGTGCACCAACACTCTTAAAGGGCCCAACGATAGCTGCCAAATTAACATCTCAAAGGACTGCCACTCCCATATTAATTATTTTGCAAGCCCCCTAGGCTTCCCTGCCCTCCCCACTACCATTTTCCTTTTTTTTTAACAGTGCATACCCAGTCAATCTAGGACTAACATTGCTGCCATGAATGCATTTTGGCAGCATAATTCTAACAATCTGTAGATAAAGCTTTACTACTGCTAACTGCTGCACATGAGGTGGCTTTGCTACTGTTTATGCTGATCAGGTCATCTTATGTCTAGTCCCTACTGCTAATCACTTTGTATGCTAAATTGTGCTATTACCATTGTTTATCCATGTTACTGTATGCTTGCCTAGTTACCAACCAAATTTGGTGACAATATAATAAGTTTGCCTTTACTACCTGATTTTGGTGAATGTTTTCTTTAAAATAGCACCACTAGTGGGGTCGAGGCAAGGAACAGAGGACCCATGCTATTCTACTGGGGTAGTACTACACTCCCTACTTTAGAACTTGAGAATAAGTGACACTTTAGAGACCTGTGGCATGCATAGCATTCTGCTGTAAAAAATGGGTGTGACTAAAAGTATGGTCGCCTTAAGAAAAGCAGCAGGATAAGGACATTAGCCAAAGGGTCGTCTTGGGTGAGGCAGCCTTCGTCTTTAATCCTACTTTTTAGCAGGTTGAGTTTAATGAGTTAATTTGCTTTCCCGGGTCTTTATTGATGGGCTTATAGAAATAGGGACAGGGTCTGATCCAGGGGGTGTGCATAGTTAAAGACTCGTCACCAGCCTGCTGCTTATTGTGACCTTGATAAAAAAACGAGACATAAATGCTCTCCTAGCAGATTCATATAGTCCTGTGACTGAAATCTGTTTTTAAAATAATGGCAAAGCTATGAGATTAGTTAATTCTGGTATTATCTTCCTGGGCAAAATGGGTTTATGCCTGTAAAGTTCACTGCAATTAATACCCGTAGAGTATTTTATAAAGGGGGACTTTACTCTATCAGTCAATATCAACTGTTTTTAATCATTATGCTAATAGCATTAATGAATTTTAATTTTTTCTTTTTAATTTCTTCAGCCGTTTTTTGGTTTCTGGCCTATTCCAAAATTATATCATGCATCACACAAGTTTTCATTGGAGGATGCAAGGAGAGTCTTTCTCAGCTAAGCACACCCTCCTGCCTGCATGCCTGTCCTAAGGGTAGATGGATTCTAAATGCTAGGGGGGTGTTTTTCAAAGTTTTCTCTAAACAAAATTAAACAGGGAGACATGGATGGCTAGATGAGTTTGCTTTAAACATAAAAACAATAATTAAATAGCGCTTTTGGTTTATGGTGTTCCGATACACTTATGTTCCTCTTATCTTGCAAATATCCACATGCAAAGCACGTAATAGATCCCTGCTAGCTCTGGATTTGGTTTCGGTCATCAGTTCCTACAATAGGTACAGTTTTATGTGCCCATCAAGGGGCATGTATTAGGGACTCTTATGCCTGTTTTATTGCCCTTCAAAGGGACACTGTGACGAGACCCTTGCTCGCTCGGTCCCGCTCTCCCAACACTCCTCTGCAACTATTGGATCAGATTGCAGATTGCAACATCTGATGGTTCTGTCCTCCAAGGTTCCGGGATCCGAACTACAGCTATGTGCCGTTCGAGATCCATTTAGAACACACACCAGGCAGGCTGTATGTATGTTCAAACAGGACTCTTTATTTTCAAGTACACAGCACACTTTTATACAGAATTTGGAACATCCCACCCCCAACAACCGCTTTCCTATTGGTCCATTGTAAAGTCCAGGCAGTCCCCCATCAGGTCCTCTCCCATGCAAATGAGGACTTCAAAATGACTCAGCAGAGATTGGTCCCAAAGCGTGGATAGAAAAACTGTGTGTAATAAGACAGAAGCCTCAGGGGGCAATCAATGTACACAATAGCCCGGTCTATTTAACATGACTTAATTACTACACCTGAGAGATCGCATTCCTTTAGATAGTGACATCAGTGAAGTTAATTACTAATTGTAACATAGTGTGTTATCTAGACAGCTTGGCTCCGCATGAAGAGGAGGTAATTACTACAGCTTGACACATCACATTCCTTTATCAATAGAATTCAAACAAAACACTATACGTTCCCCTCACCTGTTACACAAACACAATAGATTCAAGTAACCTTTAGAATTGAGAGCTGGCTGGTGGTGGGACATTAGCATTTCAACGGTCTGTTATACAGAGGAATGAGTCACTCTGGTCCACATGAAATCACCTGTAATATCTCCCATCTCATGTAATACATGAATTATGATTTATTAGCCACCCTCTCCTGTGTAAGAGATGTCAAATAGAAACACTTTAGCATCCCAAGGTCCATGACAGACACCTTTGTGTAAAACAGGGTTGCTGGGACTTGACATTCAGCCAGCATTGGGTAACTATAGCAGTGATCTATTGTTGAAAGGAGATGCTGGGCAGAGCTAGAACAGCTCTGTTCCAGCCTCCATAATCAAAGGAAGTTCTGATGTAATTTTCTTTTAAATGCAATGTGGACGAATTGTGTTAATGGTGATCTGCTACAGGCGCTTTTTAATTGAGCATTATGTAGCAACACGGGAAGACCAGAAGCTGATCATACCAGCCCCTATGCTTAGTGCTGGGTCTTGGCTGTCACAGACAGCTGGCATTTTTAGTGCTAAAGCTGAAGGAGGATGTTGAAACCTCTAAGGCCGTGTACACACGATCAGTCCATCCGATGAGAACGGTCTGAAGGACCGTTTTCATCGGTTAACCGATGAAGCTGACTGATGGTCTGATGTGCCTACACACCATTGGTTAAAAAAACGATCGTGTCAGAATGCAGTGACGTAAAAAACAACGATGTGCTGAAAAAAACGAAGTTCAATGCTTCCAAGCATGCGTCAACTTGATTCTGAGCGTGCACAGCTTTTTAACCAATGCTTTTGCATACTAACAATCGGTTTTGACCTATTGGTTAGGCGTCCATCGGTTAAATTTTAAAGCAAGTTCTCTTTTTTTTGACCGAAGGATAACTGACCGATGGGGACCACACACGATCGGTTTGGACTGATGAAATGGATCTTCAGTCCATTTTCATTGGTTTTGACCGATCGTGTGTACGCGACCTAAGGCTGACTGTAGTTTTTAACTTTTGCTGGGACAGCTTCGGACAGTAGCTGGTCTTCGTGCAACATTTTAAAATGCCACCTGGGGCTCAAATGGTTAAGTAATTATTACAATACAATGTGCATAGGATTTTAAACAGGCAGGGAATTATCACATTTCTCTGGTGCAGAAGTATTGCAGGTTTGGGTGTCTTGGATAAACGAGAACAGACAAACCTTCACACAACATACATAAATTCACAAAGACAAAAAAACACTGGGAGGGTTAGGTAGGGTTACAACCCTGCACTCCCATTAAAGTCACCTTGTGTTTTAAGACTAGTGTTCATCAGGCCTCCACTCATCTACTATGTGTGAAATATAGTCTATATTAGTATGGGGTCTAAAGATATACCGGTAACCAGAAAAGATTTGCAGATAGACTCTGAATGCTAAAAGTGCAACCAGCTTGCCTGAGTTTCGTACTATGTGTCATAATCAGCGTGTTGAAGAATTTATTTTTCTTCCATCAGATGTATTTTATTCACTCTCGATATACACTACGTTATTGATGCTGGTTTAGAAGCTTTCTAATATTTTGAAACTAGGTTCTTAAATTTACATTTATTAATAGGAAAGTGCAAAGTTCAGTTACAAATAGCAGCCTTGCTGCTGCTTTGATCAGTTACAACATTAAACAATTGTTACGACGAGAAAAACGACGACGTGAAATACGACGAGAAAAAATAGAGCAGGTTCTAAATTCATCGAGAAAAATGCTCTGGAGCCCACACACGACCGTTTTTCACGACCTATTAAAAAAATTTAATTTTTCTCGTCATGAAAAATGGTCGTGTGTACGCGGAATTGGTGTTGGTGGTTGTGTGGTTTACTACAATGTTTATATTGTTTATTACCATCTCAAATATATTTAATATGTTAGTTTACTCATGTAGTAGTAATGTATTTGTTTTTCCTTGTTTTTTCATAACTATAAAATAAAAAAATAAAAGATTTACATTTATGATGGTTTCATTTTCCATCTGTAAGCTGGACTGGACCTGCTCTTGTCCCATTTTGTATTTGTGAACTGTACTATAGTCTGTCATTTATTATTGGTAGTAGCTACTACAATAGTAGCACCATCAGTCTTACAACTAACACTCAATGCTGAATTTTAATCTTACAGAATGCTTACATTACTGTTTTTCCAGAATGTTTTGTACAAGCGTTAGTCTCAGTACAGCCACAAACAGCATGTAAATGTAGGCTAAATCTATATTCTGCACTGTAAGAATAAACAATTTGTACCTAATTTATTGACAGAGTCTGTGCCAAATCATTTTAAGTTTCTCTCCAGTTGTGCAGAAAAATATAAACATTACAATATTTTTCTTTAGAAGCAAAATCAACTTTTTTCCTATTATTTCTGCAATACTTTGAGGAATATTGCATTTGATGAGAAACACAACATCTTAACTTTAAACTTTAACTTATAAGTTATTGTCAGGGTTTTTTTAAACATTTTTTTGTATGTCCATGTATTTCTTGTGAGGCAAATTTATGGTATTGCATAGCATAATAAGACACCGCAGCAATCATTTTTACTTATAATGCCATCAGTGAGAAATCAGCAGTGACAAATCAATTGTTTTGGCACATTTTATTTTTATGATGCTTTTAATATGATACTTTTTGGAGGGAGTAGTCTATCAGCTGTGTAGAAGCCAAAATGGACTTGGAGAGTTTGGCAATGCTCGTGTTTGATACTGACAAGCATGAATGGAGACTGCAGTAACCTTTTTATTGCACTATGATATTAACCTAGACATAAATGCTAGACATGTGCATTCATTTTCGCTAGAATGCATTTTCGTCCGAACAAACGATAACGAAAGCGCAAGAAACTAAAACCGAAAGATCCGACATAAAAAATGCTTTATTTTCGTTTTCGTTGCGGTAAAAATCAGATATAGAGAGATTCGACATTATAGGGAAAAGATTCGACATTATAGGGAAAAGATTCGACATTATAGAGAAAAGACTTGACACTATAGAAATAATAGATTCGACATTACAGAGATTAAATTTCGATTTATGAGAAAATAGATTCGACATTATTACTAGTCATACAACATTAGAATTCTTGTAGGCGGAATATTCGAACGGAAATGTACGATTCGATGTAAAGATTCGACGTTCCGCCGAATATTCTTTTGACCATTTGACAGAAACCAAGTATTATTGGATTTTTGGACGAAAGCTATTCCCCAACGAAAAAATAAATAAATCAAAACGATTTTCGGGAGTAACTTAATAAATGTATTTTCCAAACGAAAACGAAAAAACAAAACGAAATATTCCAGTCTGCACATGTCTAATAAATGCTACTAAAATATGTTATTTTACAGTATAAAAGTTAGTGAGTAGAAGTAAAACGGACACCAACCTAGACACAAGGATTTAAAGAAACATAAATGTGCAGCCCTGTAAGTAGATAAACCACTTCAGCGTAAAAAAATGAATTAAAAAGTAAGATGATACAGCCCTCAATCAACTTTCTCTGTCTCAAAGGTAGAACATCAAAGGTCTGTTCACCAACACCCCCCCAACGGGGATCCCAAAAAAATAGAAAAAATATATTTAAAAAATGAAAGGAATTGAAATAAAATGGTAAAAAAAAAATCATAAAAAAAAATACTCACACTAGTGGTGGAACTATCAGTGTTGCAAAGGTCACATTTGTGACTGGGCCCTGGTATTTCGCCACTGGGCTTGAAGGGAAGGGATATACACAAAAAGAATGAATATGACCAGGAGCGTTGGGTTGCTTGTAATATTTTAAGCAACGATAGAGGGGCTTAATTGTGTATATAGAAATAGTGAGTGGCCACTCCCCCAATATGGGGTTATTGCCGTAGCCAACACAAGTGCGCATAAATGAGAGGGCTATCAAACAGGAGGTCTCCAAGAACTGGAAAGATCACTGTTGATAAAAGAAGCTACATTGGTAATAATGGGCCATACTCAAGTAGATAATATATAATATATGTAAATTTATTAGAAAAACCTCTAAAAGCACCCCCTATCCCTAACAAGGGAAGGCTGCAGTCAATCAAAGCCAAATTAGTCTCTAAATAAACAAAAAGGGGCACACCAATGAACAATCAGTCCACTGTGTACGTGAACACACAAAGACACATACAAACATAAAACAAAGATAGAACGGGTGTCCGGACAGTGGTGACCGCACTGATTGGGGTTCCCAGCGGTAATACACCGCGTACAGGAAAAATAACAAATATAATATATGGGGACAAACCCCAATGAGTGCGTCCCCGCGGGGGGTAGAAATAGCGGTGGCTAATGCCAAGGGACTAAAGGTGAAAACAATGGCTATAAACCCTGACAAGATCCAGTTGCTGGAGATGATGTGATGATGTCACACAAGGGGGTGTAATTAGTAGCTGATGAATCTAGTCATGTATGACCAAGTCCCATATGCTGCAGGTGCTAAAAGAACCCTCACTGATGATGTTAATCAATTGCATAATAGAATGCCATAGAAGTCTATGTGGTTCGTAGTATTTTGCAGCTTTCATGTAGTTAAACAGCAGATAAAGTACAGCTAGTGTCCCCCTTTAGAGAGCATGTGTCCAAAGATTACTGAATGGAAGTTCAAATTGGGCGCCCCTGCATAAATCAGGTGAGTGTCACCTTACCGTATCCTCGGCAATATTGATCAATTCAGATTCCCGTTGCTCACCGAGTTGGCCTATGACGTCCGCAACATGCTGTGAATGGACAGCCAAAGCAGGGAAGGCTCCAAAGCGATAATCGTCAGCAATGTCGGCAAAGATTTCAGACCGCGCCGCACATCCCCTGAGAGGAAGGTAGTTGGATTAACTAAGTTCGCGTGCAGCTGTCGGCGTCTCCATGCTCGAACTCCTAGTTGGTGATGGTCCGGGGGATCAAAGTCACCGCCGTCCGGGACCCATGATGTCGTCAAGGGAAGGGCCCCAAACTGGGGTCAGGGCAGCCCTTCATGGTTTCTTGCACTGGGGGCCCTAATTGGTTCTAGTTAGGCCCTTGGCTTGGATCCTTACTAAGCAATGTAATCAACTTTCTCTCATGTGGTCCTGAGAGAAGGAGGTGCTTAAAGAGTAAGTTCATCTTTACAGAAAACTCTGTAAGGTCATTGTAATGGTCACCACCGTTTACGACCTTCCATCCAACCACGACAAGCTTATCTGACACACTCCGACAATACTACATACACGATCCATATCAATTCCCATAATCAAGACGAGACTACTGCTCTGTACTTGCTTCCAAAGATATGAACACTTTAATGGTTTCTTCTCAACTTTTTTTATACAGTACAGGTAATCACAGGACAATGCAGTCCCCACCCCCCTATTCACTCACTGAGGCTAATTATCTAATCGTAGCTAGACATGTCGGCACCGCATCATCAATAGACTTAACTCAGAGAGAATGACATTCCTGTAGATAATGACATCAAAACAAAATACTGTCACACAATGATTAGAGGCTGCTACTTTGTAGTACAATACACAATCTTTTAAGTGTAAACACAGGGCTTTCAATGAAAAGAGTCTTCCAGGAGCCGATGCAATTAACACCTTTCAAAAGAATGAAATGTCTTTCACAGTGAATAGCCAACATCTCAAGACATTTCAATAGCCTTTATACAATGTCTTTCACAAGCCGGGCCACTTAGCGTTTTAAAAGCAGATGTCTTTGCATTGAATAAGCTTGTAATGTCCCTCTCCTGTGTAACAGATGTCAAGTAGGAACACCTTATTATCTCAAGACATCTTGCAAACATGAATTATTATTAATGTCCCATCTCCTGCAATACATGATATAATGTTTTTGTCACCCTATGGCCCTAGTGGACATAAGGTGACCCTAGACATAGGAGAATCTCAGTCTGTCACGGGTCATTCCGTTACAGTCATCTTACACAGGTCCCTCTCTTCGCCCTCCCCGGTTCCGCTGACCTGTACCGCCGCAATTGCCGGTTCTAAGCCCCCCCCGGTATATCCGCGTCAGGAGTCCAGGGCTTAGAAATCCTCTAAGATCAAAGTCCAAAATGTACCCAATCAACAGTCTAATTGGTCAGCGCCGTCACATGGGCGGCACTGACCAAACAGCAGCTGCATTGCCTGTCCTGTCAGCTATGGAGCAGACATGAGACTGGAGAGAGGATTTCTGAGCTTCTTAAGACTCTAATGCCTCGTACACACGATCACTTTTTGTGATGAAACAAAATGTCATTTTTCTTCATGAAAAAAAAAACGAAATTTTTCAAACTTCATTTTAAAAAATGACGTTGCGTACACACCATAATTTTTGGAAAATTATGAACAAAGTGATGGCACTCTAATGCCGCGTACACACGGTTGTTTTTTGCGATGAAAAAAAATGTCGTTTTTTAAAACGTCATTTAAATTGATCGTGTGTGGGCAAAACGTCGTTTTTTGTCTTAAAAAAAACGACCAAAAAAAAATTCCAACATGCTTGAATTTTTTGTTTCGTTTTTCAAAACGTTGTTTTTTGTTTCACAAAAAGTCACCGTGTGTAGCAAAAACGTTGTTTAAAACGACGTTTCTCAACCCGCGCATGCCCAGAAGCTAGTTATGAAGCGAGCTTCAATGGAAAAGAGTGGTGAACGTAACCTCGCTTTTTGTGAAAAAAACGATGGTGTGTATGCAACATCGTCTTTGAAAAGTGACGTTTCAAAAACGTCGTTTTTTACTTCACAGAAAACGTCGTTTTTTTTATCACAAAAAATGATCGTGTGTACGCGGCATAAAGGGGAAGTTCTATTTGCCTTGAGGCTGCTTTTAGCTGGTTACGTGTTAGTAAAAGACGATTCCTGCTTTTTTGTCTGTTACAGCGTGATGAATGTGATTACTCCATTATGAATGGTAGTTTTACCTCCCGTCTCCTAACTTGCTTCTGGGCATGTGCGGGTTTAAAACGCCATTTTTTATGTCGTTTTGCCCACAGACGATAATTTTTTATGACACAAAAAATGACATTTTGAAAAATTACATAAAAAATTTGAGCATGTTCGTGGTCATTTTTCAGAAGACATAAAATGACATTTTGCCCACACACAATCATTTTAAATGACATTTTAAAAAATGAAATTTTTTTTCATCACAAAAAGTGATCGTGTGTACGGGGCACACAAGTGCGGCTCCTGGTGCGGATATGCTGGGACTTACAACCGGCAATTACAGTATAGGTCAGCAGGATGGGGGGGGGGTGGCGAGGAGGGGGATCTGTGTAAGTTCACCTTACAGATTTTTCTGTAAAGGTGAACTTACACTTTAAGTCGTCAATAGGACTGCAGAGACCTTAACCACTTAACCCCCGGACCATACTGTATATTTGTTTTTTGTTAAGTTGCCTAATAATTATGCACAGTAATAGTCACCTGCACACACAGATATCCCCCTAAAATAGCTAAAACTAAAAACAAACTAAAAACTACTTCCAAAAATATTCAGCTTTGATATTAATGAGTTTTTTGGGTTCATTGAGAACATGGTTGTTGTTCAATAATAAAATTAATCCTCAAAAATACAACTTGCCTAATAATTCTGCACTCCCTGTATTGCTGGTCAAAGACCAGAGCACCTTTTGCGATTCAGCACTGCGTCGCTTTAACTGACAATTGCGTGGTCGTGCGACGTGGCTTCCAAACAAAATTGGCGTCCTTTTTTTCCCACAAATAGAGCTTTCTTTTCTTGATCACCTCTGCGGTTTTTAGTTTTTGTGCTATAAACAAAAATAGAGCGACAATTTTGAAAAATAATATTTTTTTACTTTTTGCTATAATAAATATCCCCCAAAAATATATAAAAAAATGTCCTCAATTTAGGCCGATACGTATTCTTTGTAAAAAAAAATATCGCAATAAGCGTTTATTGATTGGTTTGCGCAAAAGTTATAGCGTTTACAAAACAGGGGGTAGTTTTATGGCATTTTTATAAAAAAAATTTTTTACTAGTAATGGCGGCGATCAGCGATTTATTTTCAGTACTGCGACATTATGGCAGACACTTCGGACACTTTTGACACATTTTTGGGACCATTGGCATTTTTATAGCGATCAGTGCTATAAAAATGCATTGGATTACTATAAAAAATGCCACTGGCAGTGAAGGGGTTAACACTAGGGGGCGGGGAAGGGGTTAAATGTGTATGGGGGGGTGGACTGACTGAGGGAAATGGCTGATTTTCTGTTCATACATTGTATGAACAGAAGGTCAGCATTTCTTTCCCTGACAGGACCGGGAGCTGTGTGTCTGTAACGAGCAATCGCATGTGCCCGTGAAAGGAAAAACATTTATAGAGATAACAAATATATTTTTTTTCCCTTGTTTATAAGTGATTACATTCCCTCTGTTGAATGAATGAATGAATGAAAAACGTATATAGCGCGGCACATGCGAACTGAATCGCCTCTGGGCGCTCGATGTTTCTGTCTCTCTGGTCATCAAAAGAGCAGAGTTTTTATCTGTCTTCTGAAGCTCAGGTGGTTTTCCTCCAACCGAATGCTGGTTGGTAAAGCGTTCCATAGTCTGGGACCTTGGAAAGCAAACCTTCTTTCTCCTTTGGACTTGTATCTGGCTTTGGGTATCTTGACCAGATTTTGGTCGGTGGATCGCAGAACGCGATTGGGATTGTGGGCTTCTATCTTTTCGCATAGATATTGCAGAGCCTTCCCATGGATGCACTTATGAGTCAGACAGAGTGTTTTAAAAGCAATTCTGTCTTTTACTGGCAGCCAGTGAAGGGTTCTCAACGAAGGTGAGATGGATTCCCAGGTTTTTTTTCCCGTCACAAGTCTGGCGGCTGTATTTTGAACAACTTGCAGAGGAGCGATTTGTTACTTAGGGAGTCCGAGGTAAAGGGCATTTGCATAGTCCAGTCTGGAGTTCACAATTGTTCCCACCATGACTGCTATGTCTTTTTTGGGGATAAAGGGAATAAGTCTGCGTAGTAGGCGCACCAGATGGTGAGATCCGCTGACTACTGACCCTATTTGTGCATCCATTGTCATGTAGGAGTCGTAGATGACCCCAAGACTTTTGACTTTGGAGCTAGGGGTGATGATCTGGCCCAGAATGGGCAGGGGTGTCCAAGTTGTTGCCAGCTGACTCTTGCGACTGGCATGAAACAGGAGAAGTTCTGTTTTGGAACTGTTGAGTTTAAGATAACTCTTGGTCATCCAGTTTTCTATCAAAGAGAGGCAATTCTCTAAACTGGGATGATGATCCTTTTTATTGCAGATGCGAAAATACAGTTGCGTGTCGTCTGCGTATGAATGATAAAGTAGTTGTTGGCTACTGATGATTTCAAAGAGAGGGCGAAGATAGATGTTGAAGAGCACTGGTGATAGGGGGGATCCTTGAGGGACTCCACATGATACCGTGCGTTTTTCAGAAATGAAAGGTCCTAATTTGACTGTTTGTGATCGGTTTTCCAGAAAGGAGGAGAACCATGATAGATCACCTTCTGCGACTCTGGCTACCTCAGCCAGCCGAGTCAGTAACAGCTTGTGGTCTACCGTATCAAAGGCTGCGCTTAGGTCCAACAGAACCAGGAGACAAGATTCTCCTTCGTCTGCGGCCTCAAGAGCGTCGTCCCATATTTTAAGCAATGCTGTTTCTGTCCCGTGTCTGGGACGGAAACCTGATTGGAATGGATCAAGTAGATTATGGGTATCTAGATGCTGTTGCAGCTGTTGTACCACTACTTTCTCCATTATCTTGGATAGAACATTTAGGCCTGTTATGGGACGGCTGTGATTAGGGTCCTTGGGGTCTAGAGTGGGTTTCTTCAAGATGGGCTGGATTATGCCCTCTTTCAGCAGGGAGGGCACTATGCCTTCCTTGAATGACTGGTTTATGAGCTGCGTGATGGGTAGTGCCAAGATGTCGGCACATTCCTTCAGCAGCTTAGTGGGGATAATATCATTAGGCGCTGTGCAGTTTCGCAAAGTACCGATGATATTTCTTGTGGCATCAACGGAGATGGGTTCCAGAGTGAACTTGGTTGATTGTAGAAGGTTTCTATGGGTGTTCTGTGGTTGATTAAGGGGGTGGTTGTGGGGGGTATTATTTTGTTGAATGCTTTCCCGGATTCCCTCAATTTTATTGATGAAGAAATCCGACAATTCATCGCAAAACTCTTGGGTATCTGAACTCGGGGGTTCAAGACTGGATTCATGGTCTGACTTACCAGCTTGAAAAGTTCCCGAGGGCGATTTAGGGCGCTATTGATGGCCTTAGAAAAATAATTTTTCTTGGCTTGGAAGATTTCTTTACGGTATTTCCTTGTTGTTGTCTTGTAGCTGATGAGGTTCTCTTCTGACGCGCTTCTTTTCCAGGCGGTTTCCGCTCTTCTGCGCTCTTGCTTCAGTAGCGATAGCTGGTTGTTGAACCAGCCGGACTTGTTTTTCCGGATGTGGGCTTTGCGTTTCGGTGCTACTAAGTCAGCAGACTGTAGTAGCACTGTATTTATGGCATCCAATGTATCTGAGACTGTTCGGAGTGGTGGGAGTGTTTTTATTTTATTTCCTAAGGTAGATTTGAAGAGTTCCGAATGGAGCTTCTTCTGAGATCTAGTCCAGTGTGTTGTCACTGGCTTAGGTGTTTTTATCAATGGGGGAGTTTTGGAAATTATGAATTTAATTGCATGGTGATCTGTCCATGGCAACGGTTCATTTTCCAAAATACTTATTTCCAGATTTTGTCTGAAAATTAGGTCGAGCATGTGACCTGAAGCATGTGTGGGGGCACATACTAGTTGTTGTAGTCCTAATCCTTCCAGGTGGTCAATACAGACGTCGGCGATCGGATCCTGTGAAGAGTTGGCCCAGAGATTGAAGTCCCCGAGCAGCAAAAGATGTTTGCTGTTTAGGGTATAAGTGGAGATAAATTCCGTCAGTGATGCTAAAAACTGCGATTTTGGCCTGGGTGGCCTGTAGCAGAGTAGAATACGGATGGTCTCCTGGGGATTTGATTGCAGTTGTAGAGTAAGGGTTTCCATGAATGGAAGAGGATTTTGAAGGACTGGTTTAGTGATCGCAAGATGCGTCTTGTAGATCACCGCCAGGCCCCCTCCTCTTTGCCCTATTCTGTTTTCCGTTATAATACGGTAGTTTTCTGGCACCAGTTCTCCTAGAATGGTGTTACAGTCGGCTGTGAGCCAGCTCTCTGTAATAAAGAGGCAGTCTAAATCGTATTGTAGAATGAAATCATGGATTTCTAATCGGTGTTTTACTGCCGATCTTGTGTTGATCAAAGCACAAGATATGTGCTCAGGCTGGGGTGGATGACTGAAATTTTTGACAGTCGATCGTCGATCGATTCTCAATAGTTGCTCAATTCTTAAGGCCTTCTTGGTGATGGCTGGTAATACTGTGGCGAATCGCCTCAGACCCCGAATGGTTTCTGCAGAGTATCGCAGATTAGCCATTTCGCCAAGCATCGGGGGGGGGGGGCAGGGAGGTTTTTAATGGGATGGGGGGGGATTCTATGAATCCTCACTCCCAGGTTGATCCAGAGGAAGGCAAAAAAAACCTGGCCGTGCTAACCAAATGTGTTGCGGCAAGGGAAACAAATTCCTTCCTGACCCCTCAAGGGCGATCGGCCAAAACCCTGGATAAATGCTAAAGGGGTGGTGGATACGTGGTGGGGCAGAATAGGGGAGATGAACTGGGGTGTACCAAGATGGCCACTGATCAGGAAAAAGGACCTAAGCTGGGGGCTGTCGGCTTGGTGGATTGGTCTCCAGGGGACGGCTGGTAGGCGACTGGGAGAGGATGGGGGGTCCTCCTAGGGTGGGGGGGTTGTTTCTGGGCAGTTTTGGAGGGGATTCCCGGGCGATAGTGCGGCGCGCCGCTAGGCCGCGGGTTAAGCCGCGGCCTTTCCTAAACGCAGCCGCCGCGAATCTCCACAGGTCGGCGCGGATGTTGGAGAACAGGAGGAACAGAGGCGGGGAGGGGGCGGGGGATGCCTCGATTGCCTGTTTCTTTTGGGAGAGGAGCCAGTGGCCAGGATGAGAAATGGGAGGCAGCCAGAACGCCGATGGCTGTGTTCTGTGAACGTTGCTCCGCTGGACAGAGCTGCGGGTTATCCTTAGAAGGACGGCCGCGCTGCCCCAGGGGAGGCGGGGGAAACACCAGTGCTCGGCTTACCTGTGAGACCCCCGGGGGAAGGAAGCGAGTTGGTGGTGGGGAAATTTGGAGGCCAGAGGGTGGAAGGAGAGGTGGAAGGAGAGCTGTGATCCGTGAGTGATCCGTGAGTCCTGGAAGCAGCCGGGGCTGGGAGAACAAACCTGCCTGCCTGCCTGACTAATCTATCCCTGGGTGAGCCGACTCGTGTGAGAGCGTCCTGCTTGCACCTCAGCTCAGACTGACTGACTGCATTAGACTTGTTCTCAGCTGCATAAGATCTGAGGGAGGAGAAGCACACTGAGCTTCCCAGTGAATGGCTGTGCAGCAGGGGGGTGTCAGGACAAGTCTGATCATTGGAGGAGAGTAGGCTTAGTTCCCAGCACAGCTAGAGAACTGACCACGTGGTGCTCTCCTGCTTAGTGTGGCCAGTTTTAAGAGAAAAGCAGAGGAACTAGCAGGTTCACCAGGGATTTCACACTAAGGAAGCAATACAAAGAGAACAGGATACTTTCTCATACAAGTACATGGTACATGTTCTGTAGTCAGCCAATCTTTCTAGGGTCTTAGCAGGAAGTTGTTCATTTAGCAGATGTTTTGAGCCCCTTGTAATAGTGTCCTGACTCCTGTAACCTTTTACTGTGGAACCCCACAGACTGCTAGTGGTAATGTCAACATCTAAGGTTAGAGTGTAATCAGTTCTTGTAACTTGACTTCTTGCATTTTTTCTTTTACAAAGGTTCTTTTACAAAGTTTTTTTGCCATTTTCTTATACCCCCACACAGGTTTCAGGGTATATACCCCAAAGGATTTCCAACATATCTGTGACATACTGTATGTTTGTGGAGGTTCTCATTTATGCAAGTCATGGTATATTTAGTAGTAGTTAGTCATAGTCATCTGGACTTGTTCTGTAAGATTGAAGATATTTCATAGATTTCCAAGCCACTTACAGTACCCTGTTCCTAAAGTGTCAGGATGCTACCCCAGCACCACTGAATGAGTAAAGAAGTCCATAGATTAGTCAGTTTTATTCATTCAACCAACGTAATGTAGATGGGGAATCCTCCCTCCTATGCTATTCTGACTAGGGTTGTCCCGATACCGATACCAGTAACGGGACCGATACCGAGTATTTGCGGGAGTACTTGTACTCCCGCAAATACCCCCGATGCCTAAATAGAATACTAGCCCCCCCCCCTCACGCCGCCGTATATCGCAAAGCCGCTGCCGCTGCCAAGTTAATCACCGTGCGGGGAACATCAGAGTCAGCTTTCGTTCGAATAGCTGTTTTCCCCGCCACGCATAGACACTCCCCCTTGCTCGGGATTGGACGGATCTGTCCAATCCCGAGCAAGGGGGAGTGTCTCTATACACAGCGCGGCAGGGAAAACAGCTATTCAAACGAAAGCTGACTGTAATGTTCCCCGCACGGTGATTAATGTGGCGGCGGCATCATTTAGGTACGGGGGACATGGCTGCATGTGGGGGGACATGGCTGGATATGTGGGGGACATTGCTGCAATATGTTTGGGGACATGGCTGCAATATGTTTGGGGACATGGCTGAATTTGTTTGGGGACATGGCTGCAATATGTTTGGGGACAGGGCTGCGTATATGGGGGACATGGCTGCAATATGTTTGGGGACATGGCTGCATATGTTTGGGGACATGGCTGCAATATGTTTGGGGACATGGCTGTAATATGTTTGGGGACAGGGCTGCGTATATGGGGGACATGGCTGCAATATGTTTGGGGACATGGCTGCATATGTTTGGGGACATGGCTGCAATATGTTTGGGGACATGGCTGCAATATGTTTGGGGACATGGCTGCATTTGTTTGGGGACATGGCTGCGTATATGGGGGACATCGCTGCAGTATGTTTGTGGACATGGCTGCGTATCTGGGGAACATGGCTGCATTTGTTTGGGGATATGGCTTCAATATGTTTAGGGACATGGCTGTGTATATGGGGGACATGGCTGCAATATGTTTGGGGACATGGCTGCATATGTTTGGGGACATGGCTGCATATGTGGGGGGACATGGCTGCATATGTTTGGGGACATGGCTGCATATTTGGGGGACATAGCTGCATATATGGGGGACATGGCTGCAATATGTTTGGGGACATGGTTGCATATGTTTGGGGACATGGCTGCATTTGTTTGGGGACATGGCTGCAATATGTTTGGGGACATGGCTGCGTATATGGGGGACATGGCTGCAATATGTTTGGGGACATGGCTGCAATATGTTTGGGGACATGGCTGCAATATGTTTGGGGACATGGCTGCATATGTGGGGGACATGGCTGCATATATGGGGGACATGGCTGCAATATGTTTGGGGACATGGCTGCAATATGTTTGTGGACATGGCTGCAATATGTTTGGGGACGTGGCTGCATATGTTTGGGGACATGGCTGCAATATGTTTGGGGACATGGCTGGATATATTTGGGGACATGGCTGCATATGTTTGGGGACATGGCTGCATATGTTTGGGGACATGGCTGCATATGTTGGGAAAAGGCTGCATATGTGGGGGGACATGGCTGCATATGTGGGGGGACATGGCTGCATTTGGGGACACATTTAAAAAAAAGTATCGGTATTCGGTATCGGCGAGTACATTAAAAAAAGTATCGGTACTTGTACTCAGTCCTAAAAAAGTGGTATCGGGACAACCATAATTCTGACAACGGGAAGACTTATACTTAATCATAATACACTGATCTGTCAGGTACCTGATGGTGGTGAGTCCGAATTGCAGAGGAAGGCCTCCCTTACGGCTCCCACTCGTGGCCCCTGGTAATGTAACAGAAGGCACATTAGAGAGTGGCACAGGTGCCTGGCTGGATCAACAGAGGAAGTGATGGATCAGATGCCTGAATACTTCCTCGCAGGAACTGGGATACAGAAACAGATCAGCAGACTGGATCAGGAATAGCTCAGTTCAGCAGACTGGATCAGGAATAGCTCAGTAGACTGGATCAGTTCAGCAGACTGGCTGCAATATGTTTGGGGACATGGCTGCGTATATGGGGGACATGGCTGCAATATGTTTGGGGACATGGCTGCGTATATGGGGTAAGGAAAAAAATTGCGCTTGTTAAATTTAAACAGTGAAAGCAGCGATCAAAAAGATGTTATACCACATCAAACAGAATGTAAAAAAAAGAAAAAAGATTGCGCTAAAAATATAAATGAAATAAAGTCCATAAGACAATATATTCAGGTGAACGTTGATTAGATGAAGTCCGTGAACAGTGTATTCAGGTAAATGTAAATCACAAAAAAACACAATCCACCAAAAAAAATTGAAGATAATCTCCACCAGGTGCAAAACAATTTCACACTAAAGCAGTGCCAGAAAGATGAAAACCTCCACCACAATGGTATATATACTCTTACCAGATAAAAATGATCCCTGGTTAGAGGAGATCATATAGAGCGTGGTAAGAGACTGGGATCGAGGATAGCTGGGATGGTCAGTTTCCTTTTAGGTGAATGGCACTCCCAAAACGATCGATCCGAGGGTATGTAAAAAAATAAGGGGCTCACATAGTGTAAAATCCTCATTTAATATAAAAGCAAAAAAAAACAGAGATGCACTTACAATCTGGTTGATTAGTAGAGCGTATATGGGGGACATGACTTCATTTGTTTTGGGACATGGCTGCAATATGTTTGGGGACATGGCTGCGTATATGGGGGACATGGCTGCAATATGTTTGGGGACATGGCTGCAATATGTTTGGGGACATGGCTGCGTATATGGGGGACATGGCTGCAATATGTTTGGGGACATGGCTGCATATGTTTGGGGACATGGCTGCATATGTGGGGGGACATGGCTGCATATGTTTGGGGACATGGCTGCATATGTGGGGGACATGGCTGCATATATGGGGGACATGGCTGCAATATGTTTGGGGACATGGCTGCAATATGTTTGGGGACATGGCTGCATATGTTTGGGGACATGGCTGCATTTGTTTGGGGACATGGCTGCAATATGTTTGGGGACATGGCTGCGTATATGGGGGACATGGCTGCAATATGTTTGGGGACATGGCTGCATATGTTTGAAGACATGGCTGCATATGTAGGGGACATGGCTGCATATATGGGGGACATGGCTGCAATATGTTTGGGGACATGGCTGCAATATGTTTGGGGACATGGCTGCATATGTTTGGGGACATGGCTGCAATATGTTTGGGGACATGGCTGGATATGTTTTGGGACATGGCTGGATATGTTTGGGGACATGGCTTCATATGTTTGGGGACATGGCTTCATATGTTTGGGGACATGGCTGCATATGTGGGGGGACATGGCTGCATATGTGGGGGGACATGGCTGCATATGTGGGGGGACATGGCTGCATTTGGGGACACATTTAAAAAAGTATCGGTATTCGGTATCGGCGAGTACATAAAAAAAAGTATCGGTACTTGTACTCAGTCCTAAAAAAGTGGTATCAGGACAACCCTATTTCTGACAACGGGGAAGACTTCTCTGTAATCATAATACACTGATCTGTCAGGTACCTGATGGTGGTGAGTCCGAATTGCAGAGGAAGGCCTCTCTTACGGCTCCCACTCGTGGCCCCTGGTAATGTAACAGAAGGCACAGGAGAGAGTGGCACAGGTGCCTGGCAGGATCAACAGAGGAAGTGATGGATCAGGTGCCTGGATCAGGTGCCTGGATCAGCAGACTGGATCAGTTTAGCAGACTGGATCAGGAATAGCTCAGTTCAGCAGACTGGATTAGGAATAGCTCAGCAGACTTGATCAGTTCAGCAGACTGGATCAGGAATAGCTCAGCAGACAGAAACAGCTCAGCAGACTGGATCAGTTCAGCAGGCTGGATCGGAACCAGAAACACATAGCACCAACACAAGAATAGTTAGCCAGGCCAGGTCAGATATGAGGCGGGCAGCAGAAGTACCGGAGCATGATGGGACTGCGACGTCACAAGATAGGCCTATATAAGTCGCTGGGAGCCGCGCGCCCGGCATAACAGCGGGAGGAAGCGTTGTGTCAACATCTGGAGTAGAAAAGAAAAGAAGAAGACGTGACAGAAGCGGCGGCCAGTCCTGAAGAAGAAGGCACCGAAGAGCGCCGAATCAAAAGCGGGGAGCGGGAGAAGACCCCGGAGAGCGGAGAAGACCCCCGGAGAGTGGGAGAAGACCCCGGAGAGCGGAGAAGACCCCCGGAGAGCGGAGAAGACCCACCTCCCCGCCGAAGATGTCGGAAGAAGCCCGCCAAGGGGGGGGGGCTTTTATAAAAGCGACCACACCCCCCCCCGGTGGCCAACTAATAAAATATTTTAATACCCCATACTCATTCACTTAGGGTGGGGGGCTGGTATCTGGGGGCCCCCTTATTAAGCCTCCCGCCCGCATACCCTGACAACCAACGGCCAGGGTTGTCGGGAAGGGGCCCTGTCCTTATCAACATGGGGACAGGGTGCTCTGGGTGGGGGGCCGCAGTGCGCCCCCCTGCCCCAGAGCACCTGACCCCCCCATGTTGAGGGCATGCTGCCCGGTACGGCTCAGGAGGGGGGGTGCTCGCTCGCCCCCACTCCCTTCCTGACCGGCCGGCCGGCATGCTTTGGATACGGGTCTGGTATAGATTGTGGGGGACCCCCACGCCGTTTTTTCGGCGTAGGGGGGTCTCCTTACAACCCATAACAGACCCAAGGGCCCAGTATGCTCCTGAGGGGGGAACCCATGCCGGATTTTTATTTAAAATCCGGCGGGGAGTTCCCCCTCAGGATTTATATCAAACGCCGCCCACGTGTAGAATTTGCGGGAATCCACGTCGGATCCCCGTCGCTTCTATGACGCGCTTGCTGGAATGTGCTTTTACTAATCCAGCGAGTGCGAGATGTCGGCACCCTGTCGCCGAGAATCAGCGCAATGCTGTCGTGCTAAAAACACATTCTCGGCGGCAGGTACTGTACATGGATCAAAATGTGGCTAGTCCCTGCTGAACTGGACAAATCTCGATCCATGAATTGCCAGCTTAAATGTTGACTGTCCAAGAGCAGGATGGGAGGTCTGAAAGCTTTGGTGTCATCTTTTCCTAGTTACATAACCCCGTTTTTGGTGTTAAGGAATCTGTGAAGGTGTTAGTTCCTTGATTTACATGGTTAGGTGTGAATTGTTGTCATATCACCAAGGTAGAGATGTTAGAATGGATTATCTGTGAACGAAAAGTGGTAACAAGTGCCTCTTTCATGTCTCTTGTGAAGCAGTTGTCTTCTATGTCCAAAATGTGCACGTGAGTGCAGTACTTCCTTCTTATAGTGCCTTGACACATAATTGTGAAGTAGAAAGAAAATGATAAATGGTTTTAATTTTTTTTTTACAAATACGTGAAAAGTGTGGCGTGCATGTGTATTCACCCCCCTGAGTCAATACTTGTAGAACCACCTTTCACTGCAATTACAGATGTAAGTCTTTTTGGGGATGTCTCTTTAAGCTTTGCACATCTAGAGAGTGACATTTTTGCCCATTCTTCTTTCAAAATAGCTCAAGCTCTGTCAGATTGGA
This sequence comes from Rana kukunoris, assembly GCA_029574335.1. Classification (NCBI taxonomy): domain Eukaryota; kingdom Metazoa; phylum Chordata; class Amphibia; order Anura; family Ranidae; genus Rana; species Rana kukunoris. The sequence continues at coordinate 252,961,205 of CM056050.1, read as the reverse complement.
TGGAGAGTGTCTGTGAACAGCAATTTTCAAGTCTTGGCAAAGATTCTCAATTGGATTTCGGTCTGGTCTTTGACTGGGCCATTCTAACACTTGAATATGCTTTGATGTAAACCATTCTATTGCAGCTCTGACTGTATGTCTAGAATCGTTGTCCTGCTGGAAGGTGAACATTCGTCCAGTCTCATCTTTTGCAGACTCTAAAGCCACGTACACACGATCGGTCAAAATGATGAGAACGGTCTGATGGACTGTTTTCATCAGACCAAACTGATTGTGTGTGGGCGCCATCGGTTATTTATCCATCGGTTAAAAAAAAGCAAACTTGTTTTTAATTTAACAAATGGATATCTAACCGATAGCAAAAAAAACTATCGTTTTTAGGCGCGACCATTGGTTAAAAATCCACGCATGCTTGGAAGCATTGAACTTCATTTTTTTTCAGCATGTTGTTGTATTTTACGTCACCGCGTTCTGACACTATTGGTTTTTTAACTGATGGTGTGTAGGCACAACTGACCATCAGTCAGCTTCATCGGTTAACCAATGGAAAAATCCATCAGACCATTCTCATCGGTTTGACCGATCGTGTGTACAGGGCATAACAAGGTTTCTTCTAAGATTGCCCTGTATTTGGCTCTATCTTCCCATCAAATCTGACCAGCTTCCCTGTCCCTGCTGAAGAAACGCATCCCCACAACATAATGCTGCCACCACCATGTTTCACAGTGGAGATGGTGCGTCCAGGATGATGTTCAGTGTTAGTTTTCCGCAAAACATAGTGTTTTGCTTTTGGGACAAAAAGTTAAATTTTTGTCTCATCTGACCAAAGCCACTAATAGTTCTTTGTGCACAGATTACCCCACCTGAGCTGTGGATCTCTGCAGCTCCTCCAGAGTTACCATGGGCCTCTTGGCTGCTTATGTGATTAATGCTCTCCTTGCCTGGCCTGTCAGTTTAGGTGGTTTTGCAGTTGTGCCATACTATTTCCATTGTTGCATGATGGATTGAACGGTGCTCCATGAGATGTTCAAAGCTTGGGATATTTTTTTTATAACATAACACTGCTTTAAACTTCTCCACAACTTTATCCCTGACCTGTCTGGTGTGTTTCTTGGCCTTCATGATGCTGGTTGTTCGCTAAGGTTCTCTAACAAACCTCTGAGGACTTTACAGAACAGCTGTATTTATGCTAAGATTATATTACACACAGGTGGACTCTATTTACTTACTAGGTGACTTCTAAAGGCAATTGGTTCTACTCGATTTTAGTTAGGGGTATCAGACTTAAGTTGACTGAATACCAATGCATGCCAGACTTTTCAAATATTTATTTGTAAAAAAATAAAATAATTGAGAACTATTTATCATTTACCTTTCACATCACAATTATGTGCCACTTTGTGTTGGTCCATCCTAATAAAATGAATTTATGTTTTGGATTGTAACATGACAAAATGTTGAAAATTTCAAGGGATATGAATACATTTCAAGGCACTGTAACAAAATATTTACAACAACGTGAGGGGGTATACTCACTTTTGTGAGAGATAGAGATATCTATCTATCCCAAACCCATTTTAGTTTCTTTTAAATAAGACTTTTCTTTATGCAGACAATATTCATTGTATCCATATTTGTAGATAATTTTCTTTAAAAATGTGCTAAGAATAAGATGAGCTTTAATAAAAAAAATGTATGGGGCATGTTCCTCATTATTTAAGATCCAAAATTTACTTAAAATGAGGGAAATATTCTAGTGACAGGAAAGAAGAAGCTAAATTATAGCACTTCACTTCAATAATACATCAAACTCAAGGACATTGCAAGCAGAGGAATTGCTGAGGGTGATTATCAGTGATGCGCTTTCTGTGGGAATTAGACGTCCAAGATTTGCTTGACATCCGCTCCCAATTTATTATTGTCAAGTCTTTTTAAAGTTCTGGGAATTATTACAAGTAATTCTCAGAAGACACAATCACAGAATGATTTTTTTATGTTACACACCTCCCCATGTATTGGCAACCAGATAACAATTACTAATGGAATAGATAACCACATTTATCTCTAGTATTGTAACGTTCAACGAACATAGGAATGCTCATGATGGAGCTTAATGGAACTGTAATCTCTGAGACAGTGCAATTGCAAATGTATTGTTTCTTGAACAGTTTGCAAATTGCCTTTGACAGGGACAAGTATAAAACTGCAACAAGCTTTCTGAGGTCCACAATTTAAGGTATTCCATTGGGAACAATGAATGGCATTAATCTTTTGGGGCTGCAGCATTTGGAGCAAACACAAACAGGGAAAAAAAGACACTAAATGAAATTGTAATCATTTAAGACATTTCAATAGAAAATAGATGTTCTTGTTGTATAGAACACTGCATAAACTGTTTTTCATTTTCTCCCTATTTTTCTTTTTAGTTTTATTACCTATTTTTGTCACGCAAGGACCATTTCTTCCTTTTTTTTGCTTATATAATTAGAGATTGAGAGCTCAGAATCCTCACAGCTTCCTTTCAGCTCAGCACGGAGCCATGCTTGGTAGGATTCTGATGACTTTGAGGACTAAAGTAAAAGAACATTAGGCCAAATTAGACCGCTCTGTTTAGAGAAAGCTAATTCTGCCTCGCTTCGCCAGTGATGAATGTGTTTTAGCTGCTGAATGAATTAAACAACACTATTAAAGCAGAATAATTGCGATTTTGTCAGGAAGACAGCATTGCTCTTTTCTTTTTAGATCTTTGTCTTTTCCTTAGTCTGATTCCATATGTAAAACCCCTGAGAATCGTTATTGATTTTCTCACAGTATAATGCAAAGAAAAAAATATCTGTTGTTTCTGTTATGCAGACAATGCAATTGTCCGCAATCATCTGCAAGTTAGATTTAGAGTGCCATATAAACCACCAGATGCCTCACACTGTCAATTTTCACTTCAAAATAGAGTTTTAACTACTTGCCGCCCAGCCGCCGCAGTTCTACGGTGGCAGGTCGGCTCCCCTGCGCGAGAGCCCGTAGCTCTATGTCGGCTCTCGCAGTGGCCACTAGGGGAGCTCCCCCCTTGCTCGTCCCCAGGTCCCGTGCGCGTGCCCGGCGGGCACGATCGTCGCCGGGGACACGCGATCGCTCGTTACAGAGTGGGGATCGGGAGCTGTGTCAGGGAGAGAAATGCTGATCTTCTGTTCATACAATGTATGAAAAAATGATCAGTGATTTCCCTCAGTCAGTCCACCCCTCCATACAGTTAGAACACACCCAGGTTACACATTTAACCCCTTCCCCGGCCATAGTGTTAACTCCTTCACTGCCAGTGACATTTTTATAGTAATCAATGCATTTTTATAGCACTGATCGCTATAAAAATGCCAATGGTCCCAAAAATGTGTCAAAAGTGTCCGAAATGTGTCCGCCATAATGTCGCAGTACCAAAAAAAACCGCTGATCGCCGCCATTACTAGTAAAAAAAAAATATTAATAAAAATGCCATAAAACTACCACTTATTTTGTAAACGCTATAGCTTTTGCGCAAACCAATCAATAAATGCTTATTGCGATTTTTTTTTTACAAAAAATATGTAGAAAAATACGCATCGGCCTAAATTGAGGAAAATAATTGTTTATATATTTTTGGGGGATATTTATTATAGCAAAAAGTAATTTTTTTTTATTTTTTTCAAAATTGTTGCTCTATTTTTGTTTATAGCGCAAAAACTAAAAACCACAGAGGTGATCAAATACCACCAAAAGAAAGCTCAATTTGTGGAAAAAAAAGGATGCCAATATTGTTTGGGAGCCACGTCGCACTAACGCGAAATTGTCAGTTAAAACGACGCAGTGCCGAATCGCAAAAAGGGCTCTGGTCTTTGACCAGAAATATGGTCCGGGGGTTAAGTGGTTAATGTAGAAACTGGACATTTTTTTATGTTTTTACAGCAACTGTTTTTAGCACAGACGTTTTTAGTAGACGTTTTTTTCTACAGTCATTAAACTCTCCATCATGTTATCCTATGTGTCCGTGTACACAAAGGCTGTTATCAGTAGTTTTGGTCAGTAGCGTTTTTTGAGCAGTAAAAAAATAAAAATAAAAACTAGTTGGTTCTGAAAGACGTTTTTCAGCTGTAAAAACGCTCTAACGCTGATAAATGTCAATAAACGCTCAAAAACTTCGCTCACCAGTGGTTTTTAAAGTTTTTGATCCATTGAAAAAAAAAATTCTCAAAAAAAAACCACTGAAAAACTCTAAAGCAGAAAAACGCTAATAAACGCTAAAAACACTATTGCAAAAACCTTGAAAAAAGCTGAAAAACTCACTGCAAAACTACTGGCATTTTTATAACATTATTTTAACGTCCAGTGTGCATGAGGGCTAATGGTTTTGGGTACATTAAAGTTTAGGTTGTTTTTTTACTACTATGTATTACTTATAAAATCTTTGTTTTAACATAAACCTTTAATGCCTAACAAAGGATTAACAGAGCATTATGGGTTAGCTAAGGAGAGCACAAAAGACACTTTACACATTACACTGAGAAATACAATAAGGATTCATCATAATACATATACAGATTACGAGGCTGCCCTAAATCTCCAAAAAGTGAAACTAAATCCTGTAAATTAAATTTGTTATAAATAAGCTGTGTGCAAATATATGGGGAGGTGACAGCTGTTCCCGGAGCATTGAAGGGAATTACTGATGACACTGTTCTGTTCAGTTGTGGCTTCAAGACTCTGGCCCGGATTCACGTAGATCGGCGTATCTTTATGCCGGCATAGTGACCCCATGAAAAGGTTGGGCTGAGCTTCAAAAGACGAACTACGCATGTGTCGTCTGTTGGACACATCCCATTGCGCATGCTCACAGTCACGTCGAAATAGCTGCCTAAGATACGTCAATACACTGCCTACGACGTGAACGTAACCTACTTACAGCCCTATTCACGTAGTACTATGTAAACGACGTAACATACAACGGCTGTTCCCTGGTCCATACCTTTGAATGGGTTGTGCCACCTATATGTGGAATAACTTTACGCCGGACGTAAGCCTTACGTAAACCGTGTATCTTTTCCACCTGGTGCATCTACGTTCGTGAATCGGCGTATCTTACTCATTTGCATATTTAACATGGGTACGCCGAATGTGTCCAGTGTAACTATGCGCCAACGATATGCCAGCGTAGGCAAGTTACATTGGGCGGCTGAAGCCTTGCTTTTCGACGTATCTAGCTTTGTGAATCGGCGCAGAGATGCGACGGCGCACATTTGTACTGACGACGGCGTATCTTTAGATACGTCGGTGTAAGTCCGTTGTGAATCCGGGCTTCTGTGTTTAGTTTCCCTGGTTAGATATCAATCATGGAGCAGCAGTCCACCCTGCAAGCAACATTTGTTGGAAGTTTTGTTGTTGTTTGTGATGTGCAAAGCCCTTCCATGTGCACCTTACTGCAAAGGCTAGTGTAGCCAGGAGCTGAATATTTACCTATTCCTGCAATCAAGAGACACTGTGTGGCTTTGCTCAGTGGAAAGCTGTTTCCCTCTAGTGTTGAGTGTGATGCTGACTTGGTACCTTTTTAATCAGACAATACAGAACAAAGCATCTTGGGACATGTAGTCCGAATGGATGGGATTCACCCTCTGGCTAATTCCATCCAGTTGGATATTCCCCAGATCAGCAATCTATAGTGTTATTTCTTATATGTTTTATATTTGGTAACATGTTAACTCTTTTTCAAAATCAATAACAGAAATAGCTAGAACTAGCTGATGTGGAAATCTGTTCCATAGTTTGACATCTTAATGTAAAGAAGCATTTTCATATATGAAAACCTCCTTTCTTCCATGCACAAAGTGTGCCCCTCGTTTCTTTATAAATTACCTAAAAGTGAACAATTTTTCACCAAGCTTACTATAAGGACTATTTATGTTCTTTTTTACAAGGTGATCCTTTCCTTCTAAATCTCCTCTCTTTAAGACAGAATAAAGGAAGTTGAGTTACTCTGTTATAATACAGTAGCTGAGTTTCTCCAAGTCCTTTTTCATTTGGTTGCCCGTTTCTGCACACTATTCAGCGTGGGAGCTTAATATTGGGAACAACTCTAGACTGTGTCCTTCTGACTACATGTGTCTTCTGACGTGAAATTTGGAGCAGCCGGTGGTACAATCTCTCCCTTTGCCAAACTCATGTGTGATCCTGCTTGCTGTTCTATTACATTCATCTCTGGCTCCCTGACCTTTGGCTTTTCTGAGTATCCAATCCGGTTCCTGAACTCTGGCTATGTTTTGACTATGCTTACTCTGTTTATCTTATTATTATTATTAGAGAGGAAGTAAAGCCTCCAGGAAAACAAATAAAAATACACCCTGCAAGACAAAGGCATAATGAGCTAGTATGCATTGCATACTAGCTCATTATGAATTACTTACCTGAGATCGAAGCCCCTCCAGCGGTCCTCATTCCCCTGCTACGTGGCCGCCATCTCTCCTAGCTGTTACTTTCGGATATCGAGGCTCTGCCGCTGTGATTGGCCGGAGCCGTGATGACACGTGGGTGCCGCAACTAACGTTAAGAAACGGCACACTCAGTGCGCTTGCGCGCCGTTGTCTACAGCATATGCACCGTAGACATCAGTGCCTTTCTTTTGCAAATATCTCGTGTAGGTTTAGGAGATATTTCTTGCACCTACAGGTAAGCCTTAACCCCCCTGCCGGTATCCCCGAGCGCGATTCGGGTTGGATTTTTCAGGCAAATATCGATATCCCCGAATCGCGCTCGGGGTGAATGCAGAGCCTGCAGCGCGCGCTGGCTTACCTTGGATCCAGGCTGGGTATACTGTACTTACCTTGTCCCTGGATCCAGCGATGCATCCCCGCTGTGTGAGCGAGTGGCGTCCTCCATTCGGCTCACACAGTGCCCGCGCGCCGCCGATCTCCGTTTCCTGCGACGTAACGGTGCACGGGGGCGGAGACCGGCGGCAAATTCAAAAAAGTAAACAAACGCATTACATACAGAATACTGTAATCTTATAGATTACAGTACTGTATGTAAAAAGTACACACCCCCCTTGTCCCTAGTGGTCTGCCCAGTGCCCTGCATGTTCTTTTACATAATAAAAACATTTTTTTTGTGCCTGCAAACTGTAGATTGTCCATAGCAACCAAAAGTGTCCCTTTATGTCAAAAGTGATTTTAGAGCAGCTAGAAAACAGCGATAATAAATTATAATCACTTGCAGAATTGAGCGATAGCGATTTGTGGGGAAATTCGTCATAAAAAAATAAAAGTAATGACAGCGACAATTCTGCAACTGAGCAAATTTCAGTGATTTTGATTTGATTACATTAGTGAATAATTTTTATTATAATTACATTATTATTTGTTATAATTATTTATAGTTATTTATTATATTATAATTTTATGATTTTGTGTTTCAAACTTTATCATACCCGGGATGTCTACTAGACTATGGTTTGGACAAATTTAAGTGAGTTATTCCTAAAAATTGCAGGCCTACAGTATAAAACGCAGAATTTCCATGCAAAAAAATTGTACCGCTTTTGGTACGTAATTCCAGACAGAATCATACCGCCAGGGAGGTTAATCTAGGCTTACCTGTAGGTAAAAGTGGTCTGTAAGGGTTTACAACTACTTTAAACATGTGAACAAGTGGAAATAAGGGGCGATGACTAATGATATATTTAACATATATTATGTAACATTAATGTGAAAGATATATGTGAAAATCGTGCCACAACAATATAACAGCAAATCAATATCAAAACAGTGAATACAACAAAAGTGCAATGGCGGTGGACAATGAATGTCTACCCAGAGTCCATAAATAAGATGTGCAATATTGTGCTGGAAAACAATAGCGATCTTATGGAGTGCTCCGTGTTAGATCTTCCAAATAATATATTCCACCTTCACCAAGCTTCCTGATGACGACAACAACGAAACGTACGTCGAGGCGGTACCTGGGCACGCACTACTAGCTTACTTCCGGTTTCCTGGTTCTCAAGCTGACGGCGGTGGAACGCACGCCGGCTTCACCAGCTTACCACACCATCTCTCTCCAATCCCTATATATCTACAGCCTCAGTGCCGGGATTACGGGAACCACTCCAAGTAAGAGGCCACTCGGCACTGTATTTTTAGTATTTTTACTCCAATAAAAAGTTTTACACTATGGAAGCTGTTTTTCTCCTTCTATGAAATCTGTTCGCAACTTGGTTTGCAATCAAGTTTCCCACGGGTAGCAGCTGATTCCTGAGCTCATTTGACCTTATTTTAATTAATAGGTCAACACCATCGGGTAAGGAGCCATCTATCCTCACTTGCGGTGGCACTTTGGTGAAGGTGGAATATATTATTTGGAAGATCTAACACGGAGCACTCCATAAGATCACTATTGTTTTATGTTACATAATATATGTTAAATATATCATTAGTCAGCGCCCCTTATTTCCACTTGTTCACATGTATAATCCAGCACTCTGTATTATTTAGGGAGCAGCTCTTAATCAATTGCACTGGTAATTTTCCCCCCCACTTTATTTTGGCGCAAGATTCCCCCAATTTTTTCTAACTACTTTAAACAAGTGTGATTTAACTGTACTTCTGTCTCGGTCTGATTCATGGTTTCTGACAGTAGGCAAAGGCCATGAATTCAGAAGATGCAGAATGAGATAGCAGCCCAAGATATATCTACTGAGCTGGAGAAGTTGATCACATTTGCCATCCTCATTGAATCCAGACTCAGAGAAAGACTCTCTTTTAAGGAGTGCTTGCAGGAGACTTCTGCACATTTGTCTCCGAGATTTGCAGTCCCACCCTTGCCTCCCTCACCTCCCACGCCTCCTGGTACCGAGTCACTGAGTGAAGGTGAACCCATGCACTTGGGCTTCACATGTCTTTCTGCGGATGAGAGAGCCTTTAGGAGGGGGGAGAGCTTGTGCCTTTATTGTGGCCAGGCCGGTGTCACGATCAGGCGTCGGGCTTGAAGGCCCATTGCTATAGCAGTTGCAGAGCAGGTATACAGGCAGTAGAGTAGTCCAGGAACAGGCCGAAGGTCAAACACGTTGGTTGCAGGTTGGGATCAGGCAATAGAGTAGTCCAGGAACAGGCCGAGGGTCAAACATGGGTGGTTGCAGGTTAGAATCAGGCAAAAGAGTAGTCCAGGAACAGGCCGAGGGTCAAACACGGGTGGTTGCAGGTACAAATGGCAGCAGAGCAGACAAATTGCAAGGCACTGGCTGGGAAGGCACAATAACCTGGCAAAGAGGAAGTGCTGAGACAAGGCTTATATAGTAAGTACATGGGAGGAACAAGGGGTTCAGGGTTTAAGGTAATCAAGACACAAGGCAGGGATGTCCAACGGATCAGATAGGTTTGTCCAGCAGATCAGACAGGGAGCTGTCCAGCATTCCTGATAGCTTAGTGGGAAAAGACAATGTCAGATACAGAAGAGGTCCCAGGTTCAAGCCCAGGTCCTGACAGCTGGTCACTTTTTAAAGTCTTGTCCTTCCCATCCTGGGAACGCCCGAACCTTGAGGTCCTGTCACGGACAGACCTTAGGTGGCGTTGTTTCATCTCCAGCTATCCAGAAGGATAATCCTCTGGTTTTGGTTTCCCTTTCTTGGGCTGAGTCATCCGTCGAGATACAGGCTTTAATGGACTCTGGGGCTGCAGGCCTGTTCATTGATGCTGCCTTTGTATCAAAAAACTAAATTCCCCTGCAGTTGCGTGACACTCCACTTTCTATTGGGGCTCTTGACGGAAGACCTCTACAGCCTGCCCATGCGACTCATGAGACTGTTCCATTGCCCATGGCCGTAGGGGCTCTTCACCATGAGATAATCCAATTCCAAGTTATTTCCTCACCTAAGTTTCCGCTGGTTATTGGTTATCTTTGGTTACAGAGGCACAATCCTTCTTTTGATTGCCTCCATGCTGAGGTTTTGTCCTGGTCGCCACAATACAGTAAGAGATGCTGCCAGAAGATAGCCATGGTCCTGTGCACCTCTTCACTTTCCTCCCTGCCAGAGGAGTACTGCGTTTTTAGTGATGTCTTTGACATGTAGGTCAAGCTGGTACTTTGCCTCCACACCGGTCGTATGATTGCACAATTGACCTTCAACCTGGTGCTATACCCCCTCGTGGCCGTGTTAACCCTTTGTCGGTCTTGGAGGATAAGGCCATGAAGGAGTATGTTGTAGACACACTTTCTCAAGGTTTCATACGCAAATCCTCGTCTCCTGCTGGTGTTGGTTTCTTCTTTGTGAAGAAGAGGACTGGTGAACCTAGACATTGTATAGATTATAGGGGTCTCAATCGTTTCACGATTAACCACTTCCTGCCCGGTCAATTGAAGATTGACGTCCGGGAAGTGTTTCTGAAATCCTGACTGGACGTCTAATGACGCCCTACAGGATTTCATGCCGCACGCCTGTGGGGGCGCGCAGCCCAGCAATCGGTGATGCGGGGTGTCAGTCTGACATCCTGCATCTCCGATCTCGGTAACGAGTCTCCGGCGGAGGCTCGTTACCACGTGATCAGCCGTGTCCAATCACGGCTGATCACCACGTAAACAGGAAGAGCCGTTGATGGCTCTTCCTCACTCGCATCTGACAGATGCAAGTAGAGGAGAGCCGATTGGCGTTTATCAGCGCAGCCCCCCCTCAGATGACCACACTAGACCACCAGGGAAGGGTAAAAAAAAAGAAGGGGCAAATAAAAAAAGGGGCAAAAAAAGTCAGTAAAAAAAAGGCCAGTAAAAAAAGATGCCAATCAGTGGGCACTGACTGGCAACATGGATCCATCAGTGCCACCCCTCAATGTCCATCAGTGCCACCCCACAGTATCCATCAGTGCCACCCCTCAGTACCAATCCATGCCCAGTGCCCACCTATCAGTGCCCATCTGTGCCACCCATAAGTACCCATCAGTGCCACCCATAAGTGCCGCCTATGAGTGCCCATCAGTGCCGCCTCTGAGTGCCCATCAGTGCTGCATACCAGCGCCGCCTATCAGTGCCAATCAGTGCCACCTCATCGGTGCCCATCAGTATTACCTCATCGGTGTCCATCAGTGCCACCTCATCGGTGCCCATCAGTGCCACCATATCAGTGCCCGTAATTGAAAGAGAAAACTTACTAATTTACAAATTAACAGAAAAAAATAAAAACATTTTTTTTTTTTTTAAATCAGTATTTTATTAGTTGTTGCGCAAAAAAAAAATCGCAGAGGTGATCAAATACCACTAAAAGAAAGCTCTATTTATGGGGAAAAAAAGATGCCAATTTTGTTTGGGTACAGTGTAGCATGACCGCGCAATTGTCATTCAGAGTGCGACAGCGCTGAAAGCTGAAAATTGGCTTGGGCGGGAAGGTGCGTAAGTGCCTGGTATGTCACAATGTAGAGTATAAGATTTCCTATCATCTGTGCCCAGTCTTGACCAGCGCTGAGTAATCCTCTTTTATTGTTCAGTGCAAATTAACAGAATTCCAGATAAAAACTTGCCAAATTATAAAGTCAGTTTCTCTGTTTTTGCTTTCAGTGACAGGTTATTTACATATCTAGCTTGGACATGTTTATCATATGCTATATTTTGTTTATCATAACATGAGGTGATCCAAAGTTCATTGTATATTACCAGGATGTGTTATGTGGGGGAGGGGTGGATTTCTCACTTTTTATACCTCATGTTATGATAAACATAACATAACATATGATAAACATGTCCAAGCTAGATATGTAAATAACCTGTCACTCAAAGCAAGAAGAGAGAAAACTGACATTTTATTTAGGCAGGTTTTTATCTGGAAGGCTGTTCATTTTCACTGAACATTAACCCCCTTAGCGGAAAACCCAAGCGTGACTCGGGGTGGATTTTCAATGCAAAAATCAGTAACCCCAAGTCATGCTCGGGGTGGATGTGCAGAGTTTGCAGCGCGTGCTGGCTTACCTTTTTACAGGCAGGGTACTGTACTTACCTTGTCCCTGGATCCAGCGATGCATCCGCGCTGTGTGAGCGAGTGGCGTCCTTCATTCGATTCACACAGTGCCCGCGCGCCGCCGATCTCCCTTCCCTGTGACGTTACGACGCACGGGGGCGGAGACCGGCGTAAAATTCAAAAATGTAAACAAACACATTACATACAGTATATTGTAATCTTATAGATTACAGTACTGTATGTAAAAAATGCACACCCCCCTTGTCCCTAGTGGTCTGCCCAGTGCCCTACATGTAATTTTATATAATAATAAAAAAATTGTGCCTGCAAACTGTAGATTGTCCATAGCAACCAAAAGTGTCCCTTTATGTCAAAAGTGATTTTATAGCAGCTAGAAAACAGCGATAATAAATTATAATCACTTGCAGAATTGAGCGATAGCGATTTGTGGGGAAATCTGTTATAAAAAAATAAAAGTAATGACAGCGACAATTCTGCAACTGAGCAAATTTCAGTGATTTTAATTTGATTACATTATTGAATAATTTTTATTATAATTACATTATCATTTGTTATAATTATTTATAGTTATTTATTATATTATAATTTTATAATTTTGTGTTTCAAACTTTATCATACCCGGGATGTCTACTAGACTCTGGTTTTGACAGATTTACAAGCCTACAGTATAAAATGCCAAATTTCCATGCAAAATAATTGTACCGCTTTTGGTACGTAATTCCAGACAGAATCATACCGCCAGGGAGGTTAAAAGAGGATTACTCAGATCTGGATTAACTCTGTGTGGCAAGACTAGGCACAGATGATAGAAAATCTTATACTCTACATTGTCACATACATTTTTATTTTTTTTTGGGTTTACATCCACTTTAACCACTTGCTTACTGGGCACATAAACCCCCCTTCGTGCCCAGGCGAAATTTCAGCTTGCGGCACTGCGGCACTTTAACTGACAATTGCGCGGTCGTGCGACATGGCACCTAAACAAAATTGGCGTCCTTTTTTTTCCCACAAATAGAGCTTTCTTTTGGTGGTATTTGATCGCCCGTGCGGTTTTTATATTTTGCGTTATAAACAAAAAAAGAGCAACAATTTAAAAATATATATATATATATTTTTTACTTGTTGCTATAATAAATATCCCAATTTTTTTTTTAAAAATAATATTTTTTTCTCAGTTATGGCCGATACGTATTCTTCTACATATTTTTGTAAAAAAAATCACAATAAGTGACTGCTTTGCGCAAAAGTTATAGCACCTACAAAATAGGGGACAGAATTATGATTTTTTTTTTATATTTTTTTTTCACTAGTAATGGCGGCGATCTGCGATTTTTATTTTGACTGCGATATTGCGGCGGACACATCGGACACTTTTGACACATTTTTGGCACCATTCACATTTATACAGCGACCAGTGCTATAAATATGCACCAATTACTGTATAAATGTGACTGGCATTGAAGGGGTTAACACTAGGGGGGTGAGGAAGGGGTTAAATGTATTGCCTGGGTGTGTTCTAACTGTGTGGGGGGAGGGGGGTGACTGGGGGAGGTGATCGATGCTGTCTCCCTATGTACAAGGTAACCAGCATCTGTCACCTCTCCCTGACAGGACGTGGAGCTCTGTGTTTACACACAGAGCTCCACGTCCCTGCTCTGTCACCGACGATCGCGTGTACCTGACGGACATCGCGGCCGCCGGGTACATGCATCGAATCCTCAGTGATGCGTCGGGACTGTTTTTCCCCGCCGAGCGCCACCCTGTGGCGCGCGCGGGGAGTTACAAGCAAATCACGTCCAAAGACGTGACCCCGGCGCCTCAGGTCCGCGCTGCTGACGTATTATGTCAATAGCGCGGACCCGAAGTGGTTAAAAATGCCTATCCAATTTCATTGATTACAGAGTTATTTGACCGCCTCAAGGGAGCAATGGTTTTCACAAAGTTTGATTTGAGAAGGGCATACAATCCCATCAGGATTAAGGAGGACGGCGAGTGGAAAATTGCATTTAATACCAGGTATCTCATAATGCTTTTTGGCCTTTTGTAACACTCCGGTAGTTATCCAGGAGTTCATTAACGATGTCTTCCGAGATTTGTTGCAGTTATGTGTGGTGGTTTATCTCGACGATATCCTCATATTTTCGAAGCCCCTGGAGAGCCACCACACGGATGTCTGTCGTGTGCTTCAGAAACTAAGAGAAAGCAATCTCTATTGTAAATTGGAGAAGTGCTAATTTCACTGTGAACAGGTTACATTTCTGGGTCATTCATTCCATGTCATTTCCACTGCTGGTTTTTTGATGGACCCAGAGAAACTTTCAGCAGTCCTACAGTGGCCTCGACCCTTGGGTTTATCTCCTCTGCAGAGTTTTCTTGGCTTTGCCAACTATTATCGGAAGTTTATTCGTAACTTCTCGTCTCTGGTCAAGCCCCTGACTGATATGACCAGAAAGGACGGTTACCCACAGAGTTGGTCTCCAGAATTCATTAAGGCTATTGAGAGTCTCAAGCCTGCCTTTGTTTCTGCTCCTGTGTTTGCACAGGATGAACCGGATCGCCCAGTTCTGCATTCCTCCGATTCTACAGACAGGGGAAAACCCTAGTTTTCTATCTGTCTGTGGATCGGATTGGGTGAACACGGACAGACGGTCCATGTTCATCCGATCCCCCCCATAGAGGAGAGCGAATAAAAGACAGGGCGATCCCTGCACATTGTGTGGGGACCGCCCTGTCATCCGCCGGCTCAGCGGGGATCAACAAAGCGATCCCCGCTGAGAAAGCGGAGGTTCACAGGGCGGATCATTACTAATCCGCCCCATGTCAAAGGGCCCTTATGGTTTCCGACACCTACCAACACTGTCCACTGCTCCAACCCCCCCCCCCCCCCCCCCAAAAAAAAAGCATTGTACATAATAAATAAAAACAAATTGAATAATTAAAATAAAATTATTAAAAATATAAAAACAACTAAAACATTTTGCCTTGAAGGGGGGGTGGGGTTGCGGGCACAAGTGCCACCTCTCTGAAATGAGTTTGTCATCTCCCTGAAATGAGTTTTTGCAGGTTGGGATGTCTGTATTTCATCTATTGTTGTCCTGTTTTACTCTGATGCCATTTAGTTTATCCGTCTGTCTTTTAGACCTCTTATTGTTTATAGGCAATGTAAAATTAGTTCTCTACAGCTAGCTCTGGTCATTACATTTCTTATCATCCTCTGATTTAGAGAGTGCTCAAATTAAAGCTCTAGACGGGTATTTTGAAATGCTGCCAACACAGGTGCATTCAATTTCTGTAATTTTTTTTGAATGCTTTTAACATTTTGGTCAGGAAAATAATTCACTTTAGCCAAGTATACATCCTACTTTGCATCTTAAACATGTTTCTTTATTCCTTGCCTTAAAATAAATGAAACATTAATTGGTTTGTTTGCATATGGCAATTACATATACAACAACATTCATAAAGGTGTCAGATGGAAATGTCAGCTAGATGGATGTGCTATAAAACTAAGGAGACAATTTTATGCTGAGTGCTGACTTACCTTTTAGAGATCAGTGATGCACAAAGGCCATAAATCTTTTGAAATGTTAATTAACAGAAGGATGCTAAACAAGCAGTGGCCGTTGGCAGCTTTACATATTAAAGAGGATGAAGTTATGTGATACACTGAATCCTGTTAAGTCAGACCAGATCTACTGGAAAATCATACATGTGTATGTCAGAAAAGGGCGACAGAGTTATTAGGATGAGGTTCGCTAAGGTGAAATTCCTCATTCCTGTTTTGATTTGGCAAACTAGATGAAAAATATTGTACAAGAACCAATATTTATATGTCAACAGTGTTGGATTTCTAAATATATGGTGGCATTGTCTAGTCAGGGCTGTTACAACAGCAAGGCTCTAATCTAAAACAGCACCATCATAATATGATTATTTCATTAGCTCTTGCTTAAAGCAGAACTTCAGTCATTTTGTTCATCTTTCCCTCTATTAAATCTCCTGCCCATGTTTGGATGGTAAAACATTTTTTTAATGCCAGTAAATACCTTGTACAGCTCACTTCCTGTTTCTTGACTGGTCATTAGCCTAGGCTTATGACATCATGCACAGCTCTCTCTCTCACACTCTTGTGAGAGTTTGCCAGAAAGGGAGAGGGAGGGACATGAGTCATTAAAGAGCCAATGAGAGTTGCAGGGCTGCAGAGCTGGAGGTGCAGTGCTACACTGTTTTTGCACATTTTTCTTCACACTTTATATCTAAGTTGTAGTGTTTAGCAGCAGGACCTTTTCTTAATTGTTTTATTAACATTATCTTTTTCACTATAAGCGCAAATTCCCCCCCCATCCCCCCTCTTTTCCTTTCTTTTACACAGAGCTGGAGATGTGCCTCTGTGTGTCTGTGTAAATCCAGGAAGTGAACAGGTAGCAGCTTCAGCTGACCACAGTTAAATTGGCTGCAGCATTTCTGCAGCATATTTGGCAAGTACAGAATCACAGTATATATAAAATATTATGCAAAGTGGTTTGGAGGGAAGCTTCAGAATGGCAAAGATGTTTTTATCACAAATTATGTGAGCAGGCTGCAGTTCCTCTTTAAGGCCTCATACACACAGGATCTTTTTACTGCCGCTTTTAGGGGTGCCGGGTGTTTTTTTTTTCCTGCTTCCAAACACCCCTCCATGTTAGCCTAAGTGTCCATGCACACATAGGGCCAGATTCAAGTAGATGGGCGAATCTTTATTTTGGAGTAACGTTTCTCATTTACGTTACTCCGCCGAAACTTTAGGAGCAAGTACTGTTATTCACATAGCACTTGCTCCTAAAGTTGCGGCGGCGTAGCAAAAATGAGCCCGCAGAATTCAAATTGGGCGGGTAGGGGGCGTGCATTATTTAAACTAGGCGCGATCCCACGGCGAACGTACTGCGCATGCGTCGACTGTCAGTGCGCATGCTCCAAATTCTGTCAGTGAACGTCAATGACGTCAATCCCCATTCACGGACGTTGATGACGATGACGACGGCCATACTTAAAATAGGGTACTCCACTAGGGGGCCATGTTTTTCTTTACGCCGCGTATCGCTTACGGAAACGTCGGAAAGTCACTGCTTCGGGCCCCGAGTACGATCGTGAATTGCCGATTCTCGCTGATTAACATATTCTCGGCATTAATCAGCGGGAACGCCCCGAGCGCCATTTTTTAAATTGCAGTTCCGATACGACGGCGAAATACAATTATGCCGCTCGTATGGGAACTCCAACCCGGCGTTTCTTGTTTTCTGCTTACAGAAAACAGAAACGCCGGCTCAAAGTGAGAGTTATGCTGGCGTATCACTGATACTCCAGCCTAACTCTACTTGAATCTGGCCCATAGACTTTTAGGAGCATTTAGTGTTAGGAAAAAAAACAGTTCATTTGAGAGCAGCAGCATTTTGGCAGAAAAAAAAACATTTGACACAAACACGTTTAGCGATTTAGCGTTAATTCATTTCAATGGGCAGAATAAATAATTATTCTGGCCAATGAAATAAACTAATGGCCAAGCTCTTGATGCCTGTCAGCATGCCTAGATGCTTGTAAATCATTATGCCGCGTACACACGACCGTTTTTCGGGTTGTAAAAAATTAGATTTTTTAAGGTCTAGAAAAAACAACATTTTTTCAACCCGATCGTTAAAACGGCGTTGCCTACACACGATCGTGAAAAAAAATTCTCTAGCAAAGCGCGGTGAGGTACAACACATACAACGGCACTATAAAGGGGAACTTCCATTTGGATGGCGCCACCCTTGGGGCTGCTTTTACTAATTTTGTGTTAGTAAAAGACAATTTGCGCTTTTCAGCCTGTTACAGCGTGATGAATGTGCTATCTCTATTACAAACGCTACCAGAACGAGCACTCCCGTCTCATAACTTGCTCCATGCACGTTTTTTTCACGTCGTTAAAGCCCACACACGACCATTTTTTACAAAGTTAAAAACGACAAAGTTAAAAACATTGTGAAAAATTAGAGCATGTTCTAAATTTTTAATGGCCATTTTTTACATCGTGAAAAATGCTCTGGAGCCCTCACACGATCATTTTTAATGACATAAAAAAAACGTAATTTTTTGCAACCCGAAAAATGGTCGTGTGTACGCGGCATTAGACACTTTTACAAGGGTTAAGCATTTTTTTCTGCAAAAACGCTGCTGCCACAGGAAAAGCTTCTTCGACTTTTCAAAACGTTCTATGTGCAGGAAGCCTATGAACGAATACATTGTGTTTGGCACAATTTCTTTTGTTAAAAAGAGTACAGTGATAAATTCTACAACATACAGTACCTAACGAAAGTGAGTACTCCCCTCACATTTTTGTAAATATTTTATTTTATCGTTTCATGTGACAACACTGAAGAAATTACACTTTGCTACAATGTAAAGTAGTGAGTTTAACTTCACAAGTTGCCACAAGTTGCCACTGGAGTCCTCTTCCACTCCTCCATGATGACATCATGGAGCTGGTGGATGTTGGAGACTTTGTGCTCCTCCACCTTCCATTTGAGGATGCCTCACAGATGCTCAATATGGTTTAGGTTTGCTTTACTGCGGCCCAGTCTCCAAAGGGAGGGGATCATGCTCTGCTTCAGTATGTCATAGTTAGGGTTGCCATCTGTCCGAGATTCACCCGGACCGTTTGGGTTTGGACTCATGCGTCTGGGTTTTAGACCGCCTAAAACCCAGAAATATTATTCATACCACACTATGGATTACCAGCACAGTTGCTGGCTGCAGTTGTCTAAGCTGAGAGTGTCTGTTACAGCCAGCACTAACAATCCCCCCCCCTCCGCACCACAGAAAGGAAAGAGGGCTTGATCTGCTTCTTTTCCTCCCACCCCGCCCCTCTGTGGCTAACCACACTCCAATCCCCAGCGCTGTGCTCCAGAAGTGTAAAGTGGGGCCCGGAAATTTAAAGTCCAGCAGTCTCAGCTACATCTGTATGAGAGATGCTGACTAGTGATGGACGAACATTCGACGGGACGGTTCGCGAATGCTAACGATCGCAAATGTCCATGAACCGCAAGTTCGCGGCGGGCCCCATTGACTTTAATGGCAGGCGAATACTAAAAACCTTCAGGTCATATTTGCAGCCACAAAATACTAACTAGCTGTGCACAAATAGCCGCAACATGGACACTGACCTACCAGAAGTATTAAGTGAAAAACCGGATACATTAGTAAGTGCTGGCCATTACAAGCCCCAAAAATTAGCCGACAGGCGTTCACCTGACAGCAAACAACTTTGTATTCTGTGGCTGGTGGTACATTAGGCATTCAACGGATACAGAAGTAAGTGTCGGCCATTACAGGCCCAAAAAATTAGCCCACAGCCACAGGCGTTCACCGGACAGCAAACAACTTTTGTATTCTGTGGCTGGTCGTACATTAGGCATTCAATGGATACTGAAGTAAATGTCGGCCATTACAGGCCCCAAAAATAAACCCATGACCACAGGCATTCACCGAGCAGAAAACAACTTTGTATTCTGTGGCTGGTGGTACATTAGGCATTCACTGGATACAGAATAAAGTGTCGGCCAGTACAGGCCCAAAAAATTATCCCACAGGCATTCACCAGAATTTGAATGAAACATGGTCTACTGGTCACATGTGTTGAACAGTGAAGAACACGGCTCTACACACGGCTCATCCCGCGGTCACGGTCCCGGAGCTTCGGACCAGGCCGTGGGTGTGCGCCTCGGCTGGCGCCCGCGACCCACGGCTGGGTACGAGCACAGCATGTACCTGTACGTGCATGTGCCCAGCCGTGCCATTCTGCCAACGTATATGTGCAGGAGGCGGTCCTTAAGTGGTTAAGAAAAGATGGCAACCCTAGTTACAGTACATGCTGACATTCATGGTTCCCTCAATGAACAGTAGCTCCCCAGTGACGGCAACACTCATGCAGTCCCAGACCATGACACTCCCAGCGCCATGCTTGACTGTAAGCAAGACACACTTGTCTTTGTGTTCCTTACCTGGTTGCTGCCACACACGCTTGACACCATCTGAACCAAATAAGTTTATCTTGGTTTCATCAGACCACAGGACATGGTTCCAGTAATCCATGCCTTAGTCTGCTTGTCTTCAGCAAACTGTTTGTAGTTTTTCTTGTGCATCATCTTTAGAAGATGCTTTCTTTTGGGTTGACAGCCATGCAGACCAATTTCATGCAGTGTGCAGCGTATGGTTTTAGCATGGACAGGCTGACCTTCAACCTTTGCAGCAATGCTGGCAGCACTCAAATGTCTATTTCCCAATGACAACCTCTCTGACGCTGAGCACATGTACTCAACTTCTTTGGTCGACCATGGCAAGGCCTGTTCTGTGTGGAACTTGTCCTGTTGAACCTCTGTATGGTCTTGACCACCATACTGCAGTTCAGTTTCAGAGTCTTGGCAATCTTCTTATAGCCTAGGTCAGTAATGACGAACCTTGGCACCCCAGATGTTTTGGAACTATATTTCCCATGATGCTTATGCACTCTACAGTGTAGTTGAGCATCATGGCAAATGTAGTTTCAAAATATCTGGGGTGCCAATGTTCGCCATCACAGGGCCTAGGTCACCTTTATGTAGAGCAACAAATCTTTTTTTCAGATCCCCATAGAGTTCTTTGTCATAAGGTGCCATGTTGAGTTTCCAGTGACCAGTATGAGAGAGTAAGGCCACGTAAACACGATCGGTCCAAACCGATGAAAACGGACTGAAGTTCAGTTTCATCGGTCCAAACCAACCATGTGTATGGCCCATCAGTCTTTTGTCCTTCAGTGCAAAGTTTTAAAACTTGCTTTAAAATCGGACTGATGGATGCCTGACCATCGCTCCAAACCGATGGTTACTACGCAAAAGCATCGGTTCAAAACCCACGCATGCTCAAAATCAAGTCGACGCATGCTTGGAAGCATTGAACTTCGTTTTTTTCAGCACGTCGTTGTGTTTTACGTCACCGTGTTCTGACACAATCGTTTTTTGTACTGATGGTGTGTACGCACATCAGACCATCAGTCTGTGAACCGATGAAAATGAACTTCAGTTTGTTTTCATCGGTTTGGACTGATCGTGTGTACGCGGCCTGAGAGCAATAACACACCTTCTCCTCATTCACACCTGAGACCTTATGACACTAAAAAGTCACCTGATATTGGGGAGGCAAAATAGGTAATTGGGTCCGATTTGGATATTTTTATGTTGCGCCCCATTACTTTCTGTAGAGGCATTACGCTAAAGTTAGTGGGGAATGCCATTTTCAGAACTGTCCTATGGGCAGCAGCTGGCACTAGAGGGGTTCTGGCAGACTCGTATTCCTCAGCAGCCAATCAGAGGGGTTGGTTCCCTCGCTAGGGCATGCTGGGGGAGGCTATATCTGGGGCAGCCGCCTTGGCTTCGGGGCCATTCTTCTCTTTATTTCTGCGGGGTCCAAGTACCAGGTGTGGCATCCACCTTCAGGGTGCGCGCATCCATGGTCCCCGCAGCCGTGGCCTACCTGGCTGAAGTTGCGCACCATGCAGAGCTTCATTCTGACATAGAGAGGGATCCCAGTAGCTGCTGGGTCCCAAACCTTTCCTAAGAGGATCCCAAGCTGGGAGCTGTATGGTGGGGGATCGGCTTGAGGAGAACCCAGAGGCAGGTGATCCAATAGGGCTTGAACGAACCAATGGGGATCTGGTGACTGGAAGATTGGCAGGTACACTTCATCTGTCAACCGGTGACCCTGACTAAATTCATTGGGAGGACTCGCTCATTCTAAATCATATTTATTCAAGTACTAGGCCTGTGGCAGGGGCCCGAGCCAGGCCTGTGGCAGAGGCCTGGTCCTCCCAGCGGTTGCAAGTGATGTTTCGGCTGCCAGACCTGTGGCAGGGGTCTGTCCAGGAGCACTTTACCCACTCTGACTGGAGTGTCGACGAACTGAGCTCATCATTGCTGAGAGCAGGATTTCTCTCTCTTCTTCATATCCAAGGCCTGATACTCAAGCTCTCTTTCTCTTTCTGCTCATTAACCTTTTCCTGTCCTGTACCATGTTGATGTTGGCCATGTTGGGCCTTGGAATAAGGCATTGAGGAAAACCCAACTAAAGACTGGACATTCGCTCTCTATCTCAACTCACAAGTATCACCCTAGACAGCTGCAAGGTAACTCAATACGCCGATCCCACTTATAACCAGCGGCTCCTACGGGGGTGAGCGCTACATTTACTTAGCGGTGTACTCAGTTTTGTTGCCAGCATTTAGACATTAATGGCTGTGTGTTGAGGGGACAGCAAATTGACACTGTTATACAAGCTGTACACTCACTACTTTACATTGTAGCAAAGTGTAATTTCTTCAGTGTTGTCACATGAAAAGATATATTAAAATATTTACAAAAATGTGAGGGGTGTACTCAATTTTGTGAGATACTGTATATAGCGGGGGTTAACAATGGAGGTGGAGATAAGCACTAGGATTGACACTATGGCCCGGATTCACGTAGCGCTTACGCCGACGTATCTACAGATACACCGCGTAAGTACAAATGTGCACCGTACGTATCTAACGCGTATTTCCCAGAAGCCTCTATGCGTTTCGCATATACGTATGCGTCATCCTGATGACGCATACGTATATGCGAAACGAGGCTTCTGGGAAATACGTAATTACGTCATGCATCACCTCCACGGCACTTCCACACGCTGAAGATCAAAACACCAAGGCGTGGAACGCACGCTGGCCGGGGGAACTTAATAGTAACGCTTGACAGACTGGTGCCAGTCAGAGAAGGGACATCTCAATGTGAATGCACATTTTATATGTTTTTTTTGAATAAACCTGCAAACCTTTTTATACATACTACACCATATGAGGCTTTTTTCTTTTTGAGCAAGGAGAGGAGTTGGGGGTTGGTGTATATCTAAGGCATTTTTTTATACATGTTGGTTTGACACGGAACGACTGAGGAGACACGAACCTGGTTATCATTACAGGCACTATACCTATCTTGATTTGGTGAGCGCATAATAGATAAGAGGTGGTGGTGACACTAAATTAAGGGTGAAAAGTCACGAATCATTGATTGATCTGCTTTGGGCAACAGCATTGGAATTTACATATTATTGGACTCTGTAATTTGTTTAGAATTTCTTTGGCACTGTATTACAGAATTACCCGGTTTTGAGCACACTGGTGATTCACTATATGATTTTAATATTAATTGGAGACTGCAAGTGTATTATTCATATTTATTTATTTAGTTATTGTTAAATTAGTATTTTTGCACAGTATCGGCGCAGTAGTATATGTGCCACATATACAAACCCATATTTTTTCACTATTTCACCTCTTGGAGGTGCTTATTGTAACTGCAGCAGATCACAAATTGGGAAAATTGTTAAAGTATTAACTAGCGCCGGTGACATGATACACACACATTTGTCTCTTTGCTTTGACAGCTGTTATATAGGCAAGGACGAGGCCACACGGTGAAGCAACCAAGTGACCCTGCCCCCTTCTGATATCATATGACATCCTCTTACACTTTCAGGTAACTTTGGAAAGCTCAGCCCCTTTATCCCTCATGGCAATGGTCTTGTCTTTGGTGGTGGTGGTAGACAAGGACGGGGAGGGGTGTTCCAGAGCTCCAATATTAGATTTTTCAAGATAATTTCTTAATAATGTTTTTGCAATTTCAAAGTGCACTTTTCAACAATGCATTATTTTTGCTATCATTGAAAACTGTACTATGCTACTTAATAAAGACTATATAATTACTTATTCACCCTGTGGTGCATGACAAGAACATACAAAATTTCAAATAACATAATGAACAATGACTTGCATAACCTTCCTTTCAAGTCTCTATTATGCACGGGATCATTAGAATATGTAGTGTAATTGTTAACGGATTAAAAATGTCTAAACTTGGGAAATTGAAGACATAATTATTTCTTTTCACACTTTTTTCTTACTCAAGGATATAAGGCTATTAATATGCTGAAAGGATTTCCTAAAGTATGTAATTCTTTGAATAAATTAGGTGAGTGTCCCTGGTTTGGGAAATCTGCAAATAAGATGCAGTTTTGGGACTTTATAACTGAGATATTTGGTAAGAGAAAGTTTCACAAAGGGACATTACACGATTTCCAGTCCAGAGGTCCATTATAAATATTGTATCAGACAAATTTATCCAGTTTATGTGCAGATGCTATTTAACATCAAAAAACAGCACATGAAAGTACATAATACATTTTTTTTCTTTGACCATTAGATAGGAATCTGTTATGATGGTTAATGTGTCTAAAGGAAAGGCCAGGTCATTATTCCAACTTGCATTAAGCAGTTCAAAGTTTGTTAGCCATCAGCAGTAGAAAATGTGCAAACCATGGCTTCTGAGGAGTACGGGATCTCCCTAGGGATCAAAGAAAAAACAGGACAGACAGTAAGAAAAAGGATAAAAAAGAAGCAAAAAGCCTCTACATCTCTAAAGTTTTAGGCTGTATCTAAGCTATAAACATGTTGAAGGGCAGAGATGGTCACTGTGCCATAAAGAAACAATTTGCATGTTTGTGTGTTAAAGTAAAAATTTACTTTATAAAAAAAACTTATATTTGCATACCCTGTATATAAATACTACATAAGGCATTTCATAGTTTAAAGAATATCTATGGTCAAATTATAAAATCATACATTCATTTCCACATTGTATTTTTATCTTTTTCTAGCCTACTCAATCTTAAACGATCATGGAGTTTGTACACTTACTTTGTGAAGATCCCCACACATTTACGTGAATTCTGTTACACATATTTACTATGCCGTATTAGAAGGCACTGCTGTGTCACAGAATTTACAGAGCCTACAGTACAGACATTTCTGGGTACCTTGGGATATGTAGTCCTTAGAAATTTAAAGTAAACAGCAGAGGGGAAGCTGCAAAGCATGCAGGGAATCCAGAAAGTTGTGGAAAGAGATGGGCAGCAGAAAATCAGAACTCACATGAAAGGGTTATTTTTTTCAAGTAAGCTTGAACTGTCAAAAATAATTTTAGTTTGTAATAGCAATTTAATAGCAATCTATTACAATGCTATTACACCTTATTAAACATATAGGGCCAGATTCAGGTAGACTTACGATGGCGTATCAGATACGCCGTCGTAACTCAGAATCTGCGCCGTCGTATCTTTAAGCGTATGCTCAAAGTCAGATACGCTTAAATGTTGCTAAGATACGACCGGAGTAAGTCTCCTACGCTGACGTATCTTAGCTGCCTAAGTGTATGCTGATTTACGCCTAGAATATGTAAATCAGCGAGATACGCCTATTCACGAACGTACGCCCGGCCGTCGCAGTAAAGATACACCATTTATGTAAGGCGTTTTCAGGCGTAAAGATAAAGCAACAAAAAGATGGTGCAGCCAATGTTAAGTATGGACGTCGGGACCGCGTCAAATTTTTCACGTTTCACGTCATTTGCCTAACTCGTCCGTAAATGGGGCTGGCCGTAAATTACCTTCACGTCGAAACCAATGAGTCTTAGCGGCGTGATTTGAAGCATGCGCACTGGGATACGTCCACGGACGGCACATGCGCCATTAGTAAAAAACTTAATTTACGTGGGGTCACACTTAATTTTAATAAAACACGCCCACATCAAACACATTTGAATTAGGCGGGCTTATGCCGGCCCATTTACGCTACGCCGCCGTAACTTAGGGAGCAATTGCTTTGTGAATACAGCACTTGCCTCTCTAATTTACGCTGGCGTAGCGTATCTAAAATACGCTACGCCTGCACAAATATACGCCGCTCTACTTGAATCTACCCCATAGACCAGCCCTCAAAATTTACACTCGCCTGCTCGCAAAATGCGAGTACATTTTGAGGTCAGGCGAGTGTGGGCTGCCTGGGAGCAGGGGGGGCGAGCAAGGAGAGGAGAGTCCCTGCTGCCGCTGCCGTTGCTGTTTCCGCCGCCGCCGCTGCCGCCGCCGTCTGGTCCCCTCCACACTATTGTATCCAACCTTTTCTGGGTAGGAGAGGAGCCGCCGCATTGTTCAAACTGCGGGGAACAGACAGCTTTCCATTCAATAGCTGCATTCTTCCCCGCCGACGCCGTGCACGTCATACAGCCCCTCCCCCCTTGTCCGGGAAACTTTGATAGACAGATCACCCATCCAATGGATGGGATGGGTGATCTGTCTATCAAAGTTTCCCGGAAAGGGGGGAGGGGCTGTATGACGCGCACGGCGTCGGCGGTGTGGGGGGGGAACTCTGGCTGCAATAGTGTGGGGGGGGGACTCTGGCTGCAATAGTGTGGGGGGGGGACTCTGGCTGCAATAGTGTGGGGGGGGACTCTGGCTGCAATAGTGTGGGGGGACTCTGGCTGCAATAGTGTGGGGGGGGACTCTGGCGGCAATAGTGTGGGGGGGACTCTGGCTGCAATAGTGTGGGGGGGACTCTGGCTGCAATAGTGTGGGGGGGGGGGACTCTGGCTGCAATAGTGTGGGGGGGGACTCTGGCTGCAATAATGTGGGGGGGGACTCTGGCTGCAATAGTGTGGGGGGGGGACTTCGGCTGCAATAGTGTGGGGGGGGACTCTGGCCGCAATAGTGTGGGGGGGACTCTGGCTGCAATAGTGTGGGGGGGGGACTCTGGCTGCAATAGTGTGGGGGGGGACTCTGGCTGCAATAGTGTGGGGGGGACTCTGGCTGCAATAGTGTGGGGGGGACTCTGGCTGCAATAGTGTGGGGGGGGGACTCTGGCTGCAATAGTGTGGGGGGGACTCTGGCTGCAATAGTGTGGGGGGGGGACTCTGGCTGCAATAGTGTGGGGGGGGACTCTGGCTGCAATAGTGTGGGGGGGGGACTCTGGCCGCAATAGTGTGGGGGGGGACTCTGGCTGCAATAGTGTGGGGGGGGGACTCTGGCTGCAATAGTGTGGGGGGGACTCTGGCTGCAATAGTGTGGGGGGGACTCTGGCTGCAATAGTGTGGGGGGGACTCTGGCTGCAATAGTGTGGGGGGGGGGACTCTGGCTGCAATAGTGTGGGGGGGACTCTGGCTGCAATAGTGTGGGGGGGGACTCTGGCTGCAATAGCGTGGGGGGGACTCTGGCTGCAATAGCGTGGGGGGGGACTCTGGCTGCAATAGTGTGGGGGGGACTCTGGCTGCAATAGTGTGGGGGGGGACTCTGGCTGCAATAGTGTGGGGGGGGATTCTGGCTGCAATAGTGTGGGGGGGGGATTCTGGCTGCAAAGTGGGGGACATTTTGCTGCCCTGGGGACACGTGCTGCATTGGTAGACATGGGCAGGCTGTATTTTTGGGCACGGATGAAGTTGTTGTATAAACACTTAAGTGTCATTTAAATTTCATGAGATTTATGAGGGCATGTCTAGGGGCGGGGTTAGGGGCGGGGCATGGTAGGGGTTGGGCGGGGCAACTGGTGGCGAGTACACCTTGAGGCCTGGCTAGTAGCTCAGGACTTGAAATTTTGAGCCCTGTCATAGACTTTATTTATGTGTTTGGAATAAATTGGCTAGTTTCAAGACAGTACCCAAGCAGTTAAATAGGCAGCAAATTAAAAGAGTTTTGCAGCTGGCGTTTTTTTTTTAGCATCGGGGATACATCAGGGATACGGTAGTTACAATGGTGGAGTTGGCAGTGTTGCCCTGTGTGCACTTTAGTGACAGTCTGGCCACATCTACCCCTTCTCTTCAATGGCCTCAAAACCACCACATCCAAACAAGCACATCCAATCCTATAACATGTCCCAGGCACAATACTGTCACATTTTTTTGCATCTGGTATGCCTGGGGAACAGGAGCCACACTAGGTAAAGACTCTGAATGCTCTCCAGGGACAGGCAGGCAAAAGTGGATAAACCAACACCAGCTTGTAGAAGGCCAGGTTATGTGTGATAATTGTGCCAATCTGCTGGATGCTTTTTGTTTAGTAATGTTCACACACACACACAAACCTTGCTTGGCAAATGCCCTGAACATGGTGGCTTACATATTCTTGGTTATAGGACCCTTACAGGATGTCCTAAGGTAAGCCCGGAGAGTGTGTGTCCACTTTAGGTGGTCATAGACACCATGGGCCAGATTCAGAAAGACTCACACCGGCGTATATCGATATGCACCGCGTAAGTATAAAGATGCGCCGTCGTATCTATGCGTTGTACCCACAAAACTAGATACGCCTGAAAACGGGCTTCTTCCGACCGACTTAACTTTCCTACGCCGGCGTATCTTAGGCGCATATTTACGATTGGCGCATCTGGCGCGCCCATTGATTTCCCATTCAAATATGCAAATGAGGGAGATATGCCGATTCGCAAACGTATTAGCACTAGACGCTGGCTACGTGCGCCGCGCGTAAGTCGTACGTCCGGCGCAAAGTTATTCCTACAAATAGCTGGTTTATCTTTACACCTGACGGGCACAGGTCAGCTGGAGAGCAGCTACAGCAGCACCGTTACCGATAAAAATAGCAAGCTGAGCAACCCCACTTGCAGGACAACACATCTGTCTGCCAACATGCCAGGGGCAGCCGTGGTCCTAGCACTACTAATGAGTCCACCGGTACGGAGGAGGAGGGCAAGTGAGAGGATATACCGCACGCGCATTAGCCTCTTTGGCATGGGTGATGAGGAGGTGTATCGCATCTTCAAATTCAGCCCTGATGCAATCCTGGAAA
Organism: Rana kukunoris; assembly: GCA_029574335.1. NCBI lineage: Eukaryota > Metazoa > Chordata > Amphibia > Anura > Ranidae > Rana > Rana kukunoris. Next base: position 252,932,521 of record CM056050.1, on the reverse strand, counting down.
TAACCACAGCCCTAAAAGATGACATCACCAGCAAGACACACCGCTCACATGCAGTGCAGCCACTGGTCAAGGTACTGGCAACACTGCATTTCCTTGCCAGTGGATCATTCCAGCGTACAAGTGGAGTTGTGGCTGGGATGTCACAATCCACCATGAGCAGATGTGTGCACCAGGTTGTCCCGGCAATCCTCAGATGCATGTCCCACCACATCATCAGGCCCACCACTGAGGACCTGCGGCAGAAGGCAATGCAGGATTTCTACAGCATTGCAGGATTCCCACGCACCATCGGAGCCATTGATTGCACACATGTGGCACTACAGCCCCCCCGTGCCACAGAGCACATATATCGCAATCGGAAGAACTGGCATTCCATCAACGTACAGGTGATAGCCGATGCCCATTGCCTCATATGGCACGTCCGTGCCAAACACCCCGGGTCCAGCCACGACAGCTACATATACCGTCAAAGCCCCATCCCAGCAGAATTTGAACAGAACGTGTACAGGGACAGCTGGTTGGTTGGTGAGTGACATGGGAGTCAGGCATGACTGTCCGACCCCATGATGCAGACATCACGAGTGGTACATGCATGGCTAACATCCTCCTGTCTTTTCCCTTCCAGGTGACTCGGCATATGCACTTGGACCCCATCTCATGACTCCATACCGGAATCCCCAAACCAGATGAGAGAGAAAATACAATGAAGCACACATAAGTACCCGGGCAGTGGTGGAACAAATATTTGGCCTCCTGAAGTCCCGTTTCCGATGCCTGGATAAGTCCGGGGGGACCCTGTTGTATTCCCCTACCTTTGTGTGTCAGATCATCGGTGCATGTTGCATGCTGCACAACTACACCATAAGAAAGGGCCTGCAAATTGACATACGTGATGACCTGACCCCCGACCCACACAGTCCCCACCTGCCAGAGGCAACCCTGTGTGCTGAGGGAACAACAAACAAACACATTGATCACACATACAATGCACGCATGCACACCACTGAGGTCCCTATATCACACACACCAGATCCACTTCACATTGGATTAGCCCAGTGTTTCTCAACTCCAGTCCTCAAGGCCCCCCCAACAGGTCAGGTTTTCAGGATTTCTATTATTTTGCACTGGTAATTTGATCAGTTTCACTGCCTTAGTAATTCCCACAGCCTTTTCATCTGAGGGAAATCCTGAAAACATGACCTGTTGGGGGGGCTTGAGGACTGGAATTGAGAAACACTGTATTAGCCCAAGTCCAACATGCAGGACTTGGGAGCAGCAACGCCAGCATCAAGGCCCCAATGATGTTGCTGTCCATTCATACTACATTCACATGGGGATAACTTCTCCCCAACTACCGAGGGTGACACCCCTTACTGGCAGGAGTGCCACCCCACATTCACACACCATTCACACAGTAGCCTTCACTACTGACCGTGTGCAGTTTGTAAAAAAATAAAAAAAAATAACCTGAGCATAAAATCATAAAAAAGGCTCATAACCTGAGCATAAAATCATAAAAAACGCTCATAACCTGAGCCGAGACAAAAAATGTAAAAAAAGAGCCCAAAAAAATCCCATCATTTGGCCTGACGGGGGCTCCTTCTGGTGGGCCCTCTCTGGCTCCTCAGCTGCCTGGAGGGAGCCTCGGGTGGGGGGGTGGGGCATCTAGAGGTGGCTCATCCCCGGGTGGGCCACTCCTGGCAGGTGTGGGCTGCATGCCCTCCAAGGCCACGGATATCTGGCTGAGGAATGAATTGGTCTGGGCCTGCATCCTCAGCTGCCGGGTCACATGATACTGCTGGGCCCGCTGCCTCTGCCTCCCCTGTTCCCGGATGGCAGCTGTGTTCGCCTGGATGGCTGCAGTAAGGTGCCGAACATCAGCCTGCACCTCCCCCAGGCTGGTCACCACTGCAGTGCAGTTGCAGCTGACGTCCTGCACGGCCTCTGTCATCTGGGCCACGGAGGCCAGGCTGGCAGTCACACGGTCCAGGTACCCAGCTATCTCCCCCATCTGCTGGGTCTGCCTGGCATGGTCCCTTGCCATTTGGTCATGGACCACGTCAGACACCCCCCTGGTCTTACGGGTCGCCTTCCTGGGGCCAGGAGATGGTAGTCCCCGGGGGGATGGAGTCGCCCTTGAGGGGCTTCCCCTGATGGGGGAGGGGATATGAGAGGGCCCTGCCGAAGGGGAGGACTCCTCCAAAAATAATAAGACCTCCTGCTCCGACACGACCGGCTCCTCCTTAACCACCTCAGCAGGTGAGGTGTGGGCACTCCCCTCCACCCCGGTGTGTCTTCAGTGCCCAGGGGGTCGGGCTCAGGATGCAGTTGGGGGGATGGGGTGGAATTGCCGCCGGCAGATGATGGCCCAGCTCCGTCATCTGTGGATGACACAAAGCATACACATGTTGGTGGTACCACACACTTGGCACATGTCCCCTCCCCCCCACATGCAACACACCAAATAGGGGAAAAAAATCACTTACCTGTCCTGGAGCCTTCCTCCACTGAATCAAACCCCTCTACGCCCTCCAACTGCTCCCTCTCCAGACAGTGGGCGACCATCTCCTCCTCTGGGGTCAAGCTGACCGCACATGGGGGTCCACCCCCCGTGCCCCTCTCATGCCTCCTGATGGCGGCCACCTTGTTCCGGACTTTGCTCCTGAACACACACTGCATGGTGTAATGGGTCCGACACTGGAGAAACAGCAGTAGTAGGAAAAGAAGATCACTTTACAGTCTCATAGGTATAGGCAGAAAGAGGCAGAGGAGAAGTAAAATAAGCAGGAGGAGTGATGTGCTTCTGGAAATGAGGAATCAGGTTGTGGAGCTGGCCTGAGGAAGGTTGGTTTTGCTGGATGTGAAATGTAGATAATTTGTGGCAGGTGAAAAAACATGAACCTTTTCAACCCCTTTAATAGGAAAAGACTGTCTGCTCTCCCAAGAGGTACTGTCTTGGTCTTTGTGCACAGCACATCAACGCACACTTCTTGCGACAAAGGTGTACTCCTATTTGCCATAGCTGCCATTACATTTTTTTAATATGGTGGTATTATTCCACTGTGCTGGTGGCATAGCTTTGGGGGACAAACCAAAGGGCATAAACTAGCCCCCCTCAGACAAGATTGTTTTTTTGTTTTTTGTTTTCAGAAAGATATACCTTTCAGTGTGTGTGACAGTAACATTTCAGTTTTTATGTGGCTGCTGTAAAACATGAACATGAAAAAAAAAGGGCAGCAGACAAAGGGCATCTTTTCTTGTGCCAGGACCAAGCCCCCCTCACACAAGATGGCTTGGTCCTGTCTAGGGATGAGCCAAACATCCCCGCATTCGGTTCGCACCAGGACGTTCGAACGGACCGAACGTACGCGCAAACATTTAGAACCCCATTGAAGTCTATGGGACTCGAACGTTCGAATTCAAAAGTGCTAATTTTAAAGCCCAATATTCAAGTTATTGTCGGAAAACGTTTTTGAGAACCCGGGTCTTGCCCCAGGGAACATGTATCAATGGAAAAAAAAAGTTTTAAAAACATTTTTTTCTGGAGCAGCGATTTTAATGATGCTTAAAGTGAGAAAAAAAAGCAAAATTCCTTCAAATATTGTACCTGCTGGGAGTCTATAGTATGCCTGTGAGGTGGCACGTGTTTAGAACTAGCCCTGCACAAAATGAGATTACTATAAGAAAAAAGTAATTTAAGACTGCTTGCGGCTTTAATGTAATGTTTTGTCCCTGGCCCTGCAACATGGATAAAATCACTGAAAAAAATAGCATGGGTTTCCCCACCACCACTCCCCCCAGGTCATTAGAACACCCATTGACCCTATATACTTTGAACAGCAGTATACAGCAGTATACAGGCGGTGCAAACAAGACAAGGACTGTAGGTTTGTTATGTAGAATCTGAACCATGTCATACTTTGCTGCTGCATATTGCACAATTTCCTAAAGAGACCCTCAACAAACTACATGACACTTGTTCCTGATGAGGCCATTGATGTTCCAGTGGTGGCCGTGAGCCTGTCCATACAGACTTGGCCCCCCAAAGCGCACGTGCTGTGTGGCAACAATATGTTGATTATTTAAGGGGTGGGGGGGGGGGGCATTACAATGCCAGATCTTGGCTAAATAAATTATTTTTTGGGGAAAGAAAAATTCTAGAAAAAAGGGGGGTTGCCATCCGGGGGCCCCCTTTGAACAAATTCTGTGAAAAACTCCTGTTCTCTGAAGGCCTCCATTATTTCTGCAAGTCAAAATTAAGCAAAAAAAGCTAATGTCAGTCAAGCCTTTTACTACTAAGCTTTCTCCCCATATCTAACCCACAAACTCATCCACTAATCATAAAGTCCAAAATCAAGTTACCGGTACGTATCGTCGTACTACACGATCGTTTCTTCCGACTTCTTCTACAGACTGTGAACAACGTTCTCACTCACGCAATATCCTTATACACTGCGCATGCGAGAAGCTCCGCACGTTTCCACGCCCCTGACGATCGTTCTAGTAATTGCCATGCCCCTTTTCAGTCGGTCAATGCAAGACGGTGAAGACACCATGGAGGACACACAGTAAGCTGCAACCTCAAGGCAGGAGAGAGGCCATGCGGTAGCACACACCAGGATCAGGAGGTACAAAGTCACCAACATGTCCTTTGATGAGATGGTCGAGATCGTGGCAATCCTAAGGAGGCAGGACTATGATTGCAAAAATGGCTCTTACAAGAACCCAAAGAAAGTGAAGGCCCAGATCATGGAGAATGTGCAGAGGACTATCCATCAGAAATTCGGGGTGCAGAGGTCAAGGGAACAGTTGCGTAAAAGGTGGTCTGACCTTAAATTAAGAGAGCCGGAGCAGAAGGAGAGGATTCGAAAAGTCATCAGAAGAAGTAAGTAATTTTCATGTGTACTCTGATTATATTTGTTTTTATTATTTTGGGGCATGTGCTTTTTCTTTCAGGTTGTATATACAGTATACAGTTCAAGAATACATGTCTCAAGCTTCATGTTTGTGGGCATAATAATTGGTCCTTCATTCTATTTATGATCTTTTTATGTGAGACCAATTTTTTATTTAATGTAGATATGTTGTAAACTTGATTTAAATAATCCAACTTAAGTCAATATACAGTGAAAGGAGAGTATGCTCAGCAGTTGGTAACACATATGGACTCAGTAGCACGAGTGTTGGCATGGCCGATCCGCCCTATAGGCTCACTATGCAAGCTGCTTAGGGCGCCGCAAAGCTGCGAAGGGCCCCCCAAATTACTAGAGGCCCCGTTTGGTAAGAAGTCATTTTCGCCCCCTCACACCGCTTCTTAACTCGTTGGCTGCGTGGGAGAAGAGGTCGTAGATGTAATGACAACGCTGGCCGCTAGGTGGCCATAACGTTGTTTTCTCATTTGCCTATGCAAATGAGCCTAACACGCCGATCCCCGAACGATTTTTCGTCGCCCCGTCGAAGTTTATGTCGTTTCCGTAAGGTTTGCGCCGCGTAAAGATAAAGCAGCCCGAAGGTGGCGCATCCTATGTTAAGTATTGCCGTCGTTCCCGCAACGCCATTTGAAAATGTTTGCGTCGTTTGCGTAAGACGTCCGTGAATGGGGCTGGACGCCATTAGCGTACACGTCTAAAACACTGACGTCCTTGCGACGTCATTTTGCGCGATGCACGTCGGGAAGTTTTTGGGACGGCACATGCGCAGTACGTTCGGCGCATGAACGCGCCTAATTTAAATGCTCTACGCCCCCTACTCGGCTCATTTGAATTACGCGGGCTTGCGCCGGGGGATTTTCGTTACGCCACCGCAACTTTACAGGTAAGTGCTTTGAGAATAAAGCACTTGCTCTAGTACGTTGCGGCGGCGTAGTGTAAATGCCTAACGCTACGCTGCCGGGGATTCTTTGAGAATCTGGCCCTTGTGGTGTTTTTCCATGTAGGAAACTTGGCCAAAGATAGAGAAATGTTGCAGCTTTGGTAATGGATAAAATCCTGTGTTAAGCTTAGAAGGATTGTAAAAACAGACAATTGTACCACACGTTATAAAAAGAATGATTGATATTCCTCTTTCAGACCTCAAATCTTTTTGATTCATGTATCGCTTTTTTACAATCTCATAGGACGCAATCAAGCTGCAGGAGTGGAGCAGACAAACCCCACACAGACCCAAGCCCCACCCCCGCCGGATGTGCAGGAAGTGGAAAATGCCACCACATCAGGTCAGTGTCATACAGCACAGCTTCACGTAATAGATGTAGGCCTGCATAATTCCAATACATGGTTTGTTTCCAAATTTCAGGAGGTATTCGTGCTGTTGGGGGCGGATTGGACACCTACAGCGCCCAGGTCTTAATTGGGGAGGTGTTGTCCTGCAGGTCTGAAATTGAGGACATAAACATCTGCTTAGGGCAGATGAAAAAGAAAACAGAAGTGGTGGAGTGAAAACTAAAGAATTTAATGGATGTTCTGGGGATGGTTTAAAAAAACGAAAAAAAGTTTTAAAGTTTTTCTTTTTTTTCTCTGTATGTTTTTTTTTTTTTTTTCAAAGTGTAATCTCTATTTTTCTGGCTAAAACGCATGAACAATGACAACTGCTAAAAAGTTGGTCATTGTGCATGCGTTTTAACCAGATATTTGTTAATTTTGTTATTGTCAAAGAAAATACACCAAAAAAAAGATATATAAGTAAAAAAAAAAAAAAAATTGATGTAGGCAAATATTTCAAATAAAAAAATATATTTCTTGACAATAAAAAAATAAAAAATAAATAAATAAAGAATTTCTATTAATATATTTTTGGAAAAAAAATGCCCCTTTTTTGTGTGAAACAATAAATATTTTTGGATACTCAACAATGTGTGGCTTATTATTATATCAATGCTGCCTAAAAGAACACATCTAGATTTGTGGTGTTTACATTGACAATGATGAGTATTTAGTACAGGAAAATAAACATGATACTATGATAACGTAGGAGAAAGCTAGAATAAGCTCAAATTAGAAAAAAATCAAACAAAGAAAAATACTAGAACAGGGTAAGAAAAATTGGGCCTTAGACACTGGTGGCGGTGCCACAACACTGCAACCCCTCACAGATAATGTAGTTGGAGCGCAGCAAAGAGCCACATGCAAAGTATTGCATCAAAAATTGTTATTACACGCCCCTGTTAAACAGGGGCAGAAAAATTGGGCCTTAGACACTGGTGGCGGTGCCACAACACTGCAGCCCCTCACAGATAATGTAATTAGAGCGCAGCAAAGAGCCACATGCAAAGTATTGCATCAAAAATTGTTATTACACGCCCTTGTTAAACAGGGGCAGAAAAATTGGGCCTTAGACACTGGTGGCGGTGCCACAACACTGCAAACCCTCACAGATACTCTAGTTGGAGCGCATTAATAAGCCCTGCTGCAAAGTATTTTATCAAAAATTGTTATTACACGCCCCTGGTAAACAGGGGCAGAAAAATTGGGCCTTAGGCACTGGTGGCGGTGCCACAACACTGCAACCCCTCACAGATAATGTAATTGGACCGCAGCAAAGAGCCACATGCAAAGAATTGCATAAAAATCATTTTTATATGCCCCTGGTAAACAGGGGCAGAAAAATTGGTCCTTAGGCACTGGTGGCGGTGCCCAGAACCAACAATGTTCTTACTAGCTATCAGCAAGATGATTGAGGAGGAAAAGGATATTCAGTCAGCAGCAAAACAGACCAGTCACTCAGCATCAGCATAGGCAGTCTCCAAGGGATCTGACATTTCAAAAAAAATATTCAGTTACATCAGCATCAGGTGCTTGGTACCTGGTTTTGATCCAAACCTGATTCATTTTTATGAAGGTCAGTCGATCGACGGAGTCGGTGGAGAGGCGCACCCTGTGATCAGTCACAAAGCCTCCAGCGGCACTGAATGTACGTTCTGAAAGAATGCTGGATGCAGCACAAGCCAGTAGCTCAATTGCGTACTGTGCAAGCTCTGGCCAGTGATCCATCCTCAAGACCCAGTAAGCCAGAGGATTTTCGGTGGGGAAGGTGTCCAAGTCTGATCTTGCCCCTAGTTATTCCCGCACAATGTAAACTAGACGCTGGCGATGGTTGCTGGCACTAGTCATACCTTGGGGTTGCGGACTAAAAAATTGTCTGAACGCATTGGTCAGAGGGCCACCTTCTCCACCGCTCCTTCTGTGACTCACCTAAGCCTCAGCAACACGTTGTCCAGGACCAGGATTTGGCAATCCCCCAGGTTCTGGGAACGCGTTCCACAGACCTTTCTGCAAGGCCTCCCGAAGAAGTTTAATCTTCTGCTCCCTCTGCGATGGCAAGATAGTTCTGCAACCTTACTCTTGTAACGTGGATCGAGGAGAGTTGCCAGCCAGTAATGATCCCTCTCCTTGTTACCACAAATACAAGGATTTGTATTACGCAGGCTTTGCAGGATCAGGGAGGCCATGCAGCGTAGGTTTGCTGAGGCATTCGGGGCACAGTCCTCTGGGTCACTGAGGATGACAGGATCCGCAGCCACCTCATCCCAGCCACGTAAAAGTCCATGGGTTCCTTGGGACTGTAAGTGATCCCTTGAAGACTGCTGCTGCTGATGCTGAGTGCTAGGCTCCACCTCCATGCTGCTGATACAATCCTCCTTCTCCTCCTCGTCCTCTTACTGTGTGCTAGGCGGGCAAGCAGGACCACTGTCTGGATAAAGGGGGCCTTGAGAGGTAAGGAAGTCCTCCTCTTCCTCCCTCTGTTCTGCCTCAAGGGCCCTGTCCATTATTCCACGTAGCGTGTGCTCCAACATGTGAATAAGAGGGACAGTTTTACTGATGCATGCACTGTCACTGCTCACCATCCTTATGGCCTCCTCAAATGGTAAAAGGACAGTGAATGCATCCCTAATTAAGGCCCACTGATGTGGGGAAAAAAACCCAAGCTCCCCTGCCCCAGTTCTGCTGCCATATTGGCACAGGTACTCATTGATGGCCCTCTGCTGCATGTGCAGCTGCTGCAGCATTGCCAATGTAGAGTTCAATCTGGTGGACATGTCACAGATTAGGCGGTTCTTGGGCAGATTGTATTCCCTTTGGAGGTCTGTCAGCCGAGCAGTGGCATTATATGACCTTCGGAAATGCACACAGACTTTCCTGGCCTGCTTCAGGACATCCTGTAAGCCCGGGTACCTGCCCAAGAACCGCTGCACCACCAAATTCAGAACATGAACAAAACAGGGCACATGGGTCAGCTGTCCCTGTCGCAGGGCAGAGAGGAGGTTGGTGCCATTGTCGCTAACCACCATTCCTGGCTTAAGCTGGCGTGGCGTCAACCACCTCTGAGCCTGCCCCTGCAGAGCTGACAGAATCTCTTCCCCAGTGTGGCTCCTGTCTCCCAAGCACACCAGCTCTAGCACCGCATGGCATCTCTTTGCCTGCATTCCTGCGTAGCCCCTCGTACGCCTACGGAGCACGGCTGGTTCCGAGGACACATCAGCACAGGAAGAGGCCACAGAGGAAGAAGAAGAGGAGGGGTGGAGGAGAGAGGTGTGTCACAACCAGTTGTAGTGTTTTGGAGGCATGGTGGCGGAACAACCTCCAACACTATTGTACCTTGCCCTGTGTCCTTCCCAGATGCCAGCAGAGTCACCCCATGTGCCGTGAAAGAGAGGTAACGTCCCTGTCCATGCCTGCTGGACCATGAGTCAGCAGTAATATGCACCTTACCACTAACCGCCCTGTCCAGCGAGGCATGGACATTGCCTTCCACATGCCGGTAGAGAGATGGAATCGCCTTCAGTGAGAAAAAGTGGCATTTGGGAACTTGCCACTGAGGTACCGCACTTTCCACAAACTTACGGAAGGGGGCAGAATCTACCAACTGAAAAGGCAGCAGTTGAAGTGCTAGCAATTTCGCTAAGCTAACATTCAACCGCTGGGCATGTGGATGGCTGGGAGAGTACTTCTTTCGGCGCTGCAGCAGCTGGGGCAGGGAAATTTGTCTGGTACCATCAGTAGATTGCCTGCATGTACTACTAGGTTGTGATACACCTAATTCTACACCTTCAGTCCTATCAGTGCAGGCTTCAGAGAGGACTGAGGGTCTAGTGGGGTTGGAGATCCCAGCTGATAAGGGGCAAGGGGAGGTCCACTTTGTTCTTTGGTGTGGGTCTTTTAGGTATGCTTGCCAATGAACTGCATGGCAGGTCGACATATGTCTGGTCAAGCATGTGGTGCCCAATCAGGTGATGTTTTGGCCACGCGAGATACGCTTGAGACATATGTTGCAAATAGCAACGGTGCGATCTGATGCACATGTCTCAAAAAAGGCCCACACCAAAGAACTGTTGCAGTAACGCTGAGACACAGCAGCGCCCTGCACAGGCGTAGCTCTGCGATGTAATGCACTTGGTGTGCTGCCCTTAAGCTGTCCCCTGGAGGGCATTCTGCCTCTTTGGAGATGCGCCTGTGCCTCCTCCTCCTCCTCCTCCTCTCTCCTATTGGGCACCCACGTACAGTCAGTGACTTCATCATCCCCTCCCTCCTCATCACTGTCGAAAACCTGGCAGTATGCTCCAGCTGGGGGAACATGACTGCCAGATTGCTGTCCCTCTTGGTCACCCCCTCTCTCTGGGCTCACATTACTGCCTTCCTCTATCTTTGTTCCATCATCGGAGCCTTTAAAACACTGTGCATCTTCATGCAGCATGTACCCAACACTGTGTTGAAACAGTTCGGGGAACTCCTCAGGAGGAAATGGTGGGACTAGGGAAGTATGTGTGATGCCATTGTGCAGAGGGAAGAGGACGCCTTGGCAGCCGCTTTGCCAGACAAAGTAAGCTTAGCCTGGGTGAGAGAGGATGAGGAGGATGAGGACGGCTTGGTCATCCACTCTACTAATTTGTCTGCATGTTGAGGCTCAACACGGCCAGCTCCCGAAAAGAAGGACGAGCGTGTCCAACGACCACGTGCTGAAGAGGATGCACCGTGTCCACCACCAGCACTGTTGCCTCTAGATGCAGAGCCTGCTTGCCCTCGTGACTCTCTGCCTCTCTTGGTTGTCCTTCCAGACATTATAATGGCCTGAAGAGGACAAAATCAGTACACACACCTCGTAGCTTTAGGTGCAAACTGCAGAGGACACGTGCAGTAAACACCAAGTACATCTAGGTGCAATCTATACGACACAAGTGCAGTAAACACCAAGTATGTTTAGGTGCAAACTATACTGCCCAAGTGCAGTAAACACCAAGTATGTTTAGGTGCAGACTATACAGCACAAGTGCAGTAAACTCCAAGTAGGTTTAAGTGCAAACTATACGGCCCAAGTGCAGTAAACATCAAGTATGTTTAGGTGCAAACTATACAGCACAAGTGCAGTAAACACCAAGTATGTTTAGGTGCAAACTATACGGCCCAAGTGCAGTAAACACCAAGTATGTTTAGGTGCAAACTATACGGCCCAAGTGCAGTAAACACCAAGTACGTTTAGGTGCAAACTATATGACCCAAGTGCAGTAAACACCAAGTGCGTTTAGGTGAAAACTATACGGCACAAGTGCAGTAAACTCCAAGTAGGTTTAAGTGCAAACTATACAGCACAAGTGCAGTAAACACCAAGTACGTTTAGGTGCAAACTATAAGGCCCAAGTGCAGTAAACACCAAGTACGTTTGGGTGCAAAGTATACGGCCCAAGTGCAGTAAACACCAAGTACGTTTAGGTGCAAACTATACAGCACAAGTGCAGTAAACTGCAAGTACGTTTAGGTGCAAACTATACAGCACAAGTGCAGTAAACACCAAGTACGTTTAGGTGCAAACTATACGGCCCAAGTGCAGTGAACACCAAGTACGTTTAGGTGCAAACTAAACGGCACAAGTGCAGTAAACTCTAAGTAGGTTTAAGTGCAAACTATACAGCACAAGTGCAGTAAACACCAAGTACGTTTAGGTGCAAACTATAAGGCCCAAGTGCAGTAAACACCAAGTACGTTTGGGTGCAAACTATACGGCCCAAGTGCAGTAAACACCAAGTACGTTTAGGTGCAAACTATACAGCACAAGTACAGTAAACAGCAAGTACGCTTAGGTGCAAACTATACGGCCCAAGTGCAGTAAACAACAAGTATGTTTAGGTGCAAACTATACAGCACACTGGCAATACAACACGTTAGAAGACTGCCTGACAAACAGGAATAGCTGATATAGCTAAACTATACAGTGGATAAATATATGTACAACTCCTTGGACGTATATACAGTACAGACCAAAAGTTTGGACACACCTTCTCATTCCAAGAGTTTTCTTTATTTTCATGACTATGAATAAGCACTGATCCAGTGCGAAACGCGTCGGCTGTTCCTTGTTTCTACTGCTGTGACCCTATTTTTGTACATGCTGTCTATTGAATAAAAGACCACCCATCAGGTTTTGGAGTGCGGCTATCCATTTTTCTTTGTCTTCATTTTGCTTAGTGCACCGCCAGCACCCTCGGTATCCTGCACCACCTGTAACCATTTAGTGATCCCACCTGGAGCGGTGACTCCTTTCTCACTATGAAAATTGTAGATTCACACTGAAGGCATCAAAACTATGAATTAACACACATGGAATTATATACATAACAAAAAAGTGTGAAACAACTGAAAATACGTCATATTCTAGGTTCTTCAAAGTAGCCACCTTTTGCTTTGATTACTGCTTTGCACACTCTTGGCATTCTCTTGATGAGCTTCAAGAGGTAGTCACCTGAACCAATCTTCCAACAGTCTTGAAGGAGTTCCCAGAGATGCTTAGCACTTGTTGGCCCTTTTGCCTTTACTCTGCGGTCCAGCTCACCCCAAACCATCTCAATTGGGTTCAGGTCCGGTGACTGTGGAGGCCAGGTCATCTGGCGCAGCACTCCATCACTCTCCTTCTTGGTCAAATAGCCCTTACACAGCCTGGAGGTGTGTTTGGGGTCATTGTCCTGTTGAAAAATAAATGATGGTCCAAATAAACGCCAACCGGATGGAATAGCATGCCGTTGCAAGATGCTGTGGTAGCCATGCTGGTTCAGTATGCCTTTAATTTTGAGTAAATCCCTAACAGTGTCACCAGCAAAAGCACCCCCACACCATCACACCTCCTTCTCCATGCTTCACAGTGGTAACCAGGCATGTAGAGTCCATCCGTTCACCTTTTCTGCATCACACAATGACATGGTGGTTGGAACCAAAGATCTCAAATTTGGACTCATCAGACCAAAGCACAGATTTCCACTGGTCTAATGTCCATTCCTTGTGTTCTTTAGCCCAAACAAGTCTCTTCTGCTTGTTGCCTTTCTTTAGCAGTGGTTTCCTAGCAGATATTCTACCATGAAGGCCTGATTCACACAGTCTCCTCATTAACAGTTGCTCTAGAGATGTGTCTGCTGCAAAAGGTGGCTACTTTAAAGAACCTAGAATATGACATATATTTTCAGTTGTTTCACACTTTTTTGTTATGTATATAATTCCACATGTGTTAATTCATAGTTTTGATGCCTTCAGTGTGACTACAATTTTCATAGTCATGAAAATAAAGAAAACTCTTGGAATGAGAAGATGTGTCCAAACTTTTGGTCTATACTGTATATCCTCTAAACACTGTAAATTTAACTAAACTGACTAGCCTGCCTGCTCTATCTATCTATCTAGTAATAAAGACACTGGGGCAGATTCACAAAACAATTACGCCTGTCTAACTGGGGTTAGACAGGAGTAATTTCAAATTTCGCGCGGCGTATCACTAGTTTGAATCCTCAAACCATGATACGCCGGCTTCGGGCTTCGATCCGAGAGGCTTACGTCTTCGTAAGCCTTCGGATCTACGCTGCCATCTATTTGCGGCCGCTGGGAGGAGTTTGCGTCGTTTTGGTGCGTCGGGATATGCAAATGTGTTTTTACGGGGATTCACGAACATACGAGCGGGCGTCGCAATCGTTTTCGTCTATTTTTTACTACGTAATGTTAGAGCAGCTTTTTGCTGCTCTAACTTTACGTAGCCCATGTTAAGTATGGCCGTTGTTCCCGCTTCGAATTTATTTAAATTTTTATTTTGTTTACGTAACTCGTCGGGACGTGGATCGGCCGTAAAGTACGCTACATAAACAACGAATGACGTCACGACGTGATTTCGCGCAATGCACGGCGGGAAATTTGCGAACGGAGCATGCGCAGATCGATCGCCGCGGGAACGCGCCTAATTTAAATGTTTCACGCCCCCTACTCGCGCAGATGGATTGCGACGGGACAAATACACTACGCCGCCGTCGTTTACCGTAGAAAATCTACCTGAATTCCACGTAGAGCAAGGTAAAAAACGGCGGCGTAGTGTATTTCTGATACGCTACGCTAAGCAAAATGTCTGTGAATCTGCCCCACTGTCTCTCTCTCTCTCTCTCTATATAGGACTAATCTTCTCATTAACAATGCTGCAACACACTACACACGGCCGCCTTGCAGACAGCCTTTTATAGTGTGGGGCGTGTGCTAAAGCCCTTAGCCATAATTGGCCAATGCCACCCTGGCTTTGGCCAATTATGGCTTTCTGTTTTTTGCGTTCTGTGATTGGCCAAGCATGCGGGACATACAGCATGCTTGGCCATTCATCAGCGCGCAATGCCGCAGTGAATTATGGGCCGCGTCGCCTCACTCGAATTTGGTGCCAACGACCCATTTTGTTTGAATTTCGACGAACGTACGAACAGACAATGTTCGAGTCGAACATACGTTCCACTCGAACAAGACGCTCATCCCTAGTCCTGGCACAAGTAAAGATGCCTTTTGCCTGCTGCCCTTTTTTTTTTTCATGTTCATGTTTTACAGCAGCCACATAAAAACTGAAATGCTACAGTCACACACACTAAAAGGTATATCTTTCTGAAAAAAAAAAATAATAATACTCCAGGATGTCACAACTTAGTATCTGCTACAGGAGTGTGCAAACACACACTCTGTCCTCATATAAATTTGAATGTTTTTAGGAATGACCTCCAACATATAACTGACAGTTTGAAAATCTCAATCTCAATCTTAATCTGCTATAACATTTTAAAACAAATTCTGTGTATCTGTGACTGCATGTACAAAAAATAAATAAAAATTATAACTATCAGTATCAAAACCAGCTTCCAAAGCTTACCGTAGATGGATAAAAAAAATTGTGAAGAAATAAATAGAAAAATGAATGTAATATAAATGTAATTTTTGATAACTAACCAACTACTATAACTCATTGTTGAGTTTTATCTAAAACTACTTAATAATCATGTATTTTATTTCAGTGTTACAATCTACATATAGGGCCAGATTCAGGTAGATGGGAGCATCTTTGCTCCAGAGTAACGCTTCTCATTTACGTTACTCTGAAGACCCTTTCAGCTCAAGTACTGTTATTCACATAGCAGTTGCGCGTAAACTTGCGCCAGAGTAACGATAATGCGCTGGCGTAACCCGACGCTAATGGAAGTGGGTGTGATCATATGTAAATGATGGGCGGAGCCCAGCGCAGAGGCTTACGTTCAGCGCATCATCCACGGAGCATGCGCAGTGAGTGCGGCTCCACTCGCCCCCTTGTGCGCATGCTCACAACTTCCGTCGGCACCACTTCCCGGGAAACGTCAGCGCAATGCGTTCCGCTGGGCGCTTAAAAGCGCAGGCGGAAACGCCATTCCGGCGCAAAAGTATATCCATTTCCCCCCACCCCAGGGAAGATACTTTTGCTCTGTAATGGCTGCTCCCGCTACCCCCAGAGAGAGGAGGAACCTTAATTTTAATTCCCAGGAGGTCTCGGTTATCATCTCAGCGATGGAGTCTGTGAATGATTTGCTTCATGGGAAAAAAAGCCGCAAGACCAGCCGGGAAAGGAAGCAGGGCATCCTGGAGTCCATTGCTGCCAGGGTGAATGTCTTGGGGTATTCCACCCGGACTGCTGGGGACATTCAGAAAAAAATAAACGACTTGCGGCGCAAGGTCAAGGGCAAGGTGTCCACCATCAGGAGGCATGAGAGGGGCACAGGTGGTGGTCCCCCATGTCCCGTCACCCTGACCGCGGAGGAGGAGGTGGTCGCACGCTGCCTGGAGAGGGAGCAGGTGGAGGGGGTCCCAGGCTATGACTCCATGGAGGAAGGCTCCAGGACAGGTAAGTGTTTTTTATCCCCTATTTGATTTGTTGCATTTGGGGGGGAGGGTACATGTGCCAAGTGTGTGGGACCACCAACATGTGTCTGCTTTGTGTCATCCACAGATGACGGAGCTGGGCCATCATCGGTCAGCGTCCATTCCACCCCACCCCCCCCACGCCATCGTGTGCCCGAGCCCCTGGGTGGTGAAGAGGTGGTGGAGGAGAGTGGCCACACCACACCTGCCGAGGTCGTTGAGGAGGAGCCTGCTGTGGCAGAGCAGGACTTTACTTTAGTTTTGGAGGTCTCCTCCCCTTCTCCTGGGCCATCTGTTATCCCCTCCCCCATCCTTGGAAGCCCTCAAGGGTGACTCCTTCCCCCCGGGGACAACCATCTTCTGGCCCCAGGAAGGCGACCCAGAAGACCAGGGGGGTGTCTGATGTTGTCCAGGACCAGTTGGCGAGGGATCACGCCAGACAGACTGAACAAATGGGGGCCATAGTTGGCCACTTACAGAAAGTGTCTGACAGCCTGGGCTCCGTTGCCCAGATAAGCAACGCAGTCCAGGATGTCAGCTGTAATTGCGCTGCAGTGGTCACCAGTTTGGGGGAGGTGCATGGTGAAATTACGCAACTCACTGCAGCCGTCCAGGCCAACACTGCTGCCATCCAGGGTAACAGTGCTGCCATCCGGGACCAGGAAGGCTGAGTCGGCGGGCCCAGCATTACCAGGTCACCCGCCAGCTCCGGATGCAGGCCCAGACGAACTCATACCTCGGCCGGATAGCCATGGCCTTGGAGGGCATGCAGGCCACACCTGCCAGGAGTGGCCCACCTGGGGATCAGCCACCTCCAGATGCCCCCCCACCCCCACCCACTCCATCCAGGCAGCTGAGGAGGCAGACAGGGGCCCCCAGAAGAAGCCCCCGGCATCCCCGATGAGGCTTTTTTTTTTTTTGGTTTCTATGATTTGTTTAAAAATACTCAGGTCATGAGTTTTTGTTTATTTTTTTTCTCAGGTTATGAGATTTTGTATTTCTTTTTTTACTGCACACGGTCAGGAGTGCAGGGGACAGTGTGAATGGTGTGTGAATGTGAGAGGGTGGCACTCCTGACAGTAAGGGGTGTCACCCTCGGCCGTGGTGGTGAAGTTAACCCCACGGCTGTATGAATGACGTGTGAAAGGTGTATGAATGGACAGTGACATCATTGGGGCCTTGACGCTGGCGTTGCTGCTCCCAAGTCCTACATGCTGGACTTGGGCTAATCCAATGCGATGTGCATGTGGTGTGTGTGATCTAGGGACATCAGTGGTGTACACGCGTGCACTGTCTGTGTTATTAATGTTTTGGTTTAGTGTCCAAAGATGCCTACGGCGAGGACCCTCCTGACTGCTCTTCCATCAGCAGACTGGGTGTCCTCTGGCAGGTGGGGACTGTGTGGGTCGGGGGTCAGCTCATCACGTATGTCAATCTGCAGGCCTTTTCTCATAGCAAAGTTGTGCAGAATGCAACATGCACCGATGATCTGACACACAAAGGTAGGGGAATACAATAGGGCACCCCCAGACTTATCCAGGCAGCGGAAACGGGACTTCAGGAGCCCAAATGTTTGCTCCACCACTGCACGGGTTTTGATGTGTGCTTCATTGTATTTTCTCTCTCCTCTGGTTTGGGGGTTCCGGAAAGGAGTCATTAGATGGGGTCCTAGTGCATATGCAGAGTCACCTGTAAGGTAAAAGACAGGAGAATGTTAGTCATGCATGTGCCACTTCTGTTGTGCATCACGGGAGGGGATAGTCATGCCTGACTCCCATGTCACTCACCAACCAGCCAGCTGTCCCCATACATGTTCTGGTTAAATTCTGCTGGGATGGGGCTCTGATTGTATATGAAACTGTCATGGCTGGACCCGGGGTGTTTGGCACGGACGTGCCATATGAGGCGTTGGGCATCGGCTATCACCTGTACGTTGATGGAATGCCAATGCTTCCGATTGCGGTATATGTGCTCTGTGGCACTGGGGGGCTGTAGGGCCACATGTGTGCAATCAATGGCCCCCACAGTGCGTGGGAATCTGGCAATGTTGTAAAAATCTCTCATTGCCTTCTGCCGCAGCTCCTCAGTGGTGGGTCTGATGAACTGGTTGGACATGCGTCTGAGGATTGCAGGGACAACCTGGTGCACACATCTGCTTATGGAGGACTGTGACATCCCAGCCACAACTCCACTTGT
Organism: Rana kukunoris; assembly: GCA_029574335.1. NCBI lineage: Eukaryota > Metazoa > Chordata > Amphibia > Anura > Ranidae > Rana > Rana kukunoris. The sequence continues at coordinate 252,914,165 of CM056050.1, read as the reverse complement.
ACGCTGGAATGATCCAGTTGCAAGGAAATGAAGTGTTGCCAGGACCTTCACCAGTGGCTGCACTGCTTGTGAGCGGTGTGTCTTGCTGGTGATGTCATCCTGCAGGGTTGTGGTTAGTTCAAGTATTGCATCTGGGCTGAATCTGAAGAGGCGATACACCTCCTCATCCCCCATGCCAAAGAGGCTCATACGAGTGCGGTATATCCTCTCACGTGCCCGCCTCCTTCGTTCCGGGGGACCCATCAGTAGTTCGAGGACCACAATTGCTCCTGGCATGTTGGCACACAGAGGTGTTGTCCTTGCAAGTGTGGTTGTTCAGCTAGCTCCTATCGTCGGTAACGCTGCTGTAGCTGCTCTCCTGCTGACCTCTGACCGTCTGGAGTAAAGATAAAGCAGCCTTTTGTAGAAATAACTTTGCGCCGGACGGACGAGATACGCGCGGCGCATGTAGCCAGCGTATGGTGCTTATCCGTTCGCGAATCGGGAAATCTCCCTCATTTGCATATTTGCAGGGGAAATCAATAGGCGCGACTGATGCGCCAAACGAAATTATGCGCTGACGATACTCTGGCGTCGGAACGTTCCGCCGGTCGCAAATGCCGCGTCTTCGGGCGCATCTAGTTTGGTGGGTACGGGCACATAGAAACGACGGCGCATCTTCACAGTTACGCGGCGCATATCGAAATACTCCAGCGCAAGTGTTGCTGAATCTGGCCCATAGAGTATTTGCATATAACTTGTGCTTCGAAACTGCCAAATCCTAAGAATTATCATTGCTTTGTTTTTACTGATTAATTCTCAGTCTGATCTAGGTGAGCAAGAACAGTGGGCCAGATTCAGGTACATTGGCGCATTTTTTGACCAGAGTAGCGCACCTCCTTTACGTTAGACCGGCGCAATGTAGAGGGGCAAGTACCGTATCCTCGTAGTATTTGCGCAGAAATTTGGGCCGGTGCAACGTAATTCCCGAGGCGTAAGGCGGAGTAATTCAAATTGGGAAGGACGTGGGCGTGTTACATTGAAATGAGCCGTGACCCCATGCAAATGAAGGGATGGCCGGATTGCGCATGCGCGCTTGAAGTAGACCATGGTCAGCACCTCTCTGCGCATGCTCACAACTCGGCACAGCGCAATCAGTGAGATTGGAAGTGGACCCGGTCAACTTAGTGGGCTACGCAGAGAGCTTTAATAGACAGACACAAACGCACTTGCTTTGCAAAAGTACATCCCTTTGTATCCCTTCCTATACAGCAAGGTGCTTTTGTTCTGTTGTTTGTTCGCGTTTGTTGGTTTGTGACTTGTGTTTGATATATTTGTTGACTGTTTGGGCTAGTGTTTCGGATAATATATTTGATAGTGTTTTTTGGTGACTGTTTTTGAGACTTTTTTGTTGATAGATTTTGTTTGAGTGTTTTGTTGCTTGATTTTTCCTGCTTGTTTTTGTGAGTGATTTTTGTTGATTGTTTGGGAGAGAGTTGTTGTATGAATATGACTAAAAGGAAGCGCAAGACCAATTTTTCTTTGGTGGAGAAACAAATTATTGCCCCGTTCCCTTACCCAATATGGGTGTTTCCTGCACGGCCCGGAGAGTGCCAACACCACCCCGGCCAGGAAGAAGGAGATATTGCAGAGCATCACCGACCAGGTCAATTCATTGGGGGTGGGGGAGACCCGGACATGTGAGGGGATCGCCAAGAAGATCAATGATCTCCGGCGTCTGGTCCGTGGGAAGCTGGGGCAGATGGCAGCACATGCCAGGGGCACTGGAGGGGGCCCACCATGCCCTGTTAGGCTGACAGCGGAGGAGCGTGCAGTGACCCAGACCTTTAATAGGCAGCAAGTGGACGGCCCGCCTGGCTTTGAGTCAAGTCAGGAGGCCGTGAGGACAGGTAAGGTTTTTTTTTCTATCTGGTGTGTAGCATGTGTGGGGGGGTGGGGTGGGGAAGGGAATATGTGCCAAGTGTGTGGATCCTCCAACCTGTGAATGTTTTGTGTCATCCACAGATGTGCAGAAGGGTGCTGGGCCATCTGGCCTGACCGCACCATCCCCGGGACAACAGCCTGATGAGGACCCCCAGACAAGGCTGGAGTCCTCGGAGGAGCTTGAGGAGCAGGAGTTTGAGTTGGAGGAGGAGGACATGTCAGGCAGTGGCTTGTTATTTTTGGAGGACTCTTCCCCTCTGGCTGGCAGCAGCCAGCCCTTCATAAGGGGTATCCCCTCCCACTCCTCCCCAACAGGGCTCCCCTCCCAAGGGGCTCCCCTTCTCCCCGGCCACATCTGGAGGCAGGAAGTCGTCCCAGAAGACCAGAGGGTTGGCCGAGGTCCTGCCTGCAAATCTGAGAAGGGACCAGGCCCTTCAGACCCGCCATCTGGGACAGGTCAGCCAGACTTTGGTGCGGATGGAGGAGAGCCTGTCCTCCATAAAGGATACGCTTGGGGACATGGACTGCCACTCCCGGGCTCTTACAAACTGCCTAAACGAACTGCAGACTACTACAGCAGACGTTGGGCAGGATGTGAGGGCCCTCACCCAGGCTATCCAGGCAAGGTGGGCAGAGACCAGGGGCTGCTCCTCCTTCCCCGGATTACCCCCCCATGAGTCCACCCTGAGGAGCCGGGGCCGTGGCCATGGGCGCCCCAGGCGTGGGTCACGCCAGCGGCATTAATTTTGTTTCCCCCTTTTTTGTTGGTTTTTGCTGGACTTTTTTTTTTTTTTTGCTGGACATTTTTTTTGGGTGCTGGTCATTTTTTTTTTTTTTTTGGTTTTGCCTGATTTTTGAATGTGGGGGTGACATTCCTGCCGGAAAAGGGGTGTCACCCTCATTTGTGGTGGAGAAGGGTTCCCCAGGACCAGGTAAAAGTGATCCCCAGGTCCGTGTGAATGGTGTATGAATGTACAGTGACATAATTGGAGCCGTGGCGTGGCGTTGCTGCTCACAAGATCTGCATGGTGGGCTTGTGCTAATCCAATTTGATGAGGATGTGGTGTGTGTGATCTAGGAACCACAGTGGTGTGCATGCATGCATTCTCATTGTGCCATGATTAATGTGTGTGTTTAACGTGCAAATATGCCTAATGTGAGCTGTCTCCTGGCTGCTCTTCCCTCAGAAGACAGGGTATGCTCGGTTAGGGGGGGATTGTCTGGTTCGGGGGTCAGGTCATCACTTATGTCAATCTCCAGGCCCTTTCTGACTGTGAAGTTGTGCAGCATGCAACATGCACCGATGATCTGACATACAAAGTTTGGGGAATACAACAGGCTACCCCCAGACTTATCCAGGCATCGGAAACGTGACTTCAGGAGGCCAAAGGTGCGCTCCACGACTGCACGGGTTTGGGTGTGTGCTTCATTGTATCTTTCCTCTCCTGGGGTTTGGGGGTTCCGGATAGGAGTCATGAGATGGGGTCCCAGTGCATATGCAGAGTCACCTGTAAGGGAAAAGACAGGAGGATGTTAGTAGTGCATGTGCCCCTTGTGATTTCTGCATCATGGGGGTGGGGGCAGTCATGCCTGACTCCCATGTCACTCACCAACCAGCCAGCTGTCCCCATACATGTTCTGTTCAAATTCCATTGGGATGGGGCTCTGATTGTATATGTAGCTGTCATGGCTAGATCCGGGGTGAGGGGTGAATCTGAAGATGCGATACACCTCAGAATCACTCATGCCAAAGATGTCTATGCATGGTGGCATACAGTTTGTTGTCCTGCAAGTGTGGCAGCTCAGCTCATCCCTAACAGTGTTGCTTTACCTGACATGTAGACGGATTGTCTAATTTTAAACCACCTTTTATATGGACTAATTTTAGACAGGACGTGCAGCTGTTGCGCACAACGCGTAGCCTGCGCTGCACCAAATTACTTTTGTGGATCGCCGTAACTCCCTCATTTGCATATTTGACTAGCAAATCAATGGTGTGTCTAGCGCAGTTTTGCATGCACGGATGCACCGGTCTATCGAAATTACGCCGGTCGAAAAAATTTAGATTTCATGCGTATATCGTTTTGGGGATGCGGCGCATCGATACGCAGGCGCAGATTTAGACTTACGCCGCGCATCTCCTGTATCGCCGGCGTAATGGCTCTCTGAATCTGGCCCAGTGTTTCTATAAAACTTGCAGATGTCTGTGAAATTATACATCAAAGCACAGATCATAGGCATTGTAAAGGAAAGGGGATCAGGTCTTTGGACTTTTTTCAAACCTCAGTTGAGTTTTATGTTACTCAGGTGAAAGTATCAACATAGATGACAGCTTGCCCTCCAGATAAAGCATGCATAAGTTAACCACTTCAATACCCGGCCATTGACAATTGACGGCCAGAGATGGGATCTCCCATCCAGATATCCTCTTCTTCAGCCGGCGATTCTGAATGACATAAGAACGATCATAGCGGCGGTTCCATCACTTGATCGTTCTTACAGGCCCCCCTCCCGCCGCCATCCGGTGCTTCTCCGGGCTCTCCTGTGCCTTCGGGGGCCCGGAGAATGATACGTCCGGTGTCGGCAGGAAGCATAGAGATGATTGGTGACCAGATGATCACCAGTCATCTCTATGACCGTCGGAGGACCCGGGCGCGATGTGATGACGTCACGCCCGGGTCCCTGTAAGTAAACAAAGCCGCGATTGCGGCTGTAAGCAACCATTCATGAGATTGGTGAATTTTTTTTCACTGATCTCATGGTTTCCAGCCTGGAGGAGAAATGTGAGGTCTTATTGACCCCACATCTCTCCATAAAGAGGACCTATCACACACATTTCCTATTACAAGGGATGTTTACATTCCTTGTAAAAGGAATAAAAGTGTAAAAAAAAAAAATAAGTGTAAAAAAAAAAGAAAAAATAAGTAAAAAAAAAAAAAAAAGATAAAAAAAAAGAAAACGCCCCTGTCCCCGATAGCTCGCGTGCAGAAGCGAACGCACACGTAAGTCCCGCCGACATTTGTAAATGCAGTTTCAACCACATAAGTGAGGTATCGCCGCGTGCGTTAGAGTGCCAGCAACAAATCTAGCACTAGATCTCCTCTGTAAATCTAAACTGGTAACCTGTAAAAAATAAATAAAGCGTTGCCTATGGAGATTTTTAAGTACCGAAGTTTGGCGCCATTCCATGAGTGTGCGCATAATTAAAGCGTGACATGTTGGGTATCTATTTACTCGGTGTAACATAATCTTGCACATAATACAAAACAATTGGGCTAACTTTACTGTTTTGTTATTCTTTTAATTCATGAAACAATTTTTTTTTACAAAAAAAGGCGTTTGAAAAATGATTGCGTAAATACCGTGCGAGATAAAACGTTGCAATGTCCGTCGTTTTATTCCCTAGGGTGTCTGCTAAAAAAAACATATATAATGTTTGGGGGTACTGCGTAATTTTCTAGCAAAAGAATGATGATTATTACATGTAGGAGAGAAGTGTCAGAATAGGCCCGGTATGGAGGTGGTATAAAAGCCTGGTATTGAAGTGGTTAAGTAAAATTACAGTTCATAGATCAATAATTAGGACTGGCATGCAGTATGTCATGTCCCAAAACTATATATTTTTTAATTGACTTCTTAATATGACACATCAGTGTGGGAATACTTTTTTGTGTGGCTGGGTGCAACACAGCTCATACATGTTAAAGCTGGCCTGCCACTGTTATATCAGAATGGATTTTGTCACTAGGGTTGCCACAAAAACATAGGGGTAAAAATCAGGGGCCTGCTTTTGTAAAGCTTGAAATAACCGTTTTCCTGGTGCCTCCATGGCAACATACCTGTGACAAGCTCCGCCTTGGCTCCTCCCTCAGGACTAGTGAATATTATAAAAGAAGTGGTTAGTGCAGCCCCAGCATTCTCCTTTCTTTCCTCATACCTCATGGCAATGAATTATGGTCGTCTGTCCTTACCTCCTGCATTCGGCAGCTTCCGTCTGGGTTCAAGCCTCTCCCGGACGCGGTCCCTTCTCTTGGGCAGCTAAACGCGCTTATAAGGTAGGGAGTCCCTTCTGTAGGATCTTTTGGGACAAGCAGTTTGTCTCTTAACCAAGAGCTCTATCTGCACGATTGTTTAGGCATTTGCTCAGTTTTGGCAACAGAGGTAGCAGCCATTCCTGTGTTTCTTTTTTTTTTTTGTTTGTTATTCCAGGTCCCCCAAACTTTCCTTTACTCTGGTCTCCTCTGATTTGTTTCCCCTCTTTACTTGCCTAGTCCCCTGTAACTTTCCCAGCTCCTTAGGAGCCGCGGTCGCTCAGCGCCAATATTTTATTTTCTTCCAGCGTCCTGCGTCGTGCTCTACGCACTTGTCGGCGGTGCGCGTCTTCCGTGTTCTCTTCCCGTCGGTCGGCGCATGCGCGGTGGATCCGGAGGCCGCGGCGGCCATTTTGGTTAGAGGCAGAACGATGCTTTTCACCCATATTTTTGAAAAGGTACAGGGGATATGTGTATTATATGTTTATTTAGGTTTCTTTTGTATACTTAAATGTATAACGAGAAAAAAAAAAAAGAAATAAAAAAGAAATATAGGTAAAAAAAAATACACACATATAAAATAAAATATATATATTTTCGTGTTTCCGGGAACTTAAAAAAATATATATATATATATATATATATATATATATATATGTATAAATAAAATCACACCGTTTATTCAGAGGTAAAGTCCCAAATTTGGGTCTGGCTACCGGATTCTTCTCTATTCTTTTCTTGGCTGCTACTTCTGCTAAGCCACCCAGCATGAGCCATTCGCCGCCCATACAAGATCCTACTCTACAGCTGAGGTAAGGACCTACGCCCAGGTAAGCTTACAGATCTTAAAAAAAAAAAAAAGAGTGCACCGAGGCTGGTACCTTTTCAGCCCAGTACGCCAGAAGACGTCTAAGAAGACCTCAAGGCGACATGAGGACTATGGCGATCCTAGTTCCGGTAGAGACGGGTCATCCAAGCATGGCGATCATAGTGGCAGGAAATCATCGGCCAAATAAACGCTGTCACTCATGCTCTCCGAAGCCTAGATCTCCGAAATGTTAGTCCCGGGGAGCCACCCCACTTCCGGGCAATCTGATCTGTCAAAATTGCCCAGTGGATAGAAGGCCCGAAAGCCTGCGAGTGGTGGACCTACCTAAAAAATGCAGTAAAAAACTCCCTCGCGGAATTGGGCCCCACAATGCCGCCGCAATAACCGGCATCTCCTACTTTGGAGGAAACAGCGGAAATATCCATTCCCGGGCCCATCTTTAGGTGAAACCTCGCCCGACGCCTGCTTCTTCCTTTAAACATCAGGAAGACAAGGCTATCTCAGGGTCCTCTCTGATGACCTAGATACCTTTTGGTTTTGCCTTTACCATGGTCCTTATATGCAGGCGGTAAAACAAGCGATCGGCTAGATCTAAGTCGTGCTTCCCCCTTTTCCCTCCAGATTTCCTTTTTCCCTCTCATGGGCAAGATCAGGAGTGTGATTGAGGAAGAGTGGAAAAAGACGGAGACAAAATTCTCCATTGTTCGGCTGGGAAAGTTTTACCTCCTCAAACACCGATTCCGCAAGGCAGAAAGGCACTTGATGAAGCCATGATAAGGTTGGTAAGGATCGTCACATTGCCCATGTAAAACTCGGCTTCACTTAAGGATCCACTAGACAGAAGGATGGATCTCAACCCCCCACCAGATGGTGGGCAACGCTTGCAAACCTGCGAGGGTCCCGACATCAATGTCCAACGCCCTATACGCCTGGACAGATGATATGGAGTTGGCAATTCAACTGGATATCCCAAGGGCGACATCACCAGGGCCTTAGATGAGCTAAAGCTCTCAGCAGATCTTATTGGTGAACCTGCAATTGATATTATTTCAAAGTTCCCCTGGGTCAATGCTCCACACAGTTATGGCCAAACAGGCCTTGTGACTGGAACCATAGTCAACAGATATTGCCTCAAAACGCGGGAAAGTCTTGTTTGGGGAGAAATTGGATAAGGATACCTCTCGAATTACTGAGTGGAAATCAGGTCTGTTACCCCAAGACAGATGATCAGGTGCTCCAGGACATTCACACCCAGTTTCTAATACTCCAAGAGTAAAGACTACGGACAGTCCAGACAGAAGAAAGCCTCTAGGCAAAACTAGAGAAGCACGCAGTCCACGCTCCTCAAGTCCCATAGACGGAGACTCATCCCTACCCCACAGGATTCTGCTAAATCATTTTGCCACCGGGTCATCCCAAGCGATCCTTGTGGGGGCCAGACTCAAGCACTTCTCGAGGATCTGGGCACAAAGTGCAGGGATCCGTGGGTAGTCTTCACAGTTAAATATGGTTACTTCTGGACGTCTCTAGACAATCCCCCCTCCAAAGACTTATTTTCTCCAACGAGGGTGTCGAGTTCCCCCCAGAAAATCGGAAGCACTACAGCGATTCCTTCTCTCCTTGCAGGAACAGCAAGCAGTGTTTCCACTATCTCTATCAGTAAGATTTTCTGTTTTTACTCCACCCTGTTTCTAGTTCTCAAGAGAAACGGAGGTCGGAGACCCGTGATAGACCTGAAGAGCTAAATCGTCCTAGAAAATTCTAAATGGACTCGCTGCAAACGATTATTCGCTTAATCCAACTGGGGCATTGGATGTTATCAATAGACCTGCGGGATGCTTACCTGTATGTTCCTGTACTCCCTCCTTTCCAGAAATATTGGAGGTTTGCAGTGAGGCATGTACATCTTCAATTTTTGAGCCTCCCATTCGGCCTCTGCATGTCACCCAAAGTCCTTACAAAAATCCTAATTGCCATCATAGCCCCTCTAAGAGACTTAGGGCTCTGAATATACCACTATGGGGGTGACCTTCGTCTCCTGGTGAAGGATCCAGCCCAATTAATCAAACAGAACGATGCAGTATACTTCCCGCCTCAAAAGGTAACATCCATTATTCGGCAGATGAAGGGAGTCAGTGTGACGTCCTACTGGGGGGGGCATTGAGCTGTCTAAGCCTGATAGGCCAGATGTTGTCATGCATCACTACGGTGTTGGCATTTGAGACATTTCCAGCTGGAGTTTTAGAGGCTGCGGAATCAGACAGTATCTCTCTCAACCCATACACCTGACCACCCTGGTGCTCAGGAGTCTACATTGGCGGATGAAGAAACACATGCTTATGAAATCACAACCATCAGGATATGTCAACTGGTTCACAACTACTACCGATACCAGTGCAGCAGGTGGGGGCTCACACTAAATCCAGGTCTCAGGGCAAGGAAGATGGTCCTTCCATACAACATGCCTGGTACCAAATATCCTGGAGGGCGGGGCAGCCTTCCTTTTGCATTGCCAGCCCTGGAAATTCGAGATACAGTCAAACCAGTTCATCTCCGAGCGGCCAACAGGACGGCAGTGTCTTATAGACATCGACAAGAAGGAACGCGCGGCAGGTCCCCGCTGGGTGGACTGGAAACCATAATCCTTTGGGCAGAAAGGAATCTAAAGACCTTAAAGCTGCCTATCTGTCCAGTCATCTAAACTCAAGGGCTAACCACCTATCTCGGGGGTTCGTCGATTCAAAAAAAAAAAGGTTTCTGCCCCCGAAAGTTTTCAACTGGATAGTGGACCAGATGGACCTATTTGCAAAAGCATTTAATACTAAGCTTTCAAAGTTCATCTCGAGGCTTCCTCATCCCCAAGTGGAAGAAGTAGATGTGCTCTCTGCAATCCAGTCTATGCCTTCTCTCCAGGCCCTCTCATTCCAAAGCTCCTGTTGAGCCTTATGGTAGAAACCATGACGGTGATAGCAGTCCTACCGCACTGGCCAAGACATCCTTGGTTTTCCACAGTAATGTTCCTGCCTTTCAGTCAAGGTTGCAATAATACCTTTCTCCTGTCCTAAAGTACGTTGTACCCATCCAGATCCCGACAGGTTGGGATTCACATCTGGCAGATGAAAGGGAAAGGTTCCAATCCCTAGGGTGTCCCAACAAAATTATCGCAACTCTACTCAGGGCCAGAAAGCCATCCACAAACAGTATATATGATAGGGTTACATAGTTGTATAGTTGGTCAGGTTGAGAAGGGACTCAAGTCCATCCAGTTCAACCACAATCAAGGTGTGGAACACGTTCTAGGCCTTCAAGATTGTCAGAAACTGCGATCCAGATTCTCCATCATCCTCTCAAATTCTGGAATCCTTGCAGGCTTATGCCTAGGCCTTTCTTAAGTACACCAAAGATGCAAGTAGTGGCAATTTCAGCGGCAACTAGTTAGAATGTCAGAGGATTCATTAATAATCCAATTTTTTCAAAGCCGTCCACCAACTAAATCTTTCCACTCGGGACCTTGCTATCATCCTAGAGTCCTTAGCCAAGCCGCCTCTTGCCTCTTCGGAGTCAGCATCGCTTTGGAATCTAACCATGCAGCTATCCTTCTTCATAGCCATTATTTTTGGCAGACATATTTTCAGAGCTCCTAGCTTAGGAGCGGATTATAATCATATCATATTCTATCCTGACAGTGTGGAACTGTACAGGGATTTAGCCCCGAAGTCACATCATCAAACTTGGGCACTTCCAACATTTTCAGAACAGGACTCAGGTTCTCTTTATGAGCTGGACATTGCCTCCACTTTGAGATGCCATCCGCAGGCTACAGCATCCTTCAGGGACTCTACCAGGTTGTCTATAATTCCCCAAGGTTGAAAACAAAGGCATGAAGCCGTCGGCAAAAACGATTGCCTCGTGGACCGTTAGTCTCGTCCTCAAGGTGTACACGGCAAAGGGACTGCGATCCCCTTTGACAGTCTGGACACACTCCACCAGAGCGGTTTCCGCCTCTAGGGCGGCAAGAGTGAGTGTATTAATTGAAGCCTTTTTGCAGGGCAGCGGCATAGTCGTCTCGGCATACTTTACTGAAAAATTTAGAGTGGAGCTGCTTTCATCGGTGGAGCGCTGCAGACAGGCGGTAAATTAGGTCTCTGCTTCTTCTTTTAAATGATGATAATAATCTCTTTAAAATAAACCTCTAAACATCATCCCACCCATCTCAGCTAGTTATTTGTCACAGGTATGTTGCCATGGAGGTACCAGGAAAACAGAAAATTGTACCATACTTACCGTAATTTTCTTTTCCTGGTGCCTATCCATGGCAACATACAATCCCACCCTCGGTATTCTATATTACGGAGAATGCTGGGGCTGCACTAACCACTTCTTTTATAATATTCACTAGTCCTGAGGGAGGAGCCAAGGCGGAGCTTGTCACAGGTATGTTGCCATGGATAGGCACCAGGAAAAGAAAATTACGGTAAGTATGGTACAATTTTCTGTTTTTTTGTGGCATTAAATTAAAAAGCAAACATTTATTATATTGCAGCTTACCAATTCTTAGATGTGATGGCTGCATTCAATTTCTTTTCATACATTCTTTCTTAAATTTTTACCTTGTGATCCTAACAGTAGGTCTGCTGTTTTTCAACATAACTAGCTGTCATGCAAATGTATCGGTTATACAGTAGTTATAGTATTGAGACAAACCATTTAGCAGGGACAGGGGTGCTTACAGTGATCAACTTTTATTTATTCATGTAAAACCTTTATCACAAAATATATATATATATATATATATATTTTTTTTTTTAGCTATAACCCTTTTAAAACTTAAATGCAGCTTTGTGAAAAATCTGCACATAACATTTTTAAAACAATTCTTTAAATCACACAAAAAGTGCAAATAGTGAAAATCTATAACATAAAAGTGATTAGTAAAGATTAAAGATTTGACTTTATTCACTAATTGCTTTTATGTTATAGATTTTACTATTTGCACTTTATGTGTATTTAGTACAGTATTAATTAGCAATAATGTTACAGCATACTGAATACAACAAAGTTTTTTGGACATGCTGAAAAACTACGTTTTTTTTTCATGCTGAAAAATGATCGTGTGTACGCGGCATAAGAGCTCCAATATGAACTGACTATATGTATGTTTTAGACACACCCTTTATAGAAACAAGATTGGATTATACACTTTTTTTAATTATTGCCTTTTGCGTTAAATGAAATTGAAAAAAAAAACTTTTTTATAAAAAAAAAATCACAAAAATTAAAGCGGCCCTTTAAGGGGGTTAGTATGCCGGGAGATGGGGCAGGGCTTATGATCATGTGACCACAGTGATTATCTGTCAAGGCAGCCACATGATCGGAAATCTCCCGATCCCAAGCTGCAGATGGGAGCTTTCATTTAGCCACTGGTAACTGCACCTGAGGTGTGCAGGGCGCACTCTCTCAGCACTGCTCTACTGACGCTATTGCATGCAAATATGCGGATGCTTAGTACCAAGGCCTGGCCGCAGAGAGCCTGCATGTTTGAGCCAAGGAATTAAAATAAGAAACATGTTATATTTACCTGCTCTGTACTTTGGAATTACACAACACCCCCCTGAACCTGCTCTTCTGAGATCTCCCACTGGTGCTCTCGGCTCCTCCTCTTGTATGTCTGCCACCAGAGCAAGACTCTTGCTATGCCAATAGCTCCTACTGTTGCCTCTGTATCCTGTAAATGCAAGGAGAAAGAAGAGAGTTGCTACAAATGGGCACAGTGCTGAATCAAGTGATGACAGGGGAGGGTAAGGGGTGAAGGGTCAATACTTCTACTGCAATTCTTTTTATCTTAAAGTGGTAGTGTAGCGCCTGGTTACTTCTAAGAACCAGTTCTGACAAAAATGTAAGGGGTTAATCAAAGTGCACAGACTCTGATTGTGATTTCAATTCTACATTGGGTCTCTGTTTCAGCTGGGCTGTATTGGGGCTCATGCCGTTGTTCCCGGGGGGCTATACCACCCCGGGGCGACATGTGGCACCGGTGTAGCCCAGGCTGGAGTGCCTTTTCCCAGCAGCCAATGAGGAGAGAGTATCTCTCACGGGGCATGCTGGGAGAGGGTATTTCTGGAGCAGACGCCATTAAGGCGGGGTTCTTTTCCGGCAGGGCACACACCTTTAGGGTGACCTTGCATCACGGCCCCCGGCGAGATGGCCTACCAGGCCGGGGTGCGCGTGCCACGCGGTGTGTCTGGTTATGGGACCATGTTGGCCCGGAGCATTTGAAGTTATGACGGGGCCCCAGTATTCAACTGGGTCCCCAGCTCTGAGGAAAGATCCCAAGCGAGATAGCTGTTCGGTGGGGAGTAAGCCTGAGGAGAGCCAAGAGAGGCAGGCAATCCAACAGGGCCTCAACAATCCATCAGGGATCAAGGTAACTGGACACTGAGCAGGTGGATGTCAGCCATTTGTCAGTCGGTGCCCAATTAAAAAACTACCTGGAGGAGATTCAGGCACAAATACTACTAAGGAGGACTTCTCCATGATATAAGTTCTGGGAAGGGTCTGTGGGAGAGACTTGTTCCCCTCAAAGTTCTGTGTGATATCCTGGCTGCCAGGTCGGTGTGAGAGGCCTGTCCAGGTACACTATCCCCACTCCGGCTGAAGTGGCGACGAAAGCAAAGTATCATTGGAAGCTGGATTGCTTCCGTACTGTCAGGCCTAAATCTGCTACTCATCTCTCCTCATCTATATTTACTGTCTCCTTCAAGTTTTGCTGTTTGCTGTGTTGAGCAAAAATAAAAACACAAGGAAAGAAAGACACCAGCTGTTTGGACATTCCATCATTGTCTCTCATCAACTACCCTGGACGGCGGAGCTATAGAGGTATCAGACCATCCCAAATTCTATCCAGCGGCTCCTGCAGGGGTAGCGCTACAGTAGTAAACCACAGCATTTATGTGGATAGTGCACATGGCCTTATAATCTCCAAAATGCTTGCTGACACAGTTAAACTTGTGTATAGGATCTGGCAAATACAACATAAAAATAGATGGCCATTTCTATTTCCTGTCAGTGGCACTGAAAGTTTCTTGAGCATTTACAACTTTATAGTGGGAAATTGTTTCTGATGAGGAGTTGGGCTGTCTGGGAGGGGGGGGTGTGAGTATCGCTGGCATGCAGGATAGATTGGGAGCCGTTCTCCCATCGATCACCCTAGGGGAAGAGAGCATAAGGAAGAGAAAAAACGTCACATAGCCTCGTCTCCTGATGCCGCTCCTGTAATAGACAAAACATATTCTAGCATTGGACTGGCATTCTGTCTATCACAGGAGTGGGGTCAGGAGGCGAGGCTATGTGTAACCACGGGGGGAGCGGAGAGGAGACAATTGTAATGTAAACTCAGCTGTAACAGCCGGCTATCCACTCTGTAATCATGTGTTTTTTCTCTTCCTCCATGCTGAGGCTGCAATGGTGGGCACAGGTAACTGAGGCTGCAATAGTGGGCACAGGTAAGCTGTGACTGCAGTGGTGGGCAGAGGTAAGCTGCGGCTGCAGTGGTGGGCACAGGTAAGAGGTGGCTGCAGTGGTGGGCACAGGTAAGCTGCGGCTGCAATGGTGGACACAGGTAAACTGAAGGTGCAGTGGTGTTCACAGGTAAGCTGAGGCAGCAGTGGTGGGCACAGGTAAGCTGCAGCTGCAATGATGGGCACAGGTAACTGAGGATGCAATGGTGGGCACAGGTAAGCTAAGGCTGCAATGGTGGGCACAGGTAAGCTGTGGCTGCAATGGTGGGCACAAGTAAGCTGAGGCTGCAATGGTGGGCACAGGTAAGCTGAGGGTGCAGTGGTGTTCACAGGTGAGGGTGCAATGATGCCACAGGTGAGGCTGCAATGGTGGGCACAGGTGAGGCTGCATTGATGGGCACTGGTGAGGCTGTAGTGATAAAGTTGTTAATATTAATTTTTGTAACTTAATTCTGCATAAAACATTTACGTGTAATTTCATGAGATAATTTAGGGGCGGTGCAGGGTAGGGATCGGTTGGGGCAACTTGTGGCGAGTAACCCCTAAGGCCTGGCTTGTAGCTCAGACTTGAAATTTTGAGTCCTGCCCTACCCTACTGTTGTTTACATCTGTGTATCACTCCCCAATTTGTGCTCCCATCTTCCTAGTTTTATGCCCATCCACTGTAGTTCCTACCCCCACCTTGTACTATGATGAACACTGTGAGGCGGCGTACACACGGCCGAGGTTCTCGCTGAAAACCAGCCAGAACCTCGCTGGAATGCACATTCCAGCGAGGACCTCGGCCGTGTGTACGGTCTCGGCGAGCTTCCCGTCGGGAAGCCCGTCGAGCCGAAATAGAGAGCACGCTCTCTATTTCCTCGACGGCCCGCCTGGAAGAATGGCTGGTTGCCATTCCCGACGGGCGGGTCACCGAATTCGACGGCCGGGAGAGAACCTCGAAGGGCGGAACGATGTGTTCTGCCCGTCGAGGTTCTCTGCCGTGTGTACACGGCCTTACCTCCTAAACATTTTTCTTGGTGATCTCTGATCATGGTTCTGTCCAATAAACTTCCTATGGTGGGTTCATTGCACATTGCTGCTCTTCCCTTGTAAAATGAAAACTGTGGCCCAGATTCACAGAGCGATTACGCCTGCGCAACAGGAGATGCGCGTGCGTAAGTCTAAATGTGCGCGTGCGTTTCGTTGCGCGGCATCCCCAGAACGAGATACGCAAAAAATCGTAATTTCGTTAGACTGGCGTAATTTCGTTAGACTGGCGCATCCTTCCGCGCAAAAGTGCGCTAGACACACCATTGATTTGCTAGTCAAATATGCTAATGAGGGACTTACGGGGATCCACAAAACAACGTTTGGGCAGCGCAGGCGACGCAGTGTGCGCAACAGCAAAATGTCCTGTCTAAAATTAGAGCATATAAAAGCTGGTCTAAAAAGAGAAAAAAAGTCTACTTGTCAGATAAAGCAACACTGTTAGTGAGGAGCAGTCAGACGTGTTGCACAACAATCTGTATGCCAACATGCCAGGGGCATCGTCGCGCATAGCTATACTACTGACTTTAGATGAACAAAGAAGGATGAGGGCACTGAGGAGGGCACTGAGGAGGGCACTAAGGAGGGCACGGGAGATGTTTTATTTTTATTTTTTATTTGCTTATATAAAATTTACAATTTAATCTAATCTAATACAATATTATTATCTGATACAAGCCCCTCACTCTTCACTTGATATATCACACACGCATAGACATCTTTGGAATGAGTGATTCTGAGGTGTCTCGCATCTTCAGATTCACCCCTCATGTCATCCTAGAATGACCACAACCTTGCAGGAGGACATCAGCAGCCCAACACATGGCACCACCCATGACACCCATGACAGCTACATATCCAATCAGAGCCCCATCCCCACAGATTTCGAATAGAACATGTATGGGGACAGCTGGCTGGTTGGTGAGTGACATGGGAGTCAGGCATTACTATCCCCTCCCGTGATGCACACCTCACAAGTGGCACATGCATGACTAACATCCTCCTGTCTTTTCCCTTCAAGGTGACTCTGCATATGCACTGGTACCCCATCTCATGACCCCATCTCATGCCAGCTCACATTATGCATCTTTGCACGTTAAACACACACATTAATCATGGCACAATGAGAATGCATGCATGCACACCACTGTGGTTCCTAGCACATACACATCACATCCTCATCAAATTGGATTGGCACCAGTCCACCATGCTGGACTTGTGAGCAGCAACGCCACGCCAAGGCTCCAATTATGTCACTGTACATTCATACACCATTCACACGGACCTGGGGATCACTTCTCCCTGGTCCTGGGGAACCCTTCTCCACCAAAATAGAGGGTGACACCCCTTTTCCGGCAGGAATGTCACCCCCACATTCACACAGCATTCACAACACAAAAAAAAAATAACCCCAAAAAATGACCTGCCAAAGCAAAAAATTTCCAGCAAAAAAATAAAAATGAAAAAAATAATAAAAAAAAGACAAAAAAAAATAAAAAATCTATTAAAAAAAAAAAATCTATTTAAAAAAAAAAAAAAATGGGGAAAAACAAATTAGTGCCCTCTGCGTGAGCCACGCCTGGGGCGCCCCCGGCCACGGCCCCGGCTTCTCAGGGGAGACTCATGGGGGAGGGGTAAAACCGGGGAAGGAGGAGCAGCCCCTGATCTCTGCCCACCTGGCGGCCTGCCCTCCAAGGCCACGGCTATTCTGTCCAGGGCAGCACCAAGTGTTGCCGTGTTGGCCTGGATAGCCAGGGTAAGGGCCCTCACATCCTGCCCAACGCCTGCTGATGTCGTCTGCAGTTCGTTTAGGCAGGTTGTGAAAGCCCGGGAGTGGGAGTCCAGGTTCCCCAGCGTATCCTTGATGGAGGACAGGCTCTCCTCCATCCGCACCAATGTCTGGCTGACCTGTCCCAGATGGCGGGTCTGGAGGAACTGGTCCCTTCTCAGGGTGGCGGGCAGGAGATCGGCCAACCCCCTGGTGGTCTGGGATGACATCCTGCCTCCAGCTGATGCTTGTGGCCGGGGAGAAGGGGAGGCCCTTGTGAGGGGAGCCATGTTGGGGGAGGAGGGGGGGCTCCCCCTTAGGGAGGCCTGCCTGCTGCCAGGCAGAGGGGAAGAGTCCTCAAAACCCAAACGTCCAGTGCCTGACATGGACTCCTCCTCCTCATGATTCTCCTCCTCCTCATGATTCTCCTGCTCCTCTTGAACCTCCTCCGCGGACTCCGGCCTTGTTGGGGGGGCCTCATTAGGCTGCTGTCCTGGGGTTGGTGCGGTCAGGCCAGATGGCCCTGCACCCTCCTGCACATCTGTGGATGACACAAAACATTCACAGGTTGGAGGATCCACACACTTGCCACATATTCCCTTTCACCCCCTCCCCCACACATGCTACACACCTGATATTAAAAAAAAAAAAAACTTACCTGGCACCACGGGCTCCGGACTTGAGTCAAAGCCGGGCAGGCCCTCAACTTCATCCCGATGAAAGGTCAGGGCCACCACACGCTCCTCCGCTGTCAGGCTAATACGGCATAGTGGGCCCCCTCCTGTGCCCCTGGCATGGGCATGCATTCTGGCCAGCTTCTTTTTGACCAGACGCCGGAGGTCATTGATTTTTTTGTCAATCCCAGACCTGGTCCGTGTCTCCCCCTGCCCCGCTGAATTCACCTGGTCAGTGATCCTATCCAAAATCTCCCTCCTCCTGGCCGGGGTGGTGTTGGCACTCTGTGGGCCGTGGAGGAAACGCCCATACTCGCTAATGGCCCGGGCAAGAATCTGTTTTTCCACAAGTGTAAAATTCAGCTTGCGTTTTCTCTCACTCATCCTTCCGAAAAAAATCAGTCCCAGTCAACAAAATTCACGCACACAAACAAGCACAACCAATCAAAAAAAACCACACACACAGAGAGAAAACTACTGAGCAAGAAACAGTCACCAAAAAACAAAACAAAAATACAGCAGGAAAAGAAACAAACACAAATATATCAATCAAACAAACAGTCTCTCAAACACTTATCAAAAACCACTTTCAAAAATCTACTAACAAACACTTGATCACACAGAACACTAATCTGACAACTACAAAACACACCGCAACGAACAACAGGACAAAAGCACTTTGTTAAATGGGAAGGGACAAAGGGATGTACTTTTGCAAAGGAAGTGCGTTTGTGTGTGTCTATTTATACTGTCTGCGTAGTTCACAACGTTGCCCTAGTCCATTTCCAATTTCACTGATTGCGCCGCTCCCGAGTTGTGAGCATGCGCACAGCGGAGCTGACATGGTCTCCTTCAAGCGCGCATGCGTGAGCCGGCCGGCCCTTCATTTGCATGGGGTCACGGCTCATTTCAATGTAACACGCCCACGTCCTTCCCAATTTGTATTACTCCTCCTTACGCCTCTGAAAAAAACGTTACGTATGCGCAATTTCCTGCGCAAAAGCTACGAGAATACGGTGATTACGCGGCAAAATTGCGCAAGTCTAACGTAAAGGCGGTGCGCTACGCCGGTCCAATATTGCGCAGATGTACCTGAATCTGGGCCTGTGTATTTACAAGGTTTTCCAGGGGTTCCCCATTTATGTGAGAAATTGACATTAGTATATATCTGCTGTATGGCAACCAAGTTTATTAGCCCACTCCTTTTCAACTTCTTTAATGTTTATAAAATGGTTACATATGTAAAGCCCATACTGATAATCACTCTATCAGCCATAAAGATGAAAAGTAAAACAAGGCAAACATAAAGACAATAATGTACTATGTGATGGATGAATGCTGTTTGTTTCATTCTTCATTTTGTGTTTACCTGTTATTGGTAAAAATCAATAACTAATCTTCAAAACCTCTGGATATCTTGCTATTCTGTAAACTATTGGACTGGCTTATGAACAGATATTATCTGGCAGGTGTTAATTCTATTTGGGCATTGTATTGTACTTTGCCTCCTAATTATTTTCAAGTGTGACAAACAGAATCAAAGGAAAAGATAGAATGGCAGCTGCCATGACAATATCTCATCATTCTTGCTCATAGCCATCTCTCACAAGTTCTCTCATTTCTCCTGGCTTCCTTAAGTCTGGATGGCATCGGCTGGTTCAATAGAAACCGGCATTCGGCTCTTGTGTACTGCAGCCAGTCTGACAGTAGCCAGCCGTTTGGCCGGCTTCTGTCGAAGGCACATGACCAAAAAAGACTGCTGATTATATCCTGAACTATAAGCTATAGCTAGGAGGGAAAAATTGCACATACCTAGTGAATAACAAATAAACAAAAGCTGCGATTCAAAAATGTTATACAACATAAACAAAATACAGAAAGAAAGGTGGAATCGCACTAAATAAGAAGCTGTGACTTATGAGAAGTCCACCTAAAAAAGTCAAAACACTACTTATAATTTGTGGCTATGATCATGTGAAGAACACAAACGTAAGGCGGCGTACACACGAGGGGACAGATTTGTTCAAATGTGTCGGCCCGACCGTTTCCAGCCGACGCAGCAAATCTGTCTGTTGGTCTGCTGTGCGTACACACGAGCGGATAGAAATCTCCCCGGACCAGAACGCGTGCACGTAAACCACGTACGACGTCACTATAAAGGGGAAGACCAAAGCTTACGGCGCCGCCCTCTGTTCCTCTTTTGCTAGTAACGTGTTAGCAAAGGTTTGGTTAGAGCCGATTCGCGCTTTTCGGTCTCCGCGCTTTACAGATCGTATTCTCGGGTTCAGTGTGTGCTTGTGGGTGCGTATTTGGCAGTCAGTGCTGGCTGTCAGGTTGTTTCTGCTTTGCAGTGGCGTTCTGTCCGCGGGTATCTGTTTGTCGAGCGTATTTTGCAGGTCTTGCTGGATTAGGGGGTGCTTTCTGTGAGTGTGTTCTTGACTGACCAGCCGGCCGGTTTGAAGCCATTATGGAGCAGCAGCGTAACTTTGCTAGAGTTCGTGCTGGATATGGGCTTGCTTCTGGATGTTATAATTATTCCAGACCTTTGGCCAGGAACAGGGGGAGGAGGAGTTCCTGGGCCAAGAATTGGTTGCGCCAGCGTGACCGATTCTCTCATATGCCTCTGCTTAGGGAAATCCAGGAGAATAATCCTGATGACTTCAGGAACTTTCTCCGTATGACGGACCCCGTTTTCAACCGTCTGCTGGATCTTCTGTCCCCCTATATCACGAGGCAGGACACTGTGATGCGCCAAGCGATCACGGCCGAGCAGAGGCTTATTGCCACGTTGCGGTACCTGGCGACTGGGAGGAGCCTGCAGGACCTCAAGTTCTCAACAGGCATCTCTCCCCAGGCGCTTGGGATCATCATACCGGAGACGTGTTCTGCTGTCATACAAGTCATGCAGGAGGAGTATCTGAAGGTAAGTTTCCTCTTTTCTGAAGCTCACATTCTCTGTCTTTATAAATGGTATTATTTTTTTTGGTTTGGCATTTGTTCCCTATAATGACCATGCTTTTTCCATGCTGAGTGTTGAATGTTGCCTTTTCTCCCCATGCATGCATGTTGTTAAGCTTTCCATGTTCTTTTTGTTGGCCTACCTACATATTTTTTCCTTGCATGACTATTAACCTGTCCAGCATGCTATCCTAGGGACAAACACACCTAGCCTTTTTTTTTTTGTTGTGTGTGGCATATTTGTCTTTGCTGCATTGTAGTTCAACCCCAACCCCCCCTAAAATGTTGCCCCATCAGAGGGGTGGGGAGTGTGATAATAAGTGGGATTTTTTAGTGGCCACAACTCCACCCCAATAATAAGATAAAATTGTTAATACTGTGTGATGGTGCACAAGTATGGTTTTTGTATTGTGTTTGCAATGTTTATGTGCCTAAGTACTATTTATTTATTTATTTTTTGTCCCCACAGTTTCCCTCCACGCCACAGGAATGGCAGACTGTGGCTTCCCAATTTGCCCTGCGTTGTGATTTTCCGAACTGCGGAGGAGCAATAGATGGGAAACACGTCCGCATAGTGCCACCACCCCGTTCGGGGTCCTACTATTTTAACTACAAAGGTTTTCATAGTATCGTGTTGATGGCGGTGGTGTCGGCACAGTACGAATTTTTGTATGTGGACGTGGGGAAGAACGGCCGGCTGTCTGATGGGGGAGTGTTCGCGCGGACTGAATTTTACAACCGTCTACAAACTGGTGGTCTTGAACTGCCACCGGATGAAGACAATGTGGAAGGACTTCCGTTTGTTTTTTTAGCGGACGAAGCTTTCGGGCTTGGACCTCACCTCATGCGGCCTTTTCCCCAGAGGACTCTTACCCCGGAGAGGAGGGTGTTCAATTTTAGGCTAGCCAGGGCCCGGAGGGTAGTCGAGAATGCCTTTGGGATACTCGCCAGCCGGTTCCGCCTGTTCCTGACAGCGATAAATATGGCGGAATATAAATTGAACCATATTGTTTTTGCCTGTTGCATATTGCATAATTTTTTACGCAGGCATTCCCAGACGTACCTACCCAACATCGGTGCTGAGGCAGGACTACCCTCAGATACCCTTCCTGGGCTGGACACTGGTCGCGCTGGCTCGGCCACCCAATCTGCTCGTGAGGTACGCGACAAATATGTTGAGTACTTCATGGGCCGGGGGGCCATAGCTATGCCAGATCATATTTCTTTCTAATTCGGCCCCCAAAAGAAAGAAATATTACAAAATATAATAAATAATTTGACCATTGGACTCTATATACAGTTGTTTGTCATTATTGCTTTTTCTATTTATCTCTGTCTTCTTGGTTCTGAAACTAGTGCACTTCTAGTGCCAAATGTAGTTGTCATGTTTTAGTAAATAACCACAATTGGACATTACAGGCATACCCCACTTTTAAGTCCACAATAGAAGGGTCACTTCTGCACACAAACCAATGAGATACCAGCATTTATAAAATCTGGCTTAACTGAACAAGCTTGTGTTGGAAGAATAATTTTTGTTTACGCAGAAGTGAGGCTGATATTGTGATTTGCAGCGGTAAGAACTAAACGCTAGTGTGTACTTAAAACCGGGTTTATGGCTGTAGTTACAAGTCACTCATCTACAAACTGGGTATTGAGCATATATAAACAACAAGCCACTCATGTTAGCGTACAAAATTTTTTATCATAAATTTTTGGGTTTGCCACCATGTAACATTTTTGGAGTAAAAACTTTTTTTTTTTTTTTTTTTTTAAATTAAAAAATATGGATTATACCAAACATTTTTTTTAGAAAAAATATAAAAGATTTTTCAAAACCAATAAAAATACTAAGTACAACAAGGTCATTACTACAACAGTCTCCCAATGTCACCCCGGAACACAACAAACTTGGAAGATGCACACATTCTTGTGTGTGAGTGAGAGGGCCCAAAAATGAGGATTATATCAAATGTCCACATGTGCTATCTGGCATCATGGGTGATCAATGCATGTGTTTTGTGGGTGCAAACCCTTCCCTCTTACCTGCTTGAGAAGGGAGGAAGGGGGTGTACCCACAAAGCAAAGACAATCCATAACCTGTGATGGCAGATAGCACATGTGGACACACTGTGTGTGCATCTTTAGATTTTTCAAAAACATTTTTTTTTGTTTGCAAGACGGATGGGTGATGGGGGGGGGGCCGGGCAGGGGGATTTAGTCTTTGATACGGCCCATCATATCAATAATATTTTTGTAATTTTGTTCAATTACAACCATTGTTTGCCTCATATTATCCATCTCTGTGCTACACTCCATAATTTGTTGGATGACAATTTGTGCACTTGCACGTGAAAAAGGTGGACTACTGGATGTGCTTGCAGCATCTTCATCCCCTATAACAAAATAAAATAAAAATACATTAGTAATGTGCAGGCCTATCTACATCTCTTTCTCCCTGTGTGAAGCTGCGGTGACACTGACCTGTTGTGCTACTAATCTCCACCTCTCCATCATCCACAACTTCGCCTTCTTCCACAATCAATCCTTCTTCAATAACTCCTCCTTCTTCAATAACTCCTCCTTCTTCAATAACTCCTCCTTCTTCAATAACTCCTCCTTCTTCAATAACTCCTCCTTCTTCTACAACAACTCCTTCAATAACTACTCCTTCTTCTTCACCAACTCCTTCTTCTTCACCAACTCCTTCTTCTACAACAACTCCTTCAATAACTACTCCTTCTTCTTCACCAACTCCTTCTTCTTCACCAACTCCTTCTTCTTCACCAACTCCTTCTTCTTCACCAACTCCTTCTTCTTCACCAACTCCTTCTTCTTCACCAACTCCTTCTTCTTCACCAACTCCTTCTTCTTCACTAAATACTCCTTCCACATTTGCGTCTTCCTCATCTCTCCCTTCCACCACTCCTTCTTCTACCTGGTCCTCCTCCTCCACATGGCTAGATTTTTTCTTATGAGAGAGTTTGGGCCTCCTTGCGTCCTCCAATTTCTGTCCTGTTCTTTCCCCTAGAAATATCCGAAAACAAAAGGTATACTTATCAGCACACAGATATTTGAGGAGGGCATTAATAAATCATAATCATTGTGTCAAAGTGTGTTATAAACTTTGGATTATTGTCTTCCGCCACCAAACATTAACCTTTGTTTTTCGAATGACTTCTCCCAAGCTGTGATAATGACCCTTTTTAGCGAAGGGACACACATGGAAGCAGGGCCGGACTGACAACTCATGGGTCCCCCGGGCAATAGAATATTAGGGGCCCCCAGGCTTACAAATGCCCACTAAGCCAGGTGGCAGTATAGAGGCGGGGCAGCTACAATCTCAGTCAGTAGTTTCACATCAAAAGCATGTAGGCTTTGGACATATCAGGGACAGATGAGCTAAATTAGCAGATTTTTACATACTGTCCCTGGTTGAAAAGAGCCTGGCATCTCTGATGGGGCCCCCTACGGGCATGGGGCCCTCGGCCAGTGTCCGATTTCCTCAGTGGTCAGTCTGCCCCTGCATGGATGCCCCTCCCTAAAAATTAGGTGTCACAGACTGTTAAAAATGAATCTCATTATGGGGGAGACACAGGTGCTCTTGAGTCCAGATGTGAATCCAGCTGCTTATTATCAATGTGTGAATGTGAATGAATCCTGTTTGTTTTTTCACATTCAAATCATTTATGAAATCTACATAATTTTATCCAAAATGTGTAATAACTTTTCTCTATAAATGCCAAATAGCCATGTCCTGGTGTGCTGTTCCTTAGGACATAGTATGTGGATGAAACGAGATGATTGAACGATGTTTCTAAAGAACGATCGTGCATAACTTCTTATTTGGTGTGTGTGTGTTTTTTTTCATATTACAGGAAATATCCAAAAATAATTATTCCAAAGTACAACCATTCCAACAAGGCACATGCATAAATATACATATCAAACAATGATATCACACAATTGCAACCCCCCCCCCCCCCCCACAAAAATAATACCTACTTTTATCCAGGATTTTCTTTATCTTCCGAAACTGGTGTGGCTCACGCAACTTCAAATCGGACCAGCGCTTGCGTAGCTGCTCTTTGGACCTGCTCACCCCAAAGATCTCAGTAAGCCTCTTCGCCACCTTGTCCATAATTTTGGCCTTACGGCGGTTCGGGGTGCTGTATGGGCCATAATCCCCATCATAATCCTTCCTGCGCAGGATGTGTACCATCTCCACCATCTCCTCCAAACTCATATTTGTGGCCTTGTACCGTTTGCTCCTTGAGCGTGACGTTCCTGGTTGTGTCCCTTCCTGATCCTCATGAGCGGGTAATGGTCGCTCGTGGGACATGGCCATCTTTTCGTTTCCCACTGATAAGGGGCGTGGAAAAGAGGAAAAGTTCCGTCATGGGCGTGGACGAAGGCGGCGTTTCACGCATGCGCGGATGAATACATCGTGTTTACGCGGAGCTTACGCGCGCGTTAAAACGATGACATACACATATGCCGGTAACTTGCAATATGAGGCCCTGGATGTTGAAATGGGGGGGTTAAAAACGGGCGGAGACATTGCGAACGAAGAGGGCGGCGGTATAGCTTTGCGCGGCCTATATAAGGAGATCGACGTGATTACGTCGGTTACGCGGAGATTACTCGAGCGTACGCGAGGAGCTACAGACACGAAGGTAAATTACAACATGGGATCAGCAGAGGCGTCTCAACTTTTAAACCCCATGTGGGGGTGGGGGTTTGGAATGTTGTTAGGAGCGTTTGCGCTATTTAGCTAGCTTGGGGCCACCAATGCAAGTTTTGGACAAAAATGATTGAACACATCACTACATATATATATGACAATGCTCTACCTCTTTATTTTTGTCTTGTGGATTCACATCATGCATGTATTGTTCTGTAGTGTTTTGACAGAGGTAATTAGGTTGTGTATTAGCTCCTCAATGCTGTGTGAGGTGCATGATATCTACACAATAACTAGTGGCTTCATTTTTGGAAAAAGAAAAAAATTGTGGATGATTAAAGAGATGGCATGTATTTATTTTCATGTTACCAAAGGGTCTGCATGTTCCAAAAATGAATTGCACAACAATGGAGTGGAGCTGGCCAGCATTGTATCAGCAGGACACATTGGGGGTTATTTACTAAAGGGAAATCCAGTTTGCACTGCAAGTGCACTTGGAAGGGCATTCTCCATAGATGTGGAGGGGAAGATCTGAAATGAAGGGAAGCTCTGCTTATTTTATCAACCAATCAGGTGGAGGCTAAAATTGAATATATATTGTTTCTTGCATGTCCCCTTCGGGGCTACAGCGATTGCATTTCCAAGTGCACTTTCAGGCAGTGTACTTTCAAGTGCTTTTGCAGTGCTAAAGTGATTTTTTTCTTTAGTAAATAACCCCCAATGTGTTTGTATACTAGTTCCACAATGATTGTACACATACATATTCAGAAAATGATAAATCTGAGCCATTTTTCTTGTGGGTTTTAATTAATTTTTATTTGTATATTCTAGAGCATTAATCTGAACATATAAAAAAAAAAAAAAGATGGACCAGTTGGCTATCCAAGACAACACTCTTAAATTAATCGAATGTTATCGCGAAAAGCCTAATCTATGGGATACCAGGCACCCAGGCTACCCAAACAAAAATCTCCGAGCAGACACTCTACAAGAGATAGCAACCTACATGCAGACGTGGGTTCCATCCTGCACAGCAAACATGGTGAAGGATAAAATGAGCAATCTCAGGAGCACCTATCGTAAGGTATATAAAGAGGTTAAAACCAAACGATCTGGATCAGCAGCAGATGCGCAAAAGGAGCCCAGGCTGTGGTACTTCCGCGAGCTTGCATTTTTGGATGATGAACTGGAGGGCCGGCCATCACTTTCCAATCTTCCTTCCAGCCTTCCTCCCACGCTTCCTTGCAGCGGAACTTCCCAGGATCCCCATGCCCCTGCAGAGCCAGAGGAGGGCCTGGCTGACATGGACCCAGATCTGGCGATCTTCAGTGAGGTATAGTAGTTTCCTAAATATTTATTTGCTTCTAATTTGGGTTTGATTCTTGAGTTAGTATTGTTAAAATTCTAACGTTTGGACCAACAAAAAAAGGCGTGTGCAAAAAACTAGGGATCTCAGGGATGCCAACTGAGGGGTCTGAAGGACAGGCAGGTCTATTTAAATTAAGAAAACAAAAAGAGTCTAGAGCCAAATAATGTGTGTGTGTGCTTGATTGAGCTAAATATTACAACATGTCCCTTTTTTTGATACAGGAAGAGGCCAGTCAGGAGGTGGCAGCTCCTCAGGACCATGTCAGCCAGGGGGAAGGGGTGAGTGGCAGCCAGGAGGAGGCTGGGCCGAGTGGAAGTCAGCATGTCCCCAGGCTCAGCACCATAAGCCAGGTCCCTCCCCTCCAGATGAGGCGACCAGGCCAAAAGAGGCGGATGAGGGAGATGGAGGAGGAGAGCCTCAAAATGATGAGGGAGGCTGCTGAAATAATGCGGGCCCCCCTCAACCCCACAGAAGCCTTCAGTGCCTCTGTGGCTCATGAACTGAGCCGAGCGGAGGAGGATCAAAGGGACCTGGCTAAGGACTTAATAAATAAGGTCATCTTTTGGATGCACAGGGGCATGCTGACCCGGGACACAGACCTCAGTGACCCAGCCCAGCCTGCTCCCCATCTTTTGCCTCCTGCTGCCACATCATCAGCACCTGCAAGGGGCCATGGATGGGCCCGTGGACGTTTCGCTGCAAGGCAGCCAGGAAGGAAGGCTGGAAGTAAGAAGAGAAGGTGATTACCTGCCTTCCAGTTCATTATTCTAAAATGTGAGCTTGTTGGAGTACCACAGCTTGGGTTTCTTTGCTAATTTGCTGCTGATTCAGATTTGATTTGTTTTGTGTCTCCTGAGATTGTTCATTTTATCCTTCATCATGTTTTGTGGAATGCACAAGTCTGCATGTAGGTTGCTATCTGATCAAGTGGTGCAGATCATGTTTATTTTAATTTTTTTTCTTGCCAAAATAAATGGCTTTTTGAATTTACGTTAAAACCTTGTCTATTGTGTTTTCTACTGTGGTGATTATGCCCCAAACCTACTAAAACTACAAGGTGGAATTTTGGAAGGACACAAACTCCTGGGTGGGGGGGTAGGTTTGGAGTGACAACTTGGTAACCCATGGAAAAAAAAGCAACAAAAACAACAAAAAAATGCATTGAAAAAAAGGAAAAAACAAAATAAAATAAAAATGCATTGAAAAAAATGATCTAACAAAATAAAATAAAAATGCATTGAAAAAAAGGTACAAAACATCCAAAAAAATGCATTGAAAAAAATGATCAAACAAAATAAAATAAAAATGCATTGAAAAAAAGGTACAAAACATCCAAAAAAATGCATTGAAAAAAATGATCAAACAAAATAAAATAAAAATGCATTGAAAAAAAGGTACAAAACATCCAAAAAAATGCATTGTAAAAAATGATCAAACAAAATAAAATAAAAATGCATTGAAAAAAAGGTACAAAACATCCAAAAAAATGCATTGAAAAAAATGATCAAACAAAATAAAATAAAAATCATTGAAAAAAAAGGTACAAAAAAACCTAAAAAATGCATTTAAAAAATAGATCCAAAATAAAAAATTATAGTCATGTGGAGGAAAGCTCAAAACAATTAGGAGATGCAGCAAAAAAAAAATTACAAAAAGACAACGCGATATACTACAATCAAACTTTGCGAGATTGGGACAACTCAGTCTATATAAATGGCATCAGCAATAGAACAGCTTGATTATAGCAAGAGAACGAAGAAAGGCAATAAACGATACAATATAGATAGTTACAATGACGAATGTGCCAACTCACAAACAAACACGAGGTTTACCTGAACGAGCGCTCCCGTCCCCTACTTTTGTCTGAGCATGCGCGCGATTTTGGTCCGATGGTTTGGTGTACTAACCAGCGGACATATCCGACGGACAGGTTTGCAGCGGACAGATTTCAAAGCTTGCTTTGAAATCTGTCGGGTGGAGAAATCTGTCCGCTAGCCCGTACACACGAGCGGAGATGTCTGCTGAAACGGTCCATCCGACCGGTTTCAGCGGACATATCCCCTCGTGTGTACGCCGCCTAAGTGATATATGTGTGCAGTGTGGAAATGTTATACTTCTGGGGCCACAACCAAGTAACAAAAAAACAGGAGAAGAAAGGTTATGGTAATATAGGAAGTCCACCTAGTGGTCACAAAGGAACCTGCTCAAAGTTTGTGGTGAACCAGGGTGGGATCTTGGTAGGAAAAAATCTTCAGATGAGGATGGATATATTTCTCCCAAAATTATGGTGTATAGATCAAAGAGGCAAATTCTCTAGATGATAAAGATGCATCAGTCTCTACGTTGTCAGTCACACTTGGGCTTTCCCGGATTTGAATGTAGAATCACAGCACCAAAAACAAAACAAAAACAAAAACTTGCATAGTGTGAGACCTTAACCACTTGTCATCTGCCCACCGTCAAATGACGGCGGGCAGACGACTCCATTGTTCTGACATCACGTCTTATGACGTGATGTCCCTTTAAAGCCGCGGGCGGGCGCACGCGCGTCGCCGGCGGCGCGCGCACGCACCTGCCGCTCTGCGGGGATCCCGTGCGAGTGCCCGGCGGCAACGATCGCCGCCGGGCACACGCGATTGCTCAGTAACTGAGCTGGGACGTGCAGCTCTGTATGTAAACACAGAGCTGCACGTCCCTGTCAGGGAGAGAGGAGATCGATTGTGTCCCTTGTACATAGGGACACAATCGGTCACCTCCCCCAGTCACCCCCCCTCCCCCTACAGTTAGAACACTCATAGGACACACATTTAACCCCTTCCCCGCCCCCTAGTGGTTAACCCCTTCACTGCCAGTCACATTTATACAGTAATCAATGCATATTTATAGCATTTTTCACTGTATAAATGTAAATGGTCCCAAAAATGTCAGAAAAGTGTCCGAAATGTCCGCCATAACGTCGCAGTCCCAATAAAAAAATCGCAGATCGCCGCCATTAATAGTAAAAAAAAAAAATGCCATAAACTATCCCCTATTTTGTAAACGCTATAAATTTTGCGCAAACCAATCGATAAACGCTTATTGCATTTTTTTTTTACCAAAAATATGTAGAAGAATACCTATCGGCCTAAACTGAGGAAAAAAATATTTGTTTTATATATTTTTTGGGTTATTTATTATAGCAAAAAGGAAAAAATATTGCATTTTTTTAAAAATTGTCGCTCTATTTTTGTTTATAGCGCAAAAAATAAAAACCGCAGAGGTGATCAAATACCACCACAAGAAAGCTCTATTTGTGGGAAAAAAAGGACGCCAATTTTGTTTGGGAGCCACGTCGCATGACCGCGCAATTGTCAGTTAAAGCGACGCAGTGCCGGAAGCTTATATTTTGTCTGGGCAGGAAGGGGGTGTAGGTGCACAGTAGGTAAGTGGTTAATGACAACGTATACAACAACACCCGTGTGGGACAGTCATGAAATGGGGAGGGGATAGTGCAAACCCACCACCACTATACACACTGACCCTTACCAGACAATAAACCCCCTAAGGGTAGATGCAGACGCCTAGGATCGAGTGGATTACAGCAGCCGTGGGACTTCAGCAGATAGCAGTGATGATGTAATACCATGGAACGACAGAAGAACTCACATAGTTTAAAACCCGATGACATTTATTAAAGAGGATAAATAGATTTACACTTACAAACAGATGTAAAATTGAGGCTTAAAAACAAAGTGCCGGCCGGCTTAGTAGAACGCGTGCGTCCTTCCGTATAGTTGCGGTGACGTGGGAACGTCTCCTCCCAACGTTTCGTCTTCACAAAGACTTGGTCACAGGTTTTACACTATGTGAGTGCTTCTGTCGTTCCATGGTATTACATCATCACTGCTATCTGCTGAAGTCCCACGGCTGCTGTAATCCACCTGATCCTAGGCATCTGTATCTACCCTTAGGGGGTCCATTTTCTGCCCCACGGCTGCTGCAATCCACCCGATCCTAGGCGTTTGCATCTACCCTTAGGGGGTTTATTGTCTGGTAAGGGTCAGTGTGTATAGTGGTGGTGGGTTTGCACTATTAGGCATGTGCAAAAGTGAAAAATTTGTTTTGTTTCGTTTCGTTTCAATTCGTCATTTAATACATTTCGTTAAGTTAGGTTCGTTACATGTGTTGAATTCATTTTCGGAATTCGTTCGTTTTCGACCGAATTTCGAAAAATCCGGTCGAAATCGAAAATATTTCGCCCGTTTTTCGAATTCGTTCGTTTTCGACTGAATTTCGAACAAAAAACGGTCGAAATCGAAAATATTTAAACCAGATTAGAAAACAAATAGTCTCTTTTCGAATAGAATTTTTTTCGAATTAAATCTGAAAATATATATTTTTTTATTTTTTTCGAATTCCGATCGAATTTAGTCCGCGGGTATTCGATTCGGAATTCGAAAAAAAAATTATTTTCGAATTTAATTCGAAAAAAATTCTATTCGAAAAGAGACTTCTAATCTGGTTGAAATATTTTCGATTTCGACCATTTTTTTTTCGAAATTCGGTCGAAAACGAACGAATTTTCGAAAATGGTCGAAATATTTCACTAATATAGCAATTCGGGAATTCGTATGCATCCGAATGTCCGAATAATGGAAAATTTGTCCGAATTTCGATTCGGAACGAAATGAAATGCACATGCCTATGCACTATCCCCTCCCCATTTCATGACTGTCCCACACGGGTGTTGTTGTATACGTTGTCTTTAAGGTCTCACACTATGCAAGTTTTTGTTTTGTTTTGTTTTTGGTGCTGTGATTCTACATTTAAATCCGGGAAAGCCCAAGTGTGACTGACAACGTAGAGACTGATGCATCTTTATCATCTAGAGAATTTGCCTCTTTGATCTATACACCATAATTTTGGGAGAAATATATCCATCCTCATCTGAAGATTTTTTCCTACCAAGATCCCACCCTGGTTCACCACAAACTTTGAGCAGGTTCCTTTGTGACCACTAGGTGGACTTCCTATATTACCATAACCTTTCTTCTCCTGGTTTTTTGTTACTTGGTTGTGGCCCCAGAAGTATAACATTTCCACACTGCACACATATATCACTTACGTTTGTGTTCTTCCCATGATCATAGCCACAAATTATAAGTAGTGTTTTGACTCTATTAGGTGGACTTTTCATAAGTTTACTTTTCTTTTGGTGTGGGTTTTTTGCATTTCTCTGCGGGTCTACAGGTTGTATTCCCACATTGATTGATTCCATCACGTATTGTGCCCTGTATAAGGTCACAGCTTCTTATTTAGCGCGATTCCACCTTTCTTTCTATAAGCTATAGCTGCCAAAAGTAATCACACGCAAAAAACTGACAGGTTGGTTGTACTGTAGTTGTTTGATCGATCAAATTCAGTATAACCAACCAGCCTGCCCAAAGATGGATCAAAATTCAGCCAGTTCACCCCCATATATATATATATATATATATATTTTTTTTTTATATTGTTATATTGCTTCTATGCTCGGATGCTTGTTTTTTTTTTTTAACCAGAATTATTTTATTTTTTCTTTATTGTGTTTTGTTTATTTTATTTTTTTCTTTACTTTACTTTTGTTTTCTTTACGATTTTATACTTGCAGAGCATGCGAGGATTGTTCGCTGCTCTATCTGTTGGTACTTAAACCCTCTACTTAAAAGATTAATAAAAACTATTGAAACAGAAAATTCAGCCAGTTCTTGGTGAACTATCCAAATTTTGATCAGTCTCTGACCAGTTATATTTTTAGATGAGGTTGTAAACCCCTTTCCAAAAATCAGAGTTGGTCACAGGACCAAAAAATGTGTAGCAGAGTTCCATCAGCCTCTTCACATGTTCAGCATGAGCTGAAACTGAAGACTCATACACACGACCATTTTCCTCAGCAAAATCCATCAAGAAAAATGCTGACATAGCATTTTTGCAGAGAAAAACGGTCATGTGTATGTTTTTTAAACTGTCTTGGATCTCGACGAAAAAAAAAAAAAGAGAACATGTTTTTTCTCGTCGGGAGTCTCAATTTCCTTGGCGTGTTTCTCGTCGGGCTGGTTTACGACGAGAAACACGTTTGTGTGTATGCTTAGAAACCCGCGCATGCTCAGAATAAAGTATGAGACGGGAGCGCACCTTCGGTAAAAGTAGCGTTCGTAATGGAAATAGCACATTCGTCACTGTAACGGACTGAAAAGCGCGAATCGTCTTTCACCAAACTTTTACCTAACATGCAGTAAAATGAGATTAGCAAAAGCAGCCTCAAGGGTGGCGCAGCTGGAATTGAACTTCCCCATTATAGTGCCATCGTACATGTTGTACGTCACCGCGTTTGAGAACGACACGATTTTGTCTTGATGGTGTGTATGCAAAGAAAGCTTGACAAGATTATCGACAAGCCTGACAAGAACCTTGTCGAGGAAAACGACATTTCTTATACGACGAGATTCTCGGTCGTGTGTACGAGGCCTGAGTGGGTATATTTTGTGGAGGACTGTGGGACCCTGTACTACCTGCAGGACTTTAAAGCTCAAATCCTGAAATTTCTTGGCAGTGAATGATTGATGTAAGAAATACAGTACATCATACTTTTGATCAGGGGTAAGGTTGAGAGTGAGGTCCTTTTCTCATTTCAATAAGAAAGGGGGGAAAGGTGAAGTTATCTGGTTGGCGTAGTAAGGGCTTAGTAGGCAAGTAAGGCCAAATGCCTTATTGAATTATCATTGGAACACAGTCGCTTAAAAGGGTAATAGGTGTGTGTGGTGAGTAGTTTTGAAAAGAAGTGTTATAGTTGAAAAAGTCTCCAGCCATCTAATGGTAGGTCTAGCATGGATCCTAAATCTATAATTCATTTAATACCTTTGGTGGACATTAGGTTGTTGAGACAGTAATTGTTGATTAACGTTTTTCTGCTGGCCTCATTATGAAGGCTGGGTTCCCAATTGCAGATATCTTCCAGAAAGGTAGATTCAATGGACATTGGAAACATCCAGCTTTAGCCACTATATAACGAGTTGGGCCAATGATGAGAGAGTATGGTTTTGATGCTTTTAGCTTCCAAAGTTTGACTGCTCCAGGGAGATCCATTGTTTTTGCAATTTAATTTCTGCACAACTCTAGAATTCTGGCTAAGTGATTCAATTCGGTAGTATTTCACAGGGCCAAGGAAACGTTTTCCTTCATACTCCTTAGATAGGGTAAGCAGCCTATAGGAGACTCCGAAACAAGATTTGTGATAAAGTAAAGGTAAGCATGATTGGTAAATATATTTTAGAAAAGAAGCAATGGGAATTAAGCTAGAAGTGTTTGAAAAGATAGAGTATCTGGGGAAATACATTCATTTTTAAAATTATATTGCTACATTCCAAGTCATGTGTGTGGATTTACTTCAGATTTCCATACCCTGTTCATTAGTGTGCAATATTAGTAGAAATTGTGATTTTGGTACCTATATAAGTGATATAGGAGGATGCCAATTTGAAGGAAAAATTTAGAATGATAGACAGTTGAGACATGGTGAGGATGACAGAGAGGGCTTTAGAATTGATAGTTAAAGTGGTGTAAAACCCAGACTATGAAAAACTCTCATTACATGTTATATAACAGAACGTTCATACCCACAAAGTCACTAAAGCATATTTTTGGTGTGCAGAATTGCATTGCATGAACACTAATGCCTGAGATAATAATATTTAATAATAATTTGACATATGAGATATAGAGTGGGTTCTGAGATTGGGATAAAGATAAATAGGGATAGGGGGCAGCCCTGTCTTCTATCATTACTCAGGGGGAAAGAAAAGGACACAGCCTCCTTTGCCTTTTCTGCAGTTATAAGCGATGAGTAAATGGTGTCCAGCCAGCAGCACATATTTTTCCCTAGGTCTATGTACACTATGTTGTCAAAAGTATTGGGACACCTGCCTTTACACACATGAACTTTAATGGAACCCCAGTCTTAAGCCTCGTACACACGCTCAGTTTACTCGGCAAGAACCAGCAAGAAAACTGCTAGCAGAGCTTGCAGAGTCTACTGAGCATGTGTATGAGGCTTTCGGGTTTCTCGTCAAGCAAACTGCCTGAAATCTCGACGAGAAAACATGTTCTCTATTTTCTCGTTGTGATTCCCGGCAGTGTTTTCCTGCCGAGAAACCCAAGAGTGTGTATACTTACCTGTCGCCGTGGAAACATGTGCATACTCGAAATGACTTTGACATATGCACGATAGCTTCCTAGGCATAGGTAGGATGCAGAAAGATGGTGGCGACGGCATTGAATGTGACGATCGCTTGTTCGTTGTACGCGATGACGTCACTGTATTCTTGCCTTCCAAAAGAACTGCGGTTCTTTTGAAAGAAGTGTCTGTACACTCGAGCGGCAAGATATTCTTGCGAAGAATCTCGTCATTTGTGAGGTCGGGCACTGATGTTGATGAGAAGGCCTGGCTTGCAGTCTTCGCTCTAATTCATCCCAAAGGTGTTCTTTCGGGTTGAGGTCAGGACTCTGTGCAGGCCAGTGAAGTTCCTCCACCACAAACTTGTTCATCCATGTCTTTATGGACCTTTGTTGTGCAGTTATGTTGAAAGGGGCCATCCCCAAACTGTTCCTACAAAGTTTTGTAACCTTCATGTATTCTATGCATGAAGTAGAAAACCTTCTCTATGCAGCAGTCCCCCAATACTTACCTGAGCCCATCGCCAAACATGGCTGAGACAGAATACTTATAGTTCCCCAGATGAGAACAAGAAATACATGTAACAGTTTCGGGGGTTGTGGTGGCTTAAGGTGTCATGTCCAGTCTCAGCAGTTGCCTAGAACTACAGTTCAAATGTTCGAGCCTTTGAGGTGTCCTGATAGTTCAGTATGAGTAGAAGTTTGACAATGTAATTTTGCTGGTCTCTCTTGTGGTAAGGACTTGCAATAAAGTATCTTGGACACTTAAAGAGGAAGTAAACCCTGATGGATTTTCCATCCTCTTTATTTCCCTGCAAAGGTAAAGCATAATGGGCTACTATGCATAGCATAGTAGCCCATTATGTGTCACTTACCTGAAACTGAAGCATGTCACAGCTGTCCCTTGTTGCAGTAAGCATCCATTCCTCACCCCTCTTCCTTCCGGGGCCACAAACTCTGGCTCTGTGACTGGCTGGAGTCGCGTGACGTCACTCCCACGCATTCGCACAAAAGCCGCCAGTCACGGCATTGCCCTTTCTTTAGAAACGGCACGGTCGCTGTTTCTAAACTGCGCCTGCGCCGTTGTCTACAGTGCATGCACCACAGACATCGACACTCGTCTCAATTGTAAATATATCCTAAACCGTGGAGGTGGTTCAAGTGCAACTTACTGTAGCTTATGTCGATTAAGCCTATACTGCGATTCTTTCTACCATTATTGTGAGTAGGTTTTTTTAAATAATATATTAAATATTATATTTTATTAAATTTGGTATAACGGTAACACACTAGGCTGGTGCGCCTGTTTCTTTTATTTTCTTGTTAATCTAGGCTTACCTGTAGGTAAAAGTAGTTGTACATGATATACAACCACTTTAAAGAATGGTAGCTGCATGGGCAGTAAAAAAAAATGTATAGTCTTAAAAGCAAAAAATCTCTTGACCCTTGGGGCGGGGGGCAGAATATCATGTCCCTTCTTAGTAAGACTTACTTAGTTTGGGTGGGTTTACCATTTGAGCGAGAGCACAGGGGGTGGCAACTAGCAAGGAAGGTGCTTTTCATGCGATATATTCAGTTTAACATTTCACGTTTTTCTATTATTATTTTTTTATTTAATAAGTTCCAATCTCATCTTTTATATTTAACAAACACTTTTGAATGTTAAATAATGTTTGTGCGCATGTACATTAAATTGTATATTTTACAAAAAATTTTGATTTCATAAACCAGTTTGCAAGTATCTTGTGACATTAAAAAGCTATAATTGTATTACATTGTAATACATTGTAATTGTAATACTTTGCATTCTAATGATTTTTTGCTTTCAGAAAGTGTGGGAGGTGTAGTTACATGTAAAAACACAAGTTAACTTGTGTGTATAAAATGAAAAAGGAAAAAGTTTGATGACATATAATTTGTGGAGATTTCAAAGCCATCCCTGATCCCACGATAGACTCCACATCTAAAACCACCCACCACCATCCAACACTATTGCCGTCCCTCCACTAGACATGTGCATTTGTTTTCATTAGAATGCATTTTCGTCTGAAAATCTGTTTTTTTCGTTATCGTTTTAACAAACGATAACAAAAGTGCAATAAACGAAAACCGAAAGATCCAACATAAAAAATGCTTTATTTTCGTTTTCGTTGCGGTAAAAATTTGATATAGAGAGATTCGACATTATAGGGAAAAGATTCGACATCATAGAGAAAAGATTCGACATTATAGAGAAAAGATTCGACACTATAGAAATAATAGATTCGACATTACAGAGAATAGATTTCGATTTATGAGAAAATAGATTCGACATTATAGAGAATAGATTTGACATTATTACTAGTCATACAACATTAGAATTCTTGTAGGTGGAATTTTCGAATGGAAATGTACCATTCGACAGCAACCAAATAGATTTGACGCTTCGTCGAATATTCTTTTGACCATTCGACAGAAACCAAGTATTATTGGATTTTCGGACGAAAGCTATTCCCCAACGAAAAACAAAATAAATCAAAACGATTTTCTGGAGTAACTAAATACATTTATTTTCCAATTGAAAACGAAAAAACGAAACAAAATATTCCAGTCTGCACATGTCTACCCTCCACAAGCAAAATGTGCATGATGCCTGGCGGGGCCTTTACACAGACGAAAAGGTCTTTACCTTCTTTTCTCCACTTCATCGAGTATATACCAGAATTTACCTTTTTTAAGTGGGCCAACAAGTTTTATTGCAAACCAAATCAGTTACTATCAACTTAATAACATGGTGGGACCACGCATCGATAGTTCTATCAATAAATGATCTTGCTTCATCTAGATTAAGCCCAGTTTGGAGAATTAACACCTTTTTGCTACAGCGATAGGAGACGAAGGGCAAGATCCGTAAACACTTGACAGAATATTTTGCTGACAATGCAGGCTCGGTGCAAAGCCCTTTTGTGTTGTGGAACGCTCACAAGGTGTTCTTAAGGGGTATTTTTATACAGATGGGAGCGAGAATTAAGGGGCAGAGGCAGCAGTGGCTTACTGAATTGACAAAAGAAACCCAAAACAAACATAAGCCCCAGCCCTCTCCTCCCAAAAACTGACAAAACTTAGATCTGACCTTAGACTGCACCTACAGTACTAGATAATTTTGAACAAATTACCAAAAGACTTAGGATGAATTATTATACTACTGGAAACAAAGCTGGAAAACTTTTAGCGCAAACCCTTAAGAGTCACAGATATAAAAAGTTTGATGAAAGAGATGAAAGAGATAATACTTACATGATATGTTGGTTAATTTAAGTCAACAGATACACCAAGGTACCAGGCTAATTTACTGCTAAGCTGTGAATGGAATTTCTGTCAGAATGAAAGATTATAAAATTACAATACGCATGTACAATCATAAATCAGATTACATGCAAAACACAACTTAAAATATGTACAAGCTCCACTGACTTGTCTAGAACACATTGACACCAAATCTTAAACTGTTAATGTTACTCTTGGTTAATAGTATAATTTGTTCAGTTCTCTTCTCCTGTCAAGGCAATAAAAGAACTGGGAATTTTTAATCAGACACAATTTGGCTTCGCAGTCAGAACCCTTTATATAATTTTCACTACGTTAATCATTGAACAGTTACACAAATGTTGATAACTTTTTCCACTAATAAATTGTCAAGAATATGTTATGATGTAGTACATACTGTATATAGTAACAGGATGGCATCCATTTTTCAGTAACCTATTTTGGTCTATTAACTAACATTACTGAAACATTAAATATTGGTGCCTTGACTGCCCTTTGTTATGTACTTGGCACATCACTCTTTGAAAGATGAATAAAAAGCCCAATATAGTAAGCATTTGAATGTAGAAATGTATTTTTAAATATTCTTTTAAAATGATTGACATAAGAACATGTTCCTATTAAGTGAATGAAGATGAGCAAGATAGCTGATGTTTGCAGTAAACACAGACCAGCAATGCAGATATGTACAGATATGCCTTTTTGTGCTTGTATTCTTCCTAAAGAAAAGGAGACACTCATCAGAATGTATGCAAGCTCAGTATAACTATATTAGTCCCAATTTTTTCCAAGAGCAGCATTGTCAAACTATTTCCCATCATTTAAAGCTACTTGCCACTGGGTATTTCCCGAGGAGTTGTCAGAATCATGCTGTCAGTGACATGTGGAGCATTGTGACTTTGTTGCCCATTACACATTAAATTGTGGGTTACGAAATATGGAATCATGCTATTCATTCATTATTAGAAATAATATTTTTTTTTCTAGTCTCGTAGGGGGAGATGTAATAAAATTGGTGCACTTAGAGCTGTGCATGGTAGCCAATCAGCTTCTAACTTCAGCTTGTTCACTTAAGCTTTGACAATAAAACCTGGAAGCTGATTGGTTTCTATTTAGAGCTGCACCAGATTTTGCACTATACAGGTTTAGTAAATAACCTCCAAATGGTTTTGCCTTACATTTTTATTGTGACAACAACGGCATGCAAAAAAATATATCCTTTGACTTTGTTTTAGATCTTTATACCTACAGTACTTATTGAATCAAAATTCTTAGAACGTTTTATATTTTCACTGTTGAAGGTGAAGGTTAAAAGTTGTAAAAGGGGTCCTTAGGCCTCATTCCCATTGGCACATCTTGGCCCCTGATAAAGAGTAAGCGGAGTATAATAGATGTTTCAAATTTCTTCTCATTAGGATTAACAGTTCAATAACCACATCCAGCATTAACACACACACATATATATATATATATATATATATATATATATATATATATATATATATATATATATATATATACATATACATACATATCTCTGTAAATACTGTGACAGCAGAATGGAGGCAAAATATTCCTGTAAAACTTCAAATTGTAAATAAAAATATACTATGTCACTTTCTTAAATTATTACATTTGTGTCTAAATGACTAGTGATGGTTATGCTAGCTATTCTCATAGATCCTTAATCGGCTCCATGACATGGTCACACATGCAAATGACTTCTTAATGTCAGCTCTATTTCTAACTGGAGATAAAAAATATAACATCAGCTTCTAATAAAACATCACACAGCTCACTATTCGTTTCAGTGCGAACATTTCTTCTTCTATCATACTAGACTATAGGAGGACAGTCCAGTTAAAAAAAAAAAAAAGAGAAAGATTCACTTTATATCAAATGCTGAAATGATGTCAGGTTTTCATTGCAACATAAAAAAAGAACTGTAATTTCCAGTTGAGAACATCACAGCTTTTAAACATGCTTGTCTGACCTTGTCCTTAAAGAATGAAAATGGTAAATTCTTGGTATAATTGGCCAAGCTGCAAGTTCAATTCCCAAAGCAAAATATTCTCTTTAGGAGCACACAAAGAACGCTAAGATTTTCCAGTGTGCAAAAAAATCAGCGTAGTCTGTTTTTCTTGCTTCAGAACATACATTTTTACCTTTTAAAGGAACACTAAAGGTTCAGTTTTTTTTTGTTTAAATAACAAACATGTCATACTTACCTCCACTATGCAGTTAGTTTTGCACAGAGTGGCCCCCAACATCCTTTTCTGGGGTCCCATGGTGGCTGTTTCGGCTCCTTTGGGAAGCTGTCTCCTAAGGGGGTTACCTAGCGGGCGGGGTATGACTCGGCCCCCGACCCCGACACCAACGTCACTAGGTTTGATTGACAGCAGCGGAAGCCAATGGCTTCAATCTATCCAATGAGGAGCCAATCAGCTATAGAGCGAACAACGCGGGAGCACGCCCACCGAGATTCGGGGCTCAGATGAGTAAAATGGGGGCTCAGGGGGGGAGGGGAGGGGGGGCGGAGAGTGCAAGGTGTTTTTTCACCTTTTTGCATAGGATGCATTAAGGTGAATAAAACACAAAGCTTTACAACCCCTTTAATTAATATGAGCAACAAAAAATGGTATTAAACCCAAAAACATATATTGCATCTTCCCATTTCTTAGATGTGATGTTGCATTAATTTTCTTTTTTAGGCTTTCTTTCTTCTATTTTCATTTAGTGATCCAGCTAGTAAGTCTGTTTTTCAAAAGAACAAGCTCTCCAGTGGAGTGCTAACGTGGAGTGCTGAGAGAGAATGACTTGGAGTGCTGAGAGAGAGTGACACGAGGTGCTGAGAGAGAGTGACGTGGAGTGCTGAGAGAGGGTGACGAGGAGTGCTGAGAGAGGGTGATGAGGAGTGCTGGAAGAGAGTGACATGAGGTGCTGAGAGAGAGTGACATGAGGTGCTGAGAGAGTGACGTGGAGTGCTGAGAGAGGGTGATGAGGAGTGCTGAGAGAGTGTGATGAGGAGTGCTGAGAGAGTGACATGAGGTGCTGAGAGAGAGAGGTGGAGTGCTGAGAGAGGGTGACGTGGAGTGCTGAGAGAGGGTGACGAGGAGTGCTGAGAGAGTGACATGAGGTGCTGAGAGAGAGAGTGACATGAGGTGCTGAGAGAGAGTGATGTGGAGTGCTGAGAGAGGGTGACGAGGAGTGCTGAGAGAGAGTGACATGAGGTGCTGAGAGAGAGTGACGTGGAGTGCTGAGAGAGGGTGAGGAGGAGTGCTGAGAGAGGATGGCGAGGAGAGCTGAGAGAGAGTGACATGAGGTGCTGAGAGAGAGTGATGTGGAGTGCTGAGAGAGGGTGACGAGGAGTGCTGAGAGAGGATGACGAGGAGAGCTGAGAGAGAGTGACATGAGGTGCTGAG
Organism: Rana kukunoris; assembly: GCA_029574335.1. Classification (NCBI taxonomy): domain Eukaryota; kingdom Metazoa; phylum Chordata; class Amphibia; order Anura; family Ranidae; genus Rana; species Rana kukunoris. Next base: position 252,872,465 of record CM056050.1, on the reverse strand, counting down.
AGAGAGTGATGTGGAGTGCTGAGAGAGGGTGACGAGGAGTGCTGAGAGAGGATGACGAGGAGAGCTGAGAGAGAGTGACATGAGGTGCTGAGAGAGAGTGACGTGAGGTTCTAAGGGAGAGTGACATGAGGTGCTGAGAGAGAGTGACATGAGGTGCTGAGAGAGAGTGACACGGGGTTCTGAGAGTGGCGCAGGGGGCTGAGAGTGACTGTAAGGAACTAGGAGTAGCTGTAGCACCAGGAGAACAAGGAGTAGTTTAGAGTGCCCATAGCAGCTCTTTACTTATTATCTCCATTAGAGTAGCAGATAAAATGTCCAACATAATTGGTGATGCGACCCAGTGCACATCCTGCTCCATGTATGCGTTCCTTGATGAGCCAATCAATGTCAGCTAGTTGTTTCTCTGGAAGCCCAGATCCTGGATCTAGAAAACAAGGGGGCAGCACTGCACAGCATCAGCAACCTGGAAAGAAGTTTGGACATTTCCCAGCAGATGCTGGCAGGGGCCAGTTTAGAGGAGGGTGGAGACATGGAGGCACAGGAGCAAGAGGTAGGTAGCTGGGTGACAGATAGAAGACAGGGTAGAGGGAAGAGCGCTAGGGATAATATAATAATCTTTTGACAGTGTTGTATTTTATTGTTTGATTGGCATGAACTGCTTTATGGAGTTTTGATATTTTTCACAGCTGTATAATTTATTTTAAGGTAATAATTTGTTGGTGGTGCTGTATTTGATTGATTGATTTATTTTATTGAATTGATTGAGCTTTCTCTCATAAACAGTACACAGCAGCACAATTGGTTCCACTTTAAGAAGGAGTGTGTGGAGGTAGCTGTCCCCTTAAATAATCTTCAGCCTGCAGAAGCAATTGCCTCTGCCTAATAGTGGAGTTTTCATCATTCCATATATCACAAACAGAGTGTCAAACTGATGCCACTGACACATGTCCAAAGACCTACATTTTCTGGGCTTCATCTGAATAATGGCATAACTTTTACACATCCTTGTAGCACTTTCTGGGGACTGGCCCATGGAAACAATCATGGAATTTTGTTTTTTTGTTCCAGTATGCATTCAAGGCATGAATGATCAGTTCTCATGTGGTTCACATCAACTGAAGCATTGACATCCATTGTATTTTGGTGCAGTATGCATTCAAGACATGATCGATCAGTTCTCATGTGGTTCTCATCAACTGAAGCAATGACATGTAACAACTGCAACCACTGTGCCATCACATACTGTGACTGTCTTTGCAAAATGTTTCCTAAGCACTATTTATCCTGAAGCCTATTGAGCTGTTCTGTCTATCTGCTATAAATGTCACTTCAGTTGCCTCAAAATACATAAAAATATAGCGGTTTTATCGCAAAATGGTTTTAGTTTTAATATAGACATTTCAGTCTTTTGTAACTTACTATGTTGTCCTAGTCTGTAGACATTTTTATTGATCAATATTTTTTATTTGCAGATAAAGCACAGTACATACGTTCTCTACGTGTATACAAAGCACTAAATGCTTTTTTATTCTTTTGTCTTCATCAATTAAAAATTCTTGCTTGCTAACAAATTTTAGTGTATAATTTAAGTCATGTAGCAACATTTTAATATAAATACCATGTCGTATTTTACATCTGCCATGATAAAGAACATTAGATAACATGAGAAGAATTGATGCTATTAGTTTTAACTTGTCATACACAGGTATTGTTGCTCAGGAATATGCTGGCTGTAGTGGTTGTAAACCCTCAGGAAGAACTTTCACCTACAGGTAAGCCTAGATTAAGGCTTACCTGTAGGTGCTTGCAATATCTCCTTAACCTACACGGTTTAGGAGATTTTTGCAAAAAAGACTGTACCGATGTCTACGGCGCATTCACGCTGTAGATAAGGGCGCATGTGCACTGAGCGTGCTGTTTTGTGAATGGGGTCATGCTGCAAGTGATGGCTCTCGCGCACATGCCCGGTAGTGATGTCATGTGACGTTACGCAACTCCAGCCAGTCACAGAGTCAGAGTTTGCAGCCCCCTGGAAGAAAAAATGTGAAGAATGGCCGCTCGCTAGGAGCGGAGAAGACCGGGACATTGAGGGCTTCTCCTGCAGGATGCCTAGTAGCCCATTATGCTTTACCTGTGCAGGGAAACAAAGAGGAAGTAAAACCTGATGGGTTTACTTCCTCTTTATTATGAGCACCTCCTGGTAGAACCCTGTGAACAGCTTTATGTTTTTTTTTTAAGACAGCCACAGAAAGAGTTGCTCCTTACCTGCCTCATAGTTTCCAAGTATCCCAGATCCTGTGTCCTAAGTTCTCGTTCCACAGAATGCCGGACACTAAGCACTTTGCTGCCAGCCATCCCTTTCCTTTCTGCTATTGATGGCTGCCATTCACACAAAAAAGGGAGAAAATGGTACCTCCATCAGTCCCCTATCTCAGCCCACCCTCTCCCAGTGTGTTGGAGAGAATCCTCTGATTCTGCACTTAGGGTCAGCATTGGCTTGGTGCTTTGTGTTGTAAGACAGGGGCTTAAAGGGTCACTATAGGAAAAAAAAATGGGCTGAAATGACTGTTTACAGGGTATAGAGACATACAAGTTAACTGATTCCTTTTAAAAATGATTAAACATAGATAAAAATCAATCATATAATCAACCTACAGTTCTAGTTTTCTTTTTGCTGTTATTTCCTGTCTCTTTGATGTACAGAGCCAGAAAGCCAATAGAGGGCAGTGATGGTTTGTCTAAAACCCCTCAGCACCAACCCAGTTTCAGTTTACACACAGTAATCACACCTCCTTGATTAGTGACCACCGTGAGAAAGCTCCCAGAACTGTAGTTATAAAGAAACAGACAACCAGGAAGTGTAGAGATCAGAGCAGAATTACAGCAACATCAAAGCAAAAAACGAACAATGAGGACATGAAAACAGCACTGCAGTAAGGTAAAGGAAGCTATTTAGCTAAAAAAATATTTCCTTTAGTGACCCTTTAAGGGAAGGTTTTGGTGCTCAGGGGGCTGCATAGCAATTGTTAAAGTAAGAGGTCCGGGAAAAAAAACACATACTGCAGCTGCTGGCTTTTAATAAATGGACACTTACCTGTACTGCTATCCCTTAATGCCGAGAGTAGGATTGTCGGGCGTTAAGCTGAAAGGCTACACTGCCGCCGCCATTGCGGGTAAGGGAACCCGGCAGTGTAGCCTACTTTGCATGTGCGAGGCACCATACTCTCTCCTATTAGCCCGGCAGGCAGGGGAGGAGGAGGGAGACGTCACTGCCGCATCACGGTCACGGCTGGACTCCCGAAAGTGGAAAAGGATACCTGTCAAAGACAGGTTTACTGTCCCCCCTCCCCCTGAAAGGTGCCAATTGTGGCACTGGAAGGGGGAAGGAATCCGATGAGTGGAAGTTCCACTTTAGGTTGGAGCTCCGCTTTAAGAAGCTGCGGTGCTATGGTGCCTGCAGCAGGGGGAGGTCTGTGGCAGTATTGCAGTGCCACAGTTTCCCTTCATTTTTGTTACCTCTATGGTGCCACAGGGTATTATTCCCCCACCTCTGTAGTCTGCCTGGGAAAAGGGGGGACTCCACTGCACTTTATAGGAAGTAGAAGGTGCTCTAATATCAACAATGGGTCATTTTTAGCCTTTGACAGCAAAGATAGGGTTTATTTTATGCCACTGACTAGACTAAGATAGGGCTTATTTTAGGCCGATTTACTCTTATGCCACGTACACGCGATCAAAATTTCCAACAAGAAAAGTTCGATGTGAGCTTTTGGTCGGAAATTCCGACCATGTGTAGGCCCCAACTGACTTTTTCTGTCGGACAGCAACATTTTGAGAGCTGGTTCTCAAATTTTCAGACGGGAAAAGTTCTTGTTGGAAATTCCGATCGTCTGTATGCAATTCCATCGTGCAAAAAAACACGCCTGCTCTAAATCAATTTGACGCATGCTCGGAATCATTGAACTTAATTTTTCCTGGCTCGTTGTAGTGTTGTACGTCACCACTTTCTTGACGGTTGGAATTTTGTGTGACCGTGTGTATGCAACACAGGTTTTTTTTTTTTCTCTTTTCTTCCACTTCAGACTTAACCATAACTTGAGACCTGCTCATGGTTACATTCAATGATTATGTCTCGACTTAGGTTTTGCATCATATGTGGAAAATATATGTATATATAAATCTTTTTTTTTTTCCTTTCTCTCCCTCTTTTCCCCCCTCCCTCCCCCTCTTCCCCTCCCTCATCCACATCCCCCCCCCCTCTCCTCCCCAACCTCCCACCGATCCCCCTACTAGGCCTCTATCGTCTCTCTTACATTTGATAATTTCCACTCCTCTTTGTTACTTAAACTTCCATCATTTCTGCGTATTCCATCTTAACTTTATATTTTTTCCAGGGATCCCATTTATCTTTAAATTCTGCCCAGGATTCCTCCTCTCTGTATCTTAAATATTCATTGTAATAAATTTCGTCAACCTTTTTCCCCCATTCTCTTAATGTAGGACTCTCTTCTCGTTTCCAGTTACTCGAGATCTGGCTTTTTGCGGCGTTAAGAAAATCTGGAATTAGGGTCTTTAGGTATTTCTTGGTTGGCATTCGAGCCCCATGCAAAACGCAAACCCAAAAGTCCTCCGGTATATTTATGTTTATTATTTCTTTAATTTTTTGTCTAATTTTTGACCAAAAATGTTTTACTTTTGGGCAAGACCACCAGATGTGTGTCATTGTGCCTACCTCTCTACAACCTCTCCAACAGAAGCGCAAATTATTTCCTAGAGATGAGTGTAATTTATCTGGTGTAAGATACCATCTTACCAAACATTTATAATTCTGTTCCATTACTTTGTTGTTTATAGAGGTGACATGAACCCTATTTATTATCTGTCTTATTTCAAATTAATTTATTAATGAGCCCGTTTTTTCTTCCCATTTTTTGATGAATGGGGGTACGCTCTGTTTTTTTAAGGCATTCAAAGTTTCGTATATCATCGAGATTATTCCCTTATCGAATTTCTTTGTACAAAGTCTCTCAAATGGCCGTAAATTTGTTTCCGATCTTATAGGCTGTGGGAGACTTTCAAAAAAGTGTCTTATTTGAGCGTATCTCCATTCATCAATCACCACAGTATCTCTCTTTTCTTCCATCTCCTGCAATGATAATAATCTATTTTGTTCCATAAAATCTTTTAATTGGGTGTCATCTTTCTTAATCCAGTTACCGAACATAAAAGTTTCTCCCGGGGGGAAAAATTTTGTGTTTTTTAGGGGTATAAATGGTGAATTAAAACTCCATCTTTCTTTCCTGTGAATCTGGTCCCAAAGTGCTAAAGCGTGTTTTGTGATGTCGTGGACTTCAGGGCTTAGTCCTCTATATTGTAGTGGGATCCAGATTATTTTCCCAAGTGCAGTTTTACTTAATTTATTTTCCATAACTACCCATCTTTTTTCTACATTATTTTTTGCCCAATCTATAACTCGTGATAAAATAATTGAATAATAATAATTTTTGAAATCCGGTGCTCCCAGCCCCCCTTGTGTCTTGTCTTTTGTCAGAAGTGTTAACTTAATTTGTGTTTTTTTCCCCCTCCATATGAATTTAAGAAACATTGCTTGCAGTTTTTTGAAAAAGGCTTGCGGGATTCGAATTGGGAGCATCTGAATTTTGTAAATAATTTTTGGTAGTATTATCATTTTAAAAATATTTATCCTCCCCGTCCACGTTAATTGTCCTGGTGCTATTCTATTAAGGTCTTCTTTAATATTATTCAGTAATGGTATGAAGTTGGATTTATACAGGGTCTCTCTTTCCTAATCTAATTCCAAGGTAGTTTAAGTCTTTTTTCCAACAAAATGGGAAATCATTCTGCAAGGCCTTCTCTTCTTTTTTAGAAAAATTTATATTCAATATTTCAGATTTAATTGGGTTCATCTTAAAGTTAGACAGCATACCATATTCTTTTATTGTTTTAATTATACTCGGCAAGCTTGTCCTAGGGTTTGATATATAAAATAGAATGTCGTCGGCATATGCTGCCACTTTATGTTCCTCCCCTCCCAACATTATCCCCCTGATGTCCACGTTTCACCTTATTTTATTCAAAAGGGGTTCTAATACAAGCGTGAACAGCAGCGGGGACAATGGGCATCCCTGTCGAGTCCCATTCCTTAGTTCTAAAGGATCTGATATCTTCCCGTTGATTTTAATTCTTGCCATCGGTTTGTTATACAGGGCTCCTATCCATTGCCTCATTCTAGGTCCAATTTCTAATTCTTCTAAAGTGCTCTGCATAAAAACCCAGTCCACTCGGTCAAAGGCCTTTTCTGCGTCTACAGACATTAACAGGCCTGGGGTTCCCCTTCTTTTGATTTCCTCAATAATCATAAGCGAACGGATTCCATTATCTCTCCCTTCTCTTCCTGTAATAAACCCCACTTGATCTATATGTATTACACAACACAAGTTTAAGCCAAAATCCCATCTGAAAAAAATCTACAGTTTTCTTGTGGGAATTTCCGATCATGTGTACGCGGCATAACTGATAGCAATGGCAAGGCTTATATTACTCTTACTGACAGAAATGGTGGAGCATATTTCCCCAACTGCAACGGTGATTGAGCTTGATTTATCCTACTGACACCAAGAATGGGGTTAGTCAACAATCTTGTAACAAATGCATAGAATACAAGTATTTAGATCAAATGTTATACTAAAAAATCTAGACCAGTTTTTGGGACTATAGATATACGTAAAACCTAAAAGTAAACTTGTCTTATTGCTTCTTTTTGGTCTATTAAAAAATTTCAATTATACAGTTGAAATGTATATCAATATTTGTTCACCCCGTCAGAAATGTAGTAAGGTAATAGCAGAGAGAGTCGGGAATTATCAGTAGACATTGTTTCGGGCTATCTCTGTAATCTATTGAACCACTCCCTCATGTCCTAGAAATACTTTCTATCATTTGGGAGACATTGCTCCTCCTCCATAGATAAAGTACTAAAATACCTCAATTCTAAATGAACGGGCTCTATCACAAAGCTCATAAAGCACAATAAACCATGGTTGTCTCAATGGCCTGATGCAGCACTTGTCTGTTGACAACCCTGGGGTTATATGGCAGCTGCTCAAAAATAAGCACTTTTTACCTTCAGAAGCACATGTTATTACAGATATTTAGCACAATCTACCTAATTTCAGAAGTAGAGTTATTAATATCTAATTATTAATAACAAAATAAAAATAAATAGTTAATTAGTTATAGATATTTAAACAGTTTTATACTGGGATCTAAAACATAAACTGTACTGAGCTGATAACTTCCTGTACTATCTGCTAAATGTTATGATATAGTAGTGTTCTCAGCTCTCTACAGAACACCCTCATATGACCTTACATACATTCTAGGGTGAAAACAAACTGCTTCTTGAAAAAGCTACATTGAGTATGTTTTTAAGTTTTGTTACACAAGGACAAGAAGTGTGTTTCTGGGAAGATCACTAGGTAAAAATTATGGTCATTGACTTTTTCTTTTTTACAAATTCTTAACAAGCAGTAAAGATTTTTAAATACTGAAAGAAATGGGTATACCAGACCACCTCACCTGTCTTCTGAAAAACCTGTATGCAAGTCAAGACGCAACAGTTAGAACAGGACATGGAACAACTGACTGGTTCCAAATTGAGAAAGGAGAGCGGCAAGGATGTATATTGTCACTCTACTGATTTAAATTATACACAGAGTACATTATGCAAAATGCCAGGATGGACGAATCACAAGCTGGAATTAAGATCACAGGGTGAAATATCAACAACCTGAGATATGCAGTCTCTTAATGAAGGTGAAAGAGGAGAGCGCAAAAGTTGGGCTAAAATTGAACATTAAGAAAAACAGTACCATCACTCCTTGGCCAATAGGAGGAGAAGAAATTAAAAAAGGGACAGATTTTTTCTTCCTAGACTCTAAGATCATGGCAGACGGGGATTGTAGCCATGAGATTAAGACCTAGACAACGTTATAAAAAACAGAGACATCACCCTACCAACAAAGTGCTGTATAGTCAAAGCTCTAGTATTCCCAGTAAAATGGCTGTGAACTATTTATTTGCATTAAAGCCTCCCCCACCCTTTTTTAAAAAAAAAAATAATATTGCTCTTTAGGATCCCATCACAAATGGTAACAACTGCATCGTTTCCCACAGATGGAGAGGAGTGGATTCCTGAAAACCTAATTTAATAGTGTATTTCAAAACGCTCAATTTACAATGTATAATCTGGCTATTTTGTTGTTTGCACACAATCTGCTTTGACAAGCTGGTGTTTGAAAAGTGTCTTATGGGAATACATAGATTTTTCTGTCCAAAATATGAATACCAAAAATGCAGAAATTAATAGCAAACACTTTATATGATGTGAATATTAGCACATGAAGTTTTACAATATTGCTATTGTTATAAGAGATCTAAACATAGCTGTTTCCTCAAACATCAAACACTAGGCTCTGTACAGTAAAACATTTATCCAGGTGAAGAGATGGACACATGGAACATTTTCCCTAAATGCGTTGTATAGATAATCTAGATATTTTGATATAAATGTAGCTTAGGTTGTACAGATGGCTGGAAGAAACCAGCACAACATTGTGTGACTTCCAAGAGTGTAGGAAACTGAATATTTGTACATAAATCCATAGGTGGGTATCCTTTGGCATTTGATGATCACAAAGATTACCAAATCTTCCTCTTACTGGGTCTTTATTTCCAGCTTGTCCATTGGCTGTTGGAGTAGTGACAAATGCAAGTCAGAGCAGGCACAGTGGGAGTGTATTTGTCTGGTGGAAAAGGGGAACTGTGATCTATCCTAGCAATCTAACTACACGACTATATAAACTATATATATATATATATACATATACATACATTCAATCAGATACAGCCACTGTTAAAGTGTTGAAGCTGGCTGTCAAAATATAGTACTTAGTATTAGTTCTATGAGTACCAGACCCTTCAGGTTTAAGGGGGAAACCTAAGCAAAAATAAGAAAAAAAAGCATTTTTTTTTCTAACAGCATGAGCAGAAAAGAAAAGCAAATCACCAGCTTCTGTCAAAAGAAAAAGCGATTCTGAACAGTGAGAGCCACCGCCACCTCATCTGTGCCCACCAGAGCCGCCTGCCAGTGGACACCAGTGCCAACTGCCAGTGCATATCAGTACTGCCCATTAGTGCCCACCAGTGCCACCTACCAGTGCACATCAGTGCCACCTATTTATGCCCACCAGGGCTGATAATAAGTGCCCACTGGTGGGCACTAATGGGCAGTACTGATATGCACTGGCAGTTGGCACTGGTGTCCACTGGCAGGCGGCTCTGGTGGGCACAGATGAGGCGGCGGTGGCTCTCACTGTTCAGGACCGCTTTTTCTTTTGACAGAAGCTGGTGATTTGCTTTTCTTTTCTGCTCACGCTGTTAGAAAAAAAAATCGTTTTTTTCTTATTTTTTGCTTAGGTTTCCCCTTAAACCTGATAATTTCCGACTCTCTCTGCTATTACCTTACTACATTTCTGACGGGGTGAATAAATATTGATATATATTTTAACTGTATAATTGAAATTTTTTAATAGACCAAGAAGAAGCAAATAAGACAAGTTCACTGTTAGGTTTTACGTATACCTATAGCCCCAAAAACTGGTCTAGATTTATTAGTATAACATTTGGTCTAAATACTTGTATTCTTTGCATTTGTTACAAGATTGTTGACTAACCCCATTCTTGGTGTCAGTAGGTTAAAATAAGCTCAATCACCGTTGCAGTTGGGGAAGTATGCTCCATCATTTCTGTCAGTAAGAGTAATATAAGCCTTGCCATTGCTATCAGTTATGCCGCGTACACACGATCGGAAATTCCCACAAGAAAACTGTAGATTTTTTTCAGATGGCATTAAGGCTTAAACCTATGTTGCATACACACGGTCACACACAATTCCAACGGTCAAGAAAGTGGTGACGTACAACACTACAACGAGCCAGGAAAAATTAAGTTCAATGATTCCGAGCATTTGTCAAATTGATTTAGAGCAGGCGTGTTTTTTGCATGACGGAATTGCATTCAGACGATCGGAATTTCCGACAAGAACTTTTCCCGTCTGAAAATTTGAGAATCAGCTCTCAAAATGTTGCTGTCTGACAGAAAAAGTCAGATGGGGCCTACACATGGTCGGAATTTCCGACCAAAAGCTCACATCGAACTTTTCGTGTTGGAAATTTTGATCGCGTGTACATGGCATAAGAGTAAATCGGCCTAAAATAAGCCCTATTTTAGTCTAGTCAGTGGCATAAAATAAACCCTATCTTTAAGTGACACCTATCAGTGCTGCCTATCAGTGTCACCTACCAGTGCTCTTCAGTGCAACATTTCAGTGCCCTTCAGTGCAACATATCAGTGCCATTCAGTGCCACCTATCAATGTCGTTCAGTGTTGCCTATCAGTGCCACCCATCACTGCCACCTCTCAGTGCCACCTCTCAGTGACCACCAGTGCCGCCTCATCAGTGCCATCTATCAGTGTCCATCAGTGCTGTCTTATTAGTGTCCATCAGTGCCAATCAGTGCAGCCTCATCAGCGCACATCAATGAAAGACAAAAAATGATTAAATACCACCAAAAGAAAGCTCTTTTTGTATGAAAAAAATATAAACATTTAATTTGGGTAGAGTTTTGAATGACTGCACAATTTTCATTCAAAAGAGTGACAGCGCTGAAAGCTGAAAATTGGCCTGGGCAGGAAGGGGGTTTAAGTTCCCCAGTAAGCAAGCGTTTAAGCATTAAAGAAATTATAGTGTTTTGTGTTTTATCACTATGTCATTACTAATTTAGGCCTTAGTTACTGAATTTAAAAATGTTTTACATAAACCCTGCTTTTAATTTGTGCATATTAAAGTATATTTACAGCTGTTCCATATTCTGCAAATATAGTGTTTATACAAAAATAAAATCTGACATGAACAGTATTCATAACCCATGACAGGAAAGTATATTTAAGCCAGTGATGCTAACAAATTTTCAATGTATGACCTTTCTAGCCTAAAAAAAAAAAAAAAAAGCCTTTCAAGCTGTGGGTTGCTATAACCGAACAGCCAGTGTGCAGGATTAGATAAATCCTACATTTCATCAATTTGAAAGTCACAGGTAAAGTCGTCTTTCAATTTCTCTGCTGAACTCAGTTGAAAAGATGATATGAATGAATTTTTTGTCCAGGTCGTGTAGAATCAGAATGTCACATTCCATATGAAAAGTATTATACATGGAAATAAGGAAATGTTTTTTTTTTTTTCTTTTTTATGGCGTTCTGTAAAGTGAAAGAATACAGAATGGAATGAATCTTTCCAAGTGTGTTTGCTCCTACTGTGCTTTGATGCTTCTGATCTATTTGTTTGCTTTATGTTTCTTTGTGAATAATAGAAAACGAGGCGCTTTATAGAGAGCTGGTGTTATTCTGCAGCACAATTAGCATTTTCAAAAGCAGGTAAATGCAATTCTCATGCTAAGCCTTCTTCAAGAGATTTTATTATAGCATCATTGTCTAAAATGAGCCATACACAAGGGCTAGAACAAAGAATCTTTCAAGTTCCCATTTTTACCCAATATGCACATCCAAACCCACTTCTGCAAAGCTTATTATATGTTATCAGTTTCTCACGGATGTATTAGCAAAGTAAATCAGGAAATCATCTCTCTGGTCTACTTTCCTGTTATAATTGTGTCTTCCCTACGCAGTGTCAGTACGCTAAGGTAATCTATCCAAGGCTGGTTTGTGATAGTTGGGGAATTCAGAAGGAAGTCCACAAATCCCAAGCACAGCATTGAACCCGTTTAAAGTCTAAAGAAGGAGAATATTGTTAGTTTTGGTCATTGTTAGGGCTAATGCCGTGTACACACGACCATTTTTCAGGTTCTAAAAAATGACATTTTTAAGGGTCTAGAATTATTATTATTTTTTTTAAAACGATGGTGTGTGTACGCGGCATTAGAGTTCTGCAAATGAATGATGTGGTCATATGGGCAGAGCCCTGTACATCCGTGCACTTTTCAAATTGTGACAACAGGTGTGGGGAGAAGAGCGTTACATGGTTTACCCAAAAATTGTGTGTAACATGTAACATGTTCCTGAAGTTATAATTATCCTTTAACGACCAAAGCTAGGCACAAATTTATTAGAAGCAATGTACAGAGGCAAGATGTTTACTACAAGAATTAGGATATTGTAACAGCATTGAAAAAAATGTCCAGCTGAGGGACATTTTTAATTAGAGATATTAGTCTCAAGCAACCTTTATTTTGTCAACATTTTTATTTTTTTTAACATGTGTTTTTACTATAGGGTAGGGGGGTGTAGTGGATATGGATGATAGTGTGGGGTAATTTTGGTGCAGGAAACGGCAAACGGCAAACGGCAGGAACCAGAACAGATTGGCAACAAAAATTATACTGCACTTTGAGAAGGCCATATCAACATAAAATTAAAAAAAAGGAAAACCCATAAAGAAATGAAAACCCCAAAATACCACCCCTGAAACAATTTTTTTATTTATTTTAAAGAGAAGCCTATCACTTTAAAGCAGTTTAACCTATCAACATAACACAACATAATCTAACATTGCCCCCAAAGAAAAATATATATGTATATATATATATATATTTGTTTTTCTTTCTTTAAGTCTTGCAGCAAAAAAACATTTCTGTATGCAGGACAGCAGCTTAAAGGTCATGACAGCAACCTTAACTAACCACAACATAAAATTAAAGACAGATAAGCCTACAAAAATACATTAAAGGGGTTGGTTGCCAAAAAAATAGAGATTAGATTTTAAGTACAGATTCCTAACTGATCCTAATATTTCCCTATGCAGTTTGTCAGCATTCCATTAGACTTAAGGCTGGTACGCACTGTGCAAATATCGACTGGTATGGGCTGGCTCAATAGAAACCAGCCGACATTTGACCAGTGTGTACAGCAGGCTGTCCAACAGAAGCCAGCCTAACGTCGGGCTTCTGTTGAACGGGCATGCTGGAAAACCAGCAGCCGATTGTCATTCACTCAGCACTGGATGCCAATGACTGTGAGTGCTGCCAGGTGTGTTCTGGCGAGGATCACTGTACTAACATCATATAGTTAGTTCAGAAAGCTCCTTTTTTTTTATTCAGCCCTCTGGGTTAAAAAAAAATAAAAAATAAAAGCTGTCTGTGTGTGCCAGCCATTTCAGTAAGGCTGCTATGTGCCCCCCCCCCCTTTTCAGTACGGGGGCTAGCACATAAAATCCCTATTATTGGCCCTTCTAAGCCAGCTCACCTAAAGTTGAAAGGCTCTTGCAATGCATTATGGTTACAAAGAATTTGGCCAGACAAAATCCAATATTATTTTGGTGTGACCACAAACCTTGAACATGCTGGATTCGCTTAGAACTTATGAAACCACCTAACCCGAACTATCTCCCTAGTTATTGCACAGTTGCTCCATAATCAGTGGTATTGCACTTCCCGTTAAAGACATACTCTCAGCAAAAAGTAAATACACAATTAAAATACAGCTACTAGACTCCGGAAGCTGTTTTACCTGCCAAAGCATTGTTGTTCCTTTCCTGATATTAAACAAGCCCTGCCAAACAGCCCAGCCACATTTGTGTACTGATTGACTTTTTTTTTTACTGCAGTTAAGTAATAGGGCTTGGCCCACACTTAAGAATGGAAAGTGAAGAGTAGTGTAAGTTTACCCCCTCTAATCATGCTTCTCTCTTACCCGTCATTGTCAGTATGTTTTTTTATCAGCACATGTGTACTGAGAGTTCCCCTTACTCTCCCCATATGAGTGTTGCTGTATAGAGGAATACAAAGGGCTGAAACCAAGTCAAATTAAGCTATAGCATGCTTACATTTAATCCATGTTTTCTGTCACTTTAATAATTTGTTTGGACTTTCTTGAATCAAATACATTATTTGAATGTCAGAATGGACTGTCTGCTCTTTTATCTGTAAAATTATGTTGTAACATACAGTAATTGGTGCTGGGTTCCAGTAGCAGTATGAGACACTTCCCTTCTGCTGCCAGATAAAAACAATCTCAGTGCATCTCTGTCATTCAGGAAAAGCTTTATATTTTTTAAATGAATACAATGCGTCCTCTGGTTGGCTGAGGTAGAGTTTGTGACATTATCTGCCCCTCCACCTTTGCCAATCAGAGGAAGCCTTGTAATTACTAAATAAAAAGCTAAAGGCTTTTCTGGAATGGTGGAGAAGCTCTAAGAATATTTCTCTTTATATCCAGCAGAGGGGAAGAGTCTCTTACTGCTGCCAGAACAGCTTACAATTCATTGTGGCAGGCAAATCATTTGTTTTGTCCAAGTTCCTCTTAAAAATACATTTCAACAATTTTGTAAATATAAACCACTGCATTAGTTGTTGTTATCCTTATAATTGTCTGTAGTTCAGCTTTAAGCTAGAGTAAGATTAACATAATTGTTTCCGTTATTTCAAACTTTAGAATATCAGGTCCCATGCATTGGTAACTTCACAACACCTATCTGTCTTGTGAGTAACGTTTAAAAGATCTCAATGCATTTTGCAAGCCTATATCATGTATCAAATCAGACTTTTTATTGCAGAAGGGATATCACATAGTATGTTTCTTCTTCAATAATAATGCTTTTCTGCTTGAAAAGGCAACGTTCCACCTCAAACTGAACACATACATAAATTATGTAATGGTGTAAAGTTTTTTTTTTTTTTTCTGAGAATTTATATACTGTATATAATGCAAATGTATGACTGAATAAAGAAAAGTTTGCAATAAATATAATTTACAGCTCATAAATATAACATATCAACAGCTATTTAACATTGTACCAGTGGTAAGAAGTCACGGGCAATGTTTTTATACAACATATTTGCCAAAATAGAGACAAAGCTTTTTTTGGATAATGTGAGAAAAGGTTAGACACTGTATTTGCCAGTGTGACCATTGTCACTGAGATAGAAAAAAAAAGATGAAATCAAAAATGTTAGCATTGTACCATGTGTTCCTTTATCCACCCTTTGAATCTGCTCTGGTGTGTCTTCCAAGGAAAGTTATAGAAGTGTGATCATTTTTTGTATGTGTCTGTTTTTTTGCAAGAGGTTTATTATTCTTTAGAGTATAAAGAAGAGATTTTTTTCTACTTGAGTTAAATACACACATTGATATATTCTGTAAACAAAACAGCCCTGTTAAACCAATTGCTGATATACCCAGACACTATCAATCAATAATTTTGTTACATATTTTGGCAGAAATGTTTATATAATCATGTGATAAATCATCTGACAAGAATGACAAGTATTTTAAAGGGTACACATAAAATGCTATGTGCAATCCCCTATTTGAGCTTTGTGCCACGGAAGTGAGTTGGGGGGGACAGTGTGGGACCTTAGCAAGGGAATGTCTGTTTTCTATCTATTTTTTGTCCCTACCTGTTCTTCCTCTTGCTAAACCAAACGTTCCAGAAGGCTTCACTGCTCCCAGCATAACAATATAGCATTGGCTTCTTCAGATAATGTTCTGAGCCTTCGATGACAATGGCTAGTGGGTTATTTTGTGCCTGACTTAAAATGGTATGGCACATACTGCACATTTCCTCTATTTTGCCCACATTATTACACCTATGTTAACACTCATACCCTAATTGACCTACCACATTATACCCCAACGTACAGTACATGCCTTTATTCCCTTTAAACACCAAAAAATCTCTTCTTTATACTCTAAAGAATAATAAACCTTTTGCAAAAAAACAGACACATACAAAAAGGATCACACTTCTATAACTTTCCTTGGAAGAAACACCAGAGCAGATTCAAGGGTGGATAAAGGAACAAATGGTCATGATTTATCTACACATGGTACAATGCTAACATTTTTGATTTCATCTCTTTTTCTATCTCAGTGACAATGGTCACACTGGCAAATACAGTGTCTAACCTTTTCTCACTTTATCCAAAAAAAGCTTTGGCCCAGATTCAGAGAGAATTAGATTATCGTAGCGTATCAGAAATACACTACGCCGCCGTTTTTTACCTGGCTCTACGTGGAATCCAGGTAGATTTTGTCCAGTAAACGACGGCGGCGTGGTGTATTTCTCCCGTCGCAATCCATCTACGCGAGTAGGGGGCGTGAAGCATTTAAAATAGGCGCGTTCCCGCGGCGATCGAACTGTGCATGCTCCGTTCGCAAATTTCCCGCCGTGCATTGCGTGAAATCACGTCGTTACGTCATTCGTTGTTTGAGTAGCGTCGTTTATGGACATTTCTATTCCCGAACGACTTACGTAAAAAAAAAAAAATGTAATTCGATGCGGGAACGACGGCCATGCTTAACATGGGCTATGCACCGTTAGACCAGCAAAAAGCTGGTCTAACAGTACGTAAAAAAAAATAGACGTAAACAATTGCGAAGACCGCTCGTATCTTCGTGGATCGCCGTAAAAACTCATTTGCATATCCCGACGCATCAAAACGACCCAAACTCCTCCCAGCGGCTGCAAAAATATCGCAGCGTAGATCCGAAGGCTTACGAAGACGTAAGCCTCTCGGATCGAAGCCCGAAGCCGCCGTATCATGGTTTGAGGATTCAAACTAGTGATACGCCGCGGGAAATTTGAAATTACTCCTGTCTAACACCAGTTAGACAGGCGTAATTGCTCTATGAATCTGGGCCTTTGTCTCTATTTTGGCAAATATGTTGTATAAAAACAACAGGTGCATTAGATGGGCAACAATGAGACGACCTCCACATGAATGTTTTTTTCAGGTGGAGGTGACTGACATTTTTTTCCCTACTCATCTTTTATGACTGTTATTCACTAGTTTTGCATTTGGCTAGGGTCAGTGTCACTACTGATAGCACAAGACGATACTTGGACCAGATCTCACCTGACCTAAATCCAAAAGAACACCTCTGGGACATTATGTTTCAGTCCATCCGATGCCGCCAGGTTGCACCTCAGTTAAGGAGTTCAGTGGTGCTCTGGTCCAGATCTGGGAGGAAATACCTCAGGACACCATTTGTCGTCTCATTAGAAGCATGCCCTGATGTTGTCAGGCATGCATACAAGCACTTGGGGGCCATACAAACTACTGAGGACCATTTTGAGTTGTTGCAATGAAATTTCAGCAAAATGGACGAGCTTGCTGCATAATTTTTTCACTTTGATTTTCGAGGTGTCTTTGAACTAAGCCCTTTGTAGGTGGATACTTTTCATTTCCATCAAATGATGTGCCATCCTTTCATTCCCTTTTTGTTTACAAACTTTTATTGTAATAATAATGAATGGTTGCATAAATATAATGACAATGTAATCAATAATAGAAAGTCAGTAGAATTGTACATAGTATATCATTCAGTCAAAGCAATTATTGTTATACTATAGTAAAGATAATAATAAACAGGTAGCAGTATTTAAATGTATTGTAATTTAGTAATATCTCATTTGGTATGGGTAGTGATGGTTAAGAAAAAGGGAAGGGAGAGGAGAAGAATATTGAGTATTATGGTATGTTCCAATTCGACCATTTAGAGTTATAAATATGGAGGTTGACATTTAAGGTATGATATATTTTCTCAGAAATGTTATAAACCTCCATTCTTGTGACCAAAGGATAGTATTAGATTTCCAATTAAGGGCTATCATCCATTCTGCATGTCATCCGAGCTGCATAGGGAATGGAATAATCTCATGTGTGAAGTTGGTATATCTGGAATTGATGCATACAGAGAGATTTTATGACCATAGGATGATTCAAATCTAGATGTTGCCGCACTCCATATTTGGTCTAGAAAAGGGCAGCTCCAAAATGTATGTAATAATGTGCCTTGTTCTGAGAAACCTCTAAAACAATTGGGAGATATTGAGGGGTAAAATGAGTGTAATTTGGAGGGTGTGAGGTACCACCTAGAAAAGAGTTTTTCTGGAGTATCTCTAAATGAGATTGCTCTATTACATTTTCTGAGGTTTTCAGACATGAAGTGCCATGTGTCTGTTGAAAAGGAACAACCAAGATCTTTCTCCCAACGGAGCATCGGGTTAGATTACTCCTGTAAATTAAGGTTGCTAAGGTAGTGATATAGTCTGGAAATCATTCCTTTGTCTCTGGAGGATGTTAGACACATTCTTTCAAATAAAGTATTAGTAGAGTGTGAGGAAAGTGAAAAATGTTGTGAGTAGAAGGATTTAATTAGTTGGTAGTTCATGTTTTCTGTGGGGGGGAGGTTATATTCTTCCTGTATAGTATTAAAGGATTTAAAAACCCATTTGGATTGTAGAGAATTTAGTGTGGTGAGATTATTGTCTATCCATAACGTGAACAGGGGTCTGTTGGTAAAGGCCAAGTGGAATCTGGGGTCACCCAAAAAGGAAGTGAGAGGAGATATGATGGAGGATAGGAGATATGAGTCTTTAATTTTTTGCCAAAGTTGGAATAGGTGAGCAACTATTATGTTACGTTTCAGAAGTTTATGGTATAGGATATAGTTGGACCAAGGTATGCCTTGAAGGTGATAGGGATGAATTGAGGTGGATTCAAATTCTTTCCTGGGTATATTTTGGGATGGGGAGAACCATTGTGAGGCCCCATACACACGATCGGACATATCCGATGAAAACGGTCCGCGGACCATTTCCATCGGATATGTCCGATCGGGAGTTTGATCCGATGGCGTGTACACACCATCGGATCAAATTCCCCGCCGCCGGACGGCGCGGTGACGTGGCGGTGACGCGGCGGTGACGTTGACGCCGCCGCGTCACCGCCACGTCACCGCACCAGGAAGTAAAACACTTCCGCGCATGCGCCGAATCCATTCGGCAGCGGCGCAGCGGCGGTGGGGGACGACATGTCTGCTGGTAAGTGTACTAACCAGCAGACATGTCGGGCGGACAGATCCCCACCGGATAGATTTCAAAGCTTGCTTTGAAATCTGTCGGGTGGACAAATCTGTCCGCTAGCCCATAGACACGAGCGGAGATGTCTGCTGAAACGGTCCATCGGACCGTTTTCAGCGGACATATCCCCTCGTGTGTACGCGGCCTGAGAGTTGGGACAGCCTAGCGGCAAAAAAATATTGCCATAGGTTAGGGAGGCCTAATCCACCCTTTGATTGAGGTCTATGCATAAGAATATAACTGTATCTAGGTTTTTTATCTGCCCAAATGAATTTATTAATAGTACGTTGAACAGATTCTAATTTGTTTTTTGATAAGTTGATAGGGAGGGTGCGAAAATAATATAGTAGTTTAGGGATGATATCCATTTTTATTGCACATATCCTACCGAGAAAGGAGATGTGATATGAGGACCATGTTTTGAGGAGAGAATTTAAGTGTGAAAAGATTGGAAGATAATTGGCTTTGTATAATTGATTATGTGAGGATGTGATATTGACTTCTAAGTATCTAATGGAGTGTGGACACCATATAAAGGGGAAATTGTGTCGTAAGAGGTTTTGTGTGTTTATAGGAATATTGATTGGGAGGATTGAGCATTTATTCGTGTTAATTTTTAGGCCAGAAATATTGTGAAAAGTGTTCAATATCTTTAGAAGAACAGGTATCGATAATTGTGGTTCTGTGAGGAAAACAAGGGCATCATCTGCGTATAGGCTGATTTTATAATCATTTAATCCATTGGAATAACCTCTGATGTCTGGATTCTTTCTCATGGCGATTGCTAGGGGTTCTATGGCAAGGGCAAATAGGAGCGGAGATAAAGGACATCCCTGTCTCGTGCCTCTACCTAATTATTTCCTGGGATCCTAATACGTGTTTGGGGGAAATGATATAGTGCATTGAAGCCTTGTAAAAAATTGCCCGAAATTAAAAATTTGGGAAGAAGGTTGTTAAGGAAAGACCAGCTAGCGCTGTCAAATGCCTTAGTAAACCCACTCATGTGTACAAACTTAGGGATAGTAAAGGTAATTTAATTACACATCCACAGAAGGTATTAAAAATATTCACATCCTTTTATAGAGATCTTTTATCAAACCCTCATGTTAATCCAGACATCCCCTCTAACTCTTGGTTAGACAGTTTACAAATACCTACTCTTGACCAACACCATATAGACTCCTTAAACAAACCCTGTACTGCTGAGGAAATCTCTCTAATCATTAAATCCCTTAAAATCTCTACAGCCCCTGGCCCAGATGGGTTTACTACTTCTTACTATAAGAAATTCGCCCCCCTTTTGGCCCCCAACCTTACAACACTCTTCAATCATATTTTAATCGGCAACCACTTCCCTAAAGAAATGCTATTGGCCAACCTTTCCCTTATGCCCAAACCCAATAAAGATCACACCCTTCCTCAAAACTTCCTTCCCATTTCAGTCCTGAATAACGATTTACATTTTTTTTGTAGATTACTAGCTGATAGACTGGCGTAAGTAATCCCTCCCTTAATTCACCCAAACCAGACAGGTTTTACACCAGGTAGACAAATTGTAGATAATATTAGATTAGTAAACAATATCATTCAAGATGCTAACCTACATTCTCGCCAAACTTGTCTCCTCAGCCTAAATATCCATCCTTTCATTCCTAACACATTACCCAGGCCATATCAGTATAGATATCTAGCATGAGATTTTTGCCTGTTGAGATCTGATATGTTTTCAAAGTGTTTCTTTAAATTTTTTTGAGCGGTGTTCAACCACCAAAAAATTTAAAAACTCACATACTCCACCATACTCCAACGATTATTAATTAATCAAAAGTGAATTATCCCCACGTATTTGTGAAGAAAATGCATATATACTAATATACAATGAACAATCAATAATCCAAGAGCACATGTGAGAAGTATCAATACATGTGAAAACAAACAAATGTGAAAGTTAACAAAAATCACAATAATGTTTCCTTAAAGTTTAATAATCCTCAAAGTGAAATATTAAGGGAACAATCTTGCATGGACACCTGTGCTCACAAAGAACACAACACTTTATTTGAAGGAAGTACTCCAGACGATAAATTGCACTGCAGTGTACCACCACCTTTCACACTAACAACCGGGCGCAATAAGGAGGCAGGGCCATGTGACATCATTGCACCCTATTGTTAGTGTCTCGGTCATCTCCAGCATAGAGATATACAGAACTGTTCGCCAGCGAATAGTTCCCGGCAAACTTCGCTTGTTCGCATTCACCTCCGCGGGCAAACATATGCGATGTTCGATCTGCCCCCTATTCATCATCATTGAGCAAACTTTGACCCTGTACTTCACAGTCAGCAGACACATTCCAGCCAATCAGCAGCATACCCTCCCTCCCAGACCCTGCCACCTCCTGGACAGCATCCAATTTAGATTCATTCGGAAGCTGCAGTCTTAGTGAGAGGAGGGACAGTGTAGCTGCTGCTAATTTAATAGGGAAATTGCTAGCTAGGCCAGTGCATTCAGTGTTCACTCCAGTCCTGAAAGACTCATCTGATCTCTGCTGTAAGGACAGTGTCCTGACAGCACCCCAAAAAGCCCTTTTTAGGGCTAGTCCATTAGTCTGCTTTTTTTTCTGTAACTAATGTGTGTTGCAGTGGTTTACAGAGAGAGAGAGAGAGAGAGTGTAATTTTTTGGAGTTAGATATAGCAGGCAGGCAGGCAGGCAGGCAGGCAGGCAGGCTAGTCAATTAGAGTTACAGTGTGTAGAGGACATATATGCATCCCAGGTGTTGTATATATATTTATACACTGACTGTATTGAGTTTAGCTAGACTAGATCCGCTCTTCCTAATATACTGACAGGTGACAGCCTGTATAGGACTAGTACACCAGTCTGCTTTTTTTTCTCTGTAATCTGCCTGCCAGCACGTGTGTGTCAGGCTCACAGCGTATATAGTGCCCACTTGTTCAGTGCCACCACTCATATATTTGTTGGCACAGTAGATAACATTTAAAAAAAAACACAATTTTGACTGCAATAGGGAATATTAGTCAGTTGTCTGCCAACATGTGTCAGGCTCACAGCGTATACTGTGCCCACTTGTCGAGTGCCACCACTCATATATGTGTTGGCACAGTAGATAACATTAAAAAAAAAAAACATTTTGACTGCAATAGAGAATAGTAGTCAGTTGTCTGCCAGCGTGTGTCAGGCTCACAGCGTATACTGTGCCCACTTGTCCAGTGCTACCATTAATATATGTGTTGGCACAGAAGATAACATTTAAAAAAGAAACTATTTTGACTGCAATAGAATAGCAGTTAGTTGTCTGCAGGCATGTGTGTCAGGCCTACAGCGTCTACTCTGCCAACTTCTGCCAGTGAACAGTGCCACTCATATCTGGTGTCACAGTAGCTTGCACGCATAGTACAGGGGCCGTCATGGTCGTGGTGCTGTGATTCCCTTTGGCCCTAGAATAATGCCCAGTGTTCAGAGACCAACCACAGCAGGCGTCCCAGGGGGCTTGTTGTCACCTTTCAGGGACCCTTGGTGTTGTACGTGGCTGGGTGGAGGAAGAGACATTCAATGACGTCAGTGAGGGCAAGGAACAGGACATGGCTAGTTGGTATCCAACCTTGTGTAAATGGGGAGTTTGCAGTTGTGCAAATGAACTGTTTGCGGTTGTTTGCGGTGCGTTAAACAGGGAGTTTGGTCTGTCAGAGTTCGGTCTGTCACTGTGAACCCTAACCCTAACCCTGTCTGTAACCCTAACCCTGTCTGTAACCCTATCTGTAACCCTAACCCTGAGTAAGGGTTAGGGTTACAGATAGGATTAGGGTTACAAACAGGGTTAGGGTTAGGGTTACAGATAGGGTTAGGTTTAGGGTTACAGATAGGGTTAGGCTTAGGGTTACAGACAGGGTTTGGGTTAGGGTTATGGTTAGAAGATATGGTTAGGGTCCCTAACCCTGTCTGTAACCATAACCCTATCTGTAACCCTAACCCTAACCATGTCTGTAACCCTAACCCTATCTGTAACCCGAACCCTGTTTGTAACCCTAACCCTGTCTGTAACCCTAACCCTATCTGTAACCCTAACCCTATCTGTAACCCTAACCCTGTCTGTAACCCTAACCCTGTCCTTAACCCTAACCCTATCTGTAACCCTTTGGTTTATTTACTATATTTATCAAGAAAATGGTGAAGTGTTCAATATGTATTTTACCCGCTGTATATCAGAATGTGTGGGGAGAGGGAGTGTTTCCTGAGAAGTTTGGAAAAGCTTGTAATTTTAACAAGATGGTATCTGCCCAATAAGGCCTTTGGATATGTGTGCATGAAAATTAAAGCAATGTCTGTGTGAATATTTTGGAGATGACAAAGTATCATTGTTTGCTTACTAGGGGAGTGTAACCCCTTAACATTTCATAATGCCATTTTCATGGAGAATATAAATCAGATTGGAATATTCAGTAATTAATGTCTTTCTTAGATGTAAGCAGAGGGGCATCCCAGCCACCCCATAGCCAGGTGAGTCTCCTTGTTGCAAATATAGGCCAAGCATAGGCTAAGATGACATATTTGGGAAACAGGATAACCTAAAACAACTTACTTATATTCTTTCCTTGGCCTCAATGGACAAAATGACTAGATTTTTACCACCATTTCGGTAAATTCCAATTTTGCTTATCTATAATAAGGCTTTTTCCAGTGTTGCAGTCTTCCAGTCAATACGTGATTCATGTTAGTAGTTTTCTTTTCATCACAGAAATATCAGTAATGGGTAGATTAGCTTGTAACAAAATAAGTATTATGCATGCAATGCCTATTTACCATCAAATACTAGTTCAAAGTACATAAGTTACATATATTGTGATTAGACTGCTATAGTTATATAGTTACAGTTACATACACAAAGCTAGAAAACACACATTTCTGCAATAACTGAGCAAACCATGGAGGGAAAAGACACTTGACTCTTGCTGGTATTTCCTCAAATGCCGTTCTGCAAGATTTTTTTTCTCATTTGTGCCTCTTGAACCATGAACAAATTCCATGACTGCTGTAGAAAGGCAGTTTATGCATCTTTACTGTGCCAGCAGCTGTGAAGACAATTTTATGCTGCCATTTCCAATAAGTATAAAGAAAAGATTCACAAAAGCAAAAATAAAAACTTTTGGCAGTGAGAAAACATACTGCTAGCCACAGGGGATGAGACAGCCAAAGAAATCCATGCTATTACAGATCATTTTTGCTGAACATTAAATGTCACAGAAAACACTGTAAAAGGAATCACAGTTAGTGACTGTATTTTAAGAAAAATAGTTTCCAGACTTTAGTGTTGAGAAAAATTAAAGTGATTGTAAAGTCTTTTTTTTTTTTTAATAACAAACATGTTATACTCTGTGCAGTTGGTTTTATACAGAGCAGCACAGATCCTCCTCTTCTCAGGTCCCTCTTCGCTGCTTCTGGCCCCTCTCTCCTGACGAGTGCCCCCACAGCCCAGCAGCTTACCATGAAGATGAGCTGCAGCTCTGTGTGTCCATTCAGACGTGCAGTTGCCATTTGGCCCTGGTCGACAGCCCATTCCATTTTTTTGTCAGACAAAAGCTGGATGTGCAAGCTATAAAAATGTTGGCGGATGTGAACTCAACATCTGATTTTCGGATGGTCAGTGCAGAAATCGCCACACAAAAGTCTAAAGTACAGACACGCGTGAACGGAATCAAGCCACAACCGGGAAGAGTTTGGTCTTGTGAACTAATGTTCGTAATCTTCAATTAACATTTCTGACGCGTCAATTTATTAAATGTCGAAATGCAGCGCACATTCTCATCTTCTTTAATGGGATAATAATTAAGCTGCTTTGCTGGTAATACTGATGTAGTTATGCCAAACGTATTTTAAAAGCCATTTTTTTTGTAGCGATATAAATAATATTAATATTATCATTGTTGTTTATTTTTTTTGGGTAAGTTACCACAACACCATTATCCCTGGTTTTTAAGATCAAAGATACATCTATGTTGGTGTCCCTTGTTAGTTTTCCAACTGCCTACTACCAATCTGCCATATGAAGAAAAACACATAGCCAAGTTTTATTCTTCACAATTTTTGTATTATGCAGGAAAAAAAAAAAACAACAGAAAATAAATTAGAGATGCTATCTGCCATCCAAATAAAAATAACTTAACAAAAAAGTATGAATCAAAAATCACCAGACTTCTACTAACTTGAAATTAGCAGAAGGGGCCCAAAGGGTGGTGTTTGAGAAATTAACTTCCTCTTTATGCTCTCATAGTACGTCACTACGTTCGGGTTTGTCGAATGACAATTTGGAGATAGTATGCTAGACAAAATCCTGCACACACACTTTTGACAAAAATCAGACGCTTGGTCGTACAACAATCAAACTGTGTGTACAAGGCTTTACAGTAAATATTAGGTGTGGTATAAAAGTGTGTCAAAATACTGTATACTGTATGTTCACTAATTAGATTTGCTGAATTGTGTTTTGGATACAATAAAGCCTAACTGATAGTCAGCCATAATTGATGCCCCCAAAATGCCTAGAATTTTTACTTTGTTCCTTGATCAACTATTGACCATAGGCAGTTGGCCACTAACTACACACTACCTACATCAATTAACAGATCTTAGATCTTGCTATACTGTTAAGGTTGAAATTAGAATGCAGCTGGCCTCTTCTGGTATTATCAGATGAACCTTGAACAGCTGTATCCTTAATCTGTAATTATACTCCTAATCATGTTCCAGCACAATGGCAAGAGAAAATATATACAGTACAAATTTGAATTAGCACAAATTATCAGAACTGATAGTTTATTGCTCTTCTATTCAGATCATTTTAATAAACATTTATTGGGAACATAATCACTTGTTTTCAAGAACATTTTTGCCACAAGTGCAGGTTCCACTCCGATTGCTAAGATCATAATTATATATTTTTCTTGCATGTTTTTCTGCTGTCTGTATCAGAATCATTATGGGAGTCTGGGAATAGGTATGATTAAACATTTTAGACTTCAACCCTTCACTTTCCACCCAACACTGAGCTTTGCTTTTTTGCAGTGAATAAGTGATACATCTGCATATCTTTTTCCTCTCTTTCCATAGACCAGCGGCGATTCAGTTTGCATGTGCTGCGCTATATACGTTTTTCACTTACTCACTCACTCACTTACTCACTCACTCACTCACTCACCAGCAGTCATGCTTTAAAATGTAGTTCCACAGCATTACCTTGCACGGTTATGCTGGTACCTGTTATCCCACAAGACTTATGTTGGTTAACCACCTGTGTTGATTTAGTTAGCTACACATCCAGCCCAGCCAGGCCATTTCAATTTCTTTTAAAGCCTGGCCCATTCCATTAGGCCTTGCCTAAGTAGCAGCTAGTGTTCTTAGGGCCAGGCCCCCCAGTGTTTTCAAATACGATTCCTAGTGTCCCTGGCTTTCTGAGAATATTCTTCATGACCCTAATGGCCCATACACATGATCCGAATATCGGCCGATGGATCGTACGACTTTTTTCGCTTAATAATCACAAGTAAAATAAAATAGGTTATTAAACTCACGAAAATTCTCGTACGACAGAAAAAAAAATCGTAAGTGATGTCACGTGTTGTAATGTATTTGTATTGTATTGTCGGACGACGGCTGTACTGACTAAACGAAAATCGTACGATCTGACATTGTACGAGGAAAATTTTCGCGCTTGTCCGAACGAAAAATATCGGATGAGCGGTCGTGATCGGCTCTCGAAAGTAGTGTACACACGATCCGAAAAATCGTACGATCCATCATCGGACGATCGTTTTCGTCTGATATTCGGAACGTGTGTATGGGCCATTAAACTCCCAACAGTGCAAAATCTGGTGCAGCTGTGCATGGTAGCCAATCAGCTTCTAACTTGTTCAATTAAGCTTTGACAAAAACCCTGGAAGCTTGTTGGTTTCTATGCAGAGCTGCATTCTTGTAGCAAATGTCTGTTTACAAGCCAGTGATATTCCTGTACCCTCAGTTAGTGTTAAGCGGAATACGGCATATTCGATTTCGCGATATTTCACGAATATATAGAAGAATATTCATGAAATATTCGTTAATATCGAATATTCGTGATATTTTATCAAAAAAATTTTTTTGCGAAATTTCGCTAATGCGATTGCGAAATTGATTGCGAAATTCTCGTCCGTGCATGCGCATGCGCGCGAACAACACGCGAAAACAGAGATCATTTCCTGGATTGCTAAACTGACAGTGCATTGCTGTGCTTACCAAAAATCTCAGCCAAGTAAAGCAATAATTTTGAAGACTGGATTCATCATGTTGATTAGGAGCAGAGCAGAAACAAGAAAATAAACAAGGGAATATAGAGATAGTAAGACAAAGCATCGGGTGCTTGAAAACAAGCTGCCTAAGCAAAAAAAAGAAGGAAGAAAAAAAGCAAAAATCTTTCATGTCTTTGCTCTTGATTTGGCAACAAGATCCTAACAATATCCACTTTCTTCATCACATGGTTCTTTTGTATTGTTTGGTTGCTAACCCTACTTAAAATTAATGACTGGGTCACATGACATATAAAAACACAACTACCAGAAACTCAAATGATGTGAAATTGTGTTTTTGCTATAAACAAAAAGGGGAAACCTAAAACTAGATATTTTTGATATTTGACTTTGTTTTTATAAAACTAACACATCAATATCTGGTTCAATGTGGCTCTGATGCAAAAGAAGGGCAGAGAAAGTATTCGCGAATATTCGTAATACGAATATTCGCATTGCGAATATTCGGCAACATAAAAGGATCGTCTCAGCTACTCGGCCCAGGGTCTCTAATCATACCAGCAATGCTTTTAGATGTCGATGAAAAAATATGAAAAAATATGAATATTCGCAATAGCGAATATTCACCGCGATATTCGAGTTATTCGCGAAAACTCGAATATGCAATATTCGTAACGAATATTCGCAATGCGAATATTCGTGAGCAACACTGCCCTCAGTGTCTTTCAGCCTGTCCCTATTGACTCTCTGTGTGTTCCTGCTTGTAAACTGTATCCTTGTACCTGCTGTGTCCTTCAAGCATTCCAATATCATTATGTCTCTGTTTCCCTTATGTACCTTTGCCAGTTTTCAGCCTTTAAACCCCTCTGTGGTCCCTGTGAGTTCTTGTCCACTTTTTGTTGGCATCACCTGTGTCTGCAGTCTGCTTCAGTGTCTCCGAGTGTAATTTTAGTATGTTTCCTGCTTGGTGGCCCTGTGCACCTTTACCTGTTCTTAGAGATTCGTGTTAGTTTTATTTTCAATGTTACTAACTCCTAGCTGTCCTATGTGACTTTGTGTACCTGTTCCCAGTGTCTGTGCATTTCCATGCACTTCTGCCAGCTTGGGCTGTATTCTCTACTGTCCTGTTATCACTGCACCTCAGGACTGCAATGGATTCTTAACTGCTTATGAGCCCTTAGTTGCCAATGGCTGCCTGCTTGGTTGAGGCAGAGAACTGCAACATGGGAATCACATGCAGTGCAACCTATTCCCACCTGCAGAAGCTCTGGAGAAGACTAGACAGTTCCTTAGACTCTGCACCTTGACCCTTTCAAGAAGCCTCCACTTTGCTTTATATGCAGGCTAGCTGTGTTCTTCCCAGGCCGTACCAAAAGCCATTCTGTCCTAGACTTCTTGGGTAAGTCATCTGTATTCCTGTGTACCGGTATTCCCTGGGAATACTATTGTTACCTCTGTGTTCTTGTAAGCTCAGCATCCAACTCTGGCAATGATACTCCTGTCTACCTCTAAGCCCTGCAGTAAGCGTTTCTTACTAGCATTCTGTGTCCTTCCTGCCTGTAAGACCAGAACCCCAGTGCTACACTATACTACTGCCATAGCTCTGAGTCCTGTATCCCCTGCTTTTCCAAAATCTGTATCTCTGTGTTTACCTGTACCAGGTCAGTTGCAACCTTCATGGGTGAATTCTCCAAACACACTGCCATGCAATGCGCAGGCTGCACAGACTGGCTGCAAACCCAACCATAAATGATTGTCCCATTCAAGACAGAATGTAAATGATAATTTCCATGACAATTATTTATTTATTTACATTAAAATGCATTGTATCCTTATAAGAAATATTTGTACAAAGACCATAATAATAATAAAATATGCATACAAATAATATGAGTCCGGAAATGGCCAGGCAATTACAATTTTCAAAATGAGGTCAACAATATTTCTTCAATACAAATTGGAGTCTTGTGCTCCAACATGAAAAGGTTTCCCGTATATCATTCCATATAAAAAGAGACTTTTAATGATAAAGTTTCAAATAGATAACAGCCAAAAATGACCTCAATAGCCTCGTAGACTGAGGAAAAAAAGAACATAAATCATTATGATTTGGTCATCTAGAAAAAGAGAGTGGTTCTTGTGTACATTGTGAAAGATGTCATTTCAACATTAATAAACATCATCTTCTGACATGTTGAAATTGTATTACTGGGTTGGCTGTTTGGAGGAAATGATAAACTAGGAAGCACATCTCTGCTATGTCCAATCAATCACCAAACGAACACAGATTTCAATTTACCAAGGCAGAATATTAATGTAAAAGTAAAGTAACATCTCAGCGAACATTTTTAATAAAGCTGACTAATTGGAGTTCATAAAACTCTGAAAAATACTAATCTCGGCTCCCCAGAGGCTTAGCAAATATCTTACAATTAATTCTAGGAATAAATTGCTGGAATCTTTTAGCACTCTGCATTATTGACTGCTCAATGGAGAAATACAAAATTGTGTGCATTTTAATTGTGTTGGCTGTATAATTGAATACTTTATGTTTGGTGTAAAATAGATTCGAAACATATCATTACTTAATTATTTTTAGTGATTTCACCTCAATTGCTTTTTATATTGAAAAAGTTAATGTAACACTAAAATCAAATATTCTGGTGCAGCTGTCCATAGAAACCAGTCAGCTTTTAGTTTTAGCTTGTTCATTTAGGCCCCATTCATACTGATGAACAGTTCAGGTCCACCTGTCAGTTTTTCAGGTGGACCCGATCAGACTATCCATTGCTACCTATGTAGGAACGGGTGTCAATGAACATGTGTCCATTGACACCCACCGACATCCGATCCTGTTTACTAAAAACCGATAGATGGGGATCTGTTCCCCATCTGTCCAGTGGATCGAATTTAGATGACAGACAGTTGGAACATTTCCATCCACGATCCTTGACATCTTCTGCCAGACGCAAGATGGATCATTGAACTGGGTCTGACTGGATCTGTGAGTTTGCTCCTTTTGCTCTGAGTTTATTCCTTAATTTTAGGGTTCTGTCCCCTGCAAAAACATGCTGATTTCTCAATGTTTTGATTAGTATTAACATGGAATTACTTATGCCAAATGGATGGTTTACGAGAGTCCTCTATTTTTCATGCATCATCACACATTTACATACAAATATGTCTGCCATGTACAGGACACATTAAATTATCAGATTCACAGTTCATTGACCGAAAGCAGGATTAACAATGTTCAGCCTTCTTATTATCACAAAATATTTTTTTGTTGCATTTGTACACTCATGCACAACAAAGCTCCTATCTCACTAGCAAACACCCATATTCAAATAAATTTGCAGCATGTGGGTAATTTCAGTTTTCTTAAACAATGTTTTACCCAAAATCAATCCACGTCTGTGTGTTGTGGATGTCCTCAGCTGTTATATTTTCTGCCTCTACTCTGTAATGTGATTCTGCTTTATATTATGACAAGGGTCACCAGGATGCATAGTATGCAATGGGAAAAGTGCAGATAATTGAGGAAGTAGGCCATTGAAGGTTCTTCTGACTAGTAGTTGGACATTTAGGCTGGACTCACGCCTATGCATTTTTAGTAATTTTTGCATTTTGCAGATTTGCACTACAGAATGTGTTCCATAGGAAACCATAGTAAATGGACTGTAGTGCAAATCTGCAAAAAGCACTAAAAAAGCATAGGTGTGAATCCAGCCTTAGGAGTGAAAAAGTTGTAGTGGAAGTCTCTTGCCAAAATTACATTAAAGTGGTGTTCCACACAAAAAGTGAACCTTTGCATTTCAAAACCCTCCCCCTCTCCGGTGTCACATCTGGCACCTTTCAGGGGGGAGTGGGGTGCAGATACCTGTATAATACAGGTATTTGCACCCACTTCTGGGAATAGACTCCCGTGGGAGTCACGCCCCTTTGCATCACTCCACCCTGTTGTCTTCTGGGAAACACACTGGTCCCATGAGACAGCGGGGACCAGTGAGGGCACGCTGCATGGCTCACGAATGCACAGTAGGAAAATGGGCAGTGAAGCCACAATGCTTCACTTCCTGATTCCCTCATCGAGGATGGCGGCGGGGGCAGCCGAGAGACGAGGAATTGCTCAGCTTTGGCTGCTGGCATCGCGGGCACCCAGGACAGGTAAGTGTCCATTTATTTAAAGTCAGCAGCTGCAGTATTTGTAGCTGCTGGCTTTTAAATATATATTTTTTTCATGGGACCCCTGCTTTAAGCATAAGCCTTATAAAAGACACTTCATCGCTCAAATTTCTAATTTCTTCGTTACATTTGGCAAACAAGGATAAGACAAATTTATAGGCAAACATAGAATTGGCAAGTTGCACACCAGGAGTGGGACCAAAATAAAGCTTTCTTGAGTATGAGTCAATACTCTACTCAAGCACCTCCCTCAGAATTTCTTAACACTTGATTAAAGAGTTATAGTAGCAACGAAAGGCCACCTATGGAACACACCTCCACAAACATAGATTGACGCTCAAATACCGTTAATACGGTGAGTGTTTCCACTCTTATTAGCGGGATAGCTAATATTAGGAAAGGAGAATATCTCCTTTTTTTTCTTTGTTTTGTTTTTGGGGGGGGGGGTTCCACCCACATCTACCATCCCACCCCTCCCCCCTCTTCGTTAATTGTCTGCCCTTTAGGTTTGTGCTCTAAACTGATACGGGGAATATAGGAAGACAGATGGAGAAATTAAATGTACTATCAATAAATGCAAAGGGGTTGAACTTACCCGAAAAAAGGAGGATCCTCCTGCATGACCTACAACGATTAGGTATTGACATTGCGTATATACAGGAAACACACTTCAGAGAAGACAAAACTCAGACCCTAAAGAATAGGATATACCCAATAGCATACCATGCGACAAATCAAGAGGCAAAGTCAAGGGGGGTGTCTATTCTGATAGCAGGGAGAACCCAATGGACATATGTAGACTCCATGAGAGATCCGAAAGGGAGATATCTATTCATGAAGGGTAAAATAGGAGGAATAGGGGTAACATTCACCACAGTATATGCTCCAAATGAACATCAAGTAACCTTCCTAGACAAAACAATTAATCGCTTATTAGAATTCACAGAAGGACATTTGATTATGGGAGGGGACTTGAATATTCCCTTAGATCCCAAAGAGGACACCTCATCTGGAAAGTCATCCACATCTTTCAGTGTGAGAAATCATATTATGCAAACTCTGTATAAAAGTCAACTGATTGATATATGGAGGCTGCTACACATTAAAGAAAGAGACTACACGCTCTACTCTGCTCCACATAAAATATACTCCCAGGTAGATCTTTTCCTTATTCCACATGCCCAATTACACTCTGTACAGTCGACTAAAATTGGATCAATTACATGGTCGGACCTTGCCCTGATCTTCCTGGTATATGAGTTTAAAGATTTAAGACAGTCCAGACCAAACCAGTGGAGATTAAACGAAAGTCTGTTGGAAGATAAGGAAGTCCTAGAAGATGTAATTAAAGAACTGAGGTTTTATTTCAATTCTAATGACACACCAGAGTGCGACCCCGGAATTATATGGGAAGCACACAAAGTGGTTATTAGAGGTGTGTTAATTAAACATGGATCTAGGATCAAAAGGAAACGTACTGAAAAGTTAAATAGGCTATTAAAGGAGCTAGCCATCTTGGAAGGTAAACATAAGCAAACATGGTCAACAAACGTAGAGAAAGAACTAGCTAGTAAAAGAACCAAAATCACAGACCTCCTGTACTATAAAGTAAAAGCGGCAATGCAGAGATGTAAAAAGGCTGAATACGAGTCAGGGAATAAGTGTGGGAAAAGACTGGCGAGATTACTACGAGAACAGAAGCTGAATAACTATATTCCACATATTAACTCACCCAAGAAACAGAGGGTTACAAAACCAAATGATATAGCGAAGGAGTTCCAGGAATACTATCACTCTCTTTATAATATACAGAGCAAGCCCCCGACTAGAGAACAAATTGATTTGTATCTAACAGAGTCTGCAATACCAAGACTATCAGAAGAGGATAGACAGAAATTAGATGACGTTATAACCGAGGAGGAAATTAAAGTAGCAGTAAGCACAATGAAAAGGGGGAAAGCCCCGGGACCCGATGGTTTTACAGGTCAATATTATAAAATTCTGTTTCCCTCGATATCAGGATATCGGCCAGTTTAGCCAAAGATACCCTGCTAGAGTATATCTCGGTGATACCAAAAGAGGGGAAAGACCCAGCCCTCTGTGGAAGCTACCGACCAATTTCGTTATTAAATTCGGATGTGAAGATTTTTGCTAAGGTCTTAGCAAATAGGATACAACAACATATCCCAGACTTAATAAACCTGGACAAGGTGGGATTTGTCCCTACCAGGGAAGCATGAGACAACACAATCAAGGCTATTAACCTGGTGCAGTTAGTGAACACAACACAGACGCAATACGTATTTCTCAATACGGACGCAGAGAAGGCCTTTGACAGGGTGAGGTGGAGTTACATGAGGGCAGTCCTAAAATACGGCGGCTTTGGGAACAAAATAATACAGTGGATATTCTCCATGTATTCAGGCTTAACAGCCCAGGTATGGGCCAACGGAATTCTGTCTGAGCCCCTCACGATCTCAAATGGGACAAGACAGGGCTGCCCTCTGTCTCCACTTCTATTTGCCCTGTCACTAGAGCCTTTTCTGCGCACGCTATGTGTAAATTCTAATATTTCAGGCATACAAATAGGAAAGAACCACTGTAAAATTACAGCTTATGCAAAGGATATGTTGTTCACTCTTACAAATCCGTTGATCACAATTCCAGAATTAATGAAGGAATTTGAGAGATACGGATCTATATCGAACCTACGTATCAATTTTAATAAATCGGAAGCGATGGGGGTAAATGTCCCCCATACAGCGATAAATTATCTAAAACAAAATGTCAAGTTTAAATGAACTGATAATGCTCTGACATACCTTCATATACAACTAGCAGGGAAGGTGGAGAAGATCTTTGAGCTGATCTTCCCACCCTCTTACAGAAAGTAAAGATCTTATTGGATACGTGAAACCAGGGTTTTCATAGCTGGCTAGGACGCTGCAATATTATCAAGATGAACATACTCCCAAAAATGTTGTATTTATTACAAACATTACCAATACATATTCCATCAAAGTATTTTAAACAGTGTCAGAGAATGATCTTTGAGTTCATATGGGCACATAAGAACCCCCGGTTACATAGGAAACAACTAATGAGCACTAAGCAGCAGGGAGGACTGGGAGTCCCAGATATAAGGAAATATTACTACGCAACACATCTGAACAGGCTAATAGACTGGAATAGGCATTCAGATACGAAGCTATGGGTACAAATCGAACAGGCGCAATTTAAAACACCTCTAGAAAGAGCACCATGGTGGTTTGCCTCACTCCCTAAAGAAATGAATAAAAATCCAATAGTGGGTATCACGGTGAGGATCTGTGCAGCAGCACTACCTATGATGGGCATCGAGCCCAGGACCTCCCCACTATACCCAGTGATAGGTGACCCCCTCTTCCCATCGGGATACGAAGACGGAGCATTCCGGCAGTTGAGAAAAAGAGAGTGTACACAAGTAGCAAGGTATATCAACATGGGAATATGGTTAACCATAGCGGAACTGATGGAAATAGGAAATGTATTCCGTTTGAAATTCTGGAATGCACTTCAGATAGTTCACTTCCTGAAAACTTTGCCAAATCCAGAGAGCTTTGAAAGACCACTCATGAAATTCGAGAAAATATGTAATGAACAAGGAACATTACTACATAGTCTTTCAATAAGCTTTGAGTTATTAGTGCGATCAGGAGGTTGCCCTCTGAGGTGCGTTCAAAAATGGAAAAGGGAATTGGAGAAGTCCTTCAGTCCGGAACAGCGACAATGCATATACAGGCGAACACACAAAACATCAATATGTGTGAGAATACAAGAGACAAACTATAGGATCTTCACGAGATGGTATAGGACACCAGAAAGGCTAAGCAGCATTTTTGCAGAGGGATCAGATAAATGCTGGACGTGCCAGGGAAGCAAAGGAACAATGCTACACATATTCTGGGAGTGCCCAATGCTAAGGAGTTTTTGGGCAGAGATTAACCACTTAAGGACCCCCGCACGCACATATACGGCCACAGAATGGCTCGTACAGGCACAAGGGCGTAAATTTATGTCCCCGCCTTCGTGCGGTTCGGGGGTCCCATCGGGACCCCCTCCGCGGCGTGCGGGGGTCCCCCTGGCTCCGGGAGCGATCCGGGACGAGCGGGCGGATGTCGGCGTTTACCCGCCCCCCCCCCGCGATCGCTCCCAGCCAATGCGCGCGCTCCCCCTTTGTGTCACTTCCTCCTCCTGTGTAAACACAGGAAGGGGGAAGTGATGTAATCTCCCATCGCAGCGGTATTTCCAACCGCTGCGATGGGAGAAACACCTCACAGTAAGTGTGCACCAACATTACACTGACACACACTCACATAGGCATACTTAACCCCTTGCGATCTGCCCCCCCCACCCCCCCTGTCACAGTGTCACTGAATGCAGTGATCTAATCACTGCATTTAGTGTCAGTGTGACAGGCAGTGTAAAATCAGTTAGTGTTAGGTTCAGGATAGCCCCCCCACCCCCCCCTAATACATTTTTAACCCCCTGATCACTGCCCTAGTTAACCCTTTCACTCCCTATTGCCAGCGTCACTAAGCGATCATTTTTCTGATCGCTGTATTAGTGTCGCTGTTCCCGCTAGGTAGCTATTTTTTTTTATCGCAATTTTTTTTTTTTACTAAAGACATGTGGCTAAATACATTTGGCCCTGCTGAAGAAGTAATTTATTACGCAACGCGTCCGGGGACAGGAATGACTCGTACAGTCGCTCGCTCATGATCTGAACCTCTTCTTGAAGGAACCTCTCCGTCCGGTCCTTATGGTTTTCGTTGATGCTTTATATTTCCTCACCAAATGTGAGTAATCTGTATGCTGCATATTGCAATAAATCCCTGGTTTTTATGGAAGCTCTTAGATGTCTGTTTTTTCCCTTTTTGCTTTGCCATTATCATGCCTGACATGTGAGGATTCTACATAACATCCTTTTCCTGGGCTTCCTGTTGGATATTTATGCGCAGTATGACCATCTGGTAAAACAGTGGTCTCTCCTGGAGGTAATAGTAGAATACCCATTTGGTGGTGGGATCACCGTATATTTTTTCATCACGTCTGCACTCTGGTGGATTTTAATTAGATCAATCTAATTAGTGGATCAATCCTTATCACATTTGCACTCTGGTGGACTTTAATCAGACCAATTGGAAAATTGGATCTTTTGCACTGATTATTATATGGACATTTGTTTAAGATATTCCATGCACTTATTTACTGGTGTAATATATCACTAATTGGTGCAATATACCACTTTTTATTTATTTATTATTTTTTATTTTCACATAATTTTGTGATATATAGTGCCTGATAAGCACCATTCAAGATATTATATTACATTGTATTGTTTGCGCTGCACTATTTCTATGTTGTAAAATTTAGTTTATTTGATTTTTTTTAACAAAAAGTAAAAAATAGTGTTTTTTTTTCAAAAATTACGTTCTATTTTTGTATATAGCGCAAAAAATAAAAATCGCAGAGGTGATCAAATACCACCAAAAGAAAGCTCAATTTGTGGGAAGAAAACAACGCAAATTTTGTTTGGGAGCCACGTCGCACGACCGCGCAATTGTCTGTTAAAGCGACGCAGTGCCGAATCGCAAAAACACCTTGGGTCATTTACCAGCGTATTGGTCCGGGTCTTAAGTGGTTAAAAGAGCTCTACAGTTTTGCTCAGATTATGAGATTCCGTAAAATCCGTAATTCTATCTTCTGCTTTTAAACCAAATACCAGAAAAAGCATATAGGGAAATGATTATATGCCATCTATTAGATGCCGCTAAGGCCTGTATAACGAAGAGGTGGAAGTCACCAGTTCCACCAACAGTGGAGATGTGGATATGTAAAGTTAAAGCGGAAGTAAACCCATCGATTTAACAGTTTCAAAAAGCAGTTAAATTTCCGGCATGCCGGGATTGCCAACTGTCACATTGGTTGTGCTCTCAACCAAACTGTCAAACCATCCAATGGCTGGTGTCATAACTGATCACATGTGCAGCACCACAGCAGTTGAAGATTAAACAGAGGCCAAGATGGCAGCTTCCTTGGCTGAAAATGATAGAAGGGTTTACTTCCACTTTAAGGAAATAAGCAAATTAGAAGAGTTAGTTCTGACAACACAATATAAAAGGGGAAAATATTTAAGAACTTGGACTCCCTGGAAGTCCTATATGGAATACAGGGGTGAAGGCTAAGGAGGATAAGGCTGAATAGTATAGAAGGAGCCCGGGAACTTGGATTGGGTATATGTGGGATTTAATGAGAAACCACAGGAATATGAAGAAGGGTCAGAGGAGAGGGAAGTAGGGTGGGTTTTTTTTTCTCCCTTTCTTCTTCTTCCTCTCTCAGTGATGTTTGGAAAGGGGAGATATATGTAAGAAGGAGATGTATGTTTGATTTTGACAACAAGGTAAAAGGGGATGTATAATAATAAGATGGACCGTGACTGTTGTGTTGTTTTGTAATAATGTTCTGTTATGTATTTTTTATATATATATATATATATATATATATATATATATATATATATATATATATATATATATATATATATATATATATATATATATATATATATATGTGTGTTGTTCTGATTTGTTTTAAAATTTAAAAAAAATTGTAATCTAAAAAGTTATAATAGCACAACATAGCTGTCAGCATTAAATAAATATTGGTTAAGTGAAAGGAAATAGGTTGTTACACTAAACAAACAGTTAGCTGAACATATTTTTATTGTCTGCTTTCCATGCTTAGACTATGGCAGGAAGATGCATCCCCCCAACCTTACTTTCAGTATACAAAATCCTGCTGTGGAAAATTAAAAATAAATATGAACTGTGCATAGTGTTTTATATTTGTATTTTATTATGTTTTGAGTTCTACCTTAAAAAATATTGTATCATTTTAACTTTTTCTGATTTCCTTATGTCACCTATATATACATAGGGCCAGATTCAGAGAGAACTTACACCGACGTATCTGTTGATACGCCACGTAAGTTCTAAGATGCGCCGTCGTATCTGTGTTCTGTATTCAGAAGCAAGATACGCCGAAATTTGGCTAAGATACAAGCAGTGTAAGTCTCTTACGTCATCGTATCTTAGTAGCATATTTACGCTGGCCGCTAGGTGGCGCTTGCGTAGATTTACGTGTTGAATATGGTAATGAGCTAGATACGCCGATTCACGAACGTACGTGCGCCCGGCGTATTAATATACGTAGTTTATGTAGGCGTTCGACCGGCGTAAAGTTACCCCTGCTATATGAGGCGCAACCCATGTTAAGTATGGACGTCGGAACAGCGTCGTATTGTACATCGTTTACATCGTTTGCATAAGTCGTTCGGGAATGGGGCTGGGCGTAAGTTACGTTCACATCGAAATCAATCAGTATTTCCGATGTGATTTTGGATCACTGGGATACGTCCACGTCCGGCACATGCGCCTTTCGTTTGGCGGGTCATTTACGTGGGGTCACTATTAATTAACATACAACATGCCCACTACCAGCCTACTTTGAATTACGCGCGGGTACACCGGCCCATTTACACTACGCCGACGTAAATTAGGGCACAAGTTCTTTATGAATACGGGACCTGCAGCTCTAAGTTACGGCGGCGTAGTGTAAAAATCTGAATCTGGCCCAATGAATTTAAACTGATTTGTGTAGAAAGTATGTGTGTGTGTGTGTATCATTTAGTTTAATGACCACTCAGAAAGGCAACAGGGCTCACAGTATTAGGTGCAACTAGTGTTTTTTGACACTGTGGCTGGGATTCAGATCAGTGTATCATCATGATACAGAGTAAAGTCAAGATAATAAAGGGTCTTTTACCTTTCAAGTACATGCTTTTTGTTTAGGAAGCTATTTTCTTTTTATGCTTTTACATTATCCATACCTCTTTTGTTATATTTGCCAAGCTCTGAATCATTTAATCCGCATCCCTGGAAACATACATACTGAGATGCAAATTAGCTCTTTTGTGCCGTTTTTTTTCAATGTGAATTAGCAAGAGCAGAAAAGAAAATCATTATACAATTCCTCATTAAACCTGTTCTGTGTAACAGTTTGTGTAGTCACTGTTGAACACTAGTACCTCAGTGCTAACCACCAAAGTTATATTAGTATTCAAGTTTATCAGCAGCATTAATTTGTTTTACTTTTTATAAGATTAAGCAGTATTTTTTACCACTGCATTCAGATTATATAACCCACAATATATAGGATCTGCTGTGTTCATTTTACAATACAATAATCAAAAGCAAATGCAGTATATGCATTTATTGTGTGTGTATGTATATATATATATATATATTTACCCTTCATAGTCACTGCACACATTAGATGAGGGGATTGAGGCACTCAAAGGTCTTGCAGTAGGACAAAAGAATATACATTTATTTTTTTTGTATTCAACATTTCATTGGTTTTATGTAGGCCTTGTACAGACGCCAATGTACAGATAGCCCTTGGCCTTTTTTTTTTGGTCTTACGGTCAGATCTATATTTGTTACTTTTTTATGACATTTCTATAAATAAAATACCTCTATTTTTTTTTACTATATTTACGGTGTGCCCTTAAGTTCAATACCACTAGTCTCAGTCTATTAGTCAGCATCAGCTGACTAATAAATTACTTTAAAAACCCTGTGTAGTGTGTTTTTTTTAAAAATTTCGCCAGGTGAATGGGTAGGGGTACAATGTACCCCTTACTTATTCACCTAGGGTGGGGGGTCAGGATCTGGGCGCCCCCTGCCTCAAAGCACCTACCTCCCCATGTTGAGGAAATGCGGGCCTGGCCCGGTTAAGGAGGGGGGGGGCACTCACTCGTACCCACCCCCTTATCTGACCGGCCGGGCTGCTCCTCAGATACGGGTCTGATATGGATTTTGGGGGGACCCCCACGCATTTATAGGGAAGTATGTGGAAGCTAGTATCCAGTAATTCCGGTGCATTGATGTTGGAGTACATTTATAACAATTGGAATAGCATTGAGTAGCACTTGTGTTCACAGATAGAGAATTAGAATACTGGTATTTTCAGAGTGAGATTAGGTTCAACTGGGGTGAATGTGTAGATAAGCGAGAGGAAGATAGTAAAAAAAAAAAGAAGAAGGGGAGACATAAAGAGGAAGAAACAAGTATATAGGTAACTGAAGGGGTGTGAGGGGGGAGGGGGAGAGAGACAGCGAGGGGTTCTTTACTACGAAATTCTATGCTTTAATTTCTCAGATGTGGATTAATGCCTCCAGATGCTCCAAGTGTGGAGAATTTGTCACACTTATCCAAGGCTTTGGCTTGAATATCATTGATCTCACTTACCTATTCTGATAGGTATGTAGGGGAGGTAGTTTTCCAGTGTCTGGGAATTAGTTGCCTACCTGCACTGAGAAAAAATTTCAAGAGAATGGTCTTCTGAGATTTTATTGACCTGGGGAGTAAAGGTAAAAGTGCAATGGAGGGGGGAGACGTTAATGGTTTATTGTATATTTTGGTGTAAATTTGAAAAAGATCTCTGCGCATTCCCACCAAATGTGAAGGTATGTGCCTTGCTCTGAGTGACATCACCAGCAGATGTTGGTAACAGAGGGAAACATGACTTTAATATTAGTTGGAACTCAATACCACCTGGACTCCAACTTGTATTTTTTTTCCTGAGCATAG
The DNA here is from genome assembly GCA_029574335.1 of Rana kukunoris. Classification (NCBI taxonomy): domain Eukaryota; kingdom Metazoa; phylum Chordata; class Amphibia; order Anura; family Ranidae; genus Rana; species Rana kukunoris. The sequence goes on along the minus strand of CM056050.1, from coordinate 252,831,329 downwards.
CTTGAGATAGATGAGTAAATATAAAGGCCTTGTGCCAGCCCTCTTCTGATATGTCCATCCCTAGCTCCACTGACCAGGCTTTGGTGTACTTAGGTAGGGTACCATGTGTATGATCAAAGGTTCAACTCATGTAGGGTGGCATGTGGTTGCCATCATCCCTTTAACGTGTTAAACAATTGAAATAACCTCAAAGGGGTTGGGATTATATAGGCAACAAATAATAAATGCAAATTGAAAAAGGAATACCAATTTATTACATAATTATATAAATATTACAATACAAATCAGATAAAAGAAATACTGTTAAATATGTATAGTCTATGTAGTGAGAATACTGTCCGTCATAAGCTACCATCCTCAGATGTTAGATGGTAGACTGGAGCGGATACCGACTCGTTTCGATTGAAAAACAATCTTCATCAGGGTGTGTGACAGTATAGCATCTATAACAAATCAAAATATCAATATTAAACATCATACAAAAAAGAACCCTCACCATCCCACATGGAATTTTGTAAAGGGAAACTCACTTTTGTCTAAAAAGTCTGGGCTGAAAAGGTCATGCGGATGCCTCCATATTATATAGAATGCACTATAAAGAGTAGATCTTCTTGTCCCTGCCACCCATGGGATGGACTGAATCAAATGATTCAAAGATCAGTGTTAAAAATCCTCACCATCACTACAAAGGAAACAATAGAAAGAAGGGCAAAAAAACAAAAAACAAAAAGAACACAAAGAAACCAAAGGGCAAAAAAAAAAAAAAAAAGGGGGGGGAGAGAAAGAAAAAACCACAATGATTATCATAAAAAGGTGGTATAAGTATATAAGAAGGGAGTAATAAACATCCCCCTATCTACACTTACCACAGAAATAGAGGATCAAAATTCTCCCATGTGTATGATCAAGGATCAGACGGTAAATCGCTGATAAAGTATGGTGAGCTACTTTAGGGAGTGTGCATAACTGTTCGAAGCTCGTTAGGGGTCTGTGAATTTGTTTTGAGTCATGTAATAGTTTGCAGTAGGAGGATAGGTGAAGTCGTGTCAACCATGTTATGTTGGAAGTTGTGGTGGTTTGGCTCATCACATAAGTTCCATGATTGCTATGAATGAATTGCTGTAGGCCATGTGGATCTATTGTAGGTGTCTATGGTTGGGGCAGCTCCACCCTCTGGTAGGGTCGGGTTATCGAAAAAAAGGGTGAGTGGGATGAGGTCCGTGGACATCGAGTATCCATCTCTCCTGAGATACCAAACATGTAATGCATCTGTGTGACAGGGGATAAGGTTGGTAGGTATTTGTGGGCCGATCGTAGCCCCATTACAAGAAACGAAGGTTGACTGGGGACATGTCTTGTTCCACCAGAGTGGATGCTTTAGTCAGCAAGCGGGAGACCCCTCCAGGACACGGGAAACAACTGTGGATGTATGGTAGAGCTCAAAGTCTGGTAAGCTTACCCCGGCATTGGTTGTGGGAAAGTATAGGAGTTTATGTTTCAATCTAGGATGGTGTCCACGCCAAACAAAGCGAATGGCCATGGAACGAAGGGTGCTGAAAAAGGTAGATGAAAGTGTTATCCGTAGGGCCTGGAATAAGTATAACAGTTTGGGAAGTATGTCCATTTTTAAGGCATTAATGCAACCAAATCATTAAACAGGTAGTGGGCTAAAATTTAGGGCATATATATCCGGTATATGTGCCAGGATAGCAGTGTTTAAGTATGAAATTGATTTGGATTGCCATTGAAATCGAAAGTTAGTCTGGAGGGAGGAGAGAGTGGATTATGGCAGAGAGAGGTTCAGAACTTCTGTCTTAGAGATATTAGGCCAGATTCTCAGAGACGTTACGCCTGCGTAAATGGATATGCGTGGCGTAATTGTAAATGTGCGCCGTCGTATCAATGCGCCGTAAACACAGAACCACATACGCCAGAAAATCTGCTTCGCCTGAGCGGCGAAAATGTTTTAAGCTAGCGCGGCGTAGACGCATAGATACGCATTGCTCCCATTGAATTATCATGCAAATAAGCAAATGAGGGAGATGCGCGGATTCCCGAAACTACGCGCGTTCGGCGTAGGCTACGCGTGGTGCGCGTAACACGAAAGCCTGGAGTAAACTTACCCCTCATAAAGGCAGGGGTAACTTTGCTCAAGACCGTGTGCAAGTCAGCTGGAGAGCAACTACAGCAGCACCATAACGGACGAGCTGAGCAATCGCACCTACTGGACAACACATTTGTATGCCAACATGCCAGGGGCAGGCATGGTCTTAGCACTACTAATGTATGCAGAGGAAGAGGCGCATAGAAGGAGGAGGAGGAGGAGGAGGGGGGCACGTGAGAGGATCTACCGAGCGCGCATGAACCTCTTTGGCATGGGTGATGAGGAGGTGTCTCGCATCTTCAGATTCAGCCCTGCTGCCATCGTGGAAATAACCACAGCCCTGCAGGATGACATACCGCTCACATGCACTGCAGCCACTGGTCAAGGTACTGACTTTTGCGCTGCACGGGCGCATGTGTGGGCACATTATTTATACAATGGGCCGGTGAATCGTAGGGAGGCTTTGCGCATGCGCAGAGGGCATCCACTTCACGGCGCTGGTCATCTACATCACGGCGCGGGTCATCCACATCGTTCCAGCGTTCATTTGCATGGGGTCACGCTTCATTAGAATGCATCACGCCCACATTAGATGAGGGGATTGAGGCACTCAAAGGTCTTGCAGTAGGACAAAAGAATATACATTTATTTTTTTTGTATTCAACATTTCATTGGTTTTATGTAGGCCTTGTACAGACGCCAATGTACAGATAGCCCTTGGCCTTTTTTTTTTGGTCTTACGGTCAGATCTATATTTGTTACTTTTTTATGACATTTCTATAAATAAAATACCTCTATTTTTTTTTACTATATTTACGGTGTGCCCTTAAGTTCAATACCACTAGTCTCAGTCTATTAGTCAGCATCAGCTGACTAATAAATTACTTTAAAAACCCTGTGTAGTGTGTTTTTTTAAAAAATTTCGCCAGGTGAATGGGTAGGGGTACAATGTACCCCTTACTTATTCACCTAGGGTGGGGGGTCAGGATCTGGGCGCCCCCTGCCTCAAAGCACCTACCTCCCCATGTTGAGGAAATGCGGGCCTGGCCCGGTTAAGGAGGGGGGGGGCACTCACTCGTACCCACCCCCTTATCTGACCGGCCGGGCTGCTCCTCAGATACGGGTCTGATATGGATTTTGGGGGGACCCCCACGCATTTATAGGGAAGTATGTGGAAGCTAGTATCCAGTAATTCCGGTGCATTGATGTTGGAGTACATTTATAACAATTGGAATAGCATTGAGTAGCACTTGTGTTCACAGATAGAGAATTAGAATACTGGTATTTTCAGAGTGAGATTAGGTTCAACTGGGGTGAATGTGTAGATAAGCGAGAGGAAGATAGTAAAAAAAAAAAGAAGAAGGGGAGACATAAAGAGGAAGAAACAAGTATATAGGTAACTGAAGGGGTGTGAGGGGGGAGGGGGAGAGAGACAGCGAGGGGTTCTTTACTACGAAATTCTATGCTTTAATTTCTCAGATGTGGATTAATGCCTCCAGATGCTCCAAGTGTGGAGAATTTGTCACACTTATCCAAGGCTTTGGCTTGAATATCATTGATCTCACTTACCTATTCTGATAGGTATGTAGGGGAGGTAGTTTTCCAGTGTCTGGGAATTAGTTGCCTACCTGCACTGAGAAAAAATTTCAAGAGAATGGTCTTCTGAGATTTTATTGACCTGGGGAGTAAAGGTAAAAGTGCAATGGAGGGGGGAGACGTTAATGGTTTATTGTATATTTTGGTGTAAATTTGAAAAAGATCTCTGCGCATTCCCACCAAATGTGAAGGTATGTGCCTTGCTCTGAGTGACATCACCAGCAGATGTTGGTAACAGAGGGAAACATGACTTTAATATTAGTTGGAACTCAATACCACCTGGACTCCAACTTGTATTTTTTTTTCCTGAGCATAGCTTGAGATAGATGAGTAAATATAAAGGCCTTGTGCCAGCCCTCTTCTGATATGTCCATCCCTAGCTCCACTGACCAGGCTTTGGTGTACTTAGGTAGGGTACCATGTGTATGATCAAAGGTTCAACTCATGTAGGGTGGCATGTGGTTGCCATCATCCCTTTAACGTGTTAAACAATTGAAATAACCTCAAAGGGGTTGGGATTATATAGGCAACAAATAATAAATGCAAATTGAAAAAGGAATACCAATTTATTACATAATTATATAAATATTACAATACAAATCAGATAAAAGAAATACTGTTAAATATGTATAGTCTATGTAGTGAGAATACTGTCCGTCATAAGCTACCATCCTCAGATGTTAGATGGTAGACTGGAGCGGATACCGACTCGTTTCGATTGAAAAACAATCTTCATCAGGGTGTGTGACAGTATAGCATCTATAACAAATCAAAATATCAATATTAAACATCATACAAAAAAGAACCCTCACCATCCCACATGGAATTTTGTAAAGGGAAACTCACTTTTGTCTAAAAAGTCTGGGCTGAAAAGGTCATGCGGATGCCTCCATATTATATAGAATGCACTATAAAGAGTAGATCTTCTTGTCCCTGCCACCCATGGGATGGACTGAATCAAATGATTCAAAGATCAGTGTTAAAAATCCTCACCATCACTACAAAGGAAACAATAGAAAGAAGGGCAAAAAAACAAAAAACAAAAAGAACACAAAGAAACCAAAGGGCAAAAAAAAAAAAAAAAGGGGGGGGAGAGAAAGAAAAAACCACAATGATTATCATAAAAAGGTGGTATAAGTATATAAGAAGGGAGTAATAAACATCCCCCTATCTACACTTACCACAGAAATAGAGGATCAAAATTCTCCCATGTGTATGATCAAGGATCAGACGGTAAATCGCTGATAAAGTATGGTGAGCTACTTTAGGGAGTGTGCATAACTGTTCGAAGCTCGTTAGGGGTCTGTGAATTTGTTTTGAGTCATGTAATAGTTTGCAGTAGGAGGATAGGTGAAGTCGTGTCAACCATGTTATGTTGGAAGTTGTGGTGGTTTGGCTCATCACATAAGTTCCATGATTGCTATGAATGAATTGCTGTAGGCCATGTGGATCTATTGTAGGTGTCTATGGTTGGGGCAGCTCCACCCTCTGGTAGGGTCGGGTTATCGAAAAAAAGGGTGAGTGGGATGAGGTCCGTGGACATCGAGTATCCATCTCTCCTGAGATACCAAACATGTAATGCATCTGTGTGACAGGGGATAAGGTTGGTAGGTATTTGTGGGCCGATCGTAGCCCCATTACAAGAAACGAAGGTTGACTGGGGACATGTCTTGTTCCACCAGAGTGGATGCTTTAGTCAGCAAGCGGGAGACCCCTCCAGGACACGGGAAACAACTGTGGATGTATGGTAGAGCTCAAAGTCTGGTAAGCTTACCCCGGCATTGGTTGTGGGAAAGTATAGGAGTTTATGTTTCAATCTAGGATGGTGTCCACGCCAAACAAAGCGAATGGCCATGGAACGAAGGGTGCTGAAAAAGGTAGATGAAAGTGTTATCCGTAGGGCCTGGAATAAGTATAACAGTTTGGGAAGTATGTCCATTTTTAAGGCATTAATGCAACCAAATCATTAAACAGGTAGTGGGCTAAAATTTAGGGCATATATATCCGGTATATGTGCCAGGATAGCAGTGTTTAAGTATGAAATTGATTTGGATTGCCATTGAAATCGAACGTTAGTCTGGAGGGAGGAGAGAGTGGATTATGGCAGAGAGAGGTTCAGAACTTCTGTCTTAGAGATATTAGGCCAGATTCTCAGAGACGTTACGCCTGCGTAAATGGATATGCGTGGCGTAATTGTAAATGTGCGCCGTCGTATCAATGCGCCGTAAACACAGAACCACATACGCCAGAAAATCTGCTTCGCCTGAGCGGCGAAAATGTTTTAAGCTAGCGCGGCGTAGACGCATAGATACGCATTGCTCCCATTGAATTATCATGCAAATAAGCAAATGAGGGAGATGCGCGGATTCCCGAAACTACGCGCGTTCGGCGTAGGCTACGCGTGGTGCGCGTAACACGAAAGCCTGGAGTAAACTTACCCCTCATAAAGGCAGGGGTAACTTTGCTCAAGACCGTGTGCAAGTCAGCTGGAGAGCAACTACAGCAGCACCATAACGGACGAGCTGAGCAATCGCACCTACTGGACAACACATTTGTATGCCAACATGCCAGGGGCAGGCATGGTCTTAGCACTAGTGTTGCTCACGAATATTCGCATTGCGAATATTCGCTACGAATATTGCATATTCGAGTATTCGCGAATATCTCGAATATCGCGGCGAATATCCGCTATTTCGAATATTCGATATTTTTCAAATTTCGCAAAAAAATTCGCAATAAAATTCGCAATAGCGAAAATTCGCAATTTTTTTTTATCAAATATCACGAATATTCGATATTAACGAATATTCGCAACCGCATATGTGAAATTTCGCTTTTTTTATATATAAAATATACCGAATATTCGTAAATATCGAATATTCGTGATATTTTATAAAAAAAAAAAAAAAAAAAAAAAAAAAAAATCGCGAAATTTCACATTAGCGAAAATTCGCATTAGCGAAAATTCGCATTGGCGAAAATTCGCAATTTTTTTTTTTTTTTTTTTTATAAAATATCACGAATATTCGATATTAACGAATATTCGCGAATATTCTTCGAAATATTCGCGAAATATCGCGAAATCGAATATGGCGTATTCCGCTCATCACTACTTAGCACTACTAATGTATGCAGAGGAAGAGGCGCATAGAAGGAGGAGGAGGAGGAGGAGGGGGGCACGTGAGAGGATCTACCGAGCGCGCATGAACCTCTTTGGCATGGGTGATGAGGAGGTGTCTCGCATCTTCAGATTCAGCCCTGCTGCCATCGTGGAAATAACCACAGCCCTGCAGGATGACATACCGCTCACATGCACTGCAGCCACTGGTCAAGGTACTGACTTTTGCGCTGCACGGGCGCATGTGTGGGCACATTATTTATACAATGGGCCGGTGAATCGTAGGGAGGCTTTGCGCATGCGCAGAGGGCATCCACTTCACGGCGCTGGTCATCTACATCACGGCGCGGGTCATCCACATCGTTCCAGCGTTCATTTGCATGGGGTCACGCTTCATTAGAATGCATCACGCCCACTTCCCTCCTACTTTGGAGTTACGCAGGCTTACGCCGATGAATTTCCGCTATGCTGGCGCATCTTGGAGCGCATTTGCTGTGAGAATACGGTACTTGCCTCTCCGCGTTACGTCGGCGTAGTGCATCTGAGATGCGCTACGCCTGCATAAATATGCAAATATGAGAATATGAGAATCTGGCCCATTTAGTTTATAGTTGCTAAACAGACCAAACCTATGGATCTCAGAAAGTATGGGGGGAAATCCCGATGTGAGGTTTGGTTACATATAGGAGATGGTCATCTGCATATAAGGAAAGTTTGCAGTGTGACGAGGGGGTTTGTATTCCATATATGTTGGCATTCGCTCTGATGGCTTGGGCCAGGTGTACAATGACCAGGGCGAATAGGAGTGGGGAGGAGTGGGGAGAGGGGGCAGCCCTGTCTAGTGACATTGGCAATAGTAAGTGTCTCTGATTGGGTTTCCGTTCACCAGGACTGTAGCTGAGGGTCTGGAGTAAAGGGACATGATGCGTGAGAGCAGAGGCGGCTCTAGGCTTTGTGAGGCCTTAGGCAAAACTTGACATGGGGCCCCACTCACACCCATGATGGGAAAAATAATTCAAGGACAAGACCCTCTTCCCCACAACCCTGGCCGGTGGTTGTGGAGGTCTGCGGGTAGGGGGGCTTATACAAATTTGGAATCCCCCTTTAACAAGGCGGCCCCATAGATCCTGCTCTTTAATAACTAAGGGGTGGGGGCCACCTGGTGATGTCACCTGGTAAACCCACCCCCTTGGGATGTCATTGACGTAGGCATGCTGAGTTATTGATGTCACAAGGGCTGGTGTCACCAATATTCACTGGTTGTTGTTAGGGACGCTGGCGGCCCGTTTCTGAGTCAGGGCTCTTAACACTGCCTGAGCACAGCAGCGTTAAGGTCCCTTGTCCCTCCAAACTGGGGAAATGCATTGGGTAAGTTAGGTGGCCACGAGGCCCCTGCAAGTGCGAGGCCTTAGGCGGCCGCCTAATTTGACTAATTAAAGAGCTGCCTCTGCGTGAGAGCATTTTTGGGCCTAGACCTATCTGAGAAAGGGTGTTCTGGAGGAAAGACCAACTGACCCTATTGAAGGCCTTCTCCGCGTCACAGGAGAGAAGGCAAGTCTGTAGGTGATTAACTTGAGCATAAACAATGTGGTGTAAGGTTTTGGTGGTGTTGTCCCTGACTTTTTGTTCGGGGACAAAGCCCACTTGATCTTTATGGATCAATGCTGGTAATAGGGGTGAAAGGTGATTTGCCATGATTTTAGCAAATAACTTCAAATCTATGTTCAAAAGGCATATAGGTCTCTAATTGCAAGGGTCTTTGCCCAGTTTAGGGATGACTACAATTTGGGGTTGAAGTAGGGTGGAGGAGGGGGAATGGGTCTCATCTATGGCATTAAACGCGTTTACTAATAGGGGGGCTAATAGCAGGGCAGCGTTTTATAGAAGCATGAAGAAAACCCAACTGGGCCAGGACTCTTGCCATTTTTGAGGCCTTTAATGACTTGTAGGAAGTCAGTTTCTGATAGCAAAGACTCTAAGGCCACGTACACACGATCAGTCCTTTAGATGAGAGCGGTCCAAAGGACCGTTTTCATTGGTTAACCGATGAAGCTGACTGATGGTCTGATGTGCCTACACACCATCGGTTAGTTAACCGATCGTGTCAGAAGGCGGACACGTAAACCATGTACGACGTCACTATAAAGGGGAAGGCCAAAGCCTATGGCGGCACCCTTAAGGCTGCTTTTGCTAATTCCGAGTTCCTGCGTGTTAGTGAAAGTTTGGTTAGAGCCGATTTGCGCTTTTCAGTCTCCGTGCTTTACAGATCGTATTCTCAGGTTCAGTGTGCGCTTCTGGGATTATAGTTGGCATTCAGTGCTGGCTGTCGGGTAGTTTCTGCTTTGCAGTTCCGTCCTGTCCACTCGTATCTGTTTTTCAGTGAGTTCTTTACAGGTATTGCTGGATTTAGGGTGCTTTCTGTTTTAAGTGCGTTCTGACCAGCCGACCGGTTTGAAGCCATGATGGAGCAGCGTGCTCATGCTAGAGTTTGTGCTGCGTATGGACTGTCTTCTGCAGTTCATACTCACTCAAGGTCTTTGGTCAGGAGCAGGGCGAGGAGGAGTTCCTGGGCCAAGCATTGGGTGTGCCAGCGTGACCGATTCTCTCATATGCCTCTGCTTAGGGAAATTAGGACTTCAGGAACATTCTCTGTATGACGGGCCCTGTTTTCCACCGTCTATTGGATCTTCTGTCCCCCTATATCACGAGGCAGGACACAGTGATGCACCAAGCTATCACGGCCGAGCAGAGGCTTATTGCCACGTTGCGGTACCTGGCGACTGGGAGGAGCCTGCAGGTCCTCAAGTTCTCGACAGGCATCTCTCCCCAGGTGCTTGGGATCATCATACCGGAGATGAAGGCCTTCTCCGCGTCACAGGAGAGAAGGCAAGTCTGGAGGTGATTACCTTGAGCATAAACAATGTGATGTAGGGTTTTGGTGGTGTTGTCCCTGGCTTTATGCCCGGGGACAAAGCCCACTTGATATTTATGGATCAATGCTGGTAATAGGGGTGAAAGGTGATTTGCCAAGATTTTAGCAAATAACTTCAAATCTATGTTCAAAAGGCATATAGGTCTCTAATTGGAAGGGTCTTTGCCCAGTTTAGGGATGACTACAATTTGGGGTTGAAGTAGGGTGGAGGAGGGGGAATGGGTCTCATCTATGGCATTAAACGCTTTCGCTAATAGGGGGGCTAATAGCAGAGCAAACGTTTTATAAAAGCATGAAGAAAACCCAACTGGGCCAGGACTCTTGCCATTTTTGAGGCCTTTAATGACTTGTAGGAAGTCAGTTTCCGATAGCGAAGACTCTAAGGCCACATACACACGATCAGTCCATCCGATGAGAGCGGTCCAAAGGACCGTTTTCATTGGTTAACCGATGAAGCTGACTGATGGTCTGATGTGCCTACGCACCATCGGTTAGTTAACCGATCGTGTCAGAACGCGGTCACGTAAACCATGTACGACGTCACTATAAAGGGGAAGGCCAAAGCTTTCGGCGGCACCCTTGAGGCTGCTTTTGCTAATTCCGAGTTCCTGCGTGTTAGTGAAAGTTTGGTTAGAGCCGATTTGCGCTTTTCAGTCTCCGTGCTTTACAGATCGTATTCTCGGGTTCAGTATGCGCTTTTTGGATTATATTTGGCATTCAGTGCTGGCTGTCGGGTAGTTTCTGCTTTGCAGTTCCGTCCTGTCCACTCGTATCTGTTTTTTAGTGAGTTCTTTACAGGTACTGCTGGATTTAGGGTGCTTTCTGTTTTAAGTGCGTTCTGACCAGCCGACTGGTTTGAACTCATGATGGAGCAGCGTGCTCATGCTAGAGTTCGTGCTGCGTATGGGCTGTCTTCTGCAGTTCATACTCACTCAAGGTCTTTGGTCAGGAACAGGGCGAGGAGGAGTTCCTGGGCCAAGAATTGGTTGCGCCAGTGTGACCGATTCTCTCATATGCCTCTGCTTAGGAAAATTAGGACTTCAGGAACTTTCTCTGTATGACGGGCCCTGTTTTCCACCGTCTATGTGATCTTCTGTCCCCCTATATCACGAGGCAGGACACTGTGATGCACCAAGCCATCACGGCCAAGCAGAGGCTTATTGCCACGTTGCGGTACCTGTTGACTGGGAGGAGCCTGCAGGTCCTCAAGTTCTCGACAGGCATCTCTCCCCAGGTGCTTGGGATCATCATACCGGAGACATGTTCTGCCATCATACAAGTGATGCAGGAGGAGTATATTAAGGTAAGTTTCCTCCTTTAACATCACAATATATGTCTTTAATGTATGCTAATGTCTTGAATTCTTTGCATTTTTTCCTAAATACCATGATTGTAATATGCTTTGAATGTCCCCTTTTGTCCCCATGCATGTTGTAAGCTTTCCATGCTATTTTTTGGCCTACATGCATCTTTCCCTTCACTAACCTGTCCAGAATGCTATCCTAGGCCCAAACACACCTAGCCTAGTCTTTTTTCAACCTGATTTTTGTCTGCTCCATTGTAGTGTCGCCCCCCCTTCTCAAAATGTGTCCCAATGTATTTTTTCTCATTCAATTTAGGCAGAGTGCTACCTGTTTCTAATTTTTGGGCCCAAACTCAGCTAGAACCCCCCCCAAAAAAAAAGTTTTATTGGCCCATCAGAGGGGTGAGAAGTCTGATAAGTGGGCCTTTTATTTTTTGCCATGAAATACTCACTCCAATAATAAATGTTATACAGATGTTGGACGAGGATGTTTTTTTGTATTGTGGTTGCAATGTTTATGTGCCAAAGTACTAATTGTATTTTTTTGTTTGTCCCCACTATTTCCCTCCACGCCACAGGAATGGCAGACTGTGACTTCCCACTTTGCCCAGTGGTGTGACTTCCCGAACTGCGGAGGGGCAATAGATGGGAAACACGTCCGCATAGTGCCGCCACCCCGTTCGGGGTCGTACTATTATAACTACAAAGGTTTTCATAGTATCACGTTGATGGCGGTGGTGTGGGCACAGTACAAATTTTTGTATGTGGACGTGGGGAAGAACGGCCAGCTGTCTGATGTTGGAGTGTTCGCGCACAGCAGAGTTTGCCAAGCGTCTACAGTCTGGGGGTCTGGCACTGTCACAGGATGAAGACAATTTGGAGGGACTTCCGTTTGTTTTTCTCACGGATGAAGCTTTCGGGCTTGGACCTCACCTCACGCGGCCTTTTCCCCAGAGAGCCCTTAACCAGGAGAGGAGGGTTTTCAATTTTAGGCTGGCCAGAGCCCAGAGGGTAGTCGAGAATGCCTTTGGGATACTCGCCAACCCATTCCGCCTGTTCCAGACAGCCATACACTTGGCGGAATATAAACTGAACACCGTTGTTTTTGCCTGTTGCATTTTGCACAATTTTTTACGCAGGCACTCCCAGGCGTACCTAACCAACATTGGTCCTGAGGCAGGATTACCCCAGACTACCCTCAGATACTTTTCCTGGCCTGGACACTGGAAGAACTGGCTTAGCACCCCACTCACCTTGTGAGGCACGTGACAAATATGTTGAGTACTTCGTGGGTAGGGGGGCAATTGCTATGCCAGACCATATTTCTTTCTAATTCGGCCCACAAAAGAAAGAAATATTAATTAATAAATAATTTGACCATTGGAATTTATACAGTTGTTTGTCATTCTTGCTTTGGTTTCTTTTATCTGTCTCCCTGGTTCTCCGACTAGTGCACTTCTAGTGCCAAATGTATTTCTCTGTTTTAGTAAATAACCACAATTTCACAGTACTCACTCACTTTTTTAAATTAACAAACTAGTATTGAGCATAGAAAGAAGAAGCCACTCAAACTTTTTTTGTGGGGTTTTAGTCTGTGCACAACTTGTGTGTTTTTTTGAATTTTCAGGTATCCCTTTTTTTTTTTTTTCTGTGCACAACTTGTGCGTTTTTTAATTATTCAGGTAAAAAAAAATATATATTTTTTTATGTTGTACAAAAACCATGCCTTTTTCAAAAAAACAAATATCTACAAACAATGGAACTTACAAAGTTCAACCTTATTAGAAACACATGTAAAGGGGTGATGTCACCCTGGAACAAGCCAAAATTAGAAGATGCACACATCTTCACATGCCAAATGTCAACATGTGCTATCTGCCATCATGGGTGATCAATGGATATGTTTTGGGGGTGCAAACCCTTCCTCTCACCTACTTGACTAGCGAGGAAGGGGTTGCACCCACAAAGCGCAGACAATCAATATCCTGTGATGGCAGACAGCACATGTTGACACACTGTGTGCATCTTCAAATTTTGGCTTGTGGATTATCCAATACAAATTGGTGTGCAAAACATAACATCTAAAATGGTTTGGGGGGGGGGGGGGGTGTAATCTTTTATACGGCCTATCATGTCAGTGATGCTCTTACATTTTTGCTCAATGACATTCATCCTATTCCTCATAATGTCCATTTCAGTGAGACCACCATGTTCATCCCCTAAAAAAATACAAAAGGGTTTATTAGAAATGTGCAGGCCTACCTACATATCTTTTTCCATCTCCACCTCTCTTTATTCCTCCTCTATTTCCTTCCACCTCTCTTTCTTCCTCCTCTCTTTCTTCCACAACTCCTTCTTCCACCTCTCTTTATTCCTCCTCTATTTTTTCCACCTCTCTTTCTTCCTCCTCTATTTCTTCCACCACTCCTTCTTCCAACTCTCTTTCTTCCACAACTCCTTCTTCCACATCCACCTCCTACACATGCTGAGGTTGTGTTTTTTTTTTGGGTCTGTGCCTCCTTGCCTCCTCCGAATGGTGTCCACTTCTTTCCCCTAATAAAATGAAACAAAAGGTATACTCAGCACACATATATTGGAGGGCAGAAATTGCAAACATTGCTTAGAAGTGGGGTACAATTGTTTGTTTGGGATCAATCATAAAACACCACCTTTGTTTTTCTGAGTTCTCCCAAGCTGGAATATTGATGCTTTTTGGCAAAGTGACACACATGGATGCACCCCAAAAAAATAATTTGTGAGAGACCCTAATAAAAATGTTAGTTATGGGGGACACGCAGGTGCTCCTGAGTCCAGATGTGTAAACAGCTGCTTATTATCACTGTGTGAATAAATCAGGTTTGCCTTTCACATTCTAGTAAGGTTGAACAAACACATCATCTTGACAACAATGTTTATAAACATTGGTTTACACCAAATAGGCACGTCCAGGTGTGCTTTTCCTGGATCTGGGGAAAACATCAGATTTTGGAGGAACGATGTTTACTATGAATAGAAAAAAATACTACACTTTGCCAACTTATAAACAGAAATTGTGCCACGTTCAAAAGTACAACCAGGCCAAAGAAGCACATGGAGAAAAACATGTCCACAAATTATAAAGACAGTTGCAAAAAGCACATAAAAATTATCTACTTTTCTCAATAATTCAAATATGTCAGAAAGTTTTCTCGCCACTTTGTCCATTATTTTGGCCTTCCTCCGATTAGGGGTGTGGTATGGGCCATTTACTCAATCATAATCTTTCCTCCGCATTATGTCCACCATCTCCACCATCTCTTCAAGTGACATATCCTGGGCCTGGATCGTGACGTTTCCACCTCCGGGCTTTCCTCGTTGGGACAGGGTATACCACACACCTGTGAAAGCGCCATATTGTCGTTTCACAATGATTAGGGGCATAGAATAGAGGAAAAGGTCCATCATGGGCGGGCGAAGAGGGTGGCGTTTCATGCATGCGCGGGGTATATAAGGAGAACAACGTTTGTTACACGGAGTCTGCACAAGTGGATGTGACGGACGTCAGAAACAAGGGTAAATCTGAAAATGGGCCCAGCAGAGGCCTATAGACTTGAATCATGGGATGGGATGTTTATATGTTGATTGCACCCTTGAGCAATTTTTTATCTTGGGGCCCCCTATGCAATTTTGCTCTCCATCTGCTCGGAGACATCTCCAAAATATATACGCGAGACTGCAAAACCTCTTTATTTTATTGTGTATCAGATCAGGCAAGGATTGTGATTGTTGGACAGAGGTAATTAAGCAGTGTATCATCTCATCAATGCTGAGGGGCATGATATCTACACATGAATGGTGCCTTGATGAATGCTCTCATTACTTTTGCATGTTTTTATGCCACTTATTTAGTCAAATGTAAACACAGGGGGGCAGATTCACAGACATTTTGCGTAGCGTAGCGTATCAGAAATACACTACGCCGCCGTTTTTTACCTTGCTCTACGTGGAATTCAGGTAGATTTTCTCCGGTAAACGACGGCGGCGTAGTGTATTTCTCCCGTCGCAATCCATCTGCGCGAGTAGGGGGCGTGAAACATTTAAATTAGGCGCGTTCCCGCGGCGATCGATCTGCGCATGCTCCGTTCGCAAATTTCCCGCCGTGCATTGCGCGAAATCACGTCGTTACGTCATTCGTTGTTTATGTAGCGTACTTTACGGCCGATCCACGTCCCGACGAGTTACGTTAACAAAAATAAAAAATTTAAATAAATTCGAAGCGGGAACGACGGCCATACTTAACATGGGCTACGTAAAGTTAGAGCAGCAAAAAGCTGCTCTAACATTACGTAGTAAAAAATAGACGAAAACGATTGCGACGCCCGCTCGTATGTTCGTGAATCCCCGTAAAAACACATTTGCATATCCCGACGCACCAAAACGACGCAAACTCCTCCCAGCGGCCGCAAATAGATGGCAGCGTAGATCCGAAGGCTTACGAAGACGTAAGCCTCTCGGATCGAAGCCCGAAGCCGGCGTATCATGGTTTGAGGATTCAAACTAGTGATACGCCGCGCGAAATTTGAAATTACTCCTGTCTAACCCCAGTTAGACAGGCGTAATTGTTTTGTGAATCTGCCCCAGGGTCTGCAGGTAAATCATCATTTTCCACAACAATGGGGCAGAGCTGGGCAGCATTTTAGTGGCAGCAGGAGACACTGTGTTTGAAGGTCAAAAGATTGTGCACAGATTCTGACAATGTAAGCTGACCTAGTGTATATATGTTTTTGTTTTTCTATTCTAGAAAGAAAACAAAAAGATGGAAAAACGAAATACCCGGACTTGCTGATCAAGTTTATCGACAAGTACAGGGAACTCACCTGCCTGTGTGACGTCAGGAACCCAGGCTATCAGAACAAAAATTTGAGAACGGTAACACTTGACCAATTTGCAGAATACATGCAGAATACATGCAGACTTGGATTCCGGAGGTCACATCCACCATGATCAAGGACAAAATCAACAACCTCAGGAACACATACAGAAAGAGCTACCTCAAAGTGCGTAAATCTCAGAGGTCAGGAGCAGCAGGCAAGTGATGTAAAGGAGCCCAAGCTGTGGTACTACAAGCACCTCAGCTTTTTGGATGATCAAATGGAGTCCCGGGAATCACTTTCCAGTCTTCCTTCCACCCTTCTTTCCACCCTTCCTTTCAAAATCCATTCCACGGTTCCCCCCCACCCCTGCAGAGTCTGCTCATCTTCAGTGAGGTATAGTAGTTTACAACATATTTCATAGCTGCAAATTATTGTTGGTTTAACGAGATGATTTTGTAACCAAAAAGGAAAGCTTTGAAACACAAACAAAAGTCGTGGGCAGAAAAAATTGTGTCAGGGATGCCAACTGCAGGGGTCAGAATGAGAGTCTGTTCAATAAAAAAATAAATAAATAAATAAACAAACAGTCAAGAGCTTGAAAATGTGTGTGATTGATTTTGCAAAAAATTAAAACATGTTCCTTTTTTCTACATAGGAAGAGACCAGCCAAGAGGTGGCAGCTCTGGAATGTGTCAGCCAGGAGAAAGGGGTGAGTGGCAGCCAGGAGGAGGCTGGGCCGAGTGGCAGTCAGCAGGTGCCCAGGCCCAGTGGCAGCACTGTATCACAGGTGCCTCCCCTCCAGATGCACCCACCAACAAAAAAGAGGCGCTGGAGCCAGCTGGAGGAGGAGACCCTGCAGATCATCAGGGAGGCAGCCGTGATCATGAGGGCCCCCCTGAACCCAGTGGAGAGCTTCAGCTCCTATCTTGCCAACTAGCTGCAAGCTTTGGGGGAGGGACAAAGGGGCCTGGCCCAAGACCTGATGGCATCTGTGATACGGTGGGGGAGAAGGGACGCTGCAGGGAAGCCTGGAGGGAAGGCTGTAAGGAAGTGATTCCATGGCTTCCAGCTGATTTAGCCCCAAACTGAGGTTGTTGTAGTACCACAGCTTGAATGAATGAATGAATGAAAACTTATATAGCGCGGCACATGCGAACTGAATCGCCTCTTGGGGTCATGTATGTCATCTGCTGCTGCTTCTGATTTCTGGGATTTAGGGAGCACATCGTGACTCCTGAGGTTGTTGATTTTGTTCTTGATCATGGTGGAATGTGCCTTTTTGGATTTAATTTACGTTAAAACCTTGTCTATTGTGTTTTTCGGGTGAATAGCCATCAAACATTTCCGAAATACAATGTGTAACTAACAAAGGACACAACCGCCTGGGGGGGGGGGGGGGGGGTGAAACAAAAACATTGGTGTGATAACATGCAAAAAAAAAAAAAATTCTCAAAAAAAACAAAAACAAACATTGGTGTGATAACTTGCCAAAAAAAAAAACATTTCTCCAAAATAAAAAAAAACGTGGAGTACAAAAAATTATTTTGGAGATCTGACTTTCTAAAAAAACATAAAAATAACATGGGATCACAAGCAAAAAAGAAAATAAATCAGTATGGGAGAACTCTCTCTAAATAGCATCAGCAAAACAACATGTTTATTCTAGCAATAGAACAAAGAAAAAAATGCGCTGCAATAAACAACACACTAATTAAAAAAATGGAGAATGTGCCATCTCAAAAACAAACGCGAGTTTTCCCGTCCCCTCATTTAGTCTGAGCATGCGTGGATTTTTAACCGATGGTCGTGCGTACTAACGATCAGTTTTGACCTATCGGTTAGGCGGTTAAATTTTAAAGCAAGTTCTCTTTTTTTTGACCGAAGGATAACTGACTGATGGGGTCCAGTCCAGTCCTCAAGGCACCACAACAGGTCATGTTTTCATGCTTTCCATTATTTTGCACATGTGATTTGATCACTTTCATTGCCTTAGTAATTACCACATGGCTTATCGCTAACTGCAAATGGGACTACTTGTGGCTTTCTTTCAAAAATAACTTTCTTATTGTCCCCCTCTTCCATAAAGGCCAGATTATTGGAGTGCACAAATAATAGTTGTCTTGTGGACAGATTCTTCCGCTTGAGACATTTCATGTGAGGGAAATACTAAAATCCTGAAAACATGACCTGTTGGGGCACCTTGAGGACTGGAGTTGAGAAATTCTGCTTTAGGCCAATACTAAATAACACCATTTGGAGACAGGAGACCTGCTTATTCATTAAGCCAAATGAGCAATCCAGGTAGCAGATTTTCCAGAGTGGCGCAGGATGTACTAATTCCCTGGAGGCTGCAGGTAGTGTCGCTGGGCTGGAAACAGGACCTTTATTTGGTAAAGGTAACCCATCATATTGGCATTTTTCACAGGTTGCAGGAATAAATACAAATGTACAATTGTGAAAGTACGGTTATACTTTAAAGAAAATGTGCCTTGTATACTAATATATAATAACTCTTCATCAAGCAGAGCTGAAATTAGGCATGTAAATAGGCCAAAGAAGGGAACTTTTTCTGTGTTGCACCATGCATACAAAGGAACCATCTTTCATAACAAGCATCATTTAGAGCAGCATAAGCATTTTATTGTACTCATTAAACTTCAGTGATTTTATTATTCTGTAATTGCCTGAAGATTCAGAGGAGGGCTGGTGGAAAAAACAAATTTTAGTAATTCTACTTACAATAAAATAATGCATTTAAAAAAAGAAAACCCTAACCCAGCTTTCAGATAAAACAAAATAATTGTGCTTTATTGAAGTTTGCTCATAAATCAAACATTTTAATTAAAAATATAAACAAACATATTTTTAGTTTATCGATTTTCCCCGCTGTTATGTGACAGGGGAACATGTTGAGAATGCAAATGTGGCACAGCAAAATTTTACATATGGGTCTACTCTTAGCAGTAATTCCTGTATACCATTTTTCTGTTGCTTATTATTTTTTGGCCTCTTCTACCTTTCCTTTGTTCTTCAGATCACAGATTCTCTGTGTTATAATTCACCAGTGCACACACTGATCTCCATATTAAAGTTGAACTCCAGGCAGCTAAATACACAGATGTGACACATTCTCATTTCACTCTTTTAATTTGGGGAATTTGAGTTTTTTGCAACTATGACTATAGCTGTTTTGCCTGCCAAAAGATTTACGTTTCTGTCTATTCAGGTACAGGATTTACACAGCACTATTGCAAACCAAAACAAAGTAAATACCGATCTAACGCCTGCTATAGGCTAATACAAAAATATTTATTTGTTTCAAAAAACATATATATAAATATTTAACAATTTCAGTGCAGAAAAAACATCCAAGAAGCCCCCCTCCCTCATTCCCTCCCCATGATATTGGGTCACCCGCCCTAAATCCCACCTAACTGCCATCTACAGTAACTGCCACCTAACCACCACCTAACCCCCAGATTCAGTGTCAGTCGCATAGGACTATGGAGTGAGCCCAATCTGTGCTATTCAGTGCCTTGCAAAAGTATTCCAACCCCAAGTACTGATCCTGACTGAAAAGTTCCTTGTCAACACAAAGAGACATGTAAACAAGGTATGCCCATCAAATAGGAATAGTGATACTAACTTGATTCCAACAAGCAGGACTACTATACCTATCACTATCACCATTCCTGGGGTATATGGACATCAACACCTCCTCTACTACATATTAATACAGAGGCTCAATGAGTTTGTGGGCTTTAAGGAGTATAAAGGTAGCTTACAATGTCATGTTTTGCATTTAGTTTCTCATCTATGTTTTAACTATGTTTTATATATATGCACATTTATATTTGTGTGTAAGTACATAACTGCCAACAGTCCTGATCACCAAAAATTGTCTGTGTCCCGGTATTCGGTAGGCAACCCGTCACTGGCCGACCACTGACCGCAGCTTCAGGCTGTGAAAACAAGGCCGCAGAATCTCCCTCCAGCTAGCAGGTCTCTTTCCTGTGTACAGTGGAGAGGGGAGGGGAGGGGCCTCTGATCCGGGCAGCTAATCGGCTTTTCTCTTCAGTGTACAAGCAGAGCAGTTCTCTTGTACACTGAAGCCGATTAGCTGCCTGGGTTGGAGGCCCATTATCTCTCCACTGTACACAGGCAAGAGACCTGCTAGCTGGAGGATCATCCCATGGGCACCACAGAGCTGCCCCCCCTCCTCAATTCTTAGTGAGCTGACAGCCAGAGGTGCAGGGGGAGATTCTGCAGGCAAATATTTGTACATTTATTGAAAATGGACTTTATAGGCACACCCTTACACATCATATTTCTTAAAATGTTGTTTATTTATATATCATTAAAAACAGCATTTATACACATATAGTTAATCAGAAAATAACATTATGACAAATTGCCTACATAGCACAAGTAGCTAGACATGTGCACACTGAAATATTTTGTTTCGGAATTTCGTTTTCGTCCAAAAAATACATTTATTAAGTTACTCCCGAAATTTGTTTTTATTTATTTTGTTTTTCGTTAGAAATTGCATTGGTTCGAAAATCCGAATGAATTAAGGTTGAATCTCCCATTGAATACTTATGGTGTCTGTTGAATGTTCAAAAAAGATTCGACGGAGCAGCGAAACTGTATGTCGAATCATACATTTCCGGTTGAATGGTCCGCCTACAAGCTATAGAAGAATTCTAATGTTGTATGACTAGAAATAATTGTATTTATTAATTATTATTACTAGTCAACCAACATTAGAATTTTTCTATAGCCTATGGGCCGAGTGTTTGACCAGAAATGTACGATTGCGGCATCATACAGTTTAGCTGCTCCGTCGAATCTTCTTTGAACATTCGACAGACACCATAAGCCTTCAATGACAGATTCGACGTTTGTATGTTTGTATGTTTTTCGATGCTTTTTGGAATCTTCGTCGTTTATGTTCAATTGTCAAGTTAGTTCTAGCGATTTTACTGCTCCACCTCTTTGGTTACCATCAGCCAATAACATTCATCATCATCATTATTTTTATTTTCCTTCCCCCACCCAATTCCAGCAGCGATCTTTTCTCTCTATAATGTCAAATCTTTTCTCTCTATATTGTTGAATCTTTTCTCTCTATGTCGAATCTTTTCTCTCTATAATGTCAAATCTTTTTTCTCTATAATGTCAAATCTTTTCTCTCTATGTAGAATAATCTTGGACTAAAAGTGTTAAAGGGGTTGTAAAGGTAAAAGTTTTTTTACCTTAATGCATCCTATGCATTAAGGTAAAAAAACATCTCACAGCACCGCCCCCCGAGTCCCCGTTTTACTTACCTTACCGTTTGAAACTCCCGGGTGCGTCCACGTCATCCTCTTCGGTTTCCAGCCTGGCCGTTGATTGGCTGGGCTGGGCGGATTGATAGCAGCTCAGCCATTGGCGCGCCGGGGGTGAGGCCGAGTGATACAATCAGCGGCTATGGCCGCCGCTGTATCACGGAAGCGCGCCCGCAAAAGCTTTCCACCGTGCGAGCGCCCTCGCATGAAGATGGAAAGCTTTTGCAAGGAGGAGCCCAGACAGCCGCCGAGGGACCCCAGAAGACAGCTTTCCGGGCCACTCTGTGCAAGACGAACTGCACAGTGGAGGTAAGTATAACATGTTTGTTATTTTTTTAAAAAAAGCCCTTTAAGGTTAGGCACATTCAACCGACGAAAACGAAAATAAAGCATTTGTTTATGTCGGATCTTTCGGTTTTCATATTCTGCACTTTCGTTTTCAATTGTTAAAACAATAACGAAAATAGCTGAAATTCGGACGAAAATGTATTCGGATGAAAACTAATGCACATGTCTACTCGTACCACCAATTACATCAATAGTACTATATACAGGAATACTGTATGTCCTAGAGTGGACAAATGGTGTTCCAAGTATTTTGATGCTATAATGGTTGAGGCATATTGTAGGTTTGCTCTACATGTTGCATGTGTCAATGCTTGTTCAGGAGGGAGCTTTAGAATCTATCTTGTATGAACAACAGGTAATGAGAATACCATCTTTTAAAACAAATATAAAAACAAACAATAAATAAAGCTATATATGCAAAATGTATATGTATGAAATTATGCTAAATATATGTATGATCTCTAAACAAATATTCATAAGTGTTCATCCAAAATCCACACCTAAAGTGTGAGAAAAATAAATAAAATCAAGTCCGTAAATTGTAGTGTTTTTCCAGGTGTTCACACTTAAACAAACATTCAATCTTCTTAACCACTTCATTACTGGGCACTTAAACCCCCTTCCTGCCCAGACCAATTTTCAGCTTTCAGTGCTGACACATTTTGAATGAAAATTGCGCAGTCATACAACACTGTACACACAAATTATATTTTTTTCCCACAAATAGAGCTTTCTTTTGGTGGTATTTGATCATCTCTGCGTTATAAACAAAAAAAGACAGAAAAATATGTATACATATTTTTGTTAAAAAAATCACAATAAGCGTATACTGATTGGTTTGCTCAAAAGTTATAGCGCCTACAAAATAGGGGATAGATTTATGATTTTTTTTTTTTTTACTAGTAATAGCAGCGATCTGCATTTTTTTTGTTAGGCCTGGGATATTTCAGCAGACATATCGGACACTTTTGACACAATTTTGGCACCAGACGTCTTCGTCTATAGCGCGGCTCTCAAGTGGATAAAAAAACTTGAAATAATTCTTCCACCACACCACTTGTGTTTCTGTGACTCCGCACCCTCAAGGATTTGCACTTACCACAAGAATATGCCTTGCATTCTCATACACGGCATTAAAAACTCTCCAAGATCTCCAAGCAATTTCAATAGTGTTCAGTGAACCAATGCTCTCCACATGTAAAAATAAATAAAGTGCTTGCAATTGTGAAGTACTATAAATCAATTTATTAATCCATTTATTAAAACAGCACACGTAAATTCTTCACATATTGCCCCTTTCGGTGCCGAACCGCGTCAGTTTTTTTTGCTTCACAGCACCCCATACTGCTTTTATTTTGTTATTTCTGTGATCACTTTTATTGCTTATGTCATTTCTGTATGACCCATATTTTTAAATAACCCTTCCATGGTTTTTATGACCTGCACCATTTGGAGCACTCTTTTTTTGTTTGTTTCATTTTTGGAGCCGATATGAATTGGTCCACACCTATTCTGTAGCAGAAGGTCCATTGGTTCATCTCTTCAGTCTCTGGGATCAATTTCACAGGGGTCATCGAGACTGCATTGCCAACCTGGGTGACCTTGCTGTACCGATTTAGGTCCTCTGAGACCATAGGCACATCAGACTTACTGTTTTATAAACAGATGAGTCCACACCACACAGTAAGAGTACCTCATCTTGTCTTTATGTGAAGCCACCTTGATTCCTTCAGGCGATCAGCCATTCCACATCCAGTGTTGTTATTTGGAAGAATATTTCATGTTGTGGTCACCATACATGGACTTTTGTATCACTATATTTAGTTGTGATTGTATACTCAGTATACATTGATTTTTTGTCACTATATTAGTCATAATTTGATTGATATATTTAGCGTTGCACTATTTATTTCCATTTTCATTTACTTTGTTTGAGTGCTGGCCGCTCTATATATATTTTTTTTCTCACTTTTTTCCTTCCTTTCACATACCCCCTTGTTGTCGGGTCTACCCTTTGTCTGTCTCAGAAGACAAAGCCAGTAAGCCAGAAGTATGTGACCGATGCACTTTCTCGAGGATTCATCCGTAAATACTCGTCTCCTGCTGGTGCTGGTTTCTTCTTTCTGAAAAATAAGAATGGTGAACGGAGACCTTGTATTGATTATAGTGGTCTCAATCACTTCACGTTTAAGAACGCATATTAGATTCCTTTGATTACAGAGTTATATGACCGCCTCAAGGGAGCAATGGTTTTTACTTTGATACTTTTTGATTTGCGAGGGGCATACAACATCTCATGAGGATAAAGGAGGGCAACAAATTAAAAACTGAGTTTAATACCTGAACAGGCCATTAAAAATATCCAGTTATGCTGTTTGGTCTTTGATTAGTTTCAGCTATGTGTGGTGGTTTATCTTGACGATATCCTCATATTTTCCAAGTCCCTAGAGAGTCATCACATAGCTATCCACCGTGTGCTGCAGAAGTTGAGAGATAATAACCTGTATTACAAATGGGAGAAGTGCTAATTTCATTGTCAACAGGTTAAATTCCTGGGTGTCATTTCCACTGCTGTTTTTTTTTGATGGACCCAGTGAAACTTTCGGCAGTACTTCAGTGGCCCCGACCCATGGGTTTATGACCATTTCAGCATTTTCTTGGCTTTGCCAATTATTATCGGAAGTGTATTCGTAACTTCTCGTCTCTGGTCAAAACCCTAACTGATATGACCAGAAAGCATGGTGACCCACAGAATTGGTCTCCAGATTCCATTAATGCCTTTGAGAGTATTAAGGCTGCCTTTGCTTCTGCTCCTGTGTTGGTACATCCTGATCCTACAGTACCTTTCATCCTTGAGGTTGATGCATCTGAGACTGGAGTTGGTGCCCTGCTGTCTTAACTAGTGTTGCTCACGAATATTCGTATTGCGAATATTCGGCTCGAATATGGCATATTTGAGTATTCGCGATATATTCCGAATTTTGCGGTGAATATTCGCTATTTCGAATATTCGTATTTTTTCAATTTTTTTTTAGAACAGATCACATCCTAGAGATCCCCATCGACGTGTAAAAGCATTGCTGGTATGATTAGAGACCTTGGGCCGAGTAGCTGCAGCGATCCTTTTATATTGCCGAAAAATTGCAATGCGATTATTCGGCAATAGCGATATCGCGCGATTATTTTCTCCGCCCTATCTGCCGCCTCAGAGCGATTATTTCAGTTTCATTTTTAAAACAGATCACATCCTAGTGATCTCCTTCGACGTCTAAAAGCATTGCTGTTATGATTAGAGACCTTGGTCCGAGTAGCTGAAGCGATCTTTTTATATTGCCGAATATTCGCAATGCGAATATTCGGCAATCGGAATATTGCACGATTATTTACTCCGCCCTTTTGCATCAGAGCCAATCAGAGTTCTCCTTCCACACTTGTCATAGGTTAGCAACCAATAGGAACCTGCCTGCACGGGCATTATATAAGGTCACTCCCAGCAGCATTTCATTGCAGATTCAGAAGTTGGCTTGATAGTGTGGAGACTGTGTCTGTGTTGCTGTTATCTTGCTGGTATCTTGCATCTTGCATCATCAGCATTGTGCTTCATCGTTGCTATTTGCTACTTAGTGATTTCAGTGGATATTTTCCAGTTTATAAACTGCTTTTTTCAAAGCAATACACCCAAGAGCTTTTTTAAAAGCTAAGTTTTGTGCTGTCTTGTTCAGCTTGTGTTACTGTAGTATCTTGCAGCTTAGCTTTTGATTGCTTCTTATTGATTTAAGTGCATATTTTCCTGATTAGCTTTTGCTAATTTTCAAAGCAAAAGTCCCAAGAGCTTTTGTAAAAGCGAAGTTTTGTGTTGTTCAGTTTAGTTTGATTTCTGTATAGTAAGTGTACATACTGTTAGTGTACATTTATTTCAGCTAGCTTACTTTAGTGTGTGTTTAGTTTCTGTGTTTAAAAAAAAAAAAAAAAAAAAAAGTTATTAGTTAGTGTTTCTTTAGTGAATTTTTTTTGTAGTTGTAGTCCTTGTCAGTTAGTGTGTAAAAAAAAAAAAAAAAAAAAAAAAATTAGCTTTAGTTTATAGTCATATACGTTTGTGTAAGCAGTTAGTGTTTGTTTAGTGCATTTTTTTTTTGTAGTCCTTGTCTTTGGTGTACTAGTTTTATTATAGTTTAGTAGCTGTCTGTGTACGTCTTTGTCTGCGTGCCTGTCTTTTAAAAAAACACAAAAAAACATTTTACACACATTTCCCCCCCCCCAATAAAGTTTACCCCCCCACACACATCAGCAATCATGAGCGGCATCCATGGCCGTGGCAGCAGGGGTAGGGGAGTTACTCCCAGTGCTGGGTCGCTGCCAGCACGGGGTACCTCTCGTGCCCCTACTAGTGGTAGAGGATCGAGTGGAAGGGGACTCCGCCTCATGCAGGATTTTTTTACATCGGGCAGCCGCCCGATATTGCCATCTCAGGCTCAAGTAGTGGTGGACTACATGGGGCACAGCAGTGCCACTGAGTCGTCGGTCCCGACTCCCAGTAGTTCCACTATTACACCGGTGCCTGTAGTACCCCCCCAGCCCCCAAGAGTCCAGCATCTTACTGTTCGACAGCGACAGTGAGAGGGATCTCTTGGGGGAGGCCATGCATCGGGCAGATCTCCAGCTCTGTCCTGATGCTCAGGACTTTTTTGAAGGGATGAACGAGGAGGATGGGATACCTGCTGTCAGTATCCCAGAGACATCCCTTCAAAGTGGTGCTGCTGTTTTGGTGCAGGAAACAGCAGCACCTAGTCAGACCCAGGCGTGGGTGAGGGGACAGCGGAGCCAGGCTATCGGCTTCATGTCAGCTGGTTCCCTCAGACCACAACATCTCAGCCCTTGGTCTGACATCTCTGGGGGCGATGAGGAGGGTGACCCATCATGGTTGCCATCTGGCTCGTCGGCTCACTGCGTCAGTGACGACGGGGAAGGTAGGCACCCTGGGGAAACGGTGCGCCAGGTCACCACCAGGGAGACCAGCGTCAGGGTCTCCACTGGACATGGCAGCAGGAGGTGTCAGCAGCAGCAGCAGCAGCAGCAGCAGCAGCAGGCAGCTCCACCTGTGCGCACCGAGTCCCAGCAGGTGCAAGTCAGCATCACCCCATCTGACGGGAGGGTGGCGCTGAAGTCACCTGTCTGGGCCTACTTCACCCTGGTGGCAGACAACCCTCTAGTGGCCATCTGCCGGATCTGTTCAGTCAGGGTGAAGAGAGGGAAGCATTTGGCTCGGGTGGGTACCACAGCCCTGAACCAGCACCTGAGGATAAACCACTGGCGGGTGCATGACGAGATGAAGCGTGGTGGTGGTAGCAGCGCCACCACCACAAGTGAGCAGGGTACAGCAGCCCCTGCCACAGCTTCATCTCTTCCCAGCAGGTCATGCCCCCCCGCTCCCTCTAGTAGTGGTACTGGTACCGGCACCCAGACCTCTACTTTGACAGCACCCTCCGCGTCTGTGTCCCGCACTGCCGTCCGGCGCCAGGCGACGATTTCAGACGCCTTTGAACGCAACACTCCCTTCCCCAACGGAGACCGACGTGTGCGTTCCCTCAATGGGCTCCTGGCAAGGGTTATTGCCCAACATCTTCTGCCCTTCAACATCGTGGACAGCAACCCCTTCAGGCAGATGTTGGAGCAGGCCCAACCCCAATGACGTGTCCCCAGCCGCCATTTCTTTGCCAGGACTGGTGTCCCTGCCCTACACCAGCACATTGTGAAGAATGTAACCCTGTCGCTGGATCACGCTGTCAGCGACAGGGTGCATCTGACAATGGATGGCTGGACCAGCAGGCATGGGCAGGGGCGCTACATAAGTTTCACTGCCCATTGGGTTTCCCTCCAAGGCGCCGGGGAGGGATCGGCGGCAACAGATTTGGTGGTGCCTCCCCGGGGTGTCCAGGGGAGAAGTGCTGGTCTCCGTCAAGCCTCTGTCTCCGCAGCTGCTGAGCCTCCCAGCAAGCGCCCCCGTAGCTACTCAGGTGTGGTGCACGTGCGCTGTCAGGCCGTGCTCCAGCTTGTTAGCTTAGGGGACCGGAGACACACTGGACAAGAAGTGCTGACCGCACTTCAGGCTCAGGTCCAGAAGTGGCTGACACCCCGAAGGCTCCAGGCAGGTATGGTTGTCTGTGATAACGGCAGCAACCTACTCTCCGCCCTTCAGGCTGGCAGTCTGACCCACGTGCCCTGTCTGGCACATGTCCTCAACCTAGTGGTGCAGAAGTTCATGCGCACCTATCCCCGGTTGAGTGACATTGTGCCAAGGGTGCGTAGGATTGCCAGCCACTTCAGGCGCTCCCCAACCGCTACCGCGTCCCTGTCCAAGTGGCAGCGGGTCAACAGGCTGCCCCCTCACAGGCTGATTGTGGACAGTGTGACGCGGTGGAACTCCACCCTTCACATGCTGGAGAGGTTGTGGGAGCAGCGAAGGGCGGTGAGGCAGTACCTGCTGGAGCAACCCACTGCCGGGCCAGCACCAACACTCCCGTACATCACCTGTGCGGAGTGGGGGCAGATACACCAGGTCTGCCAGGTGTTGGGCCCTTTCGAGCAGGCGACCAAGATGGTCAGCAGGGAGCATGTCGGCCTCAATGACGTGCTCCCTATAGTGTTCGTGCTGGAGAGGACACTAGATCGCCTGCTCGAAGCTGGGGAGAGTGTCTTGGTGGAGCAGGAGGAGACAGCACTGCTCCACCGAGACCAGGGCCAGGACGAGGAGGAGGAGGAGGAGGAGGATGATGATGATGATGAGGAGGTTGCTGGTGTCGTCCTGGAGTCAGGGCCTGGTCAGGAGGGAGAGCCGGTGTTGGGGGCACCGATAGTCCGGGGGTTGGGCATCTCTGAGCGTGAGCAGCAGCGCCTCAGGGATGAAGAGTCTGACCTCATTGACCTGGGCAGCAGTGAGGAGTCACAGCGGGCTGCGCTCTTCCCCATGGCTGCCCACATGCTGAGATGCCTCAGGAGGGACCCCCGGGTTAAGACCATCAAGGACAGGGATGATTATTGGATGGCCACCCTTTTGGATCCCAGGTGCAAGGGGAAAGTGGAGCAGTTCATCCCAGCCAGCCGGAGGCAGCGCCGGATGGAGGAACTGCAGGCAGGCATTGTCAGCCGGTTGGAGCAGGCAACTCCCCGGCCTCCAGTTGTCCCCCCTCATCTCACCCAGCAGGTGTCTGCACCCAGCAGCAGCCGAGCAGGGGACCTAATGGAAGAGATGAGGATGTTCTTCCAATCGGATCAACCCAGTACCAGCAGCAGCAGAAGCAGTCACCACCAGCGGCTGGCCCACATGGTGGCAGATTACATGGCGTCCGCCGGTGCTTCTGAGAGTATGAATACCGACGACCCCATGGAGTACTGGGTTGCCAGATTGGACACCTGCCGCGAGCTCGCTCAGTATGCGCTGGAGCTATTGTCTTGCCCCCCCTCCAGTGTACTATCTGAGCGGACATTCAGCGCGGCAGGTGGGGTGGTCACGGACAAGAGGACTCCGTGGACAGACTCACATTCATAAAGATGAATGAGTCCTGGATCGGCGGTGATTTTCTGGCCCCCGCCGTCGGTTCAGGGCGCTGAAGGGTCCCTTGTCATGCATTCCCTGATCTATTTACAGTGCTGAAAAAAATTATTTGAACACCTGAGAAAATCAATGTAAATATTTGGTAGAGTAGGCTTTGTTTGCAATTACAGCGGTCAAACCTTTCTTGTAGTTTTTCACCAGCTTTGCACACACTGGAGGAGGGATATTTAGCCCCCTCCTCCACACAGATCTTCTCTACATCAGTCAGGTTTCTGGGCTATCGCTGAGAAAAACGGAGTTTGAGCTCCCTCCAAAGATTCTCTATTGGGTTTAGGTCTGGAGACTGGCTAGGCCACGCCAGAACCTTGATATGCTCCTTACAGAGCCACTCCTTGGTTATCCTGGCTGTGTGCTTTGGGTCATTGTCATGTTGGAAGACCCAGCCTCGACCCATCTTCAAAGCTCTTACTGAGGGAAGGAGGTTGTTGCCCAAAATCTCGCAATACATGGCCCCGGACATCCTCTCCTTAATATAGTGCAGTCACCCTGTCCCATGTGCAGAAAAAAAAAACCCAAAGCATGATGCTACCACCCCCATGCTTCACAGTAGGGATGGCGTTCTTGGCATAGTACTCATCATTCTTCTTCCTCCGAACACGGTTAGAGGAATTATGACCAAAAAGTTATATTATGGTCTCATCTGACCACATGACTTTCTCCCATGAGTCCTCTGGATCAGTCAAGACACCTATGTCACAAGTTATTTGCCACTCTATACTACTATTACCACTGCTGCTGCTACTGTTCATGGCACCTGTTTCCCGAGTGATTTGACACTATATTGTCTACTGTTACTAATACTGCTGGTGCTCACGACACCTATGTCCCTAGTTATTTGACACTATTGACTACTATGGTCACTATTGATGCTGTAAAGTCCTGCCCACGCGTTTAGATGCTATCTAGTAATATTACCAATACTGCTTGTAAATGCTGCCTGTGTGATAGTTAGTTAAGTGGTCTTGCATAGCAAGAGCACTTATTGTTATCTCACATATATATTATTCTTATTATAGCCAAATTTTAAATGGTATCTCCGCCCACATTTTTTACACTACATTCACTGTGAGATTTCTAGTTTTTAAGATAGAACAATTTGAAGGACAATTATTAAAAAATAAATCCAGGATCTGAGAATCTGCCAAGAGTGTGTTTGCATTTGTTTACATTGGTTTCCTTGGAGGCGCTGAGGTAATTAAAAGTCCTCACAGCTGTAAGGGGATTATATAGCTCCTCCCTCACAGTTGTGAGGTGTTTTCTGTGAGGTAAATGCCTTCATACACACAGCTGTGAGGTAGTTGTGAGGTGTTTTCTGTGAGGTAAATAGCTTCATTTAACCACTTGAGGCCCGTGCTACCGTCGGATGACGGCAACAGCGCGGGCCTGAAAATCCAACATGCCGTCATTTGACGGCATGTCATTCTGGCTTTCCCAGCGCGCGCTGTACAGCGCGCTGCGGGGAAGCCCTGTGTTGTCCGTGTCCCTTGGACACGGCCAATCACAGATCGCGGCAAACGGCCAATCAGAGCGGCCGTTTGTGATGCGATCTGTGGGCCAATGAGAGATGATCTCTCATAGATCATCTCTCATTGCCGGCTCACACAGAGACAATGTCCTGTCTCTGGAAGGGAGGAGCCCGATCTGTGTTCCTTCCTACATAGGGACACAGATCGGTCACCCCCCCGGTCACCCCCCCTCCCCCTACAGTTAGAACACACCTAGCATACACATTTAACCCCTTCCTCACCCCCTAGTGTTAACCCCTTCAATGCCAGTCACATTTATACTGTAATTAGTGCATATTTATAGCACTGATCGCAGAATAAATGTGAATGGCGCCAAAAATGTGTCAAAAGTGTCCGATGTGTCCGCTATAACGTCGCAGTACCAATAAAAATCGCAGATCGCCGCCATTTCTAGTAAAAAAATAATAATAAAAAATAAGAATTATCTCCCCTATTTTGTAAGCGCTATAACTTTTGCGCAAACCAGTCGCTTATTGCGATTTTTTTTTTTTTTTTACCAAAAATATGTAGAAGAATACGTATCGCCCTAAACTGAGAAAAAAAAATGTGTTTTTTTTTTAATTGGGATATTTATTATAGCAACAAGTAAAAAATATTGTATTTTTCTTCAAAATTGTCGCGCTTTTTTGTTTATAGCGCAAAAAATAAAAATCGCACAGGCGATCAAATACCACCAAAAGAAAGCTCTACTTGTGGGGAAAAAAGGACGTAAATTTTGTTTGGGAGCCACGTCGCACGACCGCGCAATTGTCAGTTAAAGCGACGCAGTGCCGGAAGCTGAAATTTTACCTGGGCAGGAGGGGGGTGTAAGTGCCCAGTAAGCAAGTGGTTAAAGGACAAGTATTCAAAAAACATTCCTCAATTTCTGTTGTGTTTAGAGAGAGCCTGCAAACCCAAAAATTGGTTTCCTAGGAAACGCTAAAGAGTTTAATAACACCTCACAAACAGTTCTTTCCTATGTTAAAGCAAGGGTCTCAAACTGGTGGCCCTCCAGCTGTTGTAAAACTACAGTTACCATCATGCCTCTGCCTGAGGGAGTCATGCTGGTAACTGTCATTCTTGCAATGCCTCATTGGACTTGTAGTTTTGCAACAGCTGGAGGGCTGCCAGTTTGAGATGCCTGGTAGAGTGTGTTTGCATATGTTTTAAATTGGTTTCCTATGAGACGCTGAGGTAAAATCCTTCATACGCACATCTGTGAGGGCTTTCTATAGCTCCTCTCACACACTGTGAGGAGATATGGCTAAGTTTTTTTTTGACTATGCGTAACTTCTGCATGCTCTGCATATAGCAACCATGCATAGCAACCAGTCCATAGCAACCGGTCCATGGCAAACAGTCCCTAGCAACCAGTCCCTAGCAACAAGTCCATAGCAACTGTCCATGCCAACCCTCCATAGCAACCACTCCATAGCAACCACTCCATAGCAACCCTCCATATGAAACCTCCATAGCAACCCTCCATAGCAACCACTCCATAGCAACCGTCTATAGCAACCAGTCCATAGCCATCAGTCCATAGCAACCCTCCATAGCATCCAGTTTTTGATGGGGCTAATAGCATGGTGCAGTTTTGATTAGGGGTGTTGAAAATAATCGTCGAATCGATGCATCGCAATTATACCCTGGACGATTCTGCATCGATTCGGTATTGTGCAATAATCGATTAATAATGACGTCATTGCGGCCCCTTCCCTCCGCACAGCAATGTCTTTGCTGGAAAGATATGCCGCCGATCGGCTGGCTGCGCCTGGCGCTGTCCTCTCCTCAACTCACACAGTGTAGCCTCAGCCTGAGCCTCGTTGCTGCCCCCACCCACGATCTCCCCTCCTCTGTGATTTGGAGCTCTGAGTCTGACTGCACAGTGACACTGGTCATCTCCCCGATGGGCGGTGCCGAGCCGCACGAGGAGCTGAGAGACAGAGGCATACAGATCATGACTGCACGGAGCTGTTGTAACATCCGTGGGATGAGCCATAAATTTGGCTTCTGCAAACTACAAACGAGCTGAGAGGAGGGGGGGATGGAAGTGCTCCGGAGGTGAGAGATAAGCCTGTCATGCTTGATATATGGGTGAGTGTAGAGAGGTGGCAACATCCCCCCCCCCCCCCCGTCCTGCTGCAGCTCTCCTCTGTGTGTGTGTGTACTGTTTGTGCAGCCCCCAATGTGTAAGGCAAACTCTTTTACTGTCTAATTTCTTGCTGTGATTTTCCTATCATCTCTCCCCTCTGTAACCATCTACTGATCTGCAAGCAGTAGATTTCTTGCTGATTGGAATGTCTCGCTTTTTTTATTTGTGCAGTGATGTTGACCTGTTTACTATGCAAGTTGCTGCCAAAAGACTCAATGGGTTTGTTAAAGTGATACTAAAGGGTATTATTTTCTTCTTTAACCACTTCCATACCAGGCACTTACGCACCTTCCCGCCCAAGCCAATTTTCAGCTTTCAGCACTGTCGCAATTTGAATGACAATTGCGCGGTCATGCTACACTGCACCCAAACAAAATTGGCGTCCTTTTTTCCCCACAAATAGAGCTTTCTTTTGGTGGTATTTGATCACCTCTGCGTTTTTTTTTTTTTGTGCAACAACTAAAAATAGAGCGAAGATTTTGAAAAAAAAATAAAGTTTTTATTTTTTTCTGTTAATTTTTTTGTAAATGAGTATGTTTTCTCTTTCAATTATGGGCACTGATATGGTGGCACTGATGGGCACCGATGAGGTGGCACTGATGGGCACCGATGAGGTAGTTCTGATGGGCACTGATTAGGTAGCACTGATGGGCACTGATAGGCGGCGCTGGTATTGGGCACTGATAGGCACTCATGGGCGGCACTGATGGGCACTCATGGGCGGCACTGATGGGCACTCATAGGCAGCACTGGGCACTCATAGGCAGCACAGATGGGCACTCATAGGCGGCACAGGTGGGCACTGATAGGCGGCACAGGTGGGCACTTATAGGCGGCACAGGTGGGCACTGATAGGCGGCACAGGTGGGCACTGATAGGCGGCACAGGTGGGCACTGATAGGTGGCACAGGTGGGCACTGGTAGGTGGGCACTGGGCATGGATTGGCACTGTGGGGTGGCACTGACAGACACTGGGGTGGCACTGATGATCACTGAGGGGTGGCACTGATGGATCAATGTTGCCAATCAGTGCCCATGTGTGGGCACTGATTGGCATCATTTTTTTTTACTGCCCCCCCTTTTTTTTTTGTCATTTTTTTTTTTGTCATTTTTTTTTTGTCATTTTTTTTTGTATTTTTTTTATTTCCCTGGTGGTCTAGTGTGGCGATCCGAGGGGGGGCTGCGCTGATAAACAATCAGCGCGAACCCCCCCTGTCAGGAGAGCCGCTGATCGGCTCTCCTGTACTCGCGTCTGTCAGACGCGAGTGAGGAAGAGCCGTCGGCGGCTCTTCCTGTTTACATCGTGATCAGCCGTGATTGGACACGGCTGATCACGTGGTAACGAGGCTCCGCCGGAGACTCGTTACCGAGATCGGAGGTGCAGGGTGTCAGACTGACACCCCGCATCACCGATCGCCGCGCTGCGCGCCCCCACGGGCGCGCGCGGCATTGAAATCGTGCTAGACGTTTGAGAACGTCTAGTCACGATTTCATAACCACTTCCCTGCCGTAAATCGGCTATTGGCCGGGCGGGAAGTGGTTAAAATTAAATTAAAAATCATACTTACCTACTGATCTTCTGTATAATTTCCGCAGTCTGTGACCATTTCCTGTAGCATGTCCGCAGTCTCTTACCATCTCCTGTAGCATGCACGCAGTCTCTTATCTCGTGTAGCATGTCCCCAGTCTCTGACCATCTCTTGTACTATGTCTGCAGTCTCTGACCATCTCCTGTACTATGTCCACAGTCTCTGACCATCTCCTGTACTATGTCTGCAGTCTCTGACCATCTCCTGTACTATGTCTGCAGTCTCTGACCATCTCCTGTACTATGTCCGCAGTCTCTGACCATCTCCTGTACTATGTCTGCAGTCTCTGACCATCTCTTGTACTATGCCTGCAGTCTCTGACCATCTCTTGTACTATGTCTGCAGTCTCTGACCATCTCCTGTACTATGTCTGCAGTCTCTGACCATCTCCTGTACTATGTCTGCAGTCTCTGATAATCTCCTTTAGTATTTTGGGGGGAGAGCCATGCGCACTTGAGCTGCAATCGTGATGCATCGCGGAATCGAATCGAATCGTGGACTTGATAATCGAAATCGCATCGAATCGTGAGACGGGTAAAGATGCGCAGCCCTAGTTTTTATGGTGCAGTTTTGATGGGCTAGTTTTTGATGGAGCAGTTTTTGATGGGGCAATGGACCGAACTGGATTGACACACGGTTGGATCACATTTACATCTCTAGGGGCACCGTCTCCAGTCAGTAGTATTGGTGGAGGCAAGACCACGCCGCACAATTTACCCTGAAATTGTATCTTTTCTAGTTACATTACATTTTAATACTACTGCTGCTGCCTCCATGCTGAGTACTGTTTCATGACCTCTCTGGCACAGCGGATCCACCAACAGCCTCCGCTACAAGCTACCAGACCGGATCGTAACAGCAAGTGTAACTAAAACAATGAACTTAATGTTAAACCCTGGTTTGCGGCCTTTATACTGCAACCATTATACTGCAACCATTAGCCTGTATGCAAGAGCAAATCTGCACTCTCTCTCTCTTTCTTCCTCTCTCTCTCTATATCTAAATATATCTATTGTTGCTTTTGTTATGTTCATTTTTCAACAGTTTAGTTTGTGTTCGTCGTGACTGTGTCTGTGTACTTTAGTTTCTCCTAGTTTTGTGTTAAATAAAATAATAGTATACAATGATTTTGGCTTATTATGAAGTTAGATGTGTTGATGTTGATGTTGATGTGTTAGATGTGAAGTTAGATGTGTTGAAAAACCTAAAAATCTAAATCAAAAAGAAAGGAAACATTTCAAAAAAATAACACTTTTTATTTAAAATATCAAAATCCAAGGTACTTGTTCATGCACTTCTGCTTATTTTCCAATTGTAACACAAGTTTCATCTGTTCCTCCTCCACCTGCTCATTCTGCTTGACAAGGTAACTAATTTGTCTCTGGTTAGCCCGGATTTTTTTTGAATTTTTTGTCAGAGCTGCTTGGAGCAGCATCATCTCTTTTGCAGCTGTTAGGATATAAGAAAAAACAATTTGTTTTCAAAGACCCTTAACAAATACATAAAATATTTCTGTTGCTTATTAATCAATCATTATCATGTCTATACACTTGTTATGTGTCTAGCACAGACCGGGAGTGCAGAATTATTAGGCAAATGAGTAATTGGACCACATCATCCTCTTTATGCATGTTGTCTTACTCCAAGCTGTATAGGCTCGAAAGCCTACTACCAATTAGGCATATTAGGTAATGTACAACTCTGTAATGAGAAGGTGTGTGGTCTAATGACATCAACACTCTATATCAGGTGTGCATAATTATTAGTCAACTTCCTTTCCTTTGGCAAAATGGGTCAAAAGAAGGACTTGACAGTCTCTGAAAAGTCAAAAATAGAGAGGTATCTAGCAGAGGGATGCAGCACTCTTAAAATTGAAAAGCTTCTGAAGCGTGATCATCGAACAATCAAGCATTTCATTCAAAATAGTCAACAGGGTCGCAAGAAGCGTGTGGAAATACCAAGGCGCAAAATAACTGCCCATGAACTGAGAAAAGTCAAGCGTGCAGCTGCCAAGATGCCACTTGCCACCAGTTTGGCCATATTTCAGAGCTGCAACATCACTGCCCAAAAGCACAAGGTGTGCAATACTCAGAGACATGGCCAAGGTAAGAAAGGCTGAAAGACGACGACCACTGAACAAGACACACAAGCTGAAACGTCAAGAATGGGCCAAGAAATATCTCAAGAATGATTTTTCTACCGTTGTATGGACTGCTGAATGAGAGTGAGTCTTGATGGGTCAGACTGATGGGCCCGTGGCTGGATTGGTAAAGGGCAGAGAGCTCCAGTCCAACTCAGACGCCAGCAAGGTGGAGGTGGAGTACTGGTTTGGGCTGGTATCATCAAAGATGAGCTTGTGGGGCCTTTTCGGGTTGAGGATGGAGTGAAGCTCAACTCCCAGTCCTACTGCCAGTTTCTGGAAGACCCCTTCTTCAAGCAGTGGTACAGGAAGAAGTCTGCATCCTTCAAGAAAAACATGATTTTCATGCAGGACAATGCTCCAGCACACGTGTCCAAGTACTCCACAGCGTGGCTGGCAAGAAAGTGTATTAAAGAAAAAAAACTAATGACATGGCCTCCTTGTTCACCTGATCTGAACCCCATTGAGAAGAACCTGTGGTCCATCATCAAATGTGAGATTTACAAGGAGGGAAAAGAGTACACCTCTCTGAACATTGTCTGGGAGGCTGCAGTTGCTGCTGCACGCAATGTTGATGGTGAACAGATCAAAACACTGACAGAATCCATGGATGTCAGGCTTTTGAGTGTCCTTGCAAAGAAAGGTGGCTATATTGGTCACCGATTTGTTTTTGTTTTGTTTTTGAATGTCAGAAATGTATATTTGTTAATGTTGAGATGTTATGGTTTCACTGTTAAAAATAAATAATTGAAATGGGTATATATATTTTTTTTGTTAAGTTGCCTAATAATTCAGCACAGTAATAGTCACCTGCACACACAGATATCCCCCTAAAATAGCTAACACTAAAAACAAAATAAAAACTACTTCCAAAAATATTCAGCTTTGATATTAATGAGTTTTTGGGGTTCATTGAGAACATGGTTGTTGTTCAATAATACAATGAATCCTCAAAAATACAACTTGCCTAATAATTCTGCACTACCTGTATACTTCTATCATAAATACCATATTATGGTTCTGCAATCTGACGGGTGCGCTTTATATGTTGTCCATTTTTATATCTACATTTTATTGTTGAAATGTTATTAATGTTTGTGCACATATTTACCTTCCTGAGCGAGGCTCACCGGAAGTTGATCTTCAACGACCTCGACCTCTCCAGCGACCATCATATCCTCATCCTCAGGATTTTTTTGGGGGGGGACATGCTCCACAACAGGAGCTGTGGCTGGCGAGTGGGAGGGCCCTGGCTGCTCCTCCTCATCCCTCTCCTCCTCTGCCTCATCCTCCTCCGCCGCATCCTCCTCTGCAGCATCCTCCTCTGCAGCATCCTCCTCTTCATCCTCCTCCTCAGTGGCCTGGCGCCTTGCGCGCTTGGTGCGCACAGCTGGTAGCGGAGCTCCTATAATAACACAATGTTCATATATTAGAAAAATATTTTCTAATGACGTATGCAAATTCTGTGTACTCTGCTGTATTGTATATGAATACAAATTAATTTATATAGACAGTTAACCAATGGGAAAATGTTATATTAAAGGGTCTTGTGGGCACTACAGGGGACTGAGCGTGAGCTGGGCTGCCACCATGGTAAAATTAGCTGTTTTTGTCTCCTTTGTTTTGTTCAGACGATCTCATGTTAAAAAAAGGGCCTGATGGATCACACGGGATTACTATGAAAACCCCACGCCTAACACAGGAATTGAGTGTGAATCTATATATATAAAACTCAACGTGTATGTATGTATGTATGTATGTATGTATGTATGTATGTACCAGCATCACGTCCAAACGGCGAAAGATATTTACATGAAACTTGGCACACAGGTTACTTATATGTCAGCCACAAACATAGGATAGGTGATTTAAGCCTTACCCTCCCCCATTTGCCATGGTCGGGGTTTTTCTTTAAAGGCCCATTCAACTCTATGGGAAATACATGTTACTTCATAACAGCTGTAGATATTTCGATAACACTTGGTCACATGTTACTTATACGTCCACTTAAAGTATAGGATCGTTAATTTATCCATTAACTACCCCCATTTGTGATGGTCGTGGTTTTTGTTTAAAGTCCCATGCAAAGCAATGGGAAATGTATGTTCCCACATAACTTCTGTGTTGCTGTCTGCTGTCCCATGTCTTTTTTCAACAGTACTATGAATACCTTGGCTGGTGGTGATATATGTTACCACAACATGGTGTCTGGGTTAACAACAGCTGCCCTTACATTAATTACATATGACCTTACATAACTGTCACCAAAGGAGCTGCGGTGGGTCAACGCGATTGCCACTACG
This sequence comes from Rana kukunoris, assembly GCA_029574335.1. Classification (NCBI taxonomy): domain Eukaryota; kingdom Metazoa; phylum Chordata; class Amphibia; order Anura; family Ranidae; genus Rana; species Rana kukunoris. The sequence continues at coordinate 252,792,444 of CM056050.1, read as the reverse complement.
CTGACAAGCCATTCACCTCTGCAGCTAGGGGTTCGGATCCCGCTCTCGGCTACATGTTAATTGAGTTTGGTGGTCTCAGCCCGGCCCCCGGTGGGAGTGCTATGGGAGGTAAGCCTGCGCTTAGTACGCCCACCCCCCTCCCACAAAAACCACCACACTTACACACACACTCGAAATTGGGTTAACATGCACGCACTCTGACCACGCGGTCTCTAAAAAGAGAGGCGAAGGACTAACGGGGCTGGTTGAGCGGGCAAATCCTCTCACTCCCTTATAGGGAGTCCCTCTGCCACGTTGGGCTTCAAAGCGGAGCAGGTAGGACGGGCTGTATGGGAGGACCCCCTCACACCCGCCATTGTCACCCAGGGCATGGAGAAAGGTGGCAGATTGCCTCTGGGGGAGGCCTGCCTACTCCCAACTCCTGCAGTCCGGCTCCTCTCTCGAGTACACGCACGAAATACACTTTAGAAAAAAAAACATAACTGTCAGCAATAACTTACCTGGGTGATATTTAACACGGAGAGCTTTGACCCGGTCCATATGGCGCCTCTTTAAGTCTGACCATTTTTTAAGGATCGCCATGCGATCTGGTGGGCCGCCATGGTGATCACTCAATTTCTCCATTATGGAGCGTATCACTTCGTTTTTTTGAGCCTGCCTCGGCAGCTGGTCATACCCTGTTTCCAGGAACGTCTGCAAGATGAAGAACAAAGTATATTATAATACTTTTGTTTAAAGCCTTATGGATATATGACGGAAATCTATGGTATTCAACATTGGGAGCATTCTCGCCTTATTAATCAATGACAGGGGTAACATGACAGATTTTATATCTTGCCATTTTTTTGACATTTTGATGAATTAATTTAGAATAAATAATGGAGTTGATGTTATTTAAAAACTACAACTACCAGCATGCTCTGATACACCATGTAGCTCACGTCACCATCTGTACAACAATTATACTTTAACTCGGAGCATGCCTGGACAGTTAATGGCTGTCCGGTAATAACGGGGAGTTGTTTTGCAACAGCTGTAGGCTCCGTTTAGGAAACAGTGCTGCATACGCGAGTAGCGCCCGCATATGAAAACGGTGTTCAAACAACACAAGTGAGGTATCGCCGCGATCGTTAGAGCGAGAGCAATAATTATAGCCCTAGAGCTACTCTGTAGCTCAAAAAATGCAACCTGTAGAATTTTTTAAACGTCACCTATCGAGATTTTTAAGGGTGAAAGTTTGACGCCATGCCACGAGCGGGCACAATTTTTGAGCGTGACATGTTGGGTATCATTTTACTTGGCGTAACTTTATCTTTCACAAAATATAAAAAAATTGGGCAAAATTTATTGTTGTGTTATTTTCCAATTCAAAAAAGTGATTTTTTTCCAAAAAAAGTGCGCTTGTAAGACCGCTGCGCAAATACGGTGTGACAAAAAGTATTGCAATGACTACCATTTTATTCTCTAGGGTGTTAGAAAAAAATATATATATATAATGTTTGGGGGTTTTAAGTAATTTTCTAGCAAAAAAAAATGTTTTAGTCTCGTAAACACCAAATCTGAAAAATTAGCCCGGTGTCCACAACATGTTAAATTCATTATGCAAAATAGCAAGGAAAGTGCCTAAATACACATTTACCAACCAGGGTGTCTGCAGCTGTACAGGCATGCTGGGAGTTGTAGTTTTGTAACACCAGGAGACAAATTGTTTGGGAAATACTAATATCTGATCTTATATACTAACTTTTAAACTAGTCTAAAATGCAGTTAAAGATAATGCAAATACTTACACAGATCAGCATCTTTTCCTCACTTCGTGACAGATTGCTCCCGACCATTTTTTTAAAGCAAAGCTGGGCACTTGGCCAACACACACTTGCTATGGCAAATGAAACAGGCAAGTGGCCAAGTTCCAGGAAGTAGTCGCATGTTGTTCGCGCGATTGCGCATGCGCGATCGAGAAACTCGCAATATTGTTTTTAGCTAAAATAACACATATATTCGATTTCAGAGTGTTACTGTCGAAATTCCGCAATCAATTTCTCATTCGCATTTTGTGAAATTTCGATAAAATATCTTGAATATTCGATTTCAGAATGAGCCAATCAGAGCGCTCCTAAAGCATGTATCGAAATTGCGCAATAAATATCGCAATCGCATTTTCGCGAAATTACGATAAAATAGCAAGAATATTCTGAGCCAATCAGAGTGCTCCTTCCGCATTTCTTGAAATTTCGCTATTTTTTTGTATTGTGAAATATCACGAATATTCAGGTGCTTATTTTGTATTGTGAAATATCACGAATATTCTGAGCCAATCAGAGTGCTCCTTCCGCATTTCTCGAAATTTCGCTATTTTTTTGTATTGTGAAATATCACGAATATTCTGAGCCAATCAGAGTGCTCCATTCCGCATTTCTCGAAATTTCGCAATTATTTGGTATTATAAAATATCACGAATATTCTGAGCCAATCAGAGTGCTCCTTCCGCATTTCTCGAAATGTCGCTATTTTTTTGTATTGTGAAATATCACGAATATTCTGAGCCAATCAGAGTGCTCCATTCCGCATTTCTCGAAATTTCGCAATTATTTGGTATTATAAAATATCACAAATATTCTGAGCCAATCAGAGTGCTCCTTCCGCATTTCTCGAAATTTCGCTATTTTTTTGTATTGTGAAATATCACGAATATTCTGAGCCAATCAGAGTGCTCCATTCCGCATTTCTCGAAATTTCGCAATTATTTGGTATTATAAAATATCACAAATATTCTGAGCCAATCAGAGTGCTCCTTCCGCATTTCTCGAAATTTCGCATTCGCATTCGCAATAGCGAAATTTCGCAATCATTTCATTTCCAAAAAATATCACGAATATTCGTATTTAGCGAATATATCTCGAATATTCGACTATATATTCGAGATATATCGCAAAATCGAATATGGCATATTCTGCTCAACACTAGTTTTAACGTCCTACCTCTGAGAGCGCTATGCATCCTTGTGGCTACTTTTCCAAGAAATTATCTCCTGCAGAATGCAATTATGAGATTGGGGACAGAGAGTTGTTAGAAAACATTTTAAAGAATGGGGGCATCTCCTCAAAGGTACCACTGTGACGGTTCTTATTCTGAATCTCACATTCTTGTCTGAGGCTAAATGCCTCTCTCTCAGAAGGGCGCAATGGGCACTTTTCTTGTCAAGTTTCAAGTACATATTCTCATTTTTCCCCGGTACTAAGAATATAAGGAATGATGCTTGGTCACAACAGTTTTCCTTCACTTCCAAGATGGAGTCTGTTCCTCTGATTCCTCCCGATGATATTCTGGCTATGGTTCGCACCAGTCTCACTTTTCCTTTGGGTGACAAAATTCTTGCTGCTCAGATCCATTCTCCTCCTTAGAAATCGTCTGACCACTGCTTTATCCCTGAGAGTCTATGTACTGCTCCAGACTTACCATTCTCCCTCCGTTGCTTACCACCCAGGGAAGAATCAACTCTTTTGGGCCATTTCCCAACAATTCTGGTGGCCTAGTCTATGTGCTGATGTAGCCGCCTTCATAGCTGCTTGTTCTGTGTGTGCTCAGAGTAAGACACCAGGACACCTTCCAGTGGTTCTCCTACAACCCATACCCAATGGAGAGAGGCCTTGGACCCACCTGTCAATGGAATTCATTGTGGAGTTACCCAACTCTCAGGGCAACACAGTTATCCTCATGGTGGTTGACCGGTTCTCAAAAATGTCTCATTGTATTCCACTTAAGTTGTCCACATCAAAAGAACTGACTTCCATTTTGGTGCAAGAGATCTTTCGCTTACATTGGCTACCCAAGGTGATCATCTCGGACAGGGGTAGCCAGTTTGTCTCCAGGTTCTAGCGAAACTTTTGTGCACAGTTGGGAATTCAGCTTTCTTTCTCCTCTGCTTATCACCTGCAGTCCAATGGGGCCACAGAACGAGCCAACCAGTCCTTGGAACAGTTTTTACGTTGCTACTTTTCTGACCACCATAACAACTGGTCAGACCTCTTATCTTGGGCGGAGTTTGCTCACAATAGTGCCGTCAATATCGCTTCCTGATTTGTCTCCATTCATGGCGAATTATAGATTCCAACTAACCATGTTGCCTGACTCATTTGTTCCTCATAGCATTCCTGCATTGGAGGAGCATCTCCATGGTCTTCGTTCCACTTGGATACAGGCCCAAGAGTCATTGGAATGTGCCAATGGTAGGTACAGACTCAATTTGAATGAATGAATGAATGAATGAAAACTTGTATAGCGCGGCACATGCGAACTGAATCGCCTCTGGGCGCTTGTTGTTCCTGTCTCCTTTGGTATCAAAAGAGATGAGTCTTGATCTTTCTCCTGAATGCTAAGTAGTTCTCCTCCAACCGAATACTGGTTGGCAAAGCGTTCCATAGTCTGGGACCTTGGACCGCAAATCTTCTATCTCCTTTAGATTTGTATACGGCTTTCGGTATCTGCAGGAGATTTTGATCAGTGGATCGCAGCACGCGATTAGGGTTATGGGCTTTTATTTTTTCGCGTAGATAATGGGGAGCATTCCCATGGATACATCTATGCGTTAGACAGAGTGCTTTAAAAGTGATTCTGTCTTTTACTGGTAACCAGTGAAGGGTTCTCAGTGAAGGTGAGATTGATTCCCAGGGTTTTTTCCCAGTCACAAGTCTAGCGGCCGTATTTTGAATGACTTGTAGACGAGCGATTTGGTACTTTGGGAGTCCGAGGTAACAATTGCTCCCACCACGACCGATATGTCTTCTTTGGGGATAAAAGGGATAAGCCTGCGTAGTAGGCGCAGCAGATGGTGAGATCTGCTGACTACTGACCCTATTTGTGCGTCCATAGTCATGTAGGAGTCGAAAATGACCCCAAGGCTTTTGACTTTGGCGCTAGGGGTGATGATTTTGCCCAGAATGGGCGGGGGTGTCCAAGTTGTTGCAGGTAGATTCTTACGTTTGGCGTGAAACAGAAGGAGTTCTGTTTTCGCTCCGTTGAGTTTCAGATAACTCTTTGTCATCCAGTCCTCTATCAAAGAGAGACATGTCTCTAGATTGAGGTGGTGATCCTTTTTATTGCAAATGCGGAAATACAGTTGCGTGTCGTCTGCATATGAGTGATAGAGCAGTTTTTGACTGCTGATGATCTCAAAAAGCGGACGGAGATAAATGTTGAATAACACCGGCGACAGCAGGGATCCCTGAGGGACTCCGTATGATACCGTGCGTTTTTCCGAAAAGAAAGGTCCTAACTTCACTATTTGCGATCTGTTTTCCAAAAAGGAGGAGAACCAAGATAAATCGCCTTCTGCGACTCTGGCTACTTCAGCTAGCCGGGTCAATAAAAGCTTATGGTCTACTGGGTCTAAAGCTGCGCTCAGGTCTAACAGAACCAGAAGACAAGATTCTCCTTCGTCTGCGGCCTCGAGAGCGTCGTCCCATATCTTGAGCAATGCTGTTTCTGTCCCGTGTCCAGGGCGGAAACCTGATTGAAATGGGTCGAGTAGGTTGTGGGTGTCTAGATGCTGTTGCAGCTGTTGCACCACTGCTTTCTCCATAATCTTGGAAAAAGTGTTTAAGCTTGTTATAGGGCGGCGGTGGAGTGGATCCTTGGGGTCCAGGGTAGATTTCTTTAAGATGGGTCTAATTATACCCTCCTTCAACTGGGAGGGCACTATGCCCTCCATGAAAGATTGGTTAATAAGCTGTGTGATAGGAGGTGCCAGGACTCCTTCAACAGTTTGGTGGGGATGATATCATTTGGCGCAGTGCTGTTACGCAGAGTACCGATGATATGTTTTGTGGCTTGGATAGTGATAGGTTCCAGCGTGAACTTACCTGGTTGGGATGAATTACTACAGGTGTTGTGTAAATTATTACAGGGAGGGCTACGGGGGGAATTGTTCTGCTGAATGCTTTGCCGGATTCCCTTGATTTTATTAATGAAGTAATCCGATAATTCATTGCAAAATTCTTGTGAGTCCGAATTGGGGGTTTCAAGACATCCTGGATTCATGGTCGCAGTGACCAGCTTGAAGAGTTTGCGGGGGCGATTCAGGGCGCTGTTGATGGCCTCAGAAAAATAATTTTTCTTGGCCTTAAAGGTTTCTTTGTGATATTTCTTAGTTATTGCCTTGTAGATAGAGAGGTTCTCATCTAATGGGCTTCTCTTCCAGGCGGCTTCCGCCCTTCTACGCTCTTGCTTCAGTAACGCCAGTTGGTTGTTGAACCAGCTGGAGTTTTTTTTTCGGATCTGAGTCTTTCGTTTCGGCGCTATTAAGTCGGCTGACTGTAATAGGGCTGTGTTAATGGAATCCAGTGTTTCTTCAGCCGATTGATGCGGCTGAATTGTTTTTATTTTTTTCCTTAGGCTTAGGCTTTGAAGAATTCCGAGTGGAGCTTCTTCTGACATCTAGTCCAGTGTGTAGTCACTGGATTTGATGTTTTTGTTAAGGGGGGGAAGTTGGAAAGAATGAATTTGATGGCATGGTGATCTGACCATGGCAACGGTTCATTTTCCAAGATTTTTATTTCCAGATTTTGTCTGAAAATTAGATCAAGTGTATGACCTGAAGCATGTGTGGGCCCACATACTAGTTGTTGTAGCCCTAGACCTTCCAGGTGGTCAATGCAGGCATCGGCCACGGGGTCTTGTGAGGAGTTGGCCCAGAGGTTGAAGTCCCCGAGCAGCAAAAGGTGTTTGCTGTTAAGGGTATAGGTGGAGATAAAGTCTGTCAATAATGGAAGAAGCTGCGATTTTGGGCCAGGTGGCCTATAGCAGAGTAGAATCCGGACGGTCTCCTGGGAGTTTGCTTGCAATTGTAGAGTAAGTGTTTCCATGAATGGAAGAGGGTTTTGAAAGACTGGTTTTGTGATCGCCAGATGAATCTTATGGATCACCGCCAGTCCTCCTCCTCTTTGCCCTATTCTGTTTTCCGTAATAATACGATAATTTTCTGGCACCAATTCTCCTAGAATGGTGTTGCAGTCGGCTGTGAGCCAGCTCTCTGTTATAAAGAGGCAGTCTAAGTCATATTGCAGGATGAAGTCATGGATTTCCAGTCGGTGTTTTACTGCCGATCTAGTGTTAATCAAAGCACATGATATGTGCTTCGGTTGTGGCAAGCGGCTGCGACTCTTGATAGCCGATCGTCGATCGGTTCTAAAGAGTCGCTCAGCTTGCAGGGCTTTTTTGGTGATGGCTGGTAGTATTGCGGCAAATCGCCTCAAACCCCAGATGGTTTCTGCTGAGTATTGCAGATTAATCATGGTCACCAAACACCGGGGGGGGAGGGGGGATGAAGGATAGTCAAGGATTAGCCGAATCCTCTATCCTGACTTGGTCCAGAGGAAGGCAAAAAAACCCTGATCATGCTATGCCAATATGCAGTAGCAGGGGAAAAAATTCCTTCCTGACCCCTCAAGAGGCGATCGGACGAGCCCTGGATAAAGTATTACGGTGTTCACCAAGGGGGGGCTGGGTGTAGTAGAGATGGCCACTGAAACCAGCAGCAAGATCCAGGCTGGTGAACTCCCAGAATTGGGTGGATCGGTGCTGCTGTAAGGGCCAGGAGGGATCGAGTGAGGGTAGGAGCTACTTTCTAGGGCTATGGGGGGGTATCTGGGCTGTTTCAGGAGATTGGGAGAGCTTGGGATGGCGAGGAGCGGCGCGCCGCTAGGCCGCGGTTGAAGCCGCGGCCTTTCCTAATCGCGGCTGCCGAGATTGCTTCCAGGCCGGCGCGGAGGGGTGAAAAACACCCGAAAACCACCCGAAAAGGTGCAAATGGCAGGGCGGGGAAGGTATAGTGTTTGGGATGCAGCGGGGGGGTGTCGGTCGTCCGATTCCCAGGGCTGGAGACCGCGGCTTATCCTGAAAAGGACGGCCGCACTCAAACCCAAGGGGGGACAGACCAGGCCAGGAAGCCTTGAGAGAGAGCTGCCAGGGAGCTCCTTACCTTGGGGAAGTAGCAGGGGAAGGAGTGGGGCCCAAAGCGGAGGAGAGAGCAGCTGTCCTGTCCTGGTTCTGGATCACTGGAGGAGAAAAAACACCTGCCTGCCTAGCTGTCTGCTGCGAGGAGGATGGAGTCACTGGAGGTCAGGTGAGAGGAGCTCCTAGGCACACGTCCGCCTGTTAGACCAATGTGCCTACTGACTGTCTACTGTTTGGACCGCAGACGCCTACCTGCACCTTTCTACCAACTTGGGGATAGGGTCTGACTGTCATCTCGCAACCTCTGACTCAGTGTTTCCTCATTAAAACTGGCACCACGGTTTATTGGGCCTTTACGTATTCTCCTTATGATCAACCCAGTTGCTTATGCTTTAGACCTTCCTTCTAATATGCATATTTCAAATGTATTTCATGTCTCCTTATTAAAACCTTTGGTATGCACACTTTCTGACCATCTCTTGTATCACATCTGCAGTCCCTGTCAATCTCTAGTATCTGTTTCCGCTATGAACACTTTCCCACTTTTAAATTCCGACAATTTTTCCAGGACTTCCCCCAAATATACGGTTCGGCCCTTATTTGGGCAATAAATATTTGCTAATGTGCATTCCATTCCCATGAGCTTCCCCCTTCAAAAGAAAAATCTTCCCTCCGGGTCAGTTAATCTGTCCTCCAGGGAGAACCGAATACTCCTTCCTATTCCATCTGCAACCCCCTTTGCCTTATTTGTCATTGAGTCACATAGTACCTAGTTAGAAGCTGGTGAGAATACGACGTCACATTTGTTTCATGGGACAGGTGTGTCTCTTGTAAGAAGACCACTCTGGCCCCATGGTGCTCGATCTCTTTCAAAATATTATGCCTTTTTGTTGGTGTATTCAGCCCTCGCACATTGTAGGTCAAAAAATTACCTGTAGTCATGGTATAGTTATTTGAATACTGTTTTCATAGAGATGGATTATTTGCGCCCTATTTTCATGTAGATGTAATCTATTTCTAAGTTTATGATTATTTTTTATAGGGTCTAATGTCCCACAGCTGCAAAGATGGTGTAAAAGTCTCTGCAATAGCTATACTAGCTATAGTGAATGGACAAGTGATCCAGGTAAAATAACTTGAATGCACAAGTTTCTTTTGGAGTATCCACAATAAAAAGTAGAATGAAATGAGTGATCCACATAGTGGTCTCCCAGAACTCTCACTATACTCTCACTGTAGCAATTCGGATTGATTAAACATACGTATGTTCCAGCCTCGAACTAGTTTTTCTCCAAATCCTCTCTTTTAATCTCTAAAAAACGACTGAAAGCCAGAGAGCTTAAAACCACTATCAAAGCAACCTGACTTTAATTACACCTCAGCAGTGCCACAGGCATCAGAGATATTGAATTTTGGGTGTTTACTATCTGTAAAGCCATAATCATCAAAATTAAAATAAAGAAATGTTTGAAATATATCACACTGTGTGTAACACGTCTATATAAAACATATGAGTTTCACTTTTTGAATTTACTTACTGAAATAAATGTAATTATATTCTAATTTTATGAGATGCATCTTTATGCCAAAATGATTCTTGCTATCAAATAAGAGCTTGTAATTAAGATAGTAATGTCCTGGTCTACTATAAATATGCTGTAGAATTAGAGCCCAGAATCTTAAATTATTCCCAGAAGTTTTATTTAAAGATGATCCCAGCGTAAGAAATCACAGTATAATGGTTTGCAGACAACTTTAAATCAGCTTGTTCCTTATAACCTACAATTCAATTATTCAGTAGTATTAAGGTGCCACTGTTTTTCAATACCAACTAACGGTAGGTAATTGCTCACTCCATGATGATTTGTTTCCACAACAAGAAAATATTTAGCTAATACCTTATGCACAAGAATCAGGCTGCATACAGTTGAGCTCTCTGCAAAGATTATGGGTATAAATTCTTAGGCAGATTGTTGTTGGGGATCTTCATCTTTCAGGAGCTCAACCTTTATGTATGTGCCTGCTTATTGTATTGCCAGTGCTGTGTCACCAATCGCAGAGCATATATGAACTTTTATAATGACTGATTCCTTGCCCTTGGTGCCTTTCTATCACATCTGCCATCAGGCACATGCAGATCATTGTCTCAGGACTCAACACATACCTAAGTCCAGCTGGTTATAGGCCCCAAAACTTGTTCATGAGTTATTTATGGCACTTGTAATGAACAGACAGCTAAAAAAAAGATCATAACACAAAAAATTATTTTAAAGGGGTTGTAAAGGAATTTTTTTTTTCATAATAAGCATCCTTTACCTGCAGACATTCCTCTTTTCACTTCCTCATTGTTCGTTTTTGCTCAGAAGTTGCTTTATTTCTTCTCTGTTCTGTTCACTTCCTGCTTGTCTGATTGTTACTCACCACCCTGAAGGGAGGCTTTACTGCAGTGGTCAGTGACGTGCTCGCCCCCTCCTGGGAACTACATCTGTGCGGCAGGACGCTCTCTACGTGTTAGAAACTTCAAGGAGGTGTGAATTACTGGGCGCGCTGCAATGCATACTTGGAAATGTAGTTCTTACATGAACGAGTGCCACAAACCAGGAAGTGAATGAGAGAACAGAAGCTAGAACGCCGGAGGTGAGATAGATGAAGGAATTTAATAGGTATTTACTTGTTTTTTAACAGAATCATTACACTGTTCTGTCTGTCTACCTTGCAGACATTAATTTTAGGCACATTTTTTTTTTCCTTTACAACTCCTTTAAGAGTGGTCTCCGCATAAATTAAGATGTATGTAAACACAAATGTAGCTACTTAGTTCCAAGTAAATCAATAACATGATAAAGTACCCCTGAAAGACACAACCAGAGAAAATTTCCAGCTCAACTCACCAACCACTATGACAAACAATGACAAAACTATGAAAAATATTCCTAAACAGCGCTTTCATCTTTACTGAAACGGTTTTAGTTCTGGTAGCATGAAAGAAGGGGCACTTTATCAGAGAGATGTCCCCTGCCTCCACCTATAACTGGCGTTCACAGCAAAATACACATGGAAGAGCAAACGCATTAAAGACAAAACCAGAGAAAACTCCAAATTGACCTGTCCAACAGTCTGCATTAAAGACAGGGGTTTAGTTAGCACACATTTGCAATTAATAAATGTGTGCTAACTAAACCCCTGTTTTTAACGCAGACTGTTGAGCAGGTTAATTTGGTTGGTAAGCAGACTGGTTGGTGAGTTGAGCTGGGAGTTTTCTCTGGTTTTGTCTTTTATGCGTTTGCCCTTCCATGTGTTTCTTGCTGTGAAGGCCAGTTATAGGTGGGGGCAGGGGTCATCTCTCTGATGAAGTGCCGGTTCTTTCATTCTACCAGAACTAAAACCATTATAGATGCAAATATGAAAGCGCTGTAGAGGAATATTTTCATAGTTTGTGTCGTCCTACAGAAGGCATATTCTTCTATAGCAGTGTGGATGGAAAATCAGACTGGTTACATAATTGTTCACATAAATGTTTTAGCATACAGTCCAGTTTGGTTCTTTGATGCCAGATCCTTGTTTTTATATCCTCGAAATTAAAGTAAGATACAATTTATAAAAAAAGCAGTAGAACTCCCACATATGTAGACTGTTACATATTAGGTTACTATAGAAAACACAACATCCTACACACTGCATTATTAAATAAGATTGTACTAATAGTACAAAGACCAAAGCATAATTGCAAAGTTCAGTCATTCGAAGCAGATTTTAGTGTGATTTTCAGTTTGCTAAAAAATGGGTTTTGACTGGTTGCTATGGATTACTACACTCTCCTTTTATCCTTGATAAATGTGACATTGTCAAGTGAATGGCTTGGGGATAACCATAACCAAACACACACTGTAAATTGTGTATATTTTAAAATGAGTGTGCGCAGTGCTGTAAGAAAAGCTTAGCTGGAAGGTTTATTTCCATTATTTAAAGGCTTAGTCCATCCTGATGTGTCATTTTACTTTGCATATCAGCAAATTACTTGTCTGCTTAATGTTTCTCAATGTCTGCTACATCAAAATCTGTTTGATGTCTTGATCCAAAATAGAAGAATCGATTGTTAGTTTTTAATGAGCACCTATTCCCTCTCTCTTCAACTGTTTTTCAGATTTTCAAAATGTTCATTATCTTTCAGGAAACCTGTAAAGCAAATGGGCTACTGCCAAGGTAAGCCAGCTGTTAAAGTAGTCATAAAGCCTAAACATTTAAATGTTTAGGCATTGGTATCCGCCTATCTCTTTTTAACTTACTTGAGCCCTCATTCAACCCAGCTCTGTGCACATCTGCAGCTGCCCCCCCTCTCCCTTCCTGGTCTCACTGACTTTGCTACCAATCAAAGCCAGTGATGATGGATCAGGTGCAGATATTGAGGCTTGGGGGCAAGTCCGCATAAGTGTCCCTATAGAAATGGCTTCTTATGGGGGCACTCGCCGGAAAGAAGGATCCAAGAGCACCATCGGGGGACCCGAGAAGAGGAGGTTTACTCTGTACAATGGAATAAGTATAATTCTATTTGTTATTTATTTTTTTTGCATCTACAGTCACTTTAATGTGTTCATTTCTATACGCAGTACATGTCCTAGGTTGGAGGCTCACCTAGTTTAGTGTTAAAGACCATACTTTGTACAGTTGCCTTTATTTGGCTGTGTGGCTGTTTGCACAGGTATCTAAATACGATGATGTCTTTTGAATCACTGTTTTACGACTCGCACAACTTTCTCCCAAGATTCATCCAATTTTCAAATCATAGAGCTACTTGTAAGAAGAAAAGAACATTGGAAATACAGAAAGGCAGTGTGTATCAGACTAGGGACATTACCTATATCCCTCAGATGTATGGCTGTGAGCAACAAAACAATTGAATAGGTTGGGAACATGATTTAACTTCTACTCAGACATTGAAGTAGTATGTGAAGAAAAAATACATGATTGGGAATGGTAGAAATATTCAATTTTTGTAAAGTGCCATTACAAAAGAGGTCATAGAAAGACACAAAAAAAAATACATATAATGCAGCTTTAATAAATAAAGAAGGTAGTTCAGAGGCGAATATGGATAGAGTATTTCTCTCTTGTTAGTTTCTCAATCAGAATTCATCGGTTGATATTTGAACTTTACGGCATTGTCAGTGACATGTATTTATTCACAAGTCTCTTTCCCTGTCAGGAATAGGTAATCCATAATATACAGACAGGCAGTATACTTTCTGTACCCTCCTGTGACATTTACATGGCAGTTGACAGACAAGAACTATCTTTTTTTGCTGACATATAATTTGGGAAATATGTCACTTCACTACCAAAAATCACTTAATTACTTATAGTTTATATTACAAACTGCTACTCTCTCTTTCTCTAAAAGCCCCTAAAAGTTCAAGTTACATAGCCATTAGACCCTGTGTCTCTCATTGATATCACTGCTGTCTCATCGATTTTTGTTTTAATTAAGACACATGGACTATTAGACTAATATCAAGCAAAAATCTGGAGGGAGCCATGATAACAGTTCAGCCTAAGCATTGATTTTAATAAATGTAATGCTAAGCTTTCTTTTAAAAAGAGTACACTTGGAATAATAACTGTTATTGCTCAGCATGCACATGATAATATCTTGTCACAGTTGCATGATGATAGATTTTGGATGATGTATATTAGTGCAGAACGCCATGATTGTTTGTTTGTAGTTTAAATGCATCGTCTAACAGACCATATAGACTCATGCCGCGTACACACGATCATTTTTCAGCATAAAAAAAAAAAACATTGTTTTTCAGCATGTCCAAAAAACAAAGTTTTTCCAACTTCATCATTAAAAACGAAGTTGCCCACACACCATTGTTTTAAAAAAATGATGAACAAAGCGCGGTGACGTACAACACGTATGACGTCACTCTAAAGGGGAAGTTCTATTCGCCTTTGGGCTGCTTTAGCTGATTCCTTGTTAGTAAAAGACGATTTGCGCTTTTCTGTCGGTTATAGCGCGATGAATGTGCTTACTCCATTATGAATGGTAGTTTTACCAGAACGAGCGCTCCTGTCTCATAACTTGCTTCTGAGCATGTGCGGGTTTAAAACGTCGTTTTAGCCCACACACGATCATTTTTTACAACCCAAAAAACGACATAGTTTAAAACGACGTTAAAAAATGCAGCATGTTCGGAAAAAAAATTGGTCGTTTTTCAGACCTGAAAAATTATGTGTAGCCCACACACGATAATTTTAAATGACGTTTTTCAAAAACAACATTTTTTTCATGCCGAAAAATGATCGCGTGTGCGCGGCATCAGGATTTTTTTTTTTTGCTCGGATCCACCTGTTGGTTTTTAGTATTATTAGCATGTTTGGAATAATTAACTATTTTAATGCATAAAGCATAATGTAAATCATGTTAAGAATAAATGCTCTGACTGTCCTCATGTATATCATCTAGTAACTGTGCTGAATTCAGTTTGTACAGCAAAACAAATAGATTCATTATTATTTTATACTTGTATAGCATCATATATATTGGCCATCCAAAACACATTGATCCAATCTGTTGTTTCAGTTTTTGACCTTTGCTTCACATCATTTTAGATCTGCTGATGGTATTAAAATAGGTATCAGAAAGAAAATATGGAAGAAAATAAGAATCTATCATTGACATTCCTTCAAAATAAAGTTTATACTACTTCTGTGGTCCTTTCCTTGTATTCCTCAGAACAACTGGAATTGAGAATGTAATACTATACATGAATAAGGTCTGAAAGCAATGTTGGCTTGGATATGTATTCAATTTGTACCGGAAACTTTAGAAGATTATCTTCTAAGGCATCACTGTATAGAACAGAATGACTGACATTTAGATTGATTATTTTTATTAAGAAAACAAAGACATCTTTACTCAACAGTGCACTAATCTATGCAGGAGCATATTGTGTTTCTAAATACAGAAGCTTTTACCATGACCATTTTATTACCAGATGATTCCTCTGACTCAGGATTTGTAGTCTTTATTGAATCCTTTTAATGTGTTTATATTTTGTCATAATAATGTAGTCATATTGCATTTCATGAATTCAGTGTGCTGTGACTAGACCGAAAACATCAAGTAAAGATTCAAGCCAATAAAGAAACAATATGTATCTGGTGGTAAAAAAAAAATGATAAAGAACCTTGAAAAGAGAAAGAGGTATAATTTTTGCATAAAGAAAGGCTTCTCCACAGTAAGAGTTGTGAAAATTTGGAATAGACCCTCTCAGTTACTAGATCTAGCCAGCGTGTTGTTTTTTTTTTTTTTTTTAAATAGATGCATTCTTAAATGTACAGAGTATAATTGGCTGCTGACATTTATAAATAATGCCAACACCAGAAATTGTTGACATAGAGCAGTCTCAAACTGGTGACCAGAAGGTCACTAGTTTGAGACTGCTCTATGTCAAACTAATTTTCACAACTCTTACTGTGGAGAAGCCTTTCTTTATGCAAAAATAATACCTCTTTCTCTTTTCAAGGTTCTTTATCATTTTTTTTTACCACCAGATACATATTGTTTCTTTATTTTGTTGCAAAACTACAAGTCCCACGAGGCATTGCAAGGCTAACAGTTATAAGCATGACTCCCACAGGCAGACTCGCAAACAGCTGGAGGGCCGCCATTTTAAGATCCCTGATATAAGGAACATCAGATTGCCCTAGGGCAGGGATATGCAATTAGCGGATCCAGCTGTTGCAAAACTACAAGTCCCATCATGCTCCTGCCTCTGGGTGTCATGCTTGTGGCTGTCAGTCTTGCTATGCCTCATGGGACTTGTAGTTCTGTAACAGCAGCTGGAGGTCTGCTAATTGTATATCCCTGCCCTATGGGATCAAAAATAAACAAATTGATCCATGCTTTTTATGTTTGTTTGTTTTTTGTCTACCTCTGGATCAAATATTTTATTTAGGGTTCTGTATATAATCTGTATATAGAGGTTTTCCATTTATTGATTTATATAGAACTAAATTGACTTTAGTTATAAATTGTCTTTTTTTTTTTTATTTG
Organism: Rana kukunoris; assembly: GCA_029574335.1. Classification (NCBI taxonomy): domain Eukaryota; kingdom Metazoa; phylum Chordata; class Amphibia; order Anura; family Ranidae; genus Rana; species Rana kukunoris. Next base: position 252,776,432 of record CM056050.1, on the reverse strand, counting down.
ATTATCTATGTAATTATGTAACTATGGAATGCAGATCAAAATACAGCTTCCACAGGCTTATTTAATCTCTGCTGAATAAAGTTGCATGGAGCATGAGAGAGTATTTTTTTTTTTAGTCAAATAGTTTTTATTGAAGGAAAAGTTTGTAAAACAGGTTACCATACACTGATAAAATTAAGGAGACCAAGTAGATCAATTGTACATCAACATTTCTCCACAAGGGGACCAAAGTTACAAAGGTACAATCATAAATTGAAAAGATAAAATTAACTCCCTAACAGGGAACCATAAATGAAATGCAAACCGGTTACCTCAAGAGATCGGGGAGAGGGGGAGAGGGGGATAGAAGGAAGGTCAAAGAAGGGGGAGAGGGGGGGGACAGGGGGAGGGGGGGGAAAGGTCTGTCTGCCGTCTGATCAGTAATCAAAATAAAAATAACATACGACAAATAGAGAGGCAAATATACAAGTCATGCCTAAGGAGTATTTTGGAAGTGTGCAGTCCACACCTGCCAGATAGCATCAAACCTCTGCCTGCTACCCCTCCTATTCGCTATTAAGGACTCGTACACATAATGCGTCCGTGTGATCGCCAAAGCATCTGATGCATTGGGGGCCCTATCCGCTTTCCAATGTCTCGCAATTAGGGTTCTAGCCGCTAGCAGGATATGGGTAATCACTACTCTAAGATCTGGTGGAAACTTCTCAATGCCTACCTGGAGCACTGCCAAGGCAGGGGTCGGGCGAGTCAAGAATCCAGTGATTCTAGAGATGTAGGAGAATATGGAGTTCCAGAAGCTCGTTAGGTGTTTACACAACCAAAACATATGTAGCAAGTTTCCTGATTCTCCACAATTCCTCCAACACAACGGGGATCCAAGATGTATAAACTTAGAAAGTCTATAGGGGGTCATATACCACCTGAGGGCAATTTTTTGGGTTAGCTCCCAATGGTTAGCACAACTAGATGGATTGTATATTGAACGGAAAGCTTGTTGCCATTGGCCCTCTGATATAACTTCTCCCAAATCCTCCTCCCATTTTTTAAAAGGTTGAGATTTTATGAAAATCATCTTGTGCTGGAAAAAATTATAAAAAAATGAAATACCCTTAGGTGGGGCTGGATGAGAGGTGTAAAAATTCCAGACTTCCTTGTGGAAACGCATTTGGTGAGAGGGGAGGGACCTGAGAAAGTGAGCAACTCTGAGGTATGTGTAATGATCCGTAGGTTGTAAAGCAAATTTGCTTTGAAGTGAGGCGAACGGGAGGAGGGTGTCTTTGTGGTAAAGATCTTCAACATTCAGAATACCCTTGTCCCGCCAGCCAGACACTGTAAGGTTTGGGATAGCCAGGGAGAGAATCTGTATGGGAACAGGAATCGTTATGTACCCAGAGGGCAGGGAGGGTGCATCACGCAGCTCCCTCCAAGCGGCAAGGGAGGCCCGAAGTGTGAGTGGTAAGGTGTGTATGGAGAATGGTTTCCAGGCGTCTAGCAGCAGGAGGAGCCTAAGGTTATTAGTCGGGCAGAGGGATGTTTCAATGTCAGCCCAGATAGAGTCTGAGCCCGAGCCGGACGGAACAGCCAGCCAAGACCTCAGTTGTGTCAGAATAGACGCCCGAAAGTAATCTCGGACATCTACCAGTCCCATTCCTCCTGCCGTCCTGTGTCTGACTAGCAAAGCTTTCGCACAACGCGGCCGTTTCGCTTTCCAGACAAATTTGGAGAGGATTGCATTGAGTGCATTGAGATGTGTTTTGGGTATGGGAATGGGAAGTGTTCTAAAAATATAAAGCATCTGAGGGAGAATCATCATTTTAAACGTGGCCAGGCGTCCAGTCCATGACAACTCTGTGTTGGAAAGTCGCTTAGTCTCTGAGGCCAATTTGTCGATGAGTGGTAAGTAATTAGCATCTGCAAGTTTGCTCGCATCCGCCAAAACCTTAATACCTAAATAAGTGATAGAGGACTTGCTCCAAGTACAGTATAGGGAAAAGTCTTCTGAAGATGGGTCCTTACAGAAGACGATATTCCCAAGTCAAGAATGATCGATTTTGTGAAGTTCACCTTATAATAGGATATGTTACTAAATGCTGTAAGGGTATCATGGGCATGCGCTAGGGAGATTGAAGGGGAGGAAAGAAAAATAATAATATCATCTGCGAACAGATTAATAGTGTGAGACCTGTCTTGAATAGAGAAGCCTGTGATATCTGGGTGGGATCTGATCCTCTCCGCTAGGGGTTCTATTAGGAGATTAAAAATTGAGGGGGACAGGGGGCACCCCTGCCGCGTGCCATTAGAGATAGAAAAAGCGTTTGAAAGCATATTGGACGTATACACCTGGGCACAAGGGGAGGAATACAAAGCAAGTATGGCTGAAAAAATAGGCCCCACAAAACCAAATGTCCGCAGGGTGTGTCTCATATATCCCCAATGTATCCTGTCAAACGCCTTCTCCGCGTCCAAGGACAGCATTAGAGAAGGCGTCCGACACGATCTAGCATACTGCACAACCCCAATCACCCGCCTGGTGGCATCCGACGCCTGCCTCCCTGGAGTGAAACCCGACTGGTCAGAGCTGATAAGAGTCGGGAGAACAGGCAGAAGTCTGTGAGCTAGTATTTTTGCATATAACTTAACATCGGTATTGAGCAATGATATTGGTCTAAAGTTAGCTGGAGCAGTAGGATCCTTCCCTGGTTTGGGGATCGTGACCACATATGCCTTGAGCATTTCAGAGGGGAACGAGGCGGAGGAGACAGCTCTGGCAAAAACAGCCTGCAGGGTGGGCGTTAAGCTTTCGTGAAGGGCTTTATAGTAATCATTTGGTAAGCCGTCAGGGCCTGGGGATTTACCCAACGGAAGAGTTTTGATGATTCGCCTAATCTCAGGCTCCTCAATAGGTGCATTCAAAGACTGGAGTTGGTCCTCCGTAAGGGAGGGGAGATTGATTTTGGCCAAGAAGGCCTGGATGTCAGCCTCTGAAGGCTGAGGGGTTGTGGGATCAGTGTTGAGATTGTACAAGGAGGAGTAATACTCCGCAAAGGAGTTCGCTATGGCCTTTGGATTGAGGATTTTGGAATTATTAGATGGGTGGAGTAGGAAAGGGATTTTGGATTTAACTCTCGCAGCCTTGAGCCTCTGGGCCAGGAACTTGCCCGCCCGGTTTCCCGAGGAGTAGTGGGTCAATTTCAGGTTTTGAATATGTTTGTCATAGCGGTCGAGAAGCAGGAGCCTGAGATCAGACCGACACTGGGAGAGTGTTTGTGCCATTCGAGCAGTGGGGTTAGACTTGTTTTGGGCGTCTAGAGTTTTAATGTCTCTAAGCAGGTCGTCTAGTTTCTGTGTCCTCCGCCTTTTCTCCCTCGCACATATCTGCAGAATAACACCTCTAACAAAGGCCTTATGGGCACACCAAAGCATCGCAGGATCAGAAACTGAGCCTGTATTTTCAACAAAAAAATTAGATAGACTCTGAGTCAGCAGAGCTACATGGGAAGGTGACTGAAACACTCGGGAATTAGCCCGCCATATATATGCAGGACTAGGGGTGTGCCCCTCCACCACCGTAATTGAAACCGGGGCATGATCAGACCACGAGATGTCGTGGATGGTGGAGGAGGACACCGCCTGCAGGAGCATTTTATCAACCAAAATAAGATCTATCCTTGAATAAGAGTTGTGTCTAGCAGAGTGGAAAGTGTAGTCGCGCTCACTGGCATGCTGACACCTCCACACATCAAAAATGTCTTCGGCGTGTAACAGGTTTTGGATCTGGGGTGGGGGACGCTTCACCACAGAAGAGGAGTCCAAGGAGTGATCCACTGTCAAATTGTGATCTCCACAGATTATCAAGGACCCACGTTTAAGGGTAGCCACTTTATGGTACAGTCTCTTCAAGAAGCGAAGTTGGTGGGAATTCGGGGCGTACAGGTTGACAATGGTAAAGGGTTTGTTGTTAAGTTCACCAAGTAAGATAAGGTAGCGACCTTCAGGATCGGCATGAGTCTCTATTAACTTAAAGGCAACAGTATCTTTAACTGCAATTAGGACCCCTTTTTGTTTAGTGGAAGCTGATGCCAGAAAGACATGTGGGAAGTTCCTGTGGTGAAAACGAGGAGGTTCCAGAGCTAAAAAGTGTGTCTCCTGGATGCAAAGAACGTCGGCCTGGAGCTTAAGCGCCTCCCTCCACACCGAGGTCCGTTTGGCTGGGTGGTTGAGGCCATTGACATTAAAAGAGAGTACTTTAAGTGCCATGGGTATGGTGTAGGTGCAAATGATAAGAATACCTTGCTCGTCGAGGTGTCAGGACATCCAAGTCTGAGGCTTCACAGGCAGGCAGGGGAGCGTCAAGTCGTCCAGGCCAGGGTTGCGCAGAAGGGGCGACATCATCGCAGAGCAGACCATTCCAGGGAGGAGGGGGGTAGATAGAGGAGCAAAAACAAGATCCGGGAAAAAGAAGAGAGAAATAAACAACACAATAATAAAAAAAAAACTTGTCCAAGCAAGAACCAGAGGGTAGGGTCTCTACCCATAACTGAAGGGGTAGACAAAACAGGACTCGCATACAAGTATTCCAGGCTATGGCGGGAACCTTAAGAAGTATGTTGAGCTTTGAAGAGGCACTTTAGGAGTTGCGCTTTTTACCGCTTTTTTTCTTCGTCACCGTTTGCCATGCAAATTGAGCTGACAGCTTCTCGGGAGGTGAAGGGCCACTTTGTGGTTGATCTGGGAGAATGTCCATAGATCTAAGCAGTGTCAGGCCTTCCTCTATGTCCGTCACTACAGAGTTTTTCCCGTCATGCGTGACTGTAAGTTTAACCGGAAATCCCCAGCGGTATGGGATATTGTGATTCCGCAGAGCTTTAGTCACCGGAATCAAGGATTTCCGTTTTTGCATTGTAAATTGTGACAAGTCCGCAAATAGCTGGATGCGCGCAAATTTCTCTGGGATTTGTTGCATCTTGCGGAAAGTCATCATAAGCTGGTCCTTTACGTGATAAAAGTGCACATGCATCAAGACATCACGTGGAATGTCATCGGGTAGGTGGGCCGGCTTAGGGAGCCTATGTATGCGGTCTATCTGCAGTTCTGACTCTGGGACAGATGGGAGGATTTGTTGAATCAAGTCTCGGGCATATTGGTGCAGTTGTGGTGGAAGCACAGTCTCGGGGACCCCCCTGAGTTTTACATTATTCCTCCTTGACCTGTCCTCGAGGTCAGCCACCTTTGCTCTGAGCCAGGCCAATTCCTCTGAGTGTTCGGAGTGGGCATCAATCAGGGTATTATGTGAGCTAGCAAATTCCCCCATTTTCTCCTCCACATGTGTAACTCGCTCCCCCATCTCTCCTATTTCAGACTTGAAGTTGCGCATACAATGCATCATATCAGCATGCATTGAACTGCGCAGGGAGACCAACATATCCTTTAAGGTAGTGTCTGAGACTGCCTTACCTGATGTGGGAAAGGCAGTGAATGGGTCCACCAGCTCCCTCGTGTCTTCCATGGAGTCCTGCCCTGCGCCCCCCTTCTTGCTGCCTTCCTCCAAGCGTGGTTTGGATTTTGCTGGGCTTCTGGAGAGAGGGGTGGATGCCGCTGGGGAGTGCTGTGTCAGACCTGTCTGATCCCTCGGACTGGGAGCCGCGGATCCTGAGCTGCATGAGGAGGAGGGGGAGACAGTTCCTGCTCCAGCGCCATCTTGGCCCAGGCCGCGACCCCTCGGCGGGTAAAACTCCTCCAGCTTCCTCGGCGCGGCCGTCTCCTTGCGCTTGCGGGTCATGCCGCGAGTGTCTAGGGACCCGTGTGCGGTGGTGTGTGGGGTGTACGAGTGCCGATCGTGCCTCTATTGCCGGCGGTTCCTTGCCTGGAGCGGAGCTATGGATTCATGCGTCCATACAGCTCCGCGCGGTAGCCACGCCCCCGAGAGAGTATTTTTAAATGTATGCAGTAAAGACCTCAGTTTTTTACTTAATTTTTTAAAACCGTTAATTACCGTATTTTTCGCTCCATAAGACGCACTTTTCCCCCAAAAAAAATGGGGGGAAATGTTTCTGCGTCTTTTGGAGTGAATACTGACCAGAAGTCCGCCACCCGCCGCCGTGTTACAATACCGTGCTGGCCATGGCAAACGCCGAGAAGTATGGCCGCAAAGATCCACTCTGCACCAGGGAATAGGCTTCAACATCACAACCTCAGGCCTCTCCAGCAGTGATCCATCTACCCTCCTGGCTTCCTCATATCCTGCTGACCTTCCAGACATGCAGAGATGCGACCAAGACCCACCGCCAGTTAAAAAAGTATCAGCTTTCTGCCCGACCATGCAGCACAGGCTTCACCAAAATGGCGGCAGGAGTCACAATGCACCGCCATCTGCTGGACCTCCCGAGCCTTCCTACTCGGCTCAAACTGCAAGCGCAGGCTCAGATTAACCACTTAAGACCCGGACCAATACGCTGGCAAATGACCCAAGGGGTTTTTGCGATTCGGCACTGCGTCGCTTTAACAGACAATTGCGCGGTCGTGCGACGTGGCTCCCAAACAAAATTCGCGTCCTTTTTTTCCCACAAATAGAGCTTTCTTTTGGTGGTATTTGATCGCCTCTGCGATTTTTATTTTTTGCGCTATATACAAAAATAGAGCGACATTTTTGAAAAAAAATCAATATTTTTTACTTTTTGTTATAATGAAAAACCAATAAACTAAATTTTAGTCAAACATTTAGGCCAAAATTTATTTAGCCGCATGTCTTTAGTAAAAAAAAAATCGCATTAAAAAAAATTAGCTACCTAGCGGGAACAGCGACACTAATACAGCGATCAGAAAAATGATCGCTTAGTGATGCTGGCAATAGGGAGTGAAAGGGTTAACTAGGGCAGTGATCAGGGGGTTAAAACTTTATTGGGGGGGGTGGGGGGGACTACTGACTGTCTGACTGTCACACTGTCTGTCACACTGACACTAAATACAGTAATCATACATGATTACTGCATTCAGTGACACTGTGACAGGGGGGAGGGGGGGGGCGATCGCGGGGGTTAAATGTGTGTGTGTAGTGTAGTGTTGGTGCAGGACTTACTTGTTCTGTTGTGATCTCTCCTCAGCGGCGCTTGAAACAAACGCCGAGGGAGAGATCACGTCGCTTCCTCCTTCCTGTGTTTACACAGGAGGAGGAAGTGACAGGTCAGGCGGGCGCGCGCATTGGCTGGGAGCGATCCGGAGGGGGCGGATGAAAACGGATAGCCGCCCCCACTTGTCGGATCGCTCCTGCAGCCGCGCGGACCGCCGCATGTACGGGGGGGGGTCCGATCGGACCCCCGATCCCCCCCAAGGCACCAACGTATATATACGTTGATGTGCCTGTCGGTGCCATTCTGCCGACGTAAATGTACATGCGGCGGTCCTTAAGTGGTTAACATGTAATTATAGGTGAGCAAACTTCACACCATGGCCTGGAGGTTAACCCCTTATCTCCCTCCACAAGAAAGTATAGTAAATTACCAAAATGCTCTGTTTGGGGGACTCACATATATACAGAGTGACATATTATTTTGTTACGGCTTAATATTTTAAAACACCATTTTGGTTCAGAATATTTTTTTTCTTGTTTTTCTCCTCTAAAACCTAGGTGTCTCTTATGGTCAGGTGTGTCTTATAGAGCGAAAAATATGGTAAATATTTTTGTGCTAGTTGGACAGTATGCTGAGAAATTTTTGAATTGTTCAATAGGTGAGGTAAATCAATTTACCTTAGTCATTATGAGTATAGTATTCTGGTTTATTTTTCAATAAGATTATAAGAAACAATTTTTCATCAGTCTGGAAACTAAGGTAGCTAATATATCAATGAGAGAAATCTGAGAAATTACGATTTCCTCTTAAAGGCATGTGGGACTACAATGAAGTTACCCAATTTAAGAGGAATGCTTAACCTCCTCTATTTCATCAATTTTGTTCATCAAATTGTGGGAAATTGAGCCATCACATTTTGAAAAAAATGGGAAATGGCACATTTATAATCTCTGAGGTGAAGTATTTAGACTCCGATAAGAAATCTGAGGTATCACAACATCCATTCGATTTAATTCCAACATCTGTTAACTTAGTTTGCAAAGCTTTTACAGTCAGGATAAATATGCCCTTATAATAGTTAGAATTATGAAAATCTGTATAGTCGAACAAAGATTTTACAAAGCTAAAAGTTTTAAACTAATTAAATGTGTTTATTAAAGATAGATTATATGTCGATTATATTTTTTTGCAGGTCGAACTCTGGAGAGATCTAAATTTTAAAGACAATGCATGGAAATTACAGAAGAAAGCTTAAATTGTTTTCATATTGTGATTTTGGATATTGTATATTTTTCTAGGTGCAAATGTAGCGCTCATCCCCGCAGGAGCCGCTGGATAGATTTGGGTCAGCCTGTTACCTCTATAGCTTTGATGTCTAGGGTAGTTGAAGAGAGTAGCAATGATGGAATGTCCAAACAATGGATGTCTTTTCTTGTGCCTTATTTTACCCAACACGGTAAAACAATAAACGTGAGGTGAATAAGAAAAGATGGATGAGGAGGAGAATAACAGATTCAGGATTACGAATAACAGAAGCAGTCCTGCTCCAAACGACACTTTGCTTTCTTTGCCACTCCAGCCAGGCTGGGTGTAGTGTACCTGGACAGGCCTCTCACACTGACCTGGCAGCCAGGGTATCACTCGGGATCTTGTGGGAAACAGGCCTCTGCCACAGACCCTTCCCTAGAACGTAGGTCATGAGGTAAATCTTCCTTAATGAATTTAGTGCCTGAATCAGACCTTATGTAGTTCTTAGTTGGTCACCAACTGACAGGTTGCTGACATCCAACCGCTCAGTGTCTGGTCACCTCGATCCCCGATGGTTCGCTCCAGTGCTGTTGGATCACCAGCCTCTCATTGGTGCTCCTCAACTGGGTTCCTCATCGAACAGCTAAACTCGCTTGGGATCTTCAAGTTGGGACCCTAATCGATCACTGGGGTCCCCCCACAACTTTAGTTGCTCCGGGCCATAACGCTCGGGGCGTGGTGATGTACGGTCACCCTAAAGATGGGTGCCGCACCAGGAACAAGAAGACCCCGCCCAATGGCGTCTGCTCCAGAAGTACTCTCCATGTTGATGGGGACAAAAGCCTCTTCTTGACAACCCTTGCTCGGTGGTTGCCGGAGTCTGGATCGGAATCCGAAAGCTCCCTTTAACAAGGGTTCCCCCAGATCCTGCCCCCCTCTGTGGATGAGTATGAGATACATCGTACCCCTACTCATTTATCTCCTCCATCGTACCCCTACTAATTTATCTCCTCCTGTTCCCCCTTCCTCTCCATTTATCAATGGAGGAGAGGTCGTGGTTACCCTCCTCAGAGAGTGAGACCCTTTCCCCACTACCCTCAACCAGCACCCACTCATTATGGGGGAGGCCCAGATTACAGGGAACAACAATGGAGGGAACAGCAGAGTTGGGACAGAGAGAACGAGCCACACAACAATATCTAAGGACAGAAGAACACAGAGATGTAGAGCCGGCTCAAGAATCCAGCAAAAAAAAGGAGGTTAGAAAAAGACTGACAGGGATTTATAATTTAAGTGGATCAAATTTAACTAACGATGAAACTAATACTAATAGCTTAGGCCACGTACACAAGAGGAGACATATCCGATGAAAACGGTCCGACAGACCGTTTTCATCGGACATGTCTCCTGGGATGTTTTGGTTTGATCTGTGTACACACGATCAAACCAAAATCCCCACGGACAGACAGCACGGTGAAGTGGCAGTGACGTTGATGCCGCCACGTCACCGAACCAGGAAGTAAAATACTTCCACGCATGCGTCAAATCCATTCGACGCATGCGGGACATTTCGGTCCGCTGGTTAGGCGTACTAACCAGCGGACATATCCAACAGATGGCTTTCCAGCAGACTATTTTTTAAGCATGCTTTAAAACTTTTGTCTGCTGGAAACCTGTCAGCTAGCCCGTACACACGATTAAATCTGTCCACTGAAACTGGTCTGCGGACCAGTTTCAGCAGATATATTTGATCGTGTGTATGCGGCCTTACAAATGGGATTAAAATGTGGCTTGAAACGCCCTATTAATAAATTTGATACATACTTCTAATCCCACTTTTGGGAATACTAATGCATCAGTCGCCGTTGACAGTGGTTTGAGGAATAAATCACTTTTCAACCCACCCAATACAGCTACACAACATTTAGAAGTCTTTAAAGGACTGGTGCTTAGAGACATGGAAAAGATCATTCCTAAAAAAGGCGTGAATCCACAATATATATATGATGGTATCAAAAAGCTAGAGGCCCGGAAAGATGTAATAGTCAGATCGGCTGATAAAGGAGGAGGGGTGGTGATACTTTCGAAGGAATTTTATACCAATCAGATAATGGAGATGTTGTCTGATGAAGAAACTTAAATTATGATCCTACATCCAGATATAACAAGGAATTAGTAGCCTTGGTTAATGCTGGATTTAAAAAACATGTACTTACGGTAAAGGAAAAAAGATATTTGACACCTAGTAGGTTAAGGATCCCAACCATCTATACACTCCCCAAAATACATAAAGATCCACTGAATCCTCCTGCCAGACCATTCGTGAACGGCATCGGCTCAGTGACCTCGAGATTAGGACAATATCTCGATCAATTCCTACAAGGAAGTGTCCAAAAGACTAAGGCCTATTTGAAGGATACAAAGGACTTATTGCAGTCATTGCAATCAGTCCAGGTAACTGGAAAAAATTAAGTCTTTCAAGTGACCTCTGATGTGACTTCGTTGTATACAGTGATACAACATGACGACGCTTACTAGCTTTAAATTGGACGCTAAGTCAGAGGGATGACCTCCCGCACCATCAGAAGGTATTTTTAAGAGAGGCTTTAGATTTTTGTTTTTATCACATAATTATTTTTGGTTTGGTAACTGCTTTTATACCCAAAAGAAAGGTGTGGTGATGGGTGCCAAATTTGCACCGAGCATTGCCAATCTATTTATGGGAGAGTTTGAAGATAAATTTGTATTCTTCAATAGAAGAGTTGAATTATTATTTTACAGACGTTTTATAGACAATGTATTGTTTTTGTGGGAAGGATCCTTGGAAACTTTCTTGGATAATTTAAATCAAAATTCTAATAATATCAAGTTGACCAGCCAATACAGTAAAGAAAAAATTGACTTTCTTGACGTAACTATCTACAGGAAAGGAGATAGTCTAGAAACAAAAGTATATTTTAAACCTACAGACCGTAATAGTTTCTTGCCCATGCAGAGTGGTCATCACCCCGCATGGTTGAAAAACATTCCAAAAGACCAACTAATGCGAGTAAAAAGAAATTGCTCGACATTGGAAGACTACGATTTGCAATCAGAGATTTTGAAAGGTAGATTCAGGGAGAAGGGATACGATGCCCAGAAATTAAATGCTATATCTGAACAGATTAAACTTATCCCACGGGTAGATGTGCTGAAGAATGCGGTTAAAAATACCGCAGTTAAGGACCATGAATGCAGTTTTATGTCTTCCTTCCATTCGCAATATAAGGAAGTGGAGGCTATACTCCAGAATCATTGGCACATCCTATGTCTTGACAAAACTTTAAAACCTGTACTTCCAGCAAACCCTAAATTTATCTATAGGAAAGATCAGAATATTGGAGACAAGGTCGTGAAAAAAGTGTTGGACCAACCATCAAAACCTGCATCTTTTTGGGAGCAAAAAGGTTTTTTTGCTTGTCGGATAGCAAAAGTTGCAAATCAGTATCTGAACCTATGACGGGTATATCTAATTTTAGATCTACAGTTAATAACAAAGAGTTTAACATTGAAGAGTTTATCACCTGTAACATTACACATGTAGTATACGTTTTAAGTTGCCCTTGTGGATTAAAGTATGTGGGTCTAACTAAGAGACAGTTAAAAGTGAGGATTGGCGAACATGTGAAGAATATCCGGTTAGGATATAAGGATCACAATGTTTCGCTTCACTTCAAAATACATCACCAGGATCCATCAGGATTAAGATTTTGGGGTATTGATGTAATTAAACTCACATGGAGAGGTAATAATATGGTTCGAGATCTTTCAAAGTGTAAAAAACTCTGGATTTATTTATTGGATACCCTTACCCCTAAGGGATTGAATGTATAACTCAATGTGAATTGTTTTATAAGCGATGCATAATTTTTTGAGTTGTGAGTCAACATACCCGTAAGTGTTAAGAGGCCATGGCCGAACCTCTATATTAATCTAGGTGATCCTTTTTTAATAGCCATGGATCTATATTTAGATCTATATGGGTATGATTTTGGGTGTCTTTATATATAATTTATACAATTTTATGAATTTTTCGCATGGAATTTTTTTTTCTATATATATACTTTTATATTGTTAATGTGTATAAATGTTTATACTAATCTATGGTGCAACTTTTTGGTTGCACATATTTCTATGAGGTTTTGGGTATACTGTAATCTGACTGATTTTTAATTTGTGAGATTGAATATTATATTATATATGAAGTATATGACTTTGTTTAGATTTGGTGCAGAGATGCATTTATAGTTTTGAGGGATGATATATTATCTGTTCATATAGAGGTTGCACTATTTAAATTGATAAACATTGCTTGTAACCTCCTAGGCATTAGTGTTGCTCACGAATATTGCATATTTGAGTATTCGCGAATAACTCGAATATCGCGGCGAATATTCGCTATTTCGAATATTCGTATTTTTTCAAATTTCGCAATAAATTTTGCAATCAATTTCGCATTCGCACTAGCGAAATTTCGCATTAGCGAAATTTCGCAATTTTGTTTTTTAATAAAATATAGCGAATATTCGTAAATATCGAATATTTGTGATATTTTATAATCAAATATGGCATATTCTGCTCATCACTACTAGGCATATTACTGTTTGAGATGAAGAAACTTGTGTATATAATCATCCGTAGGTTATTGTCTGTTTGAGAGATTTTTAATGACCTATTATAATGTTCCATTGTATATCTAAGTTATCTGTGTATAGCATATATGCGCAATAACATAGCCCCAGTGAGTCTATTATTGTGAAGTTCTACTGTGTGTTCGGGAGTGATAACAAGAATACGAGGGGTTAATACGCGATGCGCTGCTGACACATTATGAACACTATATATTGTCAGTATTTGCGTCGTGAGATCACGCCCTCAGAAGAAGTCGGAAGGACGAAACGTTAGGGCGTGATCTCGCGATACTTTGACACCTGTACGTCGGACACTGCATTCCATCTGCGCTCCAGCGGGGGAAGTGAACTGAGTGTGTTGGTGGTGGACGCTCACACTCACCACTGTGAGCCTTGAACCGGCTGAAAGGCTGTACATTTTTTATCAGTTTCTGCTTTGTGGAGCTGATTGTTGCTGTTGTATGCACTGTTTAAACAGCATGTTACAATAAAAGTTTTTTAAATGGTATTACACCATATCAAGCTTTTTTTTGTGTGCCCTGACACCTTGTGGTCATTAGGAGTACAGCACGCTAGTGAAAAGCAGTCTCCATGAGGAAGAGTGGATTGAATAACATTATTGTTCAGAGCCCGTTTTAACATCGGTCTGGTGAGTAGACACCCTTGTGGGGACATTGGCACTGGATTTGGCGGATGGTTTGCTCTGCTCACGAGTGACGGCGCCAGCTATGGACAGCTAAATATGTGTTAATGAGCACCTTTCTCTCTCACGGAATTTTAATGCACCCTCTGACCTCTGGAGAACTTTCTTACTTTCATTTATGATTTTAAATATGAAAGAGTGATCAAATATACGTTTTAACTGATCACTAGCACCGCTGTATTATATTGATAGAGACTCCATTGTTATTTTATCATTATTTTACTATGTTTATATGTTTTGTTTAATTTGAGCAGCTGCTTGATCTATATCCTTGCATATTGGGTATTGATGAATAGATTTGCAGAGCTGTAAACACTTGTAGTCCCATAGTGCCGAGAGTGTGAAATTAGGCCTATTTTCCCACTATTTGTTTTTGGACAAAAGACATTAGCCAGGTTTTGACAATTCCTTTATTAAAAATGTCTTCTTCTCCTGGTCTTCTCCTTCCTCCGGTCTTCCTCTGGCTTCTCCTTCCCCGCTTCTTTTCCTTTTTCCTTTGGTCTTCCTCCAGCTTCTTCTTCCCCTGCTTCTCCTTCCTTTTCCTCCTCCGCTGCAGCTCCCGTCATGGATCCGCTGAACAAAAACGACCCTCCTTCTATGCCAGTCGATCTGTCCGCTTCCATAGTGCACATTTAATATATAACTATGGGGCATGGCCCCCGGATGACGTACTCCCGAGATCCTTGTGACATCAATGCCCCCGGCGGCAAAGTCACAAAGGGCGGGGTCTCGGAATGACACCATCCACCCCATTGCAGCATCGGAGGAGGTTCCTTTTTTGAATCTTCGGTGGTAGCGGAAGTGGAGGAAGAAGAACGGAGGACAAAGCAAAGGAAGGAGAAGCTGGAGGAAGAAGAAGACATTTTTAATAAAGGAATTGTCAAAAAACAGCTATTGTCTTTTGTCACATTACACTACTTTTTTGGGTGAATGGGTAGGGGTACAATGTAACCGATACCCATTCACATAAGGTAGGTGGGATATGATGGCCCCCTTGTTAAAGGGGGCTTCCAGATTCTGATAAGTCCCCCGCCCACAGACCTTGACAAACACCGGGCAAGGGTTGTCAGGAAGAGGTCCTTGTCCCCATCAACATGTTGAGGGCATGTGCCCTGGTATGGTTCAGGAGGGGGGCGCTCGCTCCCCCTCATCCTGTCCTCCAGGCTGCATGCTCAGATAAGGGCCTGGTATGGATTTTGGGGGAAACCCATGGTAATTTTTTTTAAATTTTGGCAGTTTTTTTTTTCATTGATTTTTAATTTTAACTAGCAATCTTAAATACAATTTTTTTCTTTCGAAATGTACGTTTGCTGTGGCACAGTTATGCACATCGGCCATATGCGCCATATTACAGGCAGATTAAGGGGACCCTCAGGCAGGACATTTTAATTGGCTTAATTGGGCACTATTTTTATGCACTGCGCAATCGCATATTCGCGCTATAGTAAATGACCCCCTATGTGACACTTTTTGGGGACCAGTGATACCAATACAGTGATCAGTGCTAAATAAATGCACTGATTACTGTATAAATGACACTGGCAAGGAAGGGGTTAATACCAGGAGCAATCAAGGGGTTACGTTTTGTGCCTGGGGAAAAGAGAGATTGTGTTTCAACTTAGCTGAAACACAAAGATCTCTCCTTTGTTTCCTAACAGATCAGTGTTTTTCCTTGTTTACATAAGCACACCATTGATCTGTCTCTCCACAGAATGATCGGCAGGTCGTGACGGCTATCGCAGCTGTCAGACTCACTGATTGGCTCCTGCAGTGTCCAAATGCAGAGGGAGGGGCAATCTGGCGGCTGTGCATGCCCACTACACCGTGTGCAAGTAATCATGTACAGGTACGTAATTTTGCACAGCCGGGCAAAAATCTTTTTGGATAGAGCAAGGAAGGGTTATAACCCTTGTCAGATTTTTTTTCGCCATCTGTGTCCCATTATGTAGACTTCTCTTCACTTTCTGTCCTATAGCCAAACAGTAAGTGAGAGGCAATCTCTGAAAATTAAGGGAATTCCTTGGGGACCCCCAGGTCACTGTAACTAATGCCCCCAAAACTTGAGATTTTCTTTTACTTTTTAATAATAATGGTAAACAGGACAGATAGCGAGGGCTAATCTCCCTAATGGGGCACAGACAGCAATAAAATATGTGTTCTAATCCCTCTGCACTCAAAAAAAGTTTTGCCTTTAGTTATGCTTTAACCATTTGCTGATCAGCCAACGCAGGTATACTGTGGCAGGTTGACTTGGCTGTGCAATCGTAGGTGTACGCCGGGTTCGTACACAGAAATCTGCAGGCGGGCACGTGCGTAGGCCACTGGAGGCACACACACGTGCCCATTGGCCAGCGGTGGAGCCAATCAGGGGGTCCAGCGAACTCTATGTCTGCTGGTAACCCATGATCGACCCACACAGTGACAGAACGGGATCTGTCATAGTAAACAAGGCAGATCTCTGTTCTGTCAGGGGATGACACACAGATCCTGTCTTTCTGCTATGTTGTTCCAGGCAGTCCATCCCCCATACAGTTAGAACACAGCGAGGGAACACATTTAACCTCTTCATCTTCCCTGATGTTAACCCATTCCCTGCCAGTGCCATTAGTACTCAGTACTCAGTACTGATTTTTAGCACTGATCACTGATGTCACTGTTTCCCAATAAAGTGTTAAAGTGTCCGATCAATCCGCCGCAATGTTACAGTCCTGCTAAAAATCGCAGATCACCGCCATTACTAGTAAAAATAAATAAAACAATGTCATAAATCTATCCCCCCTGTTTTGTAGATGCTATAACTTTTGCGCAAACCAATTAATGTACGCTTATTGTTTTTTGTTTAACAAAAATATGTAAAAGAATACATATCGGCCTAAACTGAGAAAGACATTTTATTTTATATGTTTTTTTGGGATAATTATTATAGCAAAGAATAAAAGTTTTTTTACCTAAAATATGTATCAGAATACAAATTGGCCTAAATTGATGAATAAATTTGATTTAAATATATATATATATATATTGGGTGTGTGTTTTATAGAAGAAAATAAAAAAATATTGTTTTTTTCAAAATTGTCTGTCTTTATTTGTTTATATCACAAAAAATAAAAACCGCAGAGGTGATCAAATAAAAAGAAAGCTCTATTTGTAGGAAAAAAAGGATATGAATTTTGTTTGGGTACAACGTTGCATGCCCGTGTAATTTTAAGTTAAAGCGACGCAGTGCCTTATCACAAAAAATGGCCTGGTGAGGAAGTAGGTAAATCCTTCCTGGACTGAAATGGTTAATATGAAAATCATGGTGGATTAATTTACTAAAGGAGTAGACAATGTTCATTAAAATCAAGCTATCAATTTGAATACTGTATCATGTACAGGAGAATTAAACAAGAATTTTGTTTTGCAAATAATTTAATAATTGAAGTGAACACATTTTTACAAAATCCACTAAGCTAAGTAAACATTCACTTTGCTAGGTGAACATTCTCTACTATTTTAGTAAATCAACTCAATTGTGTAATTATAATAAACTGAATTGTATGCAACCTCATGCATGTAAACAATTACATAATTATATATTAAACTTCATGTCCTTTTATATACATCATAATGTAAGCAGGGTAAATAAATTAATAGGAAGAGACAATGAAGCAGTGTTTTAATTTATAATTTCAAGTGAATGCTTATACTCATTTATAAGTAGAGAATTTAGAAAGAGTTTCCATCTATCAATAAAATCAATACTTGAAGATTAGGATACATTTCTTAATTAAACTGCTTATTTTAAGTGATTTAGATAAACCATCTTTAATGTACAAAGTGGAGGCTAATATTTTTTTTTAATATAGTATTACAAAATAGATACTTTAATGACACAGAAAACAGGTAATAAATGTATGAGTGTACATTTGTGTATAAAGGAAGTATTAGAACATTGGCAAATTAAACAAAATATAGTAATTTGTTTTTTTTAAGAATTTTTTTATTTTTTTTTGTACTGTATATATGTTTCTTTATTATGTCCAAGACTACAATATATTTTTAGAATTAAAGGCAGTTTGAAAAATTTGATATTTTGTATATTATATTTTCCTATGCAGCCAACACGTGACACTGTCATTTGCCTTTTACATGTTTTTTGGAGGTTCCTAAGGCTCTTTATTGAAAAATGCTTGTTTACTTTGAAAGAAAATTTTCCCTTAACTTAGTGAATGTTGGGAAAATTCTGTGTGCAAGGATATGATTTTTTTTATTTCTTTTTTATAAACATGATTGGATGATGAAAGTCACTTCATTCACAAAGCCCTGTTCATAAAGTTCTTGTAAAGTAAAACTTCCCTTGTAAAGTCAACAGCCTATTTGCCCTTAGTAAATCAACCCCTGATCTCTGGTAGATATTACAGTTCGTCTTTATTCCAAAAATTTTTTTAGAGCTTGTGTTACATTGTCTTTTTGAGCCCTCTCCAGTTGGTTTCCAGTACCCATGCCAGGGTTCTCACTTACCTGAACCAGATCGTGTTTGGGTGCTTGGAGGATCTTTTATGATTGCCATACCCACAGTTTACTAGGAACTTCAGTATTGGAGTAGTTGGTGGCCGATGAACATCTGGTCTTCCTGCCCTTTCCTGGGTTGACAACATCTGACTGCCTAGGAGGTAGACTTCATTTCCTTCTGGACTTCCAGTGACATCTCTGTGGGACATTCCAAGCTCGATCGATCCACTGTCGTATGACATTTGGGTCCAACGGTTGCGGTAAGCGTATATGTATTCCACCTCATATTTGAAGATTTCTGTTGGGAAGTTCTTCACCATCTCATGACATCTTCATCGTTTTATTGTTTATGGACACTATATTACATTTTTTTTTATATTGTTCACTTTATTGATTTGAATTTCACATTTTGTTGTGGTGCAATTTTTGCCATTTCATCCTTTGTGTCACAATATATGGTCACACCCCATTAGGTATACACAGCCATTGCTTTTTGACTCACACGTAGCGCTACATTACCATCCACATTTGTCTGAGTTTTGTCACATTCCTGTGTAGCTGCTTCACTCCCGTTTAGGGTTCATTCTATGTTACACTTGTTTTTGTTTTTGGGTAGCGCACATATTTTTTCCCTTTACATTGTTACATTGAATAGATTATCGGATGCCCCCCAATAAAAGACTTCCCATTATCTGATTTTTCTGGTTTCAGCTGGAGAAATTACTGGCTTCCAGACAAATAAGAGAGGCTGAATCCAAGTCTAAAAACAGACAGCAATAAAAACCTTTTAACTCTACCAACCTACAAACATG
Organism: Rana kukunoris; assembly: GCA_029574335.1. Lineage (NCBI taxonomy): Eukaryota > Metazoa > Chordata > Amphibia > Anura > Ranidae > Rana > Rana kukunoris. The sequence goes on along the minus strand of CM056050.1, from coordinate 252,757,438 downwards.
CATACATGAACAAACCACACTCCATACATGAAACTTGGATCAAAATAGGCCGCAGCCTACTTTATTGGTTTAAATCAGAATTTCTTTTTTAACGTTGTAAAAAATAAATATTTCAAAATTATACTTTATCAACCAAAATCAACCAAAATCATCCAGAATTCACCAAAGCTCAACCCAGTCACTAAGACTCAGGCTGACCCAGCATTTCTTGTAAACATATCCTCACATAATTCCCTTTAGATTACTAGACCAAGCTCTTTCCGACGACTGGCAGAAAAACCATGTCAGGAGGCTCCTTAACCACTTGCCCACCGCGCCATAGGCATTTTACTGCTACGGCGTGGTGGAGTTATTTTGGGACGACCCCTGGGACACGCTCGTGGAAGTGTCTAGAAGATCCGGCGCATCACGGATCACAGTAAATTGCCGCTGATAGAGGCCGTTTACCACGTGATCGCGCCGTCAAATGACGGCGCGATCACTTGTAAACAAACCGGCGTCATTTGATGACGCCGGTTCCTCCCTCTCCTTGAGTCTCCTCTCTGTACCGTTCGGTACAGTGTGCGAGGAGAGGGGGGAGCGGGGTGTCAGCAGCTGCGCTGTGGCTAGATCTGTGACAAATGCAGTCACAGATCCAGCCATCCCTCCATCCATCCCAGCTCTGCAATACCCCAGTACTCTGCAATACCCCAGTACCCTGCAGTACCCCAGTACTCTGCAATACCCCAGTACTCTGCAGTACCCCAATACTCTGCAGTACCCCAATACTCTGCAGTACCCCAGTACTCTGCAATACCCCAGTACCCTGCAATATTCCAGCACTCTGCAGTACCCCAGTACTCTGCCATACCCCAATACTCTGCAGTATCCCAATACTCTGCAGTACCCCAATACTGTGCATTACCCTGCACAATACTCTGCAATACACCAATACCATGTGCGATACTCTGCATTTCCTCAATACCCTGCAGTACCCCAATACTCTGCAGTACCCCAATACTCTGCTGTACCCCAATACCCTGCAATACCCCAATACCCTGCGCGATACTCTGCATTACCCCAATACTCTGCAATACTCTGCGCGATACTCTGCAATACCCCAATACTCTGCAATACCCCAATACTCTGTAATACCCAATACCTTTCAATACCCCAATACCCTGTGCGATACTCTGCAATACCCCAATACTCTGCAATACCTTGTGCGATACTCTGCAATACCCCAATACCCTGCGCGATACTCTGCATTAACCCAATACTTTGCAATACCCTGCACAATACTCTGCAATACCCCAATACTCTGCAATACCCCAATACTCTGCAATACCCTGCGCGATACTCTGCAATACCCCAATACTCTGCAATACCCAAATACTCTGCAATACCCATTTTTTAAAGCACCCCTGTCCCCGTGTGCTTGCATGCAGAAGCGAACGCATACGTAAGTCCCACCCACATATGAAAACAGTGTTCAAGCTACACATGTGAGGTATCTCTGCGAACGTTAGAGCGAGAGCAATCATTTTGGCCCTAGACCTCCTCTCTAACTAAAAACATGTAACCAATTAAAGTAATTAAAGCGTCGCCTATGGGGATTTTTAAGTGGCAAAGTTTGGCGCCATTCCATGAGTGTGTGCAATTTTGAAGGGTGACTTGTTGGGTGTCGGCGTAACGTCATCTTTCACAATAAAAAAAAAAAATTGGGCTAACTTTACTGTTTTTTTTTTTTTTAGCACAAAACATTTTTTTTTAAAACACGCGTTCAAAAAATGTCTACGAAAAATACCATGCGAGATAAAACATTGTAACCGCTGCCATTGTATTCTCTAGGGTCTTTGCTAAAAAAGCATATATAATGTTTTGGGGTTCTATGTAATTTTCTAGCAAATAAATGATGATTTTTACATGTAGGAGAGAAATGTCAGAATTGGTCTGGGTGCTCCAGAATGACTGATGATGCTCCCTGCATGTTGGGCCTCTGTACAGTATGTGGCCACGCTGTGTAAAAGTCTCACACATGGGGTATCGCCATACTCGGGAGGAATAGCAGAATGTGTTTTGAGGTGTAATTTGTGGTATGCATATGCTGTGTGTGAGAAATAACCCGCTAATATGACAGAAACAAGATTTTTTTATTTTTTTTTACAGAATTTTCAGTCGTTTTTTTTTTATAGCGCAAAAAATAAAAAACCCAAAGGTGATCAAATACCACCAAAAGAAAGCTCTATTTGTGTGGAAAAAAAGGACAAATTCAAATGGGTACAATGTTGTATGACTGAGTAATTGTCATTCAAATTGTGAGAGCACCGAAAGCTGAAAATTGGTCTGGTTAGGAAGGGGGTTTAAGTGCCCAGTGGTCAAGTGGTTAAATTGCCCCCCAAAAAACCTTCCAAAAGGTTCTAAAGGTCACCTGACCCTAACTGACCAAGCCCCATTTAGCCTCCAAACCTTCTGGAAGCTTCTATGTCATGTGACCTTATGCCACTTATCAGAATAAGCCCCATTCAAAACCTTTCATATTAATAAAATAGCAGACGCTGCAACCCCATGAGGCAAAGGGAGCACTAAATAGGCTACCCCTTTTCCCCCACATCCTTTAAAAAAACAATAGATTTACTTTACTTTAACTCACAACTTTAGATATGTTTAAAATCCATAAATATCATAATAGAAGGCCAGGAACAGCTATTCTCTCCAAAAATGTGCAGATAAAAATGTATTCATACATTAATACTTTTTTGAAGGTGTGTGGAGAAAAGTTGATTCTCTGGTTCCTTAGACCACATATATGAGGGATTATTAAAAGGGAGAAGTTGACTTTTTTCATAAAGTAGTTTGAGAACATTAATAACATTGTTTTAATCCCTTCTTTGAAAATAGAAAGGATTAATAATTTGAATTTGTTAGTCTTAATAAGGGTAACAAACTGAGCTTTTAATAAGTACATCTTTTTGTAAAGCTTTGAAAGATAAATAAAATGTAAAATATGGAATAAATATGTAATACCTCCTTAAGTTAAAAGGCTTTCCTTTGTATGCATTTTGTAAAATTAAATGCTAGTTTAAGCACTCTGTGTATTTTTTAATGGGTTTTGTTTAATGTGACTTGGTGAGCAGCTAGAATGCAGCACTGTTATTAACCCCTTGACGCTGACAGAACACATATATGCCACCCCACTGCACTGGGCTTTTTACCGTGGGGCTGCATAATCTTCCTTTGTGCTGGGAGAGTGCCGCACAGAGTTCCAGCGAGAACCCCTAGTCCTGTACCAATGTTCGGGAACCGGAACTCCTAATTCCAGGTCACCTGATCACTGTGGTGGTAGGCTCTAAGGCTGCGTACACACGACCAAATAGATTTGTTCTGGGCTGTATTACGGGTACAAGCAACAAATAACATACACATATGTGGTATCGCTGCAATTGTCAGGAGAAGAAGAATTTATGATGTGCTGTTCTTTGGTGGTAGATTATAGTAGTAACAAGAAATATACAACTAAATAATAAATTAAAAAGAAATGTACTGTTTTGGACCAGTTCTCCTTTTGATAATAAAAAAAATAAGGAGATATTCATAACCATTTACTACCAAATGAAAGCCCAATTTGTCCAGAAAAAAAACAAGGTATACTTGCACAAAGTAGTCATAATATGTATGGTTTTACTAACACGTGTTTCAAAATTGTGCTTAGGCATTATAATTTGTTTTACCCTAAGGCCGTGTACACACGATCGAACATGTCCGCTGAAACTGGTCCGCAGACCAGTTTCAGCGGACATGTTCGATCGTGTGTACGGCCTATCGGACCGTTTTCCAGCGGACCAAAGTTTTAAAACATGCTTTAAAACCTGTCCGATGGAAACCTGTCCGTCGGAAAGGTTCGATGATTAGTACACAAAATCATCGGACCAAAAACCCGCGCATGCTCAGAATCAAGTCGATGCATGCTTGGAAGCATTGAACTTCATTTTTTCATCACGTTGTTGTGTTCTACGTCACCGTGTTCTGGTCTAATCGGATTTTGGTCCGATGGTGTGTACGCACATCAGACCATCAGACAAGTTCAGAGTGGTCTGATGAAAACGGTCCGTCGGACAAGTCTCATCAGACATGTTCGATCGTGTGTACATGGCATTAGTGGTGGAGGGGTTAACCAATCAGTTTATGAATTTAGGTTTTTATGTCTGTATTGGAACAAAAAATTAAATGTCTGCAGTCACCGGTGATGCACCTCCATCCCTATATGCATATGCAAAAAAAAAAAAGAGTCGCCCTTGGGACTTTAAATGAGGTGGTCACAGTTAGCCACTGAGGAACAAAAATAGTAACAGAATAAATGTTTATTAAAATTAATGTACATACATGAATAATACAGCATAATAGTTCAGCCAATGGATTTGCACATAATAAAGAGAATAATTAAAATTGATACAAACGTTATACAATGCAGGATATACAAATGCACACATCAGAATACCCGACGCACGTTTTGCAAGATCATTGCTTGCTCATCAGGGGTGGATGCGGATGGGATGTATCTAAATGGATAAAGAGATGTGTTACAGTGGTAAATGCAAGAACAGTGGCAGAATGGGCCAGAACAAAATGGCCCAATACTTACCACTGAACAAAACCAGAGTTTCCATTGCTGAACCCCCAAATGGATGGCAGCAGCCAGAGTGTGGCAAGGGAGCTGAGGGGGAGAAAACAGACACAGATACCCCCGGGGAAGACGCCAGGCGGCAGACATTGCATGGGTAAGGGTGAATGGTCCTAATTGTCTCAGTATGCGAATTGATAGATATCAGCTGTAACATAAATGTATGTGTCTCAATGATTTGCCAAAATTAGTAAGATAAACGTCAAGTTATATAGTATAATAATTTTTTTGTATGAGAGCATGTATGCTCTGGCATAAGTATGTATATCAAGCCTTACTAAATAAGCAAAGTAGACAAAAGTTATTTGTATAGAAACATATATAGACTAACCTGATCCAATAATGGAGCAGACATAGAGACTATGGGTAAGAAAGTAAATCCTGAAGCAGTGTGTTTGTCTGGGAAATCAATCCCTATAGTGTGAAAAAAGGAAAGAAGCCATTTTGAATGAACAAAGAGAGTGCAGGAAATGCAAATGAAGCACCAGGTGAGTGCTAGGGTGGGGAAAATGTATTTACCTTAAAGGAACACTAAAGGTTTGTTTTTTATTAGGTCAATTGATTGCTTTAAACTAGAGCATTTAAATATCACTTACCTCGTTTTTCCTATTGACCTCCAAAATACAGTAATCCTGGTTTGAAAATGCCATTTCCTGTCTCTCCTCTTCTTGCTTTCCACCAGCATCTGAGCTGTTTTGCATGGTGAAAAGCAGAATGTGCTCACCCCCTCCCTATGACTACAGCCCTGTGTGAAGATGCTCTTTTATCCCTCACAGGCATGGAGGCTAAGCCTAATGGGAACTGTAGTTCCCATTAGGCCGTGTTGTAGCAAGAATGAATGTGCACCGCAAACCAGGAAGTCAGTGAGAATAACGATTCAGGAGTGACAGAGGTGAATAAAACAGCTCGATTTCAACAGGTATCAAACTAGTTATAATGCAAAACATTACTTTTTACTTTATCAGCTACTGTCAGACTTTAATTTAAGGCCGCGTACACACGAGGAGACATGTCCGATGAAAACTTCTGAAAATGACGCTGAACACGTGCACTCAACTTTTTTGGTCGACCATGGCAAGGCCTGTTCTGAGTGAAACCTGTCCTGTTAAACCGCTGTATGGTCTTGGCCACCATGCTGCAGCTCAGTTTCAGGGTCTTGGCAATCGATTTATAGCTTATGCCATCTTTATGTAAAGCAGCAATTCTTTTTATCAGATCCTCTTTGCCATGAGATGCCATGTTGTAATTCCAGTGACCATTATGACAGAGTGAGAGCGATAACACCAAATTTAACACACCTGCTCCCCACTCAAACCTGAGACCTTGTAACACTAACAAATCACATGACACCAGGGAGGGAAAATGGCTATTTGGTCATTTTCACTTAGGGTAGTGCTCACCTTTGTTGCCAGAGGCTTAGACATCAATGTCTGTGTGTTGAGTTTTTGAGGGGGCAAAAAAATGACACTGTTATACAAGCTGTACACTCACTTTTCTTTAGTTTCGTCACATGAAAAGAAAACAAAATATATTTACAAAAATGTGAGGGGTGTACTCATTTATGTCAGATACTGTATATATATATATATATATATATATATATATATATACGGACCAGATAACATTTTACATTTCTACTATGTTCCTATATTTTTTAGGAACAAACAATACTTTATTTGGGTGAAAATGTATTTTAAAAATTATTTTGTTTCAATGCAATCTGCAGAAAAAAAGACACAACAAAACTAAAAATAATGGGCCAGATTCAGAAACAAGATACGTCGGCGTATCTCGAGATACGCCGCGTAACTTCTAAGATGCGGCGGCGTATCTTTTTTCTGTATTCAGAAAACAAGATACGCCAGAATTTAGCTAAAATACGAGCAGCGTATGTCTCTTACGCCGTCGTATCTTAGTTGCATATTTACGCTAGCCGCTAGGTGGCGCTTCCGTCGATTTACGCGTTGAATATGTAAATTAGGTAGATACACCGATTCACGAACGTAGTTGCGCCCGGCATATCTATTTGCGTTGTTTGCGTAAGGCTTTTTCCGGCGTAAAGTTGCCCCTGCTATATGAGACGCAGGCAATGTTAAGTATGGACGTCAGGACAGCGTAAGTTACGTTCACGTCGTTATCAATGAGCATTTCCGACGTGATTTTCACACATGCGCACTGGGATACGTCCACGGACGGCGAATGCGCCGTTAAAAAAACGTCATTTACATAGTGTCACAATGATTTTACATAGATCACGCCCCCATCTTCCAGATTTGAATTGCGCGGGCTTACGCCGACACATTTACACTACCCCGCCATAACTTACGGCACAAGTTGTTTCTGAATAAGGAACCTGGCGCTGTAAGCTACGGCGGCGTAGTGTATCTGAGATACGCTACACCCGCCTAAAGATAGGCATTTGTATCTGAATCTGGCCCAATGTTTATTTCTAATTTGACCAGAGATCTTTAAAAAACAAATTGTGTTACTCTAGATCAGTGGTTCTCAACTTGGGGGTTGAATGATGATTTGCCAGGGGTCATCGAATCCTGGGCTGTTCCTGACTCCCGCACTGCTCTCCCAGCCTTTTCATGGCTACCCAGCAGGGCTGTCCCTGGACCTTGCGGTGGCCCACTTAGCCTCTTTGCAGCCACCCATTCAGTTTACGGCATGGCTGGGGGGCAGAGACTAGATGTCAGCTGGCTGGTGAGGAATGTGAAGTGGGAGGGGCTGGAGGAGACCCTATCTCCTGATTTTGGCATAGGTGTCACTGCTGCGGAGATACAGTGAGTACAATAAGGGGTTTGAATACTGTACGAGTGAAAGGGACCGAGGGAGCACTAAATATCTGTGGGTTAGGGGTGCAAATTACTTGTCTTGCCTTAAGTGCTGAGAATCCACGCTACAAAAATTATTTTACTGTTAGGGGTCTCCACAACTTGGGACATTTTATCAAGGGGTCACGGCACTAGAAGGTTGAGAACCACTGCTCTAGATAAAGAAGTATCTTTTTACGCAATCCTTTGTACTACTTAAATCGACACTAAAATTATGATTCTAGAACAAAGCATTGCAAATGTATTTTCAAGTAGATTTTTTTCTTTTCAATGTTTGTATCTTTTCAATTTGACATAAAAAAATAAAAACAAATGAGTTAAAGCATGTTTAGAATAAAGGTCTTATAAAAGTCAGTGCTCACTGTAAATATTAAACATTAGGAAGTGGAATTCTAAAAACTAGGAAACTCTGCTCATGACTAATTGTTTATAGGCTGTCTGAAAGTAGACCTAGCATCAAATATTTTTTCATGTCAAATGTCTACATGGTACCTTCTTAAAGGATTTTTTTTTTAGCTAAATAGCTTCCCTTACCTTACTGCAGAACTGGTTTCATGTCCTTATTGTTTGTTTTTGCTTTGAAGTTGCTGTTAACCTGCTCTGTTCTCCACACTTCCTGCTTGTCTGTTTCCTTATAAGCACCATACTGGGAGCTTTCTCACGATGGTTTAAGGTGTCATTACTGTGTGTCTAAAACTTCCCAGAACCAATCAGATTCATTTTAAAAACAAAACACTGCCCTGGATTTGTTTGTTTTTGTTCTGTGTTTCTATTTCTACTTTGCAGAAACATGAAGCCAGTTCAAAAGTGAAACAAGCCTGCATGCACATTATATGATTGATGTTTATCTATTTTTAATCATTTTGAAAAGGAATCGGTTAACTTTTATGTCTCTATACCCTGTAAACATTCATTTCAGCAAAAAAAATGTTTTCCTTTAGTGACCCTTTAAGGACCATATATATATATATATATATATATATATATATATATATATATATATATATATATATATATATATATATATATATATATATATATATATATATATATATATATATTAGCAGAGACTCCAGAGAAAAAATTGCAATTATTTAAATTTTATTTAAAAAAAAAATATTTAAATTTTTTACATCCAGCTGTATTTGTGCAGCAGTTTTTAAAACACAATTTTTCATGAAAAAATACACTTTAATAAATTTGACTTTGCGGAAATAGATAGCTAACATTTTGCGCTTTAAAATTGCACACACTTGCACAACCTCACATGTGTGGTGCGAACTTACATATGTGATCGCTTCTACTCACAAGCATGGAGGATGGGGCACTTTACATTCTTTTTTTTTTCTTTTTTTTTACACTGTCCCTTAAATGTTTTTCTTTTTTTGTTCACTTATATTTTTATTACAAGGAATGTAAACATTCCTTGTAATAGAGATACGGGATGACAAGTCCTCTTTATGGAGATATCTGGGGTCTATATGACCTCAAATCTCTCCTCTACCTTTGAAAGCAAAAGATAACAAAAAAATTATCTTATTCTTTACTTTGGCCCTAGACCAGAAGTGATATCATGACGCTGGTCCTCCAAGATGACAGAGGTGATCACCCGACGATCTGGTCTCTGTTTCATCTTGCCTGGAACAAGATGATGATATTGTTTCAGACTCTATGACTGTTAATTATAATAGTAATATATTTTGTGTGTGTGCGTTTGTGCGCATGCTTGTGTAGGTATCTGACAGAACAATAATTTATTCATGAAGAATGTTTAAAATTTCAGTTTCTGACATACAGAGACCCTGACAATTCCCCACAGGGGAGATTCTTTTAAAACAAGCGGTGACAATAAAAAAAACATCCAAGAGTGGACTCTTGCGCAGGTTCACACATCACAATGCGGGAACCAGAGCGATTCCAGTGTCAGATCCCACATAGCATGGAACTAGCGGCAGTTCACACTGCCCTATGTGAACCGCTGCGGGTGTCAATAGAAAGTTAATGGATATAGGTAAAAAGTAGTGGTGCCCTGTCCATCAAATTATAAATATAAATAAAGTGACCCCTGTGCCATAGAGTGTCGTTTTAAAAGTGGGTACCCATAAATCCACCTAAAGGTGTAAACATATTGATGATAATAATAAATAAGGTGCTTCAATAATAAAGTGACTAATAAAGTGATTGTAGTGTTGCAGATAAGTTGACAAAGTTATATACCTCAAAGATGAATGACTGATCTACTCCAATGATGTAGATCCTAAACAATATATATAAAGTGTTTGCATATACATAAAGTAATGAAACCAAGTGTCTCAAGGCTGGACACTAAAACATATACACATTGAAATCATAAAAACATTTAAAAAAAAATCATTTCTTCTACCAAAAACTCCTTAATATTCTGGATGGCTATCTATCACTTCACCATTATGTGAAAATCCATATAGTTCAGTGACTTAGTCCCTTTCTTCCCTTGCCACCTCCAGTGTTCTCTGGCCTCTAACCTTGTATATACTTTAAATCAGCTGATTTAAATTAACATGTTAAAGGGGGCCGCAGGCCAGCCTGTGTTTGTAGGAGGAGTCGGAGGGCTATGTATCCCTCCTCCCCTCTCTTCTCCGGCGTCGGTGGGGTTTCTGGGTACCCACCCACCCGTTCCCCCTTTTTTCATGTTATCATTTCCTTCATTCATTTCTTCACAAATACTTCAGGGTATGCCCACTTATAGGCGTACTGTCCAGCGAGGCCCATGGCACACCTTAGGCCTGGGTAGTTGGGGTGTCGTATTCCTCGGTGAGGACTCTGAATACAAATGATGTTATCTCCCAGAGATGGCATAGTAACATGGGATCGCCTCTAGGGTCCTCTGTTAGATATTTACAATGCAGTGCATGTTGTTTTAAAGTGCTGGGTCTCTATTATTCCTAAAGATATCCTCTTCAATGAACTCCCAGAAAGAAATGAGCGAAGAAAGAAGACTATTGTAGTGTGATGCTGTTATTAAAAATGTATTTTAAAAACACAAACAGCTTGAACTCATATTTAAAAGCCGATGACTGGCGAAAATCCATGAGTGCAGTAATCCTCTACTCACGCCCTACGCGTTACATCACGGTCATGTGACGTAATGCGTAGGGGGCGGAAGTGGCGGAGCATGGCACAAGAGTCATTTTATTTATATTTATAATTTGATGGAGAGTTCAACACTACTTTTTATCTATAATCATAGCTATTAGCCACAGATAAGCTATTCAGTGTAAGCTTCTGTTTGGTTCACACTTGCACTTTACCTAAAGTGGTAGCGCGAGAGTAACACAATATTATTCAATAGAAAGTTAATGACACCTCCAGATCGGAGTGAGAACTGTGAATTCGGTCAGGAATCGGATCGCATGGGTGTTTACACCCATTTAACCCATTACTGGTGACGACAAAAAAAAGGGTCTTGTCGGATTTTGTCCCGAATGCGATGCAAATTTAGCCAAAAAATCTGGATGGCTGAATTTGCATTGCACAGACATCGCATAAGATCTGCACAGCAGTGTGTTGCAAATTAAATGCAATGTCTGACTTTACTATAGTGTAAACTGGCACTAATGTAGGAAATGTGAAGAAATCTCCCCAATGGGACATTGGGTATGACATTTAAAAAAAAAAAATATTATAATATAATAAATAATTATAAATAATTAAAACACATAACAATATAATTATAATAAAAATTATTCAATAATGTAATCAACTCAAAATCACTGAAATTTGCTCAGTTGCAGAATTGTCACTGTCATTACTTCTATTTTTTATGACAAATTTCCCCACAAAACATTATCGCTTAATTCTGCAAGTGATTATAATTTATTATCGCTGTTTTCTAGCTGCTTTAAAACCATTTTTGACATAAAGGGACACTTTTGGTTGCTATGGACAATCTACAGTTTGCATGCAGAAAGAACAGTATTTATTATACAAAAGAACATGCAGGACACTGGGCAGACCACTAGGGACAAAGGGGGTGTGTATTTTTTACATACAGTATACTGTAATCTATGAGATTACAGTATACTGTATGTAATGTGTTTGTTTACTTTTTTGAATGTAACGTCACAGGGAACGGAGATCGGCGGCACACGGGGACACTGAGTGAATCGAGCGAGGACCCGCTCGCTCACAAAGCGGAGAGGCATTGCTGTATCCAGGGACAAGGTAAGTAACCTGTGCCTGTGGATGCTGCGAGGCGAGCCCGAGTCTGACTCAGGGTTACCGATTGCAGCACAAAAATTAAACCCCGAGTCAGACTCGGGAATACCGCCAAGGGGGTTAACTAATCTCTGCTTTATCCAAAATAAATAATAATAAAGAAAAACATATTTAACTTTACATATATCTTAAAAGATTAGTTTACTGTTTTCAGGGTTGAACATGTAACATGTTCCCACTGCTGCAGCCGCTGTCCGATCCTTACACTCCGTGTGGCAGCAGTGTGGGGAGAAGTTCCCTGTACTAGCTGTCACTTTCTAAAATCACACGGCTACTTCATTCATTCACACAGCACTGTGTGTGAACAAACTACAAGCCCTAACATCCTTTGCGGCTGTCTGCCTGTAGTTCTTAATGAAGTAACATGGTTCTGTGGAACACAGTGGTAATTCATTGATACTTCCTGTCTGTGTATCACACAGATACACAGAAAGATCTGCAGGAGACCTGCATGGCACTAGAGATCCGCTAATTGATGGTGCAATACTATGCAGGCTCAAAAATATATATATAGTATATAAAAATGCACATTATTTCACCTGCATTTATTTATTTATTTTTTAGAAAGTGGACTTATCCTTTAAGCAAGATTTTAGTGACTTTTAAAATGTAAAAAATTGTTATTAAATAAAACCAGAAAGAGTATTAATGATACCATAACACTGTAATCCTATGAAACATATGATAGCCACCACATTTCTTTATAGGAAATCTTATGTGCAGCCAAAATAAGTTTGACTATTCCTCTCCGATATGCAGACTTACATTAAGTCGTTATACCAGAGAAACTTTATTACTTAGTTCACCAGAGAGAACATCTCTTTTCCGAACATCCATCTCCAGCGAAGTAATAAAGTCAGGAGTCAGCTCAGGTTACATGGATGGAATTCTAAAAACAGAATATTGAATCAAAATCTTTTTACATACAAAATCATTTGAATTAAGTGACAGGTCTATAACCAGACTTTTCCACATCACTAGGAAAGACAGAAAGCCCAAAAGGTTATATGTACGTTAAAAAAACGCACTAAGGTGGTGCATTTAAACTACTGTGTTGTTGGGAAATGTTTCGAACAAAGGTAAATGTATAATGGTTTCATTTTCTTTTTGTTGAATAATTTATCTAACTACAAGCATAATCATGACCATAGTGGTTAAATATTCTTTGAGTAAAAACAAGTATACCAGTCTGAAGGAGTGGGCGTTCATAGGTAGGTTTAATTTGCATGCAGAGTGACATAGGTAATGCCTACATAATGTTTAGCCGCCATGATTGAAAGAACTGAAATTCAATAAATAAAAAGGTGCTGGCCAGGGACAGTAAAAATGTAGGAAAGTGTGAGATGATGCTGGATGTTCTCCAGGCCAGGAATTGACTTGCTTTTTCTTCTATGCTCACTATACCCAGTAGAAAAACCTGTAAAAATATACAAGACTGAAGGTATGTCTGAAGTTCTGTTTTAGAGCTTCAAGCACACATTACCTGGGGTTGTATGACCGTAAATTATGTCATATTTACCCACCTTGTTGCTGCTTACAGCCCATAGAAAAAAATGGCTGTATGTGGGTATGAGCAGGTACACCCCAGACCAGAGGCGTTGCTATGGCGGTGCTGGGGGTGCGGGCCGCACCAGGTGACACCCGCCAGAGGGTGCCTGTGACACTCCCCCGTCAGGTTAAGCTGTCAAGCAGCCCCTCTAGGATCTCCAATATCAGTCCCGTGGCCGGAGTTGGTTGGCCAAGCTGGGGGTGTGGCTGCCTCCTCCACTCATCCCACAGACTCTTTCACTATGGCTGAACCCGTAGCTGAAGGAGATAGAGGAGATAGAGGCGAGGATTAAGCAGCCCCGCCCGGGTCTTCGTCTGCAGCCAGGAATGATTCTGTAAGTTACTGCACAGTATCACAGCACAGTCTAGACCTGTCCTATGCCACCCCAAGCTGCCCCATGCAACCCCAAGGTTCCCCAATGCCACCCCAAGCTTCCCTTAAGCTGCCATATGCCACCCCAAGCTGCCCCATGTCACCCCAAGCTGCCCTATGCCACCATAAGCTGCCCCATGCCACCCCAAGCTGCCCTATGCCATCCCAAGCTGCCCTATGCCACTCCAACTTGCCCTATGCCACCCAACCTGTCCTATGCCATGCCAACCTGTCCTATGCCACCCCAAGCTGCCCCATGCCACCCAAGCTACCCTATGCCACCCCAAGCTACCCTATGCCACCCCAACGTACACTATGCCACCCCAAGCTGCCCTATGCAACCCCAAGCTGCCCTATGCCACACCAAGCTGTACACATGTGCATGTTTATACAAGTACTGGTGTACATGCATTTATTTCTATACAAGTACCGGCATACGTACATTCATTTCTATAGGGGGCTGCATACAGCACCTGTGGCTCTCGGGTAGAGATACTACCAAAATTTGACATAATTAGTCCTTTAGAACCTATATGCAGGAGGCCTAAATGTAAGTTATAATGCACTTAATAATCTCCTCTTCATGGAATCAAACTTACTTCCCTTTTTCATTAACTCAATATAGATGGATATCAAACTGACAAATCAACAAATTTTTGTAGCAGTAATTATACCAAAAGTATACAACCAATGCATCAATGAAACTATGCATCATATGTAGTTCTCTCCATTGAGATGTCATTCAGATGGCAAGAAGAAAACCTCAACACATTTTATCTCATCAGGAGTAAATTTGTATATTCTACAAGATAAATATATATAAGTATCCATTCTAAACCAGATTACTAATCATACAAAACAACAAAACCTGTTCATATATAAATAAATTACTTACACACACTTTAAGATGCACTCATGAAAACGAAAGAGGAATGCATATCCAAGTAAGAAGCCGTAGAGAGGAAACCAGATAAGATACAAGGAAGGCAAAGCTCAGCTGTCTCCTCAATGATAATAAGGGGTAATAACCTATCAAAAATTATATCAAATACAGTAAAACCTTGGATTGCGAGCATGATTAGTTCCAGAAACATGCGTGTAATCCAAAGCACTTGTATATCAAAGCAAATTTCCCCATAAGAAATAATGGAAACTCAGATGATTCGTTCCACAACTATTACTTCATAGGTCCTTCAGTTTATAGTCCATATAAAAAGATTCTAGCAATGTGATAGGTTGTTTAACCATAAAATGTCCATCCACAAATGGAAGCCTCCACAAGGGGATTAGAAGCAAAATCCAGCAGGAGCTACAGAATATAAAACAGAAGAGAGGCACCTCTAAGTGTAGCAATATGTTGCTAAATGTTGTACCTTCATTAAATGTAACCATATTGCTGCACTTAGAGGCACCTCTCTTCTCTTTTATACCCAGTTGTGATATGACGCTACTCTTATATCAAGACATTGTTTGTATATCAAGTCAAAAGTTATTAAAAACTTTTGCTCATCTTGCAAAAGGCTCTTAAACCAAGTTACTCTAAAAACCAAGGTTTTACTGTAACAAAAAATCAATAAAACGCTCTGGACCCTGGAAAAAAAATGTATCGCCATCTACCTTGTATGTATCGGTGACAGAGTCCCGGGCTCCAAGGATTGCCTATATGGTAGCAACAGATCCACAACAAGAACATCACTGTCTGTATAAGGGTCAGACAGCTTAATAAGGGTAAATCTCCAAAAGTCAACTGACCTAACCAGGCCAGTAGGAATAGTAAAGTACTAAAAAGCTATGGGCGGGGGGCGCATGCGCGGCGCTGAACGAGATGGTCGCCTAAGGAATTTGCTCCGCAGCATCAGGGCTGATCCCGGCTCACGGAGGGCCATCATCTTACATTAACACCTTCAATTTATCACCCCTCGAGCCCTCTAAAGGCGGTGCATGTCGACCTCCAAGAAAAAGAAGGATAAGGGCACTGCTCAGAAAACTCTGACCCACTACCTTCTCCGCACCCGTGAACTGTACGGCATGGCTCAAGATGGCGCCGACGCGGGAGAGGCTGGCACCCTTTCCCAGTCTCCCATCCCCTATTCACTCCGCTCGCAGGAAGCCCCAGAGGCCAATACTGCAGCCTTATCCAAGGCAGACCTGGACTCTAGCCTGGAGGCGATGTATTCCAAGCTCGCCGCTAAATTCCAATCGGAACTACACAAGACCTCCCATACCCTGTCCCAGGAGATTGCGGCCTTGGGTACAAGAACAGAAAGGCTTGAAACGAAACATGACGAGCTCGCCCTGGCCTACAACGACCTCAGTCGGGAACATGAGAATCTGGCCTCGGCTTTCTCGGTAATGCAAGCTCAATTGGAGGACCTTGACAATCGTAACCGACGCAATAATTTACGTCTGAGGGGTATCCCGGAGTCGGTAACGGAGCTTATTCCAGCAGTGGTACATCTCTTTAAATCGCTCCTTCCTAATTGCGACTCTGCGGCCTTCACTTGCGATCGGATCCACCGGGCGCTCCGTCCGAAACCGCCTGTGGATAAACCTCCGCGGGATGTCGTTCTCTGTATGAAGGACTTCCTGACTAAAGAAGAAATCCTCCGGGCTGCCCGTAACAAACAACGCATCACCTTGGATGATCAAGTTGTGCAGATTTTTCCGGATGTCTCCCAGGCCACCCTGGAGAGACGCAGAGGCCTGAAGGAAATCACCACCGCGCTCCAGGCCGCTCGGATCAGGTATAAGTGGGGATTCCCTTTTAAATTAATAGTCCCTCACAATGGATCTACGTATGTAGCCACCACTTTACCCGAAGGCCAGGAGATCCTTGTGAAATTAGGTCTCCTAGAAGCTGATGCTGTTCGCCGCCGGCCTTCCACCCCAACACCATCTCCTCTCTGGCATACTCCACCACCACGCCGTGACCGTCGGAGACTTCGATATGACATCGGAGGTATGGGCATTAATTATTGACTGATCCCTGATATTCTGGCTATTTATATTCTCTCACCCACTGACTTATGCCCTTGAGAATTTTTCCTTTTTTTTGCGTTTGTTTTGTTTGTTTTCTTCAGCTGCACCGATCATTTTCAGCTAATATAGCCCTGGTTCCTCGGGCCCATCCGTTTGAGTTGTTGCATGACCTCCCCTCCCAGCCTTTCACTGACTCTATGTATTCCCTGCGATCACAGGGATCTGGATGACTCCTTTTGCCGGCCCTCACATCTCATCCTCCCTAATGGACGTGAGGCTGGTCTACTTTCCTGGCTGGTTTTGAGACCAGGAGGTCTCGTTTGGTTGCTTCTCTTATCAAGTGTGATGTTTCTACCTGATCCACGAACTGTTTTTTTGTGCTATTTTTTTTTTCTATGCTTTTTTTTCACCCTGAGATATTTTTTGAACGTTTTTCTTTTAGTCCATGGTTCTGATCAGTCCCTCTCTTCCCCGTGGCTCATTTGGCTCTATGGCTTATATGTATTACACAAATGTTTTAGATGTAATCTACTTATGATGTCTATGTTTTGTGGAATTGTGGCGGCAACCCCTGCTTCACCCCATAGACCCTTCTTAGGCGACAATCTGATGATTGGGGGATTACCTACCCCCCTTTTTTTCCTGATGAGATTTTACTTACCCTATTGGAATGGCGATTAAATGTCTTTCTCACAATGTGAAAGGTTTAAACTCCCCGGTTAAACGCAAAAAGGCATTCGCCATGTACAATCAACTTAAAGCCAAAATTCTCCTACTTCAGGAAACACACTTCTCCGAGTCCTCCCACCCTAAATTTTTCCATAGGAACTACCCTCAATCTTATTACACTTTGCACTCATGCAAGAGCAGGGGTGCTGCCATATTCCTTCACTCCTCCCTCCCCTTTGAGGTTGGGAGGGTTTTCAGGGATAAGGATAGTAGGTTTGTAATTATTAAGGGTTTATTGAATAACAAAGAATTGACGATTGCCAGCGTGTATGCCCCGAATGACCCCCCGGCTACCTTTTTTACCTCATTTTTTGAATGCCTGTCCGCTTTCCAATCCCCCCACATGATTGTAGGGGGGGATCTTAACCTGGTGGCTAACTCCTCACTAGATAGGACTTCCATTACCACTTCGACTAGGGCTTTCCGTAAATCACTTACTCGTGCCCTAAGGGATCACCAACTGATTGACTCCTGGAGGGCACACAATATTGGAGCCAGAGAATATACATTTTTTTCCCACCCACATAATAGCTCGGCCAGGTTAGATTATATTTTTGTTTCTCCCATCATTTTGGCTAATTCAAAGGATGCTGATATACTCCCATGTGTGTGGTCAGACCACCACATAGTGTCATTTGTCACAGGTTTTATAGGTCTTGCCCCGACACCTTATGCCTGGCGTCTGAATGAATCTCTTCTCTCAGATGCGGCGATAGAAGCGGAGGTTTTACAATCCATTGAACAGTATTTCGAACTGAACGCCCTCCCTGAGACCCCTATTTCTACGGTTTGGGCGGCACATAAAGCCGTCCTAAGAGGTAAACTGATCGCACTCTCTTCCGCCCGTAATAAAAATAATAGACAGCGTATTCTTACCCTCACATCTGAATTAGATGCCCTCTACAAAAATATGTCGGACCATCCCGGGGACTCTGTGAGGGTCGACATTGATAGGAAGCGTCTGGAACTAGATTCATTGCTCACGGACAAGGCTGAGAAGGCCCTAAGATGGGCCAAGGCCAAGTTTCTCTTACATGGCAGCTCTCCCTCTGCCATGCTAGCTAGGAGGCTGAATCGCCTCACCAGACCACCTCATATCTATAAACTTACGGGTGAATCTGGACTGACCACCTCTCACCCTCAGGAGGTTCTGAAGATTTTCTCCAAGTTTTACTCCTCCCTCCTGGCTCGGTCTCCATCGGATCCATCCGGTGGTGGCCTGGCTTGGTTGGACTCTATCCCGGTCCCTACCCTTTCTCCTTCTCAGGTTGAGACGTTGAATTCCCCTATAGCTACGGAGGAGGTCCTGGCAGTCATCAAATCCCTGAAGCTAGGATCAGCCCCAGGCCCGGATGGCTTTTCCGCTTTATATTATAAGAAATTTGCCCCTTCCCTTGCTAGCAGGCTGGTACATTTTTTCAACTCTGTACTTCAGGGTGGCCCCCTACCGGAAGACATGCTTCTAGCAAACATGTCACTTATCCCAAAGCCCAACAAAAATCACTCCCTCCCTCAGAATTTTAGGCCCATTTCCGTTATCAATAACGATTTAAAAATTTTCAGTAGAATTTTGGCAGACCGTTTAGCTAGTATTATCCCCTCCCTCATTTCCCCTTTTCAGGCTGGTTTTATCCCTCATAGATTGATCACCGACAACATCCGCCTAGCAACTAATGTGATTCAGGATGCCAATTTACATTCCAAAAAATTGATTCTGTTAAGCCTTGATATTCAAAAGGCATTTGATAGTGTATCATGGAATTATGTATCCACCTTGCTGAGTCGCATGGGTTTCAGAGGCGAATTTCTGCAAGCCTTTCTAGCATTGTATAACAACCCCAAGACCCGGATTAAGATCCCGGGCTGCACTTCTGATTTTTTTAATTTAGGTAGGGGCACTAGGCAGGGTTGTCCTCTCTCGCCCCTCATTTTTGCCTTAGCCCTAGAACCCCTTGCCATTGAGCTGTTAAGAAATCCGGATATCTCGGGTCACTGCAAAGGCCGGGCTGAATACAAGTTTTGCATGTATGCGGACGATGTATTGATGTTTATCTCCAACCCTCTAATAACCTTGCCTAATCTCTTTAGCTCTCTGAACAGATTTGCAAAGGTCTCTGGTCTTTCGGTCAATGTCTCCAAATCTGTTGCACTCCCCATAGGCTACTCCCATTCTGAGCTGGACCATCTCAGGCATACCTTTAAATTCTCCTGGGCCACCCACTCCCTCCCCTACTTGGGTATTAATTTAACTAGTGATTATCAAAAACTGTTTGATGCCAATTACCCCCCTATAGTCTCTAAATTAACACAACTTCTTAAATCCTGGGCCCCGCTCCATATCTCCTTTTTAGGCAGAGTAACTGCCCTCAAAATGACCTGTCTCCCTAAATTATTATATCTATTTCGTTCCCTCCCATTAAGACTTTCCAAACTTTATATTCTCAGAATTCAGTCCCTATTTAATAATTTCATATGGAAAAATAGGCCCCCTAGATTCTCAAAAGACATTCTCTATCGTTCCGCCAAGGAGGGAGGGCTCGGGGTCCCTCAAATTTGGCTATATTATTTATCCAGTAGATTTTCCCAACAGGCTCAATGGAACACTTGTAATCCTAGAGTCCCCTGGGTCAGATTCGAATTCGATTCGATTTCCCCGTTATATCTCCCAGGCCTCATGTGGTCCTCCAACCCGATAGGCGCTACCCTTCGATCTAAAAACATGATAGTAGCGTCCTCCCTTTCCCTGTGGGATGGATACAAAGCCAGGTTTGGTCTGATCTCACGCCCCTCTTTGAATGCCTCATTTCTTGGGGATTCTCGTTTTTCTCTTGCCTTTGTCACCCCCGAGGCTTTCCAAACCTGGGTTAGCCTGGGTCTTACTAGGCTCAAGGATTTCATACAGGGTACAACGTTTGTTCCCTTCACCATGCTTCAGAGGAAGTTTGACATCCTGGGGGGAGAATTTTTTCATTATCTCCAAATTCGCCATTTTTTTCAATCCCACTACGGGACCCCCCATTCAGAACGGCCCTCAGATTTTGAGATGTTTTGCTCTACGGCCCCCAGGGGGAAAGGTTTGATTTCGGGGACCTATGGCATGTTGGTGCAGGCTAGCCATGCCCCTGCGATTAAATATAGGACCCAGTGGGAGCGGGAGTTGCACTTAGACGCAAACTCATTGAACTGGTCAGCATGTTGGCTTAACATGCGTGGGTGCACTCTCTCTCTCACTGTCAGAGAAACAGCGGTCAAACTGCTGACTCGTTGGTATTACACCCCAACACGTCTCCATAGTATTTTCCTGCAGGCCTCCCCGTTATGCTTCAGAGGCTGTGGAGAACCAGGCTCATATCTCCATGTATATTGGGAATGTCCGAAACTTAAACCCACCCGGGCTGAAGCTCACAGACTTATAGATATTTTAGCTGGTGACCATGTGGCCCTAGGGCCCTCACACTGTTTACTTTTTAACACCATCCAGGACCTGTCAGTTCCCATCACGAGACTGATTCACTCTATTTGTCTAGCAGTGTTGTGGGCCATCGCCTTATGCTGGAAAAAAGACCTGGTTCCTTTTTCACTGGTTACATCTAGACTCGATCAAATGATGTTGTCTGAAAAAATATTCTATACCCTGCAAGACTCTCTCCCCAAATTTGATGCCAAATGGAACCCGTGGTTTATCTTTAGACTCCAAGACTGATCCTTCCCTCCCCCCTTGTTTTCCTTTATTCTTCATTTTTTTATTTTTTTTATTTTCTTTATTTTTTTCTACCTTCTGTCATTGTTAGGTCTAGGGTCTCTCCTTAGACAGGTTTACCGTCTAGATCATGGTCATTTTTTATGATAACAGTTTATGTCAGTTGGATTTTTGCTGGCTATCAGTATTTTTTTGGTTCCTGCAATCTGTATGTTGATACCTGTGTTCTGTTGTATCTCTTTGACTACCCATTGTACTTATTGACGATGTACACATGCTTTTTCCCTGACCATGTACTGTCTATATTTTCAATAAAATCGTGTTGAAATAAAAAAAGCTATGGGCAACAGCTGAGCGAGAAGGAAGCAACTAATCAATAGTACGTTACTTTCCCTACTGGCCTTGTTGGGTCAGCTAACTATTTTACTGGAATTTTGGGTTATACGAACTGTTATTATTATCATGTAAAAAAAAAAAAATGGAACTAATGCTATTTTATTCTCTGGGGCGTCTTTTTTTCCCCCAGAAAATATACAGTATAATGTTTTGAGTTATAAGTAATCTTCAGGACTAAAATGATTTTATAAACATATGTGCAAAAATGCCTCTGGCAGCAAAAGGATTCCAATTTTAAATCTTGATTAGTATTCACTGTTATTCCCATCCCACTCCTGCAACAGAGCGCAGATCATGAATTTGGTGAGCACATGTGATTACAGGTTAATTTGAAGAGAGGAAAATGCCCAGATTCATCACCTCTCTACTAACATGTCCCATAATGGACCAAATATAATACATTTGGGGGAAGCAGAATTAATGCTATAAATATGACACTCCTTAAAAAGTCTGCACAGTATTTAGTCGTCTGTTAAATTGTAGCTCTATTTTTTTAAGCAAGTAAAATTCCAACTTTAGTTATTACAATATTTACCTGACATTCGTTGTCATTTGTAACCTGACTTTCTCAATTATTGCATACTGTTCTATAATATTGTATTTCATATATGAATTTTTAAATGTTTCATGTAGTAGTCATCTGTATGTTAAGGATTGCACTTAGCATTCCTACTAATAAGTGTTAAGAAAATGTTTATAGACAACGAGGAAAGCTGCCTGGAGTAGCCAAAATCTGGAGAAGCTGTGCATGGCAGCCAGTTTACTTCTACCTTTAATTTTTAAAGCTTAACAGAACAAGCTGAAGATAGAAGCTACTTGTTTGCTATGCACATTTGCTCCAGATTTTGTCCGCACCAGTTCAAGGCTTGTTGCAACAATGTGATTTACAGAGCAATTATGTAGTGCGTGCAACTTTGCATATTTTATTGAGCCAAGTCGCACTGTAAATTGCACCAAAGTAGTTCAAGAACATTTTCCAAAATCACACCATTCTGAGTCGCGTTGATTAGAACGGGCAACATTGAAAACATTGTCATGCAACTCAAGTCACATCAGAAGTCACATTAATGTAAACCAGGCCTAAGTAACCCCCCCCCCCCAATGTGCCAGTTAGCAAGAAGCAGTTCTCCCATTTGTTTACACAGTTTAACAGTTCTGTTGTAGACTGCGGTTACAGAATGTTGTGGGCTATCTGCATACTTTATAAAAAAAAAAGTCTTTTGGAAAAGAAACAAATTGCTATTTACCAATCTCCTTTAGAATGAAGCAATTGAAACAAATGTTTATGTGCAAGAAAAATCTGAAAATGAACAAGTTCAACAGTTAACACATTTATGCTACAAACAAATTAACAATTGTGTGCAGTTACAGCCTAAATTACAGGGCTAACGAACTATGCCATAGTCCTTCCGTTTTGCTGATTCATTTACATTTTCATTCATGTGCTAACAATATGGATATGTGCATGAGTCGACAAATGCATGTTCTGGCTTTGCACACTATAAACGTCTAGCATTCCCCTTAATGAATTTTATTCAGCTTGCATTGATTGCATTAGATGGGAGAAAATATGGCTGCTTCCCAAGCATGTATTCAAATTATGTTATTGTGTGGGATGAAGGAAGAGAGCTATTAACAGCAATTAAACTTGAAATAATGGCTGGGATTACAATGTATAATAGAACTATGTGCAATGTGCCAATTAAAGAGGAACAACATACAAAACCAATTAATGTATAAAGCAATGGTTCTGCTAAAAATAGGTATATCATAGCTGTGCTGCTGCTGAAAGCAAAGCTTTATCTTCTGACATAGATTACTTTGAAGCAAAGAAAATTATAGAAGGCTGCCTTGGTTTTGAGCTGTGAGTCAACACATCGGGAGCTGTAAGAGGCAGATATTCTGGCACTTACACTTCCCAACAATATTTGCCATTATGTATGTAATGCGTGTTTTATTTATAACTGCAACATAAATATCCTTGAGTGAATCTATCTTGATTCAAATTTCAGGGGGTTCACTGAATCCAGTCCAAAATCTGTTAACGCAGAGTTCCATCCTGAAAATGTTTACATCTTCCCAGTCCTTAATCAATAAAGATAAACATTTGGAATTAATTATTTGTTTATACTTTCCAGAAGTGCCCTGTTGCTAGGTGGTGGCTCCTAATCTGCCACTTCTGGCTCTGCGGCATTCCGCATCACTTCCTCCCTTTCTCACTTGCTCCTGGGTAATGTGAGTCATCATCACAGGAGTCAGTGGGCAGGACGTTTGTGAAAAAAATTGTTATTATGCGATTTAAGGTGGATCACATCGCCATTTTTATAAATGGGAACAAAGCCCTTGGTTGCAATTACAACGGAGTGGCACTTCCGATGCAGCCACCCATTGTGATGGCAACCTGAAAATTTCCTGTGCCTTTAGATGTCCTTAGTACGCATGCGCGAGCATCGGCGCTGCATGCTGGTTATACAGCAGCACTGCATCCTGGAAGTTTATGCTTGTGGGCTTTGCCCTGCCCCCAAGTAAGATGGGAATGCCCAAGCAACATCAATATAAGGTAACTTTTTAAACAAAACATCAAGAAAAGCGGCACTATTAATGATAATAACCTACAATAACCTGTTAAATCTACATAATGTGATAGTAATACATAGGGCCAGATTCAGGAAAGGTTACGCTGGCGGATCGAGTGATCCGCCAGCCTAACTGTGGCTTTGAGCCGGCGTTTCTGTTTTCTGTAACCAGAAAACAAGAAACGCCGGGTTGAAGTTCCGATGCGAGCAGCGTAACTGAGTTTCGCCATCGCATCGTTACTTCAACTTAAAAATGGCGCCGGGGGCGTTCCCGCCGATTTACGCTCAAAAAATATGTTAATGAGCGGAAATCGGCAATTCACGATCGAAATCCGGCGCGACGCAATGACGATACGACGTTTCCGGACGGGATACGCGGCGCATAGATATACCTACATGGGGTTGGAGTATCCTATGTTAGGTATAGGCGTCGTCATCGCGTCGAAAAAAAAAAAAAAAACGTCGCTTGCGTAAAACGGTCATGAATGGGAATGTGACGTCATTGACGTTCATTCACAGATTTTGGAGCATGCGCACGGGGATGTTTTGACACTCGACGCATGCGCAGTACGTTGGCGGCGGGATCGCGCGTAGTTAGCATACTACACGCCCCGTACCCGCGACATTTGAATTCCGCCGGCTCATTTGTGATGCGCTGCCGCAACTTTAGGAGCAAGTGCTTCGTGAATGACAGCACTTGCTCCTAAAATTTCGGCAGCGCAACGCAAATCAGAAGCGTTACTCCAGAGCAAAGATGCTCTGGAATACGTGAATCTGGCCCATAGATTAAAAAAGAAAAAAAAATGGGGTTTGGAACTCCGCTTTAAATCCCAAACTTAGCAGTAAGCTTCATTGAATACTGTAGGGGGCAGGGCAATATTGATACTGAATTCTCATTTCTCATTATGTGTACTAGGCATAAATATATGTTGTCTGGCTCTGCCCTTTTCAACACCCAGTCATAAGGGGACGTTTCATGATATAAATAAAAATATATCAGTGCAAAGAGTTTTGTAAGTGCATTGTAGCTATTCATATATGTTATTTATATCTGATGGACAATTCAATGCGATATTACAGACAATGGGATTGTCTTATAGCAGGCATTCCCATCCTCAGCAGTAGCACTGCAGCAAGTGGCTTTCACAACATGTTCTCACTATTCATTTACTTGTTCAGGATTTACAGGACAGTTAATAAAATGACTGGTCTGAGAAAACATTACTATATTTTGCTTATGCATTGTTAAAGAGGAAATAAACCCTGATGGGTTTTAATTCCTCTTTGTTGCCCTGCAAAGGTAAAGCATAATGGGGTAGTATGCATCACATACTACCCCATTATGTGTCACTTACCTGAAACCGAAGCCTGCAATGTCCCCACTGGCTGGAAGTGGCCATCTTCGCCCTCTTTCTTCCGGGGCCACGGACTATGGCTCTGTAAATGGCACGTTAATTTGACGTCACTCCCGCGCATGCATGTGGGAACTGCCATTTGCGGCAAGACCCCATCTAGAAATGGCACAGCGTGTCCTTTCTTAAGTGTGCATGCGCCGAATATATCGGTGCATGCGTAGAATAAATCATTGTACAGGGAATTGTAAATATCTCCTAAACCGTGAAGGTTTAGGAGATATTTCCAGCACCTAAATGTAAGCCGTAAAGGGTCACTAAAGGAAAACATTTTTTAGCTAAATAGGTTCCTTTACCTTAATGCATTGCTGTTTTCATGTTCTCATTTTTCGTTTTTGCTTTGAATTTGCTGTAAGTCTGCTCTGATCTCCACACTTCCTGCTTGTCTGGCTCCTTATGAAAAATCTCATGGCAGTTTTTCACTGTGGTCTAAGCTGTGTGTCTAAAACTACTCAGAATCAATCAGATTCATTTTAAAAACAAAACACTGCCCTGGATTTGTTTGTTTTTGTTCCGTGTGTCTTCTGTACTTCACAGAAACATGAAACCAGTTTAAAAACAAAAGTGAAACTAGAGGCACATTATATGATTGATTTGTATCTATTTTTAATCATTTTTAAAAGGAATCAGTTAACGTTTATGTCTCTATACCCTGTAAACAGTCATTTCAGCGCCTAGTGACCCTTTAATCTAGGCTTACCTGTAGGTGAAAGTGGCTGTACAGGGTGTACAACCACTTTAACACAAATACTGTTCTTCGCCCTTCACACTCCAGTATCAGTGGAAATTCCAAATCCACACATTTCCTTACAGAACATGGGGCTATTATGAGGAACAGTATCAAATACTTTTGCAAAATCCAAATCTATTAACTACATTTCCAACTTATAAAATCTGATCAGACTAATTAGAAATAAAATGACCCAATGCAGATTTACTGTTAGGGGATAATTCTGTATACAGTATTCCATATGAATCCAGGACTATATGATTAAGAACAGCCTCAAATAATTCATACACTAAAGAAATCAAGTGTACAAGTCTATAGTCTTGACCTAATCTAGCTTTTTATCTTTATTATACCACCAAAGAGTACAATATTACTGTACTAAAATGTGGGCATCTTCATCAGATGCAGATTTAATCAATCATTTAATACTACAGTATATTGTTTTTCATGTCCTATGAAGATTATTTGGAAAATGGACGGTTTCCATCTGCTAGAGCACTCTCTGCATTAGATTCATTCATTAGAAAAATGTAATGTACTATTTAATTAAAAAAAACTATTTTGTGAAGAACCGTTATTATCTTGTAAGTGGGAAATCTAAAAAAATGCATATTTATACTTTTTTGACAGTACATATGATTTATGTTGAAATTTACCGGTAAATACATTGTTTGAACACAAAATGTCAGTATCCTCTCTAGAAATAAGACTAGTGTATTATATGACAGAAAGAAATTTCATCCCCATGTCACTTCCACCCACAATACAAATGTAAGAAGCAGAAGGGAAGGTCAGAAAATGCCAGCAGTGGGACTAGCAACACTGGGCTTATCAGCAAAAACAGAAGTAAGGGAAGTGACGTGTCATATATTGTTTCAATGTTCCAGCAGTCAAATTAATTTCAAAAGCATCTGAAATTGTCAGTTGTAGATTTCATTCACCTCTGGGGTTGTAGCAGGAAGATAATGATGAATTTGAGCCAATGTGTCACTCATCCCTTCTTCCACAGAAGCACAAAGGGAATTGCCAGAGACACGATAGGGCTGAGTCAAAGACGAATAGTGGAGATTGTAAGACACTGAGTGCTGATCACGTTGACAAATAAACTGTATATATTTGGCAGCAATTGTTCAAAATGAGAGAGTGTTTAGGGCATGAGATACCCAGAGCACAGTTCTGCACAATCTCCATTGTCCAATCCTAGCTTTAGAGAATAAAAGCCTTTAAAGATAACGTTTAGAAGAAATTAAACAGAATCAGCAAAGGTACTTATCATGAGTGTCCCATGTGCTGATGGTTGCTATGATCTTGAAATCCTTTGCCCCAGATATCCCCATGGCAGTGATCTTCCAGCACTGTGGGAGTTAATATAAGTGGCTGCTTCACTGACATGGTCATATTAACTTCAGCTTTAAGTTAAGTCTTGTGTTCTGTAATTTAGAAGTACCTTTGCTGGTTAGTATCCATTATATAAACTTCAAGAACATTTTCAGGCCTCTGTGAGGCTCAAGCTGCTCACAGCCTTACCAATCATCTCCTCTGGCAGGAATCCTTTTCCCTTGTACTTCAGCTTGAGTAAAGGTTCCTCCATTCCAGGCAGGACAGCTCTAGACCTTGACCCAGACTTAACCTTCAAATACACGTAGCCTTCCATAAGTAGCAGACCTAGGAGGTTAGTAGCACTGAGAGAACTCCTCCCCAATGGTAAGCCTAAGGGAAAGGACCTCCCAAATATTTATGCTCTTTCTCAGCAGGCACCACTGGTAACACAACTGCACGTGGTTGGCAAGAGCTTTGCACTGTTCCTAAAATATCAGAGGACTGGTACAACTAATTTGTATATGTGTTTCTATTGTTTAACTAAAATTAAATAAATGCATATTATAAATAACGCTAAAAGCTAATAAGTTTATATTTCCACAGCTCTTAAAGCGGTATAAAAACCAAAACCAAAATGTAATATATTGTAACTTACAATTACAAATTGCAAATCCCCAAGCACAGAGCTGGAGACTTCCAGTCACAGCTCTCTTCTCTGCCCCTCCCCGTTCATCAAGGTGCTGGGCTGTGGAGGGGATGGTATTGGTCCAGGGTGGATCCCGACTCCATGGTCTTGATGATCCTGAGCCTAGACCGACTCTGTGATGTCAGCAGAGAGTGGGCTTCAGGAGTGCAAATATAACTGCACTCTTGTGATCCATAGGAGAAGCTTTGGCTGTACTTTTCCTTCAACCGCTTCAAAACCTTTTCTTACATACATTTTAAAATCTGCATTTTCTTGCTACAAAATACCTTAAAACCCCAAACATTATATATTTTTTTAGAAAGCGGAGACCTAAGTGAATAAAATGTTGTTGTTTTTTTATGTCACACGATAGTTGAGCAGTGATTTATAAACTGAAAATTTGTTGGGATTATAGTGCACACAAACACAATATATTACCCAATTTTTGGTAAAATATAAAAGATGATGTTATACTGAGTAAATAAATACATAACATGCCAAACTTTAAAACCGTGGACAACCGTGGAATGGCATAAAACTACAGCACATTAAATTATCCATAAAACCTTTACAGGTTACTAGTTTAGACAGGAGGTCTAGAACTATTAGGATTGCTCTTGCTTTGACATTTGTGCAATAAATCATGTGGTGCAGTGCGATCATCACTTACATTGGCGTGCTTGCAAGGCCTACATATATGTTCACATGCATGCATTTTTTTTGATCAATTTTTTTGCAATCACAATGAAAAAACAACATCCCTTGTGATAGTTGGAGGCAGCAACATACAGTGGTACCTTAGATTATGAGCATAATTTGTTCCAGAAGAATGCTTGTAATTAGGGATGAACTTTGAGTTTGAGTCAATATGAGTTCAACTCGAACATCGGCTGTTCGATCGTTCGTCGAAGATCGAACTTTTTGGGCCATTCGCGCCAAATTTGAGTAGCGCGTCACGGCCCATAATGCACTGTGTCATTGCAGTGCATTGCTGGCTGTTGATTGGCCACACTATGACCCGCATGCTTTGGCCAATCACAGTGCCATCAGCACAGAGATCCCAGGGTGCCTTTGGCCAATCATGGCTCAAGGGGACTAAGTACACACCTCAAACTATATAAGGCCGTCTGTGCCTCGGCCTTGTGTGTTGTATTGCGGCTTCGGAGAGATAAAGAGAGAGATAGAGAGTGTAATTTCATTTCAGTTAGCTAGATTGGGCAGGCAGTTGATTTAGTTAGATCCAGTATTCCAGTATATTTAGTATATATATATATATATATACACACATTGCAGGCTTTGTATATATATATATATATATATATATATATATATATATATATA
Source organism: Rana kukunoris (assembly GCA_029574335.1). Taxonomy (NCBI): domain Eukaryota; kingdom Metazoa; phylum Chordata; class Amphibia; order Anura; family Ranidae; genus Rana; species Rana kukunoris. Next base: position 252,727,895 of record CM056050.1, on the reverse strand, counting down.
TATATATATATATATACTGTATACAGTTTAGCTAGATCTCACTGAAGAGCGTTCCTGTTATTCTCTTCCTAATAATACTACAGGCAGGCAGTTGATTCAGGTAGCTGCAGTATATTAAGTCAGTGTACTGTATACTGGGCACAGTGTGCAGCTAAACCTCACTGCAGACAATTCCTGTTATTCTCTTCCTAATACTACAGGCAGGCAGTTGATTCAGCTAGCTGCAGTATATTCAGTCAGTGTACTCTATCCTGGCCACAGTGTGCAGCTAATCCTCACTGCAGACAATTCCTGTTATTCTCTTCCTAATAATACTACAGGCAGGCAGTTTATTCAGCTAGCTTCAGTTGATTCAGTCAGTGTACTGTATCCTGGGCACAGTGTGCATCTAAACCTTACTGCAGAGCGTTCCTGTTATTCTCTTCCTAATAATACTACAGGCAGGCAGTTGATTCAGGTAGCTGCAGTAAATTAAGTCAGTGTACCGTATACTGGGCACAGTGTGCAGCTAAAACTCATTGCAGACAATTCCTGTTATTCTCTTTTTAATATTACTACAGGCAGGCAGTTGAATTAGCTAGCTGCAGTATATTCCGTCAGTGTATTGTATACTGGGCACAGTGTGCAGCTAAAATTCACTGCAGACAATTCCTGTTATTCTCTTTCTAAAATGACTACAGGCAGGCAGTTGATTCAGCTAGCTGCAGTATAATCAGTCAGTGTACTGTATCCTGGGCAAAGTGTGCAGCTAAACCTCACTGCAAAGTGTTCCTGTTATTCTCTTCCTAATAATAATACAGACAGGCAGTTTTTTTTCAGGTAACTGCAGTATATTAGGTCAGTGTACTGTATACTGGGCACAGTGTGCAGCTAAAACTCATTGCAGTCAATTCATATTATTCTCTTTCTAATATTAATACAGGCAGGCAGTTGATTCAGCTAGTAAATATATGAAAGGTAATAGGGGGACAAAGAAGGGGGTAGGTGGGATTGGTGATCTCAGAGGAGATCAAAAAAAGAAAAGGGGTTACTATGGCAACTAAGCAAATGATCTGAAATTAATTTTCAATACAAAAAAGATTTTTTGAGTTGATTCAGCTAGCTGCAGTATATTCAGTCGCTGTACTGTATACTGGGCACAGTGTGCAGCTAAAACTCACTGCAGACAATTCCTGTTTTTCTCTTCCTAATAGTACTAGTGTGTAATTACAATGTTTGCTGTAATACTTTGCAGCAGGGCTCATTCATGTGCTCCAACTAAAGTATCTGTGAGGGGTTGCAGTGTTGTGGCACCAGCAACAGTGCCTAAGGCCCAATTTTTCAGCCCCTGTATAACAGGAGCATGTAATTACATTTCTTGATCTAATATTTCACAGGAGAGCCCGTTACTGCGCCCACAAAGAGTAACAGTGAGGGCTTACAGTGTTGTGGCAACACCAACACCTAAGGCCGCGTACACACGATCAGACATGTCCGATGAAACATGTCCGATGAAACATGTCCGACGGACCGTTTTCATCGGACCAGGCTGAAGTGGTATGTTGGTCTGATGTGCGTACACACCATCGGACCATAATCCCCTCGGACCAGAACGCGGTGAAGTAGAACACAATGACGTGATGAAAAAAAAAAGTTCCAAGCATGCGTCGACTTGATTCTGAGCATAAGCAGGATTTTGGTCCGATGATTTTGTGTACTAACCATCAAACAGGTTTCCAGCGGACAGGTTTCTAAGCATGTTTTGAAACTTTTGTCCGCTGGAAAACGGTCCGATAGGCCATACACACGATTGAACATGTCCGCTGAAACTGGTCTACGGACCAGTTTCAGCGGACATGTTCGATCGTGTGTTCGTGGCCTAAGGCCCAAATTTCTGCAGAGTATATAGGGCAGGCCCCTAATTTCAAACATCCGACTTACAAATGACTCCTACTTACAAACGGAGAGAGACAACAGGAAGTCAGAGGAAATCTACCCCTAGGAAGGGAAATTCTCTCCTGTAAGAGTTAATATGGGGAAAACGTGTATCCTCACCACTGACGCTTTATCACCAATCCTTGTTTCCCTAAAAAAAACACATTTTGAAAATACAATTGTCATTGGGACAGAAAGTGAGGTAAAATCTTTTGAACAGGTGCACAGACAGAAAAAACAAATGTTATAGGGGTGATAACCCTTCCCTTTGTTTTCCAAAAAGCTTAAAAATAGATTTTTTGGCTGGAGCTACACGTACCTGTTCCAAATTACAAACAGATTCTACATAAGAACAAACCTACATTCCCTATCTTGTTTGCACTGCCTGTATACTGCTGTTCAGAGTATATAGGGTCTGGGGGCCCCACACCTTTCTTTTTTTAGTTTGGGTGTGGGGTTCCCCTTAAGACCCAAATGGGCTGGTAATGGGCTATGGGGTGGGGGGTACTCATGTCGTTTTTTTCAATGATTTTCATCCATATTGCTGGGAACAGACATAACATTAAAGCCGCAAGCAGAAATAGAGCTTTCTTTTGGTGGTATTTGATCACCTCTGCGGTTTTAAATTTTTGCGCTATAAACAAAAATAGAGCGACAATTTAAAAAAAAACAATATTTTTTACCTTAAATATCCTCAAAAAATGTATAATTTTTTTTCCCCCCTCATTTTAGGCCGATACATATTCTTCTACATATGTTTGCTAACAAATATGCAATAAGCGTTTATTGATTGGTTTGCACAAAAGTTATAGCATCTACAAAATAGGGGATAGATTTATGACATTTTTATTGTGACCATGACATTGCGGCGGACACATCGGATAATTTTGATACATTTTTGGGAACATTCAGATTTATACAGCGAACAGTGCTATAAATATGCACTGATTACTGTATAAATGTGACTGCAGGGAAGAGGTTAATCTGTAGAGGGCGATCAAGGGAGTTTCCTGGGAGTGTTTATTACTGTGGGGGGAGGGGACTGACTAGGGGAGGTGACCGATGGTGTGTCCCTATGTACAAGGGACACACCATCAGTTAGACATGTGCAGACTGGAATATTTTGTTTAGTTTTCGTTTGGAAAATAAATGTATTTAGTTACTCCCAAAAATCGTTTTGATTTATTTTGTTTTTCGTTGGGGAATAGCTTTCATCCGAAAATCCAATAATACTTGGTTTCTGTCCAATGGTCAAAAGAATATTCGACGGAACGTTGAATCGTACATTTTCTTTCGAATATTCCGCCTACAAGAATTCTATTGTTGTATGACTAGTAAAAATGTCGAATCTATTTTCTCATAAATCGAAATCTATATTGTTTCTATAGTGTCGAATCTTTTCTCTATAATGTCGAATCTTTTCTCTATGATGTCAAATCTTTTCCCTATAATGTCGAATCTCTCTATATCGAATATTTCCTGCAACGAAAACGAAAATAAAGCATTTTTTATGTCGGATCTTTAGGTTTTCGATCCTTGCGCTTTCGTTACCGTTTGTTAAAACGATAACGAAAAAAACAGATTTTCGGACAAAAATACATTCTAACGAAAACGAATGCACATGTCTACCATCAGTCTCCTCTCCCTGACAAGACGTGGATCTCTGTGTTTACATACAGAGATCCACATCCCTGGCTCTGTGACTGCTGATCGTGGGTACCTGGCAGACATTGCGGCCGCCGGGGGAATTATCGGCACCTGCGTGACACGGCGGGCACAGCTCTTCCCCAAAACGCGCCCGCGGCGGCCCACATTGCGGAAGTAAACAAGAGGACATCCATGGACGTCCACCCGGCAATTGTGTACCGTGCTGTAGTCATCTTTTGTCTATAGCGTGGGCATGAAAAGGTTAAAATCACTGCTTTTAAATCTTTTTTTGCATTGATACATGTCCCCTGGGGCAGGACCCGTGTGCCCAAACCCTTTTTAGAACAATAACTTGAATAATAGGCTTTAAAATTTGAACTTTTGATTTCTCACGTTTGAGTCCCATAGACTTTAACAGTGTTCAAAAGTTTGTGCGAACTTTCGTTACATTAGCATTTTCTGGAAGCGACCCAAACCGGGGGTGTTCGCCTCATCCCTACTCGTAATCCAAGGCATTCATATATCAAAGTGAATTTCCCCATGGAATTTCAATGGAAAAAAATAAATAAATAATTAGTTCCACAGTGACTTCTATGACTTCAATTTTATGCAGTACTGCATGTGGCCAGAGTTAGGGGAGCGGAGACACTTGGAAACACTCGGAAAACATTTGGAGCTGCTCAGATACACTCAGAAACATTTGAAGAAGCTTGGAAACACTTGAGTGTTAACCAAGTGGCTCCAAGTGCATCTGAGCAGTTTCTGAGTGTTTCCGACACCTCCCACCTCTGGCCACATGTGTTACTGCACGCCGCAGAGGCTTGAACCCTGCTCGTTTCGCAAGACAACCCTCGCAAACCGTGTCAGGATTTAAGAGAAAATAATAGCGCGTATTGTGATACGCTAGTTAACCGCGTTGCTCGCAATCTGAGGTATTACTGTATACTCTTTACTGAGAGATCAGGGGTCTATTAGACCCTAGATCCTTCCTTTGCCCTGAGATTGGTTTGATTATATGCTTTAGAAGCCGTTAATTGCTTATAAACAACAAACTGGAAACGGAAGGGGCAAAATCCTTGTTGCTTCCAGTTACTTACATCATGGGGGTAATAATTTACATTCATCACCTCTGTGTTTACTGGTCAGGATAGGTAGGAGTTATCTCAGTCTCCCCAATTGCACTGGAGAGCCCAGGATTGGTTGAAGGGGGGGATGGGCCTTTCCGGGCACTGTAGAAGCGATCGGGTGCAAAATATGACCAATTCAATCTGAGGACGTACAGATATGTTTTAAGGGCGTGAAGTGGTCAAAGGTAGTTAATTTGCACATTATGCCTCATGATGCCAGTACCTCTTCATATGGCAGAAGTTCTAAGGGCCTGTGCTGATGCGCTTTTGTTCATGTCAAACATGTTTTACATTCCTATACAAATCTATAGCACTGCAAACCTATTTTAAGGAGGGCAAAATCAGGCCACAAGGAAGTTATCTGCAGATCAATTGCACCTGTCAATGAATTCTAAATGATCTCGGGAGCATTTTAACCACTTGCCGACCCCCGCATGTACATATACGTCGGCAGAATAGCATGGCTGTGCAAAGCAACATACCTGTACGTTGCTTTAAATTTGCCTTTAGCAGCGCGTGCACATCCCCACCACATGCTCGATGAGCACGCTCTTGGGTCCCGCAGACTCAATGTCTGCCGGATGGCCAAGATCGTCTTACAGGGCATTTCCCTGTTCTGCCTAGTGACATGGCAGGGATATACTGCTCCCTGTGATCGCTGTCATGTCACTGGTAGCCCACCCCACCACAGTTAGAATCACTCCCTAGGACAAACTTAACCCCTTCATCTCCCCCTAGTGTTTACCCCTTCCCTGCCACTGTCATTTCCACAGTATCCAGTGCATTTTTTTTAGCACTGATCGCTGTATAAATGACAATGGTCCCAAAATAGTGTCAAAAGTGTCCGATTGGTGCGCCATAATGTCGCAGTCACGATAAAAATGGCAGATCGCTGCCATTACTAATAAAAAAATTATAAAAAAATGCCATAAATCTCTCCCCTATTTTGTAGACAATATAATTTTTGCGCAAACCAATCAATATACACGTATTGCAATATTTTTTACCAAAATTATGTAAAAGAATGCATATCGGCCTAAACTGAGAAAGAAATAATTGTTTTTATATAATTTTGGGGGATATTTACTATAACAAAAAGTAAAAAATATAGCTTTTTTTTCCAAATCAACGCTATTTTATTGACTATAGCGCAAAAAATAAAAACTGCAGAGGTGATCAAATACCACCAAAAGAAAGCTCTATTTATGGAAAAAAAGGATGTCAATTTTGTTTGGGTGCAACATTGTATGATTGTGCAATTATCAGTTAAAGCGACACAGTGTCGTATCACAAAAAATTACCCGGTCATTGGGCAGCCAATTCTTCCGGGGCTGAAGTGGTTAAACTAAATGTATTAACACAAACCCAAAGTCCTTTACCACAAAAACTAACAGAGGTTATCCCTACCCCTTGGGGGTATGTAAACCAAAGTATGGGGTATGGGACTGGATGTCTGAATAGTCAAAAATAAATAAATCAGGATGCCTTTTCATTATTGACTCTGAAATCGAAATGAAGAAATTGACTTGATGTGGGAGATGACATGGGAGTAATATTCTCAGTAACTGCACCTCAAATCCAGGTTTTTATTTTTCAAAATCAACTGCAATAATCTAAGGTTAGGAACCACTGTCTTCAGAAGTATAGAAGAGTTTTGTGACAAGTAACCAGTATTAGTCCACTGGCTCATGCAGTCATAGGGATATTAATCCATGCTGTTCCAGTGTTTGGTTTGTATTATGAGTGATGGAGCCATTTTTTTTATAAAATTAAAAAAATGAAAAAAAATTGCAGTTTCTATTACATTAACAGAATACATATATTACAAATAAGGGCTTACACCAGATAAACTCTTTCAATTTGCTGTATTTTCTGCCATGTTTTTAAAATGCACTTTGATTTTACTGCATGAATGTTTAATGTTTTATAAATGAAAGTGAAACATTACCAACAATATACAGATAATTACTAGTGAAGTTCAGCAAAACCTATTACTTTTCTGATCTTTAAAACAGTGCCCCCAAGCTTAATAAATACATTTAGGCAAGCACAAGATTTTTTTTCCAAAGCAACAGTGGGGAATATTTAGCTCTCCTGAATGTCGATTGAGACAACATACAAACCAATACATTTTCTGCTTGAATTGGACTTTACGGCAACATGTCAACTTATGACAAAATTCTTGAATATATGTCTGGTTCTGCAGGAAAAACAATCTGTTTTTCAGACTTTTTTTATCCCTTACGTTTTGCTTCAGACATTTTCAGATATTGTTTTTCAGTGTGTACAGTATGTGACATTTAATAAACACATCTGTGTTTTCAGGGCAGTTAAGCAGTTGTATTAAAGTAACCGCCTACTTAAAAAAAAAAATCCTCTCTAGTTCAATTATACACATAGCAAGAGTCTTAGTAAGCATCAGTGCTGAGTACAAACTGCTGCTGTTCTATTGAAAATGATACATAGGTTTTAGTCACCTTTCTATTTCCTGAGTCGGAATGCTTGCCTGCTATAATCACATGATTAATCTCAGTGTAAAAACAAACAAACAAAATAAAATAAAAAAACTCTAGGGAAAGCAGCAATGCCAGCTGATCTGTTAAATAAGTAGAAAAAACAGTCAGTGCACACAAATATAAAATACGAGAAAAGGATTGCAAGCTGTACACCAAAGGCTAATCACAACACCTCAAATAAATGCAAACAAAGAAAATAAGTGCAGTGCAATATAAATCAGTCCATAAACATGTATGGAGAAATAAGATGGGTTTTCGGCAGTGTAGGGCGAAGACACTTTTAGCCGGGTTCAGAAAGCACTTACGCCGACGTACAGTATCTACAGATACGCCGCGTAAGTGCATGGATGCGCCGTTGCATCTATGCGTCTGATTCTGTTAACAAGATACGCCTGAAATTTGGCTTCATATGACCAGTGGCGTAACCAGAGAGGAATTTTTTTCCGCCCCCCCCCCCTTTATATAGATATCCACGTTTATATGTGCGTAAACGTGGGGGACTTAAACATTTGGGAGCTTTTTTTAAAACTTTTTTATATTTACTTCTTTATTTTTTTCATTCTTTTTATGTTTTTTTTACACTTTATGTCATTGCTATTACATAGGGGGATGAAAATCCCCCTATATAATAGCACAGGTACACTGACAGGTCCTCTTTATGGAGACATTAGGGGTCTCCAGGACCCATAATGTCACCTGGGGACCCCAAAAGAAGCTGATGAAGCACAGATCTGCTTCTTCTCTCTGGCTATAGCAGCCAGATGACTGACAGGTGAATGCGGATGTAATACACATCACTTCTGCATTCACAGCCTGGAGGGAGATCAGCAAGGTGGAAGATGCTGGTCTCCCTCCCATCTTACCTCCTGACACCCTCCCGAGCCGGATCCCGGGATTGAAGGTGAGGGGTCAGGAGGGGGGGCGGCGGCAGTACTGGAGGGGGGTAGGGGTGCACACAGCCAGCACATATACACAATTGGCAGGCTATAGAGCTGCCGATCGTGTATATGTGAAAGTTCAACCGGTAATGGCACTGACCCCCGACCCCTACACTGGCCTGACCCCCTACACTGACCTGACCCCTACACTGACCTGACCCATACACTGACCTGACCTCTACACTGACCCCTACACTGACCTGACCCCTACACTGACCCCTACACTGACCAGACCCCTACACTGACCCCCTACACTGACCTGACCCCTAACCTGACCCCTACACTGACCTGACCCCTTCACTGACCTGACCCCTACACTGACCCCTACACTGACCTGACCCCTACACTGACACCTACACTGACCTGACCCCTACACTGACCTGACCCCTACACTGACCCCTACACTGACCTGACCCCTACACTGACACCTACACTGACCTGACCCCTACACTGACCTGACCCCTACACTGACCTGACCCCTACACTGACCCCTACACTGACACTGACCTTACACCTACACTGACCTACTACACAGACCCACCTAACTTCTACAGTAGGAGTCCTACTTCCAGCAATACTCGCACCCCCCTCCCCCAGCTTGGTGAAAATCCTCCTTACCTCTGTCTGCTCTTCTCCAGAGACTCCAGGACTCTCCTCAGGACGGACAGGACCCCAGCACTGGATGTGCAGACTGCGTCCCGACTCCAGTCCCCGCCAGCGCCATCCACCCGCAGCCCGCTCCATGGTGCAACTCCCTCCACACAGCGCCGTACCACAGAGGCTCTCTGTGACAGAGCAGAGTACCAGAGCGGAGGGGAAGACAGCGGCCAGGTCGGTTCACACTTCCCAGTGCCTGACGTCTCCCGCCGCCATGTTCAGAGTTTCCTGACGCTCTGTGATTGGGCGTATGGCGGTCATGTGCGGAGGCGGGACTTCCAGCCCCACGCCTCACATGACCCCCATATGCCCAATCACAGAGCGCTGGACATTAAACATGGTGGGCAGCCGGCCGGTTTGGACATCCGTGTCGGTGACATGGGAAATTAAAAATAACAAATGTCGCTCCCGGGGCACCCCCTGCCCCCCCTTGCTACGCCAGTGCAAATGACCGATGTAAGTGTCCTACGCCTTCGTATCTTGGGCGCATATTTACGCTGGACGCAATCGACGTACCCATGTAAAATATGCAAATGAGTAAGATACGCCGATTCACGAACGTAGATGCGCCAGGCAGAAAAGATACGCGGTTTGCGTGAGGCCGCGTACACACGACCCAGAACCTCGACGGGCAGAACACATCGTTCCGCCCGTCGAGGTTCTCTCCCGGCCGTCGAATTCGGCGACCCGCCCGTCGGGAATGGCAACCAGCCATTCTTCCAGGCGGGCCGTCGAGAAAATAGAGAGCGTGCTCTCTTTTTCGGCTCAACGAGCTTCCCGACGGGAAGCTCGCTGAGACCGTACACACGGCCGAGGTCCTCGCTGGAATGTGCATTCCAGCGAGGTTCTCGCTGATTTTCAGCGAGAACCTCGGCCGTGTGTACGGGGCCTAAGCCTTACATCCGGCATAAAGTTACCCCTCATAAAGCAGGGGTAAGTCATGCAAAGGTATGGGCGAGGGAACAGCCTTTGTATTGTACGTCGCTTACATAGTACTACGTGAATAGGGCTGTGCATAGGTTACGTTCAGTGATTCGACGTATCTTAGGCGTTTGTCCCGACGTGATTCTGTTCATGCGTACTGGGATGCGTCCAAGAGCCGACGCATGCGCAGTTCGTTTTTTGAAGCTCAGCCCATCATTTGCATGGGGTCACACTTCATTTAAATATATCACGCCCACTTCCACCTACTTTGACTTACTCTGACTTACGCCTACGACTATACGCTATGCCGGCGTTGGGAGCATTTGCTTTGTGAATTCCATGCTTGCCTCTCTGCGTTGCTCCGGCGTAGCGTAAAGAAGATACGTCACGACGGCATAAATATGCGCCGATGTATGTGAATCCGGGCCTTTGTGTTGAGAAATTGATTCAGCATTAGGGATGAGCCGAACACCCCCGGTTCGGTTTGCATCAGAACCTTCGAACGGACCGACCGTTCGCGCGAACATTTAGAACCCCATTGACGTCAATGGGACTCGAGCTTTCGAAGTCAAAAGTGCTTGTTTTAATGCCCCATATGCAAGTTATTGTTCAGAAAACATCTTTGAGAACCCGGGTCTTGCCCCAGGGAACATGTATCAATGGAAAAAAAAGTTTTAAAAGCGGTCGTTTTTTCTGGAGCATCGATTTTAATGATGCTTAAAGTGAAAAAAAAAATGAAAAATGTCTTTAAATATCGTACCTGCTGGGTGTCTATAGTAGTGGCATGTGTTTAGAACTGTCCCTGCACAAAATAAGATTACAATAAGAAAAAGGTAATTTAAAACTGCTTGTGGCTTTAATGTAATGTCTGGTCCCTGCAATATGGATGAAAATCACTGATACAAATAGTGTGGGTTACGCTGCCTCCCTCCCTCAGGTCATTACAAGCCCATGTGGCTCTATATATTTTGAACAGCAGTATACAGGTGGTGCAAACAAGACAAAGACTGTAGATTTGTTGTTAAGTAGAATCTGTTTTTAATTTTCAACTGGTACTTTTTTAAAGTGTAGCTTCAGCCATAGAATCTTTTTTTAAGCTTTTCTGAGAAAAATAGAGAAGGGTTAACACCCCTGTAACATTTGTTTTGCTGTCTATGTGCATCTGTTCAGAAGATTGCACCTCACTTTCTGTCCCAAAGACAAATGATTTTTTGAAAAAATGTCTTCTTTTTTTGTGAAAGAAGGATTGTGATAAAGCATCAGTGGAGAGGAGACACCTTTTACAGAAAAGAATTTCCCTTCCTAGGGGTAGATTTCCTCTCACTTACTGTTGTCTCCTTCCGTTTGCAAGTTAGAGTCATTTGCAAGTTGGATGTTTTAAAGTAGGGGCCTGCCGTATATACGCTGCAGAAATTTGGGCCCTAGGTGTTGGTGTTGCCACAACACTGCAACCCCTCACAGTTAGTCTTGGTGGGCGCTGGAACGCCCTGCTGTGAAATATTATATCAAGAATTGTAATTACACGCCCCTGTTGAACAGGGGCACAAAAATTGGGCCTTAGGCACTGGTGCTGGTGCCACAACACTGCAACCCCCTCAAAGATTTTCTAGTTGTAGCGCAGCAAAGAGCCTACTGCAAACTATTGCATCAAAAATTGTAAATTACATGCCCCTGTAAAACAGGGGCAGAAAAATTGGGCCTTAGCCACTGGTGGCGGTGCCCAGAACCGACAATGTTCTTACAAGCTATCAGCAAGATCATTGAGAAGGAGAAGGATATTCAGTCAGCATAACAGGATAGTCACTCAGCATCAGCATAGGCAGTCTTCAAGGGATCTGACATTTCAAAAAAATTATTCAGTTACATCAGCATCAGGTGCTTGGTAGCTGGTGGTGATCCAAGCCTGATTCATTTTTATGAAGGTCAGTCGAACTACGGAGTCGGTGGAGAGGCGCACCCTGTGATCGGTCACAAAGCCTCCAGCAGCACTGAATGTGGAATGTGCGTTCTGAAAGAACGCTGGATGCAGGACAAGCCAGTAGCTCAATTGCGTACTGTGCAAGCTCTGGCCAGTGATCCATCCTCAAGACCCAGTAAGCCAGAGGATTTTCGGTGGGAAAGGTGTCCAAGTCTGCTCTTGCCCCTAGGTATTCCTGCACCATGTAAAACAGACGCTGGCGATGGTTGCTGGAACCGATCATACCTTGGGGCTGCGGACTAAAAAATTGTCTGAACGCATCAGTCAGATGGCCACTTTCTCAACTGCTCCTTCTGTGACTCACCGAAGCCTCAGCAACACGTTGTCCAGGACCAGGATTTGGTAACCCCCCAGTCTCTGGGAATGCGTTGCACAGACCTTTTTCATCTTCTGCTCCCTCTGCGATGGCAAGAAAAGGTCCTATCCTTGTAACGTGGATCAAGGAGAGTTGCCAGCCAGTAATGATCCCTCTCCTTGATAGCACAAATGCGAGGATCCTTACGCAGGCTTTGCAGGATCAGGGAGGTCATGCGGCCATGAAGCTATGAATAAGCACTGTATGATAGTGTGAAACGCGTCAGCTTTTCTTCTGATTTTTTGCTGTGACATGTTCATGTTGTGACCAGTTTTATTGAAAGGAACCTTTTTTTAGAGTGTGGCCGTCCTGGTTTTTCTCTACACATTTATGCGGCGTAGGTTTGCTGAGGCATTCGGGGCAGAGTCCTCTGGGTCACTGAGGACGACAGGATCCGCAGCCACCTCATCCCAGCCATGTAAAAGTCCATGGGTTCCTTTGGACTGTAATTGTTCCCTTGAAGACTGCTGCTGATGCTGAGTCAAAAGCTCCACCTCCATGCTGCTGATACAATCCCCCTCCTCCTCCTCGTCCTCTTTCTCTGTGTTAGGCAGACAAGCAGGACCACTGTCTGGATAAAGGGGGCCTTGAGAGGTAAGGTAGTCCTCCTTTTCCTCCCTCTGTTCTGCCTCAAGGGTCCTGTCCATTATTTCACATAGCGTGTGCTCCAACATGTGAATAAGAGGGACAGTCTCACTGATGCATGCACTGTCACAAGCTCCCCTGACCCAGTTCTGCTGCCATATTGGCACAGGTACTCATTTATGACCCTCTGCTGTGTGTGCAGCTGCTGCATCATGGCCAATGTAGAGTTCCATCTGATGGGCATGTCACAGATTATGCGGTTCTTGGGCAGGTTGTATTCCCTTTGGAGGTCTGTCAGCCGAGCAGTGGCATTATATGACCTTCTGAAATGCACACAGACTTTCCTGGCCTGCTTCAGGACATCCTGTAAGCCCGGGTACCTGCCCAAGAACCGCTGCACCACCAAATTCAGAACATGAGCAAAACAGGGCACATGGGTCAGTTGTCCTTGTTGCAGGGCAGAGAGGAGGTTGGTGCCATTGTCGCTAACCACTATTCCTGGCTTAAGCTGGCGTGGCGTCAACCACCTCTGAGCCTGCCCTTGAAGAGCTGATAGAACCTCTGCCCCAGTGTGGCTCCTGTCTCCCAAGCACACCAGCTCTAGAACTGCATGGCATCTCTTTGCCTGCATTCCTGCGTAGCCCCTCGTACGCCTACGGAGCACGGCTGGTTCCGAGGACACATCAGCACAGGAAGAGGCCACAGAGGAAGAAGAGGAGGAGGGGGTGGATGAGAGAGGTGTGTCACAACCAGTAGTAGTGTTTTGGAGGTGTGGTGGCGGAACAACCTCCAACACTACTGTTCCTTTCCATGCGTCCTTCCCAGCTGCCAGCAGAGTCACCCAATGCGCTGTGAAAGAGAGGTAACGTCCCTGTCCATGCCTGCTGGACCATGAGTCAGCGGTAATATGCACCTTACCACTGACCGCCCTGTCCAGCGAGGCATGGACATTACCTTCCACATGCCGGTAGAGAGCCGTAATCGCCTTCCGTGGGAAAAAGTGGCATTTGGGAACTTGCCACTGAGGTACCACACATTCCACAAACTCACGGAAGGGGGCAGAATCTACCAACTGAAAAGGCAGCAGTTGAAGTGCTAGCAATTTAGCTAAGCTAGCATTCAACCGCTGGGCATGTGGCATACTTCTTTCGCCGCTGCAGCAGCTGGGGCAGAGACATTTGTCTGGTACAATCTGCCATTGGTGTAATGCTAGTAGATTGCCCGCATGTACTACTAGGTTGTGACACACCTAATTCTACACCTTCAGCCCTATCAGTGCATGCTATAGAGAGGACTGAGGGTATAGTGGGGTCCGCTTTGTTCTTTGGTGTGGGTCTGTCAGGTATGCTTGCCAACAAACTGCATGGCAGGTCGACATATGTCTGGTCAAGCATGTGGTGCTCAAGTGGTTGATGTCTTAGGGGCTGAATTGCTTGCTATCTAGGTTACCGCAAGAACATTTTATTGTGTTATTGTGGCTCTTAGGCTAAGCAGTATATTAAGAAATGGTGCAAAAGCTTTAGGAAGTATGAATTTGGCCCTATTTACTATATCTACTTGGGTACCAAAAACAAATTTTCCCACAAATAGGGGAATAATTGCATAGACTAATCTGTATATGTATTTAATGGTGTGGGAAGTATCACAATACACAGAGGCTGATTTACTAAAATAGTTGTTAATGTTCACAAAGTAAATTGTGTGCATAAACACTTCAAGTACCAAGTGGAGGTTAAAGAAGTAAATGATTTTTTTTACATGCTTGGACAGTGCAAGTAAATCTTCAGATGATTTATTGCTGAAACATTAATTTGCAACATTCATTATTGCTGGAACATTTATTACTGCTCTTTTGGTAAGGATTGCAAGCTGACAAGCCAGGCGTTCTACAGAGGATATACACAAAGCCTGATTCACTTTTTGTAAGGCTCCCTTTTTACAGTGTATCTGCTTTTTGGCATGACATCAAGCTTTCTTTTGAATCATCAGCACAGACATAGGATATCACATAAGGGAAAGTGAGTTTTAATCTTACCTATTTACTTTGCATTTCATAACCACAAGCTTTGTTATTAGGTTTAATTATGTAATCACCACATTTGCAAATGTACCTCTTGGAACAATCCATCAGTCCTACAGTCAAAATACACTTAATCTTCCCATCAGAGCACTGAGTCACACACCTTGCTCTTTGTACATGTTGTGGTAAACTGTAATATAAGTGATTTATGAAATACATCACAGATGAAATCTGAAATTGTGCTCATAATTCATTTATTTAGCTTCCTCCCACTTGGCACTACCGCTGCCTCCTACATTCCTGCTGGCCAGACTTTTATCTTGCCCATTTAATTTTCACAATTAGTATGAGGCTTCTGGCTGTTCAGAATGCATGAAATGTGTTCATACCCATATTTTGTAGTTTTCAGAGTCTTGTTTATGAAAGACGTTTGTGCTACTTCAAGATCAGCAGATTGTTTTATGAATATTAAAATAGGATATTCTAGGAAGCCGTTTTCTAATTATGTTAATTTGTGCTTCTAGTTTTCTTACAGTCCTCTCACATTTTTAATGAAAAAAGACAAACTAAACATCCTAGGGTAATTATTGTATTTTGCCAGGTACTGATACATAGGTGGTGCCATACTAGGGGCAGTAGACAAAGGGAATTCACTTTCCTTTTTCTGTTATTCATTTGGCTTAAAGCGCAACTCTAGGCAGAAAATAATTATTCCTTGCTGTGGAGCTGTACCCGCATTGCAAGGGTTAAGAGCTTGTTTTGTCCAGGGTAGAGGAGAGTTTTACGTCCTTCGTCCACATGTCCAGACTAGGATGTCTGGACCCTAGACTTCTAAAGTATGGGGATGCAGAACAGGGGCGGCCCATCCATTAAAGGCGCCGCCCCCCTCTATCCACTCCACCCCTATATGGTAAATAGCATGAATCTATCCACGGCTGCCGTGGCTATGCCCTATTCAGGATACCAGGCGTCTAAATTACAGCGGTGGGGTGTTTTTTTTTTTAAGCACCTGTTCAGAGGCTTCAAAATAGGGTGGACTCGGAGCACAGAGCATTGCGCTCGGAGCCCACCCAGGTGTGTTAGAAAAGCAAATGAATATTCGCTTTTCTAACACTGAATCATCTCTTTGCCAATCAGTGCAGGTCTGTTACCTGTTTCCCAATTGGCTGACAGGTCAGGTGTCCATTTTGGACGTCTAGGAGGAGGGGAGACAGCAGCCTGTCCCCCTGCCTGATGTGCCCAACGATAACCCATGTGCTCGCCAATCCCTGCCACCAATGGGGTAAGTGCTCGTGGACCGGCAGACAGCGGGGTGATTGAGGTGATGTGGGGGGTGGTTGTTTGCCACCACCCCAAACAAAAAACCACCAGCCGCCACTGGTGCAGAAGCTGTGGGGGCTGGTCTAGCTGCAGGGAGTATATTTCCTTTTATTGTTCCCTAAGAAATAAACAAGCAACCTTTTTAGTTGCCCAGAGTTGTGCTCTAACATAAAACTAAAGAATTTACTGTGCGAATGCGCAGGATCCTGGAGGCAGACGTGCTCTGATCGAGCCCCTCCTAGGCAGGATCAGTCTACAATCAGTCTGGTGAAAGGAGCAGCTATTTATTCCCAACAAAAGGTAGATCTCCAACTTTCCAGGATTGCCTATGTCAACAGTTGATTGTTGCTGTGCTGCGTAGTTTGCAACTAATGAAGTTCATCTTTTAGGACCCTACCAATTATCCTGTGGTCATCCCTACCAGTTTGGATCCGCTTGGAACACCAGGAGTGAGAGCCATATTCACGTCCAATCCTGAGGAGGGCAGCCGGTCCATACAAGCCTTTAGGACCCACTCGCCGTATGGTGGTAGTGGGTCAACTACAGCTGGTAAGCGTACCCATTTCATCTATATGCCACGGATTATGTATGTGGAAATGTGGAGGTTTTAAACATAAGGAAAACTGTGAAGTCTGATGATACTTACAAGCATCCAAAGAATACTCACTTACCTTACATTTATTTTTATTGGACTATAATCTTATCACGTTGTTTGCTGGACTCATTATCCAGCCCAATTACACATTTAAGTGTTTTTTTTTTCATTAATTATCACCCTAGTTGAATAGACGTCCAGTCTATTCCCTAATTTTATTATTCTACCCACTTGCTCTATGTTGATGTTTTTTTATGTAATTTTGGCGCTGCACTAATTTTTTCTTTTTCTAGAACAGCTATATACAGCGCAGGCAGCGGGGGTACTGCACCGGAACGCACACGATCGGCTTCCCGAGGCGGGAATGAATAGGAGAGCACAGGGACAGCCTAAAAAGGGTCAACGGAGACAGCCTAAATCCCACGGAGCTGGGCTCTCCCCAGGACACAAGCTGCAGTCCAAGATGGCGCCAGGCCCGGTGGACACACGAGGCAGCACAGCCAGCAAGGCAGGGGGATCCCTGCAGAGGGGAGACAAGCAAAACCAGCCTGATCAAGCCAGGGATCCTTTCTCCTCACAGTCTTCAGGAGATTTTGATGCAGCCCGTTTCGCACCAGAACGTTCGAACAGACTGCGGGTTCGCGCAAACATTTAGAACCCCATTGAATTCTATGGGACTCGAACGTTCAAATTCAAAAACGATCATTTTAAAGACCAATAATCAATCTACTGTTGGAAAAACTCTTTCAGAACCCGGGTTTTGCCTCAGGGAACATGTATCAATGGAAAAAAAGGTTTTAAAAACTGACTTTTTTTCCGGAGCAGCGATTTTAATGATGCTTAAAGTGAACAAAAAAAATTCAAAAATTCCTTTAAATATCATACCTGCTGGGTGTCTATAGTAGTGGCACGTGTTTAGAAATGTCCCTGCACAACATGAGATTACTCTCAGAAAAAAATAATTTAATACTGCTTGCGGCTCCAAAAAACACAGCAAACGTGCAGTAAGATCGACTGCGTTTATGGGCAAAACACAACAAACGTGCAGTAAGAGCGACTGCGTTTATGGGCAAAAACACAGAAAACGTGCAGTAAGAGCGACTGCTTTTATAGGCAAAAACACAACAAACGTGCAGTAAGATCAACTGCATTTATGGCCAAAAACACAGCTAACGTGCAGTAAGATCGACTGCGTTTATGGTCAAAAACACAGCAAGCGTGAAGTAAGATCGACCGCGTTTATGGGCAAAAACACAGCAAACGTGCACTAACAGCAACTGCTTTTATGGGCAAAAACACAGCAAACGTGCAGTAAGATCGACTGTGTTTATGGGCAAAAACACAGCAAACGTGCACTAACAGCAACTGCTTTTATGGGCAAAAACACAGTAAATGTGCAGTAAGATCGACTGTGTTTATGGGCAAAACACAGCAAACGTGCAGTAAGATCGACTGCATTTATGGCCAAAAACACAGCTAACGTGCAGTAAGATCGACTGTGTTTATGGGCAAAAACACAGCAAACGTGCAGTAAGATCGACTGTGTTTATGGGCAAAAACACAGCAAACGTGCAGTAAGATCGACTGCGTTTATGGGCAAATACACAGCAAACGTGCACTAACAGCGACTGAGTTTATGGCCAAAAAACACAGCAAACGTGCAGTAAGATCGACTGTGTTTATGGGCAAAACACGACAAACGTGCAGTAAGAGCGACTGCGTTTATGGGCAAAAACACAGCAAACGTGCAGTAAGAGCGACTGCTTTTATGGGCAAAAACACAGCAAACGTGCAGTAAGATCGACTGCGTTTATGGGAAAATACACAGCAAACGTGCACTAACAGCGACTGAGTTTATGGCCAAAAAACACAGCAAACGTGCAGTAAGATCGACTGCGTTTATGGGCAAAAACACAGCAAACATGCAGTAACACTGAGTACTTTGTTTAGGTATAAACTAAACACTATGCAGGCAATACAACTACTGCCTAACAATAGGAATAGCTGATCTAGCCAAGCTATACAGTGTATAAATATATGTACAACTCCTTAGGGATGTATATATATTCTCTACACACTGTAAGTTTAACTAAACTGACTAGCCTTCCAGCTCTATCTATCTATCTATCTATCTGGTAGAAAAGACACTGGACCAGATTCTCAAAAGAGATATGACAATGTATCGCAGGAAACACTGTCGTATCTCTGTTTTTTTTTACTGGGTATCTATGCGTGTGATTCCTAGAATCACTTACGCATAGATACAGTGAAGATCCGACAGGTCTAAAACACTTACGCCGTCAGGTTGTAGATGTAATTACTTTTCTGGCTGCTAGGTGGCCTTTAAGGGCCAGATTCATGAAGAGTTAGGCTGGCGTATCCAGTGATCCGCCAGCCTAACTGTCACTTTAAGCCGGCGTTTTTGTTTTCTATAACCAGAAAACAAGAAACGCCGGGTTGGAGTTCCGATGCGATCGGCGTAATTGAATTTCGCCATCGCATCGTTACTTCAACTTAAAAATGGCGCCGGGGGCGTTCCCGCTGATTAACGCTGAAAAAATATGTTAATCACGGGAGTCGGAAATTCACGATCGTTTTCGGGCGTGACGCAGTGACTTTACGACGTTTCCGGAAACGATACGCGACGTAAAGATAAAGCAGCCCCCTAGTGGAGTATCCTATGTTAAGTATAGCCGTCGTCATCGCTTCGGAAAAAAAAAATTGCGTCGTTTGCGTAAAACATTCATGAATGGGGACGTGACGTCATTGACGTTCACTGACAGAACTTGGAGCATGCGCACTGGGATGCATTGACACTCGACGCATGCGCAGTACGTTCGCCGCGGGATCGCGCTTAGTTTGAATACTACACGCCCCGTACCCGCCCAATTTGAATTCCACTGGCTCATTTGCGATGCGCTGCTGCAACTTTAGGAGCAAGTGCTTCCTGAATAACAGCACTTGCTCCTAAAATTTCGGCAGAGTAACGTAAATGAGAAGCGTTACTCCAGAGCAAAGATGCTCTCATCTACCTGAATCTGGCCCTAAGTTGTTTTCTCATTTGTCTATGCAAATGAGCCTAATTCGCCGATTCCCAAACATTTTTACGCCGCCCAGTCGTCGTTTCCGTAAGCGTAAACCTACCCCTGCTATATGAGGGCTAGGTTTACGAAGTTCCGTCGTTGCCATTAAGTATGGCGTCGGGTCAGCGTCGTATTTTTCCGTCGGTTACTTAGTTTTACTAAGTCGTTCGCGAATAGAGCATTGCGTAAGTGACGATCACGTCATTTCAACAACGTTTTCCGACGTGAGCTGGAGCATGCGCACTGGGCTTTTTTCCCGGCCGGCGCATGCACAGTTCGATCGACGCGGGGGCGCGCTTAATTTAAATACAAGCCGCCCCCTTTGAATTACGCGGCCTCACGCCAGGCCATTTACACTACGCCGCCGCAACTTACGGAGCAAGTGCTTTGGGAATATGGCACTTGCTCTGTTAAATTGCGGCGGCGTAGTGTAAATGGCTTACGCTACGCCAGCAATGTACAAGAATCTGGCCCCCTGTGTCTTTATCTATCTCTCTCTCTCTAACTGTCTGACTGATCTTCTCTTTAACAAAGCCGGAACACACTACTAGTGTTGAGCGGAATACCCCATATTCGATTTCGCGATATATCACGAATATATAGTAGAATATTTGAGAAATATTCGCTAAAATCGAATATTCGTGGTATTTTAGCGAATAAACAATATTGCGATTTTTCGGTAATGCGATTGCGATTGGGGTTGCGATTGTTATTGCGGTTATTGCGATTCTCGTTCGCGCATGCGCAAACGCGAGAACAACACGCGACCAACACGCGACCATTTCCTGGATCCGTGCCAGTTACCTGACAGCTCGTTTTCGCAATTTTGTGCTGCCTACTTGCCTAATCCTTGGGAGTGAAGATGGTGGGAAGCAATTTTACACCCAGTGAGGAAAATATGCTGATTAATGTAAGTATTTTCACCACTGTTATTTCCTTAGCTTTAACTGCATTTTAGACTAGTTTAAAAGTTAGTATATAAGTTCAGATATTAGTATTTCCCAAACATTGTGTCTTCTGCTGTTGCAAAACTACAACTACCAGCATGCCTGCACAGCTGCAGACACCCTGGTTGGTAAATGTGTATTTAGGCACTTTCCTTGCTATTTAGCATAATTAATTTAACATGTTGTGGACATAGTACGTATGCGAACGTCCTGACTTCAGGGTCCTTAAGGCCCAAGGACGTTCGAATACATATTGCCCTTTAGATGTTGCAGAACTACAACTTCCAGCATGCCTGGGCATTAGGGTTGCCACATTTTCGTCAAGCCAAACCCGAACACTTTAGCGCCGCACGTCAATTTTTTTGTAGCTTATCCTCGGGAGGTACCGACCGTGCGTTCTGAGGATAAGACTGACAGGCGTCTCAGCCAATCAGGTAACCTGATTGGCTGAAGCGTCATCGAGGGCAGGACGAGGGACATCGAGGGACATAGAAGCCAGAAAGGTAAGTGCCAGGGGGGTACTGGGCACGGTGTCGACAATTGGGGGCACAGTGGCTGCATTTGATGGCATAGTGTTGAAAATTGATGGCATGGCACAGTGGCTGTGTTTTGATGGCGCGGTGGCTGTGTTTTGATGGCACGGTGGCTGCGTTTTGATGACATGGTTGCTGCGTTGTGATGGCATGGTGGCTGCGTTTTGATGGCATGGCACAGTGGCTGCATTTTGATGGCATGGTTGCTGCGTTGTGATGGCATGGTGGCTGCGTTTTGATGGCATGGCACAGTGGTTGCGTTTGATGGCACAGTGACTGCGTTTGATGGGATGGCACAGTGGCTGAATTTTTATGGCATGGTGGCTGCGTTTTGATAGCATGGTGGCTGCGTTTTATGGAATGGCACAGTGGTTGCATTTTGATGGCACGGCTGCTGAGTTTTGATGGCATGGCACAGTGGCTGCGTTGTGATGGCATGGTAGCTGCGTTTTGATGGCATGTCACAGTGGTTGCGTTTGATGGCACAGTGACTGCGTTTGATGGGATGGCACAGTGGCTGAATTTTTATGGCATGGTGGCTGCGTTTTGATAGCATGGTGGCTGCGTTTTCTGGGATGGCACAGTGGTTGCGTTTTGATGGCACGGTTGCTGAGTTTTGATGGCATGGCACAGTGGCTGCGTTTTGATGGCACGGTGGCTGCGGTTTCATGGCATGGCACCAGCCGCCACTGGCAGCATGCGTAGACCAGACCTCCTCCAGGGCCCCCCTTTATATCAGCATGCATCGACCTCCCCCAGGGCCCCCCTTTTATTAGCATACAACTCGACCTCCCCATTTTTAAATGTGCCCGGGTTTCAGATGGCTTCAAAATCGTGCACATGTGTCCAAACCCGGACTGTCCGGGTGAAAACCGGACAGGTGGCAACCCTACTGGGCATGCTGGCACTTCTAGTTTTGCAAGTTCTGCAGGCCCACATTTTTCAGACCACTATACACGGGTCTCTAAACTGTGGCACCCTAGATGCAGCAAAAGTAAAATTCTTACCATGCACTGACAGACCATGGCTGATGGTAGTAGTAGTTTTGCAACAGCTGGAGGTGGACTGGTCTTGAAACCCTGAGTTAGGTAACAAACGCGCAGTGTTTTGCAACCATTCTGCCTCCAGCTGTTGCAAAAGTATAACTCCCTGCATGCAACTGGCTGCAATAACCCCCCCCCCTCTTCCCCAATGTGAATGTACAGGGTACATTCACATGGGCTGGGACTTACAGTGTGCTTCTAGCTGAAGCAAATTTGGCGCTGCAGCTCAAACCCTCAGCGGGAAACTACTGTGAACCCCACGCCCCTTTGACTGTACCTTACAAACACGACACCACACTAAATATAAATTAAAAAACAAAACATATACTCGTACCCCTACATAGCCACCCTCCACAACAAAAAAAAACATCTGGTACGGCACTGTTTACTAAACGGAGCCTACAGCTGTTGCAAAACAACTCCCCAGTATTACCGGACAGCCATTAACTGTCATTGATTAATAAGGCGAGAATGCTTCCAATTGTTGAATACGATAGATTTACGTCATATATCCATAAGGGTTTAAACAAAAGTATTGTAATATACTTTGTTCTTCATCTTGCAGAGGTTCCTGCAAAAGGGCTATGATGAGGAGCGGACGCATGCAGAAAAAAATAAAATGATCAGCTCCATAATTCAGGAGTTTCACGAGCAATATGGCAGCACACATGACCGCTTAGCCGTATTAAAAAAATGGTCCGACCTGAAGAGGCGCCACATGGACCAGGTAAAGCGTATAAGGGAGGAATATCATCCAGGTAAGTTATTGGTGACAGTTATGTATTTTTTTTTTCTAAAGTGTATTTTGTGCATGTACTCGAGAGAGGAGCCGGACTGCAGGAGTTGGGAGTAGGCAGGCCTCCCCCAGAGGCAATCTGCCACCTTTCTCCATGCCCCGGGTGGCTTTGAACCTCAACGGGGCAGAGGGACTCCCTATAAGGGAGTGAGAGTATTTGCCCGCTCAACCAGCCCCGTTAGTCCTTCGCCTCTCTTTTTAGAGACCGCGTGGTCAGAGTGCGTGCATGTTAAACCAATTTCGAGTGCGTGTGTAAGTGTGGTGGTTTTTGTGGGAGGGGGGTGGGCGTACTAAGCGCAGGCTTACCTCGCATAGCACTCCCACCGGGTGCCGGGCTGAGACCACCAAACTCAATTCACATGTAGCCGAGAGCGGGATCCGAACCCCTAGCTGCAGAGGTGAATGGCTTGTCAGCGCAGTGCCAATCGCATTGAGCCACCGCAGCTCCTTTGGTGACAGTTATGTAAGGTCATATGTAATTAATGTAAGGGCAGATGTTGTTAACCCAGACGCCATGTTGTGGTAACATATATCACCACCACCAGCCAAGGTATTTATAGTACTGTTGAAAAAAGACATGGGACAGCAGACAGGAACGCAGAAGTTATGTGGGAACATACTTTTCCCATTGCTTTGCATGGGACTTTAAACAAAAACCCCAAACCTCACAAATGGGGGTAGTTAAGGGATAAATTAACGATTCTATACTTTAAGTGGACGTAACAGTAACATATGACCAAGTGTTATCGAAATATCTACAGCTGTTATGAAGTAACATGTATTTTCCATAGAGTAGAATGGGACTTTAAAGAAAAACCCTGACCATGGCAAATGGGGGTGGGTAAGGGTTAAAGCACCTATCCTATGTTTGTGGCTGACATATAAGTAACCTGTGTGCCAAATTTCATGTAAATATCTTTAGCCATTTGGACGCGATGCTGGTACATACATACATACTGTACATACACACACACACACACACACGTTGAGTTTTATATATATAGATTCCCACTAAATTCCTGTGTTAGGCGTGGGCTTGTCATAGTAATCCCGTGTGATCCATCAGGCCCTTTTTTTAACATGAGATCGTCTGAACAAAACAAAGGAGACAAAAACAGTTTATTTTACCATGGTGGCAGCCCAGCTCACACTCAGTCCCCTGTAGTGCCCGCAAGACCCTTTAATATAACATTGTCCCATTGGTTAACTGTCTATATAAATTTATTTGTATTCATATACAATACAGCAGAGTTCACAGAATTTGCATATGTTATTATAAAACATTTTCACATATATGGACATTGTGTTATTATAGATGTTGCTCTACCATCTGTGCGCCATAAACGCAAAAGGCGACAGGCCGCGGAGGAGGATGTAGAGGAGGAGGAGCAGGAGGAGGATGCAGAGGAGGAGAGTAATGAGGAGCATCCAGGGCCCTCCAACTCGTCAGCCACAGCTCTTGTGGAGGAGGAAGATGAGGAGCTGCAACCCGCCCCCCCCAAACTTCTGGTGGTGTAGGAGAAGAGGAGCAGGAGGATGACACTCTTCCTGTGACCTACGGTCAGGAGGGTAAATATGTGCACAAAGATTAATAACATTTCAAAAACTAGAAATGGTAATATTTCTAAGGAAATTGTGTGACGTGTTCTTGCCTTCACCAATACTCCAGACGGGAGACGGTGCCCCTGCAGATGTAAATGTGATGCAACAATGTGTCTATCCATTGATCCATTAAAAACTGCTCCATCAAAACCTATCCCATCAAAACTGCACCATCCTATTAGCCCCCTCAAAAACTGTTTGCAATGGACTGGTTGCTATGGACTGGCGTGTTTTGCAATCAAATGTCTGTATCCTGAAAACCATTTGACCGATCACTTAGCTGTCGACACGTGCAGTAGCAGCAGGGACAGCTGAACATTTTGATATAAGATTTGTGTAGGTCGGCCTGAAAATGAGGGAGTGGTCGTAGTTTTGAAATCTTGTAATGATTTTTCAGTTTTAAAAATCTCACACTCTAAGCTTCACCATTCATTTCTATGTGAAAATTTTGCCATAATAACAACGATATTTCGCAAACGATTTGGCGAAACGTTCCACAAAGTAATGGTCGACTATTCGGGAACAATCTGCTCATTTTGATATATGACTCGTCTATGTAGCGTAAAAACTGTGGGAGGAGTTAGGGTGGTAAATTTGGCTATAAGAATAATAATAATAATATATATGTGAGAGAATAGTAAGTGATCTTGCTATGCAAGACCACCTAATAATATGTAGAAAAAAAAAGGACAGCATTTAAAGCTTACCCGTCAGATTTCACAACAATAATATGGTATTTATGATACAAGTATATGTGCTAGACACATAACAATTGTATAGACATGATAATGATTGTTTAATAAGCAACATAAATATTATATTGATTTGGTAACGCTCTTTGAAATCCAAATGTTTTTTTCTTTTATCCTAACAGTTTTAAAAAAGATGGTTGACAGAAAAACCGAACTTGAAAAAATTGCAGCCAAAATACAAGCCAACGAACGTAAGATGAATTTTTTAATTTCTCAAAATGAGCAGCTGTTACAACGCCAACGAGACATTTTGGCTCTGATGGGAGAAGACCACAAGAAAATGAAGAATCATGTTTGATTTTTTTTTTTATTTTAATAAAAAAAGTTTTTTTGTCAAATGTTTCCTTTCTTACTTAGATTGTTAGGTTTTTCAACACATCTAACTTCACACATCAACATCCACATCAACATCAACAGGCCGCAAACCAGGGTTTAACATAAAGTTCATTGTTTTAGTCACACTTGCTGTTACGATCCGGTCTGGTAGCTTGTAGCGGAGGCTGTTGGTGGATCCGCTGTGCCAGAGAGGTCATGAAGCATTAACCAGCATGAAGGCAGCAGCAGTAGTATTCAAATATAAACTAATAATCACACACACAACATTTACAAGCAGTAGTTGTAATAGTCATATATAGTATCTAAACAGTTGGCCAAGACTTGACACCAGCAGTAGTGGTAATAGTAGTATATAGTGGCAAAGAACTTGTCACATAGGTATCTGAGCAGCAGTATAGTAGTAACAGTACACAATAAAGTGTTTTTTTCACTCGTGGTCGTGGAAGAGGTGGCAGCAGCACAGCAGCAGCATTGATAACTGTAGCATACAGTGGCAAATAACTTGTCACATAGGTAAGTGAGCACTGGCAGCATCAGCAGTATAGTAGTAGTAACAGTAAACAATAAAGTGTTTTTTTCACTCGTGGTCGTGGAAGAGGTGGCAGCAGGATAGCAGCAGCATTGATAATTGTAGCATATAGTGGAAAATAACTAGTCACATAGGTAAGTGAGCACTGGCAGCATCAGCAGTATAGTAGTAGTAACAGTACGCAATAAAGTGTTTTTTTCACTCGTGGTCGTGGAAGAGGTGGCAGCAGCACAGCAGCAGCATTGATAACTGTAGCATACAGTGGCAAAGAACTTGTCACATAGGTAAGTGAGCACTGGCAGCATCAGCAGTATAGTAGTAGTAACAGTACGCAATAAAGTGTTTTTTTCACTCGTGGTCGTGGAAGAGGTGGCAGCAGCACAGCAGCAGCATTGATAACTGTAGCATACAGTGGCAAAGAACTTGTCACATAGGTAAGTGAGCACTGGCAGCATCAGCAGTATAGTAGTAGTAACAGTACACAATAAAGTGTTTTTTTCACTCGTGGTCGTGGAAGAGGTGGCAGCAGGATAGCAGCAGCATTGATAATTGTAGCATATAGTGGAAAATAACTAGTCACATAGGTAAGTGAACACTGGCAGCATCAGCAGTATAGTAGTAGTAACAGTACGCAATAAAGTGTTTTTTTCACTCGTGGTCATGGAAGAGGTGGCAGCAGCACAGCAGCAGCATTGATAACTGTAGCATACAGTGGCAAAGAACTTGTCACATAGGTAAGTGAGCACTGGCAGCATCAGCAGTATAGTAGTAGTAACAGTACACAATAAAGTGTTTTTTTCACTCATGGTCGTGGAAGAGGTGGCAGCAGCATAGGAGCAGCAGCATTGATAATTGTAGCATATAATGCCAAAGAACTTGACACATAAGTATCTGAGCACTGGCAGAAGCAGCAGCAGCATAGTAGTACCAGTACACAATTAAGTGTTTTTTTCACTCGTGGTCGTGGAAGAGGTGGCAGCAGCATAGGAGCAGCAGCATTGATAATTGTAGCATATAGTGGCAAAGAACTTGTCACATAGGTAAGTGAGCACTGGCAGCATCAGCAGTATAGTAGTAGTAACAGTACACAATAAAGTGTTTTTTTCACTCGTGGTCGTGGAAGAGGTGGCAGCAGCACAGCAGCAGCATTGATAACTGTAGCATACAGTGGCAAAGAACTTGTCACATAGGTAAGTGAGCACTGGCAGCATCAGCAGTATAGTAGTAGTAACAGTACACAATAAAGTGTTTTTTTCACTCATGGTCGTGGAAGAGGTGGCAGCAGCATAGGAGCAGCAGCATTGATAATTGTAGCATATAGTGCCAAAGAACTTGACACATAAGTATCTGAGCACTGGCAGAAGCAGCAGCAGCATAGTAGTACCAGTACACAATTAAGTGTTTTTTTCACTCGTGGTCGTGGAAGAGGTGGCAGCAGCATAGGAGCAGCAGCATTGATAATTGTAGCATATAGTGGCAAAGAACTTGTCACATAGGTAAGTGAGCACTGGCAGCATCAGCAGTATAGTAGTAGTAACAGTACACAATAAAGTGTTTTTTTCACTCGTGGTCGTGGAAGAGGTGGCAGCAGCATAGGAGCAGCAGCATTGATAATTGTAGCATATAGTGGCAAAGAACTTGACACATAAGTATCTGAGCACTGGCAGCAGCAGCAGCATAGTAGTACCAGTACACAATTAAGTGTTTTTTTCACTCGTGGTCGTGGAAGAGGTGGCAGCAGCACCAGCAGTAGTAAGAAAGTGGCAAATCTCACAGACAAAAGGTGACAGCACCAGTATGAGTAATATATCGGTACATAATCAATCAGCCTTTTGGCATTAGCAGTAGGAGCCCATATAGTGCCAAAATTACAAAAGCTTGAAATTGCATTAGCATGGTGATTACATTTGAAAAGCAGAATGACACAGGCCTTAAGTAGCTGTGGCACCGGGTGGAGTTTTTGGGTTGTGTTTTGCACGCCACAGGCTTTTCAAAAAAAATAAAAAATATCCACCTTCTTCCCAGCAGCAGCATAAGGAAAGGGGGATGCACTGTGATGTAAGGGAGAGGGGGAACTCCACTTCTGATGGTGGGGTAGGATGGTGGGGTGGCCTTTGACATCTAATGTAAGGGGAGGGGATGCGCTGGACATATAATATTACAGATATAACCGGCCCTTTTGAGGGCAACCATAATGCTGATGCGGACCACGATGAAATTGAGTTTGACACCCCTGGTATAAAGAGATAGGAGAGGTATTGCTAACTGACAAGGGACCATTCAGCGCCCTGAACCGACGGCGGGTGCCAGAAAGTCACCGCCGATCCAGGACTCATTCATTTTGATGAATGTGAGTCTGTCCACGGAGTCTGTGGACAGACGGGTCCTCTTGTCCGTGACCACCCCACCTGCCGCGCTGAATGTCCGCTCAGATAGTACGCTGGAGGGGGGGCAAGACAATAACTCCAGCGCATACTGAGCGAGCTCGCGGCAGGTGTCCAATCTGGCAACCCAGTACTCCATGGGGTCGTCGGTGCTCATACTGTCAGAAGCACTGACGGACCCCATGTAGTCTGCCACCATGTGGGCCAGCCGCTGGTGGTGACTGCTGCTGCTGCTGCTGCTGCTGCTGCTGCTGGTACTGGGTCGCTCAGTTTGCATGAACATCCTCATCTCACCCATTAGGTCCCCTGCTCGGCTGCTGATGTTGCTGCTGGGTGCAGCCACCTGCTGGGTGAGATGAGGGGGGACAACTGGAGGCCGGGGAGTTGCCTGCTCCAAACGGCTGACTAGGCATGCCTGCAGTTCCTCCATCCGGGGCTGCCTCCGTCTGGCTGGGAGGAACTGCTCCAGTTTCCCCTTAAATCTGGGATCTACAAGGGTGGCCAGCCAAAACTCGTCCCTCTCCTTGATGGCTTTAACCCGGGGGTCCCTCCTGAGGCATCTCAGCATGTGGGCAGCCATGGGGAAGAGCACAGCCCGCTGTGACTCCTCGTGGCTGCCTGGGTCCATGACGTCCGCTTCCTCGTCATGGAGGCGCTGCTGTTCGCGGTCAGTCATGCCAAACCCCCGGACTATCGGTGCCCCCAACACCGGCTCTCCCTCCTGACCAGGCCCTGACTCCAGGACGCCACCAGTCACCTCCTGATCATCATCATGATCCTCCTCCTCCTCCTCGTCCTGGGCCTGGTCTTGGTGGAGCAGTGTTGCCTCCTCCTGCTCCACCAAGGCACTCTCCCCAGCTCCGAGCAGGCGATCTAGTGCCCTGTCCAGCAGGAACACTATAGGGAGCACGTCGTTGAGGCCGACATGCTCCCTGCTCACCATCTTGGTCGCCTGCTCAAAAGGGGCCAACACATGGCAGACCTGGTGTATCTGCCCCCACTCCAGACTGGTGATGTACGGTAAAGTGTGTTGTGATGGCCCGCCAGTGCCTTGCTCCAGCAGGTACTCCTTCACCGCCCTTCGCTGCTCCCACAACCTCTCCAGCATGTAGAGGCTGGAGTTCCACCGCGTCACACTGTCCACAATCAGCCTGTGAAGGGGCAGGCTGTTGTCCCGCTGCAACTTTGACAGGGACGCGGTAGCGGTTGGGGAGCGCCTGAAGTGGCTGGCAATCCTGCGTACCCTTAGCACAATGTCACTCAACCCGGGATAGGTGCGCAGGAACTTCTGCACCACTAGGTTGAGGACATGTGCCAGACAGGGCACGTGTGTCAGACTGCCAGCCTGGAGGGCGGAGAGGAGGTTGCTGCCATTGTCACAGACAACCAGACCTGCTTGGAGCCTTCGGGGTGTCAGCCACTTCTGGACCTGAGCCTGAAGTGCGCTCAGCACTTCTCGTCCAGTGTGTCTCCGTTCCCCTAAACTGACAAGCTGGAGCACGGCCTGACAGCGCACGTGCCCCACACTTGAATAGCTACGGGGGCGCTTGCTGGGAGGCTCAGCAGCTGCGGAGACAGTGGCTTGAGGGAGACCAGCACTTCTCCCCTGGACACCCCGGGGCGGCACCACAAAATCAGATGCCGCCAATCCCTCCCCGGCGCCTCGGAGGGAAACCCAATGGGCCGTGAAGCTTATGTAGCGCCCCTGCCCATGCCTGCTGGTCCAGCCATCCATTGTCAGATGCACCCTGTTGCTGACAGCATGATCCAGCGACAGGGTTACATTCTGCACAATGTGCTGGTGTAGGGCAGGGACACCAGTCCTGGCAAAGAAATGGCGGCTGGGGACACGCCATTGGGGTTGGGCCTGCTCCAACATCTGCCTGAAGGGGTTGCAGTCCACTATGTTAAAGGGAAGCAGATGTTGGGCAATAACCCTTGCCAGGAGCCCATTGAGGGAACGCACACGTCGGTCTGAAGGGGGGAAGGGAGTGTTGCGTTCAAAGGCGTCAGAAAGAGACGCCTGGCGCCGGACGGCAGTGCGGGACACCGAAGAGGAGGGTGATGATGTGGAGGTCTGGCTGCCGGTACCAGTACCTCTACTAGAGGGAGCGGGGGG
Source organism: Rana kukunoris (assembly GCA_029574335.1). Lineage (NCBI taxonomy): Eukaryota > Metazoa > Chordata > Amphibia > Anura > Ranidae > Rana > Rana kukunoris. Next base: position 252,697,195 of record CM056050.1, on the reverse strand, counting down.
GCATGACCTGCTGGTAGCCGATGAAGCTGTGGCAGGGGCTGCTGTACCCTGCACACTTGTGGTGGTGGCGCTGCTACCACCAACACGCTTCATCTGGTCATGCTCGTGCCAGTGGTTAATCCGCAGGTGCTGGTTGAGTGCCGTGGTACCCACCCGAGCCAAGCACTTCCCTCTCTTCACCTTGGCACGACAGAGCTGGCAGATGGCTACTGTCGGGTTATCTGCTACCAAGGTGAAGTAGGCCCAGACAGGTGACTTCAGAGTCGCCCTCCTGTCAGATGGGGTGTCGCTGACTTCCACCTGCTGGGACTCGGTGCGCACAGGTGGAGCTGCCTGCTGCTGCTGCTGCTGCTGCTGCTGCTGACACCTCCTGCTGCCATTACCAGTGGAGACCCTGACGCTGGTCTCCCTGGTGACCTGGCGCACCGTTTCCCCAGGGTGCCTACCTTCCTCGTCGTCACTGATGCTGTGAACCGACGAGGCAGGTGGCACCCATGTTGGGTCACCCTCCTCTTCGCCCCCAGATATGTCAGACCCAGGGCTGACATGTGGTGGTCTGAAGGAGACATCTGACATGGAGCCGCTAGCCTGGCTCCGATGTCCCCTCACAGACGCATGGGTCTGACTAGGTGCTGGTGTTTCCTGCAGAAAACCACCAGCACCACCATGAAGGGAGGTCTCTGGGCTACTGACAGCCAGTACCCCATCCTCCTCCTCCTCCATTAACCCTTCAAAAAGGTCCTGACCATCAGCACATAAATCTATGTCTGCATGATCGAGGGCCTCCCCCAAGATATCCATGTCACTTTCACCCTCAAACAGCATGAGGCTGGACTGGCTGGGGCTGGGTACTAAAGGCACCGGTGTACTGATGGTGGTGGTGCTACTTGGTGTGGCTACTGGTGATGACTGAGTGGCACTGCTGTGCCCCATGTACTCCACCACTGCTGGAGCCTGGGAAGGCAATATCGGGCGGCTGCCCGAAGTGAAAAACTCCCGGATGAGGCGGACTCCCCTTCCACCCGATCCTCTACCAGTAGTAGGGGCGCGAGAGGTACCCCGTGCTGGCAGCGACCCAGCACTGGGAGTAACTCCCCTACCCCTGCTGCCACGACCACGAATGCTGCTCATGCTGATATGGGGGGGTGGGTAAACTTTATTGGGGGGGGGGGTAAATGTGATAAAACAAAAAACAGGCACGCAGACAAACACCTAGTAGCTATGCCACTAAACAACAATTAAACGAAAGGTAAATTTTTTTAAATTTTTTTTTTTTTTTTTTTAAACTAACTAACTAACTGACTGACAGACAGACAACAGACAAAAACTGACCGGGCAAAGAATAAAAGCAATAAAGAAACTAATATAGATAGAACAGTGACTCTGCTAACACAGCAGAGCCAGAGATCTGAATAAACTAAAAATAACTTTTTTTTTTTTTTTTTTTCTATAAAACAGATAACTAAATAAACACACTAAACTAAGCTAGCTAGCTTACAGAGGTGTACAAGTACACTCAAACCTATCTATCTAACACTAAATGAAACTGGAACACAAACACACAAATAGTAGCTTTAAAAAAAGCTGTTTGGTATCTTCTTGCTTTTAAAAAAGCAGTTTAGAAATATAAGCACTAGCAGCTGCTAATACTGAAATGAACAGAACAGGAGCACAGAACTGAAAGGCACTGCAATGCTGATGCAATATAACACAGAGCACAGAAACACTTCTCCCTCTATATCCACCTTGTGAATCTGCAATGAGCACATGCTGGGACTTACTTTATATAATGGTCGTGAGGCAGCTTCCTATTGGTTGATGTGGAGGTTGCTAACCTCTGACACCTGTGGAAATGGAACTCTGATTGGCTCTGATGTGAATGAAGGGCGGGGAAAAAAATCGCGCGATATTGCTATTGCCGAATATTCGCATTGCGAATATTCGGCAGCATAAAAGGATCACATGCGCTACTCGGCCCAGGGTCCCTCTAATCATACCACCATTGCTTTAACACGTCGATGGAGATCACTAGCATGTGATCTGTGTTAAAAATGTTTTGAGAAAAATCCGAATATTCGACATTGCGAATATTCGGCGCAATATTCGAGATATTGCGCGATTTCTCGAATATGCAATATTCGAGCCGAATATTCGCAATTCGAATATTCGTGAGCAACACTGCACACTACACGAGGCCGCCTTGCAGGCAGCCTTTTATAGTGTGGGGCGTGTACTAAACCCCCTGAGCCATAATTGGCCAATTATTGTTCTTCAATTTTTTTGCGCGTTGTGATTGGCCAAGCATGCAGAGTCATGGTGCATGCTTGACCAATCATCAGCGTGCAACGCCGCAGTGAAATATGGGCCAACGCGCGTCACTCGAATTTGGCGCGAACGACCCGTTTTGTTTGAAATTCGTCGAACGTATGAACAGACGTTGTTCGAGTCGAACCTACATTCGTATCGAACGCGGAGCTCATCCCTAGCAGGAGACAGCTGACTCCCCTATGTCCTCCATGGACAGAAATATGGCAGAACTGACTGAGGCACTGTACAGCCAATCGAGCCCTGATATTGCTGCACCTCAGCCAGCACATTATTCAGGGGATACAGTTTTACTTGCTCACTTTTCTACCATGCCGCAGCAAGAACTTTCAAAAGCCTATACTATGATCACTACTGACCTTAAGAGGGACATTCACAGCCTGGGTCAGAGGTTTGAGCTGATTGAAACAAAGGTGGATAGTACTGTTAGAAAGGTCAATCAGAACGCTAACATGATTACAGACCTCCAAGTTAGGCTGGAAGAAGCATACACCAAAATTGAAGATCTTGAAAACCGTTCTTGCAGAGATAACGTGTGCATACGCGGCATCCCTGAGACCCACACTGATTTGGAAGAGGCCATGAGATAACTGATGAAAGAATTGATTCCTGACATTAATGCACACCACATGGAGATCGACCACATTCACCGCGCCCTAACAGATCCTAGGAAGGACGGCCTGCCGCGCGATGTTATAGTTAAGACGCATTATTATCGCATAAAGGAGAAGTTGATGCAAACAGCATGTAATAGACAGGACTTGTCCCTCTTCGGTGCGCCAATTCAACTGTTCACGGATTTAGCCCCTTCTACGGTGCAAAAGCACAGAAATCTGAAGCCCTTGCTACAACAGCTTAAAAATAAGCAGATAAAATATCGCTGGGCATTTCCCTTTAAATTGTCCTTTACATTCAATGGAAGGTCCCATTTTTTTTCAACGCTTCAAGACGGCAAAGAACTGTTGTTGGGTGTGGGAATCATCACACAGGACTTCAACGCCCCTTCCACAACATGCCAGGATCAACGTCCCCTCTCCCCGCTGTGGTGGAATCAACAGACCTCGCAGGCAGGAAGATCTCCTCGGCTGACCTGAATACGGACACCACCCTCTTCCCCGCACAGGAAATGCTAAAGTCCCTTCATGCTGGACTGAATGCGGTCCATGAATGGCTGTGATTCTGAGGCAGTTACCCTGGTTGCACAAGAGTAGTGCAGCCCCTAGTTGAACTCGCTTGTGTTTTTTTTTTTTTTCAGTTGACTGTTTGCTATTTTTCTAGCAGGTTGTTGATCTACCTTCTGATAGTAAGGTGCTGCGTTGGCCCCTCTGACCGGGGGACACTTTAGTCCCTCTGGGTTGGTGATTCCGGGGTGGGCACAACCGATGGGGAACCCGCCGGCCCTGGTGTTTCGGACCACCCAATTGCAAGACTACTTCCCCTCCGAGGAGGATGGTACCCTTGCAAACACAGTTTCGGACATTGTATCCGGCTGGGGATATTCCCCACATAGTAGCTAATTTACTTAGGTTTATTGAGAATGTACACTTAGGCCTATGGCCGACTGTTTGCTCTTCTTGTATTCATCTGTCTTTTTTTTCTTTTCCCTTCCTATTTCCCTCCCACCCCCCCGAGCTCAGGCGCCGTGCTCCACCATCACTAACTGGTCCTGGACGAAGTTGAAGCTGACGATGTCTGCCCCAGCATTTTTTTTCTCTGGTAACCAAGGTAAGAGTGCTCTGCCCTACCACGATGGCTAAGATTTATTCCACCAACCACTGACTATTCTATAGTTACCCATAACGTACACGGTTTCAATTCCCCATCTAAACGGACTAAGGCTTTTCAATTTTATCACAAACAAAAAGCTGATGTCCTTTTGTTGCAGGAAACCCATTTTTCTAAAACGTCGCCCCCCCCCCCCATATCTGAACGTCAAATATCCACAGTTCTATTTAGCGTGTGGTCCGGATAGCGGTCTGGTTTTCAAAGCGGACACATTTTACGCCTACCACAATCGTAAAGGATAAGGGGGGTAGGTACCTTATGGCAGTGGGACGTCTCCATGATCAGGTGGTCTCGTTTATATCGTATTAAGCCCCGAATACAGGACAGGCGGAGTTCGCAGGGAAAATGCTCAGGATACTAATGCCCAAAGTACACGGCCTGGTGATCATTCAGGGTGACAGTAACGTCCCATTAGATAGAATAATCGATACGTCAGACCCTACTAAGCCAATTCTTAAAAGACCACCTACTGGAAGTAGTAAGGTGGCACGCCTGTTTCACTTCTATGATTTTATAGATTCTTGGCGGGAACATAACCCCACAGCTAGGGACTACACACACTTTTTACAGGTACATCACACATATTCCAGGAAAGATCACCTCCTAGTGCATACCCCATTGATCCCGAATCTGACATCGGTGAAAATATTGTCCACTCCCTGGTCTGATCATTCTCCGATCAAACTTACCACAAAGGGACTCTGGACTAAATCTGGCCCTTCTCCCTGGTGGCTTAACGCAAGCTTCCTGAATGATCCCATACTTTATGCCAAAATTGAGAAGGAATTACAGTTTTTTTTAGGACTAATAAATCGACAGACACGTCTCCCGCAATCAATTGGGTAGCCCATAAAGCTACGGTACGAGGAAAATTGATTCAATTAGCGGCCAGAGTGAAACGGTCACGAGAACACACGATTAGCCAGTTGGAGGAGAATTTAGAATTGTTGATGGAGGAACAGCATAGGTTCCCTCAGATTGATAATAGACATAAAATAGACGAAGCAAGATTGGCACTCAACCTCAGTCTTACCACCCAAGCTGAGAAACATATTAGCGGGTCTAAGCATAGGTACTATACTATGGGGGACAAACCAACAACAATGTTAGCCAGGAAGTTAGTACCCAGACCATATACGCCAACCTTACCTAAATGATGGGTATCCATTGGACATCCCACGCAAAACCCTGAATTAATCCTCAAAGGATTTCATTAATTCTACACCAGATTGTATAGTCCACCAATTCAATTCGAGTCCTCCAAAGCCGAAACGTTCTTTCACAATATCCAACTACTCAAATTGACGCAGGCCCATATGGAACTGATGCACAAAGATTTTACGTAATCGGAAGTTAAAATGGCCATCAAACCTACCCACCCCTCCAAGGCCCGACGGCTTTACTGGTCACTATTATAGGAAATATCAAGAAATTCTCACTCTCCACTTATGTTCTTATTTTAATGACTTGAGACGATGAAATAAAATTCCCAGTCATAAAAATGTAGCCTATCTAAATGTAATGCCGAAGCCAGGGAAAGATAATGGGGACTGTGCAAATTACCGCCTGATCCCCTTGATTAATGCAGACTTAAAAATATTAACCAAAGTGTTGGCCCTTAGATTAAACACTTTCCTTCCACACTATATTCACCCAGACCAGGCTGGTTTTGTCCCGAATCGTCAGGCTTCTGATCAGACTCGCAGGATAATAGACTTAATTTCGGCGGTCCAATCAGATTGGGACGGCAGGGGACCCAGGTGGGGAATGTTGCTTTCATTGGACATTCAGAAGGCATTTGACTCCCTCTCCTGGGACTATTTGTTTGATGTCTTAAGTCGTTATGGCTTTGGCGAGCGCTATCTGACCCTCCTACGGACTCTGTACGATACCCCGTCTGCTTCCTTAATGCATAGGGGATAATCCTCCCAGTCGCTTGATATCAGGAGGGGATCTAGGAAGGGATGTCCATTGTCCCCGCTGCTATTCGCCCTAGCCATTGAGCCTTTGGCTATCAGCATTCGTGAATGTCAGGATATTCGGGGGATAGCTTGCGGTGACTGTGAACATAAATGATTACTTTTTGCGGATGACCTTTTACTGACTCTTTCTTCGCCGATCACTTCCCTCCCCAATCTATATGCAATTTTGCAACCTTTTTCTGATATATCTGGGCTTAAAATTTAATCATAGTAAATCCAGGGCATTAAATCTATCTTTGTAGAGTGCCACTCAGAAAACGTTAGAGCAGTCCTTCCAATTTTTATGGGAACCGGAGGCTCTTCCATATCTTGGGATAAATCTGACCTCCTCTATTCAAACACTATATAGGAAGAATTACCCTGCCCTATTCAAATGATTGACTGATGATCTGGCTAGATGGCAGCTTCACCCCCCCATTGTGGTTCGGCAGATTACTGTCATGGAAGCATGAATCAGACGTACATAAACAGATAAATGAATATGAAGATTTTATTGAAAACCAAACAGCAAGGTCAAAGTCCAAACTGACGATCAAACAACCAGAAGAGTTGTCCACCAGTGCCAGGGTCGGTAGCCAGGGATGAGAGTCAGCCAAGCCGGGGTCTGTAGCCAGAGAAGTCGTGAAAAGAAGCCGGGAGTCAGGAACCAGAAGGAATGTCTGTGGAGCCGGGTCAGTGACCAAGAGCAAGCAGCACAATCACAGAAGGGGTATCAGATGAAAGGCCCAAGCAAGGAAATGCTGCAGCTGTCGTCTATATATATATGCTGAGCAGCCAGCTCCTCCCAATGGGAAGGAGGAGCCGTAGGGTGTGGCAGGTTACAAGAACCCCATGAAGCAAGATGGCTGCTAGCACATGTCAGTAATGAGAAGCCTGCAAAGAGGTAAGACCATGACAGTACCTCCCCCTCAAGGGCCCCTCCTCCACGGCGCAAAATACGGCTTCTGGGGGAAGCGCGCGTGGAGGGCTCGGAGGAGGACAGGAGCATGGACATCTGCGGAAGGAACCCAGGAACGCTCCTCTGGACCATAGCCACGCCAGTGGACCAAGAACTGCAACCGATCGCGGACCAAGCGTGAGTCCAGGATATCGCTCACCTCGTATTCTTCATGATCGCCCACCTGGACAGGACAAGGCCGAGGAACCGAGGAGGTGAAGCGATTGCATATTAGTGGTTTCAACAGGGAAACGTGAAACACATTGGAAACCCGCATACCAGGTGGGAGCGCAAGGGCATAGGCAACCGGGTTCACCCTGCGGAGCACACAGAAGGGACCAACAAAGCGAGGAGCCAGCTTAGGAGTGGGCACTCGGAGGTTGAGATTGCGAGTGGACAACCATACACGATCTCTGACCAGGTAGGAAGGAGCAGGCAACCATCTGCGATCAGCCTGGAGCTTCTGGCGCTGCGCAGAGACCTTAAGGGACCTCTGGATCTGTACCCATGAAGCACGTAGAGCAGAAAGGTGGTTCTCCACAGCCGGAATATCTTGGGGAGAGAATGACTCCATTAACACAGCAGGTTGGAACCCATAATTGGCCATGAAGGGAGACATCCCAGAGGAGGAGTTAACCACCGTGTTCCTGGCAAACTCAGCCCATGGCAGAAGGTCAACCAAATTGTCCTGATGATCGGAGACATAGCAACAAAGAAATTGCTCCAGGGCTTGATTGGATCGCTCTGCGGCCCCATTGGACTGAGGGTGGTAGGCCGAAGAGAAGGAGAGTCGAATACCCAACTGGGAGCAAAAAGCACGCCAGAACCTAGACACAAACTGACTTCCTCAATCCGAAACTGTCTCTTTAGGCAAACCGTGCAACCGGAAGACCTCCCTGGCAAAAAACGTGTCCAACTCCTGTGCAGTGGGTAACTTCTTGAATGAAACACAGTGGCACATTTTGGAGAACCAATCCACAATCATGAGAATGACCGTATGGCCTCAGGACACAGGAAGGTCCACAATGAAGTCCATCCCCAGGTGTGACCATGTACGCTCCCCATTGGTAATGGGTTGTAGAAGTCCCAACGGAAGATGCCGAGGGGATTTATTCTGGGCACAAACAGAGCATGCCGCTACATATGCGGCAATGTCGGACCGTAGAGAAGGCCACCAGAACAAACGTGAGACAGCCCAGGACAGCTGATTTTTTCCAGGATGCCCCGCGATCTTGGAGTTATGGTAGGATCTCAACAGCTGGGTGCGCAACTCCTCAGGCACAAAGCATCTACCATTGGGTCTCCCTGAGGGAGCACCAGATTGAGCCGCCAGAATCTCCTCTCCAAGGGGAGAGGTCAAGCTGGTGCGGATGGCGGCCAGGATCTGATTTGGAGGTATGACCGAAGTCGGTATCGATTCCTCCTTGGACAGCTTGGAGGATTGAGGTGATAAGGCATCCGCCCTGACGTTCTTGGAACCGGGTAAGTAGGAGACCACGTAATTAAAGCGTGACAGGAACAGAGCCCATCTGGCCTGACGGAGTGTCAATCTCTTGGCCTCCGAAAGGTACGTCAGATTCTTGTGGTCCGTCAGGATGAGAACCGAACCACAGAACCCTCGAGCAAGTGCCTCCATTCTTTGAGAGCCTTCACGATAGCTAACAGCTCTCTGTCACCAATCTGGTAGTTGCATTCCGCGGGAGACAGTTTCCTGGAGTAGAACCCACAGGGAAGCAGAGGACCCTCTGGTGTCCAACGCTGAGACAGAAGAGCGCCTAATCCCGTCTCAGACGCATCCACCTCAAGGATGAAGGGCAACCCAGGATTGGGATGAGACAGTATTGGAGCCGAAGCAAAGGCTGATTTTAGAGCCTCAAAAGCCAGGATGGCCTCGGACGGCTAATCATGGGAATTACTAACCTTCCTGGTCAGATCCGTGAGCGGCTTGGCCAGCATGGAGAAGTCCCTGATGAACTTCCGATAATAATTGGCGAAGCCCAAAAGGCGCTGCAGGGAACGAAGACCACTGGGCTGTGGCCACTGTAGGACTGCCGAAACCTTCTCAGGGTCCATGGAGAACCCCTCCGCGGAAATGATGTAACCTAAGAAGGTTACCTGGGACCGGTGAAATTTGCATTTCTCAAGCTTACAGAAAAGCTTGTTCTCTCGTAACCGTTGCAACACTCGCTTGACGTCCAGAATGTGGACCTGCATGGATTCAGAGTATACCAAGATATCATCCAAATAGACCACTACACACTGCTGCAACAGGTCACGAAAAATATCATTGATAAATTCCTGAAAGACTGCGGGCGCATTGCACAACCCAAAGGGCATAACCATGGATTCGTAATGACCGGTCCTGGTGTTGAACGCGGTCTTCCACTCGTCACCCTCCTTGATCCTTACAAGGTTATACGCAGCCCTCAGGTCGAGTTTGGTAAAGACTGTTGCCCCCTTGAGGCGGTCTAACAACTCGGAAATCAACGAAATATGGTATGCATTCTTAATCGTGATGCGATTTAGGCCCCTATAGTCGATGCAAGGCCTCAATGCTCCGCCTTCTTCTTTACAAAGAAAAATCCAGCCCCCGCTGGGGAAGAGGATTTGCGAATGTGCCCCCGGGAAAGCGCCTCCTTCACGTACTTCTCCATGGCTTCATTCTCCGCAACCGACAGTGGATATACCCTGCCATGAGGAGGAATGGCACCAGGTTGTAAATCTATGGCGCAATCGTATGGGCGGTGCGGAGGCAGGGCACCAGCGCGCACCTTATGGAATACATCCAGGTACTCCTTGTATTCAGAGGGTAACACAGCGTCCGAGGAGGCACACAACACCTTAACGGGTCCATGGATGCAACTAGCCCCACACTGTGGGGACCACGAGAGGATCTCAGCCGATCTCCAATCGAAAGTCGGATTATGCTTCTGGAGCCAGGGGTACCCCAAGACCACCGAGTAGTGTGGAGACGAAATGACTTGAAAGGCAGACCGACTCCCTCGAACGGCCCCAATGGCTAACTCCACTGGAAGGGTCTCATGAGTCACCTGCGACGGCTGAAGGGGTCTGCCGTCTATCGCCTCAAGAACCAGCGGAGAAACTCGAGACTGCAGAGTAATGGAGTTTGCGGCAGCAAATTTACTGTCGATAAAAAATCCACCAGCACCAGAGTCCACCAATGCCTGGGCCGTCACCGAGCCCCCGGCCCAGGAGAGGACAACGGTGATCAGTGGTTTATCAGCACGGGAAACCGGGGACGAAGAAACTCCACCCAAGATCTGTCCCCGACAGGATCTCAGGTGCGAGCGTTTCCCGGACGGTTTGGACATGACAACCGAAAATGCCCACTGAGACCACAGTACATGCATCGGCCCTTTGCTGAGCATATAGTTTATTATGGACGTTATATTGATGACGTGGTACTCATTTGGAGTGGGACCACTGAGGCTTTTTTCTCCTTTCTTTCTCATTGTAACAACAATGCATTCAATCTAACGTTTACACACGTATTAGACCCCCTGGAATTGGTGTTCTTAGATCTAGTTTTAACTCACGAGTCGGAGAAGATAATCACCAAAAACCATATTAAACCCACTAATGGTAATTCTTACCTCCACTTCAAGAGTTGTCACCATCCCGTATGGAAGAAAAATATCCCTAAAGGTCAGTTTAACAGACTCAAGAGAAATTGTACCAAGAAAGAGGACTACGTGGAATCTAGTGGACTAATGCAGAAAAAATTTGAAGAAAAGGGTTATCCAGGTACTCCTTGTATTCAGAGGGTAACACAGCGTCCGAGGAGGCACACAACACCTTAACGGGTCCATGGATGCAACTAGCCCCACACTGTGGGGACCACGAGAGGATCTCAGCCGATCTCCAATCGAAAGTCGGATTATGCTTCTGGAGCCAGGGGTACCCCAAGACCACCGAGTAGTGTGGAGACGAAATGACTTGAAAGGCAGACCGACTCCCTCGAACGGCCCCAATGGCTATCTCCACTGGAAGGGTCTCATGAGTCACCTGCGATGGCTGAAGGGGTCTGCCGTCTATCGCCTCAAGAACCAGCGGAGAAACTCGAGACTGCAGAGTAATGGAGTTTGCGGCAGCAAATTTACTGTCGATAAAAAATCCACCAGCACCAGAGTCCACCAATGCCTGGGCCGTCACCGAGCCCCCGGCCCAGGAGAGGACAACGGTGATCAGTGGTTTATCAGCACGGGAAACCGGGGACGAAGAAACTCCACCCAAGATCTGTCCCCGACAGGATCTCAGGTGCGAGCGTTTCCCGGACGGTTTGGACATGACAACCGAAAATGCCCACTGAGACCACAGTACATGCATCGGCCCTTTGCTGAGCATATAGTTTATTATGGACGTTATATTGATGACGTGGTACTCATTTGGAGTGGGACCACTGAGGCTTTTTTCTCCTTTCTTTCTCATTGTAACAACAATGCATTCAATCTAACGTTTACACACGTATTAGACCCCCTGGAATTGGTGTTCTTAGATATAGTTTTAACTCACGAGTCGGAGAAGATAATCACCAAAAACCATATTAAACCCACTAATGGTAATTCTTACCTCCACTTCAAGAGTTGTCACCATCCCGTATGGAAGAAAAAATATCCCTAAAGGTCAGTTTAACAGACTCAAGAGAAATTGTACCAAGAAAGAGGACTACGTGGAATCTAGTGGACTAATGCAGAAAAAATTTGAAGAAAAGGGTTATCCAGGTACTCCTTGTATTCAGAGGGTAACACAGCGTCCGAGGAGGCACACAACACCTTAACGGGTCCATGGATGCAACTAGCCCCACACTGTGGGGACCACGAGAGGATCTCAGCCGATCTCCAATCGAAAGTCGGATTATGCTTCTGGAGCCAGGGGTACCCCAAGACCACCGAGTAGTGTGGAGACGAAATGACTTGAAAGGCAGACCGACTCCCTCGAACGGCCCCAATGGCTATCTCCACTGGAAGGGTCTCATGAGTCACCTGCGATGGCTGAAGGGGTCTGCCGTCTATCGCCTCAAGAACCAGCGGAGAAACTCGAGACTGCAGAGTAATGGAGTTTGCGGCAGCAAATTTACTGTCGATGAAAAATCCACCAGCACCAGAGTCCACCAATGCCTGGGCCGTCACCGAGCCCCCGGCCCAGGAGAGGACAACGGTGATCAGTGGTTTATCAGCACGGGAAACCGGGGACGAAGAAACTCCACCCAAGATCTGTCCCCGACAGGATCTCAGGTGCGAGCGTTTCCCGGACGGTTTGGACATGACAACCGAAAATGCCCACTGAGACCACAGTACATGCATCGGCCCTTTGCTGAGCATATAGTTTATTATGGACGTTATATTGATGACGTGGTACTCATTTGGAGTGGGACCACTGAGGCTTTTTTCTCCTTTCTTTCTCATTGTAACAACAATGCATTCAATCTAACGTTTACACACGTATTAGACCCCCTGGAATTGGTGTTCTTAGATCTAGTTTTAACTCACGAGTCGGAGAAGATAATCACCAAAAACCATATTAAACCCACTAATGGTAATTCTTACCTCCACTTCAAGAGTTGTCACCATCCCGTATGGAATAAAAATATCCCTAAAGGTCAGTTTAACAGACTCAAGAGAAATTGTACCAAGAAAGAGGACTACGTGGAATCTAGTGGACTAATGCAGAAAAAATTTGAAGAAAAGGGTTATCCTAAAGAGCTTATAAATGAAGCGTTTTCATTCTTCTTAGATCCAAGTCATGCTAAGAAATCACCAAAAGAACAACAAAATAACGCCTATGCGATCAGATTTGTGTCCACCTTTAACAATAGATATAAGGCAGTGACTAACATTATTAAAAAACATTTTAAGATCCTCCTTTTGGACCAGAGACTGGCCCCAGTACTTCCGGCCATACCCCAAGTCACTTTTCGGAAAGCTCGAACCATTAAAAATATTTTGGCCCCAAGCAAAATAAAAAAGAAATCTTCAGGTTCCCCCTTAGACATAAGAACCTATTTTAATGATAGAAAGGGCATTTTTCAGTGTAAAAAAAGAGCGTGCTTAACCTGCCAGTTTATTACACATGGTACTGACAGAATAACCATGCGCTCTGGGAAAGAGTTTATTATCAAACAATTTATTACCTGCTCAACGGAATTTGTTATTTATGTATTACGTTGCCCTTGTGGGTTCTTTTATGTAGGCCGTACCATAAGAGCACTACGTGCAAGAATAGGTGACCATCGGCGTCTGATAAAAAAAGGGTGCACTGAACATAGTGTGCCACGCCATTTTAATTACTGTCATAACAAAAATTTTAAAGATTTAGAAGTGTTTGTGATTGAACACATCCCGAAAGGCACCCTTACTAATAACGAGAGATTTTCCCTTCTTTGCAGAAGAGAAGTCTTCTGGATTTTTATGCTCAATTCATTGGCTCCCAAGGGGTTAAACGAAGAAATTGAAACTAGCACAGTTTTAATTTTAAATATTTGTGGGTATATTTAGAAAATTATTTTATCTTATTTCATATTCCTAATACTCCAGTAGGTGGCAGGCTTTTTTAACATATATATTCATGTGTGTTGTGTTTCTGGTGTTTCAGTCCCTGTAAGGGGTTAAACCTTTCGGTTCTGTGGACATGCCCATTTTTTTCCATTTCCCCTTCCTCTCATCATTATCCCTCCCCTTATTTTAGACTATTTAATCCTGGCAATAAGCCTTATATCCTTGACTTTGAAAAAGCGCCTGGAAGCGCGAAACGCGTCGTCAAGACCCCCCTGATCCCCTTATTTATGGGATTTTATTACACACCTTTTAAAAGAAGATATACTATATCCTGTCTTTTTTGCTTACAGCTTCCACCATCCTATACTAGTCACATGCCATTTTTGGATTTTCCACCAGAGGGCATCCAGGATACTTCAGCTCCACTGGTCTGAACGTGAAGTGGCGTATCAGACGTGTGACGTCCACGCGATCGGATGGGAAGAGCGTGTGTCCCCGCAGAACCTACTGCGCCGCATTTCCGGCTGTAAGACCCGTCGGATAATCCCGTCGGATGGCGGCCTCCCTTTCTCTTTGTGGTGACACTCCAGCATTGTGGACTGTTTGATGTCAGGTCCTCACCCTAAGATCTGACGGCGGCTCTCTGCGTACCACTTTATACCATCTACCACCAAGGTACTGTCAGCGATGGCCTGTGCATGGAACCGTTGAGGTTTAACCCCATGAATTGCTGGTGTCTGCTGGTGGAACTGTTTGTGCACATTGCTTACTACTCTACAGCCCTGTATATTATCCTATATGGACTGTTTTCTCCCTTGTTTTTAGAAGTGGATCTGCAATAAATGGATTCTTTTTTCTCTATATTATTTTCTTTTATCCCAACAACATTGGGCTGATATATTTTATATATATTTTACAGACATTTACGAGCGCGGACTTGTTTTGTGTATAGTACATGCATCGGCCCTCACGTCTCCAATGTGCCCTCTCCCCCTCAGACAGGCGAGCAAACCCCAGCTGCATGGGCTCACCCCCAGGCAAGTCAACCCCAGGAGGCGTGGGAGAAGAGGGAGGCATGGGTGGGACAGCAAACATAGGCGCCAATCTGTTGGGAGGCCTCCGCAGGCTCTACTTAAAGGAAGGTCTCTCCCTGAGTCTGGTGTCAATCAATATCAGGAAAGAAATTAGAGCCTCGAGCTTCACAGGTAGGTCCTTAGCCACAATCTCATCTTTCACGGTATAATACAGAGGAAAAATTGCGCTTGTCACAGTTAAATAATCAATTAGTACCGGTGTGGTCAGTTACAAACATAAAAATAAAAATAAAAAATAGGGGGGAGGCGGCAGCTCTTGTGCCGAAACACAAGGGGAAATACAACAAAAACAAAGATTTAGAGCTGCGCCTTGTCACCCGGACTCGATACAATCAAAAAGAGTCCATATATCAGTCGTGTGGAGATAAACAATCCTTCAAACATGAGAGAAGTAGTAGGTTGGCTCCAAGACAAATCTCCGCTGGTCTTTAATCAGGATGGACATATAATAAACACCACTGTGCTCGAACTTGGCTTTTCAATGTGGCCCACCACCAGAAGTATAAGCAGCTTACCAGAGGAATGGCTGTAATCAACAGTCGGCTGTGACCCAGCCGCGGCCTTTAGAGAACCAGGACGTGCGGTGACGTCATTACGCTCTGGAGGAGGGTCCTTGCTGATCTGTTTGCCGGCCGGCAACTTTGTATTTTATATGCCTGTCTAACTCATCTCCCATGTGAGTATTCTGGTTTTTACTATTTTAAATAAATGTCCCAGCGGGATTACGCTATGTCTGCCTCTATTTATCATTTACATATGATCTAATTGGTGGAGTTGCTGAGTGGAGCCCCGGTGTAAACACTGCCCTAGGATTTGGGATTCGTCCTGGTTCTCTAAAGGCCGCGGCTGGGTCACAGCCGACTGTTGATTACAGCCATTCCTCTGGTAAGCTGCTTATACTTCTGGTGGTGGGCCACATTGAAAAGCCAAGTTCGAGCACAGTGGTGTTTATTATATGTCCATCCTGATTAAAGACCAGCGGAGATTTGTCTTGGAGCCAACCTACTACTTCTCTCATGTTTGAAGGATTGTTTATCTCCACACGACTGATATATGGACTCTTTTTGATTGTATCGAGTCCGGGTGACAAGGCGCAGCTCTAAATCTTTGTTTTTGTCATCTTTCACGGTATCAGAGAGACCATGGGAGAAAGCCGCCACCAGAGCCTCATTATTCTAGCCCACCTCTTCTGCCAGGGTACAAAACTTAATGGCACATTCTGCTACCGATCTGAACCCTATCTGATGGACATGAGGAGCTTCGCAGCAGAGGCAGAGCGAACCGCCACATCGAAAGCCCTCCGAAGAGAAGCAACAAAACCGGAAAACTCGGCAACCATCAGATTATTGTTCTCCCATAAGGGACTTGCCCAGGCAAAGCCTTGTCCGAGAGCAGCGAGATCAGGAAGCCCACCTTCGATCTCTCAGTAGGGAAGGCATGTGGCAGCAACTAAATGCCCACTTGGTTAAGGAAGCCTCGGCACTGAGTTGGCTCACCCCCAAAGCACTGTGGGAGGGGGGCAGAACCGGTCATACCCCGAGACACCGCAGGCGCAACAACGGGTGCCGGGGTAGACTCTGGCGCAACAACCAGAGCGGCAGTAGAAGCGGTAACAGGACCGATCCCAGGAGCGACAACCGGCCTATCAGCAACAGGAGCGAGATGAGCAGTGCGTGCAAGCAGGGTTTGCAATGCCTAAACGACCTGACCCAGCAGGTGCTCCTGCCGATCAAGTCTGGCAACCAGCATGGGTAGTAAGGGTGGCCCTGTACTGTCAGGATTCATGGCTTGGGCCTAATGTGATGGAAGCATGAATCAGACGTACATAAACAGATAAATGAATATGAAGATTTTATTTAAAACCAAACAGCAAGGTCAAAGTCAAAACTGACGATCAAACAGCCAGAAGAGTCGTCCACCAGTGCCAGGGTCGGTAGCCAGGGATGAGAGTCAGCCAAGCCGGAGTCTGTAGCCAGAGAAGTCGTGAAACAAAGCTGGGAGTCAGGAACCAGAAGGAACATCCGTGGAGCCAGGTCAGTGACCAAGAGCAAGCAGCACAATCACAGAAGGGGTATCAGACGAAAGGCCCAAGCGAGGAAATGCTGCAGCTGCCGTCTATATATATATATATGCTGAGCAGCCAGCTCCTCCCAGTGGGAAGGAGGAGCCGCAGGGTGTGGCAGGTTACAAAAACCCCATGAAGCAATATGGCTGCTAGCACATGTCAGTAATGAGAAGCCTGCAAATAGGTAAGATCATGACAATTACACTCAATAAAAATGAATGTGTTACCAAGGGTACTGTATTTATGTCACACCATACCTGTACCACTTATTAGAAAGGACCTTCAAATATTTCAAAATAAAATCTCTCAGTTCATCTGGGGAGACAGGAGACCTAGGGTAAATAGAAGTACAATGTATACCCCAAAACTAAAAGGAGGTCTTGGCCTGCCTGATTTACAGAAATATTTGTATGCGGCCCAGTTGGCCCAACTCTCTAGGTTTCACTCCCAACAACATTATGTGGCTTTCTATGAAGGAGAGACCGGTTATATTATGCCCTACTCTCTCCTTCTCGCTTGAAATATGGGACAGGTTTACAAGATCTCAGAAATTCAAATCACCCCACAGTCCACTAGCAACGATATTGAAAAACCAAGAGTTTACCCGGGCCTCACTCCCCTTGCGTTTGAGTGGTGGACTAACAAGGGCCTAATACGAATAGCTAATCTTTGCCACCACAAAGGTATGCTATGCGAACGATCTTTAATAGACAAATATCAAATGCCATCCACTGAACGCTATAGGTATACTCAATTACATTATTTTGTTCAAACTGTAGCTCGTAAGGGCGACTTAGCTACATTAACGCCCATGGAGCATCTATGTAGTGGATATGACAAAATTAGGGGTTACATATCTGCTATATATACTATTTTGATGCATGCCACCTCTGGGTGCTTTAGAGGATGTGGCCAAGTTGGATCCACCTTTCATATATGGTGGACTTGCCCCAAGGTCAGGAGATTTTGGATCAAAAAATCCGCAAAACATGCGCTGTTGGGTGGTGTGGTGACAGAGGCCTCCAGGCCCCAGAGGCGGCTTCTTACATTCATATTCGCCTCAGCTAAAATAACTATCGCCAGGAACTGGAGGTCTGCTGCCCTGTCATTTGACCAGCTCAGACACAAATTGTCGTGGCTTATGCTAAACTAACGGTTAACTGCAATGGTACAAGATAACATGGACTTGTTTCATAAAGTCTGGGATCCATGTATTAGATACCTGACAAATGACCCCGGGATGCTCACAACCTAGAACTATTCCCCAGAGATGGGTACGGTGCCGTGGTTCACTCCCCCACTCCCCCTCTCTCCTTTCTATGCCCCCTCCTCTATATCCCCTCTTTTTTTTTATTGTCTTACCCCCCCCCCCCCTATCTTTGTTACAGAAGAATTCTTAACTATTGGGTTTTGATCTCTGTTATATTTTGTTGTACAGTTTTCCCTTGCTCACCCTCGGCGATCCATT
This sequence comes from Rana kukunoris, assembly GCA_029574335.1. Lineage (NCBI taxonomy): Eukaryota > Metazoa > Chordata > Amphibia > Anura > Ranidae > Rana > Rana kukunoris. Next base: position 252,679,024 of record CM056050.1, on the reverse strand, counting down.
GCCGACTTAGGCTATAGTGGGCGGTGCCCGCAGGTTGGGAGAGGCCAGACTCCCCCGGTAGACAGATGGGGACCTGGTCCCTCCCAGCGGGTGGCACATATGCGGAGGCCTTGGAGCAAAAACAAGTTCTAGGTTTTGTACACAATGATATTGTATATAGTTTAGCATTTGCGGTTTAAAAAGGGATTTATATGATAATTCCTTGAGCGGATGTTTTATGGCTCATGTCAGAAAGTGAGAATGGTCCAGGTATGCTATATGTGGGCGATCCCTTCAGCTTTTTGGATTGTTCAATGTGGGACTCTCTGACTAGGTTGTATATGGTATATTGGAAAAATGTAGATCTTTATACTTTGTATTGTCAAACTTCAATAAAAATTATTGAAACATAGAAAAACTAAAGAATTGACATATTAGTATCAAATACCTGTTACCTGTACATGAGATTCCTTACTGAAACAATGTAAAAATGTGTGTTATTTTGTGATGGTTGAGGTTCATGCTGTATCTGAACTAATCCAACAGCATTTAAACACAGGTATTGCACATTGGCACAAATACAATAAACTGCACTTTGGCTGTAAAACTTTTTAAATGACATTCACATAGAGACGTGCCATGTTAAGTAAGATTAAACCTGTGCTACAAGTGCTACAATAGCAGAACACAGAAAAGAGAAGTAAAAGCCTTCTTCTAATATCTGAAATCCAAGTGGGTAATTTTTATGTTAGAAGATAGCTGGAGTTAAAGATAGCTGGAGTAATGCAGGAATTATGCAGGGTGCCAGGCAAAAAGGGGGACCTTATCACCAGCATGGAGTAAGCTAATAATAATAATAATAATAATAATAACGAGTGGGGGTGAGGTAGGGGCTTTCATTACAATTAGAATTAGAATAGAAAGCTGTTTGTCTTTGATCCTGACATTTTCTCTTGTTGCCCAGTATTCAGTGTTAATTTTGGCAGCACATTTCGATTTAGTTTTAGTCTTAGGACTAAAATGGCATTTTAGTTTTAGTCCCATTTTAGTCATCGTATTTTTATCGATTAAAATCTTCAGTACATTTTAGTAGAATAAAATAATTGTAGTCAACTAAAATTTTATGTGCACAGTACACAGCCCCTACCCTCTGTGCAATACACAGCCTCCCACCCTCTGCACAATACACAGCCCCCCACAGTACACAGAATACTGCCCCCACAGTAAACAGCACACAGCCCCCACAGTACACAGCCCCCACAGTACACAGTACACAGCCCCCCCACAGTACACAGTAGACAGCGCCCACAGTACACAGCACACAGCACCCGACAGTACACAGTAGACATCCCCCACAATACACAGCACCCCACAGTACTCAGCCCCCCACAGAACACAGTCCCCCACAGTACACAACACACAGCCCCCCACAGTACACAGCACACAGCCCCCCACAGTACACAGCTCCCCCACAGTTTACAGCCCCCACAGTACACAGCACACAGCCCCCCACAGTACACAGCACACAACCTCCCACAGTACACATTCCCCCACAGTACACAGCCCCCCACAATAATACACAGCACCCAGCCCCCACAGTACACAGCACACAGCCCCCACAGTACACAGCCCCCCACAGTACACAGCACACAGTCCCCACAGTACACAGCCCCCCACAGCACACAGCCCCCCACAGTACACAGCAAACAACCCCCCACAGTACCCAGTCCCCCACAATACACAGCCCTCCTGCACACCCAGGAGACCCCCAGTCTCCAGGGGCAGCACTGCCAGCATACTCTAAAGTTAAGAATAAATCACTGCCAGCCCTTTCTAATACACAGCTCCTCCTGTGTCACTCTCATTGTAAATCAAAGTCTCGTTCTTGCATGGACCAGGTCACATGACTGCTCTCCTCTGACGTTTCATGGATGGTCATGTGACTGTTCTACTCTTCCAATCTAAAGCAACACTTAGGCCGCGTACACACGATCAAATCTATCTGCTGGAAATGGTCGGCCCGACCATCCCAGCAGACAGATTCGATCGTGTGTACGGGCGAGCCGACGGATTTGGCCAGCCGACAGATTTGAAAGCATGCTTTCAAATCTGTCGGCTGGGAACCCGTGGGCCCGATATGTCTGCTGGTTAGTACGCTAACCAGCAGACATATCTTCTCGCACATGCGTCAAATGGATTTGACGCATTTGCGGAAGTAATTCACTTCCTGGTGCGGTGACGTGGCGGCGTCAACGTCACCGCCACGTCAGCGACACGTCAGCGCGCCGTCTGCCGGCGGGGATTTTGGTTTGATCGTGTGTACACGATCAAACCAATACATCCCAGCAGACAGATTTGTTCAAATCGGTCTGCTCGTGTGTACGGGGCCTCAGGCCGCGTACACACGATCAAATCTATCTGCTGGTAACGGTCTGCCCGACCTTCCCAGCAGACAGATTCGATCGTGTGTACGGGCGAGCAGACGGATTTGGCCAGCCTACAGATTTTAAAGCATGCTTTAAAATCTGTCGGCTGGGAATCCGTCCGCCCCATATGTCTGCTGGTTAGTACGCTAACCAGCAGACATATCTTCTCGCACATGCGTCAAATGGATTCGACGCATGCGCGGAAGTAATTTACTTCCTGGTGTGGTGACGTGGCGGCGTCAACGTCACCGCCACGTCACCGCGCTGTCTGCTGGCGGGGATTTTGGTTTATTCGTGTGTACAGCGATCAAACCAAAACGGCCAGCAGACAGATTTGTTCAAATCGGTCGGTCCGACCGATTTGAACAAATCTATTTGCTTGTGTGTACGGGCCTCAGAGGAGGAGGAGGAGGAGGAGAGCGGCCAACAATAACAAAGCTATTGAAGTATTTAGAAGCTTCAGTTTACAATGAGAGTGACACAGGAGGAGGAGCAGTGTAGAAGGGGCTGGCAGTGACCACCCAATCCCCGCCCCTGTTGGTAAAAATAATTATCAGTGTATGGCACACGCTTGCAGTTTGTTATACCCAGATAAATACAGTAGTTCATGAGGGTAATCGTCCCTTCCCTGCCATTAACGTCCCATTTTCATTCCTTAAGGAAAAACAGATTTGATTTTCATTATAGTTTTCACTGGACGAAATCGTGCTGTATTTTTAGTTTAGTTTTCGTCACTGTAAAAAAGACACTGACGAAAACCTTTTTTGTTGACAAAATTAACACTGCTAGTATGTATGGCTGTTTCATTTAAAAGGGAAGTCAGGCCAAAACTATTTTGGCCATACTTCTCCTGTGGCTCACAGGAGTGCACTTAGCTCTACACGTTTGTGACCAGTCTTTAGTCGACAGTGGTCTAAAGCAGGGGTCTCCAAACATTCTATACAAAGGGCCGGTTTATTGTCCTTCAGACTCTTGGAGGACCGGACTTGGCCAGCGGGAGTGGAAATATTCCTGGCATCATTGTTAGTAAACATCTGGTATTAGGGGGAGGAATAGTGCCCCATTGCTGGTATCATAGGGAGGAATAGTGCTTTATTAGTTGTGTCAGTAAGAGAAATGGTGCTCCATTGTCTATGTCAGATGGCAGAATAGTGTCTCGTATTAGTGGGAGGGATAGTGCCCCAAGGGATGGATAAAGGCAAGCAAAGGACCGCATCTGGCCCTCGGGCCACAGTTTGGAGACTTCTGGTCTAAAGGGTCACAGAGTTGGTCCATGCTCTACAGGGATCCTGACTTTAATGTCAAGATACCCCGGAAGCCTGACTGGCAGATGGCTCAGCCTCTCACTATGAGGCTGCTTCTTCCCTGTCCACAACCCGATGCTCCAGTGAGCCCTGAAGGGGCAGAGCAGAGAGCCAGTGAGTGACATTTATACGGTCTTTGATCGATTAGTTCTCAGTGTAGAGGCAGCGGGGGACAGTTTCATCTGGGATTGGTACTGCAGCCATCTAGGTGAGCATGATAGTTTATTTTTAATTCCCATACTTCTCTTTTTAAGTAAAATCTACAGTAAGTCTTACATATTTTTATCCCTTTATAAGTCTATTCCTATATGTTGATGCGCGACAGATTTTTTTTTAGAAAAATGCTAGGGGGAATGCTTTAATAAAAATGTTGCTTCTTGCTTCTAACATTAGGCTCCTTTCACACTAGGCGGGCTCCTTTGCTACGGAGTCCGCCTGCTCCCGCCAGCTCAGCGAGAGATCTGTCTGCAGATCTCTGCTGAGCCGACGGATGACAAGCTCCTCTCTTCTCACTGAGCGGGGGCGCCGCTGTCTCCTATGGAGCAATGTCCGTTTTCATCAGATCTTACCCGATCCGGTCTGCCATGGATGGGTGGGGATGTATCCCCATACGTATGTTTTTAGCTGATCGGGTCGGATGTCAGCAGACATGTCTCTGCTGACATCTGACGCTCCATAGAGATGCATGGAGTGGCCATTCAGGTCCGCCGTCAGAACTGACAGGTGGACCTGAACAGTCCGTCCGTGTGAAAGGGGCCTTATGCTGGAAAAGCTGAGTAACAGCCACCACCTTTAGCACAGGCTTTCTGTTCATACTTGTATTTGTTTGTTTTCCTAATTCCAAATATTTTGCGGGTCTTATTTGACAACCAAATTGATTGCATGTTTATTTTTGTGACTTATTTTTGAGTTTAATCCGGCCATAATTAGATCAAATCTAAGCAGGTTCAGTAGGGACTGTCTTTCATTCCATCCCTCTTTGGGTAGGCTGGTTGTACTGAAGTTGATCCATTGATTTACTTCAGTACAACCAGCCTGTCTGATTTTTTTTTTGCATAGGATTACTTCCGATGGCTATAGCCACCAACAGCCACCAACAGTGATTGTTGTGTTCTGGCGGAAGGGAAGGCTCCCAAGCGGCACAAAAGAAAAGTACTGCAGGAAGGACTCCTCCATCAATACTGACTGACTGCAAGAAAGAAAATGGCTATGACTTGCCTAAATCCCTACTCGCCTGCATACCATATTCGCCTCTTGTTAGCCCGTGTTTTTTTGGCTTTCTTGGGTAATAATTAAAGAAAAGTGGCATTTAAAGAGGACAACTCATAAAAATGTTTGTAAATAAAAATGGTTATTAAGAAATATTCCCATTTTGTTCATGATAAATAGGCCACAACCATGCCAATATATAATTGCCATTACAGCACACCATGCGTCTTGGTTTTCCCTATTTCCGGCTAAATTAGTAGAGGAATATTTGTACAATCTTTATTCATAGTAATATACAGTCTTAATAAATTCTTAATAAAACCATGAATATTACTTCTAGAAAATGTTTCATCTTAATATACGGGTTGTATAATGAAGTACAATGATTACAATATTGAATAACACAACCCACATACTTCCATTACTAACAAATACTGATTGGAGTGTAAGGGAACATGCTCGATAACAACAGTGCGCTGTGCTCCCATTAACTTTTCACACCAGAAAACAGCTGCTTATGATTTGACTGCAGGCGATTTTTTGACGGAAAAGTAATTTATCACAACATTTTTCATGTTTCTTGTCTTGTATGCCCTTGTCTTCCTAGTGGTTTATTTTACAGACATACCTATTCATAGCATCATATAGTTTTTCAGATTTTTTTCCTTGTTTTTTTCTGTTTTTCTTCCTCAGGGATACACAGCTCTGCTTGGTTCTTGTCTGTTTTTATGTTTCCTTTTTTTATGATTGATATGATGAACTATCTTAAGGCTCCATATTCTCTACCACCTGTTAGTAGATAATTACCTGGGAAGAAAAATAGTAATTAGACCACCGTATTGTGAAAGAGGTACCTTTTCTATTAAGGCATCACATAGTAAATACATAGAAAAATCTATAATTAAAGGAGTTGTAAAGGAAAACATTTTTTTTGCCTAAAATTAATGTCTGCAAGGTAGACAGACAGAATAGTGTAATGATTCTGTTAAAAAAACAAGTAAATACCCATTAAATCCCCTTATCTATATCACCTCCGACGTTCTAGTTTCTGTTCTCTCATTCACTTCCTGGTTTGCATCACTTGTTCATATAAGAACTACATTTCCCTGTATGAATTGCGGCACACCCAGTATTTCACACCTCCTTGAAGTCTCTAACACGTAGAGAGCGTCCTGCCACACAGATATAGTTCCTAGGAGGGGGCGAGCAGGTTACTGACCACCGCAGTAAAGTCTCCCTTCACGGTGGTCAGTAAAATCAGACAAGCAGGAAGTGAACAGAACAGAGAAGAAATAGAGCAACTTCTGAGCAAAAACAAACAATGAGGAAGTGAAAAGAGGAATGACTGCAGGTAAAGGATGCTTAATATGAAAAAATGTTTTTCCTTTACAACCCCTTTAAGATATTGGGGCTACTGTAATTGACTGACTGCAAGAACTGTGTGAGATAGCTTGCTGAGCATAGAAGAGTAACATTTCTGCAAACAGCACAATCCACTAAATATATTTTGGTAGTTAAAATTGATAGCTCTTAGTGAGTGTACAGCTTGTATAACAGTGTACATTTTCTGGGCTAGATTCTCAGAGGCGCTACGCCCGCGTAAATGGATATGCGCGGCATAATTGTAAATGTGCGCCTGCGTATCGATGCGCCGCAAACACAGAACCACATACGCCAGAAAATCTTTTTCGTCTGAGCGGCGAAAATGCTTTAAGCTAGCGCGGCGTAGGCGCATAGTTACGCATCGCGCATATTCAGCTCCCATTGAATTATCATGCAAATATGCAAATGAGGGAGATGCGCGGATTCCCGAAACTATGCGCGTTCGGCGTAGGCTACGCGTGGTGCACGTAACACAAAAGCCTTGAGTAAACATACCCCTCATAACAGCACGGGTAACTTTGCTCAAGACCGTGTGCAAGTCAGCTGGAGAGCAACTACAGCAGCACCATAACGGACGAGCTGAGCAATCACACTTACAGGACAACACATTCGTATGCCAACATGCCAGGGGCAGCCATGGTATTATCACTACTAATGTATGCAGAGGAAGAGGAGCATAGAAGGAGGAGTAGGAGGAGGGGGGCACGTGAGAGGATCTACCGAGCGCGCATGAGCCTCTTTGGCATGGGTGAGGAGGAGGTGTATCGTATCTTCAGATTCAGCCCTGCTGCCATCCTGGAACTAACCACAGCCCTGTAGGATGACATCACCAGCCCAACACACCGCTCACATGCACTGCAGCCACTGGTGAAGGTACTGGCAACACTCCATTTCCTGGCCAGTGGATTATTCCAGCGTACAAGTGGAGTTGTGGCTGGGATGTCACAAACCAGCATAAGCAGATGTCTGCACCAGGTTATCCCCGCAATCCTCAGACGCATGTCCCACCACATCATCAGACCCACCACTGAGGACCTGCGGCAGATAGCAATGACAGCTTTCTACAGACTTGGCAAATTCCCACGCACCATCGGGGCCATTGATTGCACACATGTGGCACTACAGCCCCCCCGTGCCACAGAGCACATTTACTGCAATCGGAAGCACTGGCATTCCATCAACGTACAGGTGATAGCTGATGCCAAATACCCCATATGGCACGTCCATGCCAAAGACCCCGGATCCAGCCATGACAGCTACATATACCGTCAAAGCACCATCCCAGCAGATTTTGAGCAGAACATGTATGTAGACAGCTGGCTGGTTGGTGAGTGACATGGGTGGCAGGCATGACTGTCCCCCCCATGATGCACACATCACAAGGGGCACATGCATGACTAACATCCTCCTGTCTTTTCACTTCCAGATGATGCGGCATATGTACTTGGACCCCATCTCATGACTCCTTTCCGGAATCCCCAAACCCCAGGAGAGAGAAGATACAATGAAGCACACATCAAAACCCGTGCAGTGGTTGAGCGCACATTTGGCCTCCTGAAGTCCCGTTTCCGATGCCTGGATAAGTCCGGGGGGGCCCTGTTGTATTCCCCAAACTTTGTGGGTCAGATCATTGGTGCATGTTGCATTCTGCACAACTTTGCCATGAGAAAGGGCCTGCAGATTGCCCTACGTGATGACCTGACCCCCCAACCAGACAGCCCCCCCCTGCCAGAGGAGACCCTGTCTGCTGATGGAAGAGCAGTCAGGAGTTGCCTCGTGTTACGAATCTTTGACCGTTAAACACACACATACAGCATGGCACACAGACAATGCACGCTGTAATAGTGAGCGTCCCTGTCACCATGAAGACGCAGCAAAAATGGGCACAGAGTCTGCATGTCAGCAGACTGCAGAACTACACAGCATAGTTTTTAAATGGAGAAAACTGCTCTGTCAGTTTTCTCCAGGTTTTGATCGTTTTGAATGGGGCTGTGTAGTTGGAGATCCTGCAGAGACTTGGGCGGGATGGGATATCCAACCCTGTGTCCAGATCTTACAGACAGCCAGCAGGTTGGGTTCCCAGCTGAACGCTGACAATATAATCAGGGACTGGTCAGAACAGAGAGAGGGAGGTGGAAGGTGTGCAGCTGGCTGTTTCTGCAAGACAGACCTGTAGGTTGGGATCTGTCTGTCTGTCTGCCCTGGAGACTACATCCCTGGTATGGGGGGACTTCGTGTCTGAGGGACTGGGAGGCTGGTAGACCTGAGGTGACTAGCGAGTCCAAGAGGGGCTGAAGGAAGTCCGGAAGTCTGGGAGACGGGCTGGAGAACCTGTTGAGGCCAGGAGTGTGCCAGGTTAGCAGGTACAGCAAGGCTAAGTAAGCCTAGGAGCCAGGAGGCTTGGTATTTTGAGTTCTGTGAACATTACCGGAGAAGAACCCCTGAGTGGGAAATCCTGTATGTGAACTGTTCTTTTTGTTTCCTTCAATAAAAATGGGCTGCCATGCCCTCAAACATAATATCTGACTGCTGTGGACTCGCTAAAAAAATGCATTTACCATTGAGTTAAACCCCCAACGTTTACAACGCGTGTGTAATAGGATTCCCTATTCTCGCCGCTCTAGCGCAGCCGTTCCCATAACAAACGGCTGCGCCCTGTCTTCACAAACCTCCGCGTCACTTCCGGTGCGCGGAGTTTGCGTTCCAGCTTGGAACGCGGAAGTGCGCCGAGCGCACTTTTCCATTCGCCCGCGAGTTCCGGGTATTTAAACCTCCGAAGATGACGGCTGGGTGTTCTGTTATTGTGTACAGACACCCACCGTCCTGCAGCAGCAAACAAGCACCCAAGAGGAGTCCTCCGACGGACGTTACCCCCTGAGTTCCTGTACTCATTCCAAGGCTGGATCTACTCAGGCTGCATAAGCCCAGCCATCCTGCTCGCCCTACATCAACCCTGCAAGTCCTTGTTGACCTTCCTTGGATAAAGTCTGCTTCCTCGCTCTCCTCCTGAGCCCCCTACAGATGACTGCTGAACCGCAAGTATTGGTGTCCTGATGGATTGTCCATTCAGAAGTATAGCCTAATGATTACCACCCCATAACTTCTGAGTTCACTAATCTGTGCTATACCTGTAACTCCTTAGGGTGATTCTAGGCTAATGTGTATTAACATTATACTATAGTTATTTCAATTATTAAATTACGTCCAACCCCTCCGATAACTAGATCTGTGAACGGCGGAGACTTTCTTGATTTATATGTATCTGAACTCACTACTATAAACCTCCAGCTTATGACTTAATAGGCTTGGATTTTGCATACCGCAGATCTTGCACTCAGAGGTCATGATGATTTAACCCAAACTTTCTGTGAATCTGAGAGTGAACTAGTGGACATATCTGAGTTACCTCTGCAGCCATACGGGGGATCTAGCTCTATGCTATAGTAGTTTGGTGTGATATGACAGCGTGTACACCACTGTGGTCCCTAGATCACACACACACCACATCCACATCACATTGGATTAGTCCAAGTCCAGCATGCAGGACTTGGGAGCAGCAACGCCGCGTCAAGGCCCCAATGATGTTGCTGTCCATTCATACACCATTCACACAGTCGTGGGGATAACTTCTGCCCAACGGCCGAGGGTGACACCCCTTACTGGCAGGAGTGCCACCCCTACATTCACACACCATTCACACTGCACCGTGTGCAGTATCAAAAAAAAAATCAAAAGCTCTTCACCAGAGCATTAAAAAAAAAATCAAAAGCTCTTCACCAGAGCATTAAAAAAAATTAAAAGCTCTTCACCAGAGCAAAATATCCAAATAAAATAATTACTGGGCCTGGTGTGGGCTCCGCCTGATGCCACGGCTCCTGCCCCTCACTTGCCTGGGGGTGGGGGGAGATGGGGTATCATGTTGAGGAGAAGCATCCCCATGTCCCTCCCTGGCTGCCTGAATGCCCTCCAAGGCGACCACAATGCGTGTCAGCACAGCCGTCTGGTCCTGGACAGCTACCCGCAGACCTTTGACCTCCCCCACAAGGTCGGAGGTGGTCGCCTGCAGCTCCCCCAGGCTGGCGACTGTTGCTGCACTGTTGCCAGCGACATCAAGGATGGCATCCGTAATGGCACCTGAGGAGGCCAGGCTGTCGGCCAGGCGCCTCATCTCCCCAACGACCTCGGAAAGGTGACGATTTTGCTGGTCCTGCTGCCTGGCCAGCTGTTCAGGCAGGACCTTGGGAACCCCCCTTGTCTTGCAAGTCGCATTCCGGGGAGTGGCAGGGGACCTGGCATAAGGGGAGGATGTTGAGGGGCCGGAGATGAGGGGGGTGGAAACAGAGGGACTGGAGAGGTTGGGGGTGGACACTGAGGGGCTTGAAAAAGATGGGGGGATGGCTTGGGCTGGTCCGGGCAACCCATGGTCCTCCTCCAAAACCAGGTAGAGCTTCTGGTCCGGGTCAACAACCTCCTCCTCAACCGCCTCCTCTGTAGAGGTGTGCCCAGATTCCTCCAACAAGTCCTCTTCCAGGGGGGCAGCCAGAGGGACTGGATGTTCGGGGGATGTACATGAATGGGCCCTGGCAGCCACAGATGGCCCCGCTCCCTCCTGCACATCTGTGGATGACACAAAATATGCACATGTTGGTGGACCCACACACTTGACACATGTTCCCTTCCACCCCTACACATGCTACACAACAAAGAGTATATGAAACACACTTACCTGTCCTCAGGGCTGGCACAACAGACTCATAGCCCCCAACTCCCTCAACCTGCTCCCTCTGCAGGCAGCGGGCGACCACCTTCTCCTCCTCAGTCAGGCGGATGGTACAGGGTGGGCCCCCTCCAGTGCCCCTGGCATGCGACTCATTCCAGCCAGCTTGACCTTGACCAGACGCCGCAGGTCATTCATCTTTTTTTGAATATCCTGCGGTGTCCAGATCTCATGTGAGAGGGCATTAACCTGGCAAGCCACCTTCATGAGAATTTCATCCCTCCGGGTCTTGCTGGTCCGGGCACTGTCAGCACCATGGAGCCTGGAATCGTACTTCTCCATGGCCACGATGACAATGGCCCTCTTCTCTGGGGAGACATTTTTCTTCCTCCTCTCCTTCCCAATAGAAGCCATGGTACAGCACAATGTTTTCCCGTGACAATCCAAAAAATGGGAGACGTTTGCGCTGCACGGGCGCATGTGTGGGGGCATTATATACCCAGCGCCGGCGAATCGTAGGGAGGCTTTGCGCATGCGCAGAAGGCATCCACGTCACAGCGCGGGTCCAACCACGTCATGGCGCGGGTCATCCACGTCACGGCGCATGCTCCGTTCATCCCGGCCTTCATTTGCATGGGGTCACGCTTCATTAGAATGCAACACGCCCACTTCCCTCCTACTTTGGAGTTGCGCCGGATTACGCCGATGAATTTCCGCTACGCAGGCGCATCTTGGAGCGCATTTGCTTAGGGAATACGGTACTTGCCACTCCGCGTTACGTCGGCGTAGTGCATCTGAGATGCGCTACGCCTGCATAATTATGCGCGCATCTACGAGAATCTGGCCCATAGTCTCCTCAAAAGAACTCAACACACAGCCATTAATGTCTAAACATCTGTCAACAAAAGTGAGTACACCCCTAAGTGAAAATGTTCATATTGGGCCCAAAGTGTCAATATTTTGTGTGGCCACATTTATTTTTCAGCACTGCCATAACCATCTTGGGCATGGAGTTCACCAGAGTGTCACAGGTTGTCACTGGAGTCTTCTTCCACTCCTCCACAACGACATCACAGAGCTGGTGAATGTTAGAGACCTTCCGCTCCTCCACCTTCCATTTAAGGATGCCCCACAGATGTTCAATAGGGTTTAGGTCTGCAGACATGCCTGGCCAGTCCATTTATGTATGTCCCTATCAGTGTTGTAAGTAACGGAGTTACAATAAACGCAGTTACCTAACGCAGCCCCTTTTGAGGGTAACGAGTAATCTACCTGATTACTCTTCCCCTCACGGTAACGCAGTTCCCATTACTTGGGCGCCATTACTGCAATTACATCTACCGCCACTAGATGGCAGCAGAGTAATTGCTTCTGCGGCGCTGTGAACATAAATATGGGTGGAACTCCGCTTTAGAATCATGTGACCGTTGTGATTGCCTGTCACAGCAGTCTGAAAACTCCCAATTGCAAGGAGCCCTGGATACAATGAGCCCCATCCGCCTCACACTGACCTATCACCGGGGAACAACTCACATCGATCACACACACTGTGTGCGCAACCTGATCAATGATCCGGAGAACACATTGCGGGAAACAAACGTTCCCTATACAACACAGTGTACACAGCGACATCTAGTGGTCAACATGGTAAGTGCAGGACACCTATACAGACCAATGATCAGCAGGTTATTTTTGGTCAGTGATTTCATCTCTTCATCAGACAACAAAGAAAAATCTGACATCCCCATTCCAGATCCCTTGCATCCAATAAAGCTTATATAAGATAAATAAAATAATAAACAATAAACTATAGAAAATTCTTATAAAGCCTAATATAAGATTTTAAATTACAGACCCTGTAAACGTCAAGGGAATGTATATTATGAACATACATTTTAATCCAGCTTATAATTTGGATGTAATATATAGCAGATGGATAAGGGTTTTAAGTCCTATTAGCTGCACATACATGGTGGGACGGATGCACCCAGGCTGGGATATACACGAGATCACCATTTGTTTCCGGTTTTCTTCTCTCAAGGATCTGCCATTCTTTTGTCTTGGAGTGTTAACTCACTGCTCCCTGGCAAGCGCCGTCATCTGCTTCTCAACAAAGCATTGTAGAATATTAAAAAAAAAATTCAGTTACTTTGCTCAGTAACTAATTACTTTTTCAATGTAGTAACTGAGTCACTAACGCAATTACTTTTTCGGAGAAGTAATTTGTAACTGTAACGAATTACTTTTTTAAAGTAAGATGAGCAACACTGGTCCCTATTTGTTATTAGAATATATGTATATCTCTTGCAAGTAATTCCAACCCTTATTGTATGTTGTCCTTCATTAGAATCAAGGCACCCCAAACATTTAACACCTGGCAACTGAAGGGGGAGGGGGGCGCTACCTAAAAAGGTTCTACAAGCACTTGCATGTCAGGTGTGCTAACTGCAGCACAACTCACTGGCCAGCCTGATAAGCTTTTGTGCGCCAACACCAACCTGGCTAAACCAGTCAATTGACTGCCTCTGAGGCCTCGTACACACGAGGGGATATGTCCGCTGAAAACGGTCCGATGGACCGTTTCAGCAGACATCTCCGATCGTGTGTATGGGCTAGCGGACAGATTTGTCCACCCGACAGATTTCAAAGCATGCTTTGAAATCTATCCGGTGGGAATCTGTCCGCCCGACATGTCTGCTGGTTAGTACACTTACCAGCAGACATGTCGTCCCGCACCGCCGCCGCGCCGCCGCCGAATGGATTCGGCGCATGCGCGGAAGTGTTTTACTTCCTGGTGCGGTGACGTGGCGGTGACGTGGCGGCGTCAACGTCACCGCCGCGTCACCGACACGTCACCGCGCCGTCCGCCGGCGGGGAATTTGATCCGATGGTGTGTACACGCCATCGGATCAAACTCCAGATCGGACATATCCGATGGAAATGGTCCGCGGACCGTTTTCATTGGATATGTCCGATCGTGTGTACGAGGCCTAACACTGTGACAGACCATTTGTTGACCTCCGGAAGGTTTTACTCCATTCATGACCAGGCCATTTTTTTTCTATTCAGCACTGTGATACTTTAACTGGCAATTCTTCAGTCATTCAACACTGTACAGGCATACCCCACTTTTAAGTACACAATGTTTGTGTTTTACTAAAGCTGAAAAGCGATAAATCAAACTCACTTCTGCATAAAAAACAATGAGCTTCCAGGTTTTATTACCAGGCTTATTTGAACAAGCTGGGGTTAGAAGCTCATTTGTTTCTATGCAGAAGTGAGCCAGCTTTAGTAAAAAAAAAAACATTGTGTACTTAAAAGTGGGATATGCCTGTATACACATAGGTGGTATGTGATCACCGCTGTGGTTTTTTTTTTTTTTTTGCTATATAAACCAAAAAATACCAACAATTTTGAAAATAAAAAAACAATATTTTCTACCTTGTCATAAAACATATCCAACAAAATAAAAAAGAGTCATAAAAAATCATAGGTGTTTATTCATTGGTATGTGTGAAAGTTATAGTATCTACAAACTATGGTATATTATATATATAATTGAAATCTGATCAGTTCTAATGTATTCACGGCCTATCTAATTCCCCTTAAAATGGCAGGACAGAGCAAATACCCTACAAACAACCACTGTTTGGAAAGATTGAGGTATTTAGTAAGAAGAACAGTGAGCTTTTTGAAGTTGTCATTTTTTGTCACAAGTTTTTGGAAAATTAAGAAATAAAAAAAAAAAATATTTTCACATTTTTCTTGTTCATACTGTCACCAGTGCAGTGCAGCATCATCATATGACTGGTCTGGTGGTGATCAGGGATACTGACTGGTAACAGTGTGTTAAAAAAAATATATACATTTTTAAAAATGTTCTAACTTTTTTTTAACATTTTATTTTTATTTTATTACATACTTTTATCACAGTAGTTCAGTGTCACCATAGTGGCACTGTACTACTCTGGGGGGTGATGAAGGATTTTTTTTTTACTCTTTTATTGCTGTTACACTGATGATCACTGTAACAGCAATGTTTTGAGTTGTCACAAATGGGTTGTATTCATAACAGCTATGATTACTATTGTGTGCTGTGACTGGCCCACAGCTACTACATGGTACAGGGTGCTGTGATTAGCCCAGGTACCATTTGATAGCTGACAACAAATAACAGCATTACAGTACGTAACATTTTTTCCACAATATGTGGAAAACACATATTCTTTATTTGTAACACATTTTTAATAAAAAGTCCATACTAACCAGATGTGAATGAAATAAAACTTACAGTGTGTAACTAGCATTTGGGTCCTTTCACACTGGCTTGTCCGTTATACGGACTCTGCTTTGCTCAGTGGGGGGATTGATCCATTGTTCTCCACTTGGCAGCTGGACAACTGGTCCGTCTCCACTCACTGTGCAGAGATGGACCTGTCCGAGTCCCTCTATAGGAGATTGGATGAAAACAGACTGCCTGTCAGTTTTCATCCGATCCCATCCGATCTACCAGAAGGATGGAAAATAGGGTCTCCATCCATCTAGATTTCATGGACAGAATCGGATTGGAAATAGGAAAATGTCAGCAGACATGTCACTGCCATTCCATAGAGGTGAATGGAGCGTCCGATCAGGTCAGCCTGCAAAACTGACAGTCAATGCAGTGCAATGACTAACTTAGTCATTAGTCTTGGCAAAGCATCGGCACTTGTCCATTATATGTAGACTACAGCGCTTATCTTCTTGATTTATCCTCCTTCATATGTAAGCTGTGACTATTATACTGTACCTTGCAAACTTTGTAGACCAAAGCTTTACTTCTAGGATTTAAATGACATAAAATATAAAAGTCTGAAAATCTTAATTCACATTACAAACACAAGAGACAGAGCAAAAGTCAGCTAAACCCAAGGACACTATCCTTTTTATTGTTACACATTTTTATCTCAGCTGTTCCTGGGGCTCCTTCCTTGACCCTTTGTTTCAAGAAAAGATAAGTGCCATTGGGTAAGATAAATGCTCTAGAGTAATTATAAAAAGATGGCCATTGCTTTTGCACTCAAAAATACCCTCTGAAGCTTTTAACCTTTTAATGTATAAGTCAGAGAAAATGTTCAGTACTCAAAAGCTTTGTTTTTAATGCAAGTATCAAAAGTCACATCATATATTACAACCTTGTAGTCCTTCACTGATCAGCTATGACGCATCATTAAAATAATAAACCTTATTTCCACTACTTCCAGAAAAGATGCAGAGATGAGGTATGCTCACAGAAATAAATGCTAAGCTTACTCTTTTGGATCGGGGGAGGGTTACAGTTATACTTTCCACCACCACACATTGGGGAATGGGGACATGCATGGTGGGGAAGAGAAGAGAAAAACGTGTATATTGTGTTATTTTTTCCTCCTCTCTCCTCCCTCATGTCCCTTTTTCTTAATACGTGATACTGAATTGTGTA
Organism: Rana kukunoris; assembly: GCA_029574335.1. Lineage (NCBI taxonomy): Eukaryota > Metazoa > Chordata > Amphibia > Anura > Ranidae > Rana > Rana kukunoris. The sequence goes on along the minus strand of CM056050.1, from coordinate 252,662,545 downwards.
ACTATCTCATTCGTATGGTTCTTTGGGCTTGACAAATCCCTTTTGTCAGCCCATTCACTGCAGGGATGCACAATTTATATCACCCGACGCCCAGAATTAGGGGCAAGCTGCAGGGCTTACTTTTCAGATGGGTGCATTCAGGTGAATTCTTCCACGCACTGCAGTAAAATGCCTCCCCCGCTATGTATGCCAGGCCATAGCAGGCCATAACAGGTGCCCCCAGTTGCCCCCATATCCCCCATAGCGGGTGCCCCCAGGGGAGGGAACAGAGTGGACACACATCTGCTCTCCTCCACATCTTGTTCCTGACTCGGAAGCGACATACATGACATCACTTCCAGGTCCGCCTTGTCAGTGTCCCCACCCATGGATGTGGGGAAAGAATGTAATGCAATGCAATATATACTGCATTACATTCAGTGGAGCACCTGAGAGACATCCAGGGCCTTTTAGACCTTGAATGTCTCATTAAAGAGAACCTGTCACCAATAAAATCATCACAACTTTTTGTCCCCTATGTGATTAAAAAAAAGTATTAAAAATAATTGTTTTAATTATTCCTTTACCCAAAACACTACCCCAAACAGCCAACATACTACTGCCTATGTGCAGTAATTAGGAACTTTGCCATAATGCGCTATTACATGCAGCATCGGAAAAGCTGATCAATTGCATTTGACATGATATGGCATAATGGATCTACTGTATGAAGACTAGATGGTGCATGTTTGGTTTCCTTTTGTATATCTCAGCATTGTGATTATAACATTTTTAAAGGAAGACTTCAATTAAACATGTTCTATTTAAACTGATTCAGGAAGAAATGCCTACATCCGAAGCATCGTCGTGACCCACCAGTGACGTCATCACGCCCGACGCAGCTTTCCAGCCCTCACCATCGACAATCAGATGAATCCAAGACTAATTTCCACCTCTCTGGCTGCAGAGCCCTGCTGGCCAGGATATCTCTTCTCCAGGCTAAGAAAGCTGTGCGAACCTTGTTAAGCAGGGACATACGCCATTCCAGTGTGAAAAGACATGTGCTTTACTTCCCTAACTTCTATGTAAGTGGATGATGCACTTGTATTATATTAAAATGTCACAGTTCTAACTTAGAGGGCCCTCTTTCTCTTTTCTTTGCATATTTGGAGTCTGCTCTCAACTTCCCCAACAAAAGCTTGCCCTGATTCCTGGACTATTACACTATATACAGGTCTCCCTTCTCATTCTCAGCCCCTCTCTGCATTTATACTAAGTACTACACTTAAAGAGCTTACCTGATGGAATCATGTATTATCATACATACTATCTGGCAGCGCCTCTATTCCAATTGTTCTTACATAGGAAGAGTTGTCTATGAAGTTAATGTTGAAGTCAAATGGGCATCCTATAACTTCCCAATCCTATACAAGTTATCGTATTACCCTCAATAAAACAACAACAAAAAAGTCACAGACTGTTCTTTGACTCTGAGAATTTGGTGTGCCTGTCTGTGCAGGGTGGGGGATTCCAGTATATTTGCGGCTCCTTAGGAGATGTGCTGCACTTGTAAATAAATAAATCATCAAGTCACAGGCAGCAAGACACAAAAAGACTCAGGTATGCAATAATTTAATGCACGCTACTGTGACAAAGGTCTTACTAAAGGGAATTATTGAGGTTTATAATGCAAACATTATTCTTGCTTTTTAAGAAAATAGACTGAAGTTCTACCTTCACTTTACTGAGAAGTAATAACTCCAATACATGTAATAATAATATTAAATATGCTAATACGGTGATGATAAATAAACCCTTCGAGGGCATGTGTAGTGCAATACATATAAAAAGTTAGAAATTCTACTACAGCTGACATTCCTCCCTCCCTGCTTCTACCCAGAATTAGCATTTTATGGAAGCAAAAAGAAGAACATTGAAAATATATGCGCATTTTCCTTACACTAATTATGCATAGTGAAAAGTTCCCTTTCATGGTTACTCATTTAAATTCTGTTGCTAACTTGTCTTGTCTTAAACCACATTCATCTTAACTGGCATTAAAAGAGAATTAAAAGAAAAAAAAGCTTGCTGTATTTAAGAATCTTATTTTGCTTTTTAAACTTCATGCATTGTATTTTTATGCTTTCTGAAGTACGGTATTTCCATAAGGCTTTGTAATATGCATATCTACAGTCCCTTTAGGAATATTTAGCATTATCAGTTATGATACATTTAAACTTACAATTTACATAGAATTAGTAATTAAAGTCACATATATGCAGCACATATAATTCTACTTGCAGAGTTATGCCTTTACTGCCTAAGCTGTTAATTTGTTAATCCTCTTAATCATTTAATCTTTTGTACACCACCACAGTCATCAACTTAATAGCCACAAACAGTTTTTTATCCCTTTATTTTTTTTATAGAACTTATAATCAAACCTCTTGTCTTTTTTGGTGTATCACTCACACTAAAGGCTCTAGAAAATGCTATGTACAGTGTTATAATGGTCGTTAGAAGCAACCTAAATGTGGCATAAAGCGGTGGTCTCTCACAGTGTAGTCTCTAAGACACTGCCGTGTAGAGACTGCCAATTGAGTGACAATGAATTGCTCTGAAACTGAACAGCTAAAGATTGAAAGTCTTGTGGCAGCCTCTGGCAGGACATTCACAAGGTAGTTCTCTAACAAGACAGTCTCTCTTTCAAAGGGCATTCTAAATAGGCGTTTTCTCACATGGCATAGTCTATTGAGTTCATTTACTAAATGAGTTGAGAACATTCACTCTATAAACTGTGATTCACTTCAATTATCCATTAAGCGAATCCATGTTTTACTATTTTACTATTTTGTTCTGCACGTGATTGGGTATTTAAAGTGAACATGAATTTCCTTATCACATGATTGGATCATGAAATTATGTTAACACAATTTATTGAGTAAAGATGCTCTAGTAGATATGTAAGTTATAAATTGTTGGAGACTATCCAGGTTAAATGAACAATCTCTAACATACAGTAGTATTATTTAACAGTACAGTGTCTCTTCAACAGGTCAGCCATTGTTTTTTCTAACAGGATAGACTTTCTGTAACGTTGAAGTCTCTCTCTAAATCTAAAGTCTAACCAGGCAGTTTTCCTATAACCTGGCAGTCTGATGACTGTCACCTGGACTAATAATTAACCAAATATCCTAAAAACTACATAGAAACTCTCATTCTTGTCAAGTTCTAAAGCAAGGGTGTCAAACTCAATTTCATTGTGGGCCGCATCAGCATTATGATTGTTCTCAAAAAGGTCGGTTGTATCTGTAAGATTAGATGTCCAGCGCATCCCCTCCCCTTTACATTAGATGTCAAGAGCCACCCACTATCAGAAATCAAGTCCCCCACTCTCCCTTACATCACAGTGCACCCTCCTTTCTTTACGATGCTGCTGGAAAGTAGCTGGATGCATTGCTTGAAAGAAGAAAGTAATTCCGCGTACACACGATCGTTTTTCAGCATGTCGAAAAAGTTTTCCCAACTTCATCATTAAAATGATGTTGGATAAACACACCAACGTTTTTAGAAAATGATCTAGCAAAGCGTGGTGATGTACAACACGTACGACAGCACTATAAAGGGGAAGTTTCATTCGCCTTTGGGCTGCTTTAGCTGATTCCGTGTTAGTAAAAGATGATTCGTGCTTTTTTGTCTGTTACAGCATGATGAATGTGCTTACTCCATTATGAATGGTAGTTTCACCAGGACAAGCGCTCCCATTTCATAACTTGCTTCTGAGTATGTTCAGGTTTTTTACGTAATTTTAGCCTACACACGATCATTTTTTACAACCCGAAAAACTACATTGTTTAAAACGACGTTACAAAATGCAGCATGTTCGAATTTTTTTTTTGTCCTTTTTCAGAACCTGAAAAATGATGTGAAGCCCACACAAGATCATTTTAAATTACATTTTTTAAAAACAACGTTTTTTTCATGCTGCAAAATGTTTGTGTGTACGCGGCATTAGGGTCTGAAGGAGAATCAGAAGTGGGGTGGAGCTCTCTTGCAGCTGCAGGAGAGGTGCGAGGGCCACATGAAATTGACTGGAGGGCAGGATTCGGCCTGCGGTCCTTGTGTTTGACACCTGTGCTCTAAAGGATATTTTTATGCCTATGGACTTTATAATAAATTCCTACACCTCCACAGCACATTCACATGTATGATTACTGTATTTTGGTGCTCAGTTGTATCCCTACCTGCGCCATTCTAGATAATTCTCTCTGACCAAGTTGCAGCTGATGAATAACTGCAACCTGTTACATTCATTGGACTGTACCACATTCATCTCATGCAGCTACACAAATCCATATCTGGCTGTATTCTGGCCATGATTTAGGTGACAAGCCATTGCATGACACAGTGACATGTTTTTGCCATATAATTTTACATGTTTGTATTATGTTTTTAGTTGTTTTTTTTCTATGAAGTTTTATCATTTTAGTTGTTGTCTTTATCCCTAGAAACACTTTTATACTTCTCGTCATATTTACAGTTCTTTTTACATTTTATCAAGGAGTCACAAAACACTTATCAATAAATATATTTTCTATTTTAAATAAATGTATTTAAAACACTGACAAACACTTCATGTGCTCACATTTGTTTTACAGTTTTTAGTTATAACCTATTGCTCCAGGATGTAGAAAGATTCTCAGAGATCTCAATCTTCATTGTGGTATGGAAAATATAAGAAAATACCTGCTTTAACCACTTAAGGACCGCCGCATGTACATTTACGTCGGCACAATGGCACCGACAGGCACATCAACGTATATATAGGTTGGTGCCTTGAGGTGGGTCGGGGGTCCGATCGGGACCCCCCCGGTACATGCGGCGGTCCGCACGGCTGTAAGGCCTCGTACACACGAGGCAATTCATTTGTTCAAATCAGTCGGACCGACCGATTTGAACAAATCTGTCTGTTTGGATCTTGGTTTGCTCGCGTGTACACACGAGCAAACCAAAATCTCCGCCAGCAGACAGCGCGCTGACGTGTCGGTGACGTGGCGGTGACGTTGACGCTGACACGTCACCGCACCAGGAAGTAAAACACTTCCGCGCATGCGTCGAAACCATTCCGTGCGTGTGCGAGAAGACATGTCTGCTGGTTAGCGTACTAACCAGCAGACATGTCGGGCGGACGGGTTCCCAGCCGACAGATTGGTAAGCATGCTTTCCAATCTGTTGGGTGGCCAAATCCGTCTGCTCGCCCGTACACACGATCGAATCTGTCTGCTGGGACGGTCTAGCAGACCGTTTCCAGCAGACAGATTTGATCGTGTGTACGAGGCCTAAGAGCGATCCGACAAGAGGGGGCGGCTATTCATTTTTGTCCGCCCCCTTGAGATCGCTCCCAGCCAATGCGCACGCCCGCCCGCCCACCCTGTCACTTCCTCCTCCTGTGTAAACACAGGAAGGAGGAAGTGATGTGATCTCTCCCTTGGCGGTTTTTTCAACCACCGCTGAGGAGAGATCACAACACAAGTAAGGCCCTGCACTAACACTACACTGACACACACTACATATAGGCACATTTAACAATCCTAGGATTGTAACCCAGTACTAACCTGGAAGCAGCGTGAACGCTATTGTGTGGAACAACCGTGAGTGTATCCTGATGGATTGACTACTGGCATTTATCTAGAACACACTAATAGACTTGTACCATGCTTGGAGGTTTTTGATTGTTTTAATAAATATGCAGTATTATGCTATGGAAGCACTCTCTGTTGTTTATTATCCACATGATTTTGAGATGTACCCAGACCCAGCATCTGCATAAAGAGATTGAGAGAAGGAGAACGTTTCTTAAAGTGGTGTGAAAGGTCGTTTTGGTCTTATCCTTGTGGTAAGCATATCCCCATAAGGGGTGTTTGATGTCACGCGGTGATTTAGTGGTGGTGTGGTAAGAAGACTTCTGGCATCCTACTCATCTACAGTGCACATCCCTATCCTTTATGAACTCTCTTCAGTCTGGCATTTATTTGGATTGTATCCCATTTGGTTCTCACTTTATTGCAAGAACTTAAGCGCTGCTGCGATATTTAATTGGACTCTCTTCGTGATTCCTTTATTTTTCGCCTGTTTATACACACCATTCCCATTTTAGCGGCTGCTAATGTACATCTTTGTAAATTTTTAAACACTATTACATAAGGTATTATAATTATTAATTGTTCCTATACCACTTGATACCTATTTCCAGTCATCCTTAGCACTGGGTGGTGCTTATAAGGGAGGGCCAACTGCATCGTGGTTTCAGATATAAAAGCAACAGGATGTAATTTTTTACATTTAAGTGACATACAGTGGCTTGAAAAAGTATTGATACTCCTTGATATGTTCCACATTTTGTCATGTTACAACCAAAAACGTAAATGTATTTTATTTGGATTTTATGTGATAGACCAACACAAAGTGGCACATAATTATGAAGTGGAAGGAAAATGAGAAATGGTTTTCAAAAAGTTTTACAAATAAATATCTGAAAGTGTGGTGTGCATTTGTATTCAGCCCTCCTGAGTCAATACTTTGTGGAACCAGCTTTCGCTGCAGTTACAGCTGCAAGTCTTTTTGGGTATGCAGCTTTGCATATCTAGAGAGTGAAATTTTTGCCCAATCTTCTTTGCAAAATAGCTCAAGCTCTGTCAGATTGGATGGAGAGCAATCCAGCATTTTTCAAGTCTTGCCACAGATTCTCAATTGGATTTAGGTCTGGACTTTCACTGGGCCATTCTAACTCATGAATAGGCTTTGATTTAAACATTCCATTGTAGTTCTTGTTGTATGTTTAGGGTTGTTGCCCTGCTGGTAGGTGAACCTCCGACCCAGTCTCAAGTCTTTTGCAGACTCTAATGCCGCATACACATGGTCGGAATTTCTGACAACAAATGTTCGATGTGAGCTTGTTGTCAGAAAATCTGACCGTGTGTATGCTCCATCGAACATTTGCTGTCGGAATTTCCGACCACAAATGTTTGAGAGCTGGTTCTCAATTTTTTCCGACAACAAAAGTTCTTGTCAGAAATTCCGATCATCTGTATGCAATTCCGACGCACAAAAATCCTAGGCATGCTCGGAATCAATTTGGCGCATGCTTGGAATCATTGAACTTTATTTTTCTCGGCTCGCCATTGTGTTGCATGTCACTGCGTTCTTGACGTTCGGAATTTCAAACAAAATTTCTGTGACTGTGTGTATAAAAGACAAGTTTGAGCCAACAATCCGTCGGAAAAAAATCCACGGTTTTGTTGTAGGAATATCCGACAACAAACATAACAGGTTTTCTTCTAGGATTGCCCTGTATTGGGCTCCACCCATCAAGTCTGACAGCTTCCCTGTTCCTGCTGAAGAAGGGCATCCCAAAACATGATACTGCCACCCCCATGTTTCACGGTGGAGAGGGTGTGTTCAGAGGACTTCTTGTGGATTTCTTTTAACAATGGCTTTCTTCTTGCCACTCTTCCATAAAAGCAGATTCTCCCACCTGAGCTGTGGATCTCTGCATCTCCTCCAGAGTTACCAAGGGCCTCTTGGCTGCTTCTCTGATTAATGTTCTGCTTGCCCAGCCTGTCAGTTTAGGTGGACGGCCATTTCTTGGTAAGTTTGCAGGTGTGCCATACTCTTTTCATTTTCACATGATGAATTTGATAGTGCTCTGTGAAATATTCAAAGCTTGGGATATTTTTTGTTTTTGTTTTAACAATAAGAGTTTTTATTGAGGAAAAATCAGAGTACAAAATTCAAGAAGATGCTTGAATACAGAAAATTAACATACATTGAGTACATTTCTTTATATACTCCAGGAAAGATAATTTTTATACCGGAGGGTTGGCAAAAAAAAACAAGAAAAACAAGAAAGAAAAAAAAAAACAACAACAATCTATAAGTACAAAATCATAGCAGGTATACCTACCCCTGCTTTAAACTACTTTACAACTTTATCCCTGACCTGTCTGGTGTGTTCTTCGGCCTTCATGAGGTTTTGTTCACTAACAAACCTCTGAGGACTTCACGGAACAGCTGTATTTATACTCTAATTACATTACACACAGGTGGACACTATTTACTAATTAAGTGACTTCTGAAGGCAATTGGCTCCACTAGATTTTAGTTAGGGATATCAAAGTAAAGGGGGGCTGAATACAAATGCACACTTTTCATGCACTCTTCTTGCATTTTTAAACAATTTGGAAAACCATTTATCATTTTTCTTCCACTTCACAATTATGTGCCACTGTGTGTTGGTCTATCACATAAAATTATAATCAAATATGAATACTTTTTCAAGGCACTGTTGCTACCAGAGGACATTTACTGTTTTGAAGAAGAGCCACAGAGTGAATAACTGTAGATTTGAATTATTTATCCTTATTGGAATTTATCACTACTGAGAGTATGTTTCACATATGTTCCTATTTTGGTTTATTGCACATGAATTGTATATCGTGATAGCTTTAACACTGCAATATTTAATATTGAACACATATAAATTGCAGATATAGCACAGCATCTTAGTACACATTAGTGGTAGTTCAGCCTTTAGCACAGTAACTTTTTAATATGGATTACTAGAGAGTAACTACTATAGCGCTACTATTTCTCCTGGCTTTAATGAATAATTGGAGCAAACACTACTTCTGACTAAACAAACTTGATGTGTAATGACACAATAGGGGGCTATACTAAAACTGGTGTACACCGGATCTAGTGTACAGTAGCTGTGATTGTAACCAATCAGCGTCCAGGTTTTAGCCCTGGTTCACACTGGCACGTTTTGACATGTGATTTATATGAAGAAACCTACACAGATGTCTCTGAAATCTCAGCTAAAATCGGGTCTGACATGCAGGATTGAAATTGAGCAAGTTCAGCTGAACTCGCATGGCTTCATAACCGTTCCCATGTTCAAAGCTTAATTGAAAAAGCTGAAATTAGAAGCTGATTTGTTACTATTCACAGAGGCCCCAGATTCTGTGTGCACCAGTTTTAGTAAACCACCTCCTCCAACCCCTCCCCCTTGCAACTTTGCATAACTTTACTACTCCTGCTGGTTTCAATGGACAATTACAGTAAGGCCTCGTACACACGAGTAAATAGATTTGTTCAAAACGGTCTGTGACGTGTCGGTGACGTGGCAGTGACGTTGATGCCGCCACGTCACCGCACCAGGAAGTAAAACACTTCCACGCATGCGTCGAAACCATTCGGCACGTGTGCGAGAAGACATGTCTGCTGGTTAGCGTACTAACCAGCAGACATGTCTGGCGGACGGGTTCCCAGCCGACAGATTTCAAAGAATGCTTTGAAATCTGTCGGGTGGCCAAATCCGTCTGTTTGCCCGTACACACGATCAAATCTGTCTGCTGAAACGGTCTAGCAGACCGTTTCCAGCAGACAGATTTGATCGTGTGTACGAGGCCTAAGAGTATACACAGAGTGGTCATGCCCAATAGTTTTGATATTTTATTTATACAAAGTGATATAATGTTTTTTGTGGGTGTTTGTGAACTAAATATTTTGCAGGAAATATGATACTGTGATCAGTAAACTTCTATGAATGTATGAGGTTTTTATGTAAAGCCGCAAATGATACTTTGTGCAGGGACAGTTCTATGTACGGGAAACGGCTGTAGTCTCCCAGGAGGCTGATGGACCTTAAGCGGTGCTCTTCCCACCACTAGGATCAATACCAGGCACAAACACTATCTCCTATTACCCCCCTGTCAGGAATACCAATTTTTGGCTTCCTGTTTTGCAGTGCAACACTCCATCTAAGATCCTCTGCCCATAAGGGTTATTCTATACGGATCTAGTTGTCCAGCATTCCAGACCGATTTGCCTAGCTTCCACAAAAAGCTCTTTCTTTTATGCTATATATTTACTAATGAAATACATTGCTATCAAACTATACTTAAGAGACTCCATGAAGAAGCGCTGAAAGAAGCGCGAAACCGGTCGAGTCAATCCATTGCAAGCTCCATCTTCCAGACATTCCATGTCTGAACCTCCATCATCAATACAGGACATTTATATTACCTTATTGATCCTTTACAAGTGTTTTTGCCTTAATTGTTTGTAAACCAAGTTTTACCACTAGTCTTTAATCACCTGTTTTGCTCTGGAGGCAATTTGCAATGTCTAGCTAGTTTGCTAGTTTGTTCCATTGGAACGTAAAGTTTTTAATATGTGAACCATACTTCTGTGTTCAAATAAATTACATTTTAGAGAAATTTTCTCTGTGCGACTATATTCTTACCAGCATACTGTGCCTAAAAAGTCCAACAACTAGCCCCTAGTTTTTTCCTTCTTCATACCTATTAGGGCGTGGCACCTTTTAACAAGTATCCACATGCTCACTACATGTGAGGATACTGTTTCCCTCCTTATTCCTTGTGTACGGGAAACATGCGCTCTTTCACATGCTGAATTAACACCCCCCCAGGTACGAAATTTAAAGTAATATTACACTTTTATTGTTTCACTTTTAAATTTAAATTTACTGTGACCATTTTTTTTGCATTGATACATGTTTCCTGGGACAGGTCCCCAAACACTTTTTAGGACAATAACTTGCATATTAGCCTTTAAAATAATTTTCTCTCTTTTTTTTTTTTGCCAAATAAATCTACAATAATTTTCAGTCAGCAGGTAGCAAATGAAAGTCTGATAATTCATGGTTTGGCCAGCTGGATTACTAATATGCACCAACATACAGGATCTCAGGCTACACACACAGTAGAATGATTTGGCTAAATTACTTACCCCTTCCCTTCACCATGCAGAGGTAGTGACACCTTGATTTTCTCTCTGCAGGAGTAGTCAAAAAATACAAAGCAAGTGCTAGGCTTTATTAGACAGCCCATAATGCAGTGCACACACTGAATAGTAGAAGCATGTTTTTAAATGTTTATTGCTAAAATAAGAATTTTAAACAAAGAATATTAATTCAAAAATATTTTTCAACTTCTGTATAAAAAGTAAAAATGAAACTGACCTAAACACTTTACATTTCGAAGTGATCCTTTATACAATGTATACACAACAGGTAGGCAGCACTCGTGGGTATATGTATTTAAATATTCTTAAATCGATTTGTTTAATTAATGTACAACTACAATAAATTAGCCTTTACCATACAGACGTTCTGAGTGAATACAGCATTTACTCTGTCAACAGTAAGTACCAAACAAAAAAAATATACATCAATTTACATTTGTGCTGCCATGCGCTGTGATATAATATTATTTCTGTCAGGATACCACATTATCTCTAAAACACAAGGTTGAGGATCAAGGACTGAGATGACAGTTCTGATTCTCAACATGAGATTTTGGCATTAAAGGATGCATTATTGTGGCTACAAAGGTCACTTTATTTAAATGTTAAGTCACTGCTGAAAAGATGTACTGTCAACAACAAATGGGCCATGAAATCTTAAAGACAGTTTTGAATAGGCTAGCATGTATCAACAAAAGACAAAATACTCAAAATGAAACAATACACAGAGAAAGTAATAGGTTAAAAAAAATACTTTTATAGTATAAATCTATTAAATGAGAAAGTCAATAACCCCAGGGGGTTAATGAGTATCTAGAGATGTGCCTAAACTCAGTGAAATGTGTGGTTCAGCTATTGTCAATTCAGATGGAAACTGTGCCTCTAATTGAAAATAGCAGTTAGTCTGAAAATCTTTAGATGTGTACTTTTAACATGTGTTTATTCTGCGGAATTGACAGCTTAGTTTTCTCAAAAAACAAAAAATATTTAATGACCAGCAATTAGCAAAGGCTGTGTGGACCCATTCTGACTCAACCTAGTGACCCCCAAAGCTCCCAGTCACACACAAAATTGATAGTCCAACAGGCAAGTGTCTGGATTTTTTTCATCAGCTGAAACAGTATAAAAAATGACCTAGTAAAATATGGTGCAACTGGTTTAAAGTGAACCATACTGCAATATACGCTGTAACATGTGAATCAGGGCCGGCCCTATGATGGGACCGGGTGGTACCATGGGTACCAGGCGGCACTTTTAGGGGAGCGGCATTCTGCCAGCCCGTTCCGCCCGCTGCCTGTGAGGACACTCCCAGCGGAAGCAGTCAGCGAGTGAGAAGGGCAGGCGCCGCTGCCTCTCAGGAGCCCGGCGCCGCTCTGTACATGTCATGTGCGACAGTGCGGGACGGGACAGATCGTATAGCGCGGCGGACATGAGGGTATGTGAAGGATTCGCCTTATCGCCTAGACCAGGGGTCTCCAAACATTCTAAACAAAGGGCCGGTTTATTGTCCTTCAGACTCTTGGAGGGCCGGACTTTGGCAAGCAAGAGTGGAAATTTTCCTGGCATCATTGTTAGTAAACATCTGGTATTAGAGGGAGGAATTATGCCCCATTGCTGGTATCATAGGGAGGAATACTGCTCTATTAGTTGTGTCAGTGGGAGAAATGGTGCTCCATTGTAGGTGTCAGATGGCAGAATAGTGTCTCGTATCAGTGGGAGGGATAGTGCCCCAAGGGCCGGATAAAGGCAAGCAAAGGGCCGCATCCGGCCCTCGGGCCGCAGTTTGGAGACCACTGGCCTAGACTAAAGCCATAGCTCCTGGTCACATGTGGATGCAGGCAGGGCAGTCTGTGTCTGTGGATAATCATACCTGCCCTGCATGCTCCAGAGTCCTAACTCGCGCTGTGTGTCATTGTCTTCTGAGGTCTGTTTCTCATCTGCTCTGTCAGTCTCTCTCCTGCCCCTCTCTCTCTCTCTCGCCCCTCTCTCTTGCCTCTCTCTCTCTCTCTCTCCTGCCCCTCTCTCTCTCCTGCCCTCTCTCTCTCCTGCCTCTCTCTCTCTCCTGCCCTTCCCTCTCTCCTGCTCTCCTCTCTCTCTCTCTCTCCTGCCTCTCTCTCTCCTGCCCTCTCCTCTCTCCTGCCCCTCTCTCTCTCCTGCCCCTCTCTCTCCTGCCCCTCTCTCTCTCCTGCCCCCCCTCTCTCTCTCCTGCCCCCCCTCTCTCTCTCCTGCCCCTCTCTCCCTCTCTCTCCTGCCCCCATCTCTCTCCTGCCCCCCCTCTCTCTCTCCTGCCCCTCTCTCTCTCCGGCCCCCATCTCTCTCTCCTGCCCATCTCTCTCTCCTGACCCTCTCTCTCTCACTCTCCTGGCCCCCTCTCTCTCTCTCCTGCCCCTCTCTCTCTCTCTCCTGCCCCTCTCTCTCTCTCCTGCCCCTCTCTCTCTCTCCTGACCCCCTCTCTCTCTCTCCTGACCCTCTCTCTCTCTCTCCTGACCCTCTCTATCTCCTGACCCTCTCTCTCTCTCTCCTGACCCTCTCTCTCTCCTGACCCTCTCTCTATCTCTCTTGACCCTCTCTCTCTCTCTCTCCTGCCCCCTCTCTCTCCTGACCCCCCCCCCCCTCTCTCTCTCTCTCTCTCTCTTTTTTTTGGTGGGCGTGATTTATTTGGCGGGGGGGTGGGGGCCAGCATTTCATTCTTGGTGCCAGGCAGCACAATGTCTTGGGTCGGCACTGATGTGAATGACTGCCGGTGCTGCCTAACAGGCTGCCTAAACAATGTATGGCAAAAAAGTTCAACAAATGCAGTTCACTCACAACTAGATTTCTGACTCCTAGGTTCCCAAAATTTTACTAGCTGAAAATTAGTGTGTCCCAGAGAGGGAAAACCTACAATTAGAATTTTAGAATACGATACCATTGAACACAGATCAGGAGACTGCTGGACTTCACTCCCACAAGTAAGAACAGAGTCTTGTTTTCCAGAAGGACTGACGAATGACAGTAACTAACCTTGGTCATCTGCTATGCAGGTTTTTGGTAATATGAAATAATATTTCATAGGTAAAAGGCCTATTGTAATGCATGGAAACAGAATCTGAGCACTGATCAGAAGCAGCTTTCCAATCCATGAAGGTCACACAGCTTCATGGTTAAGGCTCATTCACACAAGCACAGAGGGCCTTATAACAACAGAATTCTGCATATTTCTGTACCCAGTCTGGTTGTGGCCAGCAGCTTGAATAAATCCATGACAGACTGACTTTAGCCATGGCTGTAAGCACATCAAAGTGGTTGTATGCATGTGGAGAGTTTGCGTCCAGGGTCGCTTATCCATCCCTGTATACATATAACTGCTCAAATGTGCATACAGCACGTTGATGATCTGTATGCAGGGCCAGTGCAAGATTTTGTGTCTACTTAGGCGAAAGTGCATCATGTGTTTGCTCCTCCCTGCTCCAGCATGTCCAATGCTCTATAGGCTCTGACAGCTCCCTTGCTCTCCAGCAGGCACCCCAGATGTCTGATTGTGTCCTTGTCTTCCCCAGGAACTTTGGAAGTAGATGTGGTCCATCATGCAGGATCTCAGTCCTCCTCAACAAATGGAGAACAAGCGCTGTTTCCACAACTGCTTCTCTGACTACAAAGGCATTGATGTGGGGGCTGTGATCAGGATCCTAGATAGATTTTTTTACCAGCAAGACGGCCAGGAGGGCGGGCTGTATGGGGGTCTGTCTGGGGTGGCATACATTCTCTACCATGTGCCCTACATTCAGTGCTTACAGGGACACCTACCTCTGCTGAGACAGCTCAATTATCGAGGAACTGGGAGCTGGACTGGGAGATCCGGGTGTCCTTCCTGCTGGGCAGTGTCGGCGTCTATACGTGTGGATCTGACAAACTGTTTGTGGGCAGGAGCGGCTATCTGTGTGCTGCCCTGGCCTCCTGCTGCGGAGCACAGGTAGTGGTTCCCCCCATTTGATGTTCACTCTAGAACAGCGCCTACCTTGCCTATAGGTAGCGCTGGCCCTGTCTGTATGGCCTAAGGGGAACAGCAGTATGCACACACTGGCCACAGAAATGCATGTAATTCTGTTGCTGAATGTCTCTCTGCATGCATGTGAATGAGCCCCTAAGGGTTCAGATACAATAGCATTCCTACATGTAGCACCCTGCTGCTAATGAGTGGGCACTATATGTTGAATTTATAGTTGCCTGGGCAGTAGTTTGGCCCAAAGAGATTTTTGTTCAAATTCATGGCTCTGTTCCAGTCTCGCTGGTTGCATGATTTTCCCTCTGATGGTGGGTGTCGCTGTCACCGCTGGTCAGAGTTGGAAAGGCAATGGGCTGGAAGCATTCTGTGCCTCTTTCCCAGAAGCAGCCAGAGGGCGTGGTCAACCCGCTATGCATTCTGGGAGGGGCACTTAAGGGGCAGACACCATTTTGTGGGGTTCGACTTCCGATCTCACCCTGAGGGCCCTCCTGGCCTCAGGGATGTGTTGGCAGTTACCGCCTCGGGGCCACATTGGCCCAAGGCCTCGCAACTGAGAAGTAGGCCCAGGAGCTGCTGGGGCCTACTGATCCAGGGATGATCCTGTGTCGCCTTACCTGCTGGAAGGGACCGAGCAATTGAGCACTCAATTGGAGGATATATCCGGATCTCAAAGTTTATCTCACAGTGCTGCCGGAATGGCTGAAAGATCCTGGCACTGAGAGCTGAGTTCTACCTTTACCTAGTCTGTGGCAGAGACTATCGAACAAGTTCTACAATTCATCTAGTCTGTGGCAGGGACTATTCGATACGATAGAGCTTCGCACCCCTCTCTGCAAGGGGGAGAAATAAGAGACTTGGTGTTTGGTGCAGACATTTCTTCCTTTAACCATTTCTTCAAAGAGAACCCCTGAGATGGACGCATGGAACAGTAAGGTAACGGCAGGCTGAAATCTAAACCAGAAGCTCCTTCAGGGGTAGTGCTACATACATAACTGAAAAGTATTCAAGAACTAGTAACTAGCAGAGCATAAAATACAGTAATCCATAGAAACTAGTAAAGATCAGATTGGTTCTGCCAAAGCAGATTTTCATGAATTAGAATAATCTATAAACAGATGAATCAATCACATCTTTAAATTGATAAACTAACCATTAACACGCACACTAGAGAACATTATCCTACTGTGGCTTTATATTCATTACACAATTCACCAGTAGATGATGCTACATTTAAAATCTGTGTTTTGGGAATCCCAAGGCTAGGAGGTTGTGCATGGGAGACCCTAACACATTACTAGAAAGGGTCACATAAAATAATTGTAGCGCCCCCTTACTTTTAGAAGGGACGCTATTGTAAATTTAGTGGGGTGAGAGACTTACCTGCTCTCACCCAGGTTGATTTGTGGTAAATTTGGGCTGCTGTCAGCCCTGAATTGTCTTGTGGGTCATTCTGTGCTCCAGAGATGCGGTCTCATCTCTGGGCAACAGGTGGCACCAGAGGGTTTACAGGCAGAGCCACTTTTCCCCAGCATCCAATTGGAGGAGTGTTTCCCTCGCGGGGCATGCTGGAGGAGGGTATATCTGTGGCAGATGCCATTTTCTGTTTTTTTTTGTGGGTTCCTGGTTCCAGGTGCGGCACCCACCTTTAGGGTGCAATGCGGAGTTCCTGGCTCTGGTTCCTCATGGCTTAGAGCAACTGAAACTACAATGGGACCCCAGTGACTTACTGGGGTTCCACACCGAAAAGATCCCAAGCTGGATGTGCTGTTCAGTGGGGAGTCGGTCTGAGGTGAGCCCGGAGGCAGGTGAACCAATAGGGCTTAGACAAACCACCGGGGATCTGGGTACCGAACACTGACACGTTGTCTGCTGCAAACTGTCAGTCGGTGGCCCCAAAATTACTGACTGAGAGGATTCGCTCTACTTTCATGTTCCTGAGTACTGGGCCTGTGGCAGAGACCCTTTACTAAACAAAATTCTATTAGAGCCATGTCAGTGGCAGAGACTTGTTCTTTCTCAGAAATCCTTAGTGACTTTCTGGCTGCCAGGCCTGTGAGAGGGACCTGTCCAGGGGCGCTATACCCACTTCGGCTGGAGTGGCGACGAGACAAATACATTCGTTGGAGGCATGACTGCTTCTATTATCCACAGCCTGTATCTGCAAGGTTACTCTTTTTCACCAATCTACTCTATCTACCTCGAGTTGACTGTTGGTCATGTTAGACCAGAAATAAAGCATTGAAAATGTCAACCAACGTTCTGGACATTCTATTACTGCTCTCATCACTATCATCACCCCTAGACACCATCACATAGGTAACTTAAATACGCTGATCCCAAATCTAACCAGCGGCTCCTTCGGGGGTAAGCGCTACATAATTTATCTTAAACAGGTATCCCTCTCTTTAAATGTGGATAGAGTTGGAACTAAATGCTAAAATCACTTGCCAGGTTTAATGCTGTGTTTGTTGTGAGGACTACCCCTTAATTCCTGTTCCAAACCCCAATGTATGTGGGGACAGCAATACATGTAAAATCTTCCCAATAAAACAGTCAGCAAGCAATCAGATCTTGCCCCAAAATTGTTTTTATTTTCTCCCTCTGCAGGGGTTTGGGATTAGGGAATCAGCAGTGTGAGAAAGGGGGTTATAATTTGCTCTGGCATCTGTAGTGTAGATATGGCACCATTCATATGCCTATATTTCTCATACTTTTTCAGCCCACATCCTGATCAAGCATTTAATAGGAAGCAATGAAGCTTCTGACATACACACATTTTTGTTCATTCACTGTGTGCTTCAAATAAATTAAAAGTGAATATTATTGTTTAAGAAGAAACAAGCATACAGTACATAGCCATGGCATAGCACAACATTCACTGCAGTTAGCCACTCATCAGTACGCATTAAGTAATTACCATTTTCTGCATCAGCACAGCTCAGTGAAGGTTAAAATGAGAGGTGAAATGTTCTATGACTATTCAAATATTAAGTCTGTTCCTCTCTATGGATATATTTAATTCTCTAGCCACAAGTCATATTAAATAAAGATAATGTATTCTGGCTTTCAAGATACACAGTTTGGACTGGAATTGATCTATTTGCATATTTTGCAGAACAGAGAAACGTCAAGAACATAAGTTTTATCTGTACTCAGAACAAAAACGTTATTTTTTGTATATGCACTTTACATATTAATCATTTCTTTGCAGGCATGTTTCAACTTAATGCATTGAATATGTTGTACGCCTCTTTTCTATTTTAAGATGTAGTTTTTTGGTAAAAATTTGATGATTTTGAGCCACGTAAATTCTGACATTTGGATTGCTCAGAAAGTGCGAAATGTAATTCTTAAGTGGATATTACTGGACACAGGATTGGGTTCTCAGACCATGAGCTATGGAGTTGCTTTAAGGTGACTGAACAGTGGCAAACAAAAGCTGTAAGGACAGTCCCAATATTACACCCCCCCCCCCTACATACACACACACTCCCAGCAAGCCTCAGATTTTTGCTAGTATTGTTAGGCAATTGGATGTCTTTTCTATACTCTCAAAGTAGCAAAACATTTACTTGGATTAATATACACTCCTAGCAAGATTTATAGATGCTACATAGCCACGATGGCTTCCCCTTTCCAGATTGATTAACTTTAGTGTACTTGGACCCCACCAGCAAGAAAATACTAGGCCAACTTGACATTTACAGAACAGAAAAGTTTGTTTCATTTAATTTCGGTTAGATTATAAATATAATTT
The DNA here is from genome assembly GCA_029574335.1 of Rana kukunoris. Classification (NCBI taxonomy): domain Eukaryota; kingdom Metazoa; phylum Chordata; class Amphibia; order Anura; family Ranidae; genus Rana; species Rana kukunoris. Next base: position 252,643,997 of record CM056050.1, on the reverse strand, counting down.
TGTTGACTAGCTTCGAAAATTATTTTGTTTCATTTCGTTTTGTTTATAAATTTTCTAACGATTTTCTAAATTGTATAACAATTCCGAATTCCGTGTGAAGACGGCTGCATCATCCCTAACAACCAATGACTCAGCTGTCAGCGGGCTTCCTTGCTGTCAACTGAATGTAAACAGAACAGCCCCCCAATCAATACCAGGCCCTTCAGGTCCTTAAAGAACACTTATGTGTTATTCCCACTAGGGAGATAAATATTTGGATGGAGCTTGGTTCCTAACATCCAGTCTTGGCTGCTGGGAGGATCACATCACTGCTACGGTAAGTCAGTCAGTTCTATCTAGGACCCCCAGGGTTCTGTTGTTCCAGTCCCTAAGTGGATGCATATAAACGATTGGCTTCAATTGGGCCATTATTGGTCTGTATAGCTTTCTCGTGGGGTTTCACAATGAATGCATACTCTACCTTAAGTAAACACACGCAGCCAGTTTCTCCTCTGCTCTTTGTCTCCCCACTACTAGACGTGCAATTTGTTTCAGCCCGAACATACATTTTGACAAATTTTTGCTTATTCTGAGTTCTGGTTGTATCTGAAGCTTTGAATTAAATCGTAACAAATTACATTTTCATTCTTACTGTTTTGTTTTGTTTATTTGTTTATTCGTTTTCTAACAAGTAAAAAAAATTCAGAATGATTCAAAATGGGACGGGAGGGCCTATTCCCCAAAACCCTGCCTGGTGGTTTGCTGGCAGGAAGCTTATCAGAATTCAGATCCCGCCCCCCCCCATACATTGTATTCTTACTCATTCGCCAAAAAAGTGTACAAAGTAAATAAAAACACAACACAAGTCCTTTATTAAAACAACATCTCCCAGTGTAGATCCACCATTAATCATTACTTCCACCACCACCACGGACCCAAAGAAAACAATATGACCCTGAAAAAGGCTCCCCCATCTGACAGCTCCTAAATAGCTAAGGGGCCATGAGTGCAGGGCAGACATGGATCTGGGAGAGCCACAGAGAGGAAAGCTGTCCTTGTACACCCAGAAGACTTCTATGTTTAAAGTGACAGTGATGAGTGGGGAGCTGAGGGCAAAAGCTGTAGGTGGTGGAACAGAGTTTCACCACATTCTGGCTGAAAAAAAAAACCTGAGTGTGAGGGTCACATGAAATGACCTGGCAGGCTGAATTTATCCCGCAGGGATTGTGTTTAACATGTGCTATAAATGGAGTCAAAACAAGTTGAAAGCTAACAAAACAATGCAGTCCTTTATTAATATTGTATGTTTATATTTTTGTCTAAGGCCGCGTACACACGGAGGGACATGTCCGCTGAAATTGTCCGACGGACCGTTTACAGCGGACATGTCTCCTCCGTATTTTCATCCGACGCCGTGTACACACCATCGGATCAAAATCCCCGCCGGCGGACAGCGCGGTGACGTGGCGGTGACGTTGACCCAGCCACATCACCGCACCAGGAAGTAAAAAACTTCCGCGCATGCGTCGAATCCATTCGACACATGTGCGGGCAGATATGTCCGCTGGTTAGTGTACTAACCAGCGGACATATCCGACGGACATGTCTCCAGCGGACAAATTTTAAAGCATGCTTTAAAATTTGTCCGCCGGTCAGACATGTCCACTAGCCCATACACACGATAGGATTTGTCTGCTGAAACGGTCCGTCGGACCAGTTTCAGCGGACAAATTCGATCGTGTGTACGCGGCCTCAGGTATACTTTTTTTTTAGAAAATGCATAATGCAGCAGCATTTCAATTCTTCATTTGAATGTAACTTAATGAGAATAGCTCCTGTCCAGTCCACTTTCTATCTAAACACCTTCCCTGGGAATAATACTTGTAGAATGTTTAACACAAATGGCAAAGTTAAAGGCTTTGTAAGATAATGCACTACAGTATACATGCTCATAATTACTTGTTTATGTAATACAAACTTCCTTTTTAGTATTTTTATATAACAATATTTTTGTAATACAAAGTATACAATATTATTTTATGTAAAAATTATTTCAGTGATAAACAAAGAACAGGTAAACGAGTTTATATTTCTTGTGTCAACTAATATACATTACCAAACCTCCTACAATCTAAAAATATACTTTTGTCTTTTCTGTTTCATGCAAGCCATTTATTATTTTAAATGAAAGTACCTTCTGCAAATTTAGCTTAGCATTCATTATCTCATTCGGTGATTAAAGAGATCTTGATTATGCTACTGATCATATTAGAATTTGCTAATCAAATTTCAAGAGCTTTCTCTATCCACTTTCTATTATCATGACAGTTTCTTTCACCAGTTATGTAAACTTCTAAAAACTCAATGACCTTGAAAATATTAAGTACTCTTAACTTTGCCATTGGATAGATGTGGATCTGCCCCATTGAACTTTATTGTTTTGCCCTCTTTTGTTGCTGCAATAAAAGCTTTTGCAGGTCTTATATTTAGTTCTGTTCTATTCGCTGGAAATATTTGCCAATGTTCTCCACACTTGTAGGTTTATGCTTTATAATACATCTTAAAACTGAGACTGACAATCATCTGTCTTTTCTGCACTATTTTTATTTTACATTTTAAGAGAAAATGTCTGTTTTAATTATGTTCCAAAGTTAGCAATATGAGGCCATTTAGCATAATTACATTTTCAAAGTTCTAAATCTATTAATCTAAGTCTACCTTTTTTTTTTTCCTTACTTCAATGTAAAGTTCATAGAGAAAAATATGCATTAACTGCTTCCCGACCGCCCACCGTCATATTACTGCGGGACGGTGGCGCGGTCTCGTGGGAGCACGTATCTCTACGTCCTCTACTTTTCGGCCACTAGGCCATAAAACTACCCCCTTTTTTGTAAACGCTATAAATTTTGCGCTAACCAATCAATAAACGCTAATTGCGATTTTTTTTTACGAAAAATATGTAGAAGAATACGTATCGGCCTAAACTGAGGAAAAAAAATGTTTTTTTATATCTTTTTTGGGGATATTTATTATAGCAAAATGTAAAAAATATTGCATTTTTTTCAAAATAGTCGCTCTATTTTTGTTTATAGCGCAAAAAATAAAAACCGCAGAGATGATCAAATACCACCAAAAGAAAGCTCTATTTGTGGGAAAAAAAAAGACGCCAATTTTGTTTGGGAGCCACGTCGCACGACCGCGTAATTGTCAGTTAAAGCGACGCAGTGCCGAATCACAAAAAGTGCTCTGGTCTTTGGACAGCAATATGGTCCGGGGCTAAAGTGGTTAAAGGATCACTAAAGGAAATTTTTTTTTTAAGCTAAATAGCTTCCTTTACCTTACTGCAGTACTGGTTTCATGTCCTTATTGTTCGTTTTTGCTTTGAAGTTGCTGTAATCCTGCTCTGTTCTCCACACTTCCTGCTTGTCTGTTTCCTTATAACCTCCATACTGGGAGCTTTCTCACGATGGTTTAAGCTGTCATTACTATGGGCCAGATTCACGTATTCCAGAGCATCTTTGCTCTGGAGTAACGCTTCTGATTTGCGTTGCGCTGCCGAATTTTTAGGAGCAAGTGCTGTCATTCACGAAGCACTTGCTCCTAAAGTTGCGGCAGCGCATCGCAAATGAGCCGGCGGAATTCAAATGTCGCGGGTACGGGGCGTGTAGTATGCTAACTACGCGCGATCCCGCCGCCGACGTACTGCGCATGCGTCGAGTGTCAAAACATCCCCGTGCGCATGCTCCAAAATCTGTGAATGAACGTCAATGACGTCACATTCCCATTCATGACCGTTTTACGCAAGCGACGTTTTTTTTTTTTTTTTTCCCGACGCGATGACGACGCCTATACCTAACATAGGATACTCCAGCCCCATGTAGGTATATCTATGCGCCGCGTATCCCGTCCGGAAACGTCGTAACGTCACTGCGTCGCGCCGGATTTCGATCGTGAATTGCCGATTTCCGCTCATTAACATATTTTTTGAGCGTAAATCGGCGGGAACGCCCCCGGCGCCATTTTTAAGTTGAAGTAACGATGCGATGGCGAAACTCAGTTACGCTGCTCGCATCGGAACTTCAACCCGGCGTTTCTTGTTTTCTGGTTACAGAAAACAGAAACGCCGGCTCAAAGCCACTGTTACGCTGGCGGATCACTCGATCCGCCAGCGTAACCTTTCATGAATCTGGCCCTATGTGTCTAAAACTTCCCAGAACCAGATTCATTTTAAAAACAAAACATTGCCCTGGATTTGTTTGTTTTTGTTCTGTGTGTCTATTTCTACTTCGCAGAAACATGAAGCCAGTTCAAAAGTGAAACTAACCTGCAGGCACATTATATGATTGATTTTTATCTATTTTTAATCATTTTGGAAACAGTTAACTTTTATGTCTCTATATCCTGTAAACAGTCATTTCAGCAACATTTTTTTTTTCCTTTAGTGACCCTTTAATGCATTAATATGCACTAAAACATAGCCCATGAAAGGCAGGATACAGTTGTGCTCATAGGTTTACATGCCCTGTCAGAATTTATGATTTCTTGGCAATTTATCAGAGAATATGAATGATAACACAAAAACATTTCTTTCGCTCATGGTTAGTGTTTGGCTGAAGCCATTTATTATCAGTCAACTGTGTTTACTCTTTTTTTTTTAGATTTCAATATGTTTATTGTTTTCCAATATTTAAAATGTCATATTTACTTACAAGTTATCAGAAAGTGCATTGTGCATATACGTGATTAAGTAAACACCATTACTTAATTTTGTGTACACAGAGTAAATTAATGTTCCATTGCCCACCCCCCCCATCTTTCCTCCCTCCCGCCCCTCTAGTACTCCCCCCTCCCCTACCCCCCATACGTCTATTTTTACTTTGATTTTACTTTGCTACCTATTATGCAAGTGCATTAATCTAAATTATTCCCAGCGGCCTAAAGGATAGAAAAAGGGGTCCAAAGGGAGAGCAGCGGGAGGCAAACCCATCCAAGAAACAAAAACATAATCGCGTCTAAGAGAGGGTCAGAGTTTAATCCACCTTATGGTTAATATCTAGATGTTAGTAGATTTCTGTCTTCTGAGACTGGGGGAGGTTACGGACCATACAGACAATTCGCCACTAGATAGGGAATCGTATATATCTCTCAGCCAGGGTCGCCACACTCGTTCAAACCTTTTGTGGTTCCCTTGTTTAATAAAGGCCACTCTCTCACTCCAAATCAGAGTGTTGATAGTTTCGGTCCAATTCCTGACAGAGGGGGGCATGCGCCTGCCATCTCTGAGCAATTAACTTGCGTGCCTGAAATAGGCCTCGCAGTACGCCTTCCAATGCTCCCGGTGGAACTCTATGGTCTTCCATGTCTCCTAGAAGGCAGGTTCTAGCATCTGGCTCTAGTGAGGTCTTGAAGATGTTATTAAGTGTATTTATGACTTCTGTCCAATATCTGAAGAGCTTGGGGCATCTCCAGAACATATGGACAAGATCGCCTGTAGCCCCACATCTAGGACATTCATCTTTCTGGTTCCAACCCAGTTGAAACATTTTTTTAGGGGTGTAGTAGACACGGTGTATTAGGAATAAGTAGGACAGTCTCTGTGCTTTTTAAATCATAATGACAGAAACTACCCAAATGACCCTAATCAAAAGTTTACATACCCTGGTGATTTTGGCCGGATAACATGCACACAAGTTGACACAAAGGGGTATGAATAGCTATTAAAGGTAACCATCCTTACCTGTGAGCTGTTTGCTTGTAGTTAGTGTGTGTGTGTATAAAAGGTCAATTCGTTTCTGGACTCCTGACAGACCCTTGCATCTTTCATCCAGTGCTGCACTGACGTTTCTGGAGTCTGAGTCATGGGGAAAGAAAACAAATTGTCAAAGGAGCTGTGGGAAAAGGTAGTTGAACTGTAAAAAACAGGAAAGGAATATAAAAAGATATCCAAGGAATTGAGAATGCCAATCAGCAGTGTTCAAACTCTAATCAAGAAGTAGAAAATGAGGGGTTCTGTTGAAACCAAACCACTGTCAGGTAGACCAACTAAAATTTAATTGGGCGGCCACCCTCGAGCGTACACAAAAGGCGCACCTAGACGCCTCCCTCCACAAGTTTGGCAACAAGGCAGGTAGACTCCTTTCCAGATTAAGCAAAGGACCCCACCGCCCGACACATATCATGTCTCTGAGAGATCCGTCGGGCTCCGTACACAACACCCCGAAAGATATCAATTGTACTATGCACCAATTCTACTCCTCCCTGTATGCCTCAGACCCTATTGATAAGCCAACGGCCCTCAAATTCCTACACCGTATCTCCCTGGATCGGGTGACCCCCACCCAACTCGAAGCCCTCAATGCCCCTATCTCCATTCTGGAGGTCCAATCCGTCATCAAACAGCTTGCCCCCTCCAAAGCTCCAGGCCCAGATGGCTTCACTGGAGAATTTTATAAGTCCTTTAGTTCGACTGTGTCTCCCCCCCTCCACGACGTCTACCAGCGTATTTGGTCGGGTGGGACCTACCTACCTACGGGCAATCAGGCCATCGTAAAACTTTTGGAGAAAAAGGGCAAAGACCCCCTAGAACCTGGCTCTTATAGGCCCATTTCACTTTTAAACCTTGACATTAAGATCCTCTCCAAGATAGCGGCCACTAGGCTGGCATCCATTATACCCTCCCTGATCCACCCGGCACAATCGGGCTTTGTAAAGGGTAGGACGGCCACCATGAATATCAGGAAGGTAATGCTGGCTCTCGAACACGCAAAAAATGACCCGGCAGGAGACCATGCCATCATCACTTTAGACGCGGAGAAGGCTTTCGATAACGTCAGTTTCGAATGGCTCTCCATGGTCATGTCCAAAATGGGCTTTTCGGGCCCCTTCACGCACCTCGTAGAGGCCATGTACACTGCCCCTGCCGCGAGGTTGGTTGCGGCGGGCCTCCTCTCCGAGGAATTCCGGCTGCACAAAGGCACGAGGCAAGGCTGCCCGCTCTCCCCGCTCCTTTTCAACATAGCGCTTGAACCCCTGTCCCACCACCTAACCCAGATCGCCCCCCTTCATGGCATACGTGTCGGAGACCACGACCTTCGCACGTCACTATTTGCAGACGACGTCCTTATTTTCACATCCAGCCCCTCACTTGACATGTCCACGATCAAGACCGCTTTTGACGAATTCAGGCAATGCTCTGGGCTCCGTATTAACTATAATAAGAGCGAAATACTCCCCATAGGTTCTCTATCTGCCCCCTCTTGGTCCCAGAGCTCGCTATTCACTGTTGCGAAGTCTCATATCACTTACCTGGGAATAAAAATAGGTAAATTGCCCTCCTCCCTATACCATCTCAACTACCCCCCCCCCTGTTCACCAAAATATCCCAAGAACTGGGAAACTGGATGGACCTGCCTCTCTCACTGCTGGGAAGATGCCACCTGGTCAAGATGGTCAGTTTTGCACGCCTGTTGTACCCACTACAAACCATCCCACTACTTCTGCGCCATAAAGACGTCAAATCCCTAAATTCGGCCATTTCCAAGTTCCTCTGGCGTGGCGGGCGGGCGCGCATAGCATTTGCAAAACTGCATCTTCCCAGACGAGAGGGGGGCATTGCCCTTCCCAACATCAGGCTATATAACCTGGCATGTCTATTGAGAACGGGCCTGGATTGGATTTCCCAGTCCTCCAGGTGCTCGAACTACCCCTTGGAATCGGCGATGGTCCGCCCCTTCTCCCTTACGGCCCTTCTCCATTGTCACTGGAAATCTGCCCCCCCTCCCCTCCATCACAATCTTCTTCTCCGGGACACGGTCATTGCCTGGAGAGAGGTCAGGAAAGCCCTCAGTATCCCATCCTCTATCTCACGATATCTTTCAATCCTGGGTAACCCTAGCTTCCAACCTGGCCTAGATAACCAGCCTTACCTTGACTGGCATGATAAGGGTATCAACATTTTTTATTCATTGTGTGACCCCCTTTCAGGCCGCCCCATGGGCTTTAGAGCCCTGGCGGACAAATTCTCTCTCCCTCCATCACACGTATTCCAGTATGGCCAATGCCTCAGTTTTATGAAAAATACCTGCCGGGATGATAGAAAAAGGTTCCAGAGCTCCCTCACCGACACCCTTATTTCCCGGGCCTCGTACAAGGTATCGGACATTTACCGCCCCCTCCTTCTGCACAACACCCCCCCCCTGGCATCAACGTCAGCAGCCAACTGGTCGAAGGACTTCCCCCGTCCACAAACTTATCCCTAACGAGATATGGAGAGAGATGCAGATCAAAATTGTTCACCGGGCCCACATCCCTTTCAACCGAGCCCATGCCTCCCCAGAATGCCCCTCTGTAAACAACCCAAACCCAACTTGGCTCACAGGTTCTGGTCCTGCTCCCTCATAGCCATATTCTGGGACCAAGTCATCCAATACATTTTTGACGTCACCCTGTTGCGCATACCCAAGGACCCGCTACTACTTATTTTCGGCTATTGGGACCCCCTACTGCTTCCCTGGTCTTCCCCTACCACACCCCCGAGCAGGAATTGGATCCTGATATGCCTCTTGCTTGCCCGGAGAGCCATCCTCCAGAAGTGGATATCTGCTGACTGCCCGACCACTGCTCAAGTCAAAAAGGAACTGTTGCAGCTCTTATACAAGGACATGCTCAACACAGACCTGACCCACGAACGGAGCAAAAACCGCTTCTATCACTTATGGAATCCCTTTCTGTTGCACACTTTTACTCCCGCGGAGAGACTGAACTTTGAGAAAATGTCCTTTCTTTACCAGGATCCCTCGCGGGACTGAAAATCTCTAACCATCCCTCCCTCCCCCCCTGCCCCCCCCTCTTGTTTTGGAAGGACTATTCCATTTACTCCATATACCCCTAAGCCTATGCCCTCCCCTTAATTTTTCTATGAGGACTTCTACATATACTGTTCTTCTACCATGAATGTCCTCAAAAATGTCTACATGTCCTGTTATGTATTTACTCTGATGTGTAACTTCCTTAATAAAAACATATTTAAAAAATAAATAAAAAAAAGATAAGATCTTACCTGGTCTGGTCTGTCTGGTCTACCCTCTTGGGACTGGATGTGGCCGTCCTTTTCAGGATAGCCGCGGTTCTTTAAGCCCCGGGGATCGAACGAGCAGACGACCGGTACCCCCCGGCATCCCAAACACCATTCCGCCGCCCCAACCACCATCTCCCTCTCAACACCTCACCACCTCTACCTTTCGGGGTCCCTGGGAAACCACCACAACGGCCGCAATTGCGGTGAGGCATCCTAGGAAAGTCCGCTGCTTCAACCGCGGCCTAGCAGCGGGACACCCCCCACACCGAAGTGATAGCCACCCTATCACTTTAAAAAAACACCACACCCCTTCAGGCCCCCCCGAGGACTCTCCCTGCTGTACCCTGACAGGCCCCCTCTCTCCCCCCTCGGTCCCCCCATACCCGAGCCCCCGGCTGTACAATAATAACACCACAAGGTACTATAAAACCGATCCTAAAAAAAAAACACCCTTGACCCTAAAGACCCAAACAATAGGAGGCCCATAACAGGTCTAAATGTTTTCTCCAAGATAATCTAGAAAGAAGTTGTACAACAGTTACAACTGCATTTAGAAACCCAAAAATTACTCGATACGTTTCAATCAGGCTTCCGTCCGGGTCACGGAACTGAAACAGCTCTGGTAAAAATATGGGATGACGTTCTAGAGGCTGCAGATGAAGGAGAATCTTCTCTCCTAATCCTGTTGGACCTAAGTGCGGCCTTTGACACGGTAGACCATGGACTACTACTCGCTAGGATAGCTGAAGTGGCCAAAGTCGCGGAAGCAGATCTACCCTGGTTCTCCTCCTTCTTGGAAAACCAATTACAAACAGTGAAATTGGGATCTTTCACATCAGAAATGCGTACAGTATCATGTGGAGTCCCCCAGGGATCTCAATTGTCACCGGTACTGTTCAATATTTATCTCTGCCCCCTCTTTGAAATCATCAGCAACCAGAAGCCACTTTACCTTTCCTATGCAGACGACACTCAACTGTATCTCCACGTCAGTAACGAAAAGGATCATTCTCTTGGATAGAGAGATCCCTCACTCTAAGGCCGCATACACACAATCAAATTTATCTGCTGAAACCGGTCCGACGGACCGTTTCAGCAGACAAATCCGATCGTGTGTACGGGCGAGCAGACAGGTTTTTCCAGCAGACAAGTTTTAAAGCATGCTTTAAAACTTGTCTGCTGGAAACCCGTCCGTCCGACTTGTCCGCTGGTTAGTACGCCTAACCAGCGGACAAAAATCTCCCGCATGCGCCAAATGGATTCGACGCATGCGTGGAACTATTTTACTTCCTGGAGTGGTGACGTGGCGGCGTCAACGTCACCGCCATGTCACCGCGCTGTCTGGCGGCGGGGATTTTGGTTTGATCGTGTGTACACGATCAAACCAACATATCCCAGGAGACAAATCCGATCAAAACTGTCTGTCAGACCAATTTGATCGGATTTGTTTAGTCGTGTTTATGCGGCCACATATCATCCAGTTATCTTAAACTCAATGGTTTGAAAACAGAGCTTCTCCTGTTTCAAAAAAAAAATCACCCCACCTCAACTTGGACCCCACCACCCATTCTGGATAAAAATATCGACCCTAGCACCAAAGTGAAAAGTCTCAGAGTCATTTTCGACTCCTACATGACAATGGATGCACAAATAGGGTCTGTAGTCAGCGGATCCCATCATCTGCTGTGCCTACTACGCCGACTCACCCCCTTTATCCCTAAAAAGGACATTGCAGTCGTGGTGGGAACAATCATCAATTCCAGACTCGACTATACAAATGCCCTCTATTTAGGACTTCCCAAATACCAAATCACTCATCTGCAAGTCGTTCAAAATACGGCTGCTCGATTAGTGACTGGCAAAAAAACATGGGAGTCAATCTCCCTTTCGCTTAGATCCCTTCACTGGCTACCAGTGAAAGGCAGAATCACTTTTAAGGCACTCTGCGTAACACATAAGTGTATTCAAGGAAATGCTCCCCAATATCTATGCAAAAAAATAAAACCCCTTAACCCCAATCGCACTCTACAAATCAAAACCTACTGCAAATACCGAAGGCAAGATACAAATCCAAAAAAGATCGGAGATTTGCTGTCCAAGGACCTTGACTGTGGAATGCACTACAAACCACCATCCGACTGGAGTTGGACCACTTGGACTTCAGGAGAATGATTAAAACTCATCTCTTCTGAGGTAAAGCATTTCCTTATTGAAGGAATGGAAACAGCACCCAGAGGCGATTCAGTTTGCAAGTGTTGCACTTTATAAGTTCCTCACTCATGATGTTAGTTTACAAAGACAATATCATTACACATTTGCATACATTATTTATACCAAAGCCTGTTTAGTTAAGGATCTTGTACAATGGAGGGGTAAAATCATATAGTACAGTGGAAATGTTATTGTGTGATTTCTGTACAAATTTGAGGATTATGTGAGGGATTTCATGTTACCTTGAAACACTTCTCTATAGATTGTATGGTACATTTTAGCATTATCGTAGAAGATAAACAGACTCAGAATGGATTTTTGATTGCACTGGGATAAACTATCACATTTTCTCACATATCCATTATTTTTGTAAACAGAAATATTTTGTGGTTGAGAATAAATCATTCTAACAAGATTACTAAAAGAACGGGTAATGGAAAATTAATGAAATTTAAAAGGCAGGGTGTAAATTAGATTTGCAATAAGTTAAAAGGCAAATCCAGGCAACAAGAGAAACCAGTGAGTAAACTGCTAAGGAAGTATTGCAGTTGGGCTTCAGTTACACAGTTGCATTAAAAAAAGACACAAGTCCATCTAGTTCAACTAACCATGTGTGTGCACCTGGCCCATGTTGCCATTGAGACATTGGAGCATTCACCAAACTTTTTAGACGCACCTTGTTAATTTGACGGGTTCATCAGGGCAGGCCAAATTTCAATCCAAGTACGGTCAATGTGGTGGAACAGAAGTCAATCTCTAGATTGGTTTCTGTTCAACCACCTTGTTGGATTTTAGCCATTCAATCAGTCTGCCCGCTATCAGAATACAAGGACACAGTGGGGAGGATTGACCCCATCCACCTCAAATGTGTAGATGGGGGAATCGGGTCCATTTTTTTTCAACCTGCTGGTTAAGTGGAAAAATTACTCTTCTATCGCCAGTTGTCACCAGAACAAAGGTCTCCAATCGATTTTATTTCTATTCCTTTTCTAATATCTCAAAATTTGAATTTCCCCTTACCTCTAGTTCAGGTGAAAATGGTTACCAGAACACATAGAGTAGATGAATCGCCTCTTTGGAGACACCACCAAAAAACTGACAGAGGTTCAAACCCTTTCCTACTCTATTCAAAACTAAAAAAAAATGTTGCCTTTAGATACACTGGTATGTCTGGATGAAAACAATTATCCACACAAAGGTACTTTGCAATCCAAGTATGTATTTCATGGCTTTATTTTCAATTGAGAATGGTGGATGCCTTCAAGGACGCATTTTGTATTATGGAAAATATCAATCAAAACACACAGTAAGGGAACTTTAAAGTGATTGTAAAGTTTTTTTTAACCACTTTCCAAATGGCTCACGCCAATATATGTATACAAAGTGGCACATTACCACGAATCGCCGTACGGGTACATCTTCCCCTTTAAGAGCCACTGGAGATTGACAGTCAGCAGTTCTCTGTTCAGGGAGCTGTGAGAACTGAGCCATCGGTGGTGTTTGATTGCTCGGTTCTCAGTGCAGAGGAAGTGGGGGACAGATGCAGCATCGAACTGATACTGCATCCACCTAGGTAAGTATTAAAATTGGAAAAAAAAGCATACATCTCTTTTAAAATCACTGCTTCTGTAAAAACGATATTTTTTCAAAATAAATGTTTGCATAATACATGTCCCCCGGGGCAGTACCCGGGCCCCCATACCCTTTTTATGGCCAATAACTTGCATATAAGCCTTCAAAATGAGGGGCCAGATTCACAGAGCGATTACTCCTGTCTATCTCACGTTAGACTGGAGTACTTTCGAATTACGCGCGTTTTTTCACTACTCTGAAACCTCAAACCATGAAATTACGGCTGCGGGCTTCAACCTGACTGGTTTACGTGTTCGTACGCCTTCGGATCTACGCTGCAATAAAATTGCGGCCGCTGGGTGGAGTTCCCGTCGTTTTCCGCGTCGGGGTATGCAAATGAGATTTTGCCGACTATCCACAAAATTACGAACGTCTATCGCATTCTTTTACGGCATCTTTAGTCATCCTTTTGCTACGTAAAACTATACCAGTTTTTTGCTGGTCTAATATTAGACAGCCCATGTTAAGTATGGCCGTCGTTTCCGCGTCGAATATCAATGTTTTTCTACGCCTTTTTTTATTTTTGACGTAAAACGTCCGGGAATAGGAATGTCCGTAAACGACGCTACTCAAACAACGAATGACGTATCGATGTTATTTCGCGCAATGCACGGCGGGAAATTTCTGAACGGAGCATACGCAGTTCGATCGCCGCGGAGACGCGCCTAATTTAAATGCTTCACGCCCCCTAAACGCGTATTTCGATTATGCGGCGAGAAATACACTACGCCGCCATACCGTAAGGGACAAAATCTACCAGGATTCGTCGTACAGCCTGGTAAAATACGGCAGCGTAGTGTATCTCTGATACTCTGCGCCAATGTAATTGTATCTGAATCTGAATACTTTAGACTCCTATAGACTTTAATGGGGCTACAAATCTTTTACATGTTTGGGAGTTCTGGTGCAAACCTAACCTGGGAGTGTTCGACCCAACTCTACCCACGACTATACAGGGGAATCAATATCCCAAATACAGGAGCATAAATGATGAATCTTGGGAGGTGTGTAGGTATGTCGTCCCTTAGACTGATATCTCTTAACACTAATTCTGATTGTTTTTAAGTTTTACTTTTTAGGTATACATGGGATTAAACTGAGTTTTTTGGAGATTAGATTTGTAGTTACATTATTGGAATTCTTCATATTCTCTATTGCATATAATTTATGCATGCCATGGGAAAGAACAGTTATGTATAATTTTGCATTGTTTATAGTTATTTTGGCATTTACCAGGTTCCTTATCCTTTGCTTGTAATTGCTTACTAGTAGTAAGGCTCTATAAAGCAGAATACAGAGGAGGTATGTTTGAATTAGCCAATTGGCCAAATCCCCTGAAAACGCCATTCTTTGACGAAATGTACTGTACATCGGATAGGCCTACACATGATGATTTTAAGCTATCTGACTGCCGGAACACCAGGGTTTGGAGATTGCCTGCTCAGGAAACCACTCTGTGCATCTTTTAATAAAATGTTACTGTCGAAAATATGTCAGTGCACCTCTATTATTAAGGATACAGATTTGATATACATATTGCGCTATGAGATGTTGTATTCTTGCTTTGCATTACATTGCTTGGAGAGCTCACAGCAAGAGAATGGGGAGTGACAGGAAAACATCCTGGCTATTTTAAATGTGCTGTTGATCATTTAATATGGTTCACACTATCTGGTAAGAAGCCAAGACTTATATTTTTTTGGATGTTGCTTATGAATAGTTTTTTTTTATATTTTTAATTTATGAATTGGGACTTATTATTTTCTTATAGGATCTGAATATTGTTTTTTCAACACACTTATTTTATTAGGTTGCTATTATCTGTTAAAATCTACCGCCCAGAACACAATTATTTTTGCTTTATTATGTTTGAATTACACACTCATATGCCGCGTACACATGGTAAATCCGACCGTGTGTATGCCGACAACAAATGTTTAAGAGCTGGTTCTCAAATTTTCCGACAACAAGTCTTGTTGTTGGAAATGCAGAAGGGCCGCACTGGCTATTGAACTTAATTTTTCTCGACTCGTCTTAGTTCTTGTATGTCTCTGTGTTCTTGACGTTCTGAATTTTCGACAACATTTGTGTGACCGTGTGTATGCAAGACAAGTTTGAGCCAACATCCGTCGGAAAAAATCCACAGTTTGTTCGATCGTCTGTACGCTGCATTCGTGTGGCTGTTTGGAGTAAACACTGAAGTTAGTGTGAAACGCGTCAACTGGTTCCATTACTGTGACTTGTAGTGCCTGTTTTCATTTTTTTACATTAAAGTTACGTTGGATTGGAGTGCGGCTGTCCTGATCATCTTTTGTTCTTATGTGGCTGTTCCAGTGGTTTAATCTGAGAAACCATGGCAGAGATCATGTGAAATGACTGTAGATAGGACAACTCGTGCTAACAAAGAACAATTCCAGGAGATAAGTAAATTATAGTCATTATGAACCACTTGTCACCCGCCCACCGTCATATGACGGCTGGCGGGTAACTCCATTGTCCTGACTGCACGTCATATGACGTACAGTCATAGAAAGTTGCGCTCACCCGTCGCATCACTGGGACCCCCGTGCGTGTGCCTGGCGGCCGCGATGGCCGCCGGGCACACGCGATTGCCGAGTAACTGAGCTGGGACGTGCAGCTCTGTGTGTAAACACAGAGCTGCACGTCCCTGTCAGGGAGAGAGGAGACCGATTGAGTCCCTTGTACATAGGGACACAATCGGTCACCTCCCCAGTCACCCCCCTCCCCCCACAGTTAGAACACAAACTAGGAGAAACATTTAACCCCTTACCCGCCCCCTAGTGGTTAACCCCTTCCCTGCCAGTTACATTTATACAGTTATCAATGCATATTTATAGCATTGTTCACCGTAGAAATGTAAATGGTCCCAAAAATGTGTCAAAAGTGTCCGATGTGTCCGCTATAATGTCCCAGTCCCGGAAAAAAATCGCAGATCGCCGCCATTCCTAGTAAAAAAATAAATTAAAAAAAATCATAATTATGTCCCGTATTTTGTAGGCAATATAACTTTTGCGCAAACCAGTCACTATACGGTTATTGCGATTTTATTTTTTAATTTTTTTTACCAAAAATATGTAGAAGAATACGTATCGGCCTAAACTGAGATAAAAAAAAAATCTTTTTTTTTTTTAAATGGGATATTTATTATAGCAAAAAGCAAAAAATATTGTGTCTTTTTTCAAAATTGTCGCTCTTTTTTTGTTTATAGCGCAAAAAATAAAAACCGCACAGGCGATTAAGTACCACCAAAAGAAAGCTCTATTTGTGGGGAAAAAAGGACACCAATTTTGTTTGGGAGCCACGTCCCACAACCGCGCAATTGTCAGTTAAAGCGACGCAGTGCCGGAAGCTAAAATTTTGTCTGGGCAGGAAGGGGGTGTAGGTGCACAGTAGGCAGGTGGTTAAGGAAACATTTAATGAGCTGTTATTGATATCCTAAAATCATCACCAGCTATGCTTAAAGCAGCAAGTTCCCTCAATTAGCCCTGTTCTGATTTTTGTGTAATTCAGTGTAATTTCCATAGAATAATCACAAATATTTCCAAAGAGGGTTTGCTGGAAGGTCTGGGGGGGGGGGGGGGGGGGAGTAAAAATCAGTTTAAATAAAATACCCTGCTCTGTGCTTCTTGTGTGATTTATCACATCAACCCTTGTAGGGCAGATTTGAATTTAATTGGTGGTTCTTAGTTCCAGCATCTCTAGCATGTTTGTTCCTGGTTCACTAGATAACAGTTACAGGTTAATCTGCGATACTTGGATGAAAAATCAAACTACTCAGTGGTTAGGTTATGCTTCCCCTATTCACCAAGGCTTATTTTCTTTTTGTAAATTCTTTATTTGTTTTTGTTTTTTTTGTCCAGTATCACAGAATACCACAAAAAGCCTGGGCACAGAGCAATAGTTAGAAAATAGCAGGTAATGGCGCCTACTGCTAATTTGAAATTACGTGCATAAGTGTATCCAAATCAATGGTAATCCTGTGATCAGATGGTGCTAATAATACTATTCCGTGTAGTGATGTCAATTATATAAATAGAAATATATGAAATGAAAAATAAAAATAAAAATAATAATAATAATAATAAAGATAGTACTGTGATCAATATTATGTGCTAAAAATGCTAATCCTTGTAGTGGTGCCAATTTTCCATATTACAATACATAAAAATAGATAAATAAGTGTGCAAAATGATATATAAAAATATAAAAATCCTAGTGGTGATAGTCCATATAATCCAATCAAAATCCAGTTTCTAGTTTAGAAAAGTTAATAATTCAATAAATAAGTGCTCCTTAATAAAATAGATGTTTATAATAGTCCAAGGGCAATATTTTCAAGATTTTCTTCATATAAAATAGAGTAAAGTGACAGGTGCTTCATGCAAGTAAAGCCATCAGTGGATCATTCAGTGCTCTCCCCCAATGGTCCCGCACTCACCGGATCCAATCACCCCCACAGGGGTAATAGGCTTTTTTCTAATAAGTATCCAAGTTCCAAACTTCAGACAGAGGGCCAGATTCTCGTAGATGCGCGCCTAATTATGCAGGCGTTGCGCATCTCAGATGCACTACGCCGACGTAACACGGAGTGGCAAGTACCGTATTCCCTAAGTAAATGCGCTCCAAGATGCGCCTGCGTCGCGTAAAATCATGGGCGTAATCCGGCGCAACTCCAAAGTAGGAGGAAAGTGGGCGTGTTGCATTATAATGAAGCGTGATCCCATGCAAATGCAGGCCGGGACGAACGGAGCATGCGCCGTGACATGGATGACCCGCGCCGTGACATGGATGACCCGCGCCGTGACGTGGATGCCTTCTGCGCATGCGCAAAGCCTCCCTACGATGCGCCGGCGCAGGGTATATAATGCGCCCACACATGCGCCCATGCAGCGCAAACGTCTCCCATTTTTTTGATAGTGACGGCCAAAGTTTGTGCTGGACAAGATGACAACCGCGGTTAAGGAGAGGAGGAAGAAGAATTTCTCCCCAGAGGAGAGGGCCATTGTCGTCAGGGCCATGGAGAAGTATGACTCGCGGCTCCATGGTGCTGACAGTGCCCGGACCAGCAAGTCCCGGAGGGATCAGATTTTAATGAGGGTCGCGTGCCAGGTCAATGCCCTCTCTCATGAGGTCCGGACACCGCAGGACATTCAGAAGAAAATGAATGACCTGCGGCGCCATGTGAAGGGCAAGCTGGCTGCCATAGCTCGGCATGCCAGGGGCACTGGAGGGGGCCCACCCTGCCCTGTCTGCCTGAGTGAGGAGGAGAAGGTGGTTGCCCGCTGCCTGCAGACGGAGCAGGTAGAGGAAGTTGGGGGCTATGAGTCCCAGAAGCCAGCCGTGAGGACAGGTAAGTGTGTTTTAGATTCTATCTGTTGTGTACATGTATGGGGGTGGAAGGGAACATGTGCCAAGTGTGTGGGTCCACCAACATGGGCATCTTTTGTGTCATCCACAGATGTGCAGGAGGGAGCGGGGCCATCTGTTAATGCCAGGGCCCATCAGGATCCATCCCCTGAAGATACAGTCCCTCTGGCTGCCCCCCTGGAACAGGACTTGGAGGGAAGTGGGCACACCTCAACGGAGGAGGTGGTTGAGGAGGGTGTGGTAGTCCAGGACCAGGCCCTCTATGTTGTTGTGGAGGAGGATGGTGGGTTGGCCGGACCAGCCCAGGCTATTCCTCTACCTGTAGCGAACCCCTCAGTGTCCCCCTCCAACCTCTCCAGTCCCTCTCTTTCCCCCCCCCTCATCTCCGGCCCCTCAACATCCTCCCCTTATGCCCGGTCCCCTGCCACTCCCCGCAAGGCGACGTGCAAGACCAGGGGTGTATCCAAGGTCCTGCCGGAAGAGCTGGTCAGACAGCAGGACCAGCAAAATCAGCACCTGGCCGAGGTCGTGGAGGAGATGAGGCGCCTGGCCGACAGCCTGGCATCCTCGGGCAATATTACAGATGCCATCCAGGATGTTGCTGTTAACAGCGCAGCAACGCTGACCAGCTTGGGGGAGCTGCAGGAAAACACCTCGGAACTTGTGGGGGAGGTTCATGCCCTGCGCCTTGCTGTCGAGGCGCAGACTGCTGTGCAGACCCGCATAGCGGTTGCCCTGGAGGGCATGCAGGCAGCCAGGGAGGGACGTGGGGATGCTCCTCCTCAACCTGCTGCCCCCCCCCCATCTGTGGCTGCCCCCAGGCAAGTGAGGGGCAGGACCCGTGGCACCAGGCAGAGCCCCGCCAGGCCCATTAATTTTATTTTTCTTTATTATTATGCTCTGGATAAGAGCTTTTTTTATTTTTTATTATGCTCTGGATAAGAGCTTTTTTTATTTTTTATTATGCTCTGGATAAGAGCTTTTTTTATTTTTTATTATGCTCTGGATAAGAGCTTTTTTTATTTTTTATTATGCTCTGGATAAGAGCTTTTTTTATTTTTTTTTGGATACTGAACACGGTGCAGTGTGAATGGTGTGTGAATGTGAGAGGGTGGCACTCCTGACAGTAAGGGGTGTCACCCTCGGCCGTGGTGGTGAAGTTAACCCCACGGCTGTATGAATGATGTGTGAAAGGTGTATGAATGGACAGCAACATCATTGGGGCCTTGACGTGGCGTTGCTGCTCCCAAGGCCTACATGCTGGACTTGGGCTAATCCAATGCGATGTGCATGTGGTGTGTGTGATCTAGGGACATCAGTGGTGTACACGCGTGCATTGTCTGTGTGCCATGCTGTATGTGTGTGTTTAACGGTCAAAGATTCGTAACACGAGGACCCTCCTGACTGCTCTTCCATCAGCTGACGGGGTCTCCTCTGGCGGGGGGGGGCTGTGTGGTTGGGGGGTCAGGTCATCATGTAGGGCAATGTGCAGGCCCTTTTGCATGGCAAAGTTGTGCAGAATACAACATGCACCAATGATCTGACCCACAAAGTTGGGGGAATACAATAGGGCCCCCCCAGACTTATCCAGGCATCGGAAACGGGACTTCAGGAGGCCAAATGTGCGCTCCACCACTGCACGGGTTTTGATGTGTGCTTCATTGTATCTTCTCTCTCCTCTGGTTTGGGGGTTCCGGAAAGGAGTCATGAGATGGGGTCCCAGTGTATATGCAGAGTCACCTGTAAGGGAAAAGACAGGAGGATGGTAGTCATGCATGTGCCACTTCTGTTGTGCATCATGGGAGGGGATAGTCATGGCTGCCACCCATGTCACTCACCAACCAGCCAGCTGTCCCCATACATGTCCTGCTCAAAATCTTCTGGGATGTTGCTTTGACGGTAGATGTAGCTGTCATGGCTGGACCCGGGGTCTTTGGCACGGACGTGCCATATGAGGTATTTGGCATCGGCTATCACCTGTACGTTGATGGAATGCCAATGCTTCCGATTGCGGTATATGTGCTCTGTGGCACTGGGGGGCTGGAGTGCCACATGTGTGCAATCAATGGCCCCGATGGTGCGTGGGAATCCGTCAATTCTGTAGAAATCTGTCATTGCCTTCTGCCGCAGGTGCTCAGTGGTGGGTCTGATGAACTGGTTGGACATGCGTCTGAGGATTGCGGGGACAACCTGGTGCAGACATCTGCTTATGCTGGTTTGTGACATCCCAGCCACCACTCCACTTGTACGCTGGAATGATCCACTGGCCAGGAAATGCAGTGTTGCCAGTACCTTCACCAGTGGCTGCAGTGCACGTGAGCGGTATGTCTGGCTGGTGATGTCATCCTGCAGGGCTGTGGTTATTTCCAGGATGGCAGCAGGGCTGAATCTGAAGATGCGATACACCTCCTCATCACCCATGCCAAAGAGCCTCATGCGCGCTCGGTAGATCCTCTCACGTGCCCCCCTCCTCCTACTCCTCCTTCTATGCGCCTCTTCCTCTGCATACCTTAGTAGTGATAAGACCATGGCTGGCCCTGGCATCATTGGCATACGAATGTCTTGTCCAGTAAGTGTGATTGCTCAGCTAGTCCGTTACGGTGCTGCTGTAGTTGCTCTCCAGCTGACTTGCACACGGCCTTGAGCAAAGTTACCCGTGCTTTTATGAGGGGTATGTTTACTCAAGGCTTTCGAGTTACGCGCACCACGAGTAGCCAACGCCGGACGCGCGTAGTTTCGGGAATACGCGCATCTCCCTCATTTGCATATTTGCATGCTAATTCAATGGGAACTGAATATTTTTCATGCGTAACTATGCGCCTACGCCGCGCTAGCTTAATGCATTTTCGCCGGCCAGACGGAAACAAATTTCGCGCGTATGTGGTTCTGTGTTTACCGCGCATCGATACGCAGGCGAACATTTACTATTACGCCGCGCATATACATTTACGCAGGCGTAGCGCCTCTGAGAATCTGGCCCAGAGTGTCCAGACAGGACACTCTAAGCTAGTTGGAAGGAAGAGAAGAGGACATTGCCAGAATCGACAGACGAGCGGCTGAACGGCTGACCAGATCCCAGGGGAGAAAACCAGGCAGCCTTTTTGAAGTTTGGAACTTGGATACTTATTAGAAAAGAGCCTATTACCCCTGTGGGGGTGATTGGATCCGGTGAGTGCGGGACCATTGGGGGAGAGCACTGAATGATCCACTGATGGCTTTACTTGCATGAAGCACCTGTCACTTTACTCTATTTTATATGAAGAAAATCTTGAAAATATTGCCCTTGGACTATTATAAGCATCTATTTTATTAAGGAGCACTTATTTATTGAATTATTAACTTTTGTAAACTAGAAACTGGATTTTGATTGGATTATATGGACTATCACCACTAGGATTTTTATATTTTTATATATCATTTTGCACACTTATTTATCTATTTTTATGTATTGTAATATGGAAAATTGGCACCACTACAAGGATTAGCATTTTTTAGCACATAATATTGATCACAGTACTATCTTTATTATTATTATTATTATTTTTATTTTTATTTTTCATTTCATATATTTCTATTTATATAATTGACATCACTACACGGAATAGTATTATTAGCACCATCTGATCACAGGATTACCATTGATTTGGATACACTTATGCACGTAATTTCAAATTAGCAGTAGGCGCCATTACCTGCTATTTTCTACCTTAATCACTCATTCCCACCTAGGTGGGTTTCTATGCAGGGGCTGCCACTATATATTTAATCACTTATTATTTAATTTAAGTTGTCTGTGGCGCAGTTTCATTCCTTTTTTTCCTTTACAGAGCAATAGTTACCAACAAATGGTACAGAGATACACCATACTTGAAAATATGGCATTGAACAATGAGACAAAAAAGGGAAATTGTGTTTTTTCACTTAGTGAGAATAGCAGTAAATTCAGATATCCTTCAATAGGAGGGATTCATGGTATAGCGATCCCCTAACATGAAAGATGAGTAACAGCACGGGTTAAAAAAAGGGCAGGGACCCTGTTGGCCTATGTACACAGAGTACCAATAGCAGGTAGAAAACCTCTCTGAAGTGGCTGGGTTCATTAACTAGCTAGTAGGTCTGTATATGCCACAGAAGTAGTATATTCAAAACCAATGATACCTTTATTCTAAAATTAATTTCCTTGGTTCTGGAGGAAGAAAGTCAGATCCTTTAAGCGTTGCATTGCTTTGACTTTGGTTAACCGTTGAACAACTGTAGAAGTAGTGATTGTTCCCACACCACAGGTATGCGTGTTTTGGCTGCATTGAACAGATGTATGAGTGAGTTTTTTTTTTTTTTTTAGAAATGTCCTGCAGATGTAGGAGTTATCTGACTGATTTCAATATCTGTACATTTTGTGAAAATTACACCAATCTTACCAAATAAAGTGAAAACTGTTTTAACCCCATGATTTTTCCCCGTTTGTGTCCTATTGGGGAGCTTTACCTTTACTATCTGTCCCATAGACAAAACAAGAAGTGAGAAGAAATCCTTTCAAAGTGAGGGAGTCCCTGGTTGTCACCAGGGTCACCAGAACTAATGTCACCATTGGAAAATGTCCCCTCTAATATTTTTCTTGGGACAACACAAAATTTGGGAATTTCTTCTACTTTCCCTTTCTATGATAACGGAAACAGGAAAAATAAGAGAGGTTGAATCACACTAATCGGGCACAGACAACAATAAAAACCCGAAAAACCTTCCAATCCCTCCTTATTCTGTTCAGAGCAAAAAAAAAGAAAAGCTTTAGGTATACTTTCATTTTTAATTTAGATTATAATACATCTTTATGTTTCTCCTACATAAAGTCGCATTTTAATTGTGAATTTCCAAGTTCTGCTTTACTCACAATGAACTGGCTTTGATGCCTGCAAAGTGAATCATAAGCCTAAGGGCACTGGCAGGGGTGAAGACCAATTTTTAGGAGATATATCACTTGCTAAGCTACAGAGTTAAAATAAAAAAGATACATGAAATATAGGCTGGAAGATCAGGATAATCGTAAAAGAAGGAAAAACCTGAATATTAGAGGATTACCGGATGAACAAGTGGAAGATCTACAGGAAAAAAAAATGATAAAATATTCGGTCAGATGCTAGGGAAAACAGCAACAGAAAAGTTAAAACTTGAAAGAATTCACAGGATAAGAAAACCAGCAGGTGTTGGAGGAATTGCCGAGAGATGTGGTTGTGCGATTCCATAATTTTCAGGACAAAGAGCAGATCCGCTTGGGTCTAAAGGCCCTGCTAAGTTCGAAGAATCTATGTTACAGATCTTCCCAGACCTTGCAGCCGGGACACTAGCCAGAAAAAGACAATTAAGACCCTTACTGGAGCAATTAAAGCGGCAGGACATTCAGTACTTTTGGGGCTTCCCAGCTTGCTTAGTTGGAA
The DNA here is from genome assembly GCA_029574335.1 of Rana kukunoris. Taxonomy (NCBI): domain Eukaryota; kingdom Metazoa; phylum Chordata; class Amphibia; order Anura; family Ranidae; genus Rana; species Rana kukunoris. The sequence goes on along the minus strand of CM056050.1, from coordinate 252,620,279 downwards.
GGAAAGAGGGATGCTCTGCCACTCTAAGATTTCCTGAAGATACGGTGAACTTCTGTAAAAGGCTGAATGTTCCAGAGATAGAGATCCCAGGCTGGTGGGAAAAAGAGCAGAAGAGGACGAATTCAGAACAGCAGCCCTGGCAATTGATAAAAAAAAAAAGAAATAAAGATAATTAAGGAATAGTTGGAAAGAAGAGGAGAAGAGAAGAAAATGAAGAGAGGAGAGGGGGAAGATGACGGGATGACAGAAACAGGGGGGATGGGGGGGAGGGGGGGAATGGTCAAGAGGTACGGTCACTACAGATTAATGGTAGAAAGGGGGAATGACGCGGACACAGGGGACCTCCCAATATGGGAGGACAAATGCTCCCAAACAAAGCCTACCCAGAGCCCAACTTCGAGGGGGGAGAACCGTAGGGCCAGATGGAGGAGGGCCACGGATCTATAGGCCAGTGGGAGGCCATCAACCCCCATGACAGGGGGGTAGGGGAGGGAGGTTTGGGGGGGTGGGGGGGTGGGTAGGGAGATGGGAGGGGCAAAGAGAGGCGACCTCTAAGAAAATTTATAACAAGGTTTTAGTTCTAGAATGATACCTCATACTATTAGATGACAAAAATATCATATCATATAATGTTTGTGGAATAAATGCGCCTATCAAAAAGGCAAATATAATATGGGAATTAATCTCCCTAAAAGCCGATGTGGTCCTCCAACAGGAAACTCATCTGAGTCTGGGCGCAAACTGCAGAATCGTCTCAGATGAGTTTCCCCGGTGGTTCTATGCAAACTCCCCTATTTGTTGCGCCAAAGGTATGGCCATTGGGTTTGCCAGGGGTGTCCGGTTTACTTTGGAGGAAGGGAAGGCAGATCCTGAGGGTCGCTTCCTATTTCTAAGGGGGAACCTGAACGACACCGAGATTTCACTCACAAACATTTATGGACCAAATAAAAAATCCGCTCAATATTTGGCTGGAATTGTGGAGGAGTTCATGAACTTTAGGACAGGAGGGGTCATTATGGGAGGGGATTTTAATCTGTGTTTAGATCCTAAATTAGTACGTTGCATGCACAGGGTACTGGAATGGGTCAAAGGAATAAATAAAAAAAGAAGGGCCAGGATTCACAAAGCACTTACGCCGACGTAACTAGAAATTTGCGCCGGAAAGTGCAAATGTGCGCCGGCGTATCTGTGCGCCGTACCCACAAACCAACATATGTCTAAAAAGTGGCCAGCCTACGCCGACGTATCTTGCTTACGCCGGCATAGCGTGGGCACAAATATGGTTTGGACGCATGTTGCTTCTCCCATTGATTAGCCATTCAAATATGCAAATAAGGGAAATACGGCGATTCACGATCGTACGTGCGCCCGATGCAGGCTATGCAATGTTTGCGTAAGTGGTACGTCAGGCGTAAAGTTATTCCCCAAAGATGAGGTTCAACCCAGCAATAGACATGCAAAGATCTGCCCCAGAGAACACAGGCCGGCGTATTGGGCGTACCTTACGTTCTCGGCGTACGTAGTGATCCGGCGTAGTTGTGAGCATGCGCATAACGGTGCTGTTTCAGGCTTTCACGTCACAGCAACATCACGACTACATCACGGCCCATGCGCAGTTTGTGATAGTCCGGGCGTAAAACACTGCACCATGCTCAGACCATCATTTGCATAGGGTCACTCCCACTTCCACCTACTTCCACTTACGCCGGCCTACGCCATCGAATTCTACGCTATGCTGGCGCAGAGTTGGGAGCAAAAGCTTACTGAATTCAGTGCTTGCCTCCCTGCGCTGCGTCGGTGCAGCGTATGTCGTTTGAGTTACGGCGGCATGATGTGCGCCCACTCTTTGTGAATTCGAGCCATGATGTATCAACATCAACTTGTAGATGTATGGAGATCTCAACATATAAGACAAAGAGATTACACATTCCGCTCGCCTGTGCATGGGACGTACACAAGAATTGATTATTTTTTGGTAGAACATAGGTTATTGGAGATAGTGGAAGATACAAAGATCGGAATTACAACATTCTCCGACCATGCACCAATCATACTTCAATTAAAAATAGGGGACAGAGAAAATAGGAAAGGCAACTGGAGGCTTAACAATGTACTCTTACTAGATAAAGAGATAGAGAAGAGGTTAAGAAAGGAACTGGAACACTTTTTTTTATAGAGAATAGTACAGAAGGAATGTCTGAGGTGCTAGTCTGGGAAACCGACAAAGTTTACATCAGGGGTATTCTGATTAAAGAGGGAGCTGAAAAAAATAAAAAAGAGAAAGAGAAAAAAATAAGTTTAACGAAAGAAATCTTAGAACTAGAACAACTACATAAAGAGACTGGAGAGAGAGATCTTCTACTGAATCTTTGAATTAAAAGAGAGGAAATGATAGGACTAATTGAACAGGAATCCCGAGTAGAGATGTTCGACCCACCCACTATTCATCATCATTAAGCAAACTTTGACCCTGTACCTCAAAGTCAGCAGACACATTCCAGCCAATCAGCAGCATACCCTCCCTCCCTGACCCTCCCACCTCTAGGGCAGCATCTATTTCATATTCATTCTGAACCTGAAGTCTTAGTGAGAGGAGGGACAGTGATGCTGCTGCTGATTTTATAGGGAAAGCGAAGATAGGCCAGTGTACTCCAGTCCTGAAAGACTCATCTGATCTCTGCTGTTAGAACAGCGTCCTGACAGCACCCAAAACAGCCCTTTTTAGGGCTAATCAATCAGTCTGTTTTTTTTCTCTCTAATCTGTGCTGCGTGGTTTACAGAGAGAGACAGAGAGAGAAAGAGAGTGTAATTTTTTGGAGTTAGATAGGGAAGGCAGGCAGGCAGGCTAGTCAGTTAGGCCGCGTACACACGATCGAATTTGTCCGCTGAAACTGGTCCGACGGACAGTTTCAGCAGACAAATCCGATCGTGTGTATGGGCTAGCAGACATGTCTGACCGGCGGACACATTTTAAAGCATGCTTTAAAATTTGTCCGCCGGAGACATGTCCGTCGGATATGTCCGCTGGTTAGTACACTAACCAGCAGACATATCTGCCCGCACATGCGTCGTGTGTAATATAAAGGGGTCCAGTGGTGCAGGGTGCTATGTAAAGGGGCCCAGAGCTGTGGGGTGCTGTGTAATGTAAGGGGCCCAGTGGTGCAGGCTGCTGTGTAATATAAAGGGGTCCAGAGGGGCAGGGTGCTATGTAAATGAGTCCAGAGCTGTGGGGTGCTGTGTAATGTAAGGGGCCCAGTGGTGCAAGGTGCTGTGTAATATAAAGGGGTGCAGTGGTGCAGGGTGCTGTGTAATATAAAGGGGTCCAGTGGTGCAGGGTGCTATGTAAAGGGGCCCAGAGATGTGGGGTGCTGTGTAATGTAAGGGACCCAGTGGTGCAAGGTGCTGTGTAATATAAAGGGGTCCAGTGGTGCAGGGTGCTGTGTAATATAAAGGGGGCCAGTGGTGCAGGGTGATATGTAAAGGGGCCCAGAGCTGTGGGGTGCTGTGTAATGTAAGGGGCCCAGGCTCACAGCGTAAACTGTGCCCACCTGTCCAGTGCCACATCTCATATATATTTTGTTGGCACAATAGATAACATATTAAAACAAAATTCACTGCAATACAGAATAATAGTCTGTTGTCTGCCAGGGTGTCTTAGGCTCACAGCGTAAACTGTGACCACCTGTCCAGTGCCACATCTCATATATATTTTGTTGGCACAGTAGATAACATATAAAAACAAAATTCACTGCAATACAGAATAGTAGTCAGTTGTCTGCCAGGGTGTCTTATGCCTTGTTTCCACTGCACAGAACGGTTAGGGTCAGCAAATTTGGAGCGGTTAGGATTGGACCGGTCTATTCGCGTGAGCGTTTCCACTGCAAGTCGGACCGTCAGGGACCATTCAGCGTTTAGAAAAAATTCCTAGCGCGTCCACCAATCAGTGAGATGTATTTGTAGGTCCGCCCTAATGGAACCGTTCCACTCTCTCTGGACCCACATGAGAAGCAGGACCCTTGCTGGTGCGGTACGGTTCGCTTTTATGGCACGCTTTCATAATAGACACACCCAAAATAGCGAACCATAGCGAACCATACCAAACCGATCCGCTCAGTGGAAATGAGGCATTAGGCTCAAAGCATAATCTGTGACCACCTGTCCAGTGCCACATCTCATATATATTTTGTTGGCACAGTAGATAACATATAAAAACAAAATTCACTGCAATACAGAATAGTAGTCAGTTATCTGCCAGGGTGTCTTAGGCTCCCAGCGTAAACTGTGCCCACCTGTCCAGTGCCACATTTCATATATATTTTGTTGGCACAGTAGATAACATTTAAAATAAAAATTCACTGCAATACAGAATAGTAGTCAGTTGTCTGCCAGGGTTCTTTGCGGTTGTTTGCGTTGCGTTAAATGGGAAGTTTGGTCTGTCAGAGTTTGGTCTGTCACTGTTTGGTCTGTCACTGTTAACCCTAACCTTGTCTGTAACCCTAACCCTATCTGTAATCCTAACCTTAACCCTATATGTAACCCTAACCCGGTCTGTAACACTAACCCTATCTGTAACCCTAACCCTGTCTGTAACCCTAACCCTGTCTGTAACTCTAACCGTATCTGTAACCCTAACCCTGTCTGTAACCCTAACCCTAACCCTATCTGTAACCCTAACTCTAACCCTAACCCTGTCTGTAACCCTAACCCTAACCCTATCTGTAACCCTAACCCTAACCCTTCCAGTAACCCTAACCCTATCTGTAACCCTAACCCTTTCTGTAAGTTACAGACAGGGTTAGGGTTACAGTTAGGGTTAGGGTTACAAATAGGGTTAGGATTACAGACAGGGTTAGGGTTAGGGTTACAGATAGGGTTAGGGTTACAGACAGGGTTAGGGTTAGGGTTACAGATAGGGTTAGGTTTAGGGTTACAGATAGGGTTAGGGTTACAGACAGGGTTAGGGTTACAGATAGGGTTAGGGTTACAGTCCCCTTGAAACAACTTTTTCATCACTATCGTGGCCAGAAAGAGTCCCTGTGGGTTTTAAAATTTGCCTGCCCATTGAAGTCTATAGTGGTTTGCCCGATTCGCCGGTTCACGAACATTTGCGGAAGTTCGCGTTTTGCCATTCGCGAATGAAAAATTTTAGGTTTGCGACATCACTAATCCCGAGCAGCCCTAAGTTTGCTTAAGAAAGAAAGGTACCTATGGGGTAATAAGATGGGAAAATACCTGGCGATTTTATAAAAAAAAAAAACAGCTAATTATATAGAGAGAATACAGACAAACACTGGAGAAATAAGCTTTAAGACATCAGATATAGTAAATAACTTTCAGGAATTTTACAAAAAACTCTACGCAATTAATAAGAATAGTACTAAAGAAGAGGTAAAACAAAAAGAGGATAAAATCAAAACTTATTTAAGGGAAGTTAACTTAAACAACATTTCAGAAGATAAACTCAACAACCTCGAAACTCCCATAACAGAAGCAGAAATATATAAAATAATTCAAGAACTACCTAACGAGAAAAGTTCCGGTCCAGACGGTTTGACCATAATGTACTATAAAAAAAATTCAGATATACTAATTCCAAAATTATGTTCCTATTTCAACGGGATTGGAGAGAAGTGGGAGATGAGGAAAGAGGCGTTAGAAGCACTAATAACAGTAATCCCTAAAGAGGGTAAGGATAACTTCCTTTGCTCTAGTTATAGACCTATATCGCTCCTTAATATCAACTTAAAACTATTCTCAAAAATCCTCGGCAACAGGTTAAAAAATAGAATGAAGGATGTGGTCCATTCGGACCAAGTTGGATTTATCACAGAGAAGGAAGGGACAATGGAATTAGATCGCTCCTGGTCATAGAGGTAATCAGAAAAAGTGGAGCCCCGGGACTACTCCTGTCAATTGATGCTGAAAAGGCTTTTGACAGGGTAGACTGGGGCTTCATGCATCTCACATTAGAGGCAATTGAAGTGGGACCCAGAATGAGAGGATGGATTAGATCAATATATAACAGACCTACAGCAATAATTAAAGTTAATAGGACTTTTTCAGAACCCTTTGAAATAAATAATGGCACTCGACGGGGATGCCCCCTGTCACCTTTGTTATTCACCCTAGCATTAGAACCCCTGTTAAGGCAAAATGTGGATATCAAAGGAATAACATTAGGAGGGGGTGAACACAAACTTGCCGCTTATGCGGACAATATATTGTTTTATGTAACAAACCCCAGAATAACCCTGTCTAACATAATGAAAATGATTAACTACTTGCCGACCGCCCGCCGTCATATTACTGCGGGACGGTGGCACTGCTGGGCGAGAGCCCGTAGCTATACGTCCGCTCTTAAGCGGCCGCTAGGGCGCGCGCGTCCCCGCTCGTCCCCGAGTCCCGCGCGCATGCCCGGCGGGTACGATCGCCGCCGAGCACATGCGATCGCTCGTTACAGAGCTGGGACCGGGAGCTATGTGTGTAAACACATAGCTTCCGTTCCTGTCAGTGGGGGAAACGCTGATCTCCTGTTCATACAATGTATGAACAGAAGATCAGTGATTTCCCCCAGTGAGTCCACCCCCCATACAGTTAGAACACACCCAGGAACACACTTAACCCCTTCCTTGCCCCCTAGTGTTAACCTCTTCACTGCCAATGGCATTTTTATAGTAATACAATGCATTTTTATAGCATTGATCGCTATAAAAATGCCAATGGCCCCAATAATGTGTCAAAAGTGTCCGAAGTGCCCGCCATAATGTCGCAGTACTGAAAAAAATGCTGATCGCCGCCATTACTAGTAAAAAAAAAATATTAATAAAAATGCCATAAAACGACCCCCTATTTTGTAAACGCTATAACTTTTGCGCAAACCAATCAATAAACGCTTATTGTGATTTTTTTAACTAAAAATATGTAGAAGAATACGTATCGGCATAAACTGAGGGAAAAAAATGTTTTTTTATATATTTTTGAAGGATATTTATTATAGCAAAAAGTAAAAACTATTGATTTTTTTTCAAAATTGTCGCTCTATTTTTGTTTATAGCGCAAAAAATAAAAACCGCAGAGATGATCAAATACCACCAAAAGAAAGCTCTATTTGTGGGGAAAAAAGGACGCCAATTTTGTTTGGGAGCCGCGTCGCATGACCGCACAATTATCAGTAAATCGACGCAGTGCCGAATCACAAAAAGTGCTCTGGTCATTGGACAGCAATATGGTCCGGGGCTAAAGTGGTTAAAGAATATGGTAGGATATCCAATTTCAAGATAAACCCGGCCAAATCCGAAATATTGAGCATAAACATTCCCAAAAAAAATAGAAGTGCTCTGCAGGAAGATCTCCCATTTAGCTGGAAAAAGGAACTAAAATACTTGGGAATTAGGCTAGCAACTTCCAAGGAGACATTACATGAGATTTATTGTATTCCATTGCTAAACAAGGTCAAAGCGGAACTGAATATAATTGCACCAGGGCAGTGGAAGGATAAATACCACAAGCATATTTAAAAAAATTACAATCAATGTTTCTAAAATTTATTTGGAGAGGGAAAAAGCCAGAAGCGGGTAAATCTGGAAATTAAAATGAGTAAAATTGCACTGGGGAAATTAATATGGGTCCCGACACAGTTTAGAGAAATTAGTCATGAAACTCACTATATCACGAGGCACGCATTAAAACTATGGGATCAAACACATAAGAAAGAAAAATGGGATTATAATTCACCCCTTATACCTTTAAATGACACAAAAAAATTCCACCTGGGGAAAAAAATGTTCGGTAAATGGGTAATTTAAGAAAATATCCAATTAAAAGATGTTATGAAGCAAAATAGATTGCTAACACTTCAGGAATTAACAAATAAAAAGGAAATGATTTTGATTGATGAATGGCGGTATGCGCAATTAAAACACTTTTTTTTTTTGTAACCCTAACCCTATCTGTAATCCTAACCTTAACCCTATATGTAACCCTAAACCGGTCTGTAACACTAACCCTATCTGTAACCCTAACCCTGTCTGTAACCCTAACCCTGTCTGTAACTCTAACCGTATCTGTAACCCTAACCCTGTCTGTAACCCTAACCCTAACCCTATCTGTAACCCTAACTCTAACCCTAACCCTGTCTGTAACCCTAACCCTAACCCTATCTGTAACCCTAACCCTAACCCTTCCAGTAACCCTAACCCTATCTGTAACCCTAACCCTTTCTGTAAGTTACAGACAGGGTTAGGGTTACAGTTAGGGTTAGGGTTACAAATAGGGTTAGGATTACAGACAGGGTTAGGGTTAGGGTTACAGATAGGGTTAGGGTTACAGACAGGGTTAGGGTTAGGGTTACAGATAGGGTTAGGTTTAGGGTTACAGATAGGGTTAGGGTTACAGACAGGGTTAGGGTTACAGATAGGGTTAGGGTTACAGTCCCCTTGAAACAACTTTTTCATCACTATCGTGGCCAGAAAGAGTCCCTGTGGGTTTTAAAATTTGCCTGCCCATTGAAGTCTATAGTGGTTTGCCCGATTCGCCGGTTCACGAACATTTGCGGAAGTTCGCGTTTTGCCATTCGCGAATGAAAAATTTTAGGTTTGCGACATCACTAATCCCGAGCAGCCCTAAGTTTGCTTAAGAAAGAAAGGTACCTATGGGGTAATAAGATGGGAAAATACCTGGCGATTTTATAAAAAAAAAAAAACAGCTAATTATATAGAGAGAATACAGACAAACACTGGAGAAATAAGCTTTAAGACATCAGATATAGTAAATAACTTTCAGGAATTTTACAAAAAACTCTACGCAATTAATAAGAATAGTACTAAAGAAGAGGTAAAACAAAAAGAGGATAAAATCAAAACTTATTTAAGGGAAGTAAACTTAAACAACATTTCAGAAGATAAACTCAACAACCTCGAAACTCCCATAACAGAAGCAGAAATATATAAAATAATTCAAGAACTACCTAACGAGAAAAGTTCCGGTCCAGACGGTTTGACCATAATGTACTATAAAAAAAATTCAGATATACTAATTCCAAAATTATGTTCCTATTTCAACGGGATTGGAGAGAAGTGGGAGATGAGGAAAGAGGCGTTAGAAGCACTAATAACAGTAATCCCTAAAGAGGGTAAGGATAACTTCCTTTGCTCTAGTTATAGACCTATATCGCTCCTTAATATCAACTTAAAACTATTCTCAAAAATCCTCGGCAACAGGTTAAAAAATAGAATGAAGGATGTGGTCCATTCGGACCAAATTGGATTTATCACAGAGAAGGAAGGGACAATGGAATTAGATCGCTCCTGGTCATAGAGGTAATCAGAAAAAGTGGAGCCCCGGGACTACTCCTGTCAATTGATGCTGAAAAGGCTTTTGACAGGGTAGACTGGGGCTTCATGCATCTCACATTAGAGGCAATTGAAGTGGGACCCAGAATGAGAGGATGGATTAGATCAATATATAACAGACCTACAGCAATAATTAAAGTTAATAGGACTTTTTCAGAACCCTTTGAAATAAATAATGGCACTCGACGGGGATGCCCCCTGTCACCTTTGTTATTCACCCTAGCATTAGAACCTCTGTTAAGGCAAAATGTGGATATCAAAGGAATAACATTAGGAGGGGGTGAACACAAACTTGCCGCTTATGCGGACAATATATTGTTTTATGTAACAAACCCCAGAATAACCCTGTCTAACATAATGAAAATGATTAACTACTTGCCGACCGCCCGCCGTCATATTACTGCGGGACGGTGGCACTGCTGGGCGAGAGCCCGTAGCTATACGTCCGCTCTTAAGCGGCCGCTAGGGCGCGCGCGTCCCCGCTCGTCCCCGAGTCCCGCGCGCATGCCCGGCGGGTACGATCGCCGCCGAGCACATGCGATCGCTCGTTACAGAGCTGGGACCGGGAGCTATGTGTGTAAACACATAGCTTCCGTTCCTGTCAGTGGGGGAAATGCTGATCTCCTGTTCATACAATGTATGAACAGAAGATCAGTGATTTCCCCCAGTGAGTCCACCCCCCATACAGTTAGAACACACCCAGGAACACACTTAACCCCTTCCTTGCCCCCTAGTGTTAACCTCTTCACTGCCAATGGCATTTTTATAGTAATACAATGCATTTTTATAGCATTGATCGCTATAAAAATGCCAATGGCCCCAATAATGTGTCAAAAGTGTCCGAAGTGCCCGCCATAATGTCGCAGTACTGAAAAAAATGCTGATCGCCGCCATTACTAGTAAAAAAAAAATATTAATAAAAATGCCATAAAACGACCCCCTATTTTGTAAACGCTATAACTTTTGCGCAAACCAATCAATAAACGCTTATTGTGATTTTTTTAACTAAAAATATGTAGAAGAATACGTATCGGCATAAACTGAGGGAAAAAAATGTTTTTTTATATATTTTTGAAGGATATTTATTATAGCAAAAAGTAAAAACTATTGATTTTTTTTCAAAATTGTCGCTCTATTTTTGTTTATAGCGCAAAAAATAAAAACCGCAGAGATGATCAAATACCACCAAAAGAAAGCTCTATTTGTGGGGAAAAAAGGACGCCAATTTTGTTTGGGAGCCGCGTCGCATGACAGCACAATTATCAGTAAATCGACGCAGTGCCGAATCACAAAAAGTGCTCTGGTCATTGGACAGCAATATGGTCCGGGGCTAAAGTGGTTAAAGAATATGGTAGGATATCCAATTTCAAGATAAACCCGGCCAAATCCGAAATATTGAGCATAAACATTCCCAAAAAAAATAGAAGCGCTCTGCAGGAAGATCTCCCATTTAGCTGGAAAAAGGAACTAAAATACTTGGGAATTAGGCTAGCAACTTCCAAGGAGACATTACATGAGATTTATTGTATTCCATTGCTAAACAAGGTCAAAGCGGAACTGAATATAATTGCACCAGGGCAGTGGAAGGATAAATACCACAAGCATATTTAAAAAAATTACAATCAATGTTTCTAAAATTTATTTGGAGAGGGAAAAAGCCAGAAGCGAACGCATACGCGAGTAGCGCCCGCATATGAAAACGGTGTTCAAACCACACAAGTGAGGTATTGCCACGATCGTTAAAGCGAGAGCAATAATTCTAGCCCTAGACCTCCTCTGTATCTCAAAAAATGCAACCTGTTGAATTTTTTAAACGTCGCCTATCGAGATTTTTAAGGGTAAAAGTTTGACACCATGCCACGAGCGGGCGCAATTTTTAAGCGTGACATGTTTGGTATCATTTTACTCGGCGTAATTGGGCCAAATTTATTGTTGTCTTATTTTTTTATTTAAAAAAGTTAATTTTTTCTCGTAAACACCGAATCTGAAAAACAGGCTCGGAGCTTAAGTGGTTAGGTTTACTGATTAAAGACAAGTCACACGGAGGGTTGGGGGCACCAGACATAAAAAAATAATATCACGCGATCGTAATTTCACGAATAATGGACTGGGCTAAAAATAATACAGAAAAAAGGTGGGTAAATCTGGAAATTAAAATGAGTAAAATTGCACTGGGGAAATTAATATGGGTCCCGACACAGTTTAGAGAAATTAGTCATGAAACTCACTATATCACGAGGCACGCATTAAAACTATGGGATCAAACACATAAGAAAGAAAAATGGGATTATAATTCACCCCTTATACCTTTAAATGACACAAAAAAATTCCACCAGGGGGAAAAAAATGTTCGGTAAATGGGTAATTTAAGAAAATATCCAATTAAAAGATGTTATGAAGCAAAATAGATTGCTAACACTTCAGGAATTAACAAATAAAAAGGAAATGATTTTGATTGATGAATGGCGGTATGCGCAATTAAAACACTTTTTTGAAAGTCTTCCCCAACCTATTAGATCAGAAGAAAATCTTCGGCCCCTCGAAAAACTAAGTGGGGGGAAGGTCGAAAAGGGGATCATTTTCAAGGTATATAAGATCTTGAATGAATCAAAACTACAAAACTTCCTGCCATATGTAATGGAATGACCCGTGATGCCCAGAGACTTTTGAGGGATGGGGTGTACTCCTGTGCCAGCGTCACTGATGACTCTTGGGTCTAAGGTCACCCTGTGCCCCTTTTGGGCATAGGGTGGCTGATAAATGATAATTCATGTATTGCAGATATCTTAAGATATTACAAGTTGTTGACTTATTCTGACCTTACCGGTCAACAGTGACTCATTCCTCTGTGTAACAGGCTGTTGAGGTGTTAATTGAGGCTGGCTCCTGAAAGACATTTCATTGTGGCCATTTGCCATTGATGATCAGGTGTGAATACCTTTTTGTTGGAGACAGAAGTCTGTCCAAGATGTGGATTGAGGGGAACTAATTGTGTGATGCTGTTTTGTGTGAATTCTATTGATAATAGATGTGACTTGTCAGCTGTAGTAATTAACTCCTGTAGGTTCGGTGCTGGATTGTCTATCTAAAATCTGTATTGAAGCCCCACTGTGTGATGAGGGGGGGGGAGAGTTTCATTGTTCCTCTGATAACTGTGACATGTTTGTAACTGTATAAGAACCAGCTAAGTTGACCATTAAATAGTTCATTCATTTGAAACCAGAGAAAACGGAGCTTGTCTCGTCTTAATTATGGGGAATTGATCGTGTCTACATGGGTTGTCAGACTGTCGGCTAAGCTGTCATGGTTGGGGCAATGGAATGGATATCGTAAACGGTGGTGAACGTTACACCATAAATCAAGAAATGGTAGGAGGAGTTGGGCTCAGGTGTAAACGAGTATGAGATCAGTCAGCTGATAACAAGAGTTCATGCGACATCGGTTGACAATAACACTATGGAACTGAATTATAAATGCCTGGTGCGTTGGTACCTTACCCCGGATAAAGTAAGTACTCAGGAACCACTTCACACTTATGTTGGAGGGGCTGTAATGAAATAGGATCCATGGCCCACATTTGGTGGACCTGCCCCAAAATTAGAAAATACTGGGAGGAGATTAGACAAAAAATTAGAGAAATTTCAAACAAAGAACTCCAAGATGACCCATGGGTTTGTGTATTACACGGGTCCCAAATCCCATCTAAACAGTACCTGAAGACAATAGTTCCACAACTTTTGAACGCAGCAAAGAATCAAATGCTCGAAATTGGCAAGAACCGGAGAGTCCATCATTAAGAGGGTGGTGTAATAAAGTAGAGTTTATCTATAAACTGGAATACCTAAGATTTAGGAATGGAGAGAAATGGTAGGAGTTTGAAGAGAGGTGGAATGACTGGAAGGAGTATAAGCAAACAATGGGATATGAAGAAGTGATGGGTGCCTAAAGCTTAATCTAAAGCTATACAAGATAATGGTATGAGGTTAGCTGGGAAGAGTTAACTAAGAGAGGTCGGGAGGGGAGGGATGGGATGGGAAGAGATGGAGGGGGGAAGGGAATTAATCTCCACGGGGACACAGATGTATTAATAACCCCTTTTTGACAATTGGGCACTGGATGCTTGGAAAAGGAAAAAAAAGGTAATAAAATAAAAGAAATAAGAAAGAATAAGGAGAAAGAAAGGATAAATAAAAAAAATATATAATTAAAAAAAGAGAAAAAAAGTAAGAAAATTAACCACAATGATGTGAACCATATTTGAGACAGCGAATGAACGCGAAACTGAATGAGTCTCACGATGGTGTTCTCTGAGGTGAAAAAAAAAGTACTGATACAGCCTTTCTTTCTCTTGCGTTTAACAGAGTTTCTTTGAAAGCAAAAAATGGGTTCAGACACTGAAGATTTCCACGTTTCAGATGCCAAGCGCGGCTTAACGCAGCTAAACACGGTAACCCGCGTTAAGCAGCATTTCGTTTATAGAAGTTTTTGCCCATTTAAAAATAAATAAATAAATAATAACATTTGGAAAAAAATTCTAAACGCAAAAGCAGCAAAATGCTGCTAAACGCGGCACATATAAAAGCAGTAAAACGGACGTTTTAAATGTGGGTTACTATCTATCAAGTTAAATAGTTCAGGAGCAGTTGTAAAAATGTCCCGTGAACATGGATCCTTAGGCTTTGGTAATTTACTGACTCCAATTTAAAAAAAAGTGGGTTGGCTAATGTAGTGGTTATAACATCATCTATCCAAGAACCATTGAATGTGATGATGTAATAAAATTTACTGTAGTTAGAATCTTCATGCATTGTTTGCATTGTCTCCTCAAGCCCTATTTATATTTAGACCCAGTTCTAGTTATGGTATTTGACTAACAGCTGCTGGAGTGTCACCAGGCAGCCACTATTATTCTGCACAGTCAACAGGGAGAGTGGAGGGAGCCATTGCTGTCATGTACAGTGCCGGATTCATCTCAGACTTAGATAAGTATTTGATGGTGGTTGGGGGGGGGGGGGTAGGGGGCTTAGGGTTGATAATGTTTGTGAACCTTACTGCAGAGAGTGCATTATGAATATGAAGCCTGCAAAATCACTTAGGCCTCGTACACACGAGCAGACAGATTTGTTCAAATCTGTCCGTCCGACAGATTTGAACAAATCTGTCTGCTGGGATTTTGGTTTGCTCGCGTGTACACACGAGCAAACCAAAAATCCCCGCCAGCAGACGGCGTGCTGACGTGTCGGTGACGTGGCGGTGACGTTGACGCCGCCACGTCACTGCACCAGGAAGTAAGACACTTCCGCGCATGCGCCGAATCCATTCTGCGGTGGTGCGGCGGCGGTGCGGGACGACATGTCTGTTGGTAAGTGTACTAACCAGCAGACATGTCGGGCGGACGGATTCCCACCCGATAGATTTCAAAGCATGCTTTGAAATCTGTCGGGTGGCCAAATACGTCGGCTCGCCCGTACACACGATCGAATCTGTCTGCTGAACGGTCCAGCGGACCGTTTCCAGCGGACAGATTTGATCGTGTGTACGAGGCCTTACAGTATCAATTCTTTACTAGAAAAATAAAACTGGTGGCGGTGCCGATAAAATGTTCATGTATTATGAGCAAATGCGTATGGCCTCTATGCACAAGGAGACTGTAGTTGGATTGGAGAAAGATTTTGATACCTTACAAGCCAGAAAAGGTAAGCAAATTAGATGTATTTTGGTATGCTTGTCTAATAACCCACTCCACCCTGCTGAGGAAGTGTTTTCACGCAACGCGTCCAGGGTTTTTTGGAGCCTACACGTCGCTCGGTGTCATTCCTGGTGAACTCTGTGAGCTGTGTTACATATATGTACATGCCTGTTTACATCTGAAGAAATGTGAGTAGCCTGTCAAATGCCTATTTGATTAAAGCAGTGATCAAGCGGAAGCTCTTAGATGGTTGTTTTTTCTTCCATGTCCCCTTGCTCCGGTATCCTGAGACCATCAATAGGAGACCTACTTCACATCCTTTTTCCTAATGCTCTAATACCCATCTGCTAACCCAGTGGTCTTAACCTAAGGTGAGAGTAGCCATCTACACTGGTGGAGGGATAAGTTTCAATACCTGCTACCCTAGCTTTCTCTCACGTGGTGAAGATCTTCATTCAATCATTCATCTCACTGAATGTTCTACAGAAGTTTTTCTCCTTTTGTCACGAATTGTTTGGACTTTTTGTTTGGACAATTTTCTTATTATATTCTCATTATATTCTATATTTACCATGGTTTGCGCTGCACTATATATATATATATTTTGTCTAATAACCATTTAAACTTTTAGTTGAGCAGACACCAGACAAATGCAACAAGATTTCTTAAGGACAAAGGTAAGTATAGCTGATTTAGCTTACATGTTTGCACTTAAAGGGTCACTAAAGGAAAAACATTTTTTTGCTGAAATGACTGTTTACAGGGTATAGAGACATAAAAGTTAACTGATTACTTTTCAAAATGATTAAAAATAGATAAAAATCAATCATATAATGTGCCTGCAGGTTAGTTTCACTTTTGAACTGGCTTCATGTTTCTGCGAAGTAGAAATAGACACACAGAACAAAAACAAACAAATCCAGGGCAGTGTTTTGTTTTTAAAATGAATCTGATTGGTTCTGGGAAGTTTTAGACACACAGTAATGACAGCTTAAACCATCGTGAGAAAGCTCCCAGTATGGTGGTTATAAGGAAACAGACAAGCAGGAAGTGTGGAGAACAGAGCAGGATTACAGCAACTTCAAAGCAAAAACGAACAATAAGGACATGAAACCAGTACTGCAGTAAGGTAAAGGAAGCTATTTAGCTAAAAAAAAAATTCCTTTAGTGACCCTTTAATAAATGTGTAAACAAACATTTTGGACTGTTTCCTTAAAGCGGAGTTCCACCCAAAAATGGAATGTCCTTTAAGTGCAGGTGACCCCCTGACAAGACACATTTGCCGTGTCATTTTTTTGGGGGAGGAGTGGGTATCCTGTTTTTACAGTCACCCAGCTCCCACTTCCTCCCCTGGCTCCACATCGCCGGAAGGAATATCATCTCTCCCATCTCCCTCGATGTAATCTTCTGGGACACGTCACAGGTCCCAGAAGATTGCCCGGCCAATCACAGCATGCAACGTGGCTCACCGACCATCACCAGATGGTCACCGGTCATCTGTATGACCGTCGGAGGTCCCGGCGCCAGGTTATGACGTCACGCCCAGGTACTCAGAAGTAAACAAAGCCGCAATTGTGGCTGAAAGCATGAGATTTTTTATCGATCTCATGCTTTCCAGCCTGGAGGACCTGTCACACACTATTCCTATTACAATGGATGTTAACATTCATTGTAATAGGAATAAAAGCGATACATTTTTTTTTAAAGTGTAAAAATAAAAAAAATTAAGTAAAATAAAAAATAAAATATATTTTTTTAAATGCCCCTGTCCCCAGTAGCTCGTGCTCAGAAGCGAACGCGCTTGTAAGTCCCACACATGTATGTAAACACCGTTCAAAACACACATGTGAGGTATAGCCGCATGCGTTAAAGTGAGAGCAACAATTCTAGCACTAGATCTCCTCTGTAACTCTATATCTAACTACATATTAAAAGCGTCACCTATGGAGATTTTTAAGTACCGAAGTTTGGTGCCATTCCATGAGTGTGCGCAATTTTAAATCGTGACAAGTTAGGTATCTATTTACTCATCGTAACATCATCTTTCACATTATACAAAAAAAATTGGGCTAACTTTACTGTTTTGTTATTTTTTAAATCATGAAACTGTTTATTTTTTCCAAAAAAAAGGCGTTCGAAAAATTATCGCGCAAATACCATGCGAAATAAAAAGTTGAAATGACCGCCACTTTATTCCTAGGGTGTTTGCTAATATATATATATATATATATATATATATATATATATATATATACATATATATATATATATATATATATATATATATATATATATCATGTTTGGGAGTTCTGAGTAATTTTCTAGCAAAAAAAATATTATTTTTACATGAAGGAGAGAAGTGCCATAATAGGCACAGTATGGGAGTGCTTACGTTTACATTATTTGAACTGTTGTACATTTATGGCACAAATGTTATTTTTTTTTATTTAAAAAAAGTGTTCAATAGATTGCATAGCTTTGCAAAAACACATTCCTTAATGTCTTTTTAGTGAACTTTTTTTTATATTGGATAGGTTAAGGGACGGTTATAACACCTGTCATCTGACATCTGTGTCCCATTGAGGGGAATTTTCTTTCACTTCCTTCCACTTCCTCTCACTGCCAAAAGTGGAAGTGAGACAACAAACCCTGCAAATTAGGTGAATTCCTTGGGGAACCCTTAGGTCACCAGAATGTCCTCTCTATTAAACAGTAAACAGGACAATTAGCGAAGGTGAATTTCCCTAATGGGGACACAGACAGAATAAAAACTAACAGGTGTTCTAACCCATCTCCACTTTTTCCGAAACTAAAGTAGATTTTCTTTTCTACAGTTAAACTTTAACATTATTAAATGATGCCAGAATGCATGAAAACTGCTACAATCCTATGCTGGGCTATTTATATGGTTAACATCAATATTACAAATAAAAAATAAATATTGTTTTGTTTTAAAGCATGATGCCTGAATACATACAAACTGCTAGACTATGGTATTGACTTAAAGTGGCCTACTTCCTGGGGGGGATGGGTCACCAACTTCACTTGGACAATACTACTGCAATGGTTCTAAGTTGTGTGTTGTTGTACAATGCTTAGGTGCAGCAGTTTCATAGTTTAACAGTCAAACATTTTTTTAATAGAACATTCAACATAACTTTTACAGGGCCGTCTTTACCGCAAGGCAAACAGGGCAGATAACCAGGGCCCTGTCACTGTTTGGGGCCCAGAGCTGCCCCTTAAACCGGCATGCTGCCGGCAAATCGGCACATAATCGGCTCTGAAAATCCCCATACAGTCTGTCACAAGCAGCCGCAGCATCAGTGCGCACAGTGCAGCAGTGCTGAATTCTCTTGATCAAGGATGGGGCCGTGGGTGGGCAGGGCCTTGAGCTTCACTGACGTTCCGGCCCCGCCCCTTGCTATTCGTGCAAAGTCACTGCTGCCTGTACAAGTGTACATGATCAGAGGCCTTGGTAGGAGGAGTCAGACCACGGAGTGGAGTGCTGTCAGAGTGCTGGATGGTCAAGGGAAACTACTGTGGAGAATTGATTGGCTACCCTGGCTCTCCATGTGTAGAGATTTTAAAAACGCTGACCTGCAGTCCAAGCTGAGTAAGGCTGTGGCTGTATTTTTTATGACAGAGCACACAGCATTACAGCACATGGCATTACTGTATTTAACTGATTGGTGGGATTATTTTGGGCCTGGCTGTTTCACAAGTATGTGTTTTGGCAGGCCCACATTTGCGCAGGCACAGTGGCCCATTCATTTTAATGAGCTGCCATGCCTGCGTTTCTTGCAAAAAAAATGTGCATGCATCATGTAATAGGCTGCGCACACCTATGCCCATCAAGCAGTGAAATACAGCACTGTCTGCCCATTCTGATTTTGCACCATGTGACTTGTGTCCAGTTCCTGCATGGGCAAACTTGCTGCATTTTTAGACATTTAGGCCACACTTACCAGCAGACATGTCGTCCCGCACCGCCGCCGCGCCGCCGCCGAATGTATTCGGCGCATGCGCGGAAGTGTTTTACTTCCTGGTGCGGTGACGTAGCGGTGACGTGGCGGCGTCAACGTCACCGCCGCATCACCGCCACGTCACCGCGCCGTCCGGCGGCGGGGAATTTGATCCGATGGTGTGTACACGCCATCGGATCAAACTCCCGATCGGACATATACGATGGAAATGGTCCGCGGACCGTTTTCATCGGATAAGTCCGATGGTGTGTACGAGGCCTTAGGAGTTTATTTTAAAAGCCGCAGTAAGCTGTACTTTGACCATAAACTGCCTAAAAAAATATTATGCACATTTTTCAAAAAGTGAATGGTCAGCCTGATTATGTGACCACTCAAAATCACATAACCAGCTTTCTTTGCTGTATTAGGACAGAATAGGTCATAAAATGCGGGGAAGAGTGTGTGGAGCCAAGCACAGAATAAGGACCATCTATCTCTATTATGAAAGAGTGAGATCATCCCTGTGCTGTTTTACTTCTTTTATCGTCTACTCACAGGGTTGGGTGCATTCAGGATAACCCAATCTCAAGGGAGAGGGTTGAATAATGCTAGATATCTGCCTGAGGGCATCTAGAGGCATACAAAAGTACTGTACTGATGGAGAAATCTCTGGATTGAATATGAATATTGCAGCAAAAGTTGGTTTTGTTATTTCAGCTTTATATAGGTCATTCATGTTTTACCTTGTTCTTTTTGACCAGAGGGTTTTATATGGACCCTGTTGTGACATAATACCTCAAGGGAGAAACCACAGTGCATTACTGGGTAACAGGTATTTAGTGCACTTGGAAGTGTTGGATACCCCAGTGGTCAGAGATCAGCCATGCAAAGAAGTTTTAGGCCCAGGCTGCTGGAAAGGTAAGTACATACCGTCTTCTTTACAAGCTGGACTTAGTTGAATTTACATGGTCGCTTTGAATGCATTTAAAAACAATTCTTGGTTAAAATCTTCAGAATGGGAAAGAAAAGACAGCAATATTACACAAACATGTTTTACCATATTGCACAGTATTTTCAATTTAAGAAACTGAGTTGCTTGTTGGAAAAGTTGCATATTTGAACTTCTATTCATTGGTCAACCATACAAACAGCATATAAAGCAGGGTTAACCCGTTGATTTAGCTACTACTAATTTTCACCATAAATATAACATTGTACAGTATGTCACATTAAATAAAAATACATAAAACGAAAAAGTAAATATATCATGATGCTCATATTGATCCATATTTCTCCAAAAAGGATCATTTTGAAATTTAGTTAATTGTGAAATACGGCTTTCAAATATTTAAAATGTGTGACACTGTCAATGGTAACCCAGTCCATGGCAATTATTAGATTGATTATAAGTGATTACAGTGGTTAAGTAGTTCCAAACTATTAGGTATACAACGGAGTATTTTACTTGTTCTAACATTTAAAGAATCTGTACAGAATATATTGTACATAATTGCATCTCAAGAGGTAAACTAGTTAAAGGAGTTGTAAAGGAATTTGTTTTTGCCTAAAATTAATGTCTGCAAGGATAGTGTAATGATTCTGTTAACAAACAAGTAAATACCTATTAAATTCCTTCATCTATATCACCTCTGGCATTCTAGTTTCTGTTCTCTCATTCACTTCCTGGTTTGCAACTCAAGTTCATGTAAGAACTACATTTCCCAGTATGAATTTCAGCAAGCCCAGTAATTCACACCTCCTTGAAGTCTCTAACACGTAGACAGTGTCCTGCCACACAGATGTAGTTCCCAGGAGGGGGCGAGCACGTTACTAACCACCGCAGTAAAGTCTCCCTTCACGGTGGTCAGTAAAATCAGGCAAGCAGGAAGTGAACGGAACAGAGAAGAAATAGAGCAACTTCTGAGCAAAAACGAACAATGAGGAAGTGAAAAGAGGAATGCCTGCAGGTAAAGGATGCTTATTATGAAAAAAAAAAAATCCTTTACAACCCCTTTAGGTGTGAAATAGGGCCAAGACCTTTTGTATTTTTTAATTACAGAAACCTGATTAGAAAGTTAAAAGAAGCGCTACACTTTTTTTTAAAATAAGTAGGTTTCCTAGAATATTATGGAGTGGTGATATCATTTATGTCCCCACAAATTTACAGTAACTTATATAACAAAATCTTGCAATTTCCAAAGTAAAAATAATAGAAACACAGAGATTTTAAACAGGAGCAAATTCGGTCTTATTTGGCAAAGTGTAAGACATGTTAAGTTTAAGACATGTTTCAGAGACTGTAAAAATGTTTATGACATGATTCACTCTTTTTTTAAATGCCATAAGTTTTGCTACTGCATTATTTTAGGAAATTCGTATATGTAAAATGCAGCATAGGCCAGATGAGAGACTATTATAGGTTTATTTCAGGACCTGTGCCAACCTTTACTTTTGCTCTTTTTAAAATCTGAAACCTAGCCTAAAGACACGTAATAAAAAGAGAGCTGACATATTATAGACTGCTAAATGTGACTTGAGACTGACAATTTACAGACACTGTGCAGTTATAGACAGACTGTCAACAGTAACATGACCAGCTCACTTAACACGACCAGCTTACTTAAAAATACAGTAACTAGGTTTCAAATGGGTTTATGCAAGAATCTGAACATTTAATCTTAAATCCACAAGGAAGCAAGAGCCAGTGCTGGGAGAAATGATTTTTCAAGCGTTTACTATACACAGTCCCAGAACATCTTTTTTACATTGTGTTCCTCAGGGGACTCTTTTCTGAAGAACCTCTTCAAGAAGAGGTCAAATAAGGATATTTTAAAACGTATTAGTTACATTGCAGTTACTAGCATGTTGTACTTCAGTATGCAAAACAGTCCTCATTTGTATGTGAAATATTCAATTAAGTTTTGTCTAAATGAATAAATCCAGGTAGTTAAATGACCACAGTTGAGTAAATCTTTTTTGTTTCTAATCCCAGGTTCATTGAAATTGGAAGTGGGGCTTTTGATGAAAGAACTTATAGCTCACACAACATTAATTGCATTCAGAGCAAATTTTACTTGACACAGCTGCTCCATTTTGGCATAGGCTAGTGTGAATCCAATTCATCACATCACTAATCAAAGGAAATGCAGAGTTGCAGATATGTTCATAGGACATTAGGCTTTAAAGTTAAGTGAAGCCTACAAAGATTCTGCAGGAGCCCAGATGTTCTCAGATAAATTATTCAAATATGTAATTTAGATCTGCTGTAAAATGGGTGATCATATTTAGCTTTAGGTAAATAAACAAGACAATGAATTTTTGTCCTTTGAACATAAAATATATATTATAACTATAGATATAGTGCAAGCCTGTCAGATGTACTCCAGTATACCGAGGGAAAAGGTAAGATGTGTGTGTATGCCTATAGATGTTTTATGTATGAAAATATTCAGCAGTAGATAATCTACTGTGAAAAATGATCTGCATAATAATATACATTATATTGATTTAAAAATAAAAATGCATTCCCAATTTACCCCCCATTTTGAACAATTGGATACTGTACACAATACATTGTTTTATTTGCACTAACATCCAAATTTTTAGGACAATGTTCCGGGGTGTACCCCCTTCTTCAACATCCAAGCAGTGATAATACACAAAGTTTTAGCAGAATGTTAAAGCGGAGCTCCACCCTAAAGTGGAACTCACGCTTATCGGAACCCTCCCCCCTCCAGTGTCACATTTGACACCTTTCAGGGGGGAGGGGGGTGCAGATACCTGTCTAAAGACAGGTATTTGCACCCACTTCCGGCCCAGCATTCTCAGGCAGAATGCGAGCCTGTCGTCACCTCCCCCCCCCCATTGTGTGATGGGAACACTCGGCTCCCAGCACATAGCGGGAGCCAATCGGCGGGCGCAGAGCGACTCGCGCATGCGCCGTAGGGAACCGGGCAGTGAAGCCGGAGCGCTTCACTTCCTGGTTCCCTCATCGTGAATGGAGGGGGGAGCAGCAGAGTGACGAGCGATCGCTCATCCTCTGTTACGGACGGCGCTGGAATCCAGGACAGGTAAGTGTCCTAATATTGAAAGTCAGCAGCTGCAGTATTTGTAGCTGCTGGCTTTTAATATTTTTTTTGGAGCGGACATCCACTTTAAGTAAGACAATCTCTGAGAGAGAGAAAAAACAACACAAATACACATAGCATTGGTAATTAAACTTGGATAGTGTGAGATAAGGATGGGAAAGGTCTATGGACTGGGGGGAAGAGGAGTCACAGGGATTAGAGTGGTCATACAACTGTTGGATAGTGATTTAAAAACCTACGATCCACATTTAGTACATATCCTTTATGTCAAATAGAATTATCGTTCTAGTTTAAAAGTCTTCCTTTCCCGAGTAGTTTTGAATTTTCCTTTAAGAATCAAAACATTCATGTCTTATATAGTGTAGTCTGGTTGTGAAAATGATGTCCCAAAGGTGTGCAAAAATCTTTTTCTTTATGTTCTTTAACCTCCTCCCATCCGGCCACTGTACAAAAATGCCCGGTTAGGCCTTTCCTCATTCTGAGTGGACGTTCAGGAACCTCCTCAGAATGAGTGTTCACACCGCAACCCACGAGACCACGCTGTAGCACGATCCTGTGATTGTTTTGATAACAGGACCCAGCTGAGCACAGATCAGGATATAGGAGCTGTGATTGGCCCCCCGATCACAATGTAAACTGAGACGTTTGTCTCTGTGACAGTTCTCCCCACTGAGCTCAGTGAGAGATCAGTTTGGGGGGGGGGGGGTGACTGAAGCTCTGTGACAGCTCTTTGTGTAAGGATGATTTTACACAGAAATCCCCCACAAAAAGTACACCACTGTCACCCCTGTCCCATACACATCTGTCAGTGACCCCATTAAACATCTGTATCACTGCACACAACATCTGTTAGTCCCCCATCACATATGTATCAGTGCACAAAACATCTGCAATAGTGTACTGTTGGGACATAAGCATCTGTCAGTCTCTGCTGGTGGCCAAGCAACATCTGTCAGTTTCCGTTGGTGGCCGATCAACATCTATCAGGCCGCATACACACGATCGGTCCAAACCGATTAAAATTGACTTTAATCCAGTTTCATCGGTCTGTCGTCCGTCGAACCAAAGTTTTAAAACCTGCTTTAAAATCGGACCGATGGACGCCTGACCATCGGTCCAAACCGATGGTTAGTACGCAAAAGCATCCGTCCACCGCGTACTGACACAATCGGTTTTTGAACAGACCATCAGACCATCAGTTTGTGAACCGATGAAAACGGTCCGTCAGACCATTCTCATCGGGTTGGACCGATTGTGTGTACGCGGCCTTAGTGTACCAGTGTACCAACGATAAATAAATAAAACAAATTTAAATCGCCCTCATTGGTCCCGTACGTATATGTAAACAGCGACCACACCACACATGTGAGGTATCGCCACAAACATCAGAACAAGAACAATAATTCTAGCAACAGACTTCCTGTGTATGTTAGAGGTTATGTACAAAAAAATGTATGATACAAATGTACCATTAATCATAAGCACATTAAAAGCGCTAAAGTCAGGTTCATACAGATCTCAGAACTTGAAAATATGAATAAACATATCCTGCTTCAAAGAACCATTTTGTAGTACAGAAAAATGCATATAAACGCATGTAATTCTTAAAATCAAGAGCTGTATCTTATTCTTAGTAATACACAAGCTTCCGCTAATGTGAAACCAAGTATCAAAAACCCAGGTGCTCAATGACACTAAAAAAGTATATATACTACAACAAATACATAGGCAATTAAATATAAATAAAGTAATATGCCATTTATAAAATAAGATGGAAAAAGGATAATAATAATAACTAAAGTCCTTCAGTAAGTCCTATAAATCAAGGTTTGGAGAGCACTTAATTATATAGGTTCTGCCGTTAGGCTTGCATTAATAAATAGACAAAAGTTTTTTGCCTCGACGGGATCCCCCAAGAGGACCTCACTCCCCAGATAGACGAGTAAGATGTGCAGTCAAAACACTTGCTGTCTCACGCTTGTGTAATGTGTCTGGAAGGCTCCTCACAGTCTCCACTCATCACTGGCCAGTGTTTAATATGTTGATCCTCCCATAGGTGGATAGCCATGTAAGGAGAGAAAAGGGACTCCACATAGTGTAAAACTGTATTTATTCAACATGGGCTCTCTTCAAAATTACACTTACAGAAATGAGGTTTAAAATCAGCGCTTAAAAACTAATCTGAGCGGCTCTCACTGTGCTGTCTGACGGGGGGATTCCTCCTCCTGACGCCGTGAGTCCCGGGATGTTGCTCGCTCGATTGGTTAGATAGATCACGTGACCTGGCCCTGACGCGTTTCGTGATTGGACAGAAGTCCAGGAACGTCTTCAGAGGGCGTCAAAACTGCTAACCAATTAAGGATTATAAAGCGTCACCTATGGAGATTTTTAAATATCAAAGTTTGTTGCCATTTCACAAGCGTGCACAATTTTAAAGCATGATATGTTTGATATCTATTTACCCGTAGTTTATATTTTACTGAAAATGTGGGTATTATATTGTCTCTGTGTGCATTGAAATTCATTAAAATGTATTTATGTGTTAGTGTGTAAACTTGTGTTAGAAAAACTGCTGCGCAAATATCGTGTGACATAAAAATGAGCAAAACCCACCATTTTTTTCTCTAGGGCCTCTGCTACAAAAATATATAGGCCCAGATTCACAAAGCCCTTACACCGGCGTATCTTGAGATGCGTCGCGTAAGTGTATATATGCGCCGGCGTAGCGTGGGCGCATATTTACGATGGACGCATCTGGTGCTCCCATTGATTTCCTATTCAAATATGCAAATTAGGGAGATACAGCGAATTACAAATGTACGTGTGCCCGGCGCAGGCTACGCGATGTGCGCGTAAGTTGTACGTCCGGCCTAAAGTTACCCCTCATAAAGCAGGGGTAAGTCAGCAGCAGACGTGCACAGGTCAGCTGGAGAGCAGCTGCAGCAGCACCGTTACGGACGAGCTGAGCAACCACACTTGCAGGACAACACATCTGTATGCCAACATGCCAGGGGCAGCCATGGTCATAGCACTACTACTGTGTTCACAGGCGCGTAGGAGGAGGGCACGGTAGAGGATCTTCCGAACACGCATGAACTTTAGCATGGGGGAATCGGAGGTGTATCGCATCTTCCGATTCAGCCCTGATGCCATGCTGGAATTAGCCACAACCCTTCAAGATGACAACACCAGCCAGACACAACGCTCACATGCAGTGCAGCCACTGGTCAAGGTACTGGCAACGCTCCATTTCCTTGCCAGTGGATCATTCCAACGTACAAGTGGAGTTGTGTCTGGGATGTCACAATCCACCATGAGCAGATGTGTGCACCAGGTTGTCCCCGCAATCCTCACACGCATGTCCCACCACATCATCAGACCCACCAATGAGCACCTGCCGCAGAAGGCAATGCAGGATTTCTACAGAATTGCCATATTCCCATGCACTGTGGGGGCCATTGATTGCACACATGTGGAACTACAGCCCCCCCGTGCCACATGTACCGCAATCGTAAGCAGTGGCATTCCATCAACGTACAGGTGATAGCCGATGCCCAATGCCTCATATGGCACGTCTGTGCCAAACACCCCAGGGCCAGCCACAACATCTACATATACAACATCTCATAGCAACATCCCAACAGAATTTGAACAGAACGTGTACAGGGACAGCTGGCTGGTTGGTGAGTTGGATGGGTGTCAGGCATGACTGTCCGACCCCATGATGCAGACACCACGAGGGGCACATGCACGGCTAACATCCTCCTGTCTTTTCCCTTCCATTTGACTCAGCATATGCACTTGGGCCCCATCTCCTGACTCCATACCAGAATCCCCAAACCAGAGGAGAGAGAAGATACAATGCACACATACGCACCCATGCAGTGGTGGAGTGCACATTTGGCATCCTGAAGTCCCATTTCCGATGCCTGGATAAGTCCGGGGGGACCCTGTTGTATTCCCCAAACTTCGTGTGCCAAATAATCGGTGCATGTTGCGTGCTGCACAACTACGCCATGAGAAAGGGCCTAGAGATTGACATATGTGATGACCTGACCCCCGACTCACACAGCCCCCCCCCCTGCCCGAGGCTACCCCATCTGCTGAAGGAACAGCAGTCAGGGGTTGCCTCGTGGAGCGTATCTTTGCACGTTAAACACACACATTCATCATGGCCCACGGACAATGCACGCATGCACACCACTGTGGTCCCTAGCTCACACACATCACATCCACCTCACATTGGATTAGCCCAAGTCCACCATGCAGGACTTGGGAGCAGCAACGCCACGCCAAGGCACCAATGATGTTGCTGTCCATTCATACCACATTCACATGGCAGTGGGGATAACCTCTCCCCGACGACCCAGGGTGACATGCCTTGCTGGCAGGAATGTCATCCACACATTCACACACCAGTCACACTGTAACCTGCACTCCTCACCGTGTGCATTCACTACAAAACAAAAAGCTCATAACCTGAGCAAATATAAGAAAATTCAAAATCTCATAACCTGAGCAAATAGCTCTTTACCTCTGCCACTGCGGGCCTGTTCCCTCCCTAGATTTTCCGGGAGGAATTTAGGAACACCCCTTGTCTTCCTCGTAGCCTTCATGGGGCCAGGAGAGGCTTGGGGCCGTCTATACGGGGAGGCCCTTGAGGGGCTTCCCCTGATGGGGGTGGACCCTGAGGGGCTTAACCTGATGGGGATGGACCCTGAGGGGCCTTCCATGATGGGAGTGGACCCTGAGGGGCTTCCCCTGATGGGGGTGGAGGCTTGAGAGGGCCCGACCAAAAGGGAAGACTCCTGAAAGAAGAGGCAAACCTCATGAACAAGATTCACGGTCTCCTCCTCTAGAGGAGAGGTGTGGGCACTCCCCTCCACCGCTGACTCTTGGCTTCCCAGGGGTCAGGCTAAGCCAGATGTTCGGGGGATGGCATGGGACGGCTACCAGCAGCAGATGGCCCAGATCCCTCCAGCACATCTGTGGATGACACAAAACATTCACATGTTGGTGGACCCACACACTTGTCACATGTTCCCTTGCACCCCCTCACATGCTACACAGATAAAACACACACTTACCTCTCCTCAAGGCCTGTTCAATGGAGTCATAGCCCTCCACTCCCTCCACTTGCTCCCTTTGAAGACATCTGGCAACCACCTCCCCATCAGAAGTGAGCCTAATAGCAGTGGCTGGTCCACCTCCAGTGCCCCTGGCATGCCTCCTCATCGTGCCTAGCTTCTCTCTGACCACACGACGCAGGTCATTGATCTTTTTTAAAATGTCCTTGGAGGTCTTTACCTCATGACCAAGGGCATTGACCTATGTGGTGATCTCCTGCAGGATCTCCTCCTTCCTGTCCTTACTGGTTGTGTCACTCTCTGCGCCATGGAGGTACACATCGTACCTGGACATGGCCGATATCACAATCGCCCTCTCCTGTGCGGAAAAGTTCTTCTTCCTCCTCTCCTTCCCAGACGCTGGAACAGACATGGCTGAAAACAAAAGTACCTACCAAAATCTGCTGGTGTACTTTTGCGCTCGACGGGCACATGTCTGGGCATATTTATACCCTGGGCGTAGGCGGTGGGACGGTGTATCTTAGGGGTTACGCCGGGCGTAGTTGTGAGCATGTGCAGAGGGGTGTGGGACATACGTCCATGTCACAGCGCATGCACCGCTTGTTCAGGCCGTCATTTGCATGGGGTCACGCTTCATTTAAATGGAACACGCACATTTCCTTCCTACTTTGAATTACGCCGGCCTACGCCTACGAATTTACGTTACGCCGGCGCAACGTTGGGAGCATGTGCTTTCTGAATACCATGCTTGCCTCTCTGAGTTGCGCCGGCGTAGCGTAAATGAGATGCGCTACGCTGGCATAAAGATGCACCAATCTACATGAACCCGGGCCAATATGTTTAGGGTTCTAAGCAATTTTCTAGCAAAAAATACATATTTTTATTGTAAACAAAAAGTGACAGAAGAAAGCCAGGTCTTAAAGTTTTGGGGTGTAGTTAAAAATATGCATATGCTGGGTATCAGAAATAACTTGTTAACCACTTAAGACCCGGACCAAAATGCAGGTAAAAGACCTGGCCAGTTTTTGCGATTCAGCACTGCGTCGCTTTAACTGACAATTGCGCGGTCGTGCGACGTGGCTTCCAAACAAAATTGGCGTCCATTTTTCCCACAAATAGAGCTTTCTTTTGGTGGTATTTGATCACCTCTGCAGTTTTTATTTTTTGCGCTATAAACAAAAATGGACGACCTTTTTGCTATAATAAATATCCCCCAAAAATATATAAAATAACTTTTTGTTTCCTAAGTTTAGGCCGATACGTATTCTTCTACCTATTTTTTGTAAAAAAAAATCACAATAAGCGTTTTTCGATTGGTTTGCGCAAAATTTATAGTGTTTACAAAATAGGGGATAGTTTTATTGCATTTTTATTAATATTTTTTTTTTATTACTAATGGTGGTGATAAGCAATTTTTTTCATAACCGGCGACATTATGGCGGACACATCGGACAATCTTAACACATTTTTGGGACCATTGTCATTTTCACAGCAAAAAATACTATAAAAATGCATTGTTTACTGTGAAAATTACAATTGCAGTTTGGGAGTTAACCACTAGGGGGCGCTGAAGGGGTTAAGTGTGACCTCATATGTGTTTTTAACTGTAGGGGGCGGGGCTGGATGTGTGATGTCATTGATTGTGTTTCCCTATATCAGAGAACACACGATCAATGACAGTGCCACAGTAAATAACAGGGAAGCCTGTTTACACACAGTTCTCCTCATTTTTCAGCTCCAGGGACCGATCGCGGGACTCCAGCAGCGATCGGGTCCGCGGATCCCGCGGCCACGGGTCCCGCGGCAGCGGTAACGGAGCTTTGACCCGCGGCTGGGCACTTAAAGAGGACGTACAGGTATTGTGCTTGTGCCCAGCTGTGCCATTCTGCCAACGTATATGTGCAGGAGGCGGTCCTTAAATGGTTAATATGATTTTTTTGTGAAAAATAATAATAATAATAATTTCTTAATTTTCCAAAGAATTGTGGGAAAAAATTACAACTTCAAAAAACGTGTCATGCTTCTTATTAAATACATTGAACTGTCTACTTTCCAGAAAGGGGTCATTTGGGGAATATTTGTACTGTCTTTACATGTTAGGGCCTAAAGAAATGAGATAGGCCGTCAGCACATCAGGTGAGATCAATTTTCAATGATTGCTATCATAGCTTGCGGTATACAGACCAAATAATATGCACTGATTTGGGGTATGTTTACAAAAGAAATGTAGCAGTATCATTTATGGAGAGAAATTACTTATTTGCAAAATATGGAAACTAATTAAAATGCATTTTTTTTAAAATCTGCAGACTTTTTTCATTTGTAGCAGATCCCCAACAGTGGTGATCACCAAAGTGTGACAGTGCTGAAAGCTGAAAATTGGTCTGGGATGGAGGGGGGTGAAAGTTTCAGTATAGAGGTAGTTAATTGTGTGTCTATGTAAATTGTTTATACAGACAAAAAAGATTGGGGTTGTGGCACTATAAAGCAGTGGCATATAGGTGAAAAAGTCTGCTGTATAAACTCCAAGTCTTTGTTAAATTAAATAATGAAAGTAAATAAATAAAACCTGGGATGATGAATGGTGATGAGGGGAACAACACGGAGGACACTGTTCTGTAATAAGCTGATCGTCCCAAAAACGCTGTTCCAGGGGCAAGCCTTCCAAGCAGGGGAGACCAGAGCAATAACTCCAACATGTACAAGAAAAAGAAAAGAGAGAGAGGGCACCTCCAGGTTAAGCGCTGCGAAGCTTTAATAAAATACAGATAACAGTGTAGACTTACATATAAAATGGTGGAATCCAGTGCGTAGATTCGATCAAGATGATCCTGAATTGGGGGAGATGTGGCGTCTTGCCAAGCCAAATGTTTTGCTGATTGTGTTCCCGGATTGAACCTCTTAAATCTAACCGTCCATGAAGCAGGTGAAAGCCAGCTGGTACGGAGGACTAGATGGAAACGAGGCCCGGAGCGCAGCGTGAGCCACGGTGACGTCACTATAGTGCATGTAAATTGTTTGTACTTTCTTTCCTGTTTCACCAATATAAGATCTTATATTTATATAAGATCTTTATTTTTTACATTCAATGAGTTACACAACATTAATGGAGTTACAGCTGTATCTCTACCCACATTTTTACAAACTCGGCTGTGGCATTTTTTGTTCTTTTGGCGTGTCATCCGTCATTGGGCATTGTGATTGACATGGATCTGCATTACTGTGATTGATGATGGATTCACAACTATACACTTTTCTGAGATTAGATTTTTTTCTAAATAAAGCACCCATCAGATGTTTCAAAATCTTTATTTATGGGTTACAACTTTTTTTTTTAAATAAATTGCTGGCAAATGACATTCATTACCTGCTTCTTTTTTTAATTGAAGAAAAAGATACTGCACAAACCCCTCCACAAAATACAGAATATGTGCTGTTTTTTTTTTTTTAAGCAAAAAATCTTTTAATCTCCTTGCATATTAGCCCAGAAAATGGGAATTTGGCATCCATTGATGTTCAGCATCCAAACTTTCTTTGAACCCAGGGCAGTTCGGCTCATGACTAGTTTTCAGCACTTAATGTATGATTACTTCTTTGTCAGATATCCTTTTATCCTGGCACAGCAGTCTTAAAAATGCTTTATGTTTTCTCAGAATAGATAGTATTTTGACACGTATTTGCTCAATCCAAATGCAACAATTTTGGCATTTTGACAAATGTATTGCTTACGTTACTTATGTGGGTAAGATACATTTCAAGCTTCCCTAGAATATATTTTTTTATGTGTAAATGATGGAATAAGCTGTATTCTGAATAATCAATAATAAATATGAGTGTTTAATAATGAGTTGACCATATAGATCAGTTTGAATCAGGTCCAAGGTCTGTTGAATTCTGCTGTTGCTGTTTTTCTGAAGTTTCTTTGTCATTTTCCTTTTATGTAGAAAATACATTCATTATGTGACTGTGATAATAATTTTTATGTCACTGATATTTTGAACTTCAGCTGGCTTTCTTATTGTTTTAGGATTTCTGTGTCCAAGGTGATAGCACTAGGTGTAGATGCAGTTTTTTCATAATGTTAAGCATTTTCATGAATTAAAAAAATAAACAGTAAAGTTAGCCCAATTTGTTTTCTACACTGTGAAAAGGGATGTTACACCAAGTACATAGATACCTGACATGTCATGCTTTGAAATTGTGCCCGCTTGTGGAATGCCATCGAACTACAATACCTAAAAATCTTCATAGGCGACACTTTAAAAAAATGTAACGGTTACCAGGTTAGAGTTACAGAGGAGATCTTTTGCTAGAATTATTGTTCTCACTCTAAGAATCGTGGTGATACCTCATATGTGTGATTTGAAAACTGTTTACATATGCGGGCACGACTTATGTATGCATTTTCTTTTCTGCATGAGCTCGCGGGACAGGGAGTGCTTTAAAAAAATCTTCTTTTTTTTTTTACATTGTCAAAAACATCGTAAAACATTGTAAACATCCCTTGTGACAGTAATAGGTGGTGACAGGTACTCTTTATGGAGTAATCAAGGGTCTAAAATACCCCAAATAACTCCTTTGCACTTAAAAGTATTCACGTGGCCAAAAACTGCAATTCTGAATACTGTGTCCCCTCCCGCCCCTTTGGGATAACAACTGAGCAGCTTTTAGCTGCATTGGTTGTTATTCCTTAACCACTTGATACCCGCCCACCGTCAAATGACGGCGGGCGGGTAACTGTATTGTCCTGACTGCACGTCATATGACGTGCAGTCATAGAAAGCTGCTAGGGGCACGCGCACCCGTCGCATCACTGAGAACCCCGTGCGTGTGCCCGGCGGCCGCGATGGCCGCCGGGCACACTTGATTGCCAAGTAACTGAGCTGGGACGTGGAGCTCTGTGTGTAAACACAGAGCTCCACGTCCCTGTCAGGGAGAGAGGAGACCGATTGTGTCCCTTGTTCATAGGGACACAATCGGTCACCTCCCCAGTCACCCCCCTCCCCCCACAGTTAGAACACAAACTATAAGAAACATTTAACCCCTTCCCCGCCCTCTAGTGGTTAACCCCTTCCCTGCCAGTTACATTTATACAGTTATCAATGCATATTTATAGCATTGTTCACTGTATAAATGTAAATGGTCCCAAAAATGTGTCAAAAGTGTCCGATGTGTCCGCTATAATGTCCCAGTGCCAAAAAAAAAATCGCAGATCGCCGCCATTCCTAGTAAAAAAAAAAAAAAAAAAAAAATCATAATTATGTCCCCTATTTTGTAGGCAATATAACTTTTGCACAAACCAGTCACTATACGGTTATTGCGATTTTATTTTTTACATTTTTTTACCAAAAATATGTAGAAGAATACGTATCGGCCTAAATTGAGATAAAAAATGTTTTTTTTTTTTTTTGTTTTTTTAAATGGGATATTTATTATAGCAAAAAGCAAAAAATATTGGGGTAGATTCACATAGAATTAGATTAGCGTAGAGTATAAGAAATACTCTACGCCGCCGTTTTTTATCTGGCTCTACGTGGAATCCCGGTAGATTTTGTCCTGTAAACTACGGCGGCGTAGTGTATTTCTCCCGGCGCAATCCATCTACGCGAGTAGGGGGCGTGAAGCATTTAAATTAGGCGCGTTCCCGCAACGATCAAACTGCGCATGCTCCGTTCCGAAATTTCCCGCCGTGCATTGCGCGAAATCACGTCGTTACGTCATTTTTTTTTTGAGTAGCGTCGTTTACGGACATTCCTATTCCCAAACGAGTTACGTAAAAAAAATAAAAACATTTTTAATTCGATGCAGGAACGACGGCCATACATAACATGGGCTACGCACCGTTAGACCAGCAAATAGCTGGTCTAACAGTACGTAGCAAAAAAATGACGTAAGCGATTGCGAAGGCCGCTCGTATCTTCGTGGATCGCCGTAAAAACTCATTTGCATATCCGACGCTGAAAACGACGCGGACTCCTCCCAGCGGCCGCAAAAAGATTGCATCGTAGATCCGAAGGCTTACGAAGACGTAAGCCTCTCGGATCGAAGCCTGAAGCTGCCGTATCATGGTTTGAGGATTCAAACTAGTGATACGGCGCGCAAAATTTGAAATTACTCCTGTCTAACACCAGTTAGACAGGCGTAATCGCTCTGAGAATCTGGGCCATTGTGTCTTTTTTTTTCAAAATTGTCGCTCTTTTTTTGTTTATAGCGCAAAAAATAAAAACCCCACGGTGGAGAAAAAAAGGACATCAATTTTGTTTGGGAGCCACTCTAAGGCCGCGTATATAGCCGCGTCACGCCCTCCGAAAAAACCCGAACTAGGACCGGCTATTTACGGCGCCTGCGCAGTCAGCTCCTGGGTCTGTGCGCAGGCGCCGAGAAGAGCCAAACGCTAATCGGCTGTTTCCGGAAGGCGTGACGCCTTATAGCGGCGACATACCGCGGTGCGCACGAAATTAAATGATTTATTATAAAGTAAGTACATGCATTAAAAAAAAAAAAAAAACAGCATACTGGCGCTGACGCCACTATGCTGGATGGGATGAAACCAAGTGGTTTTAAGGGTGGAACTCTGCTTTAAGTTTAGAGGTTTTATGTAGTTATTAGTAACTGACATATATATTGTCCTTTGTGAAGCAAAGAGTTATTAACAATACAACAGGAGCTTCAAAATCATAATAGTAAAATAGCAAATAACAGAGAAAAACGAAAAAAGAAATTAATAACGATAACTATAAGAACATTAAAAATGGAGAAAAAAGAGAGTATTGGAACCATAAGGGGGGTCCGTGGGGTCGAGCCAAGAGCCACCGCTCCAATCCAAGAGTTGAACAATGGCATATATAACACACTGATTCAGCTACCATGGCAGTAGTACTCTATTGTCCAAGGTTGGCATAATATATGCTATCCAGGGCTGCCACATCCTCTCAAACTTGGGGACCATGTCCAATTCAATAGCAGCCATCTTGGCTTGGGCCATGGTATAATTCATCTTAGCTATAGCTTCATGTAAGGCCCCATACACACGATCGGACATATCCGATGAAAACGGTCCGCGGACCATTTCCATCGGATATGTCCGATCGGGAGTTTGATCCGATGGCGTGTACACACCATCGGATCAAATTCCCCGCCGCCGGACGGCGCGGTGACGTGGCGGTGACGCGGCGGTGACGTTGACGCCGCCGCGTCACCGCCACGTCACCGCACCAGGAAGTAAAACACTTCCGCGCATGCGCCGAATCCATTCGGCAGCGGCGCGGCGGCGGTGGGGGCCGACATGTCTGCTGGTAAGTGTACTAACCAGCAGACATGTCGGGCGGACAGATTCCCACCGGATAGATTTCAAAGCTTTCTTTGAAATCTGTCGGGTGGAGAAATCTGTCCGCTAGCCCATACACACGAGCGGAGATGTCTGCTGAAACGGTCCATCGGACCGTTTTCAGCGGACATATCCCCTCGTGTGTACGCGGCCTTAGACCAATTTAGGTGATTTTCAAGATTTTGCTAATGTCTGTTTGGCTGCTGTGAAGAGTTGCACCAGTAATTTGAATTGAGTATGTGAAATAGAGTCTGGTTTTAAGTTGAGTAGTGCCATTGCAGGATCAGGAAGGATTGTTTTCCCCAATAATTTGGTTACAATTTTAAATATACCTTTCCAAAATGTTTGTGCTTTAGGACATGACCACCAAATATGAAGATATGTGCCCAAATCTCGAAACCTCAAAAAAATTGTGGCGGATAGTTCTGCACATATTTGGCTACCCTGGGTGGTACCAGGTGCCACCTAGTCAGTACCTTGTAGTTGGCTTCACTAGCTATTATGTTGGGGGAAGCTGTTTTAGTTGTTGACCATATTTGGTTCCATTCTGAAATCTCTAGTGTACTTTCCAAGTCCTCCTCCCACTTCCCAACATAAGATGGTTTATCTCTACAGGAATGGATCAGCATATGTGAATATATAGTGGATATTGCACCTCTGGCATGGGGGTCTTTTTGACATATGTCTCCAGCCCCCTCTTTTTTATACATTTATAGGCATGGAGGCCTATGGTTGTAATGTATCATATGCCTCATGTAAAGTCCCAACTTCCCCACTTTTTCAACATTATTAAGGGATGGAGATGTGTTTCAGGAGTGGAATAAAGTGCCTCCACAGATTTACCACTGACAGTTAATCAGGGATTGTCATTCTTTGACTAGTTGACCCAGGTTGATGTGGTCCGCTCTTGGTTTGGTGGTGTTTTGGTTTGGTAGGCATGATTAGTTCCACTCTTGTATTTCTTTTGTTTTTTCCCAGTGCTCTTTTTTGCTCGACCAGCTATAGGTAGGGGCATGGTCAGGTGATCACCTGCCGCCTATCTATTGATTAGCTCTCCTGTGCTCTCACTGAGGAGACTTTAAAATTCATAGTTAGGACTGCAGCACACAAAGTGCCTTGACGGGGCCTGCAGCTCACACAGGTATTTGCAAATGCGTGCAACTAAACCTCTGTTTTTAATGCTTACATCTAGACAGGTTAATTTGGTTTGTTGCTTTTTTGGTTAGTAACTTTGAGCCTGGGTATTATGGAAATATTTTTTTATTCCATATATATATATTTAATTGCATTTTGCTAAAAACGCATCTCATCTAAAGTCCCAAAACCTCCCCCGCTTTTTTATACATTTACAGGGATGGAGGCCTATGGTTGTAATTTATCATGGGCCTCATGTAACGTCCCAACTTCCCCACTTTTTCAATGCCTACATACGTTTGCTAGTAGGTGACCCTCATTCCCATCTCAAAATGTTGGGAGGCATGCACACAGGGCATTTTTACAGCTGCTTTTAGCAGCATCAGACTTTTTTTCTTGCAGCTTAAAAATGCCTCTCCATGTTATTCTATGTGTCCATGCACACATAGGCTTTTAGGAGCTGTACGTGGCATAGGCATTTTCAAGCTGCAAAAAAAACCAGAGCCAGCGTTTTCTGAGAACAGGCGTTAGAGCTGTAAATACATCTGACGCTAGTAAAAGCTGCTAAAAGCCGATTAATGCTGGATATAATAAAGCTCCTTTCACACCTAGGCATTTTTGGGAGTTTTTCTGCTCTAAGCCTTGGCTCTAAAAACAGGACAAATCCTATTAATTTGATTGGCCCCTGTTCACATCTGAGCGTTCTTTTGCTTAAAGCAAACACCTGTCGCCCAAAAAAGTTCACAAGCTTCTTTTTTGGCAGATAACAAGCATTTTACTGCTTTTATATTGGTCATCTTTTAACACTGAAAATGTCTGGACAAAAATGCTGCAAAACTGCAAAAACATCTGAAAAAATTTAGAAAAAAAAATGCCTAGATGTGAACAGAGCCTTAGGGCCAGATTCAGGTACACTGGCGTAACTTTGTGCGGGCGTAGCCGTAAATTAGAGAGGCAAGTGCTCTATTCACAAAGCTAATTTACGGTGGTGTATCGTAAATGGGCCGGCGTAAGCCCGCCGAATTCAAATGTGATTGATGTGGGCGTGTTTTATTTAACCACTTAACCACCAGGCTCTTAAACCCCCTTAATGACCAGACCAATTTTCAGCTTTCGGTGCTCTCACATTTTGAATGACAATAACTCAGTCATACAACACTGTAACCAAATGACATTTTTCTCCTTTTTTCCCACAAATAGAGCTTTCTTTTGGTGCTATTTGATCATTTTTCTTCATAAATTTGGCCTAAAATGTATACTGCTACATATCTTCGATAAAAAATAAATAAATAAATTGGATATTATTTAGTCTGGGTGAAAGTTGTAGGGTCTACGAGCTATGGTACCAATTACTGAAAATTGATCAATTTGATCACATCTGATGTACTGACAGCCT
Organism: Rana kukunoris; assembly: GCA_029574335.1. Classification (NCBI taxonomy): domain Eukaryota; kingdom Metazoa; phylum Chordata; class Amphibia; order Anura; family Ranidae; genus Rana; species Rana kukunoris. Next base: position 252,582,246 of record CM056050.1, on the reverse strand, counting down.
CTCTCATTTCTTGAGAACCTAACATGCCAGAAAAGTACAAATACCCCCCAAATGATCCCTTTCTGGAAAGAAGACATTCCAAGGTATTTAGAAAGGGGCATTGTGAGTTTTTTGAAGTTGTCATTTTTTCCCACAATTCTTTGCAAAAATCAAGATTTTTTTTCACAAAATGTTCATATTAGCGGGTTATTTCTCACACACAGCATATGCATACCACAAAATACACCCCAAAACACATTCTGCTATTCCTCCCGAGTATGGCGATACCACATGTGTGAGACTTTTACACAGCATGGCCACATACAGAGGCCCAACATGCAGGGAGCACCATCAGGCGTTCTAAAACACCCAGACCAATTCTGACATTGTTCTCCTACATGTAAAAATCATCATTTATTTGATAGAAAATGACATAGAACCCCAAAACATTATATATGCTTTTTTAGCAAAGACCCTAGAGAATACAATGGTGGTTGTTGCAACTTTTTATCGCACACAGTTTTTTCGCAGCAATTTTTGTAAACCTTTTTTTTGGGGAAATAAAACAGTTTTGTGCTTTTTAAAAAAAAAAAAACATTAAAGTTAGCCCAATATTTTTGCATAATATTAAAGATGAAGTTATGCCGAGTCAATAAATACTCAACATGTCACCCTTCAAAATTGCACACACTCGTGAAATGGCGCCAAACTTTGCTACCTAAAAATCCCCATAGGCGACACTTTAAATATTTTTACTGGTTACATCTTTTTAGTTACAGAGGAGGTCTAGGGCCAAAATGATTGCTCTCGCTCTAACGTTCGCAGCGATACCTCACATGTGTGGTTTGAACACCGTTTTCATATGTGGGCGGGACTTACGTGTACGGTCGCTTCTGTATACGAGCACACGAAAACAGGGGGCGCTTTAAAAAAAAAAAATTATTTTTTTTTTTGTTCATTTCACTTTATTTATTTTAGTTTGACACGTTTTTCCCCAAAAATAAATGTTTTGATCACTTTTATTTCTAATACAAGGAATGTAAACAAGGAATATAGCATGACAGGTCCTCTTTGCAGTGAGATATGGGGTCAATAAGACCCCACATCTCACCTCTAGGCTGGAAAACCTGAAAAAAAAACTATCCTGGCTTCGATCATAGCGATGAGTCGGAAGAAGCACCGGAGGGCAAAAGGAAGGGGGAACATCCCCTTTCGCCTCCCGTAAGAACGATCAAGTGGTGGAACAGCCGCCATGATCATTCTTATGGTGTAGGAAATCGCTGGCTGAAAAAAATTATATCTGAATGATGCCTGTAGCTGAAGGCATCATTCAGATATCCCTGCACAAAGTCAAGGACGTCATGACGGCGGGAAGTGGTTAAAATGCATTTTTTCCCCCATCAAAAGTATTTTATGGGTATTGCAGAGTATTAGCCGGGGTATTGCTAAGTATTGGTGCGGGGGTATTGCAGAGTAATTGCGTGGGGGGTATTGCAGAGTAATTGCGTGGGGGTATTGCAGAGTAATTGCGCGGGGGTATTGCAGAGTAATTGCTGGGGGTAATGCAGAGTATTGGCGGGTAATGCAGAGTATTACCGGGGGATGCAGAGTATTGCCGGGGGTATGCAGAGTATTGCGCAGGGGGGTATACAGAGAATTGCGCAGGGGGTATGCAGAGTATTGCGCAGAGGGTATGCAGAGTATTGCGCAGGCAGGGTATGCAGAGTATTGCGCAGGGGGGTATGCAGAGTATTGCTGGGGGTATGCAGAGTATTGCGCAGGGGGGTATGCAGGGTATTGCGCAAGGGGGGGTATGCAGAGTATTGCGCAGGCAGGGTATGCAGAGTATTGCGCAGGGGGGTATGCAGAGTATTGCGGGGGGTATGCAGAGTATTGAGCAGGGGGTATGCAGAGTATTGCCGGGGTATGCAGAGTATTGCACAGGGGGGTATGCAGAGTATTGCCGGGGGTATGCAGAGTATTGTGCAGGGAGGTATGCAGAGTATTGCGCAGGGGGTATGCAGAGTATCGAGCAGGGGGGTATGCAGAATATTGCACAGGGGGGTATGCAAAGTATTGTGCAGGGGGGTATGCAGAGTATTGCCGGGGGTATGCAGAGTATTGCGTAGGGGGTATGCAGAGTATTGCGCAGGGGGTAATGCACAGTATTGCAGGGAGTTGCAGGGGTGGCTGAGCAGGGATGGATGGATCTGTGACTGCAATAGTCACAGATTTAGCCACAGCGCTGCTGACACCCGCGCTCCCCCTCTCACACTGTACCGATCGGTACAGAGAGGAGGGAGGAACCGGCGTCATCAAATGACGCCGGTTTGTTTACATGTGATCGTTCCGTCATTGGACGGAGCGATCACGTGGTAAACGGCCGATATCAGCGGCAATTTACTGCGATCCGTAAACGGTCGGGTCCTCTGGACCCGGCGGTCACAGACATTCCCATGTGCGTGCCCCAGGGGGCGCGCGGGAGAGCGATTCTGGGAGGACGTCCATGGACATCCTCCCAGAGTTATGCAACCACCTTGTAGCCGTAATTCGGCTATGGGGCGGTGATTAAGCGGTTAAAATAAGTGTGACCCCACGTAAATGAAGTTTTTTTAAAACTTCGCATGCTCCGGCCGTGAACGTATCCCAGTGCGCATGCACCAAATGACGTCGCAAAGAGTTATTGAAAACGACGTGAACGTAATTTACTGTACGTCCAGCCCCATTCACGGACGAGTTACGCAAACAACGTAAAATTTGAAAAATTTAACGCGGTCCAGACGTCCATACTTAACATTGGCTGCGCCATCTTTTTGTTTGAATATCTTTACGCCTGAAAGCGCCTTATTTAAACGGCGTATCTGTACTGCGACGGCCGTTTACACATAGCTAATTTACATATTAGACACGTAAATCGACGGAAGCGCCACCTAGCGGCCAGCGTAAATATGCAACTAAGATACAAAGGCGTAGGAGACTTACGCCGGACGTATCTTAGCAAGATTTAAGCGTATCTCGTTTTGAGAATACGCTTAAAGATACGACAGCTCAGATTCTGTGTTACAACGGCATATCTACTGATACGTCGGCGTAACTCTAGGTGAATCTGGCCCTTAGACTCCATTCACACATTGGTGTTCCATTTTGGGGCAGAATTGCCACGATTCTGCATGTGATTCGGAAACGCTGTAAAACGCGGGATGCCCTTATAATCCTCGATATTTTGAATTGCAGCATATCATGGCACGATTTTGCTGTGAATTTTTCGCCCAATGAATAAATAAAATTGTAGCAAAAATGCACAAACAGAATCGTGTGATGCCCGACGCCCAAAATAATGGGGGACCCCATGCATTTTTTTTAGCGAGGGGTTCCCCTTTACCACTTAAGCCCCGGACCATATTGCTTGTCAAAGACCAGGTCACTTCTTGCGATTCTGCACTGCGTCGCTTTAACTGACAATTGCACACGTGGCTCTCAAAGAAAATTTTCGTCCTTTTTTTCCCACAAATAGAGCTTTCTTTTGGTGGTATTTCATCACCTTGGCGGTTTTGAGTTTTTGCACTATAAACAAAAAAAGAGCGACAATTTTGAAAATAATAAATATTTTTTACTTTTTGCTATAATAAATATCCCCCAAAAATATATATAAAAAAACTATTTTTTTCCTCAGTTTAGGCCGATACGTATTCTTCTACATATTTTTCATAAACAAAAATCGCAATAAGAGTTTATTGATTGGTTTGCGCAAAAGTTATAGCGTTTACAAAATAGGGGATAGTTTTATGGCATTTTTATTAATATATATATATATATATATTTTTTTTTACTAGTAATGGAGGCAATCAGCAATTTTTATCGGTACTGCGACATTATGCCAGACACTTCGGACACTTTTGACACATTTTTGGGACCATTGGCATTTTTATAGCGATCAGTGCTATACAAATGCATTGATTACTATAAAAATGCCACTAGCAGGGAAGGGGTTAACACTAGGGGGCGAGGAAGGGGTTAAGTATGTTCCCTGGGTGTGTTCTAACTGAAGAGGGGGTGGACTGACTTGGGGGAAATGACTGATCGCTGTTCATACATTCTGTATGAACAGACAATCAGGCATTTCTCCCCCTGACAGGGCCGGGAGCTGTGTGTTTACACACACAGCTCCCGGTTCTCACTCTGTAACGAGCGATCGCGGGTGCCCGGCGGTTATCGCACATATTGGCTGCTCGGGGAAATGACATAGATCTATGTGATCTCGTCCAGCAGAGCCGACCTGCCGCCATAATGCTTGTAAATGAAAATATACAAGTTCTTCTCTTTTAGCACACAGGCATCTTAAAAGTATGAATTGCATAGTCCTGCATACACTACATTTTTGTCAGCTTCATTTTGTATAACTTTTAAATTAAGTACAGTTTACGTATATTTCTCTCTCATAAACTTAAAAAAATAAAATAACTTGTATTCATTGAAAAGTAAAAAAACATTCAAATGCAGAACATTTTACTTGATAGTCTACTTGGTACTACATAGGAAACTTCTAACACATCAGAAAATCTCCCAGTACCTATATCCTACGCAGACTCACTCCTTTTATTCCCAAGAAAGACATAGCGGTCGTGGTGGGAGCAATTGTAAACTCCAGACTGGACTATGCAAATGCCCTTTACCTCGGACTCCCCAAGTACCAAATCACTCGTCTTCAAGTCGTTCAAAATACGGCCGCCAAACTTGTGACTGGGAAAAAATCCTGGGAATCAATCTCATCTTCACTGAGATCCCTTCACTGGCTACCAGTTAAAGACAGAATCACCTTTAAAGCTCTCTGTCTAACGCATAGATGTATCCATTGGAATGCTCACCATTATCTATGCGAAAAATTAAAAATTCATAATCCCAATGATATTCTACGATCCACCAATCAAAATCGGCTTCAGATACCGAAAGCCAGATACAAGTCCAAAAGAGGCAGGAGATTCGCTGTCCAAGGTCCCAGACTATGTAACGCCTTACCAGCCAGCATTCGGCTGGAGGAGAACAACAAGCGCCCAGAGGCGATTTACTTCGCATGTGCTGCGCTATATAAGTTTTCATTCATTTATTCATTCATTCATATCAAATTACATAGCCATATACAGCTAGTTCATAGAATCCACCTTTCACGCATTGATACTCGCATGATGTAAAAACGTAACACGGTTCACAGAACAGCATCCACTTCATAAAAAAATGATGATTAGGGCAGTCCTTTTCTTACACTGAGAACATTACGAGTCATTTAAAAAACTACAAAAAAAAAAGCAAGCAAGCCTGACAATGTATAAGAGCATCAGAATAAGAGGACACTGACCCACAAGGAAACTAAACCAAAGGGAAAATTGTTTTACCCTGAAAAGCGGTCAGGCCCTTAAATGGTTCCCAAAAGCAGGGGATGAGGTCTTCTTATATAATAAGGTGACCAGATTTTTAAAATGAAATCCAGGAACACATTTTTTTTTTTTTTTAAATGTTTTTATTGAAAGGTTTTCACAGTACAAAACAAAGTAAATTAGGAGAATACAGATAGTATCATAGGTACACATTACAAGAGGGGGAAAAACACAATATAACAACTACAAATATCCCAGAGAAGCAATCATGTAGCTTCTATGCAGGGTACACCATATGTGTAAAGGCACTAAAATTGATACATTACATTGATGAATTGATGAATACATTTCCAGCAAATAATACAGTATAGCCCAGGGGAGAGGGACATTAGTTAACTCCCTTGACGGTATCCCAGAGCGTGACTCGGGGTTGTTTTTTTTTGCTACGATCGGTATTCCCGAGTCACGATCGGGGTGGATGTGCAGAGCCTGCAGCGGCGTTCCTTACCTTCTCCAGGCGATCCAGCGATGATCTCCCATTGCTGTGGTCGCCGCCGAGATTCCCCGCCGCGCCGTCCACTGGTCATCTGACTTCCTGGTTCCGTTCCCTGCACCGCAATGGTGCATGAGAGCGGAACTGGGAGGGAAATTCAAATGTTGCACAAACACATAAAAAGGAGGTGATACAATGTAATCTGAGAGGATTACACTGTATCACCTTGGAATCTGACACAGTGCCCTTTCAGTGCCCCTTGCCATTGTTATGTGTGACAAATAAAACCTTTCAAAACCCTTTGAAAATGGCATCTAAAAAGCGCTGTCCTACGAATGCGCTTTTTGATCTGCTGAGCGACAGCGGCAGCGAAACGGAGTTGATCGCAGAACAGAGCGACAGTGAGTCGTGGGGCGATTTGTCATCTGGCTCTGACAACGACACTGATCTAAGTGATGTGCGCACTTGGTGCGCTATAGACAGCGATGCGGACCATGCAGCGCCCCCGAGGTTCCGATTCACTGGATCTCCTGGGATGAAGGTTGATGTGTAGAGGGACAACCCTCTGGCGTACCTGAAACGTTTTCTTTCTGAGGAGGTAATTTTAAAAATTGTGACAGAGACCAATCGATACCACGATCAGTAATCTGCTACTCTGCGTGCCAGATTTTCGAGATCCAGGAAATGGGAACCTGTCACTAAAGAGGACATCTGGAAGTTTCTAGGACTCATCATCCTTCAAGGGGTGGTGGGCAAACCGCTCCAGAAATGGTACTGGACCACCAACAAGATACTGGCCATGCACCTCCACTACCATGGTCCGCACAAAACACGGAAAAGATGTGCTGAAGCCACAAGTAGCGATCGACTACAATCACACCATGGGGGTGTCGACCGAGCCGATCAGGCAATGACATTTTACCCGGCGATGCGCAAACAACAGAAAAAGTACTACAAAAAGATTTTCAGGCATCTCCTTGAACAATGTCTTTGGAACGCCTATATTCTTTATAAGGCAAACACGAACACAACTCTTATTCATTGCGACTTTATATTGAAGCTGGCTGAGCAAATTTTCATCAACCACCCGACGCCATCAGTGTCTGCTAACAGACCCGGACGATGCTCTGTTGACGTTGGCAATCCAGAGCTCCTGACAGGTCGTCATTTTGTAGACTTTGTACCGCCAACCACACGAAAGTTAGCGCCTACCAGGATGTGCTTAGTTTGCTGTTCCAAGAAGGATGGAAATGGAAAAAAAATCCAAAAGGAAACCAGGTACTATTGCCCAGATTGCAACGTCGGACGTTGTCTAGTTCCATGTTTCAAACTTTTTCACACCCAGGATGTGTATTAAATGTCTTTGTTTGACAATTTTTTTATTTTTCTTTGCATTATTGAATAAAATTATATTATTTATTAGATTATAATTCATGTGTTTGTGTTTCAAATTTATCACATCTGGAATGTCTACTAGAGTCTTGTTTTGGTCAGGTTTACGTAAGTAATTACTAAGAATTGCAGGCCTATGATACATATCACCAAATTTCCATGCAAAATAATTGTACCGCTTTTGGTACGTAATTCCAGACAGAATCATACTGCCAGGGAGGTTAAGAGAAAGGGAAAGAGAAGAGAAGATGGGGGGAGAGATGATGGAGCGAGAAAGGAAAGGTAGTGGATGGATAAAAATTATGCTATCATAAGTCATATATATAAACGAAGACTTGTTGTTATTTAGATTCAAACTAATCTGCCCAGGACCTCCACTGCTTATCAAACTGAGCTCTTCTGCCTTCCTTATTTGCTAGTAAAGATTCAAAAATGTAGTTGGTTCTCATTATGTAAAGGACTTCTGAGATGTTAGGGACCTTATTAGATTTCCAACCCCTAGTTATCAGTGATCTGGCCGCCAGTAAGATATGGGTTTACTACACTACGAAAATCAGGGGGAAATCCCTCAATACCTAGATTCAGTAACGCTAGTTCAGGGGTTGGTGGTGTGAGGATACCCGTGATAACGGTCACCACCGCTTACGACCTTCCATCCAACCATGACAAGCTTATCTGACACACTGCGACAATCTTGCATACACGATCCATATTAATTCCCAGAATAAGACGAGACAGGGCTCCGTACTTGCTTCCAAAGATATCAACGATTTATTGGTATTTTCTCAGCTTCTTATACAGTTTCAAGCATAATGCAGTTAATCACAGGACAATGCAATCTCCACCCCCCTTCACACCGTGGGGGGCTTCAATCACATTAAAAGGCATTCAGGTAAGCTAATTATGTAGACACATCGGCACCGCATCATCAATAGAGTTCAATTAACCTTTAGAATAACACAATAGGGTAAACAGAGAGCTTCACACAATGAAAGAGTCTTTCTTGCAATTAACACCTATTCAACAGAATGTGTCTTTCACTTTGAAGAGCCAACCTCACTTAACATTTCAAAAGCCAATTATACAGAGGGATGTGTCACTGTCTTGGTAACCTGGTCTTAAGTCCACATGAACCACTTTTGTAATATTCCAGTCCTGCAATATGAATTATTATTAATGTCCCATCTCATGTAATATATGAATTATGATTCTTTGTCACCCTATGGCCCTAGTGGACATAAGGTGACCCTAGACATAGGAATATCTCAGTCTGTCACGGTTAATTCCATTACATCTCTCCCCTTTCGGTGGGAGACGGACACAGGTGGGAACCCCAAACGGGTTGACTCCGAAGTCTGTCAGTAGTTCCAGTCCTCCAATGCTGGTATCCATACTGTACCCCAAATAAATGGCTCCAAACTGAGCATTACTCACCCCGCCAACCTCTGCCTCTTTCAGAGAACACGCCTGCTGCTGGGGAGAAGGCAGGGTGGCTGGGCTCAGTCCATCATGCTGTTGGGGGTCTGGGCCAACTGCCCCCCCTTCCTGGGGTATACCAGTGGAGACTGAAGTCCCACCCACTGGTGCTTGGTGAAAACCCCCCGGTGCTTGCAAAGCAAAGCCGACATCCTCCTGTCCCAGTCCTGTACCATTTTCTGGGGTTGTGCCAGTGGAGACTGAAGTCCCATCCACTACCCCAGGAACCCCCTCTTCTGTTAGTGAGGAGCAGAGGCCTACGACACTCTACTCTGTTGCCAGCTCTTCCGCTGGGTTGCTGTGAGTGGAGACCACAGTCCCATCCACTACCACAGGGTCCCCCTCTTCTGTTAGTGAGGAGCAGAGGCCTATGACACTCTGCTCTGTTGCCAGCTCTTCCACTGGGTTGCTGTGAGTGGAGACCACAGTCCCATCCACTACCACAGGGTCCCCCTCTTCTGTGGGGTAGATTCATGTAGAGATCCGACGGTGTATCTACTGATACACCGTCGGATCTGTGAGATCCGACGCTCGGATCTATGCGGCTGATTCCTCGAATCAGGTTCCGCATAGATCTCCCTTAGAGTCGACTGGTGTAAGTGAGTTACACTGTCGGATCTTAGGCTGCATTCTCCCGCCGTCCGCTAGGTGGCGCTTCTTTTTTTCTACACAACGAATATGCAAATGAGGAGAACCGCCGATTCAGAACCGAACGCCCGGCCGTCGCTTTTTTTTAACGTCGTTTGCGTTCGGCTTTTTCCGGCGGATCGTTACCCCTGCTATATGCGGGGTAAGTGCGGCGGATCCTATGTTAAGTATGGCCGTCGTTCCCGCGTCGAGTTTTGAATTTTTTACGTCGTTTACGTAAATCGTCCGGGAATACGGCCATACGTTATTTGCGACGTCATTTAAAGCAATGCACGCTGGGAAATTTAGCCGGCGGCGCATGCGCAGTACAATCGGCGCGGGGACGCGCGTGATTTAAATAGTAAACTCCCCCTAGCCGCGGAATTTGCATTCCGCCGGGGGATTTACGATCCGCCAGGGCTAATTACGAGGCAAGTGCTTTCTGAATACAGCACTTGCCTCAAAAACTGGCTCAGGCGGATCGTAAAAAAGATAGATCACGCGGATCAAAAGATCCGCTGATCTACATGAATCTACCCCACAGTGTCTTTTCAGATAGATAGATAGATAGATAGATAGATAGATAGATCAGGGAGGCTACTAGTTAGTATAGTTAAATGTACAGTTTGTAGAGAATATATTCACATCCCTAGGAGTTGTCAATATATTTATAAACTGTATAGCTTAGCTAGTTCTGCTATTAGTATCTGTCAGGCAGGAGATTGTGCTTGATGCTCTAACGTGTTAGTGTACACGTGTTAGTTAATTGCACATAGACGCATTAACCGTTACTGCACGTGTGCTATTTATTTGCACAGAAAGGCAGTTGCTGTTAATGCAAGTGGGCTATTGAATTGCACAGAAAGGCAGTCGCTCTGACTGTGCGTGTGCTGTTTAATACCACCTGAGTGCAATTGGGGTCACCGTACGTGTGCTGTGACATACCACCTGAGCGCATTTGGTGTCACCGTACGTGTGCTGTGACATAGCACCTGAGCGCATTTGGGGTCACCGTACGTGTGCTGTGACATACCACCTGAGCGCATTTGGGGTCACCGTACGTGTGCTGTGACATACCACCTGAGCGCATTTGGGGTCAGCGTACATGTGCTGGTATATACCACCTGAGCGCAGTTAGTGGCACTGTACGTGTGCTCCTATATACCACCTGAGCACAGTTAGTGGCACTGTATGTGTGCTGGTATATACCACCTGAGCACAGATAGTGCCACTGTACGTGTGCTCCTATATACCACCTGAGCACAGTTAGTACCACTGTACGTGTGCTGGTATATACCACCTGAGCACAGATAGTGCCACTGTACGTGTGCTCCTATATACCACCTGAGCACAGATAGTGCCACTGTTTGTGTGCTCCTATATACCACCTGAGCAGAGTTAGTGCCACTGTACGTGTGCTGGTATATACCACCTGAGCACTGTTAGTGTCACTGTTCCTGTGCTGGTATATACCACCTGAGCACAGATAGTGCCACTGTACGTGTGCTCCTATATACCACCTGAGCACAGATAGTGCCACTGTTTGTGTGCTCCTATATACCACCTGAGCACAGATAGTGCCACTGTACGTGTGCTCCTATATACCACCTGAGCACAGATAGTGCCACTGTACTTGTGCTCCTATATACCACCTGAGCACAGATAGTGCCACTGTACGTGTGCTCCTATATACCACCTGAGCACAGATAGTGCCACTGTACGTGTGCTCCTATATACCACCTGAGCACTGTTAGTGTCACTGTTCCTGAGCTGGTATATACCACCCGAGCACAGATAGTGCCACTGTACGTGTGCTCCTATATACCACCTGAGCACAGTTAGTGCCACTGTACGTGTGCTCCTATATACCACCTGAGCACAGTTAGTGCCACTGTACGTGTGCTGGTATATACCACCTGAGCACTGTTAGTGTCACTGTTTGTGTGCTGGTATATACCACCTGAGCACAGATAGTGCCACTGTACGTGTGCTCTTATATACCACCTGAGCACAGATAGTGCCACTGTTTGTGTGCTCCTATATACCACCTGAGCACAGATAGTGCCACTGTACGTGTGCTCCTATATACCACCTGAGCACAGATAGTGCCACTGTTTGTGTGCTCCTATATACCACCTGAGCACAGATAGTGCCACTGTACGTTTGCTCCTATATACCACCTGAGCACAGATAGTGCTCCTATATACCACCCACTGTACGTGTGCTCCTATATACCACCTGAGCACAGATAGACTGTAGTGCCACTGTTTGTGTGCTCCTATATACCACCTGAGCACAGATAGTGCCACTGCTCCTATATACCACCTGAGCATGTGTGCTCTGTGCTGGTATATACCACCTGAGCACAGATAGTGCCACTGTACGTGTGCTCCTATATACCACCTGAGCACAGATAGTGCCACTGTACGTGTGCTCCTATATACCACCTGAGCACAGACAGTGCCACTGTACGTGTGCTCCTATATACCACCTGAGCACTGTTAGTGTCACTGTTCCTGTGCTGGTATATACCACCTGAGCACAGATAGTGCCACTGTACGTGTGCTCCTATATACCACCTGAGCACAGTTAGTGCCACTGTACGTGTGCTCCTATATACCACATGAGCACAGATAGTGCCACTGTACGTGTGCTCCTATATACCACCTGAGCACTGTTAGTGTCACTGTTCCTGTGCTGGTATATACCACCTGAGCACAGATAGTGCCACTGTACGTGTGCTCCTATATACCACCTGAGCACAGTTAGTGCCACTGTACGTGTGCTCCTATATACCACATGAGCACAGATAGTGCCACTGTACGTGTGCTCCTATATACCACCTGAGCACTGTTAGTGTCACTGTTCCTGTGCTGGTATATACCACCTGAGCACAGATAGTGCCACTGTACGTGTGCTCCTATATACCACCTGAGCACAGTTAGTGCCACTGTACGTGTGCTCCTATATACCACATGAGCACAGATAGTGCCACTGTACGTGTGCTCCTATATACCACCTGAGCACTGTTAGTGTCACTGTTCCTGTGCTGGTATATACCACCTGAGCACAGATAGTGCCACTGTACGTGTGCTCCTATATACCACCTGAGCACAGTTAGTGCCACTGTATGTGTGCTCCTATATACCACCTGAGCACAGATAGTGCCACTGCACGTGTGCTCCTATATACCACCTGAGCACAGATAGTGCCACTGTACGTGTGCTCCTATATACCACCTGAGCACAGATAGTGCCACTGTACGTGTGCTCCTATATACCACCTGAGCACTGTTAGTGTCACTGTTCCTGTGCTGGTATATACCACCTGAGCACAGATAGTGCCACTGTACGTGTGCTCCTATATACCACCTGAGCACTGTTAGTGTCACTGTTCCTGTGCTGGTATATACCACCTGAGCACAGATAGTGCCACTGTACGTGTGCTCCTATATATCACCTGAGCACAGTTAGTGCCACTGTACGTGTGCTCCTATATACCACCTGAGCACAGATAGTGCCACTGTACGTTTGCTCCTATATACCACCTGAGCACAGATAGTGCCACTGTACGTGTGCTCCTATATACCACCTGAGCACAGATAGTGCCACTGTTTGTGTGCTCCTATATACCACCTGAGCACAGATAGTGCCACTGTATGTGTGCTCCTATATACCACCTGAGCACAGATAGTGCCACTGTACTTGTGCTCCTATATACCACCTGAGCACAGATAGTGCCACTGTACGTGTGCTCCTATATACCACCTGAGCACAGACAGTGCCACTGTACGTGTGCTCCTATATACCACCTGAGCACTGTTAGTGTCACTGTTCCTGTGCTGGTATATACCACCTGAGCACAGATAGTGCCACTGTACGTGTGCTCCTATATACCACCTGAGCACAGTTAGTGCCACTGTACGTGTGCTCCTATATACCACATGAGCACAGATAGTGCCACTGTACGTGTGCTCCTATATACCACCTGAGCACTGTTAGTGTCACTGTTCCTGTGCTGGTATATACCACCTGAGCACAGATAGTGCCACTGTACGTGTGCTCCTATATACCACCTGAGCACAGTTAGTGCCACTGTACGTGTGCTCCTATATACCACATGAGCACAGATAGTGCCACTGTACGTGTGCTCCTATATACCACCTGAGCACTGTTAGTGTCACTGTTCCTGTGCTGGTATATACCACCTGAGCACAGATAGTGCCACTGTACGTGTGCTCCTATATACCACCTGAGCACAGTTAGTGCCACTGTACGTGTGCTCCTATATACCACATGAGCACAGATAGTGCCACTGTACGTGTGCTCCTATATACCACCTGAGCACTGTTAGTGTCACTGTTCCTGTGCTGGTATATACCACCTGAGCACAGATAGTGCCACTGTACGTGTGCTCCTATATACCACCTGAGCACAGTTAGTGCCACTGTACGTGTGCTCCTATATACCACCTGAGCACAGATAGTGCCACTGTACGTGTGCTATATACCACCTGAGCACTGTTATACTGTTCCTGTGCTGGTATATACCTGAGCACAGATAGTGCCACTGTACGTGTGCTCCTATATACCACCTGAGCACAGATAGTGCCACTGTACGTGTGCTCCTATATACCACCTGAGCACTGTACCACCTAGTGTCACTGTTCCTGTGCTGGTATATACCACCTGAGCACAGAGCACACGTGTGCTCCTATATACCATGAGCACAGATAGTGCCACTGTACGTGTGCTCCTATATACCACCTGAGCACTGTTAGTGTCACTGTTCCTGTGCTGGTATATACCACCTGAGCACAGATAGTGCCACTGTACGTGTGCTCCTATATATCACCTGAGCACAGTTAGTGCCACTGTACGTGTGCTCCTATATACCACCTGAGCACAGATAGTGCCACTGTACGTGTGCTCCTATATACCACATGAGCACAGATAGTGCCACTGTACGTGTGCTCTTATATACCACCTGAGCACAGATAGTCCCACTGTTTGTGTGCTCCTATATACCACCTGAGCACAGATAGTGCCACTGTACGTGTGCTCCTATATACCACCTGAGCACAGATAGTGCCACTGTTTGTGTGCTCCTATATACCACCTGAGCACAGATAGTGCCACTGTACGTGTGCTCCTATATACCACCTGAGCACAGATAGTGCCACTGTACGTGTGCTCCTATATACCACCTGAGCACAGATAGTGCCACTGTACGTGTGTGCTCCTATATACCACCTGAGCACAGATAGTGCCACTGTATGTGTGCTCCTATATACCACCTGAGCACAGATAGTGCCACTGTACTTGTGCTCCTATATACCACCTGAGCACAGATAGTGCCACTGTACGTGTGCTCCTATATACCACCTGAGCACAGACAGTGCCACTGTACGTGTGCTCCTATATACCACCTGAGCACTGTTAGTGTCACTGTTCCTGTGCTGGTATATACCACCTGAGCACAGATAGTGCCACTGTACGTGTGCTCCTATATACCACCTGAGCACAGTTAGTGCCACTGTACGTGTGCTCCTATATACCACATGAGCACAGATAGTGCCACTGTACGTGTGCTCCTATATACCACCTGAGCACTGTTAGTGTCACTGTTCCTGTGCTGGTATATACCACCTGAGCACAGATAGTGCCACTGTACGTGTGCTCCTATATACCACCTGAGCACAGTTAGTGCCACTGTACGTGTGCTCCTATATACCACATGAGCACAGATAGTGCCACTGTACGTGTGCTCCTATATACCACCTGAGCACTGTTAGTGTCACTGTTCCTGTGCTGGTATATACCACCTGAGCACAGATAGTGCCACTGTACGTGTGCTCCTATATACCACCTGAGCACAGTTAGTGCCACTGTACGTGTGCTCCTATATACCACATGAGCACAGATAGTGCCACTGTACGTGTGCTCCTATATACCACCTGAGCACTGTTAGTGTCACTGTTCCTGTGCTGGTATATACCACCTGAGCACAGATAGTGCCACTGTACGTGTGCTCCTATATACCACCTGAGCACAGTTAGTGCCACTGTATGTGTGCTCCTATATACCACCTGAGCACAGATAGTGCCACTGTACGTGTGCTCCTATATACCACCTGAGCACAGATAGTGCCACTGTACGTGTGCTCCTATATACCACCTGAGCACAGATAGTGCCACTGTACGTGTGCTCCTATATACCACCTGAGCACTGTTAGTGTCACTGTTCCTGTGCTGGTATATACCACCTGAGCACAGATAGTGCCACTGTACGTGTGCTTCTATATACCACCTGAGCACAGTTAGTGCCACTGTACGTGTGCTCCTATATACCACCTGAGCACAGATAGTGCCACTGTTCGTGTGCTCCTATATACCACCTGAGCACAGATAGTGCCACTGTACGTGTGCTCCTATATACCACCTGAGCACAGATAGTGCCACTGTACGTGTGCTCCTATATACCACCTGAGCACAGATAGTGCCACTGTTTGTGTGCTCCTATATACCACCTGAGCACAGATAGTGCCACTGTACGTGTGCTCCTATATACCACCTGAGCACAGATAGTGCCACTGTTTGTGTGCTCCTATATACCACCTGAGCACAGATAGTGCCACTGTACGTGTGCTCCTATATACCACCTGAGCACAGATAGTGCCACTGTACGTGTGCTCCTATATACCACCTGAGCACAGATAGTGCCACTGTACATGTGCTCCTATATACCACCTGAGCACAGATAGTGCCACTGTTTGTGTGCTCCTATATACCACCTGAGCACAGATAGTGCCACTGTATGTGTGCTCCTATATACCACCTGAGCACAGATAGTGCCACTGTACTTGTGCTCCTATATACCACCTGAGCACAGATAGTGCCACTGTACGTGTGCTCCTATATACCACCTGAGCACTGTTAGTGTCACTGTTCCTGTGCTGGTATATACCACCTGAGCACAGATAGTGCCACTGTACGTGTGCTCCTATATACCAAGTGAGCACAGTTAGTGCCACTGTACGTGTGCTCCTTTATACCACCTGAGCACAGTTAGTGCCACTGTATGTGTGCTCCTATATACCACCTGAGCACAGATAGTGCCACTGTACTTGTGCTCCTATATACCACCTGAGCACAGATAGTGCCACTGTACGTGTGCTCCTATATACCACCTGAGCACTGTTAGTGTCACTGTTCCTGTGCTGGTATATACCACCTGAGCACAGATAGTGCCACTGTACGTGTGCTCCTATATACCAAGTGAGCACAGTTAGTGCCACTGTACGTGTGCTCCTTTATACCACCTGAGCACAGTTAGTGCCACTGTACGTGTGCTGGTATATACCACCTGAGCACTGTTAGTGTCACTGTTCCTGTGCTGGTATATACCACCTGAGCAGATAGTGCCACTGTACGTGTGCTCCTATATACCACCTGAGCACAGTTAGTGCCACTGTACGTGTGCTCTTATATACCACCTGAGCACAGTTAGTGCCACTGTACGTGTGCTGGTATATACCACCTGAGCACAGTTAGTGTCACTGTACCTGTGCTGCTATATACCACCTGAGCACAGTTAGTGTGACCGCACGTGTGCTGCTATATACCACCTGAGCTCAGTTAGTGTCACTGTACCTGTGCTGCTATATACCACCTGAGCTCATTTAGTGTCACTGTACCTGTGCTGGTATATACCACCTGAGCGCATTTCGTGTCACTCCGCTTGTGCTGTTACATACCACCTGAGCTCTTCAATATGTCTGGAAGGAGAACAAAGAGAGGCAGAGAGTCACAAGGGCAAGCAGGCTCTGCATGTAGAGGTAACGCTGGTAGTGGATGTGGTGCATCCTCTTCAGCACATGGCCGTGGCCGTGGCCGTGGCCGCTCGTCCTTCTTTTTGGGAGCTGGCCGTGTTGAACCTCAACATGCAGAGGAATTAGTAGAGTGGATGACCAAGCCGTCCTCATCCTCCTCATCCTCTCTCACACAGACTGATCGAAGTTTTTCTGGCAAAGCAGCTGCCAAGGCGTCCTCTTCCCTCTGCACGATGGCTTCACACAATACTTCCCTAGTACCACCATGTCCTCCTGAGGAGTCCCCCGAACTGTTTCAACACAGTGTTGGGTACATGCTACAGGAAGATGCGCAGCGTTTAGAAGACTCCGATGACGGAACACTGATAGAGGAAGGCATTGATGTGAGCCCAGGGAGAGGGGGTGGCCGAGAGGGACAGCAATTTGTCAGTGAGGATGTTCCCCCAGCTGGAGCATACTGCCAGGTGGTTGACAGTGATGAGGAGGGAGGGGATGATGAGGTCACTGACTGTACCTGGGTGCCTGATAGGAGAGAGGAGGAGGAGGAGGAGGAGGCACAGGCACATCTCCAAAGAGGCAGGATGCCCTCCAAGGGTCAGCTTAAGGTCACACCCACTGCATTACAGCGCACATCTATGGCGCTTGTGCATGGCGCTGCTGTGTCTGACCAGTACAGCAAAAGTTATTTGGTGTGGGCCTTTTTTGAAATATGTCCACAAGATCGTACCTTTGCTATTTGCAACTTATGTCGCAAGCGTGTCTCGCGTGGCCAAAACATCAACCGCCTGGGTACCACATGCTTGTCCAGACATATGTCGACCAGCCATTCAGCTCGTTGGCAAGCACACCAGAAAGACCCACACCAAAGAAAAAAGTGTACCCCCCCTTGCCCTTCTGGGACCTCCAACCCCAGTAGACCCCCAGTCCTCTCTGAAGCCTGCAGTGAAGGTGTAGAAATAGGTGTGTCACAAGCTAGTAGTAGCGGTCAATCTACTGATAGTACCAGGCAAATTTCCCAGCCCCAGCTGCTGCAGCGCCGAAAGAAGTACAATCCCAGCCATCCACATGCCCAGCAGTTGAATGCTAGCTTAGCGAAATTGCTAGCACTTCAACTGCTACCTTTTCAGTTGGTAGATTCTGCCCCCTTCCGTGAGTTTGTGCAATGTGCAGTACCTCAGTGGCAAGTACCAAAACGCCACTTTTTCTCACAGAAGGCTATTCCGGCTCTCTACCGGCATGTGGAAGCCAATGTCCATGCCTCGCTGGACAGGGCGGTCAGTGGTAAGGTGCATATTACCGCTAAATCATGGTCCAGCAGGCATGGACAGGGACGTTACTTGTCTTTAACGGCACATTGGGTGATTCTGCTGGCAGCTGGGAAGGACGCAGGGCAAGGTCCAGTAGTTTTGGAGGTTGTTCCGCCACCACGCCTCCAAAACACTACTACTGCTTGTGACACACCTCTTTCCTCTATTCCCTCCTCTTCTTCTTCCTCTGTGGCCTCTTCCTGTGGGGATGTTTTCTCTGAACCAGCCGTGCTCTGTAGGCGTAAGAGGGGATACGCAGGAATGCAGGCCAAGAGATGCGATGCGGTGCTAAAGCTGGTGTGCTTGGGAGACAGGAGTCACACTGGGGAAGAGGTTTTGTCAGCTCTGCAGGGTCAGGCCGAGAGGTGGTTGACGCCACGCCAGCTGAAGCCTGGAATGGTGGTCAGCGTTAATGGCACCAACCTCCTCTCTGCCCTGCGACAGGGAAAACTCACCCACGTGCCCTGTTTTGCGCATGTCCTCAATTTGGTGGTGCAGCGGTTCTTGGGCAGGTACCCGGGCTTGCAGGATGTCCTGAAGCAGGCCAGGAAAGTCTGTGTGCATTTTCGGAGGTCATATAATGCCACTGCTTGGCTGACTGATCTCCAAAGGGAATACAACCTGCCCAAGAACCGCCTAATTTGTGACATGCCCACCAGATGGAACTCAACGTTGGCCATGCTGCAGCGGCTGCACACGCAGCAGCGGGCCATCAATGAGTACCTGTGCCAATATGGCAGCAGAACTGGGTCAGGGGAGCTAGGTTTTTTTTCCCCACGCCAGTGGGCCTTGATCAGGGATGCATGCACTGTCCTGTCACCATTTGAGGAGGCCACGAGGATGGTGAGCAGTGACAGTGCATGCATCAGTGAGACTGTCCCTCTTATTCACCTGTTGGAGCACACGCTACGTGGAATAATGGACAGGGCCCTTGAGGCAGAACAGAGGGAGGAAGAGGAGGACTTCCTTACCTCTCAAGGCCCCCTTTACCCAGACAGTGGTCCTGCTTGCCCACCCAGCACACAGGAAGAGGAGGAGGATTGTATCAGCAGCATGGAGGTGGAGCCTAGCACTCAGCAGCAGCAGTCTTCAAGGGATCATTTACAGTCCCAAGGAGCACGTGGAGTTTTACGTGGCTGGGATGAGGTGCCTGTGGATCCTGTCGTCCTCAGTGACCCAGAGGACTGTGCCCCGAATGCCTCTGCAAACCTACGCTGCATGGCCTCCCTGATTCTGCAAAGCCTGCGTAAGGATCCTCGTGTACGTGCTATTAAGGAGAGGGATCATTACTGGCTGGCGACTCTCCTTGATCCACGTTACAAAAGTAAGGTTGCGGACCTTATGTTGCCATCGCAGAGGGAGCGGGAGGCCTTGCAGAAGGGTCTGTGCAATGCGTTCCCAGAACCGGGGGGATTACCAAAACCTGGCTCTGGACAACGTCTTGCTGAGGCTTCGGTGACTCACAGAAGGGGCGGTGGAGAAGGTGGTCGTCTGATCGATGCGTTCAGGCAGTTTTTTAGTCCACAGCCCCAAGGTCTGACCGGTTCCAGCAACCATCGCCAGCGTCTGCTTTACATGGTCTGGGAATACCTAGGGGCAAGATCCGACTTGGACACCTTCCCCACCGAAAATCCTCTGGCTTACTGGGTCTTGAGGATGGATCACTGGCCAGAGCTTGCCCAGTACGCAATTGAGCTACTGGCTTGCCCTGCATCCAGTGTTCTTTCAGAACGGACATTCAGTGCTGCTGGAGGCTTTGTCACTGATCACAGGGTGCGCCTCTCTACCGGCTCTGTTGATCGACTGACCTTCATCAAAATGAATCAGGCTTGGATCAACACCAGCTACCAAGCACCTGATGCTGATATTAATGAATAATATCTTTTTGTTGAAATTTCGGATCCCTTTTAGACTGCTGATGCTGAGTGACTGTCCTCTTATGCTGCTGATGGAATATCCTTCTCCTCCTCACTTTTCTTGCTGATAGCTAGTAAGAAATGTTGTGTCCCCAAGGCCCAATTTTTCTGCCCGTTTAACAGCGGCGCCTAATAACAATTTTTGATGCAATAATTTGCACGTGGCTCCTTGTTGCGCTCCAATTGGAGTTATTGTGAGGGGTTGCAGTGTTGTGTTGTGCCCAAGGCCCAATTTTTCTGCCCCTGTTTAACAGGGGCGCCTAATAACAATTTTTGATGCAATATTTTGCACATGGCTCCTTGTTGCGCTCCAATTGGAGTTATTGTGAGGGGTTGCAGTGTTGTGTTGTGCCCAAGGCCCAATTTTTCTGCCCCTGTTTAACAGGGGCGCCTAATAACAATTTTTGATGCAATAATTTGCACGTGGCTCCTTGTTGCGCTCCAATTGGAGTTATTGTGAGGGGTTGCAGTGTTGTGTTGTGCCCAAGGCCCAATTTTTCTGCCCCTGTTTAACAGGGGCGCCTAATAACAATTTTTGATGCAATAATTTGCACGTGGCTCCTTGTTGCGCTCCAATTGGAGTTATTGTGAGGGGTTGCAGTGTTGTGTTGTGCCCAAGGCCCAATTTTTCTGCCCCTGTTTAACAGGGGCGCCTAATAACAATTTTTGATGCAATAATTTGCACGTGGCTCCTTGTTGCGCTCCAATTGGAGTTATTGTGAGGGGTTGCAGTGTTGTGTTGTGCCCAAGGCCCAATTTTTCTGCCCCTGTTTAACAGGGGCGCCTAATAACAATTTTTGATGCAATACTTTGCACGTGGCTCCTTGTTGCGCTCCAATTACAGTATGTTTGAGGGGTGCCCTTTTTTCTAAAAATGTTCTTTCTCACAATAATAATGGCCCCCCACCGCTAAAATATTCGACATAATGTTGCCACACAGAACTTGCGCAAGTAGCATTAATTACTTTTTTTTTTGTCCTTTCATGTTGTGCAGGGACATCTCTAAACACGTGCCACTACTATAGACACCCAGCAGGTGTGATATTTAAAGGATTTTTTTTTTCACTTTAAGCATCATTAAAATGGCTGCTCCGCAAAAAACGGCCGTTTTAAAAATAAAAATTTCCTTTGATACATGTTCCCTGGGGCAAGACCCGGCTTCTGAATGACGTTTTCCAACATTTAATTGGATTTTGGTCTTTAAAATGACCGTTTTTGAATTCGAACGTTCCGGTCCCATAGACTTCAATAGGGTTCGAAATATTCGTGCGAACCCGCGGTCCGTTCGAACGTTCTGGTGTGAACCGAACCCGGGGGTGTTCGGCTCATCCCTATCTGTAGGCAACCTCCAGCTCCCATTCTTGAATGGCCAGAAATTCTAAATCTTCCTGTGACCAGTGGCCTCCCGAGATATTCAATTTTTCCTCTCTGTGCTCCATTATGTCCTCCAAGCGCCACTCTCGATCATCCCCAAAGTCGGGATCACTGGACATCCTCCAATACAACAATCCTAGGCCATCATAGTCATAGCCTTCTGTGGGGCTGTCATCCGCTGACCACGGGCACTCTTGGGCTACATACCATCGGAGGGCTCTGTAGCTCTCATCCAGCTGCATCTCTGCCCGGATCAGCCTGCTTAACTCTGCTATCCACTCCTGCTTCGGTTGTTCCCCCAACAACAGCATTCGTACGTCATACTGCGGGCAGTACCTTGCATAGATGGAGGGCAGGACCTTTCCTTGGTGTTGCTGCTCCAGAGCTAATGCTTCCTTCCAGAGTTGGCACTGAATCACATCCGACCATCCCAACAGGACCTCCTCTGATACTGGTCCTCTATGCTGTATCCGCATCTCTTGTAACCTCCTTTGGAATTCCTGTTCCATGGAGAGTGGTATCTGCACCTCTCCTCTCTCTTCAGCTGCTGCAGCACTTCTTCGCTGTCTCAAGGTGGCATCTACAGCCGCTATAACCCGGTCTATGATCTCCGGTGGAGGATTAGGACCATATTGTGCCAGTCCATGTCTAACAGCCCTTTTAAAAAATTCTTCTTTGGGTGTCCTGTCTGTTACGCTGGGCCTCTTAGCTCTATTCATTTAGACCAGTTCTGCGATAATGTCCCTTTTCTTACGGTTGCTGGCCGGTCTGCCCCGGCTCTCCAGTAAGTCCATGAGGGAAGAGAGCTTCATCCGTTCATACAGCGTCTCCATTGTCCTGTGTCCTTGTAGCTGTCCTTCTGAAGATGGGCAGCACAGTGGTGCAGTGAGTAGCACTTTCGCCTAGCAGCAAAAAAAGGGTCGCTGGTTCGAATCCCGACCACGACACCATCTGCCTGGAGTTTGCATGTTCTCCCTGTGTCTGCGTGGGTTTCCTCCGGGTACTCCGGTTTCCTCCTACACTCCAAAGACATGCTGGTAGGTAAATTGGATCTCGTCCAAATTGGCCCAGTATATATGTATATATGTGTGTATGACAGTGTGTCCCTAGCATGTCAAGATCCTACGGGGTAAAAATGACTGCACCAGCCAAGCAGACACTGGCTGGAAAAAGCGCCCAGAGGCGATTCAGTTCGCATGCGTTGCGCTATACAAGTCATTCATTCATCCCACCGCTGCCAACCAATGTAACGGTCACCACCGCTTACGACCTTTCATCAAACCACGACAAGCTTATCTGACACACTGCGACAATCTTGCATACACGATCCATATCAATTCCCAGAATAAGACGAGACAGGGCTCCGTACTTGCTTCCAAAGATAGCAACGATTTATTGGTATATTCTCAGCTTCTTATATAGTTTCAAGCATAATGCAGTTAATCACAGGACAATGCAATCTCCACCCCCCTTCACACCGTGGGGGGCTTCAATCACATTAAAAGGCATTCAGGTAAGCTAATTATGTAGACACATCGGCACCGCATCATCAATAGAGTTCAATTAACCTTTAGAATAACACAATAGGGTAAACAGAGAGCTTCACACAATGAAAGAGTCTTTCTTGCAATTAACACCTATTCAACAGAATGTGTCTTTCACATTGAAGAGCAAACCTCACTTAACATTTCAAAAGCCAATTATACAGAGGGATGTGTCACTGTCTTGGTAACCTGGTCTTAAGTCCACATGAACCACTTTTGTAATATTCCAGTCCTGCAATATGAATTATTATTAATGTCCCATCTCATGTAATATATGAATTATGATTCTTTGTCACCCTATGGCCCTAGTGGACATAAGGTGACCCTAGACATAGGAATATCTCAGTCTGTCACGGTTAATTCCGTTACAGTGATATACAGTGGAACATAGCTCTCCAGAAGCTTGTGAGATGTTTACACAGACAAACAATATGGTAGATATTCCCTACACCACCACAATCTCTCCAATATAATAGAGAAACAGAGGGGGAAAATTTTGACAATCGATATGGTGTCCAGTACCACCTCTGAGCTATCTTTTGAGAAAGTTCCCAATGGTTCACACATTTGGAAGGCCTTATACATAATTCTGAATGCTGACTGCCATTGAGATGGGGTGAACGAATTACCTAAGTCCAATTCCCACTTGCGAAAGGGGGGAGATACGTAAAAATTTAATTTGTACTGGAATAGATTATAAAAGAGAGAAATTCCTCTAGTAGATAAGAAAGCTTTGGTGTAGAATTGCCATATATTATCAGGGATGGGGATGTGCCTGGATTTTAATGAATTCAAGAAGTGAGATGCTTGGATGTATTTAAAGTTATCTGCGGGAGGTAAGTTAAATTCAGCTGCAAGTTAATCAAATGATTTGAGCCTGCTATCACAATACAAATCATCAATCCATATGATGCCACTAGTTACCCAACCAGAGTAGGAAGTGTGTGGAATAGCTTGAGCCAGGACCTCAATAGAGATAGGAATGTTGATGTTATCGGATGAGTGAGATACCAGGTTACACAATTCCCTCCAGGCTAACAAGGAAGCCTGGAGAGTTAGTGGAAGCCGGTGCAGGGGAAAGGGTTTCCAAGCATCAAGGAGCAGGAGAGAGCACAGGTCCACGGTCAGGCTAAGGGCCTGTTCAATTCCACACCACAAAATCTCAGGCAAAGGAGAAAACCAATGCTTGAGTTGGGTAAGTAGGGCTGCACAGTAGTAGTCTTTGATGTTGACCAGACCCATGCCCCCCACCGACCTATGTTTGATTAAGAGAGATTTAGCGCATCTGGGTCGCTTGGAACCCCAGATATAGCCTCTCAGAATATGGTTTAAAGAATTGAGGTGACTACGTTTCAAAGGGATGGGTAATGTACGAAAAATATATAAGATCTGAGGGAGCATGAGCATTTTAAAAGAGGCCAAGTGACCCAACCAGGTCAATTCGACTCTGGACAGGCGATTAGCCTCCTTAGATATTTTGTCAATTAATGGGGTGTAGTTGGCATCTGCAAGTTTCGAGGGGTCCGCTGTTATTTGATGTCCTAAGTAAGGTATGCTGGACGGAGCCCAGGAGTAAGGGAAGGAATCCTGCAGGTGGGATTTGATATGAGGAGGGACATTCAGACCTAGTATAAGAGACTTCGTAAAATTAACTTTGTAGTAGGAGATATGACTAAATTCTGTAAGGGTATCGTGTGCTTGGGGGAGAGATGTCAGTGGCGAAGTCAAAAAAAGAATGATGTCATCCGCAAAGAGGCTTATGTTATGCGACCTGCCCAGCAGAGTGAAGCCAGGTATGTCAGTATGGGCTCTGATCTTCTCTGCAAGGGGCTCTATAAGAAGGTTAAAAATTGAGGGGGACAAAGGACATCCCTGCCTAGTGCCATTAGATATGCAAAAGGGGCGGGAAAGCATATTTGAGGTATAAACTTGTGCGCATGGGGATGAGTACAATGCCAGTATTGCCGACAGAATGTGGCCAGTGAACCCAAACTTTTTAAGGACCCGGGACATGTAGCCCCAATGAACCATGTCGAATGCCTTCTCTGCATCCAAAGAGAGGAGCAGAGAAGGTGTCCGACAGACCCCAGCATAGTGGACAACATACAACACTCTTCTAGTGGCATCAGACGACTGTCTACCCAAAGTAAACCCTGTTTGGTCTGGATTAATCAGAGTTGGCAATATAGGGAGCAACCTATGGGCTAAAATCTTGGCATACAGTTTGACGTCTGTATTAAGTAATGAAATGGGCCTAAAATTGGCAGGGGTGGTAGGTTCCTTTCCTGGCTTTGAGATGGTAACAATATACACTTTAAGCATTTCATCAGGGAAAGAGGCAGAGATCATCGCTTCAGAGAACACTTTGCCTAATTCAAGGGCAAGAATGGAATGAAAAGTTTTATAGTAACCGTTCGGAAGGCCATCTGGGCCAGGGGACTTCCCATTAGGGAGCATTTTATTGCTTTCAGGGTCTCAGGCTCCATGATAGGGGAGTTGAGGGAATCTAACTGCGACTGGGACAATTTTGGAAGAGTGAGATCAGCTAAAAAAAGATTGGATGGCAGAATCAGCCGGCTGGGGGGTAGAGGGATCTTCTCGCAGATTATACAGGGAGGAATAATAGTCAGCAAAAGAATTAGCTATATCTTGTGGGTTAAAAATCTTACTGCTGTCTGAGTTACAAATCAAAAAGGGGATAGTGGCCTTTACTCTGCGGTCTCTAAGTCTCTGAGCCAAAAATGTGCCCGTCCGTTGCCTGAAGAGTAGTGCGACAATTTGAGGGATTGGACAGGTTTATCGTATTGTTCTAGTAACAAAAGCCTGAGATCCGAGCGCAACTTAGATAATTTATCAGCTATAGGTCTAGCAGAAACGTTTTTATTTTGCGTGTCTAATAATTTGATCTCAGCGAGGATAGAATCCACGTTCATTGTTCTATTCCTCTTTTCCTGTGCACTCATCTGAAGCAGCAAACCTCTAACAAAAGCCTTATGGGCACACCAAACAGTAAATGGGTTAGAAACAGATTCAGAGTTCAAAGAGAAATATTCCCTCAGGTGGGCAGTCAGAGCAGCCACCTGAGGGAGCTGTTGAAACAAATGGGAATTAGTCCTCCAAATATAGGATGGGGTTAGTGGATTTCCTCCCTCCACCACAACAGACACTGGAGCGTGGTCTGACCACGTTATATCATGGATGATGGACGAGGAAACCCTCTGGAGCAGGAGTTTATCTACCAGAATCACGTCAATACGGGAATAATGCCGCGTACACACGGTCATTTTTTGCGATGAAAAAAAACGACGTTTTCTGTGAAGTAAAAAACTACGTTTTTGAAACGTCACTTTTCAAAGACAATTTTGCATACACACCATCGTTTTTTCACAAAAAGCGAGGTTACGTTCACCACTCTTTTCCATTGAAGCTCGCTTCATAACTAGCTTCTGGGCATGCGCGGGTTGAAAAACGTCGTTTTGAAAGACGTTTTTGCTACACACGGTGACTTTTTGTGAAACAAAAAACGACGTTTTGAAAAACGACACAAAAAATTCAAGCATGTTGGAATTTTTTTTTGGTCGTTTTTTTTTAAGACAAAAAACGACGTTTTGCCCACACACGATCAATTTAAATGACGTTTTAAAAAACGTCGTTTTTTTTCATCGCAAAAAACGACCGTGTGTACGCGGCATAAGAGTTATGCCTGGAGGAGTGGAAGGAGTAATCTCTTTCATTAGAGTGTTGGCATTTCCAGACATCAAACAGTCCTTCAATGTGAAGTAAGGACTGGAGTCCTGGTTGAGGACGTTTTGATTTAGAGGTGCTGTCCATCGTGACGTCGGCCATCAAATTATTGTCTCCACACACTATCAGAGCTCCTTTCTTAATCTTGTTGATTTTACAGAAAAGTCTCCTCAGGAAGCGAAGTTGGTGAGCATTGGGCGCATAGAGGTTAACTTAAGTGTATAGGAGGTTATTGAACTTACCCACCAAAACAAGAAATCTGTAGTCTGGATCAATGATTGTCTCTTGGAGGGAAAAATTCACGGAGTCCTTGACAGCAATGAGGACTCCCTTCTGCTTTTTGGGAGCAGAGGCCTGAAATATGTACAGAAATTTGGTGTGACGAAAGGAAGGTGCATTTGAGGTTGACCAATGCGTTTCTTGTAAGCACATAACATCGGATTTGAGTTTAAGAGCCTCTTTCCAGACGAGGCACATTTGGCAAGGTGGTTCAAGCCACGGACATTAAAGGAGGTCACCTTAAGGACCATAGATAAAACAGTACCTCACAGAGCTCTTGATTACTTCCTTTACTTCCTGAGGTCCAGGCAGAGGATGTAGGTGAAAAGCAGAACATCTTTAAAGCAGATGACACATTAGAAGTGTATAAACTGGAAAAACTAGAAAGATAAAAATCAAAAAACAAACAAAAAACAAAAGGCATAAAGAGGTAGATTCTGTTCTGAATCTGATGGCAGAACATCTGCACATTGCACAAGGGGGAATAGTGTGTGGGTAGGAGAACTAGAACGAGTCAAATAATTCCAAGATCAAGTAGCTCATTGATTCTGAGGCAAAGAGGCTCAGGGTTTCTTCTTGTTGTTACGTTTGCGTGACACCAGTTGCCAATCATCCTGGGTAGGGATTTTAGGGGAGGAAGCTGGTTTGTCCTCAGAGTGATCTGGCAAGATATCCCACTTGCGCAGGAGTGCCAAACCCTCCTCTAAGCCTGAAATCACAGAGGCTTCCCCATCTTTCGTAATAGTAAGTTTGGCCAGGTATCCCCACCTGTAAACTATACTGTGGTTGCGAAGCGCTTTAGTGACTGACAGGAGAGCCTTGCGTTTCTGCATAGTATATTGGGAGAGATCTGCAAATACCTGAATGGCTGAGTACTGATCCAGACGTTGTGGATTCTTGTGGAATGCCAGTATGAACTGCTCTTTGACGTGATAAAAATGGACATGCATCAGCACATCTCTAGGGATATTTTCCAGGAGATGAGCCGGTTTAGGGAGGCGGTGAATTCTGTCAATAACTAATTCTGATTCAGGTGTTGATGGCAGGAAGGATCCCATAGGCTCTTGGGCATAGCGATGGAGTTGAGCAGGGAGGACACTTTCAGGTACGCCACGCAGTTTAACGATATTCCTACGGGACCTGTCCTCGAGGTCTGCGACTTTAGCCTTGAGCCATGCGACTTCGTCAGATTGATCATTATGGGAGTCTTCCAGAGAGTTGTATGAGGAAGCATATTCCCCCATTTTATTTTCCATATGATCAATTCTGCCTCCCAGTTCCCCTACTTCAACTTTGAAATTTCTCATGCACTCCATCATGTCTGAGTGTAAAGAACTGCGCAGAGAAATTAACATGTCCTTCAGAGTGGTATCAGACAAGGGCTGGTTAGCAGTGGGGAAAGCGTTGATAGTGTCAGCGAGCTCCCTCTTGTCATCCATGGATCCCTGGTGTGCACCTTAGAGCAGAAGAGTTCAGTAGACAGGCGAGGCTTTGATTTTACTGGGCTGCAGGAGAGTGGGGTTGATGCAGCTGGGGAATGGCGGTGGGAGCCGTCTTTAAAGCCAGGGCTCAGCGTAGTAGTAGAGGAGCTGCCTGTAGAGGCCGGAGAGTCGCCGCCGGCGCCATCTTGGGTCACGTTGCCGCACTTAGGGGAGAAGAAATCCTCCAGTTTCGTCGGCTGCACGGCGGGTTTTCTTTTTTTAGCCATCCTAGAATGTCAGGCGGGATGTCAGCTAGGCTGTGGTGCTGATAGAAGCAGCCTACGATGCCTCGGTGTGCTCAGAATCCCGACGCTGGAACGGAGCTCTCACACTATCGGGCCATGCAGTCGCACGGTAACCACGTCCCCCAACATATTTTTTTTTATTGGAAAATTAAAAACTATTTTATAAGCATATTTTACTCAAATTATACATGCAGTGTATGTAGTATGTGTTTATGGAATGATTGTATGGTATATACGTAATTTCTCACATTTCGTCCATGAGATAAATAAAAGATACTTCTTAGAATTTTTGGGGATATGACTACCAAATGTTAAGAAGATATAGAAAAAACATTTTGATGCATATTTTGTATTGTATTCTTACCAAAGAAACACAGAGGTGTGCTATGTACAGAATGCAGAGTTCAGGGGTGCGCTATGTACAGAGTTCAGAGGTGCACCCATACATGCTTTGAATCTTAGCCGGTCCATGCTAAACCAGGCAAGATTCTAATCATCTATGGCTGGCTTAACTGACTAACTGACACTGAAATCAACAGTGGCACTAATATAATAATCAGCTAAGAGAGAGGAGTGCAGAGTATATAGCAGTGGGTAATATGTGACAGTGTAGCAGTGGATAGTGTCACTAAAGCAACAGACAGTGTAGTTTTTTTTTAATCATTTTTTACAATATTATTTTTGTGAGGGCAGTGGACGGTGTCAGTCGAGCAGTGGATAGTGTCACTAAAGCAACAGACAGTGTAGTTTTTTTAAATCATTTTTTACAATATTATTTTTGTGAGGGCAGTGGACGGTGTCAGTAGAGCAGTGGATAGTGTCTGTAGTTTTTTTTATTTTTATTATTTTATTTTTATTATATTTTGCAATTTTATTTATTATAATTTTTTTCGCAGTGCTTTGTTTGGGGGTGGAGGGCTGCTGACAGTTATGGATGGATGGTGTCAGTAGAGCAGTGGACAGTGTAAGTAGTTTTGGGGATTTTTTTATACCTTTTTAACAAATGTATTTATTTTTATTTTTTTACAATCCAATTTCATATTTTTTTTTACATTTTTTTCACAATTCTTTTTTGGGGGAGGAGGTTGGCAGTGGATCATATCAGTGGGACCGTGGATGGTGTCAGTAGAGAAGTAGACAGTGTCAGTAGTTTTCTTTCAATTTATTTTATTTAAAAAAAAAAAAATACAATGCTTTATTTTTGTATTTTAATTTAAAAAAAAAAAATGGGGGGGGGTGGATGTGTCAGTCTTTTTATTTTATTTTTTTTATTTTTACAATGACATTTTTTAATATTTATGTATCACAATTCTTTTTTATCAGCCCTGTGGGTGGGGGGGGGAGCTTTGGTGAGATATCGGGGGTCTAAACAGACCCCTGACATCTCCCCTTTGAGACAGGGAAAGGGACTGTGGACAGAGATTCCCTAGTCCCTTTCTCATCAGCCTAAGCTGCACTCAAGATGAATAAACAGGAGACAGATGCTCCTCCCCATTCTTAAACAGAGACATAGTGAACGCTCAGTTATGAATGGACAGGGAGTGATTACTGACTCTGTTCATTCTAATAAGGAAGGAGCTGGTAAGTGACAGATTAATCAACTCCTTCCTCCGCTCTCCATCCCGACATATCTCGGACAGGGGGAACCGGAGGAGCACAGAGCAGGACCCTGGGAGCCAGAGGAGGAGGTGGGGACCCTGGGAGCCAGAGGAGGAGGTGGGGAGCCTGAGAAAGACACAGGGAGCCACAGGAGGAGGTGGAGAGGCGGGGGAAGACACAGGCATCCACAGGAGGATGTGGGGATCCAGAGGAAGACATAGGGAGCTGCAGGAGGAGGTGGGGAGCCAGGGGAAGACACAGGGAGCCACAGGAGGAGTTGGTAAGCCAGAGGAAGACACAGGGAGACGCAGGAGGAGGTGGGGAGCTGCAGGAGGGCACCGGGAGATGAAGGAGGTGGTGGGAAGCCAGAGGAAGACACGGGAGCCACAGGAGGATGTGGTAAGCCATAGGAAGACACAGGGAGCTGGAAAAAGACACGGGAAGGCCCCCGGGAGCTGGAAGCCAGAAGCCGAAGGAGGAGGAGGGGAGCCGGAGGAGGGCACAGGGGTCCAGAGATTAGAGACATTTGATGGGCAGCAGGGGATGATCAGTGCAGCAGTGGGGGGAGTTACAAACACTGACTCCCCTGTAAAGATTTCAATAAAGCAGCTGACAGGTGCGGAAGAGAGAGGAGGAGGAGAAGCATCTGTCAGCTGCTTTATTGAAAGTCACACAGAGAGATCAGTCTTTATAACGCCCCCATCGCCACACTAATCTGTGAGGCTGCCTGGGCCCCTTATACAGAGCTCAGGACCAGCTGTACTGGCTTATCAGCGGCCCTGCCTGTTGCTGTCCCTGCCGGGGACAAAACTGGGGACAGTTTTGGTCCGGGGACAGTATCCTCAGTCTGAAAATCAGGGGATGTCTGATCCACCTATTATATAATGATAACTAGACTGTTTTGGTCAGTTTGGTCCTAGACCCCTTATTAATTAAAACTTTTCTCTGGAGGCGCATGCGCGGCAGCTCCCAAGATGGCCGCCCGCTTCTAGAGCTCCGCTCCACCACGGCCCTGCTTTAGCCACCAGAGCTTCCAGGACGCCCCCGAGCGCTCTCACCGGGATTGTCGGGCGGGGGAACCTCCCGTGAACGCGTACATGCTCGCGGCGCCGGTCAGGAGGGACCTATCACAGCAGATGGTGGCTTCTCCCGGTCCCCTCAGCTATGCCAAGATGGCGGCGGCAGCACAGCAAGGCCTACATGCGGCGGAGGAGGCAGGGGCACACGGAGAGTCCATAGCTGACCAGGACCTGGCCCCACCGCAGTCTCCAGGTACCGGCTTCCCCCCACTGCCCCTGGCTGTATCCCGAGCTTCCACGGAATCCCTGCTGGGGCGGATGTGCGCAGGGCCCCCCTCCACACCTATGCTGGATCCCCATACAGGCCTATTACTGGAGGTGAGCGAGGCTGCAGACTCAACTCCCGTTCCCACAGACATTCCCTCCATGATGGAAGCCTTTGCACAAATGCTTTCTAGGAGCTTGGCCCTCAACGCAGCCCAGATCACATCCTCCATTCATGCAGATCTGCAACAAATTGGGGTAAGGATGGACACTATAGAGAAAAAGGCTGATCAGGCAGTGGCGCACATCAATCAAAACACAGCCAGGATACAGGATGTTCAGGATCAATTAGAAACTGCCCTTGCCAAAATCGATGACCTTGAGAATAGATCAAGACGCTATAATTTTAGGATCAGGGGGCTCCCGGAGTCCGAACGGGAGGTCCAGACAGCAGTGAAAACCTTCATTAAAAAGCCTCATCACTGACATAGCGGACAACCGCCTTGAACTGGACAGGGCCCCCAGGGCTCTGCAACCGCCCCGATCAGATGGCCTCCCCAGGGACATTATAGTGAAACCCCACTTTTACTCGGTAAAGGAAGAAGTGATGAGGGGATCCAGGAATGCCGGTAACCTTACTCTGAACGGTCACAAAATCCAAGTGTTTGCTGATCTTTCCCTATATACGGTGCAGAAAAGGCGATCACTTAAACCTTTGTTACAGCTTCTGATGGAGAGAGAAATCACTTACAGATGGTCCTTCCCCTTACATGTGAACTTCTCCTTTAATAACAAAAGCTATGGATTCTCATCCCTGGCAGAAGGTGAGCGCCTGCTGTTGCATCTGGGGATCCTTTCCCTGGACCCCCCTCCATTGCAGACCGGTAGGAACACCCCAGCCTCTGCGAAGAGACCCTCGCCAGCAAGCCCACTGCAGCACACATGGCTCAAACAGGGCAACAAGCGTTCCAAGAAGAATCTCCAGACCTGATGGCCTCCTCCTGTTCCAGCTCTCTCCTTGAGTTCGTGAACCTTACATCTCCATGTTACCTGCGCTCCGGCAAGAACTTCCCGCTATTCCCTCTTTGGGGGTCCCTTTTACTTCGGTCATCCTGACTATTGCGTTTGGACTGTCGTTTTCATTAACCCTTTTCTTTTTGCAGGTGGCCTGAAGGGTCCTTATGTCCTGGACAGGGACTGGGGCGGGTGGGCCTTGTCTGTGAAGCGCTCTGGAGACTGGCGGGGGTGACGAATCGCCCATGGCATTTCTTCACCTCTAGCCCGCTGCGAGCCCCCTGGGCCACTCCTATATTCTCAATTGCATTGTAATGTTATAACAGGTTAATATATCCTGGCCTGGCTTTTGTTCTCGTTCTATTCCCTTTTGGTATGTTTTATTTTTTATTTTTATTTTTTTACTAGGTATGTGTTAGCTTCTTACAATTAGTGCCCTGTGCTGGACAGGATTTTCCGGGCGGACCCCCCTGGGCTGCTGGAGGTGACGGCCTCCCGCGGGCTGGGGGAAGATGCCTATGGGGTTCCCGAGTGGACCCATCCTTTCGGGTTGAATATCCTAGACAGCGTCATGCCTGTCTCCCGTATCCCCCCCGGGGGCACTGGCCTGGCCGGGGGGGCCGTGGAATATCTGATGTTCACAGTTTACTACTATGGTTTATCAGAAAGGGCATCCTGCGTCTTCCTTTGGGTGCTGCTGGGCCCCTTTTTTAGGCCCACGGTACTTCTAGTTTTGTTTTTTAGTTTTCCTAAGGTGGTTGGGCCGTGGTGGACCCAGTGCGCCTTGCTCTAGGACCGGGAGTGTGTTCATACTCCTCGGTTCTTCTACGGAGCCCCTGTAGCCAGGGAGCTCCGGTCCTCTCAGGTTGAAGGGTGGGGATGACTGGCTCATCCCGTTCCCTGGGTGGGAAGGGGTTAGGGAACCCCAAGGTTTATGTTTTTTTTTTTTTGTGGCTTTTAATTTTTTTATGTTGGTGGCTCAGCCACTTTGTTCAGAGTGTCATTATGTAACCAAACTCTCTTTCTCCCCCTCTTTTCTCTCACCTTCTCTCTCTGCTCCTTCCGCTGCTGCTCCTCCGAGTACCCTCGGGGCCTACGGACGTCGCGGACCCCTCCTCCCGGGACCTGGGCATCTTCGAGACTCCTTTGCCGGTCTGTCTGGTGAGTGCCGATTTTTGGTTCAGGGAATGCATCCTTATTTCACTCTAGTGCTGCCTACCCCGTTCCATGCCTAACACACACACTCCTTCTCCGTCCCTCAAGTTAGTCTCCCATAACGTCCAGGGCTTTAACTCCCCCGTCAAACGTAGGAAGCTCTTCCAGCAATATAACTCCATACACGCAGACATCCCCCTACTGCAGGAAACCCATTTCCCGGACACCTTTAAACCCTCGTTCCTCCACCAACGTTTCCCTCAATTCTTCCTAGCTTCCTCGGGTAATAAGACAAAGGGAGTCGCCATTTGCTTCGCCAAACACATTAATCTCTCCCAACCGGTGGTCGTAACGGATCCACAGGGGCGTTACATCCTGGTCTCTGGTCACATAGACGGAGAACTTTAAACCTTTGTCTCATATTATACCCCAAATAAGGGCCAGAGGTCGTTCTTTGTCTCTTTACTACACAAGCTGAAGGAACATTTTAAGGGGACAGTGTTTATTGGCGGGGACTCTAACACGGCTTTTGACTTTTCGCTGGACAAGTCCAAGAACGGGAAACCTATACCCAAGCGTCCCTCCAAACAGAGCGTTAAAATTGCTGAACTTCTTCACTCTGCTGGGCTGATTGATGTATGGAGGGAGGTAAATCCCCGCACTAGGGACTATACACATTTCTCGGCCCCACACAACTCCTTCGCCAGGATAGACCACATTTTCACACGCTCATCATCGATACCCTTGATTAGAGGTTCCAAGATTATAGACACCCCCCTCTCGGACCACTCGATGGTCGTACTAACCACGTTGCGATCCTCGGGCGATAGAGTGACCCCTCGCTGGCGCCTACAGGAATCTCTACTGAGTGACCCTATACAGTGTGCCCTCCTGGGGGCCGCGATTCAGGACTATTTCCTCATCAATGCGACGGGCGAGGTCACGGCTGCTACCGTCTGGGCGGCGCACAAGTCGGTGATACGGGGAAAAATCATTCAAATGGTCGCGAAAAATAGGGCGGAACACCGAGCGGACACGTTGAAGCTCACGGAGGACTTTCGTTCTCTCGCCAAAACACACAAGTGACATCCCACAGCGGAGAATCTTAGACAGCTAGACAGGGCCAGGGCACTGCTCAACCTGAAGCTGACTACGGACGCGGAGCGTCACCTTAGATGGACTGGGGCCAGATTCTATTCCAAAAAAGACAGGGTTGGGTCTAAATTAGCGGTAAGGTTGAGTCCTAAACCACGTTCCCTAGCATTCCCTAAAATTAAGACGACCGCAGGGGACCTAACCCAGAACCCAACAAAGATTATGGATACCTTTTTGCAATTCTACTCTGACCTTTACACACCTGACAGAACGACACAGGCCTCCGCGAGTAGGACATTTTTAGATGACATCCCTCTGCCCACCCTGTCCCTGGAACATAGGAATCTCCTTGAGAAGCCATTTTCTTCAGACGAAATATTAGATACTATTAAATCCTTCAAACTTGTCTCATCCCCCGGTCCGGACGGTTTTTCTAATGGCTATTATAAGAAATTTGGTCCGGCCCTGGCCCCGCATATGGCCCGGTTATTCAACTCTCTCAGGGAGGGACACTCCCTAGGGGCTGACCTGAATTCTGCATACATATCGGTGATTCCCAAACCGGACAAAGACGCTAGCGAGGTGGGCAACTATCGCCCAATCTCGCTTATCAACAACGACATCAAAATTATGACCAAGATCATGGCCAACAGGGTAGCCAGCTTTATCGCTACTTATGTGCATGGAGACCAGGTGGGTTTCATACCGGGGAGACAGGGACCGGACCAGATTAGGCGGGCCATCGATATCATTTCACTTCTTAGATCCAGTTGGGATGGGAGTCCCCCGCAGAAAGGTTTTCTTCTTTCTATAGACCTTCACAAGGCCTTTGACTCGATAGACTGGGCATACCTGTCTGATATACTGGGGAGGTGGGGCTTCAGCCCATACTTCTTGAATCTGATCCGTGCTCTTTACTCAACTCCCACGGCCCAGATTCGCCTAATGGGTAGATATTCCGAATCGTTTGTTATCGGCCGGGGAACCAGACAGGGATGCCCACTCTCCCCCCTCCTGTTCACAATGGCCATAGAGACATTGGCAATAGCGCTTAGATCGAACCTCGACATTAAGGGGGTGACTTGCGGACAGAGGGAGCATAAGTGTGCTTCGTACGCGGATGACCTACTACTATTTGTCACCTCTCCACTGACCTCCATTCCTGTACTCCTCAAGACACTAAGGACCTTTAGTGACATCTCGGGTCTCAGAGTGAATATGACCAAATCGACAGCGCTGAACATCACTGTCCCCCCTGACACCCTCACCCAGCTCTCTGGCAACTTTGACTTTAAATGGGCCTCTGGCTCTATACCTTACCTGGGCATCAAGCTGACACCGGATGTAGGCAGTCTTTTTAAGTCCAACTACTCCCCTATGGTGCTCAAGTGTAGGGGAGATCTGGACAAGTGGTCGAGGTGTGGTCTGTCCTGGCTGGGTAGGATACATGTAAAAATGACCCTCCCCCTCGCATGTTATATCTCTTTCGCTCCCTCCCGATCCCCATCACGAAACACTTTCTCAGTAAACTGCAATCACAGATCGTCCGCTTTGTATGGGGAAACAAGGGATATAGATGCCCCGCAGAAATACTCTTCCGCCTGAAGTCGCAGGGCGGTTTGGGACTTCCTAACCTTTGGGGTTATTACCAAGCAGCTCAACTCACGCAAATATCATCAGTTTTTTTCCGGGGACCGAAACCCGAATGGCTCTCAATGGAGAGACAAGCCACTCCCAGGAACACCATTGACTATCTCCTTTGGTGTGATCCCAAAGCCAGGCTGGCAATACTGTCCCCTACCCTCTCACACTCGGTTTCCCTAAGCTCCAAACTCTTTAGGACGCACTCCCTGACGACCCCCCTGAAACCATTGGCACATCTTTTTCATAACGAGGACTTCCCCCCCGGCATGAACATTGAGGCTTTCAGGTGGTGGACTGACAAAGGTCTCTACCGGATTGGCCACTTCCTTATCCCGACGGGTCCGATTTCCCTATCACTCTGTAGGAAGATACTGGACATGCCGGACTCCGAGCTGTTCAGGTTCTCCCAAATTTCCCATTTCATATACTCTATTTGGTCCAATAAAAAGATTCCCCCCACAGTCTCACCCTATGAGCACTGGTGCTCCTCCACGATGGACCAGAAGGGTGGCATTTCCTTGATCTATACGGCACTCGCATCCAGGCTGACGAAACCGTCCTATGCTCGGGCTTGGGAGGAGGATCTGGACGTCTCGTGGGAAACCGCGACCTGGCACCGGGCTACGCATAGAGCATACAAAGGTACTCTCAACATCTCTCTTATAGAGGCCAGTCTAAAAGTTTTAATTAGGTGGTACTACGTTCCTTCCAGGCTGGCTAAGATGTTTCCGGGGTCCTCACCAGCCTGTTACAGAGGTTGTGAACTGGAGGGGACTATGCCCAATATTTGGTGGACCTGCCCCCGCATTAGATCATTTTGGTGGAAGGTGTTCCGCATCATTAGCTCCTTAACAGCAGTAGTGGTGACTCCCTACCCTGGTGTAGCACTTTTAAACCACTGCATCCCAGGTCTACCCAAACATTCCCAGACCTTATCGCTGTTCATCCTCTTAGGAGCCAAAATGACCATTGCCAAGGCCTATAAGAAACCCACTGTATCCCTACAGGGATTTAAGAGGAAAGTCACCTGGATCATGTCGCAAGAGCAGATTGTGGCTAAACTTTACGATAAATCTGAGAGGTTCCTGGCCGTCTGGGAACCGTGGGCCACCTTCTGTAATATTTCCCTCACACCAGGTGTGGTGCCCGATGGCCCGACCGCGCCCCCCAATCCCTGAAGGAGCAGACACACTCTTAACCTCTTTCTCTTTCCTTGCCTTTTCTTTCCTTTCCTCGTCTCTTCACCCCGCCTCTCTTGGCGCCTCTGCTGTAGTAAGATTGTGTTGTCACTCTACTTTTGCTTTTATGGCTGGTACAGGCCCCTCTAGGTCTTGGCGTTCGAGGCTAAGATCTCACTCTGTTTATACACACTGTTATCGGTCTCCTTCATAGTGATAAGTTTGTATTTTTCTTATTTTTCCCTCTTCGTGTGTTCCCGGACTGGGTCTGGGGCGGTGTGATCCCTTTCCCTGAGGGGCAGCGTGATCCCTTTGGGGCCGCTCAGGGTTTGGGGTCCCGCGCTCCTGCTCGGGAGGGGAATACTCCTTGAGGGGCTCCTGTATAGTTGACCGTTTGAGGATTTGTACACTGTTCAATGTTGTTCCGGCCAATGGCCACTGCTGGCCTGCTCGCCTCTTCTCTTCCATCATCACAATGTTATTGTACTTTTTGCCCATGGACTCAGAAGATGTTGCTATTGGACCTATCTTTATGTTACTATATTAACCTATGTGACACATGTTCTCATTTTGAAAACTTCAATAAAAATTATTGAAAATAAAACTTTTCTCTGTTTTTTGCTATGTAACCGGGGTCTCCACTTGAACTTTTTCACTCAGCATTCCCTAACCAACACTCTGTGGGTTTGCTTTCTCCACACAGTCCATTGCTTTCATTTCTTCGCAACCCAACCTTTAACCCAGTGTTCATTTCACAAGCTACTGTATTTATCTGCCTATAGCGCGCACCGGTGTATAGCGCGCACCCCTAATCTAGAAGGGAAATTCCTGGGAAAAAAATGAATTACTTACAGTTTTGGTGTCTTGCCCGGCGTCTATCGGCGGCCTTGTTCGGTCCGGCATCCATTTGCGGCCCTGTGCGGGGTCTATCCAGCCTTCCTCGTGGCGTCCATCCAGGTGTCCATCTGCGGCTTCCTCGTGGCGTCCGTCCAGGTGTCTGTCTGCGGCTTCCTCGCGGGGTATGTCCAGGTGTCTGTCTGCGGGTTCCATCCAGTCCTCCATCCGCACGTTGCCCAGGGTTGCGGCGGTCTTCTTTTTTGAATTAGGCGCCAAGCTGAGAGGAGCCGGATTTCCTGTTTGTTCGGCTTCTCTCGGCTCCTCTCGCGTGGCGCCTAATTCAAAAAACAAACACCACTGCAACAGTATCGGCGTATATCGCGCACCCACGATTTCCCCCTGATTTTAAGGGGAAAAAAGTGCGCGGTATACACCGATAAATACGGTATGTTTTGCTTCTGGTCCCAATTGATCTGGTCCCGGTTGCATTATTTCACTACTGCGAGAGACTTAAAGCCCTTTGCACTTTTACAAGATCAAAAATCAGATTTCGGAGCTCTGAAATATTTAATTACCTCCAAACTAGACATGTTTATAAGGCTCAAATGCCAACTTCAACAGACTTTGACAGTTTTAGAAAAATTGTGCTCTACTGACCGAAGGGCGTAATCATGTAACTTTATAGTATCTTATTATCTAGTTCAACGTGGTGGACAACAGATTTGAACATCTCCTTAGAAGATTGGTTGGAAGTACAGATGGCCACCCATAAATCGTCACAGAATTTTACAGCATTGGAAACAACCTATAGGTGCTATCCAGATGGTACCTCATTCAAGCGAGAATAGCAAGATATATTCTGGGTCTCCCTTTTTCATGCCTTGAGGCTGGGGTGAGCCCAGCACATTCTTACATATCTGGTGGATTTGCCCCTTAGTGTGGCTTTTCTAGCACAAGATCTTTCAAATCTGTTTGATGTCGCCCTCTAAACTGGATCCCAATATTGCTCTTTTAAATCTTTCAGACCACCTCAGGAACCCAACCCTTTCCAACCCTTTCCCTCCACTCTCCTAGTCTTTCTTCCTGGTCTCTTTCTGGTATCATTCTGCCTCATAACTACCTCAAGTTAAGGCTGGGAAATGTCATTTGGTGAATACTCTGTTTTTGTTGTACACAGATTACCCCTTCATTGGGCTTTCAGTCTATGATGATGTGCAAAGTAAAGCTTACTCATTTGGTTTAATGAGGGACTGTTTGCTTACGTTGAATTTGAACTTAAAACGCTACACGCTATCCCTCCCTGTGTGGTGGCTGTTGCTTAGTTTATATAACACTTGCAAATTCTTGTACCTTCTTTGTTAAAATAAATAAAATATTTGAACATGTATGATAACTAGACTGCCAAAACAAATATATATATATATATATATATATATATATATATATATATATATATATATGTGGTCGTGGCCCTATGATCGAGAGGAAAGTGAATCACATAAACACCCGACAAGACTTACAACATAAAAGGGAAGGGTGGGAGGGTATTGTGCACTAGAACCGACAGTGAGTGTGGGTGAGTGCTCTATTTAAATAGTCTCCAGGCTCCTCCCATTAACTCAGGCCACCATTTTGGCCTTCTAATATATATATATATATGTATATATATATATATATATATGTATATATATATATAAATATATATATATATATAGTGCTGGGTGGAAGGCAGGAGCTGCCAGCGTTTATAATAGCAAGCTGGTGATTGGTCACTAAGCAGCTCCTGTCTCTTACCCTTCATCCATCAATTCACTATAACATTTCTGGTTATTGTGCCCAAAATAATACACTCTAAATTTAGTTCACAATAAAACCTGCCAGGTTTATATCTTGAATTGGGACCTACTAAAGTTGCTTGTATAGTGTGCAGCAAGCCTGTACAATATGTCTGGCTATTTTTTCTTTAATAATAAACTGTAACTTTTATTTCATGTTAAAACCTGCTTCATCTCTCCCTTCTAAATTGTGACCTACTAAAGCTGTTGACATTAAGGTGTCTTTACTAAAAGCAACTAGACTGGGCACTTAGTAAGTGCAGTTGCTACAGATCTTAGTAAATGAGATGATGCTTAAATTTGCAAAGAATACCCAATCACATGCAAGGAATATTAAAATGGATGATGGAAGCCAGAAGAGCTTTCCCTCATTTACTAAGCTCTGGAGCAAACATACTTGCAAAGTGCACATTTTATTTGCTTTTAGTAAATCGACCACATTGTGTTAATAAAGTCTGTTCAGTATTTCTAGCTGTTAACTCCTAAACAATACACTTTCATTTTTATTGCATGACAAAATTTGCCTGGTGCCTCTCTCTGAAATTGACACATTTTTGCACCATTCACATTTATAATCAGTGCTGCTTAAATGTGTACCCTGCCTAGTGTTCCTAACTGTGACTGACTTGACCGATCTATGTACAAGCACACAGATAGGTCTTCTCTCTCCCTGACAGGAATCTGTGTGTTTTCCACACTGCCGATCTGCCTGGCGGACAAGGCACAAATCTCAGTGTATACATTGGCATCTTTTAGATTGTGAGTTTTCCACTGTTATTTGGGTCATCAGTACCTAAAAAACATGTTTTTTAAGCTGCAATAAGCATGTTACTTGCTTTAGCCATGCTATTAATTACATGCCCAAAATACATGATGCCAGAACACTGTTTCACTGATCCTGAGCAACTCTTAAGCATTGCCCTGTTTCATAAGAATTGCTACATGTCCCAAATGGTGATGAGGGACATTTTCAAACTTCTCAGAATTTTCAGACATTGCTCACAGTATAGTTTGTATGTTTTTTTTTTTTTGTAGTACTGCATTGTAATGCCTCGAACATTTAATACAAAATTAAAAAAAAAAGAGTGCACAAAAACAATTCAAAACCAAAATGTCACATTTTACAAACCCCTTTTTGTCCCTGTATCTACAATTATTAAACATAAAAAAACTGAGACAAGACAGGTTTTTTTGTGTAATAAAAATTAGAGTATTATTTCAGAAGACAATAGTCACAAACACAATGTACACACAGTGTACAGTAGCTGAACAGTGTATAAGAAGCTTGGTTAGGTCACAATATAAGAGGGGAGAGATGAGGCAGGTTCTATTTTCAATATATAAACAGAGTGCATTAACTGAGATACAATAGCTGTATTATTTCAGTGAATAATTTCAGAGACAATATCCACAAATATTTTGCAATGGCTGGACAGTATGTAAGCAGTTTATTTTGCCTACAATAAAAGAAGGAAACATAAGGCAGGTTTATGCTGATATAAACAGAGTGCATTAATTCGAGATTTTCCTAGCTTGTGATGGAAAATATTAGTTATATGAAGACAGGAGGCGAGTATCTTGCATTTATCTTTCTTTATTAAATGCTCATAGCAGAAAAAAAAATTTCTTCATATTTTATGTAATTTATTAAAACTTTTTCACATAAAATGGTGGAAAAGGGAAACTACAATTCCCAGCAGTCCCAGCAAGTCTAAGCCACTCCTCCCGGTGGTACGTATATAAAGGACTGCCCTGGTGCACTTCTTCCTCTTTCTTGAGCGAATACCGGAACAGGATAAATCCAAGAAAACTTCACACACGAGTCTTCGGACGGTTGGTCCTTCTAGTCGTGGTGCCGGAACAAAGTAACCAACGGACAGCAACCGCGCTGTCCAGGACTCCAAACGGAGAAACAGAACAAACTTTGTCCCAACGGGGACCCAGGAACCCATTGCCTAAGCGTCAACGAAAGCTTGGTATTGAGATTCAATATCCTGAAAAGTGAATAAAAATAAATATCCGTGATAGGGTGGGTCGGGAGGGAAGATACTCGCCTCCTGTCTTCATATAACTAATATTTTCCGTCACAAGCTAGGAAAATCTCGAATTATATATCAGACAGGAGGCTCATATCTTGCAAGTTCAAAGCTATAAATATATATAATCTGTACTAGCGTAAAAAAGACAGTTATACATGTCATATCCAAACAGTTATTAGATGAATCATGGTAACAGATAAGGATTACACCCTACCTAAGAGTTAATGACAG
Source organism: Rana kukunoris (assembly GCA_029574335.1). Classification (NCBI taxonomy): domain Eukaryota; kingdom Metazoa; phylum Chordata; class Amphibia; order Anura; family Ranidae; genus Rana; species Rana kukunoris. The sequence goes on along the minus strand of CM056050.1, from coordinate 252,539,278 downwards.
ATAAAGAGATATGATTCTCTGGTCTAAAGTAAAATTGGCGAAAAGTCGATTCTGACGACCAGTCCGCTGCTAATAAGAGGTCAGATAGAGAACCCCCTGAAGTAACCACCTTAGTGGCCATAGCCCCCCTGGTCGAATGTGCGCCAAAGAGCGATACATCTATACCTGACATCGCCATCACTAGTCTCACCCATCTAGCCAGAGTGGCTGACGATACCGGATGATGTGGTTGTACATAGGAGATTAACAATTGTGAATAGTTTGGAGAACGTAGAGTTGATGTGCGCAACTCATACGCCTGGAGGCAGCGTACCACGCATAAGCGCGGGTGCGATAAAAATAGTGGGTAAAATACCGAGTGTAATTTCGTCTTGGTTCTGCGCACCACAGAAAACCTAACTCCATCTGGCGAGAATTGACGTCTAGAGATATCTAGGGCTCTCACATCCGAGATTCTTTTTATGGAAATTAGACATAGTAGCATGGTAAGTTTAAGGGAGAGAGTCTTTAAAGAGAGTTGATCGTTGTCTTCCCACGAGGAAAACAGCTGGAGAACCCTGGAAACATCCCAGGTGGACTGGTATCATGGACGCGGAGGGTGTGTATATTTAACGCCGCAAAGTAAGCGACATACCACAGGGTGTTGACCGACAGGCGAACCATCTACCGGAGAATGATATGCCGAGATAGCAGACCTATAAACATTGAGGGAACTATAGGATTTTCCCGACTCGTACGCTTCTGCTAGGTAGTTTACCACCGAGGAGACAGGAGCCTGAACGGGATTAATCTGTCGTCTATCACACCAACGAATCCATAATCCCCAGGCAGATCGGTATGCCGATCTAGTCCCTGGGGCCCAGGCCAAGGTGAGGAGGACTCTAGCTGATTGTGAAAGGTCTGTACTAGATTCTGGCACCCCGAAACCAACCAGGCCAGGAGAAGCATTTTGTCTCCCAGAAGTAATGGATGTAGGCCCTTGGTCGGATTTGTCAGTAGATGTGTTGAATGGGGAAGGAGTCTGGGGTAGTTGATTGACATTCCCAGAATCAGAGGGAACCATGGTTGAGTGGGCCACCAAGGGGTGATCAGAACCAGCGTCGCCTTCTGAGAGACTATGTGGAGGAGAAGCCTGGTGATCAGTGTGAAGGGGGGGAACGCGTAATGTATCCCCTCGGGCCACTGTTGGAGAAACGCGTCCACAGCTACTGCTTCCGGATCCGGTCTCCAGCTGTAAAAACGGACTAACTGTCGGTTGAGTCTCGAGGCGAACAGATCTGTGTGAAATGGGCCCCAGAGATCCTGTAGTACTCGAAAAACCGATCTGCCCAACGTCCAATCGCTGGAATCCGTGAGATAGCGGGAGTTCCAGTCTGCCACACAGTTGGAAACCCCTGGAATGTATTCCGCCATCGGGATAATGTTGCGAGATAGGCAGAAATTCCAGAATTTGGATGCGATGTCCGCTAACATCTTGGATTTCGCTCCCCCTAGGCGATTGATATATTGCACCGCCGCTACATTGTCCATGCGTAAAAGAACGCAACAGTTGGACCTCTGAGAGAGAAAACTCCTGACGGCAAAGAATGCCGCCAGTAGTTCCAACGCATTGATGTGGGGGGATGATTCGTCCACTGACCAAGTCCCTCCTGTGATGTGTCTGCCACAACGAGCCCCCCAGCCCTGTCGGCTCGCATCTGATTCTAGGATGATGTCCGGTCGAGACCTGAAAATAGTCTTGCCGTTCAATTCGACGGCATGTCGAAGCCACCACCGCAATTCCTCCTCCGATTCCGAACAAAGGGAGACTTTGTCTGAATAACAGAGACCTTGCCGTAAATGGAGGGTCCTCAGGCGTTGTAAGGCCCGATAATGTAATGGGGCTGGGAAAATTGCTTGAATGGAAGCCGAAAGAAGTCCGACTATTCGGGAGAGCATTCTTAATGATAACTGACCTTTGCGCAAAACCGCTCTGATTTCTTTCCTGATCAGAGTCAGTTTGGACTTTGGTAGTCGTAAGACTGCCTGTCTGGTGTCCACGGAGAAGCCTAAAAACTCCATCTCCTGAGCTGGAGTTAGAACTGACTTTGAATGATTGATAAGGAAACCCAGTTCCTCTAAGAGTGACACTGTCCAACGCTTGTGTAGCTTGGCTAGTGTTTTTGAATGAGCCATAATTAGAAGATCGTCTAGATAAATTATCAGGCAGACTCCTCTGCATCGTAGTGCAGCCACCACGGGTTTCATTATTTTGTTGAAGCACCATGGGGCTGATGATAGGCCGAAGGGTAGGCAAGTGAACTGCCACATACGACCTCTCCATTGGAATCTCATACATTTTTTAGAGAATTGGTGCATAGGTATCGTTAGGTATGCATCTTCATCTTTGAGATCTATCTTGACCAGCCAATCCCCCAGGATGAGGAGATCTCTCAATAAATGTATGCCCTCCATTTTGAAATGGCGGTATGTCACGAATTGGGTTAAGTCCCTCAAATTGATCACCGGTCGGAAACCTCCATCTTTCTTCCTTACCAAGAAGAGGTTGCTCACAAACCCGGGAGAGAAAGGGTCTACTTCTACCACCGCCTGCTTTGAGATGAGATTCTGCAGTTCCTCGTCTATGAGGTGCACATTTTGGGGTGAAAAATGCATGGGCTGGGGTTGTACAGATATGACCGGTTGAGATATGAAGTCTATTTGGTAGCCCGCAATTGCGGACAGTATCCAAGCGTCTGCTGTAATCGTGTACCAGACGTGGGTAAAATGTCTCAGCCTGCCCCCTATAGGTATATGTGTATGGTAATTCGTAAATACACTTACCGGTGGGTGGACGGGATCTGGGGAAACCTCTGCTACCGTGCCCGCTCCATGGGCGTCCTCTAGGCGGGAAGAATGGAGCTGGTTGTGCCAGCGGAACAGGGTACTGTTGCTGTAAGGTTGCGTAAGCTCGAGCGGGTGCCCTCGGATAGGCCCTGTAGTAATTGCCTCGGCCGGCAGATCGGCCTCTTCCTCTGCCGGCCCTGTTAAAAACCTTAGAAGCATAGCCGGACTTCTTTAGGGAAGTTTGGGCCTTGTCTAGGCTATTAAAGAGGCCCACAAATCTATTTATGTTCTTCATCAAATCATCTCCGAATAGGAGACCTTCTGCTGAGGGGCCAGGTTCTGACTCCACTAAGTGCGAGAGCTGTGGGTCGAGTTTCATCAAAATGGACCTCCGTCGTTCAATAGCTCAGGTCGTGTTGGCCGAGCCTAACAGGCAGATGGCCCGTTGTGCCCATCCTCTCAGTTGAACTAAATCCACTGAACCGTCAGTGGAGGCCGCTTGTTCAGACAAATTCAGTATTTTTGTCAAGGGACCTAAGATGTCTAAAATACGATCTTGGATCGTTTTGAAGGAACGTTCTATGCCCTTCTTCGCATATTTGCCTGATTTTGTCAAGTATTTGAGTAATACCGGGTCAATTTCAGGTGTAGCCGTCACCTTTTTTGGGATGGACGGTCTGGGACATTCCGCTCTCAGTTTATTTCTGTTAGTTCTATCTAGGGTCCTCCTTGTCCAGTGTTCCACATATTGGGACACTTGCGGAAGAGGAGCCCAGTCCCCGGATCTGGGGTGTGAAATATTTTCTGGGTTAAAGAATGGTTCCCTTAGGGAGTCCAAAATTGTTTCGGGTGGTATGTCCGAATTGGCTTCCATCTCACCAGCCATCTGCCCAGCCTCCTCTTGGTCGGATTCAGAGTCATCAGCTGCTGACAACAGTGATCCTTCAGATGCATCATAATCTGAGTCCTCAATAAATGAGTCCGGTTTAGCCCGGTGGGCAGGTTTAAACTTCTTTTGGGGAAACTTCTTGGCTAACAAGGGTCGCTCATTGTCAGGATGGCTGGGTCGGCAGGCCGTGGAGGGTCCTGCCTCATGCATGGATTGTACTTCCCCTGCCGGGGAGTCGGTGCAAGTGTTTAAGTGCTTGCGTTTGTAAGGGACCTTGCCCTTTTTAACCACCTCTGTTTGAGCATTGTGGGGGTTAAAGTTATGTGCCCATTCAGCCTGGATGGAGCTAGCTATGAGCTCCTGTATCTGGTTCGCAGTTAGTAGCTGCGGAGTCTCAGGGTTTAAACATGGACTTGAGAGATCATTTTGGTTAAGTGCAGATCACTCTGCCATTATGAAATGTCTCTGAAGTTAGTAGATAAGTCTCTGTACAGACACCTAACAACGGCCACTCAGTTATGAGTGCTCCGTCCACTATATATATATATACCGCAGGGGAACAGTCCGTTTTTAGGGTGGAAAATAAATCTATAGTGACTTATCTGAAAGGAACTGACAGGGCCGTGACCTGCTCCAAGCACCGCTCGCCGCTATCTGGTGTATAGCGAGGGGAGCGCGGTCCAGGTTAGAATCGTAGTCTCGTGAGACTACAGGAAGAATCTAAGTGGCTGGTTAAATCCCTCTCTCCCGCCCTTAAACGTGACGCGCGGCAGAGAGAGAGGGTGTGCGCGCGCCTGCAGATGCAGCTCCTGTGAGAATCTGTGTTGAATCCGCGTCAGGCGAGATGACCCCTTCAAGATGGCGTAATCTCGCGAGACGACGGAGCTCTGTGTGGACGGCCGTGAGGGGAATACATAAGGATTCTAATGAGGGGCACAATGCATCCGAACGGAAACGTATCCCAACCGGGAGGTTGGGACAACGATAAAAAGGGGGAAAGCAAGTAAACAAAAATTAGAACTAGTGAGTACAGGAAAAAGCCAGCGAATTAGTAAAATCGGGATAGAGAGAGGGGAGGGGGGAACCCCCAGAATTCAGGAATTCAAAATTTCAAGAATAATCAGCGATAATGATGATAATAATAATAAGAATAATAACGATAATAATAATACCATCAAAATAGTGATTTGATACAGCGCTACTAAACCTACTAATTACAACACATAACCAATGACCAAATGTAAAAAAGCAGCAATCAAAAATGGTGCACTAACCAAGAAAAAATATATAAATATAAATGTGAATTGCGCTAAATATACAACTGATTAGGTGATAAACATACCGTGATCAAATTTATATTAGTGAGGCCAAAGGCCAAAGTGAAATAAAATTAATAATATTAATAATATGATGCGTGTCCAACTAGATGTGCTCTGAATAGTGACACCTTATTCAGACCTTATTGTTGTATTCCATCCATGGGACTAATAGCCCTTTAAAAAGGAATCAAACCAATTTAAAACAATGGATGCATAAAAACAGTCCAACCACATAAATTAATGTGAAAAACAATACCAATCAATGCTAAGACAATAAATTCATGGATAGCTTGCACCCAGGGTGAAATGACTCCCGAAATCATATATAGTCAGTCAGGCATTGCTGTAATGACAATCATGGATAACTTGCACCCAAGGTGAGTATACTCCTGAACCACATGCAGTCTCAATGGATAAAGTTCATACGATTCCCGATACATGTAAGGAAAAGAGGACAAAGAACATACATAGCATAATACTGTTGGTGACACCGTTACAATGTAACTCTAGTGTTAGTATCACTCACGGATCCCCAGTATCAATAAGCGTTCAAACGAAAATTCCAAGCCGCTCAGTAATCGCTGAGATGCGTAAGGGAAACCCTCTCCTCAGGTCTCAGTACGCTAGGCTCCTCCCTACGCGTTGCGTCACCGCCAACGTGACTTACTCATGGGAAATGTTCCTGGAACGCATCGTGCGGGTCATTTAACTAAGAAAACCCGGAAGTGTGCCGAATGGAGGGAGCTCGAAGCGAAACAACATCATTTGCGGCAAAAAATTTCTCATTGACACTGGATATCCATATCGATACATACAAAAAGACTTTAATTACTTCCATATTCATAAAAAGGATAAAATAATAGGATAAATTATATATCGTTAAAAACAATAATAAAACCAATGGTACACATGCAGCTACTCCCCCTCTGGTCAGATAAATATTGCACGTTTTTGCACTGCTTACAGCTAACAATAACCTACAATACCTAGGGAGCTTGATGACAAAAAACCATCATTAAGAACCGAAAAAAAGCAGATTTAATATTATCAAACGATGCTGAATTTCCACATAGTGGGAAGCATACTTGATGTAGAAAAATAAATTAAGTATACAAAAAAATTATTTTATAAAAATAATGAATTAAGTACACAAAAAAGGGGGAAGAAAATTAAAACTCAATAATCTGAAATAAAACAATTTAAATCAAAATCGATATTTAGGCCATTAGGCTCTAAAGATTTTAATTCATATATCCATCGGGATTCTGATTTGCTCAACTCACGGACTTTGTTACTACCTCTCCAATGAGGGTTATATTTTTGTATTGCCCAGAATTTGAGGCCATGCGGATTTTTGTTGTGGCATAACTTAAAATGACGTGATACACTGTGTTTTCTAAAACCTTTTTCAATATTCTGGACATGTTCTCTTAAGCGTTTCCACAGTGGTCTTTTTGTTTATATCTAAGCAGCAGAGATTTGTACTTAGATGTCTAGCATATGGTTTACAACACAGCTATTTTTGGCACCAGTCAGAATACTATAGACAGCTTAATGGTATCGGGATGGGGGCCAAATATGCGCCCAGTGTGGCGAACATTTTTATGGCCGAGTGGGAAGAATTAGCTATTTATACGAATAAACCCAACCAGTTGATATTATACAGAAGATTTATAGATGACCTTATACTTATCTGGGAGGGAGACCAGACATCCCTTGTTGAGTTTTTTGATAGACTGAACTTGAACCAGAAAAATATCAAACTGTCCCACGTAATAAGTGCCAACACTATTCAGTTTTTGGATCTAGAAATTAATGTGGAAAATCATAAGATCACTACTAAAACCTATTTTAAGCCGGTGGACAGGAATAGTTATATTCCTGTCGACAGTTGCCATTTTGAACCATGGCTAATAAACATCCCGAAAGGGCAATTGATGCGCATTCGCAGAAATTGTACCGATTCTGAGGTATTTTTTGAACAAGCTCAACAAATGGGGAGCAGGTTTGTGAAGAAAGGGTACAACAATGACTTTATTCAGGACCACATTATTAAAATATATGATACTCCAAGAGATACGTTTATACAGGATAAATCTAAACAACCATTAAGGAAAAATGAATTACCGATTATTGTAAACTATACGGCTCAACATAAACAGTTGGAGGCAATTTTTCAAAAACATTGGCATATTCTCCAGGCGGATCGTCAACTTCAAGGCATTCTATCTGATCGGCCGAGGGTTATATATCGTCGAGCCCCCACCCTCATAGATCTGATTGCAAAAAATGTTCCAAATCCCCCTGGTGGAAAGAACCTCCTAACTTTCTTCCAGGGAAAGGGGTTTTTTCCCTGCAAGAGGTGTTTTGCGTGTAAACACACTAATTTTATGGGTCAAAAGTGTTCCAAATTTTCATCTAACGTCACCAAAAAGGAATACCTAATAGACGACCTTATTACATGCCGAACAGAGGGGGCAGTTTACATGCTGGAATGCCCATGTTCGTTACAATAAATAGGCAGGACAAAAAGACCACTGTGGAAACGCTTAAGAGAACATGTCCAGAATATTGAAAAAGGTTTTAGAAAACACAGTGTATCACGTCATTTTAAGTTATGCCACAACAAAAATCCGCATGGCCTCAAATTCTGGGCAATACAAAAATATAACCCTCATTGGAGAGGTAGTAACAAAGTCCGTGAGTTGAGCAAATCAGAATCCCGATGGATATATGAATTAAAATCTTTAGAGCCTAATGGCCTAAATATCGATTTTGATTTAAATTGTTTTATTTCAGATTATTGAGTCTTAATTTTCCTCCCCCTTTTTTGTGTACTTAATTCATTATTTATATAATAATTTTTTTGTATACTTAATTTATTTTTCTACATCAAGTATGCTTCCCACTATGTGGAAATTCAGCATCGTTTGATAATATTAAATCTGCTTTTTTTCGGTTCTTAATGATGGTTTTTGAAAAAAGTGAGGTAAATTGCGCTAATCAATATATGATGCTGTGCATCAAATCAAATAAAGTAAAAGGTGCACGTGAAATGCAAACTAAACATAAATGGAGCTGCGGTTTAAACTGTGTCATATAAACAGAATAGCAATGTGAGAAAAATAAAAAACTGAAGACAGACAGGCCCCCAGCTGGAGAAACCAAGCCTCTACTTCAGAACCAATTAAAATCCTCCATTACCAGTCTTAAAGACCAAGCCTCACTCTGGAGTTGGCCAATGCAGTTAGAGCACAAGCAAAGGAGGAAAACCAAGCCTCTCTTTGGGATTGACGGAAGCTAATGTGTCACTATAACCAACCAAGGCGTGCTCTAATATGCAGTGGACAAAATGGATATTGCAGAGTATTGAGTCCAACCAGGCCACATTCAATGCAGACATGTCCTATGAGTGGATGGAAACAATCCTGGTAGGTAATGAAAAAAACACCCCCACCAGAAATCTGCCTATCGGTATGGCTAATTTAAAGGCATACCACAGGAAATAAGCGTAACCTACCATTCCCATCCAAAAAAAATTAACATTACAATATAGTAAAATATGAAAATATTACATATAAGAACTATTTACATATATAGCAATTAAGTCAGAAAATTGCAGTTGAATATAAAATGAATGAAACAGATTGGAACTTGATGAGTTCTTATTCATAACAGTCACCCCAACTATGCCTGAAAACTGACCCCAAAGAAAGTTCAGTTGGCAGACTCCATCTATAAATGTGAAAACGCTCCACCTAGCGCTGATGAGTCAGGTGACAGAGAGTAGCATTAACCCATTACTTCCACACAACACATGAGGAGAAAAAAAAAAAAAATTTTTTTTCTTTTTTGGAAAATATAAAAGTTATTTAAAAATTGTTTAAGAAGGCTAGGACCATCATTCAACTGGCTAAGCATTACTGATAAAAGCATTGATATCAGTATCAATGTTCAGTCCATGTGGTATGTAAGATTTGAGACGATATATCCACGCCATTTCAAGTTTTGAAATTTCGCGGACCATGGCACTCCCCCTCCAATGGGGCCGATATTTATCTATCCCGATAAACAAGGTGTTAGAGGGATCTTTGTTATGCACCAAATCATAATGGTGAGACACTGAGTGTTTTTCAAAGCCTTTCCTTATCTTAGCAATATGTTCGTTTAGTCTAACCTTCAGTGCCCTTTTGGTCCTCCCCACATATTGAAGACCGCAAGGGCACTGGATCAGGTAGACAACTCCTTTAGTAGAACACGTAATGAAAGGCTCCACATCGTAGGAACGGCCCGTTTTGGTGGACCGGAAAGAGCAAATTTTTCTATCCCGACAGCTGTTAAGTGTACAGACCTGACAATTCCAGCACTTATGGTATCCGGTCAGGTTCCCAAAAAAGGATCTAGCTCCCTCGGGGGGATCAGAAACAGTGGGAGCTATTTGGTTACCCAATGTAGAAGCTCCCTTAAATATAATCATGGCTCTCTCGGGTAAAGCCGGAGCCAACACGAGATCTGTAGTCAAAATGTGCCAATGTTTTTCTATCAGTCTCTTAATCTGGTGGTGTTGGACAGAGAAAGTGGTCACGAAGGGAGCAGTGAAGTCCTCCATATTATCGGTCCTAGTGCGGTCGCCCAAAAGTTGTCCTCGGTCCATTGCTTTAGTATCTTTAATTAGTTGAGACAATACAGAGCTGTCATAGCCTTTTTCAATAAAGCGATTGGAAAGTGTTGTAGCTTGACTCTCAAAAGACTCTAGGTCCGTACAATTACGCCTAAGGCATGTAAACTGACCTTGAGGGACAGCCTTCAGCCAGGCCGGTAGATGACAGCTATCAAGTGGGATATAGGAATTGCGATCCGTAGATTTAAAGAAAGTACTGGTGATGAACCTGTTGTCTCTAATTGAGATCTTGAGATCAAGAAAATTAATCTCATCCCTACTTGCCTCAAACCCAAAGACAATACCCCTGGTGTTATTATTCAATTCTGACATGAATTCTCTTAGATCAGACTCACTACCATCCCAGAGGAGGAGGACGTCGTCGATATACCTAGCCCAGAGCACTACTTCAGGTCTCTGGCAGGCATCGACGACGTCCTCCTCCCACTTGGCCATAAATAAATTGGCCAGACTGGGGGCATACTTAGCCCCCATGGCGACCCCCCTATCCTGTCTGTAGAACTGGTGGTCAAAATAAAAGTAATTATGGCTAGCTGCAAAGCCTAACAGATCCATGATAAAATCTATCTGAATCTGAGTCAGCCCAGAATTTCTAACCAAAAACAAAGACACTGCCTCAAGTCCCAATTGGTGTGGGATGATAGTATATAATGACGTGACGTCAGCAGTCACCATCCACAGACCTGACTTGGGGTTGATGTTGGCTAACATGTTAATAACTTGTTTGGTGTCCTTGATTAAGGAGAGATCATCTGGACTAGCGGCTGTAGAAAAAAGTCTATGTACTTGCCCACCCGGGAAGTGATGGAATCGATGCCACTAACAATAGGGCGTCCCGGGGGGCAAGTCTGATTCTTATGAATCTTTGGTAAATAATATATAACCGGAGTGCGTAGTGCACTTGGTATCAAAAAGAGACTTTCTTTGGTGTTCAAAATACCTTGGTGAACCCCTCGGTTGACCAAAGTTACCAAATCCTTTTTATACCTCACCACCGGATCCCTATTAAGAGGTGTGTAGGTGGCATCGTCATCCACTATGCGATGCATCTCTTTGAGATAATCGCATCTATCAAGGATGACGATGCCACCCCCTTTATCAGCTGGTCTGATCACCAAGGATTTATTGGAGCACAAAGAATCTAAGCCCTTGCTAAGGTCCTGGTGCAGGTTGGTCCTTTTAACCTTGATGGATTCGAGATCCTGAAGAACAGCATCGCGAAAAACTCTTATACTGGGGGCCAATGATCCAGGAGGATTAAACAATGAAGCATTGGTTAGTCCAGTATGTCTATATTCTGTATGAGACATAGTAGAGTCCCTAACAGGATTGGATAAGAAGTACCTTTTGATGTTGAGTCGTCTAGTGTACTTATGGATATCCATATATGTCTGGAACTTACTAAGGCTACGAGGGGGGGCAAACTTGAGGCCTTTGTCGAGAAGTTTTTTTTCGGAGTCGGTTAAAACTTGCTGGCTGAGATTAAAAATCCCAGTCCCTAAAGACGTTTTCTTTTTGGACGACTGGGCTCTCCACCCCCCCTGGTCCCTCTCTTGGTCCTATAGGACCTACCCAGTTGGACTGGGCCCTGGGAAAACCCCAATTGTAATTGGGTGGATTGGACTGGGCAATGGCAGGGTAGTTGGAACCTTGTTGGCTAAAATTAGAATTACCACTAGTTGGATAAAAAGGTGGAGGGTATGGAATCGGATTGCCACACCCACAACCTCCATTACTAGGTGGAAAACCTACACCAGCCCCAAGGTCAGATAGAGGGTAAAAACGGTTATGGGTGGAGACATCGAAAGTCGGGTGCCCACTCATGTTCCCCGACTGATAGCCATTATGTGATGGAGGAAAACTCTGGCCAGTAGGGTACTGATTCCATACTTGGGGAGACCCACTCTGAGTATAGTGTTGAATGGGGTTGGGGCAGCACCCCTCCCTCCTCCTTTGCCTGTATTTCCATTGGAATGGGAACCCTTTTTAGGGGTTTTACCATTCCTCTGAAGCTGTTTGGGTAATCCCTGCCGAGGTAGATTAGAAGCCGGTCGAGTAGTATTGGCCCTATCCGTCATAGGTGCAAGGGCTGAAAGGGGTTGTGAACCCAAAGGGGTCTGTGGAAAAGTGTCCATTGCCTGTTCCTCTCCATTAGACGAGGCCATCTTTTTCTGCCACAACAAGACCAGCCCTGATTGATAGTCTGCACTGTCTCTAATGAATTTTTTCTTTTTTTTTGAATTTTTGCTCCTTCTCCTCCTTATCAAGAGCTTTAAGTAAGTTGGTTGAATGTTCCTTATACTCCTCACTGGTCATGAGGGGCACCAGTGAATCCTTGATCAGTCTTATGTCGCTGTCTAATTTAGATAGTTTGACACTTTTGCGTTCTGCAAGGAATCTCAAAAATGCTAATCCGGAATCGTTAAAATATTTTGCCCAGCCTACTAGGTCTGTGTCACCATTTTGAGGGGTCACCTCCCATCTCAGACTCCTAGGAACCATCCCTAGTTTGACATAATTTTCTAAAAAAGCTATATCCCACTGAGTGTGGATCTCAGCCACTAGCAGGTTCTTAAGTCGCATGAAAAGGCCACTGATATCTGAGCCGGGAGGTGAAGGAGTGGAGTCAAATACACCCTCAGTGTTAACTTTCCGCTGTGCGCGGAAGTCAAAGATGTTCATATTTAAATGGGAAAAGCTGCAATTTGGGTATATGTATACAAAATGAAAAAAAGTGAGGTAAATTGCGCTAATCAATATATGATGCTGTGCATCAAATCAAATAAAGTAAAAGGTGCACGTGAAATGCAAACTAAACATAAATGGAGCTGCGGTTTAAACTGTGTCATATAAACAGAATAGCAATGTGAGAAAAATAAAAATAAACCGCGCTAATGACCAATAAACATAAAATGCATTAAATAATATGTGGACCACACCGATGAATTAATGTGATATATGCAAGGTTGAAAAAACAATCCAAAAAACAAAAACAAACATTGAGTGTCCATAAAACACAAAAAGGCCTTTGTAGAAGTGAGAGGGCTAGCAAGGTTCCATACACAACAAATTGTGAATAATAAATTATAAACAAAAAAAGTCCAGAGGAAATAAAACGTAACATCCACCCTGGTGAAGCCGAATCCCAATATGAGTCAGCAGGATATTGGTTAACACTGATGTGACATGCAGCTGAAGACCTCCACCACACACATATGCAAGTCTGCTTACCAAATGTAAATGGTCCCTGGCTGAGAGGAGACCAAAACAGCAGACAGGATCAAACAGCTGGGCTCGGTGAGAGAGTGAAACAATTCAGCTTGGGTCATCTGACAGTGGCTCCAATAACAATGGTCACATGAATGTAAAAGGAGACAAGAATGCCTCGATAGTGTAAAATAGTGTAAAATCACTTAAAAACATACCACATGGACTGAACATTGATACTGATATCAATGCTTTTATCGGTAATGCTTAGCCAGTTGAATGATGGTCCTAGCCTTCTTAAACAATTTTTAAATAACTTTTATATTTTCCACAAAAAAAAAAAAAAAAAAAATTTTCTCCTCATGTGTTGTGTGGAAGTAATGGGTTAATGCTACTCTCTGTCACCTGACTCATCGGCGCTAGGTGGAGCATTTTCACATTTATAGATGGAGTCTGCCAACTGAACTTTCTTTGGGGTCAGTTTTCAGGCATAGTTGGGGTGACTGTTATGAATAAGAACTCATCAAGTTCCAATCTGTTTCATTCATTTTATATTCAACTGCAATTTTCTGACTTAATTGCTATATATGTAAATGGTTCTTATATTTAATATTTTCATATTTTACTATATTGTAATGTTAATTTTTTTTGGATGGGAATGGTAGGTTACGCTTATTTCCTGTGGTATGTCTTTAAATTAGCCATACCGATAGGCAGATTTCTGGTGGGGGTGTTTTTTTCATTACCTACCAGGATTGTTTCCATCCACTCATAGGACATGTCTGCATTGAATGTGGCCTGGTTGGACTCAAAACTCTGCAATATCCATTTTGTCCACTGCATATTAGAGCACGCCTTGGTTGGTTATAGTGACACATTAGCTTCCGTCAATCCCAAAGAGAGGCTTGGTTTTCCTCCTTTGCTTGTGCTCTAACTGCATTGGCCAACACCAGAGTGAGGCTTGGTCTTTAAGACTGCAATGGAGGATTTTAATTGGTTCTGAAGTAGAGGCTTGGTATCTCCAGCTGGGGGCCTGTCAATCCCAAAGAGAGGCTTGGTTTTCCTCCTTTGCTTGTGCTCTAACTGCATTGACCAACTCCAGAGTGAGGCTTGGTCTTTATGACTGGTAATGGAGGATTTTAATTGGTTCTGAAGTAGAGGCTTGGTTTCTCCAGCTGGGGGCCTGTCTGTCTTCAGTTTTAGTATAAATACCAGGGGTGTTGCAGTGGCCACCCGTGCCCTTTGAAAAAGTGTTTTAACCACGAAACTAGTCAGGGCGTACCGAGTGGCACACTGTCATCACCCTTGGACTACTCGATACTACATGGGTTTACCTGCATGCTGACCGGCCGGATGCTGCAGGTTTAAGGCCTTTCTTTTACTGCAAAATGTGAGTGTATTTCTTCATTATTTTGTACAATAAATTTTAAGTGATTTTACACTATCGAGGCATTCTTGTCTCCTTTTACATTCATGTGACCATTGTTATTGGAGCCACTGTCGGATGACCCAAGCTGAATTGTTTCACTCTCTCACCGAGCCCAGCTGTTTGATCCTGTCTGCTGTTTTGGTCTCCTCTCAGCCAGGGACCATTTACATTTGGTAAGCAGACTTGCATATGTGTGTGGTGGAGGTCTTCAGCTGCATGTCACATCAGTGTTAACCAATATCCTGCTAACTCATATTGGGATTCGGCTTCACCAGGGTGGATGTTACGTTTTATTTCCTCTGGACTTTTTTTGTTTATAATTTATTATTCACAATTTGTTGTGTATGGAACCTTGCTAGCCCTCTCACTTTGGACTACAAAGGCCTTTTTGTGTTTTATGGACACTCAATGTTTGTTTTTGTTTTTTGGATTGTTTTTTCAACCTTGCATATATCACATTAATTCATCGGTGTGGTCCACATATTATTTAATGCATTTTATGTTTATTGGTCATTAGCGCGGTTTATTTTTATTTTTCTCACAATGATGGTTTTTAGTCATCAAGCTCCCTAGGTATTGTAGGTTATTGTTAGCTGTAAGCAGTGCAAAAACGTGCAATATTTATCTGACCAGAGGGGGAGTAGCTGCATGTGTACCCTTGGTTTTATTATTGTTTTTAACGATATATAATTTATCCTATTATTTTATCCTTTTTATGAATATGGAAGTAATTAAAGTATTTTTGTATGTATCGATATGGATATCCAGTGTCAATGAGAAATTTTTTGCCGCAAATGATGTTGTTTCGCTTCGAGCTCCCTCCATTCGGCACACTTCCGGGTTTTCTTAGTTAAATGACCTGCACGATGCGTTCCAGGAACATTTCCCATGAGTAAGTCACGTTGGCGGTGACGCAACGCGTAGGGAGGAGCCTAGCGTACTGAGACCTGAGGAGAGGGTTTCCCTTACGCATCTCAGCGATTACTGAGCGGCTTGGAATTTTCGTTTGAACGCTTATTGATACTGGGGATCCGTGAGTGATACTAACACTAGAGTTACATTGTAACGGTGTCACCAACAGTATTATGCTATGTATGTTCTTTGTCCTCTTTTCCTTACATGTATCGGGAATCGTATGAACTTTATCCATTGAGACTGCATGTGGTTCAGGAGTCTACTCACCTTGGGTGCAAGTTATCCATGATTGTCATTACAGCAATGCCTGACTGACTATATATGATTTCGGGAGTCATTTCACCCTGGGTGCAAGCTATCCATGAATTTATTGTCTTAGCATTGATTGGTATTGTTTTTCACATTAATTTATGTGGTTGGACTGTTTTTATGCATCCATTGTTTTAAATTGGTTTGATTCCTTTTTAAAGCGCTATTAGTCCCATGGATGGAATACAACAATAAGGTCTGAATAAGGTGTCACTATTCAGAGCACATCTAGTTGGACACGCATCATATTATTAATATTATTAATTTTATTTCACTTTGGCCTTTGGCCTCACTAATATAAATTTGATCACTGTATGTTTATCACCTAATCAGTTGTATATTTAGCGCAATTCACAATAATAATACCATAAACACCTTCCATAACAATAATAATAATTAGACTAGTGTACTTATCTTTTCTTGCCATGAGCAGAAAGAAAGAGGAAGAAGTGCACCAGGGCAGTCCTTTATATACGTACCACCGGGAGGAGTGGTTTAGACTTGCTGGGACTGCTGGGAATTGTAGTTTCCCTTTTCCACCATTTTATGTGAAAAAGTTTTAATAAATTACATAAAATATGAAGAATTTTTTTTTCTGCTATGAGCATTTAATAAAGAAAGATAAATGCAAGATATGAGCCTCCTGTCTGATATATAACTGAAATACAATAGCTGTAGCACTGAGATAGGCCAGAACATTGGAAAGACAAAGCAGGATTTACCCTGCAGAAACATTAGAAATTTGGCATCCCTAGTTATGATTATATAATTTAATGTGATGAACATATGTCTTTTTTTCATTTTACTTTATAACTGCAAACTTTTTAAGTAAGAGGCTTGGGCATTTTTATATCCATGTTTGTAAATGCTGTAGCACTTTCAAATACAGTTTATAGATGTTTACTTTGGATGTACTGTTCCTTTAACGTAGGAGACAAAAAAATACAAATACGTCAACAAGTTAACTAGAAGTTTAAAACCTTAAAATACAACTTGGAAAATATTAAAGCAATAAATAAATTGTAATTTTATTTTAAAATGTATTCAAGTGTCAAGCTCTGCACTACTTACAAAAATTATAGATGATGTGAGGAAAATCAAAATGTGACCAGTGCTTTGCACCCAGTCAACTTGATATTGTCAAGTATGGATTTTCTAGAATCAAAAGGAGAAGTTAATAACTAAAGGCCACTTTATTTCTCAGCAAGACACAAATCCATATTCGTATTTAAAAGCTGCTAATTATATTTGTCCTGAAAATCGTGATAAATATGACTTTCTGTAGCCATTAGCAAGGAGCAGGTAACCTTTCATGTTGTGGATGACATTGGAATTATAAATTATATGCTGTATGTAGTAATATACCTGTTTTAGACAGTTTAATGTTCTCAAAGGAATGGCATGTAAAAACAGATTTTTCAATATGCAACAAATAAATCTTAGCAGGCAGTTGTAGGTTTAGACATTGTGTAAAAATAGTTCCAGATGGGAGTAAAAAAAAACGTGCCATAGCTGAAGGACTGGAACTGTATTTTCATCCCACACTCTTCTATTTTTGTATTGTTAACAGCCCCTTCCATTACTCTCCATACTCATTCCTGAGCCCAGGGCCTGTTTTTCGCTTTTCTTTTTTTTACTTAACCAGGCATCTCATTCCCCTCATGATATCAGTAAAGGCATTAGGCCATGTACACACCACCGGTTCCCTCGGCAGAATCCATCAAGAAACTCGGTGGAAGAGCTTTTTTGCCAAGGAAACTGGTAGTTTCTTCTAAGGAAACTGTCCAGGAACTCGAGAGCAAGTTCTCTTTTTCCTCGAAGGGAGTCCAAATTGGCTCATCGTGTTCCTCATCGGGCTGCTTTTCGACAATAAACTCGAGCGTGTGTATGCTAAGAAACCGGTGCACCCTCTGTAAAAGTAGTATTTGTAATGGAAATAGCACATTTGTCACGCTGTAACAGACTGAAAAGTGCAAATGTCTCTTACCAAACTTTTTCCTAACACGCAGTAACATGAGATTAGCAAAAGCAGCCCCTGCCGTTGTATGTGTTGAAGTCACCGCGTTTGAGAACGAGGATATTTGGTCTTTAACATGTGTACGCAAAGCAAGCTTGTCGAATTCCTCGACAAGCCTAACAAGGAACTTGACGAGGAAAACGATGTGTTTCGCCCAACGAGTTCCTTGGTCGTGTGTACGAGGCCTTACATTCTACTGCTGTTTTGCTTCCACAATCTAAGCACCAAAGGGTGATTTCTACAACTGATCCAGTTGGGGTGAGATGTCTTCTCCTCTACTACAAAATATACCTGCTTGTTACATTAAACTATCCATTTTTTCTGTGTCAAATTTAATTACTTATGGATTATGCCACTTCTTTACCTTTTAATCATTGCTTGTTTTCCAGTTTAAGGTTTCTCTCGCATCATCCAACGGAGACACTCTTGCATATAGGAACTAGAGCTCTGCCTCCCTACACTGCGTGCATCACTTCTGTCTACATACACATTCTTCTCTTCTTTTATACCATTCCCCATTATGGCTTCCTTTTCTTCACCCCTGCTCTGGTGCTATGTGGCTTACTTTCATTTGCTTCAGTATACCCATAAAACGTTGTTGTGGATTTTCAAGCATTTTATATTTATTTATTTATTTTAATAATTAAGGGACACTTATTTTGTAATCCTATTGACAATGCTGTCAGGAAAGGTGTAAGGTGCTCAGACGCATAGGCATACGAAGTACGGAATTCCTGTCAGCCATGCTCATTGTCGTGCACATGCACAAAATGCACAGACAGGTGCCAATCAGGGTATTTAAACAGCACTGATGCACTAGGGTCTTGCCTTATGGTCTACAGCAGTTTCTGTATATCTGCTACCCATTCCTGAATCTGTTCTCCTGTTGCCAACCTGATCTGTCCATGCTGGAACTCTACCTGTACCGACCCCTGACTTGCCTTTGGACCACGTCTCTGCCTACTCCTTTTGCCTGAGCGTTACTGACTCTGGCCTGGATTCTGACTACTATCCTGTCTGCTCTGTATCCTGAACCTGTGTTTTCATCTGTGCTCATCCATCCCTCAGCCTGCCAATTGCCTACTGTCTGTCTGACAGTGATCTGCCAGCCTGTCATCTCTGTTGCTCTGTCCAGCCTGCATCTGGATACGCACAGGTGACTCTTCTGCTTTTGTCACTGCTAGGGATGAGCCAAACATACCCACGTTCGGTTCGCACCAGAACCGTCGAACAGACCGAGCGTTCGCGCAAACATTTAGAACCCCATTGAAGTCTATGGGACTCAAACGTTTGAATTCAAAAACGCTCATTTTAAAGACCAATATTCATGTTATTTTTGGAAAACGTCTTTGAGAACCCGGGTCTTGCCCCAGGGAACATGTATCAATGGAAAAAAGTTTAAAAAAAGGGTCATTTTTTCAGGAGCAGGACTCCTGAAAAAGTGACCGTTTTCACAGGCAAGCTATAGACACCGAGCAGGAACAATATTTAAAGGATTTTTTTTTTTTTTATTTAACCACTTAAGGACCGCCTACTGCACATTTACGTCGGCAGAATGGCACGGCTGGGCACATCAACGTATATATACGTTGATTTTAGGACCGGGACCGCGGGATTCGCGGACCCGATCGCCGCTGCAGTGCGGCGATCCGTCCCTGGAGCGGAAGAACGGGGAGAGCCGTGTGTACACACGGCTTCCCCGTGCTTCTCTGTGGCCGTAGCATCGATCGCGTCATCCCTGTAATAGGGGGACGCGATCGATGAAGTCACACCTACAGCCACACCCCCCTACAGTTGTAAACACAACACATAGGTCACACATCCCCTACAGCGCCACCTGTGGTTAACTTCCAAACTGCAACTGTCATTTCCACAGTAAACAATGCAATTTAAACAATGCAAAAATGTGTCAAAATTGTCCGAAGTGTCCGCCATAATGTCGCAGTCACGAAAAAAATCGCTGATCGCCGCTATTAGTAGTAAAAAAAAAATAATTAATAAAAATGCAATAAAACTATCCCTTATTTTGTAAACGCTATAAATTTTGCAAAAACCAACCGATAAACGCTTATTGCGATTTTTTTTTTACCAAAAATACGTAGAAGAATACGTATCGGCCTAAACTGAGGAAAAAAAATGTTTTTTTATATATTTTTGGGGGATATTTATTATAGCAAAAAGTAAAAAATATTGCATTTTTTTTTTAAATTGTCGCTCTATTTTTGTTTATAGCGCAAAAAATAAAAACCGCAGAGGTGATCAAATACCACCAAAAGAAAGCTCTATTTGTGGGGAAAAAAGGACGCCAATTTTGTTTGGGAGCTATGTCGCACGACCGCGCAATTGTCAGTTAAAACGACGCAGTGCCGAATCGCAAAAAGGGGCAAGGTCCTTTACCTGCATTTTGGTCCGGGTCTTAAGTGGTTAAGCATCATTAAAATCACTGCTCCAGGAGCAGTGATTTTAATAATGTTTAAATAAAAAAAAAATGAAAAATTCCTTTAAATATTGTACCTGCAGTGCTGGGTGTCTATATAGTTTGCCTGTGAAAACGTCTTTAAGAACCCGGGTCTTGCCCGAGGGAACATGTATCAATGGAAAAAAGTTTTAAAAACTGTAGTTTTTTCAGGGGTCCTGAAAAAACATCCGTTTTTAAAACTTTTTTTCCATTGATACATGTTCCCTCGGGCAAGACCCGGGTTCTCAAAGACGTTTTCACAGGCAAACTATAGACACCCAGCACTGCAGGTACAATATTTAAAGGAATTTTTCATCTTTCCAGGAGCAGTGATTTTAATGATGCTTAAATAAAAAGAATAAAAAATTCCTTCAAATATTGTACCTGCTGGTACATAGCACAATCACCTGCCTGCCAGTAAATTAGGAAGAACTGATCTATCTAAGCTATACAGTGTATACATATATGCACAACTCCTAGGGATGTATATATATTTTCTACACACTGTAAATTAAGCTAAACTGACTAGCCTGCCTGCCTGCTCTATCTAGCTATATAAAAAGACAATCTCTCTCTCTCTCTGACTGCTCTCATTAACAAGCCGGAACACATTACACGAGGCCGCCCAGCAGGCGGCCTTATATAGTGTGGGGCGTGTGCTAAAGCCCTGAACCATAATTCGCCAAAGCCACCCAGGCTTTGGCAAATTATGGCTCTTCGTTTTTTGCGCGCTGTGATTGGCCAAGCATGCGGGACATACAGCATGCTTGGCCAATCATCAGCGCGCCATCCTGCAATGAATTATGGGCCGTTTTGCGACACTCAAATTTTTGCTGTAAACGGTCATACCTTGGGGATACAGATTGAAAAATTGTCTGAATGCATCAGTCAGATGGCTAGCTTCTCCACCGCTCCTTCTGTGACTGACCGAAGCCTCAGCAACACGTTGTCCAAAACCAGGATTTTGTAACCTCCCTGTCAGAGGAACACATTGTGAAGTGTCATGCTCTACTTCCATTTGAACGCTAGATGGCAGCAAAGTTGTCAGTAAAACACTCACGCACCACATGACTTCCTGGCTGTCTATAAAAGCTCAGGAAGTGCTCAGAAGTGTTTCAGATTCCTGTTTCCTGTGACGTGTTCCTGTGTTTGATTACCTGCTGTGACCCGGATTGCCTCTGACTCTGCTGATCTTCTCCTGGACCTAACCTCGGCTTGTATTACGGACTCCGCTTGTCTCCTGTGTTTGACCCTCGGCCTGTGACCTGGACTTTGTCTCTTATCTCCTTGTCTTGACCTTTTGCCTGTGACCTGGACTTGCCTTGTGTGTTCCCTACATAGTACCTCCCGCTGTGTTTGGACTATCTTACCAGCCCGTGCTTGACCCTCAGCCTGGTTTTGGACTCTCTGGTTAAGTTCTTCCAGCAAGCCACACACCTGCCAGTTTGACACAGCTGCTCAACCACTTGAAAGACTTGAAAGACCACAGACCATATGTAAAGAGACATACAGTGGTTGACAGCGATATTGTGTCAATCTCGCTCCCTTTCTCGGCGAGATTGAGCACTTGCGAGCCCCATCGCGGGAGCCAGCGCCGAGCTGGCTTGCCGCGATGGAGACAAAGCCGTCATAGAAGCGACGGGGATCTGACGCGGATTCCAGCCAATTCTACACGTGGGCGGAGTTTGTTATGAATACTGAGAAGGAAGTCCCCGCCGGATTTTAAATAAAAATCCGGCATGGGTTCCCCCCTCAGGAGCATAACGGGCCCTTAGGTCTGGTATGGGTTGTAAGGAGACCCCCCTACGCCGAAAAAACGGCGTGGGGGTCCCCCCACAATCCATACCAGACCCGTATCCAAAGCACGCCGGCCGGCCGGTCAGGAGGGGAGTGGGGGGCGAGCGTGCGCCCCCCCCTCCTGAGCCGTACCGGGCAGCATGCCCTCAACATGGGGGGGTCAGGTGCTCTGGGGCAGGGGGCGCACTGCGGCCCCCCACCCCAGAGCACCCTGTCCCCATGTTGATGAGGACAGGGCCCCTTCCCGACAATCCTGGCCGTTGGTTGTCGGGGTATGCGGGCGGGAGGCTTATCGGAATCTGGAAGCCCCCTTTAATAAGGGGGCCCCCAGATACCGGCCCCCCACCCTAAGTGAATGAGTATGGGGTACATTGTACCCCTACCCATTCGTCTGCAAGAAAAGTGTAAACACAAATAAACCACACGGTGTATTGAAATATTTTATTAGTTGGCCGCCGGGGGGGGGGGTGTGTATGATCGCTTTTATAAAAGCGCCCCCCTCCGGCGGGCTTCTGCGGGGGGGTGGGTGCCGCTGTTCTTCACCGCCGTCTGGTTCTCTTCCGCCGCCGGGGGGGCGCTTTGATAAAAACGCCCACCACCCGGTGGGCTTCCTTCGACATCTTCGGCGGCGGGGGGGTCTTCTCCCACTCTCCGGGGTCTTCTCCCACTCTCCGGGGTCTTCTCCCACTCTCCGGGGGTCTTCTCCGGCTCTCCTGGGGTCTTCTCCGCTCTCCGGGGGTCTTCTTCTTCTTCAGGACTCGCCGCCGCTATCTTCGTGTTAGCTCAATTACTGGCGGCGGCGAGTCCCCTCTTCTGTGACGTCTTCTTCTCTTCTCCAGATGTTGACGCGATGCTTCCTTCCACTGTTATGGCTGGCGCGCGGCTCGCAGCGAGTTATATAGGCCTGTCTTGTGACGTCGCAGTCCCATCATGCTCCGGTAGGTACCACGTGGAACACCTCTATAACATCATGGACTCTGTTTGCACTTTATAGTATTTGGCACTATTGATTTATATGTCACTTGCATCACTCTGCATACCATATCCAACATTGGTCTTATGCACTTTGCGCAATTACTTTCTCTTTACAGGGCGTGTACTAAACCCCCTGAGCCATAATTGGGCAAAGCCACCCTGGATTGTTTTTGGCAAGCTGTGATTGGCCAAGCTTGCGGGTCATAGTGCATGCTTGGCCAATTAACACCCAGCAATGCACTGCAATTGTCACAGTGAATTATGGGTCGTGACACGCCACTCGAATTTGGCGCGAGCGGCCCATAACGTTTGTTATTCGATGAACAGTCGAACATACGATGTTCGAGTCGAACATGGGTTCGACTCGAACATGATGCTCATCCCTAATAGCCAGCAGAAGAACATCTCAAAGGACTGCCCCTCTTGTAACAATTCGTCTGCAAGACCTCTTTGTTCCTCTGCTTCCTCCAATACCATCCTCTTTTTTTTTTTGGACAGTGCATACCCAGTCGGTCTAGGACTAGCATTGCCCCCATAGATGTGCTCTGGCAGTATAGTTCTAGAACTTGGTAAATTAAACGTTGCTACTGATCATTGCTGCAATTAATGTGGGCTTGCTACTGTTTATGCTGATCTGGACATCAATATCATCTTATGCCTAGTCCTTACTGTTAACCACTTTGTATGCGACAATGTGTCATTCCATTGTTAACCTAGTTTATGCTTGCCTAGTTAACAACCATATTAGATGGCGGTATATTAGGGTACTATGTATTACTTTTAGTGATTTCCTGTGATATCGTAAGTTTGTAGTCTGAACCTGGTGTGTCAGAGGAGCTTAGGATCTTGAGAAGGTTGAGGCAAAGAACAGAAGACACATCCTATCTAGTGGCTCCTACAGGGGTAATTTTACAATAATAATATTTTTAAAAACTTGTTTATTATATGAAAACATGTCTTGCTTGGTTATCAGCCTTGCACGTTCTAATATGTTGTACGTCTGTAGCCTAATGAACTAAGGGAGGTCATTCAAAGATATCTTTGCTATCCCACAGACATCAGCATCATCACATAGTTTTCTTAGCATTGACAGCATGGTTTACTTTAAATAATCATAATACATTTCTGTGTAAACCTTGAACTTCTTGATCAAAAATATATTATTCTCCTTTTTTAAATCTTCAGTGTTCAGTATCATAATTTTGCTATGGCACTTCATCTCCACTGATGATAATCAAGCACCAAAAATGAACTGGCTTGAAATATACGATCAAAAGTGTAGAACAGTGGAGTCTTTGATCATAGCAATTAGTAAAGATTTCTTGATCCATTTTCCAAGTGCTGAGAAAGAAGGTCAATGGCTGTTTCATTTGAGAATGGCTGCTATGATGTTACATATTTTGCTCTGCCTAGTTTTCATATGCCAGAGCCTTACCTTAAATAACCTGTACAAGATTACTGTGTTTGTGTAACCTGTGTCTGTCAGTAGCCTCATATGATGTCATGTATTATTCTCCAAAAACTGAGAAGATATTTGTACCCAGTATGATATATTTCTATGCAAGTAGATTATAATTGTATCTTTTCGTTGTGTATATATTTTGAATACAATTTGTCTCCATAACAGTTTCATATATTTTTTTTATCACATACCACATACTTTGTGCAACACCATAGAATATAATGATGCTATACATAATAATAGCTGATTATTATTCACGTAATGAATATGATTTTTAGTATATATTATTATAGTAATAGAATTATTTTAAGGAAGTACAACACTACACTTTTAAATTGTACAAGAGCCTAAATGTTTTTAAACAAGCTCTACTAAATTTGTAAAAATGGGTAATATATCTGATTACAACAATGTCTCACACATTGATATCACGTTATTTTAAAATGAAAGACATAGATCAAATCCTATTGTCCGTTTCTTAGTTTCTCACAGCCAAGGTCATCTACAGTCTCAAATAATGATCAAAGACTTCAACATTAATCTCAAATAACATAAAGCTCACATTTGAAAAAGGCATTATCAGCAGAGGATCAGTTATGAGAGACTTGAGATATGCACTGTTATGTTTAAAAATAACACAAAATAAAAATAAAAATCTCAATGGTACCATGTCAACGGCTAATAATGGCATACTTTCACCTTCCTTTTGAAAGGCAAGATGCTGGTATAGAGGTGTTTTGCATTTTGTACAATTTTTCAGGTATGATTATATAGACTATCACATAAATCGTTTTAACACAGACGGGCGATAGTGGTGTATTATAGACAGATAGATACGTACATACTTTCCTTGTAGCATTACTGAAACACCTCGTGCCTGGTCTAGGTAAAGCAGAAATCATCAGGTATCTATCTGGTATGATCCTTTCTTCCCTCCATTAGGCAAGTCATCCTTTGTTTAACTGCTATAAACTATTATCTCTATAAATCTGTAAGTGGATAGAAAGTATAAACTGGAACTCCACCTAAAACATTTTTTCAAGTTTTATGTAGGGGGACATGGATTTGAATGTCTGTCACTTCCTATTGCTGTCTGTATCCACTATTTAGGAATGTCTGCTTATTTCCTGTCAAATTCTTCACTGTGCAGAGTAATAGATGTGTGTAAACCACAAGACTGACTAAACAGAAAAAAACGATCATTTGGCAGTTAAAGTTGTAAACAGATATTTTTTTTAACTTGCATATTGAACTGTTTGCCTAGAGGTTCGCTTTAAATATTAGAACAACAAAAAAAGTTATGATGTGTATATCAGGCAAAAAATGCTGTACAAAAATGCACTTGGCTCCTAAGTCCTACTGTAGAGTGACAACACAACATTTGTGTGGACTAAAGCTGGCCTGATTAGCTGTACAGTTTATTTTGTTTAGCCAGGCAGGTGAACAAAAAAAAGGAACAGAGTCCCCATCCACACATTCGATGTGGATGCGGGAATCCTCCCTGTTATGTCATTGCATTCTGACAGTGGGACTCCCCTTCTATTAGAATACACTGATCAGCACTGCAGCTAATAGGCCGTAGTGCTAATCAAGTGGAAATTTACCAGCAAGTCCATTTATGAAAAGGCAATCAATAGACTGATTTCTCATAAATGGGAATGGCCACACTGCTGAACCGGCTGAATTTCGATCCATCTATGGCCAGATCAACCCCTTCCCATCCATGCTATAGCCGAATTGATGGCTACAGCACAGACCTACTTTGCTGGGAGGCTGTCAAATGATGGCCTCCCATGCTTGAGTGTTGAGTGGCCTGTGCGCCTCCTGCAGGGCGTGCGTGGTACGCTCTGTGATCAGCGAGACTATGAAGCCCCATACACATGGCCAAGGTTCTTGGCAGAAACCAGCGAGAACCTCGCTGGGAGCCGCATTCTGCCGAGAACCTGGGCCGTGTGTATGCTCTCGGCGAGCCCCGCCCATCGGGAAACCCGTCGAGCAAATAGAGAACAGGTTCTCTATTTGCTCGACGGACCGTCGGGATGAATGGCTGGTTGCCTTTCCCGACGGGCGGGTCGCCAATTCTGACGGCCGGCCGGCAGAGAACCTCGACGGGCGGAACGATGTGTTCCGCCTGTCAAGGTTCTCTGCCGTGTGTACGGGGCCTCAGACTCCTTACCATGACAGCTGATCATGAGATGTAAACTTATAGCATGAGGAGAAATAAAAAGCCTATCAGTGCCCATCAATGCAGCCTCATCAACACATATTAATGAAGGAGAAAGATTACCTGTTTGCAAAATGTTATAACAAATCATGAACATATTTTTGTTTTTTGTTTTCAAAATTTTCCATCTTTTTTTGTTTGTTTAGCAAAAAAAAACAGCAGTGATTAAATACCACCAAAATAAAGCTCTATCTGTGTGAATTAAATGATAAAAATGTCATTTGTGTACAGTGTAGCATGACCACGCTATTGTCATTTAAAGCATGACAGCTCTTTAAGCTAAAAATTGGTATGGGCAGGAGGGGGATTAAGTCCCCAGTAAGCAAGTGGTTAAATGGTGTCAGCGCTGTTTTCATTTGCAGAACTTCTCAGACCCACCTACTCTCCAATCTTCATAATATAAAGATTAATCACTGTGAAGCCCCAAGATACGAACTGCTAATTGCTCTCTTTAACCACTTCAATACCCGCCCATATACAATTGACGGCCAGAGATGGGATCTCCCATCCTAAGTGGCCGTCAATTAACGGCCTGGGATTTGCGGGTGGATATCTGAATGATGCCTGCAGCCAGAGGCATCATCCAGATATCCTCTTCTTCAGCCGACGATTCTGCACGACATAAGAATGATCATATCGGCGGTTCGTTCTTACAGACTGCGGGAGGGGACATCCCCCCCTTCCGGGGCCATCCGGTGATTCTCCGGGCTCTCCCGTGTCTTCGGGGGCCCGGAGAACCAATCGTCACCAGTCATCTCTATGACCGTCGGAGGACCCGGGCGCGATGTGATGATGTCACGCCCGGGTCCCCGTAAGTAAACAAAGCTGCGATTGCGGCTGTAAGCAACCGTTCATGAGATCGGTGAATTTTTTTTCACCGATCTCATGGTTTCCAGCCTGGAGGAGAGATATGAGGTCTTATTGACCCCGCATCTCTCCTTAAAGAGGACCTGTCACATACATTTCCTATTACAAGGAGTGTTTACATTCCTTGTAATAGGAATAAAAGTGGAATAAAAAAAAAAAAAAAAGTGTAAAAATAAATAAAAAATAAGTCAAAAGAATAAATAAAAGATAAAAAACAATTAAAACGCCCCTGTCCCTGATAGCTCGCGTGCAAAAGTGAACGCACATGTAAGTCCCGCCGACATATGTAAACGCCGTTTAAACCACATAAGTGAGGTATCGCCGCGTGCGTTAGAGTGCCAGCAACGAATCTAGCACTAGATCTCCTCTGTAAATCTAAACTGGTAACCTGTAAAAAATAAATAAAGCATTGCCTATGGAGATTTTTAAGTACCGAAGTTTGGCACCATTCCATGAGTGTGCGCATAATTAAAGCGTGACATGTTGGGTATCTATTTACTCGGTGTAACATAATCTTTCACATAATACAAAAAAATTGGGCTAACTTGTTATTTTTTTAATTCATGAAACCATTTTTTTTACAAAAAAAAGGCGTTTGAAAAATGATTGCGTAAATTCCGTGTGAGATAAAACGTTGCAATGACAGTTGTTTTATTCCCTAGGGTGTCTGCTAAAAAAACATATATAATGTTTGGGGGTACTGTGTAATTTTCTAGCAAAAGAATGATGATTATTACATGTAGGAGAGAAGTGTCAGAATAGGCCCGGTATGGAGGTGGTATAAAAGCCCGGTATTGAAGTGGTTAATAAAGCACTGGAAGTGAGCACAAAGCATGGGATAACTATGAATTTCTGTCTTGATGATCAACAGATATTTTTTTTAACTTATCAAACAGATTAAAAAAAAAACTTTCAATGTTATACAGCCTCTCCTCAATTAGCGACCAGGTTCTATTCCAGCAACCAGGGTGTTAAACAAATTGGTCATTAAATGAGGAGCTACAAGTAATCAATATTTTTTGCATGAGTACAGAACACAAAAATACTGTACTGTACAATAGAATAATGTACAGTGCATCGTTCAGGTCGGGAGAGCTGATTGTAAGTCTGAGTGGTCGTTAAACAGGCAAGTCGTTAAATGAGGAGTATCTGTATTTAAATATCATAAGAAAGCAAATAAGAGATATTGCAACTGCATATCAATTCGAATATTTCTCCTTCCCGCCGACCGTACGCACATATGTAGCCTCAGCTTTCAGAGGTTATACCAGGGTGATGCTTGCAGCTGCAAGCATCATCACGGTACCGTTTTTTAGAGCGGGCGGTCGGCTCTTTAGGGATAACAACTGATGCGGCTAAAAGTTGCTCGGCTGTTATCCCAGAGGAACAAGAGGGGAGGTCCCCCCCCTTCTGCTGCCTTCCGCTGGCTATGGTGAGACTCTTGTCCCACTGGAAGACCCAATCAGCACTTCTGTATTTAAAATTGCAATTTTTGCCATTCTGAATAATTTGAAGTGCAAAAGAGGGATTTGGGGGTCTTTTAGACTCCCAATCCCTCCATAAAGAGTACCTGTTACCACCTATTACTGTCACAAGTGATCTTTTTTTTTTAAAGTGACAATGTAAACAAATTTAAATAAATAAAAAAAAAAGTTTTTTTTTGGTGCCACGCGAAAGTCACGCCTGCATAAGTAAACAGTGTTCAAATCACACATGTGAGGTATCACCACAATCGTGAGAGTGAGAGAACTAATTCTATGGAGATTTTTAGGTACATTAGTTTGTCGCCATTCAAAGCATGACATGTTCGGTATCTTTTTACTCGGTGTAACATCATCTTTCACATTATCCCAAAAAATTGGCCTAACTTTACTGTTTGTTTGTTTTTTTTATTCATAAAAGTGTTTTTTTTTTCCCCCCAAAAATTGGGTTTGAAAGACCGCTGTGCAAATACAGTGTGAGTTAAAAAATTTCCATTGTATTCTCCAGATTCTCTGGTAAAAAAAAAAAAAATATTTATATTGTTTGGGGGTTCTAAGTAATTTTCTAGCAAAAAATATGGATTTTAACTTCAATAAATGTCAGAAATAGGCTTAAGGCCCATACACACGGTAGGACATCCAACAAAATTTCCCTTGGATTTTTGTCCTAATTGATTTGTCCGGTCACACCCATAGCATACACACAGTCAGACTTTTCTGCAAACTTTTCTAAAACTTTCCCATTGTCACGTGGTTTTTCTGCTCTTTTCTGCTCTTTACCGCCACCCTTTGGTTAACTTCTGCTATTGTTGGTTGATTTTAACATTGGTTCTGAGCATGCGTATTTGCACTTTGTACAAAAGTTGGTTGGATTGCTGTACACACGGTCACACAAAGCACCATCAGACTTTTTTGCCGAAAAGTTGGTCCGTTCGCAGACCCAACTTTTTGTTGGATGAAACCTGAAAAAGTTGGTCTGATGGAGCGTACACACGATCAGACAAATTTGAAGAGTTGCAGATTTTGAAGTTGGTTGGCCAAAAGTCTGACCGTGTGTATGGGGCTTAAGTCATGAAATGGTTATTAGAGGTACCCATAGCTATAATATGTAAATCTGCTGTATTGGGTGATGATCTATACAGTGTCTTTATAATTTAAGAAACATGGGGCTGGAAGAGACCACTTAGACTTGGACAGAACATTGTCTTCAGCAAAGAGCAGACAATAGGAAATTGAAATGAATCCATGGGAGACACAACCCAAATCCCAGGAACCTGGAGGGAGGGGGTGGCAGGAAAATAGGGGTCCCCTGTGCCAGTGGGTAGCTCAGATTGATCTGGGATGGCTCAGGCTCCACGTGTCTGGAAGTAGCTGCTGTATTCTGTGTACTATTCTCTATTTCTGAGTGTATGGTACTGGAGCTAGATTGAAAATTCTTCCGACCTGTAGGCTCCAGTGGAATTTTTCTGTTGGAATTTCCGCCAAGAAAAATTTGAGAGCTGGTTCTCAAATTTTCCAACAGGAAAAGTTCTTGTCGGAAATTCCGATCGTCTGTATGCAATTCCGACGGAGAAAAATCCTACGCATGCTCGGAATGAATTTGACGCATGCTCGGAAGCATTGAACTTAATTTTTCTCAGCTCGTCGTAGTGTTGTACGTCACCGAGTTCTTGACGGTCGGAATTTGGTGTGACTGTGTGTATGCAACACAAGTTTGAGTCAAAATTCAGTCAAAATTCTGTGGGGAAAAAATCCACGGTTTTCTTGTCGAAATTTCCAATCGTGTCTTACACTGTTCATTAAATTGTATAACAGGGCCAGACACATTTGAAATATAAATCATGTAATAAGTGTTAAATATGCTTTTTTGTTTCTGTGTCCATGCTCTCTGTAAATAACATAAGATATATTTAGAGTCGGTTCACACTGGGGCGACACGACTTCCAGCACGACTTTCAGAAGCAACTTCAACACGACATGAGCATGAACCACAGGGCGATCTGGGGAGATTTACAACACAACTTGAAGTCCTTTTCAGGTCAGGAGACTTTCCAGTGGCCAATAAAACAACAATCAGCTCTGGGAGAGGGAGGGGGAGGGAGAGGTTTGCCTGAGAAATGTATGTTATCTTGCTCAAAAGTAGCTTCAATTAAAACAGTGATCAGACTTGGAAGCGACTTCCATTGAAATCAATGGGTACAAATCGCCTAGAAGTCTGATTGAAGTAGTACAGGAACCTCTTCTGAAGTCGGAGCGACATGAGTAGTGTGTATTAACACCGCTCCCATTCACTTACATTGCTTTTCTGGACAGCACGACTTGGGATGACTTGAGACGACTTCAAGTCGGATCCCAAGTCGCCCCAGTGTGAACCGGCTCTTAAACTCACTATTTGTTGTCAGATTTCTGCAATCTGCTGGAAACCAGGTCAATAATAAATTGTCAGTGCAGGCAAAAACAAGCTCATTAAGTTCATTTTTGTTTGTTGCTAGCCCTAAAATGAAACACATATACAGTATGGTAAAAATTTATATATGGTGCTTGATTCATCATTAAAAGCATGCAGTCATTTTAAGACTAGTCTGACCTTGTACAAATAATATTTTAGTGCAGTTGCATATTTGATCAGAGGGTAAAAGGGAAACACAATTACGAAATGCAACTCCAAAGAAAACATCAGAAAAATGATTTTCTTATTTGTCTAAACTTTGATTTTGCCAGGAAAATAAAGTACTCACTTAACAACCTATAAAAGATTAAACCAACAATCACTGAGTAGCCATTTGCTACTTCATTTGCTCCTCATTCTCTTTAGTAGTCCCATCCAGCTGCTACTACTTCTGCTGTTTCCCCAGGCTCTTATTGTACACATGTTGTTAATTGTTAGCCGATTCCTTTTGACTTCCTCCACTATAGACCACTTAATTTGCCCTGACAGGTGCAACAGTGTTCCATTTTAGCTTTCAGGTTTGCTGTGCACATGGATGGGGGAGTGACCAAACACATTGATGTCCCGATTGCCTTTTTGCACACTCTGGTTTCTCATTGTAGCATTTGGTTAGCTTGTGGGTGTAATATTTTTGCTGTGTCATACCAAACTAGAGCAGGAGTGTCAAACTCAATTTCATTGTGGGCCGAATCAGCATTATGTTTTCAAAGTTATGTTTCTCAAAAGGGTTGGTTGTATCTGTAAGATAAATGTCCAGCGCATCCCCTCCCCTTTACATTAGATGTCAAGAGCCACCCCATCATCAGAAGTTGAGTCCCCCACTCTCCCTTACATCACAGTCCAACCCCCTTAACTTATACTGCTGCTTGAAAGAAGCTGGATGCATTGCTTGAAAGCAGAAAGTAAGGGTCTGGAGTAGGACCAGAGGAGGGCTGGAGCTCTTCTGCAGCTGCAGGAGAGGTGCAAGGGCAACATGAAACATCCTGGAGGACCGGATTCGGCCCACAGGCCTTGTGTTTGACACTTGTGACCTAGAGTATCACTTGCCTTCTTCCGATCTCACCTAAATTCTTACCTTGCTGTGGCTCCTGACCTCTAATCTATTCTAGGTATCAGCCTTGCCACCTAGCTTGTTTATCTCTGACAGTCAGGGCCGGCCTTAGGCCTTTAGGTGCCCTGTGCGAGAAAGATTTACAGCGCCCCATAGTAACCACACCCCTCCGTAACCACACCCCTCCGTAACCACACCCCTTCAGTGTCATACCCCTTTCTCCAATACCGGCTCCATTTAAAGCCTTCCATTCCCAAAAAACAGATTACAAGCTATGATAAAAATACAACTTTTATTCACATAATAACGCCACCTATACTGTACATCACACGCTATAACAACACCGCCTATACTATAAATCACACGCTATAATAACGCCACCTATACTGCAAATCACACGCTATAATAACGCCACATATAAAGTAAATCACATGGTATCATACCACTACCTGTAAATTTACTATCAAATATCAAACATAATTATAATAAAGTATTTTTTAACTTTTGTATTTACTGTTCCTTTAACCACTTGAGGCCCGCGCTACCGTCGGATGACGGCAACAGCGCGGGCCTCAATATCCAACATGCCGTCATTTGACGGCATGTCTTTCTGGCGTTCCCAGCGCGCGCTGTAGTGCGCGCTGCGGGGAAGCCCTTTGTTGTCCGTGTCCCTTGGACACGGCCAATCACAGATCGCGGCAAACGGCCAATCAGAGCGGCCGTTTGCAATGCGATCTGTGGGCGAATGAGAGATGATCTCTCATAGATCATCTCTCATTGCCGGCTCACACAGAGACAATGTCCTGTCTCTGGAGGGGAGGAGCCCGATCTGTGTTCCTTCCTACATAGGGACACAGATCGGTCACCCCCCCTCCCCCTACAGTTAGAACACACCTAGCATACACATTTAACCCCTTCCTCACCCCCTAGTGTTAACCCCTTCAATGCCAGTCACATTTATACTGTAATTAGTGCATATTTATAGCACTGATCGCAGTATAAATGTGAATGGCGCCAAAAATGTGTCAAAAGTGTCCGATGTGTCCGCCATAACTTCGCAGTAACAATAAAAATCGCAGATCGCCGCCATTTCTAGTAAAAAAAAAAAAAAAAAATTCTCTCCCCTATTTTGTAAGCGCTATAACTTTTGCGCAAACCAGTCACTTATTGCGATTTTTTTATTTATTTTTTTTACCAAAAATATGTAGAAGAATACGTATCGCCCTAAACTGAGAAAAAAAAGTGTTTTTTTTTTTAATTGGGATATTTATTATAGCAACAAGTAAAAAATATTGTATTTTTCTTCAAAATTGTCGCTCTTTTTTGTTTATAGCGCAAAAAATAAAAATCGCACAGGCGATCAAATACCACCAAAAGAAAGCTCTACTTGTGGGGAAAAAAGGACGTAAATTTTGTTTGGGAGCCACGTCGCACGACCGCGCAATTGTCAGTTAAAGCGACGCAGTGCCGGAAGCTGAAATTTCACCTGGGCAGGAGGGGGGTGTAAGTGCCCAGTATGCAAGTGGTTAAACACCCTATTTAAATAATAAAATACAAAACAGACATTAAACAGTACACTGCACTTATAAAAAAATAATTTACTTACAGAAAAAAGTTTTTACATCCGCTGCCTGCTTCTGTGGATTCTTGCGCTCCTTTGTCTTCTCAGTGCGCATGGCGTGTGAGCTTCTCATTTCTGCTCCTCCTAGCAAGGCAAGGACAGCCGCCCACGCCGTATTTCCAGCAGAATCCGCCTGTGGCCTGCCAGTACTTTGTCCAGTTTTAAAGATGGCCGCCGCACTGTCGCCGAGCGGCGGCAATCTTAATGAGTAACCCACAGACTGCCAGTAACAGTGATCTCCGACTCCTAACAAGGCAGGGACAGCCGCCCACACTGTCATTCCTGCAGAATCCGCCTGTGGCCTGGCCTGCCAGCAGGGGCATACCTAGAGCATTTGTCACCCGGGACGGATCCTATATCTACACCCCCCCAACGGTAAAATTGAAAATCCCACTGTGCCCCCTGCATCTTTCAATATCTCTGTCACGACTGTGTACCCCTCTCCACAACTGCACCTCTGGACCCCGTTACATTATACAACACCCTGCATCACTTTACATTACACAGCCCCCCACAGCTCTAGACACCTATATGTTACACAGACACCCCCCTAACAGTTCTGGACCCCCTGCATGTCACGCAGACCTCCCTACAGTCTCCCCCTACAGTGCAGACCCATCCCCCTATAGTACAAACCTCCCTTACAATACAGATTCACCTCTACAGAGCAGACCCCCTCCTATTAAACAGAACCCCCCTCTCCTATAATACAGAACCCCCCTACAATACAGATCCACCCCTACAGTGCAGACCCCCCCACAATACAGAACACCCCCCCACAATACAGAACACCCCCCCACAATACAGAACACCCCCCCCACAATACAGACCCCCCCACAATACAACCCCCCCCACAATACAAACCCCCCTACAATGCAGAACCCCCTCCCCCCTACAATATAGATCCACCCCTACAGTGCAGACCCCTCCAATACAGAACCCCCTCCCCTACAATACAGAACCCCCTACAATACAAAACCCCCCTACAATACAGAACCACCCCACAATGCAGAACCCCCCCTTCTATAATACAGATCCAACCCTACAGTGCAGACCCCTACAAAACAGAAACCCCCCCTCCACACAATATAGAACCCCCCTCCCCCCTACAGTACAGATACCCCCCCTCCCACAATACAGATTCCCCCTACAATACAGAACCCCCCCACAATACAGAACCCCCCACAATGCAAGAACCCCCTCCCCCCTACAATATAGATCCACCCCTACAGTGCAGACCCCTCCAATACAGAACCCCCTCCCCCTACAATACAGAACCCCCTACAATACAAAACCCCCCTACAATACAGAACCACCCCACAATGCAGAACCCCCCATTCTATAATACAGATCTACCCGTACAGTGCAGACCCCTACAATACAGAAACCCCCCCTCCACACAATATAGAACCCCCCTCCCCCCTACAGTACAGAAACCCCTCCCCCACAATACAGATCCCCCTACAATACAGAACCCCCCCACAATACAGAACCCCCCACAATGCAGAACCCCCTCCCCCCTACAATATAGATCCACCCCTACAGTGTAGACCCCTCCAATACAGAACCCCCTCCCCCTACAATACAGAACCCCCTACAATACAAAACCCCCCTACAATACAGATACCCCCCACAATGTAGAACCCCCCTTCTATAATACAGATCCACCCCTACAGTGCAGACCCCCTACAATACAGAACCCCCCCCTCCACACAATATAGAACCCCCTCCCCCCTACAATACAGAACCCCCCTACAATACAAAACCCCCCCACAATGCAGAACCCCCTCCCCCCTACAATACAGATCCACCCGAACAGTGCAGACCCCCTACAACACAGAACCCCCTCCCTCCACAATACAGAACCCCCCCACAATACAGACCCGGTTCAATACAGAGCCCCCACAATACAGAACCCCCCCCCCCACAATGAAGAACCCCCCTCCTATAATACTGATCCACCCCTACATTGCAGCCCCCCGTACAATACAGAACCCCCTCCCCTCTACATTACAGAACCCCCCCACAATACAGAACCCCCTCCCCCTACAATACAGAACACCCCCCACAATGCAGAACCCCCTACAATACAGAACCCCCCCAATACAGACCCCCCCACAATACAGAACCCCCTCCCCCTACAATACCGAATCCCCCCTCCCCTCTACAACACAGACACCCCTCTCCCTTTCAGACCTGTAAACCAGGCAAGCTGGTCATCTGAGCCACGTGCTGCACACACACAGCACAGGACGGAAAAGGGGGAGGCGGGTGCACTGTGCTGGGCTGCCTGTGACTGAGACAGACAGCCGAGACTCCTCAGACCCGCGGCGCTGCACACTGTGGGGGATTATTGCTGCCGGGTTCCGGGTGTGCTGACGGCTCGCTCAGGTGTGACTTGCACCCTCCCTGCCTGCTGTGTCTCTGCCGCCGCCTCCCTGTCACCAGGCATGCCACCCAGCGCCCGCTAATGGCGCTAAGTTATATTCAGTCGCGGGGGGGGGGTGGGGGAGTGCGCCGCCGAATCTGTGACCATCGGAATCTGTGCAGGTCGCCAGGCGCCCATGTTGCTATGGCGCCCTGTGCGACCGCACACCCCGCACACCCCAAAGGCCGGCCCTGCTGACAGTGACTCTGGCATGTCCCTGGTAGAGAGATTTGTCTCCTTTCTAAAATACATAATTGGGGTTATTTACTAAAGGGAAATCCACGTTGTTTTCTCCCTTCCCTTGCCTTTTTCTTCACAGTTGGAGTTCCCGCTCCTTGACTACGGCAGCACTCCTCCTACTGTGTAGTAGTTTTCTATATCGGTATTGGCTACATGCTCAGAAGTTCACATTATTTACTGATTGCTGTATTTATATTTAAACTTATAATTTAAGGTCATATTTATGTCATACATAGCTTTTTGGGTTTCTCCCATACTGAGATGCCCTGTTCGCAGCCAGCTCCAACTAAGAGGACATCCACAGTCGTTGCATATGTAGCCCCCTTGTCCTAAAAAGGGCAGAGCCTGATGTTCAAGTCGAACGTTAGTTTGACTCGAACATCGGGTGTTCGCCCCTTTGCCGAATACCAAACATTATGGGGCGTTCGCTGGAAATTCGAGGGCCTACGGAATCGCAAGATTGCAGTGCTTTGACGGCTGCTGATTGGTCAAAGCATGCACCTGACCTGCACGCTTTGGCCAATCACAGTGCGCTCTGCAGTAAGAGCCATAATTGGGCAAAGGCAGGGTGCCTTTTAGCCAATCATGACTTATGAGTCCACACCGCACACTATTTAAAGTCGTACATAGTTTTATGAATGAGAGCAGCAAAATTACATTTGTAAAGGAAAAAACTGTATTTAAAACTGGTGACTCACTTGCTTGATGCAGTGAAATTTGAGTCGGCTTGAAGGTTCTGACACTTTGAAGCCGGACATTGATCTGGATCTTTAGAGTCTGTAAGAAATCTGCTACTTTATCCTGGACACCTTTCTCAGTCCCCCCCCCCCTGTTTTAACCATGGGTTTTAACCATGGGCTCAGCCCTGGGGTGAAATACTCAGATTCCCCATTAGTGCAAATACATTCTTTTACTACTAAATGTGATTACCCAATTCTTCTCTAAAAACATCAAAACATGTCATGTGTTGAGTGATGTTTGAATATTTTGTTATGTAATGTTTTCCTATAAAAAAACTGTTTTAAACAAATGTGAGAATCTACTAAAAAATAAATAAATAATACCTGTATGACTACAATGAGACGCTGTATAATGGGATGTTCCTACTCTCTGTATAAGTAATATCGATGGTTAAAGAGCATATGGAATATTTGTCATAAAAGCACACAGGTTTAAAATCACTGTCCTCAAATATTTCTATCCTTGTAAAAAAAGAAAAAGAAAATAAATGATGTCTGTGTTAACTTACAATAACAGATGAATAATATTTCATGAGATCTAGTAAACTTTTTCTTTTTGCAACTCACACCTGCAATAATATTAGTTTAACCAAACCACAAACTAAAGACAGTTTGACTGCAGTATTTTATTAAATGTATACATAGATGTATATTGGAAATGTTTATGGGACGTTATTTTTTACAACATCAAAGCCATAGAGAGCTTTTTGTTCTAGTTCTATATATTTTTAAACACTAAACATATAAAATAAAACTACTGTATGTGCTATATAATATATATATATATATATATATATATATATATATATATATATATATATATATATATATATATACAGTATATAGTTACATGCTGGAGAATGCTGCTCCACACTACAGTGAAACCTTTGTCTGCGAGCATATTTTGTTCCAGAATCATGCTTGTAATCCAAAGCACTTGTATGTCAAAGCATTTTTTTATAGGGTATAAAAGAGAAGAGATGCACCTCTAAGTGTAGCAATAAGTTGCTAAATGTTGTACCTTCATTAAATTTAACCATATTGCTACACTTAGAGGCTCCTCTCTTCTCTTTTATACTCAGTTGTGACATCACGCTACTCTTATATTAAGACATCGCTTGTATATCAAGGCAAAATTTATGAAAACATTTTGCTTGTCTTGCAAAACGCTCTCAAACCAAGTTACGCTCAAACCAAGGTTTCACTGCTTTACACTGATGTAAGTAAAGTTCAACCTCTCCCACCTTCTGCAGTTTTGTTCTACAAGAAGACTAACCCCCTCATCCGAAGCAACTGCAGCCACTTTTAGCCCACAGGGGGAAACAAAATTATTTTCTAACTTCACTATCTATTTTGTTTATTATTAATAAACAAGTTGAAACTTTAACTTATTTTTAGTCTTATGTGTCCCTTTTTTGCATTTGATAGATTAGTGATGTTGAATAGAGAGAGAGCATTGGTTATCTCTCTAGATAATGTTCTTTGACTTTTGACTTTTGTTGAAGATAAAACGTATGTATTTAGGAGTTCAGCTTTGACTTTGTACTCTTTTATATTATTTTCCAAGTTATTTTGTAGAGATCCTATATTATCAGTCTTTTTTCATTTAGACATTATATAGGTGTGCATGATTTAACTTAAAGTGTAAGGCCTGGTTCACACTATAGTGGGCTTGCAGCCCGCTTTTGCATGGGCAAGGCAGCCCACCCATTTTAATGAGCTGCCATGGCTGCATTTCCTGCAGAAAAAAAGTTCATGCACCATTTTGGAAACAGCATCTTCTGCCCAATACAAGTTCAAATTTTTGGTTGACATCTGAAAATGGAAATAGAGGGGAAATCTTCCAAACGGGACACTAGTTCTGGTGACCTTGTTGACAATCCAGGATTCCCTTATTTTGGAGAAATTTTCTCTTACTTCCTGGTTTTGCTATGTCCCTATATGGGACACAGATGGCAAAAATGAAAAAAATAAGTTTTTAGCTACACTTTAATATCATTCAGCAAGCTGTTTTTCAGCTTTAATCTTTGCATTGTGTTTTTACATTCCTTTAGGGTTACCCCTTTTACTTTTCTGTTTTTACCTATAAAAAATCCTTGTAGTCCAATATTTAAAGGGGTGGTTCCCCTAAAAAGAAACTTTTAACATTGCATCTATCCTCTTAATTACATGTAGAATCGGCTGGTATTTTTAAAAAAATCCGTCTGTACATACCATTTTCGGCATGTAGTCTCACTGCCGTTTCCGGGTCTGACCGTCGGGGTAGGGCATGCCTACTTGATTGACAGGCATCCGATCGACGCATACAGCGCGTCACGAGATGCCGAAAAAAGCCGAACGTTGGTGCGCATGCGCCGTATAGAGCCGCACCAACGTTCGGCTTCTTTCGGCATCTCGTGACGCGCTGTATGCGTCAATCGGATGCCTGTCCCCAAGCATATACCCGGAAGCAGCGGTGAGGCTGCATGAAAAAAATAGTATGTACGGACCGTTTTTTTTTAAAAAATACCAGCCGATTCTACATGTAATTAAGAGGATAGATGCAATGTTAAAAGTTTATTTTTAGGGGAACCACCCCTTTAAGTACTATTATATTCCAATAAATTTTGATTTTGTACGGAATGCACTTGTGTTTATACATTTATTTTTTCAATTTTTCCCATGTTACCAACAATTGTCTTTAATCCCTGCCCTCTAGTTTCTCTTCGTTGCCCACATTTTTGTTATATCCTCATGCCCATCCTTTATGATATCTTGAAGACTTCTAAAAAAAACAAAATATTCAGGTCAAAACCAAACTTATTTTATTAGGCATTTAAATATGATCTCTTATTTTTCTGCTGTACATTATAAACCTTAAATGGAGAGGTATGTGTATGTCCAGGTGGCTCTGCTGGGCTATGTTAACCACTGTGTAAATAAAGGGTTGCCAGAGAAAAGCCACACAGATCAAAGAACCCTGTGTGCCTATCAGTTTACAGTGGCATTCTTAGACAGTGATCAATGCTAAGCAATAGCACATGTCTTAATTCCCCCTTGTCTGCAATTGTATCCATTCTACTGCACTCTCATGATTCTCTAAGCTTGCCTTTAACACCTATCACTGCATTAAGAAAAAAAATCCTAAAAACTCTTAATGACAACTGAAAATATTCACAAACAATATATATCTATAACTTTTAAATACTCTCAGTAGTGATAAATTCCAATAAGGATAATTATTAATACAAATCCACATATAATCATTGAACTTGAACTCGAAGCTCATCCCTAGTTGATAACTTCTAAGAACATTTTTGTTTCAGGGCACCACCACCACTGCCCAAGGCCCAATTTTTCTACCCCTGTTTAACAGGGGTGTGTAATTATAATTTTTGCTGTAATATTTTGCAGCAGGGCCTGTTCCTGCGCTCAACAAGAGTATCTGTGAGGCTTTATAATGTGTTGTTCCACCACCACCACAACAGCGTAAGGCCCAATTTTTCTGCCCCTGTTTAACAGGGGCATGTAATTATAATATTTGCTCTAACATTTCACAGCAGGGCTCGTTCCTGCGCTCAACAACAGAATCTGTAAGGGGCTGCAGTGTTGTGGCACCACCACCACTGCCTAAGACCCTATTTTTCTGCCCCTGTTTAACAGGGGCGTGTAATTACAATTTTTAATCCAATATTTGACAGCAGGGGTCATTCCTGCGCCTACCAAGAGTAACTCTGAGGGCTTACAGTGTTGTGGCACCACCACCACACCCACCAAAGGCCCAATTTTCTGCCCCTGTTCAACAGGTGCATGCAATTGCAATTCTTGATACAATATTTCTCAGCAGGGCTCGTCCCAGCGCCCACCAAGAGTAACTGTGAGGGCTTACAGTGTTCTGGTAC
Organism: Rana kukunoris; assembly: GCA_029574335.1. Classification (NCBI taxonomy): domain Eukaryota; kingdom Metazoa; phylum Chordata; class Amphibia; order Anura; family Ranidae; genus Rana; species Rana kukunoris. The sequence goes on along the minus strand of CM056050.1, from coordinate 252,498,012 downwards.
CACCAACACCTAAGGCACAATTTTATGCATAGTATATAGGGCAGGCAGTATAGTATATACAGGCGATCCCCTACTTTCAAACATCTGACTTACAAACGACTCCTACTTACAAACGGAGGGAGACAACAGGAAGTGAGAGCAAATCTACCCATAGGAAGGGAAATTCTCTCCTGTAAGAGTTAATATGGGAAAACGGTGTCTCCACTGATGCTTTATCACCAATCCTTGTTTGCCTAAAACCCCTAAATTTTCTTAATCCAATTGTCATTGGGACAGAACATGAGGTGAAATCTTCTGAACAGGGGCACAGACAGGAAAACGAATTTTACAGGGGTGATGATAACCCTTCCCTATGTTATCCAAAAAGCTTAAAAATAGATTGTTTGCCTGGAGCTACACTTACAAAATGTACCTGTTCCAAATTACAAACCGATTCAACTTAAGGACAAACTCACAGTCCCTTTCTTAGGAGGCCCAACACCTTTTATTTTTTTAATTTGGGTTCGGGGTCCCCCTTAACATCCATACAAGACCGAAAGGTCCTAGTAATGGGCTGGGGGAAGTTTTTCTCAATCATTTTCAACTATACTGCCAGGACCCGACATTACATTACAGCCGCAAGCAGTTTTAAATGACTTTTTTTCCTTTAGAATTGTCATTTTGTGCAGGGACTGTTCTAAACACGGGAAAAACGTGCCACTTTACAGGCATACTATAGATACCCCTCAGGATTTTTAAAGAAATATTTCACTTTCATTTTTTCACTTTAAGCATTATTAAAATCACTGCTCCCGAAAAACTGCCATTTTTAAAACTTTTTTGCATTGATGGCCCGGGTCCCCAAACACTTTTTATGACAATAACTTGCATTTTAGCTTTTAAAATTAGCCCGTTCGTGTCCCATAGAACAGTGTTCGAATGTTCGCATGAACTTTCGGTCCATTCGCATGTTCTGCTGCAAACCGATTCTGGGGGTGCTCGACTTATCCCTATTCCTAACTTAATTTTAAGCCTCCTATACATCTGTTCTGTTTCAGTTAATGACTGTGTTTCAGCCTAAATATGAAATTGATGATCATTAGCTCCTGCTTGGTATAATTGGTTAATCATACACATGTTTCTCATCCTACAAAATCCCTGACTTTGTGTAAAGTCTCGTACACACAATCGGATTTTCCACGGACAAAGCGTAGGACTTTTGTCCAAAGGGTATTTGCCGTGAACTTGTCTTGCATACAAACGGCAAAGAATTGTCGCCAAAAAAACCCCACAAACTATGTGTTTTTACTCTTTAGTGCCACCCTTTGGGCAACTTCTGCTAAGGTCATCTTATGGTTAGCATTGCTTCTCAGCATGCGTGTTTGTACTCTGGATTTTTTTCTGACTGACTTGTGTACACACGATCGGAAAATCCGACAAGACACATTTGTTGTCGGAAAATTTGAAAGCACAATTTCCGACAACAATTGTCCGATGGAGCATACAAATGGTCGGACAACATCCTGCCATCTCACAATTCCCATTGAAAAATCTGATCGTGTGTACCTTAAAAGAGTTGTGAAGGAAAAAAAAATTCACCTTAATGCAATCTATGCATTAAGGTGAAAAAACATCTGCTTCTGCCAAACCCCCCCCCCCCCCCCGAGTCCCTGTTATACTTACCTGACCCCTCGAAAGTCCCGTGCGGTCCCGATATCCTCTGGCTTGAGCGGATGGATTGAGAGCAGCGCAGCCATTGGCTGGGACTGCTGTCAATCACATCGAGTGATGCGGTGCACCGAGGGGCGGGGCCGAGTGATACAGTGAGCGGTGATGGCCGCTTGCTGTATCACGGGAGCACGCCCGCAATTAGTGACCACCATGCGAGCTCTCGCATGACTGTGGTTACTAATTGGTGGGAGGACCAGAAGCAGCCGCTGAGGGACCCCAGAAAACATGGATCGAGAGCACTCTGTGCAAAACAAACTGCACAGTGGAGGTAAGTATAACATGTTTGTTATTTAAAAAAAAAATGTTTCCTTTAGTGACCCTTTAAGAATTGATGCTGGTTTGAAGCCAAATATCGATTTAATTTAGATTCTTCTGTTCGCTCACATTTTGTAAATTGATAAAAATAAACAATAAAAATATATATGTTTGAAAGCATGTTTAGTTTACAGCATTTCTTCATATCTGCTAATATGTTTGCAAACTACTTTGGGTAATAGAGGAAGTAAACACCCCTAATCTCCATGTTTACTGTACAGCTTGGTCTGTTAAAGGAAGTTAAAAAAAATAACAGACTTACTGACTTGATCAACAAGGGAAAATGAAGACAAAAAAAAATAAAAATAAAATAAAACTAATGTAGACACCACATCTAAAAGTTGGTAAACTGAAATATATTCTTTGGGGGTTAAGAACTATTTTTGTAAATTTAGAGTATCGTTTTCACTATTAGCAAGAACCAGATTTTGTCATGCACTGCCCTTTACACTGTATACAGTGCCTTGGAAAAGTATTCATACCCCTTCAAAGTTTCCACATTTTGTCACGTTACAACCAAAAAGTCAATGTCTTTTATTGGGATTTTATGTGATAGACCAACACAAAGTGGCACATAATTGTGAAATGCAAGGAAAATTCTAAATTATTTTCAAAATCTTTTGCAAATACAGTAAATATGTGAAAAGTGTGGCGTTATTGTAGTAAAATGTGGTTCTACAAAGTATTGACTCCTGAATACAAATGCACACCACACGCAAACTGGACTTTTTAAGGCTTTCTTCTTGCCACTCTTACATAAAGGCCAGATTTGTGGAATGCGTGACTAATAGTTGTCCCCCTTGACAGATTCTCCCACCTGAGCTGTGGATCTCTGCAGCTTCTCCAGAGTTACCATGGGTCTCTTGGCTGCTTCTCTGATTAATGATCTCCTTGCCCTGCCTGTCAGTTTAGATGGATGGACATGACTTGGTAGGTTTGCAGTTGTGCCATACTCTTTCCATTTTTGGATGATGAATTTACCAGTGCTCCGTGAGATGTTCAGAGCTTGGAATATTTTTTTTATAAATGATGTTTTAAACTTCTCCACAACTACAGGTATATTCCTTGGCCTTCATGATGCTGTTTATTCACTAAGGTTCTCTAACAAACCTTCTGAGGGCTTCACAGAACAGCTGTAGTTATACTGAGATTAAATTACACACATCTGAAGGCAATTGGTTGCACTAGATTTCAGTTTAGTCGTATCAGAGTAAGGGGGATGAATACAAATGCACGCCATGCTTTTCAGATATTTATTTGTAAAAAAAAATGTAAAACCATTTATAATTTTCATTCTACTTGACAATCCTGTGCCACTTTGTGTTGGTCTATCGCATAAAATCTCAATAAAATATATTTACGTTTTTGGTTGTAACATGACAAAATGTGTAAAATTTCAAGGGGTATGAATACTTTTTCAAGGCACTGTATATTGGTGATGTTAAAATGCGTAGTCATCAGGTAAGACATCTTTTTTCTTTTTTTTTTTACCCAGAACTGAAGTATTAAACTTTTTCTTGTCCCTAATGAACTTTGTGCATTTTACTAGAACCACTTGTGTAACAAAGTACAGCACAGTGCTTTTCCATTTAGGCAGATAATGGAAGCACATATCAAAACTTCATTAAGGGATACATATGTATCCATTAACCTGGAAAAAGGGTTCTTCATTAAGAAAAGATGTCTATCAGCAACTGAAATGCCACAAGTGATGTATGTGACTCAGACAACAAGAAATACATTAATTCTGAGTACTCATTCCTTGATAAAACCAATTTCTTTGCCTGCTCAAGTGGTAAGGTAAGATACATTGTGGTAAAAGGAGCACTTTATATTTGAAAAGTACATAAAAATGAATTATGTTATAGCAGTCTTTCTGTAGAGATAATAAAATGTTTAAGTGATTTTACATGGCATAACCTGCAGCTTAATGAAAGGGACCTATTGAGTCTTGACCATCTTATTTACCATGCAACTCAGGCTAAAAAGCACTAGACCTGCATTAGTAGACCTCTTTCTTGGCACCAAAAGCAACTCTATTATTTTTGGCAAATGTTCCTGCAAAATGTTCCAGTTCAGTTAATTTATGGTGTGCTACCTTTTACATTTCTCTGTAAAAACCTAATGTTAAAAAATTATAAAGTTATACAGCATTACAAAGACCACAATGCATCGGGTGTCTGAATATGAGCAGCTGCCACAGTTATATAGTATACTAAGAGGTCTTGAAAATGTTACACACAGAGAGGCACTATATGTATTCACAGTTGACATACTGTATACAGTATATATATATATATATATATATATATATATATATATATATATATATATATATATATATAAACTATTATTATTATACAACATTTATATAGCGCCAGCAAACATGTATATTTATACAGTTTATATATATATATATATATATATATATATATATATATAGCCAGATTCAGAAAGAATTGTCTATGTTTCGGTGGGCGTAGCGTATCTCAGTTACACTATGTCGCCGTAACTTAGAGAGGCAGGTTCCATTTTCGGAAAGAACTTGCGCCCTAAGTTACGGCCGCGTAGTGTAAATGGGCCGGCGTAAGCCCGCGTAATTCAAAGTAGGCTTCTTGTAGTGGGGGTCTGTTGTATTACAATGAGCCGTGACCCCATGCAAATGAGCTTCCAAACGAACGGCGCATGCGCCGTCCGTGGACGTATCCCAGTGCGCATTCTCCAAAATCACGTCGGCTAGAGATACGTCGAACACTGCCTACGACGTGAACGTAACTTACGCACAGCCCTATTCGCGTACGACTTACGCAAACGACGTACAATTCGACGCTGTTCCGACATCCATACTTAACATTGCCTGCGCCTCATATAGCAGAGGTAACTTTACCCTGGTTGAACGCCTAACGTAAACGACGTATATCAATACGCCGGGCGCAACTACATTTGTGAATCGGCGTATCTCATTTGCATATTTTTAATGGGAACGCCGAATGCGTCCAGCGTAACTATGCGCCCACAATACGCCGACGTAGGCAAGTTACATCGGACAGCTGAAGCCATGTTTTTCGGCGTATCTTGTTTTCTTAATCGGCGTCAAGATGCGGTGGCGCACATTTGAAATTACGTTGGCGTATCAGAAGATACGCCGGCGTACATTCTTTATGAATCTGGCCCATTGTATAGGACGTCAAGGATGGATCATAGACAGATGATACACTATATTACCAAAAGTATTGGGACACCTGCCCTTATACGTACATAAACTTTAATGGCATCCCAGTCTTAGTCCGTAGGGTTCAATACTGAGTCGGCCCATCCTTTGCAGCTATACCAGCTTCAACTCTTCTGGAAAGGCTGTCCAAAAGGTTTAGAAGTGTGTCAATGGGAATGTTTGACTATTCTTCCAAAAAGCGCATTTGTGAGGTCAGGCATTGATGTGGGATGAGAAGGCCTGGCTCGCAGTCTCCCAAAGGTGTTCTGTTGGGTTGAAGTCAGGACTCTGTGCAGGCCAGTCAAGTTCCCCCACCCCAAGCTTGCTCATTCATGTCTTTATGGATCTTGCTTTATGCACTGGTGTGCAGTCATGTTGGAACAGGAAGAGGCCATCCCAAAACTGTTCCCACAAAGTTGGGAGCATGAAATTGTTCAAAATGTCTTGGCATGCTTATACCTTAAAAATTCCCTTCACTGGAACTAAGGGGCCAAGCCCAACCCCTGAAAAATAGCCCCTGTAAAAAAAATGGTACAAAATCATTCATTCAGAATGCATGCAGGCCAAAGTCAATCTACACTGTGACCGCTGCCTTGATTATGATGATTATTACACTTTTTCCCCGTGGCCCCGAATGAGTCACTAGGCACTGGCAATGGTGCAGGTACAGAATGACCTTAACTCTCTGTCATTCTTAATTAACAAAGGCTAAAGTCATTCTGCATCTACACCACCACCGTTGCCCAGCGAATGACTCATAAAAATTATTCAAAACAAAAAACTACTAGGTAGGGGCAGCAGTGCAGGACCATGACCATTTACATTTTAATGCATGTAAACATTTGCACAAAGTTTACATATGTACGATATAATATACAGTAAAAAAAAATGAACCACAGATGCATATTTTTCAGTTTTAATTTTTTTGCAAGTTTCATGCAGCTCAATGCTATGGGGTTATGATTATAGCTGTGTGCATGGGCCCTATAGCTTATAATACTGCTGCATTTGGATCTATATAAAACTGTACATAATATGGATATGAACTCAACATCTTTCTACACCTGAATTCATAAGCCTTAAGAAGCTAACGCACTTGCCTTGCAGTGCTGAAGTCCTAGGTTTGGTTACCAGATAGGACAGTATGTGCATGGAGTTTAATTTTTTTTTATCCCTGTTTGCATATGTTTCTGGATTTTCCGATTGCCTCCCATAATTCAAATAAATATTTAATGACTTCCATCAAATCTTGGCATTACTGTGTGTGTTTCTGTGATAGAAACATTGGACTGCAGGCTACTTTGGGGCAGGTTCAATGTTCTCTGCAAAGTAATGTGGAAAAATGATTAATGTTTGCTCCAATAAGCCTGCAGTTATAAGCCAAACAGAGCAAAGTTAAACTTTGTACCAAATAGGTTTAATTTAATAAGATTTTAGTTTTAGGTATTTATAAACATTGTAGTAGAATTTTTAAGATCACGCACCGAAACCTAACTTTTGGCCAATAAAAAATTCTAAATTTAAGGTTAAATTAGGTTAAAAACCTATTCCAACATTTTCAACATTATCAACAGATCCTATACAATTTATTATAAAACTGAATAAACATTGCAGAAAAATTAAAACAACTATTTTGCAGTGCATTGCTGCATATTATTGAAGCTCTCACTAAAACAGAAATTAAAGAGAAAACTTTCCAGGCATCTCTTTGATTCTAATGTGTCATATAAACTACCCTTCACTCTGTCAGGCACGGCACCATTGCACCCAAGGTTTGCTAAGTGTTTGAATGGAGGTAGACACATTTGTTGTAGGGCTTTTGCTTGGGAAAGTGGCAGATTTTTGCTAATAGAGGGTAGACTTGTGTTGGAGGGGGGGGGGGGATTTGCTGGGGATGAGGAAAATTATTGTTAAGAGGGGGATCAAGAAGGGATTTTGCTTGGAGGGGAGGAGAAACAAGTGTCACAAGTCCATCAGGTCCAACCTATGTGTGTGATTTTATATAACTATTACATTGTATATCCCAGTATGTTGTGGTCGTTCAGGTGCTTATCTAATATTTTTTTTTAATTATCGATGCTCCCCGCAGAAATCACTCCCTGTGGAAGGTAATTCCACATCCTTACCGCTCTTAAAGTAAAGAACCCTCTACGCAGTTTAACTACTTGCCGACCATCGTTTGACAGCAGCAGAATGGTTCCTCTTCTTAAATCACTGTAGCTGTACGGCCCACCGCCGGGTGAGCCGATGCTTATGCCCGGCGGCCGTGATTTCCACCGGCATTCCTAACAGAGCTGGAATGTGGATCTGTGTGTGGAAACACACAAATCCACGGTCTGTCAAGGGAAAAGAGACAGATCGAGCGTCTCATCCTCCATGTCAGTCCCATCCCCCCAAAGTTAGAATACATTGGTCTGTGGGGGAATGGGTCTCCCCCCAGTCAGTCCCATCCCCCCACAGTTAGAACACACAGTGAGGGAACACATTTAACCCCTTGATCACCCCCTAGTGTTAATCTCTTCTCTTCCAACTACATTTATACAGTGGCTATTTATAGCACTGTTCGCTGTATAAATGTTAATGGTTTAAAAAAAGTGTAAAAAGTGTCTGATCCGGAAAAAAATGCGGATCACCACCATTAACTGGTTCCTGACCAGCTCCTATAGATTTACGTCAGCTGAATGGCATGGCTGGGCAAAGTAACGTATGTCACTTTGAAATTCCTGCCATGCGGGCGCGTGCGCACCCCTGCCGCGAGCCCAAGTGTAAACATGCATCTCCCCGTTCTACCTAGTGACACTGTCGCTAATTGTCTGTTCCCTGTGATCGGGAACAGCGATCAGTGACGTATCACACGTAGTCACCCCCTCAACAATAAGAATCACTCCCTAGGGCACACATAAACCCTTCATCGCCACCTAGTGGTTAACCCCTTCACTACCAGTGTCATTTTCACAGTAATCAATGCATATTTATAGCACTGATCACTGATCAAAAGTGTCCGATGTGTCCGCCATAATGTCGCAGTCATGATATAAATAGCTGATCGCTGCCGTTACTAGTAAAAAAATGTAATACATTTTGCGCAAACCAATAAATAAACGTTTATTGCAATTTTTTTACCAAAAATATGTAGAAGAATATGTAAAAAAAATGTTAAAATTTTTTTGTAAAAAATATTATTTTTTGGTTTAAAAAAAGAAAACAACGGTGTCTTATCAAATTCCTTTATGCAGAAAAGTTTATCCCTATTGTGGAGTCACCAGTAAGGTATTTGTACATTGAAATCATATCCCCTCTAGTGTTGCTCACGAATATTCGCATTGCGAATATTCGTTACGAATATTGCATATTCGAGTATTCGCAAATAAATCGAATATCGGGGTGAATATTCGCTATTGCGAATATTCGTATTTTTTCAAATTTATTTTTAAAACAGATCACATCCTAGTGATCTCCATCGACGTCTAAAAGCATTGCTGGTATGATTAGAGACCCTGGGCCGAGTAGCTGAGGCGATCCTTTTATGTTGCCGAATATTCACAATGCGAATATTCGTATTGCGAATATTCGCAAATACTTTCTCTGCCCTTCTTTTGCATCAGAGCCAATCAGAGTTCTCCTACCACAGTTGTCAGAGGTTAGCAACCTCCATAGCAACCAATAGGAACCTGCCTGCACGACCATTATATAAGATCACTCCCAGCAGTATTTCAGTGCAGATTCACAAGGTGGATAGAGAGAGTGGAGTGTTTCTGTTTGTTTTTCTGTGTATTGAGATCTTAGAGCTTAGCATTGTGCTTCCTATAGTGCTTTCAGTTTTGAGTTTGCTGCTTCCAAAAACAAATGCTTTTTTCAAAGCAAAAGACCCAACAGCTTTTCTAAAAGCTCAGATTTGTGTTGTTTTGTCCAGGTTAGTGTAGCTTAGTGTTAGATAGATTTCTGTTTAGTTAGTGTAAGTGTACATTTCTTTAAGGTAGCTTAGTTTAGTGCGTGTTTAGTCTCTTTTGTGTATATAAAAAAAAAAATAGCTTTAGTTTAGTCATATAAGTTTGTGTAAGTAGAGTTAGTGTTTAGTGCATATTAGTTTATTATTTGTAGTCCTCGTCTTTGTCCTTGTCAGTCAGTGTAAAAAAAAAAAAAATTAGCTTTAGTTTAGTCATATAAGTTTGTGTACGTAGTTAGTGTTTAGTGCATATTAGTTTAGTATTTGTAGTCCTCGCCCTTGTCTGCGTCCTTCAGTCTAAAAAAAAAATAGTTTTAGCTGTAGTATTTTAGTTCCTGTTTAGTAGCTGTCTGTGTCATAGTCTACGTCTTTGTCCGTGCAAAATTTTTTTTTAGGTGTAGTAGTTTTATTCTAGTTTAGTAGCTGTCTACGTCTTTGTCTGCGTCTTTGTCTGCGTCTTTGTCTGCGTGCCCCCAATAAAGTCCCCCCCCCCACATCAGCAAGTATGAGCAGCATACGTGGCCGTGGCAGCAGGGGTAGGGGAGTTACTCCCAGTGCTGGGTCGCTGCCAGCACGGGGTACCTCTCGCGCCCCTACTATTGGTAGTGGATCAGGTGGAAGGGGAGTCCGCCTCATCCGCAAGTTTTTTCCCTCGGGCAGCCGCCCGATATTGCCTTCTCAGGCCTTCTCAGGCTCCAGCAGTGTTGGAGTATATGGGGCACAGCAGTCCCGACTCCCAGTAGCACCACCAGTACACCGGTGCCTTTAGGACCCGCCCCCAGCCCCCAAGGGTCCAGCCTCTTACTGTTTGACAGCGACAGTGAGAGGGATATCTTGGGGGAGGTCCTGCATCAGGCAGACATCCAGTTCTGTACTGATGGTCAGGACCTTTTGAAAGGGATGATTGAGGAGGAGGATGGGGTACCTGCTGTCAGTATCCCAGAGACATCCCTTCCAAGTGGTGCTGGTGTTTTTGGGCAGGAAACACCCGCACCTAGTCAGACCCAGGCGTCGGTGAGGGGACAGCGGAGCCAGGCTAGCGGCTCCATGTCAGCTGTTTCCCTCAGACCACCACATTTCAGCCCTGGGTCTGACATATCTGGGGGCGAAGAGGAGGGTGACCCAACATGGGTGCCACCTGACTTGTCAGTTCACAGCAGCAGTGACGACGAGGAAGGTAGGCACCCTGGGGAAACGGTGCGCCAGGTCACCAGGGAGACCAGCGTCAGGGTCTCCACTGGTGATGGCAGCAGGAGGTGTCAGCAGCAGCAGCAGCAGGCAGCTCCACCTGTGCGCACCGAGTCCCAGCAGGTGCAAGTCAGCGTCACCCTATCTGACAGGAGGGCGGCGCTGAAGTCACCTGTCTGGGCCTACTTCACCCTGGTACCAGATAACCATACCGTGGCCATCTGCCAGATCTGTCGTGCCAGGGTGAAGAGAGGGAAGTGCTTGGCTCGGGTGGGTACCACAGCTCTGAACCAGCATCTGCGAATCAACCACTGACGGGAGTATGACCAGATGAAGCATGGTGGTGGTAGCAGCACCACCACCACAAGTGTGCAGGGTACAGCAGCCCCTGCCACAGCTTCATCTGTTCCCAGCAGGTCATGCCCCCCCGCTCCCTCTAGTAGAGGTACTGGTACCGGCAGCCAGACCTCTACTTCCACAGCACCCTCCTCTTCGGTGTCCTGCACTGCCGTCCGGCGCCAGGCGTCGCTTTCCGACGCCTTCGAACGCACCACTCCCTTTCCCCCTGGAGACCGAGGTGTGCGTTCCCTCAATGGGCTCCTGGCAAGGGTTATTGCCCAACATCTGCTTCGCTTCAACATTGTTGACTGCAACCCCTTCAGGCAGATGTTGGAGCAGGCCCAACCCCAATGGCGTGTCCCCAGCCACCATTTCTTTGCCAGGACTGGTGTCCCTGCCCTACACCAGCACATTGTGCAGAATGTAACCCTGTCGCTGGATCACGCTGTCAGCGACAGGGTGCATCTCACAATGGATGGCTGGACCAGCAGGCATGGGCAGGGCCGGTACATCAGCTTCACGGACCATTGGGTTTCCCTCCGAGGCACCGGGGAGGGATCGGCGGCATCAGATTTTGTGGTGCCGCCCCGGGGTGTCCAGGGGAGAACTGCTGGTCTCCCTCAAGCCACTGTCTCCGCAACTGCTGAGCCTCACAGCAAGCGCCCCTGTAGCTACTCAAGTGTGGGGCACGTGCGCTGTCAGGCCGTGCTCCAGCTTGTTAGTTTAGGGGACCGGAGACACACTGGACAAGAAGTGCTGTCCGCACTTCAGGCTCAGGTCCAGAAGTGGCTGACACCCCGAAGGCTCCAGGCAGGTATGGTTGTCTGTGACAACGGCAGCAACCTACTCTCCGCCCTCCAGGCTGGCAGTCTGACCCACATGCCCTGTCTGGCACATGTCCTCAACCTCGTGGTGCAGAAGTTCCTGCGCACCTATCCCGGGTTGAGTGACATTGTGCTAAGGGTACGTAGGATTGCCAGCCACTTCAGGCGCTCCCCAACCGCTACCGCGTCCCTGTCCAAGTTGCAGTGGGACAACAGCCTGCCCCTTCACAGCCTGATTGTGGACAGTGTGACGCGGTGGAACTCCACCCTCCACATGCTGGAGAGGTTGTGGGAGCAGCGAAGGGCGGTGAAGGAAAACCTGCTGGAGCAAGGCACTGCCGGGCCATCACAAACACTCCTGTACATCACCAGTGCGGAGTGGGGGCAGATACACCAGGTCTGCCATGTGTTGGCCCCTTTCGAGCAGGCGACCAAGATGGTCAGCAGGGAGCATGTCGGCTTCAATGACGTGCTCCCTATAGTGTTCCTGCTGGACAGGGCACTAGATCGCCTGCTCGAAGCTGGGGAGAGTGCCTTGGTGGAGCAGGAGGAGGCAACACTGCTCCACCAAGACCAGGCCCAGGACGAGGAGGAGGAGGATGATGATGAGGAGGTTACTGGTGACGTCCTGGAGTCAGGGCCTGGTCAGGAGGGAGAGCCGGTGTTGGGGGCACCGATAGTCCGGGGGTTGGGCATCTCTGAGCGCGAGCAGCAGCGCCTCCAGCATGAAGACTCAGACGTCATGCACCCGGTCAGCCATGAGGAGTCACAGTGGGCTGTGCTCTTCCCCATGGCTGCCCACATGTTAAGATGCCTCAGGAGGGACCCCCGGGTTAAGACTATTAAGGAGAGGGATGAATTTTGGATGGCCACCCTTTTAGATTCAAGATGCAAGGGGAATCTGGAGCAGTTCCTCCCAGCCAGCCGGAGGCAGCACCGGATGGAGGAACTGCAGGCACGCATAGTCAGCCGGTTGGAGCAGGCAACTCCCCGGCCTCCAGTTGTCCCCCCTCATCTCACCAAGCAGGTGGCTGTACCCAGCAGCAGCCGAGCAGGGGACCTAATGGGTGATATGAGGATGTTCTTCCAATCTGAGCGACCCAGTACCAGCAGCAGCAGCAGCAGCAGTCACCACCACCAGCGGCTGGCCCACATGGTGGCAGACTACATGGGGTCCGTTGGTGCTTCTGACAGTATGAGCACCGACGACCCCATGGAGTACAGGGTTGCCAGATTGGACACCTGCCGCGAGCTCGCTCAGTATGCGCTGGAGTTATTTTCTTGCCCCCTCCAGCGTACTATCTGAGCGAACATTCAGCGTGGCAGGTGGGGTGGTCACGGACAAGAGGACCCGTGTGTCCACAGACTCCGTGGACAGACTCACAGTCCTGGATCGGCGGTGACTTTCTGGCACCCGCCATTGGTTCAGGGCGCTGAAGGGTCCCTTGACATTCATTCCCTCTCCTTGGCTCTCCCTCCACTCTTGCCCGAGTGATTCGTGTTGCAGCTGGTCCTCATCCAGGGGCATCAAAGCAGACTTAGACCAGTTTATCTTGAGGCCCGAGAACTCTCCAAATCTGACAACCGTCTCCATTGTCGTGTTTAGGGATTGCTCGGTATCCCCCAGCAGGATCATCGTGTCATCGGCATATAGCATCACCTTCTCCTGCCTGTCTCCATAGCAGAAGCCAGTGATACCCCTATGTTCTCTAATCTGAATCGCCAGTGGCTCTATTGCCAGGGCAAACAGCAGGGGGGACAGTGGACACCCCTGCCGTGTACCCTGGCCCAGAGCAAAAGACAGCGACACCCTTCCAGCCTCTCTGATAACCGCCTGGGGGCAATGATACAACAACCGCACCCAGGAGATAAACACCTCTCCGAATCCGAATCGCCGCAGCACCTCCCAGAGATACGGCCACTCCACGCTATCGAAGGCCTTCATAGCGTCAAGTGACAGCAGAGCTCTCCTACCCACATTATCAGCCCGGGACTGCATGTTAAGAAATAGTCTTCTGAGGTTTATAGCTGTGGATTTGTTGGGCATAAATCCCGCCCGGTCCGGGTGTATGGCTGAGATGATCACCTTATTTAGCCTGAGGGCCAGTACTTTCGCCAGGATTTTGATATCAGATTGCCACAGCGAAATCGGCCTGTACGAGGCCGGATCCGCTGGGTCCTTACCCGGTTTAAGAATTAACACAATTTGCGCCCTAGCCATTGAGGGCGGGAGGGCATTGGACACCCTAGCAGCATTAAAAACTCCCAGCAGCCTGGGCAGTAAGGTCTCGGAGTATTGTTTGTAAATCTCCATGGGGATTCCGTCACCCCCTGGGGCTTTACAGTTGGGGAAGGCCGCGACCGCCTCCTGTAGTTCCTTCAGAGCCAGAGGGGAATCGAGCTCTAAGCTCTGAGAAGGGGAAAGACGCTGAAATGTAATCCTGTCCAGGTAGTTGGACAGCTCCTCAGCGCCATACTCCGAGGCCGGGCGATACAACCATTCATAAAAGTCTGCATTATGAGATTAGGGGAATGAACCATCAGCCCAGCAGCGGTCCACAATGTCCCGATAACCGGGGACTTCTGTTCCAAGCTCGCTATCCTAGCCAGAAGTCTGCCTGTCACCCTTGCCCAAGTGTTTAGATGATATCTAGTACTATTACCACTACGGCTTGTAAATGTTGCCTGTGTGATAATTACATTATATTTTAATACTACTGCTGCTGCCTTCATGCTGAGTAATGCTTCATGACCTCTGTGGCACAGCGGATCCACCAACAGCCTCCGCTACAAGCTACCAGACCGGATCGTAACAGCAAGTGTGACTAAAAGACTGAACTTTATGTTAAACCCTGGTTTGCGGCCTTTATACTGCAACCATTAGCCTGTCTGCAAGAGCAAATCAGCACTCTCTCTCTCTCTTTCTCGCTCTCTCTCTCTATATATATATATATATATATATATATATATATATATATATATATTGTAGCTTTTGTTATAGTAATTTTTCAACAGTTTAGTTTGTGTTAGTATTGTCTGTGTCCGTGTATTTTAGTTTGTCTTAGGTTTGTGTTAAATAAAATGTTTTTGGTTATTATGAAGTTAGATGTGTTGATGTTGATGTTGATGTGTTAGATGTGAAGTTAGATGTGTTGAAAAACCTAACAATCTCAATAAGAAAGGAAACATTTTAAAAGAATAACATTTTTTATAACAAGAAAAATATTTTTACATGTATTTTTGCATGAACTTTGTAAAAATTCTTCCTCTGCTGTTGCTCCAGCTGTTGGTTTTGGAGGTCTAATAATCGCATTTTCCGGCAATTTGAGAGGATTTTCTCATTGGTCCTCTGGATGAGAGTTTAATTTTCCTCCATCTTTTTGAAAACTGTTAGGATATAAGAAAAAAAAATAGGATTAAATGCTGTCCATTTTTATATCTACATCTCATTGTTGAAATGTTATTAATATTTGTGCACATATTTACCCTCCTGCCTGGGGCTCACAGGAACCGTCTCATCCTCCTGCTCCTCTTCTCCATCACCCGATTCACCAGGAGTTTGGGGGGGGGGTTGCAGCTCCTCCTCTTGCTCCTCAACAGGAACTGAGGGTGGTAAACACTGGGAGGGCCCTGGCTGCTCCTCATCCCTCTCCTCCTGTGCATCCTCCTCCTGCTCCTCCTGTGCATCCTCCTCCTGCTCCTCCTCTTCATCCTCCTCCTCCTCCTCCTCCTCTGCGGCCTGTCGCCTTGTGCGCTTGGGGCGCACAGATGGTAGAGGAGCTCCTATAATAACACAATGTTCATATATGTAAAAATGATTTCTAATAACGTATGCAAATTCTGTGTACTCTGCTGTATTGTATATGAATACAAATTTATTTATATAGACAGTTAACCAATGGGATAATGTTATACTAAAGGGTCTTGCTGGCACTACAGGGGACTGAGTGTGAGCTGGGCTGCCACCATGGTAAAATGAGCTGTTTGTGTTTCCTTTGTATTATTCTGACGATCTCATGTTAAAAAAAGGGCCTGATGGAGTACACGGGATTACTATGATAACCCCACGCCTAGCACAGGAATTTAGTGGTAATTGAGTTATAAAATACCACCCCTTCCCCTTTAACCCACCACACCACCACTTTAATCCCATGGTTTAACTTGATGGAATAATGTCTTTTTTCAACAGTACTATGAATACCTTGGGTGGTGATATATGTTACCACAACATGGCGTCTGGGTTAACAACATCTGCCCTAAGGTTAATTACATATGACCTTACATAACTGTCACCAATAACTTACCTGGATGAAATTCATCTCGGATCTGTCTGACCCAAGCCATGTGGCGCCTCTTTAGGTCTGACCACTTTTTTAGGGTGGCCATGTGGTCATGTGTGCGGCCATAAACTTGTCGTAACTCCCGCAAGAGGGAGCGGACTATTTTTTTTTGTCCTGCTGGCTCCGGGTTGCGTCATATCCCTGTTGCGGGAACCTCTGCAAGATGAAGAACAAAGTATATTATAATACTTTTGTTTAAACACTTATGGATATATGACGTAAATGTATGGTATTCAACAATTGGAAGGATTCTCGTCTTATTAATCACTGACAGGGGTAACATGACAGATTTTATATCTTGCCATTTTGGTCGCCACCTTTTTTGCATAAATATAGCAGCCATTATCATTTGCATAATTATGTACCGTATTTTCCGGCGTATAAGGCGACCAGGCGTATAAGACGACCCACTAATTTTACATTTTTTAAAGATATTTTGCCTGTATTCACCGTATAAGACGACCCCTATTCCCATGCTTCATATTTCTTTCTTCTGGAGCCATATTCTTCTTCATTCTTGCTGGAGCTGAAGCCAATCACGGTGAGCAATGTACTCTACTAATGAATACAAAGCCTGCTTGGATTGACAGAGGCTGTAACATCATCAGCCTACACTTCTCTGACTCTCAAAGCCAATCCAATCAGGCTACTGTATGTAGGCACTCGGATTAGCAGACGTTGTTACCCCAATCCGAGCAG
Organism: Rana kukunoris; assembly: GCA_029574335.1. Classification (NCBI taxonomy): domain Eukaryota; kingdom Metazoa; phylum Chordata; class Amphibia; order Anura; family Ranidae; genus Rana; species Rana kukunoris. The sequence continues at coordinate 252,481,440 of CM056050.1, read as the reverse complement.
GCTCTGTATTCATTTGAATACGTCACTCACCGGGATTGGCTAATAGGTATATACTGTATGTAGCCTAAGCCACATTCAGTATTACCACACTTCCAGCAGGCATCCGAGCAGCTGACCCGGTGTATAAGACGACCCCTGCTTTTTGGCATTTTTTTTTAAATGTAAAAGGTAGTCTTATACGCCAGCAAATACAGTATATATGAGTAACATCACAGGATACACGTACAAGGGAGAAATGAGTTTCCATTCATCTGACTGCTATAATTATTTTTTGACCCTTATACAATAGATTATTTTTTTTCATCGATATCTTTATATATGAACAATAATATGTTTGTTTCTTTTGACTTTTTGATGAATTAATTTTGAATAAATAATGGAGTTGATGTTATTTAAAAACTACAACTACCAGCATGCTCTGATACACCATGTAGCTCACCGTCACCAGCTGTACCACAATTATACTTGAACTCCCAGCATGCCTGGACAGTCAATGGCTGTCCGGTAATACTGGGGAGTTGTTTTGCAACAGCTGTAGGCTCCGTTTAGTAAACAGTGCCGTACCAGACGGTTTTCTTTTTTAGTGCGGAGGGGAGGGGGGCTATGTAGAGGTATGTGTATATGTTGTGTTTTTTAATTTTTATGTAGTGTGGTGTAGTGTTTTTAGGGTACAGTCAGAGGGGCGTGGGGTTCACAGTAGTTTCCCGCTGAGGGTTTGAGCTGCCGCGCCAAATTTGCTTCAGCTAGAAGCACACTGTAAGCCCCAGCCCATGTGAATGTACCCTGTACATTCACATTGGGGGAGAGGGGGGGGTTATTGCAGCCAGTTGCATGCAGGGAGTTGTAGTTTTGCAACAGCTGGAGGCACAATGGTTGCAAAACACTGCGAGTTTGTTACCTAACTCAGGGTTTCAAGACCAGTGCGCCTCCAGCTGTTGCAAAACTACTACTCCCATCAGGCATGGTCTGTCAGTGCATGCTAAGAATTTTACTTTTGCTGCATCTAGAGTGCCACAGTTTAGAGACCCGTGTATAGTGGTCTGAAAAATGTGGGCCTGCAGAACTTGCAAAACTAGAAGTCCCAGCATGCCCAGGCATGCTGGAAGTTGTAGTTCTGCAACATCTAGAGGGCAATATGTATTCGAACGTCTTGGGCCTTAAGGACCCTGAAGTCAGGACGTTCGCATACGTCCTATGTCCACAACGTGTTAATTATGCTAAATAGCAAGGAAAGTGCCTAAATACACATTTACCAACCAGGGTGTCTGCAGCTGTCCAGGCATGCTGGGAGTTGTAGTTTTGCAACAGCTGGAGACACTCTGTTTGGGAAATACTAATATCTGATCTTATATCCTAACATTTAAACTAGTCTAAAATGCAGTTAAAGATAATGAAATAACAGTGGTGAAATTACTTACACTAATCAGCAGTTTTCCTCACTGGATGAAAAGTTACTCCCCACCATCTTCGCTTCGCAGGGCAGCACAAAATAGCGATCCAAAAATAGACTGGAAAAGATCCAGGAAATGATCTTCATTTTCGCCTGCGCTGACAAGAATTTCGCAATTAATTCGCATTCGCATTCGCATCACGAATATTCGATATTAATGAATATTTCGCAAATATTCTTCTATATATTTGTGAAATATCGCGAAATCGAATATGGCGTATTCCGCTCAACACTAATCCCCTCTTAAGCGTCCAGAGAGAATAAGTTCAGTGTTCATAACCTTTCCTCATAACTAATGTCTTCCAGTCCTTTTATTAGTTTTGTTGCCCTTCTCTGGACCCTCTCCAGTTCCAGTACATCTTTCCTGAGGACTGGTGCCCGGAAATGGACAGCATACTCCAGATGAGGCCTCACCAAAGCCTTGTAGATTGGGAGAATTATCATTTAATCTTTGGAGTTGCTCCCCTTTTTAATGCATGCCCATATTCCGTTTGCTTTGCTTGCAGCAGCTTGGCTTTGCATGCCATTACTGTGCCTGCCATCTACTAGGACCCCAGGTCCTTTTTCATCCTAGATTCCCCCAGAGGTTCTCCCCCCAGTGATTAGATTGCATTCATATTTTCGCCACCCAAATACATTACAGGCATACCCTACTTTTAAGTACACAGTGGGGTTTATTTACTAAAGCTGGAAAGCGCTAAATCAGGCTCACTTCTGCATATAAACAAATGAGCTTCTAAGCCCAGCTTGTTCAATTAAGCCTGGTAATAAAACCTGAAAGCTCATTGGTTTATATGCAGAAGTGAGCCTAATTTTGCACTTTCCAGCTTTAGTAAATAAACCCCATTGTGTACTTAAAAGTGGGGTATGCCTATATTTAAAATGTTTCCACTTTAAACCTCAAACTGTAGTTGCCAACCCAATTAATTTGTTCAAATCTTCTTGCAAGGTTTCCACAACCTGCGGGAAAGTTATTGTCTGGCCTTATTGCCTTAGTATTGTTCACAAAAACAGAGATTGAACTGCTTATCCCATCCTCCAGGTCGTTTATGAATAAATTAAATAGGAGTTTGTAAAATAAACATTTATGGGGAACTGTATCAAATGATTTTTCAAAATCCAGATACACCATGTCTACGGGCCTTCCTTTATCTAGATGGCAGCTCACCTCCTCATAGAAGGTTAATAGATTGGTTTGGCAAGAACGATTCTTCATGAATCCATGCCGATTACTGCTAATGATACCGTTGTCATTGACAAAATGTTGTATATAGTCCCTTATCTCCTCCAAGAGCATACTATTGGTGTGATGCCGCGTACACACGATCATTTTTTGTGATGAAAAAAAACAACGTTTCAAGTGATGAAACAAAACAACGTTTTTCAAACGTCATTTTCCAAAACGACGTTGCATACACACCATCGTTTTTCCAAAATGCTCTAGCAAAGCGTGGTTACGTAAGACACGTTCGACGGCACTATGTTCCATTGAAGCTCCGTCTCATAACTTGCCTCTGAGCATGCGCGGCTTTAAAAACATTGTTTTCAACATCGTTTTGCCCACACACCATCACTTTTTATGACACAAAAAACGACGTTTTGAAAAACGACACAAAAAATTCAAGCATGTTCGAATTTTTTTTTGAAGACATAAAACGACGTTTTGCCCACACACAGTGATTTTAAATGACGTTTTTGAAAACGTCGTTTTTTTTCATCACAAAAAATGATCGTGTGTACGTGGCATTAGGCTAACTGGTCTGTAATTCCCAGGGGTGTATCATGGCCCTTTTTAAAATATTGGTGCTAAATTGGCTTTTCTCCAATCAGCTAGTACCCTTCCAATCAGTAGACTGTAAACATTAGGAACAATGGTCTGGCAATTACTTGACCGAGTTACTTAAGGACCCTTGGGTGCAAGCCATCTGGCCCCGGTGACTTAATAATGTTACTTTTTTAAGTCTATTTCTATTTCTGCCCTCTGTTAGCCATGATGGTGCTTCCTGTGATGTGTCATGAAGATAAATATTACAGTTTTGTTTACTGAAGCCCCCCGATTCCCTCATGAAGACTGAGGAGAAGAATAAATTCAATGGCCCAGATTCACGTAGATCGGCGCATTATCATTCCGGCGTAGCGCACCACTTTTCCGTTAGACTTGCGCAATCTAGCCGCGTAATCCGGCGATTCACGTAGCTTTTACGCAAGAGTTTGCGCAAGCGTAAGGTTTTTTCCGGAGGCGTAAGGAGGAGTAATACAAATTGGGAGGGACGTGGGCGTGTTACATTGAAATGAGCCGTGACCCCATGCAAATGAAGGGCCGGCCGACTCGCGCATGCGCGCATGAAGGAAACCATGTCAGCTCCGTTGTGCGCATGCTCACAACTCGGGAGCGGCGCAATCAGTGAAATTGGAAATGGACTAGGGCAATGTTGTGAATTACGCAGACAGCATAAATAGACACACACAAATGCCCTTCCATTGCAAAAGTACATCCCTTTGTGTCCCTTCCCATTGAATCAAGTGCTTTTGCTCTGTTGTTCGTTAGAGTGTGTTTTGTACAGTAGTTGTGAGATTAGTGTTCTGTGTGATATAGTGCTTGTTGGTAGTTTTGTGAAAGTGTGTTTTGATAAGTGTTTTTTGACTGTTTGTTTGATTGATAGATTTCTGAGCGTTTGTTTTCTTGCTTTATTTTTTCATCTGATTTTTTTGTGTCTGTTTCTTGCTGAGTGCTAGTGTGATTTTTGGCTGTTCTTTTTCTCTTTGTGTGTGTTCTTGTCTGATTGGTTGTGCTTGTATTTGTGACAGATTTTTGGTGACTGCTAGTGAGTTTGTTTGGAAGTATGACTGAGAGAAAAAGAAAGCTCAATTTTACTGTGGGGGAAAAAAGAATTCTTGCCCGGGCCATTACCGACTATGGGCGTTTTCTCCACGGCCCGCAGAGTGCCACCACCACCCCGGCCAGGAGGAGGGAGATATTGGATATGATCACGGAGCAGGTCAATTCATCGGGGGAGGGGGAGACACGGACCCGCTCTGGGATTGAAAAGAAAATAAATGACCTCCGGCGTGAGGTAAAAAAAAAACTGGCCGCAATAAATGCCCATGCCAGGGGCACAGGAGGGGGCCCACCATGCCGGGTTAGATTTACAGCGACGGAGCGTGTGGTGGCCCTGACCTTTCACCGGCATGAAGTGGAGGGCCTGCCAGGCTTTGACACAAGTCCGGTCCCCGCGGTGCCAGGTAAGGTTTTTATTTCTCTCAGGTGTGTAGCATGTGTGGGGGAGGGGGTGAAAGGGAATATGTGGCAAGTGTGTGGATCCTCCAACCTGTGAATGGTTTGTGTCATCCACAGATGTGCAGGAGGGTGCAGGGCCATCTGGCCTGACCGCTCCAACGCCAGGACAGCAGCCTAATGAGGCCCCCCCAACAAGGCCAGAGTCCGCGGAGGAGGAACAAGGGGAGGAGGAGGATCATGCGGAGGACGATCATGAGGAGGAGGATAATCATGAGGAGGAGGAGTCCATGGCAGGCACTGGACAATTGGTTTCTGCGGACTCTTCCCCTCTGGCTGCAAGAAGCCTGCCCTCCCTAAGGGTGTGCCCCCCCCCCTCCTCCCCCAACATGGCTCCCCTCACAAGGGCCTCCCCTTCTCCCCGGCCACAACCATCAGCTGGAGCCAGGAGGTCATCCCAGAGCACCAGGGGGGCGCCCAATCTCCTGCCCGCCTGTCTGAGAAGGAACCTGGCCACCCAGACCCGCCTTCTGAGACAGCTCTGCCAGACTATGGGGCGGGTGGATCAGAGCCTGTCCTCCATTAACGATAGCCTGGGTAACCTGGACTCCCACTCCCGGGCCTCCACAACCTGCCTAAATGACCTGCAAACTACAGCAGCAGGCGTTGGGCAGGATGTGAGGGCCCTTACCCAGGCTATCCAGGGCAACACGGCAACACTTGGTGCTGCCCTGGACAGAATAGCCGTGGCCTTGGAGGGCAGGCCGCCAGGTGGGCAGATCTCAGGGGCTGCTCCTCCTTCCCCGGCTTTTCCCCTCCCCCATGCGTCTCCCCTGAGGGTCCGGGGCCGTGGCCGGGGGCGCCCCAGGCGTGGCTCAGGCAGAGGGCATTAATTTTTTTTCCCCCTTTTGTTTGTTTTGAAAGCATTTTTATTTTTGTTCTCTGCTTATTTATTTTTTTCGATGCATTTTTTGTTTCTATGCATTTTTTTTTTCCCTGACATTTTTGGCATATTTTGGGTTGTGAATGATGTTTGAATGTGGGGGTGACATTCCTGCTGGAAAAGGGGTGTCATCCTCAATTTTGGTGGAGAAGGGTTCCCCAGGACCAGGGAGAAGTGATCTCCAGGTCCGTGTGAATGGTGTATGAATGTACAGTGACATAATTGGAGCCTTGACGTGGCGTTACTGCTCACCAGTCTAGCATGGTGGACTGGTGCCAATCCAATTTGATGAGGATGTGGGGTGTGTGTGCTAGGGACCATAGTGGTGTGCATGCATGCATTCTCATTGTGCCATGATTCATGTGTGTGTTTAACGTGCAAAGGTGCCCAATATGAGCTGTCTCCTGACTGCTCTTCCCTCAGAAGACATGGTATCCTCGGTTAGGGGTTGATTGTCTGGTTGGGGGGTTAGGTCATCACGTTCCTCTATCTGCAGGCCCTTCCTCACTGCGAGATTGTGCAGCATGCAACATGCAACGATGATATGGCACACGAAGTTTGGGGAATACAACAGTGTACCCCCAGACTTATCCAGGCATCGGAAACGTGACTTCAGGAGGCCAAAGGTGCGCTCCACCACTGCACGGGTTTTGATGTGTGCTTCATTGTATCGTTCCTCTCCTGGGGTTTGGGGGTTCCGGATAGGAGTCATGAGATGGGGTCCCAGGGCATATGCAGAGTCACCTGTAAAGGAAAAGACAGGAGAATGTTAGTCATGCATGTGCCACTTCTGTTGTGCATCACGGGAGGGGATAGTCATGCCTGACTCCCATGTCACTCACCAACCAGCCAGGTGTTCCCATACACGTTCTGTTCGAATTCCGTTCGGATGTGGCATTGATTGTAGATGTAGCTGTCATGGGTGGATCCGGGGTGTTTGGCACGAACGTGCCATATGAGGCCTTGGGCATCGACTATCACCTGTACGTTGATGGAGTGCCAATTCTTCCGATTGCGGTACATGTGCTCGGTCTCATGGGGGGGCTGGAGTGCCACATGTGTGCAATCTATGGCCCCGATGGTGCGTGGGAATCTGGCAATTCGGTAGAAATCTGCCATTGCCTTCAGCCGCAGCTCCTCAGTGGTGGGTTTTATGATTTGGTTGGCCAAGCGTGTGAGGATTGCAGGGACAACCTGGTGCACACATCTGCTCATGGAGGATTGTGACATCCCAGCCACCACTCCACTTGTACGCTGAAAAGAGCCACTGGCAAGGAAATGGAGTGTTGCCAGTACCTTGACCAGTGGCTGCACTGCATGTGAGCGTTGTGTTGGGCTGGTGATGTCCTCCTGCAAGGTTGTGGTTAATTCCAGGATGGCATGAGGGGGGAATCTGAAGATGCGAAAGACCTCTGAATCATTCATGCCAAACAGGTGTATGCGGGTGCGGTATACCCTCTCCCGTGCCATCCTCCGTGCCCTCCTCCTTCTTTGGTCATCTATATTCACTAGTGCAGCTATGAGCGACGATGCCCCTAGCATGTTGGCAGTCAAATTGTAGTGCAACACGTGTGTGTGGTCTGCTCCTCAGTAACGGTGTTGCTTTCTGTGAGATGTAGACGTTTTTTCAAAAGTTAGACCAGCTTTTAGGTGCTCTAACTTTAGACAGGACATTTTGCACTTGCGCACATCGCGTAGCCTGCGCAGCAACTGCGTTTTTTTGTGGATCCCGTAAGTCCCTCATTAGCATATTTGACTAGCAAATCAATGGTGTGTCTAGCGCAGTTTTGCGCGAAGGGAAGCGCATGTCTAACTCAATTACGCCGGACAAAAAAACGTAGATTTCTGGTGTATATTGTTTTGTGAATCGCGTCCAACTATACGCACGCGCACATTTAGACTTACGCACGCGCAACAGCAGTTGCGCACGCGTAATCGCTCTGTTAATCTGGGCCATTACCTTCACCATCTCTCCATCCTTAGTAACCAAATTTCCTTTATCATTCTTCATGGGACCCATATGACCTCCCTTTCTTATGATTTATGTACATAAAGAATTTCTTGGGATTTTTCGTACTCTCCTCCGCTATGTGCCTTTTGTGTTCTATCTTAGCCGCACTGATTACACACTTATGTTTCTTGTTACATTCTCTGTAACATTGGAATGCTGGTGATGATCCCTTAGCCTTGTATTTTTTTGAAGACCTTCTCCTTTGATTTTATATGCATTTTTACAGTGGTGTTAAGCCACCCAGGACTTTTATTAGCTCTTTTAAATTTATTTCTCATTGGGATGCACTGGCTAATGTCCTTATTTTATATGCTCTAAAAACATACCCATTTCTCCTCCGTGTTCTTTGTTCCTAAGATTTTATCCCAATTAGTATCTTTTAGCAAGGCTCATAGTTTAGGGATGTTGGTTTATTTGAAATTCAGTGTCTTTGTATTCCCTAGTAGTGTCTTTGTATTTTCTATTAGTGTGATTTGTACTGAAACAAATTAACCTGTGATCGCTGTTTCCTAAATTGCCCCATATTTCCACATCTGTGATCAGGTCTGTATTGTTGGTAATCAGAAGGTCTAGTAATACTTTGTTTCTAGTTGGTGCGTTTACCATCTGACCCATGAAATTGTCCTGCAAGACATTTTGGAACTGGCGAGCCTTAGATGAATGCGCGGTTCCTTCCACCCAGTCTATGTCTGGATAATTAAAATCCCCCATTATGATGACACTTCTAATCCTTGCTGCTAACCCAAATTGTGATAGAAGGTCCGCCTCTGCCTCCTCCCTCTGTTTAGGGGCCTAAAGCATACTCCTAGTATTACTTCCCCCTTTAGTTTCATCCCTTTGCAGCTCTACCCCTAAGGATTCCACCTCCTCCCTTGCTCCCTTAGTGATGTCATCTCTCACATTTACTTTTACTTCTTTTTTTTATATACAGGCATACCCCTCCCCCTTTTTTACCCTCTTTATCCCTGCGATATAGGGAATACCCTTGAATGGTTGCCAGAAAATCATGAGAGATGTTGAACTAATTCCTACAAGATTTAAATCCTTGTCGTACAACAGTAGCTCTAGTTCTCCCATCTTGTCTTACAGACTCCTAGCATTGGTGAACATGACACCTAGTTTAGACTAGTCGCATACTGTCTCCTTATTGGTGTTCTGAGGTTGCTTGTTACTATACTTACCTTGAAATTAGGTGCTTTAGTCAACCTACCACTAATGCCCCCAATGCTACCCTCTGGAATGTGTTTCCGCACTGACTATCTCTACCTCTGGACCCTCCCCCCCCCTTGGCCTAGTTTAAAAGCCCCTACTAACATCTTCACTCCCGATATATCTGCACCCTCCCAGTTTAGGTGCAGTCCCTCCCTTCTATAGAGCTGGTGACCCACTGAGAAGTCGGCCCAGTTCTCCAGGAACACAAACCCCTCCTTAGGTTGTTCTCTGTAAATTGTCACAATTTCCAATATATACTCATGTTTGTCCATTTGTTGTCCACATTTTGTCATGATTGCCCATTAATTGCCTGAATTTTGTTACAGCCCTTTGTCATCTGCATATTGTATTGTTTGCTTGTTTATTGAGGGAGGAATGTCCGATTAGCAATGTTTTCCCTCATATTGTCACAATTATCTGTTTTCTGCCTCTGTGGTGTAAATATTTCCCATGTTCTGCTTGCATTATGTAATGTTTGTTGCCTGTGTATTGTATATGACTGCCCTTTTGGGACCCATGTGTTGACAGGATTCCCTATATATTGTCACCACTGTTTACAGCACAATATTATTATATTTTGGTCCCCTGTAGACCTGTTACTATCAAAGCACACTATTATTATTATTATTCTTATGCTTTACCAAGGTGCGGTACATGCACCACTATTAAATCATTAAATTATATAGTATTTAGCATGCTGTTATTATCCCCATGTTTCTCTAAGAAAACCTTAATTATTTGTTTTACCTACAGGTGCATATAGTATATACTGTACAACATTCAGATAAAGAAAATCTATACAATCTCATTTTTTTTTCAATTATTGGTATGCATTGAATTTCATGATTACTAATGGAGATAGTTTTGTTGTATAGAGAGGACTGTGGGGAGAAGGGGTGTTAAATCCTAATCCTCCCCAAGTGTCCAACAAGCCAGGTATGTCACTGGTGCAAACATTACTGTGTGCCCATTGAAATATTAATTTATAACTTGTAAAATGTAATCTTAGAAAAATCGACCGGTAAGCCAGATATCAATCAAGACAGCCGTCAGTGCTTTAGGCTAGAATGTAAACATGTATATTTTGGAATGGAAAACTATGTTCCAGTCAAACTCTAAAACTATAACATCTCAAAATAAGTTGGCCTCTATGAAAAACTGCATAGAAAAGTTTAGAAAGGAAATACAGGTAACGTCATGTATTTAGTCTTAAAAGTTAAAATATTCAATGCTGTGGAACACATGATTTTGGTTGTACAAGGGAACCTAACACTGACTAATAGAAAAATTACTATCATATGTCTTATGAAGGTTTGATTGGCAGGTTACAGAAAAGTTTACAATCTTAAATATTGGATAGAAATATTAGACGCTCATAAACTATATGAACTATAAGTTTAACAATTTACCACATTTTATATCTAAACATTTAACTAGCATTATTTATAAATTGGTATCATCATTTTATCAGAATGAAGTCTGCATATTTCATGATATATTTTCCAGTATATAAAAAAAAAAAAAAATCCTGCCTTAGGATCACCCCTCTAACGTATTTCACCTGTTAGAGCTAAGGGTCCTTTCACAGGTCCGTTCCGTTCGTCCGTTTTTTGGACGTCCGGTAACGGACCTCAATGCTTTCCTATGGGAGCGGATCCGTTAGCGGATGATCCGCTAACGTCCGCTAGATCCGCATCCGTTTTTGCGGACGGAAGAATGCCCTATTTTTCTTCCGTCCGCCCAAACGGATCGGATGCAAACGGACAGGCGGTCCGTTTCCATCTGACTCCCCATAGGGGAGAGCGGAGGAGAGACAGGGCGGTCCCTGCACAGTACGCGGGGACCGCCCCGTCCGCCGACAGCTGAGCGGAGACCCCCCCGCTGAGCTGACGGACACACGGAGCGGACCGAAAAACGGTCCGCTCCGTGTGAAAGGACCCTTAGTTGTTAGGTGTCTCAATGTTATATTTGTTTTACAATAAACATGGATATATATCACTCTGGTGTGCAGTGGTTTCTTTTTTCAGCATCTATAGTTGCTATACTATCAATAAGAGTAGAAGTGCACATACCAGCCATCTAATACAAAAGGGCCATTTGGCATGTGCCAGAATGCATACAATGTGGCATTGCATTGTGCTATACTTATATAGGCCAATAAGGAACCGTTCTGCTTCTCATGAAAGTGTGGTGGGTGAAAGAGTTCTGCACTACCTCATGGCCTTCCCCAGGGGATGAGATGGTTAAAGTTCCAACATCCTTTACTATACTGTGGTAAAAAATAACAATATTACATGGCACAAAGCTACTTAGAATAATAGATCAGAATATCAAATCCGCTCCACATAAACTATTAAGGTAATGCCTGCTGCAGATGTATTACGAGGTTATTGGATGAGGAGTCGAGATCATTGATTTTATGTTTTTATATCAGTTTTATGGATAGCTTTTTTGGTTTTGTTTAACATTTATAGGTAATAGCGATGCACCGAAATTTCAGGCGCCAAAACATATTGGCCGAAAATGGTGCTATCGTGATTTTGGCGGAAAAGGTGGCGGTAATGGCACCGAAAACACAGTGATTTTACAGCAATTTTGCTGTGATTTTGATGCAATTGTGCTGCTATTTTACAGCAATTTACAGCATTTTCAAAGCATTTTAATGGGGAGGTGCATTTTTGGTGTGTTTTTATGGACAATGGCCATTGTGAAGACATTTTTCTTGAGATTTTTCTTGAGCTAAAGGTGCCAATAATGGCCGACAATAAATTCATATTCATTTAAAGCGGATCTCCACCCTAAAGTGAAGATCCGCTGATCGGAACGCTCCCCCCCTCCGGCGTCACATTTGACACCTTTCAGGGGGGAGGGGGGTGCAGATACCTGTCTAAAGACAGGTATCTGCACCCACTTCCGGCCCGCAGTCTCGGGCAAAAGACGGGCTTTTCACGTTGTGTGCTGGGAACTCTCGGCTCCCAGCACACAGCGGGAGCCAATCGCCGGGTGCAGCGCGACTCGCGCATGCGCCGTAGGGAACCGGGCAGTGAAGCCGGAGCGCTTCACTTCCTGGTTCCCTCACCGTGGATGGAGGGGGGAGCAGCAGGGAGACGAGCGATCGCTCGTCCTCTGCTGCGGACCCCGCTGGACTCCAGGACAGGTAAGTGTCCTAATATTAAAAGTCAGCAGCTGCAGTATTTGTTGCTGCTGGCTTTTAATATTTTTTTTTGGTGAACCATCCGCTTTAAGTTCATGATATTAATTAAACAGTTGAACATAATACAATTAAATATAAAAATATATATATTTTTAAAAAACTGTAATTTTCAGTTTTGGTTTTCGGCCATGCGCATCCTGCATTTTCGGTTTTGGTTCTGGCACCAAAATGTCCATTTGTGCACCTCTAATAGGTATTATCTTTAGTGTCTCTACAGCAGTGTGTATGTTGCCATGAACTGTTAAAAATGACAACACTGCTGAGTCCTGTGGTTTCTCCCCTTTCCCCATTTTTCACATGCTTCAGAAATATAGACTGAGGTGTGTTTATATATGTAAGATGATACACTACATTTGGGAGTTTGGGGTTTCAACTACAAGGCATACAATACTGATTTGGAAGTCCAAAATTGCACTGTGTATGGTGAGATAAACAGTATGCTGTAACATCAAGTGGAATCCCCTCCTATGGCTATCTGTAGGGAGTGGTGGGAGATTTCTGATGCCTGGTACTTGTGACCGGGATTCCCGACTGAAAAAGGTCCATCGGAATCCCCGAGGGGAAAACTGAGAACCTGCTCTTTACTTTCCCCTGTACAGACGACCGGTTTTCCTCTGGAATCCTGACTGTGTTTATGCTCCAACTGAGTTTTTCCCCACAAGAATACTGCCATAAATTGACAGTTTCTGCTACACACAGCCGGGTTTTCTGATGGGAAAAAGTCAGTCGGGAATCCCTGCGGGAAAAATAAGCCGATTCTCTTTTTTTTGTCCGGCGGGTTTGGCAGTTTTCCCGTCGAAAAAAAAACGGTCATATGGGGCATAAATGTGTGTTTTATTTCACCTGTATGGGGAATATATATTTGATAGTGTGACACCATTATAGAACGTTATATGTAAGCGCTTTGTATAGCATTAACTTGTACAGTTTACACACTGTTTGTGGTGCCTTAATAATGGATTGAATAAAGGATTTGAGGAAGTGCAGCAAATTCCTGATTTCTTCTCTCTAGACAGAATAATAACTGCCTTTGAATATTTAATCCAATATAATTATTTACCATGGTTCTTCTGAAGTATTTTGTGCTTTATTAAAGTAAAAATTTCTACCAGTTTGTCGTGTCAATAGTCGTTATGCCACTCCAAACTTGCCTCTTTCCCTTTACCTACAGCTCCAATCGGGTGCACAACACCAATAGCTCCTCCCAGCTCAGCTTGTTCCACTTGTGAAATGTAAATTAATGGTCTGTACACTTGTGCAATCACCATTGTAAAACCAGCTTATTATAATAAGGCTGCATTCACACTATTACGCAGCGTATTGTAGCGCGATTTGCCGTGACAAATTACAGCGTTTTGTCCCGCGATTTGCCGCGACAAAACGCGTCGTTTTTTGCCTTGTTTTTGCTGGGAGGGGTGATTTTACATTGTCTGCTATGCCGAAACGCCGAAGCCGCCTGAAAAAAAGGGTCCGGGACTTGTTTTGAGCTTCACGCGTACGGCGTTTCGGTGTTCGGCGTGGAGATGTGAACCATCCCCATAGCCGACAATGTTAAATCACCCCTCGAGCGTATTTTAAGCTGCAATAGCATCGGGCGTAGGGCGTAAAAATGCCTAGGTGCGAATGCAGCCTATAGTCCTGCTTGTCCACCTCTCACTTCAATCTGCATTTCACCTCACAAAGAGCTTATACTACACAAACATCATACCTCCTTTTGTTGCCTGAATGATTCACTTCTATAATTTTCTGATCTCAAAACCAAATCTTTCGCTATACTTTCAAGTTAATGAACACTTGGTTCAATCCGACACAACTCTTTGGTAAGACCTTAATCAGCAGTGCAGACAGTTCATATCAATTGTCTTGAAGTGGAGCTTGACAAAGGTTCAGAGCTTTTAAAAACGAGCCCTATGACACATAATAGACAAATGACCTGCATGATTAAGCCCTTTGTTCGGTGAAAGCTTTGGAGTGGGAGGTGGATAGATGAGGCTATATGTTCTGAATTCTCTATTTAAAATTTTATTGCTGGTTTTACATTGGTGATGACATCAGTATGCAGTCATCATTTTCTATGTTCTTTTCTCCATTTGAATTTACTAGCATAACATTTTCTATCAGTTGAGTAGCAACTGATATGTATGTAACAGAACTTCCTGGATTATCAGTAAAGAGGTTTGCCCTCTTGCCACAGAAGGTTTTAGGACTTTTTGCCCTTTTATCCAAAGAAAAACACAAAACTGTACCTTTTCAGTGATTTGTTCCTACTTTCTATAGCCACAGAAAAAAAAAAATCTAGCCTGGCTATTTAGAGGTGAATCAAAATGAAAAAGGAAGAGAATGTAGTTGGTTCTGGGATTTTCAATCTCAGTAAATCCATACTTACCAAGGAAGAAACCATTACTCTAGATAAGGGTCTGAGATATGATCCCCTAAAAGGCTTATCAAATTCCATACATTTATCGATATTCATAAGTACATCCGCAAATTAAATATTCAGCCCTGGTTCACACTGGTGCGTTTTGAGATGCGATTTGGCATGTCAAATCGCATGTCAAAACGGCAGATTTTGCCTCAAATTGACGGCAATGGCACCGTCCTAATCGGTGCGACGCTGCATCTGCGGCATTGCACCGATTTCAAAAAGTAGTCTTTTTACTACTTTTTGCGATTTCAGCCTGCGATTTACATTGACATCTGTGCAGAAACCTGCACAGATGTCTCTGAAATCGCGGCTGAAATCGGGACTGCCGGGCGGGAGTGAAATCGTGCTGAACTCGCACTGCTTCACTCCCGCAGCCCAGTGTGAACCAGGGCTCAAAGATGTTTACTTACAAATCCTAAGGCTGCATACACACGAGGAGACATGTCCGATGAAAACGGTCTGCGGACCATTTTCATCGGACATGTCTCCTGGGATAATTTGGTCTGATGTGTGTACACACCATCAGACCAAAATCCCCACGGACAGAGAACGCGGTGACGCTTAGAAACTTTTGTCTGCTGGAAACCTGTCCGCTAGGCCGTACACACAATCGGACATGTCCGCGGAAACTGGTCTGCAGACCAGTTTCAGCGGACATGTTTGATCATGTGTACGCGGCCTATGACGGACCATGCTAGGGTGGATTCAAAAGAAAACGAAAAAGGAGATCCTCACCTGCAGTAATTACTAGGGAACGTGCAGCTTATAGATAGGGAACTTTATTACACAAAAATATCAAGTGGTAATACAAAAGACACCGGATAAAAATCCTATCACCAACACCTCAGTAAAAATGAATTAAAATAGACAACGCTGTCTGATAAAGATGAAGCTGCGAAAAAAATCCACACACATACATATGTCAATATAACATCCCTGGAGTAATAAAGCATCTGTGAAGTGAAATCACTGTTGAAACACCATAGATATTCCCACAGTGTACGGTATGGTTGAACAAAAATGGGGTCCTCTGCGACTGCAGCAAGGGGGGGAGCAAGTTATTCCTATGAACACCATGGATAGCAACAACAAGCACTAACGTGCCATATGTAGTGCAAGTATGTATCCCAAGTCCAAAGTTTTCCACAGGAGGGTAAAACTAGGAAGTAGTGATGCAGTAAGGTCATATATAATTAACACTGCAACAGTGGTTAGGATATCAGTCCAGTGTAAAGTATGGGATATTGTTCTCAGTGTGATCAGTGTTCATTGCAGTACAAAAAGACACAGTGAGTGAGTGAGTGAGTGAGTGAGTGAGTGAGTGAGTGAGTGAGAAACTTATATAGTGCAACACATGCCAACTGAATCGCCTCTGGGCGCTTAGTATCCATTCCCTAACTGAACTTTTGCCCTCAGAAAAGATGGGTTTTGATTTTTTTTCTGAAGGCCAGGTAATTCACCTCCAATCGGATGCTGGTTGGTAGAGCGTTCCATAGTCTAGGTCCTTGGACTGCAAATCTTCATTCTCCTTTGGACTTGTATCTGGCTGTGGGTATCTGGAGTAGATTTTGGTTGGTGGATTGCAGAACGAGATTGGGGTTGTGAGCTTTTAATTTATCGCATAGATATTGGGGGGCATTTCCTTAAACACACTTATTCGTCAGACCGAGTGCCTTGAAAGTGATTCTGTCTTTTACTGGCAACCAATGGTGGGATCTCAGTGAAGGTGAGATTGATTCCCATGTTTTTTTCCGAGATAAAGGGCATTTGCTTAGTCAAGTCTGGAGTTGATAACTGTTCCCACCACAAATGTCTTTTTTCGGGATAAAGGGAATGAGTCTACGTAGCAGGCACAGCAGATGGTGCGATCCACTGGCTACTGACCCTATTTGTGCATCCATTGTCATGTAGGTGTCAAAAATGACTCAGAGACTTTTGACTTTGGTTCTAGGGGTGATGGTTTTTCCCAGAATGGGCGGGGGTGTCCATGTTGTTGTGGGACGTTTCTTTCGGTTGGCGTGAAACAGGAGAAGTTCTGTTTTTAAACCGATGAGTTTAAGGTAACTCTTCATCATCCAATTTTCTATCAAAGTAAGGCATTTATCTAGTCCGAGATAATGATCTTTTTTGTTGCACAGGAGTATAGTGCATGGACCAACAGGTCTGCTCACCCAGCTTGGAAGCAGTGTGAACTTTTGTGGATAATGGCTGTAGCTTTCCCGCTTGCACACTTGTTGGATTTGGATCAGAGATGTGGCTGTGTTGCCGGTCAGGCACTAGATCAGCAGCAGGTGCAGTTTGATGTGATCCGGTCTTGTAGTGGTCTTAGAATCCCTTAGTTAAAATTAATGCCGTGGTACACACAGATTTTCGTGAGCATGTGTGGACTAAATGGTGTCGTCAGTGCATCATTCAAGTGTTGTCGTGACAACCGATTAGTTTCATCCAATCAGTTTGAGCTTCGTCCAGACTTCTCATCAGTAATAAAAGAATATATAAAAATATGATAATAATAATGATAATATGATCATCATTATTATATTTTTATATATTCTTTTATTACTGATTTATATGGGTTAGTCATTGATAATGTTATTATATGCTATATGTTTGTGATTGTACATTATGTCTTCTTATTTGTTTTTCAAAAACTCCCCATTGAAATGTCATTATCCAGTAAGTTTTAATCCCAGTGCCCTTTTTCTGTTTACTAATTGCCATTATTCAGTGATGTTTCTTACCAAGATACATAGACACTAATTGAGCCATGTATTGCTTTATTGTGCCACCAATCACTGTGTACTAATTGCACTGGCCCCTCCCTCCTATACACTTTATTTTGTCTAAAATAGATTATGTTGTATGTTTAATATTTATGCCATACATCAATTTTTCCCCAACAAAAAATAAGTATGCAGACTGAGCAAAAAGTAATATGCAGATTCTGTCCTATTATGCTGTCCAGTTATGGTCCTCCTTTTTTTTTTGTTCTATTGTTATTTTTATTTTATTTTTATTTTCTTTAATTTTATTTATCTGTGTGTGTAAACAGTGTATAGTCATTTGGCAGTGTTCTGCTGCTAAAACACTGTGTTTCTTTCTATTTGATTGCTGTCCACAAGTCCCGCCCCCATTACAACACATAGACTATAAGAAGTCTAGCTCTTATGGAACCATTGTCACT
Organism: Rana kukunoris; assembly: GCA_029574335.1. Taxonomy (NCBI): domain Eukaryota; kingdom Metazoa; phylum Chordata; class Amphibia; order Anura; family Ranidae; genus Rana; species Rana kukunoris. Next base: position 252,463,766 of record CM056050.1, on the reverse strand, counting down.
GGCTGAAGAAGGAACCAATGAGCTGTTCCGAAATGCATCCCGCCTCTACGACACACTTCCAGTCCACTTCCAGTTTGTGTTCCATGCCGGTTTCTGTCTCGCTTCCTCTGACATCATCCCCAGGCTCCAGCATGATTGTGTCCTCTGAACATCCATAGCACAAGTCGGCTGTTATCTCGTGGACTTCCCTGGAAGTTTTACCATCACAGACTGGGACTGCCCTTCCACTGGAACATCTCCTGGACGCACTTACCTGCTTCATGCCTGTTTCATCCACTTTCTTATAAGTGTTTATAACCCCTTTAGGGGATATTAAAAGTTTTATACTTCTGCACTCAGAGGCGCCTTGTTTTTTTTCTGTTTCCATTAGAGATTGCTTGTCTCCCTGAGTGCTGCCTAAAGTGTGTGAAGATTTGCTACCTTCTCTAACACAGACTTTATCTGTCAGGATTCAAATGCTTGGAGCGACCTGGATATTCACATTTTTCTGAACACTTTATTTTGTAGCTTTCTAGTTCCACAAGCTAGCTTGAAAAAGAAGCGTGGCTACAGATTTATCTGTAGCGTGCGTGCTCAAGAAACGCGTCGCTTACCAGCGTCATCATCCTCGCCTGTTTACTAACTGTGTCTCAAGCCTTGTTCTGAACTGTCTCCACCACGGCCAGTATCTAACAACTAGAGGTGTTGCAGTAAGCCTAGTGCTTCTGCCACACAGGATTGGACTGTCAACTGATGACCGAATTCCCCTTTGCAGGGATTTATCTTTGTTGTTCTTGTATGTTATTGTTGTTGTGCCGACCATCTTTTAGTTTAGATAGAGGCTTGAACCACACCACACCATTTACTTCCTTTCTTTAAAATGTTTTTACTTCCTTTTGGCGCTGATGAGTCTTCACTCATGTTGAGGCTTGGACTGCAGCACATTGGAATTCATGTGGATGCGTCTGGTCTCAGAATGAGACTTAGTTTTCAGCGTGTCATATCCTCCTCCTTATGCAAATGTGTCTCGGTTCAGAATGAGGCTTGGACTGCAATAAGTCATATCCTCTTTCTCATCCATTCCTTGTGATGTTTGAAGGTGAGGCATGGAACACACGCTGGCGCCATTTTGAAGCACTTCTTATTGATGTTCAGGTGTCACCATTGTCAGATTTTAGAGTACATTTTATTGGTTGACATAGTTATACATATTGCAACAATGACATATGAGCCTCACACCCCAAATGATGTCTAATAGGATGAAACGTGTTGACTGATGCTCCTGAAATCATTGCTTATACTCCCATTTTATCTACAAGCTTGTTTTATTGGATTTGCCGTAAGTGTAACCCCATTTTTATACCATTAATTGTCATACAGTATCACACTATGTGCGGACCATTTGTTTTTCATGCACATCATTTTATGTGATTCATTGCACGTTTTGGAGACCATTATGGATACCTGATATTTCCTATTCATCATTGGGTGCAATCCTTCTTATCATTGTTCCAGTGGCGGGAGTTCCTGTTTGGGGTTATTCCCTCAAGAGTGCCTGTTTGACCCATGGTACGTGTGTCCATCGAATCTGGTAAACACTTTACCATTTTGACTGTATTTCCAAGATTCATCCTGGATTATCTAAGAAAGACTATTTTCACTATTATTATTTTTTTACTTCAATGAACTTTCCATAGATGTTTTTTTTTCAATTCACTTTGGTCTTTTATGTTTTGGTTTTGTTCATATTAAATTTATCACTTCAATTTTGCATTTGCTCCTCAGCCTTTTTTAGGTTCACATGGTATTCACTTGCTCACTTAGCACCACACTTTTGTTTTTATTTGGTTACTCAGTTTGGGGTGTAGAGGGTCTCCACCTGATGGAGCACCATCTTTCTCACTAGACAATGTCCCACTATTCATTATCTCAGATTTTGGTTTGGTTGGAGTGCCTGTTTGTAGGGTTGCAGGGTCAAATAGGTCTGGAGACACAACATTTTTCTTCAAATTAATTGGTACAGCAATTAAGAAAAAAATCCAGAAGCTATGTTTACTTACCTAAATCTAAGGCTTTATGATATGCTGGGTTCCAATTCTTCACTATTATTTACTACAGAGTGAGAGGGTCCATCCTCAAGGGTGCACATTGCTGCCTGAATGACATAGAAACACAGATATGCAGTGGCAGGTTTATCTCGGGTCCAGAAGACTACAGTGGCATAATGACATTACAACAAGGGGACCTGATGGACTAGTTGTCATGATGGCAGCACTGGATCAATGGTTTGTACTCCAGATAGAGACAATGGCAAGAAGCATGGTTGGCAAACATGAGATGAGTAAATAATAACTTTGCAAGTTTTTACTTTGAAAAACTGCGCTTAATAGACAGAGCAGGGAATGTGGTAGGGACATGGGAGGAAGATCATTTTGCCCTGAGGTAGGCTTTAAAGAAAAAACAAAAACAATTAGATACAGCACAAGACTATTTAACATCAAGGATAGAAAATGTCTTCTGCATTGCCAAGATGGGCATTGTATCATACATTCAAATAAAACACTACAGTTTAGAGTTTCCAGACACATACTGTAATCATTAATCTGGGCTAGAAAAAAAGAAGAAAAAAAAACAACTGTCACTGCCCCTACCTATGACTGGTCTTCACAGCAAGGAGCACTGGAAGGACGGACGCATGTCAACAAAGAAGGGAGGACGCATGTCAACAAACACACAGAGTAACCAATCTCAACTTACCAACCAATCAGCAACCAACCAAATTCACCTGTCTAACAGTGTGTTAAAAACGGGTTTAGTTGCATGCATTTGCAAATACATGAGTAAGCTGCAGGCCTCATCAAGGCTCCCTGTGTACTGCAGTCCTAACTCTAAAATGTAAAGTCTCCTTAGTGGAAGCACATGTATGCTGATAGATAGTTAAAGGGCAGATGACTGGATAGAGCCCAACTCTCCTTCAAAGAGCAGGAGCACACTAAACACCCAGCACATGGAAGCAAAGGTGCTAGTGCGTTGCCTGATAACAATACAAAAAACAACTGTCACTGCCCCTATCTATGACTGTGCTTAATAGACAGAGCAGGGAATGTATAATCGCTGGTAAACAAAGCTAAATAATGTCCCCTAGTAACTTTCTAAACTACCACTGCGCATGGGATAAACTTGATTACTGACAGCTGCTACTTAAATAGAAATGTATATAGTGAATCTTTAGTGAAAAAAATAGTAGCGCTCTGTTTCATGAAACAGTACTAGTAAAGTGATTATATTAAATTAACATAAATAAACACATAAAAATGAAAAGAAAATAAATTCATATAAAAGTGTCCATAAATCACACACAAGTGATTAAGCAGTGATTGATCAATGAATGGTATCTTTCTTCAAGAAATCTTGATACAAACTTTCCACCACACCTCATGTGCTTGTGAATCCACTCCCAAAGGAAAAAACTCACCAAAACATTATGCCTCACATTCATATGTTCGGCACAATAGCTTGATAACCCACCCGGGTAGACAATTCCAACGGTGATCACAAATCAATCAAATCCACATCAATCAAATCCAATGGTGAAGTATGTAAAACCAATTTATTAAAAAGTTCTCACAAATCCTCACTCATTGTACTCACATGTTATAAAATTCACACAGACACTTCAATCAAAAAAGTTCTCTAATAAAGGAGACTTGCAGTAACAGGTTAGGTTATTGCAGTCACGGCGGACACAGAACACCCAGCAGATCTCATCCTCCACTTGCTCGCTCACTTCCCCAGCCGGAACAGCTACCTCCCTCGGCGGTGATAGTACGTATAGGGATCACAAAAATTTGCCTGCAGGCCCCGCCCAGACATGTTTCGTCAGTATAGACTTTTTAGTGGATCTAAGGGAGGTAGCTGTTCCTGCTGGGGAAGTGAGCGAGCAAGTGGAGGGTGAGATCTGCTGGGTGTTCTGTATCTACCATGACCATGATAACCCAACCTCTTAGGCCGCGTACACGGGATCAGACCGGTCCGATGAAACTGGTCTTAAGACCAGTTTCATCGGACCAAATCGATGGTGTGTACGGCCTATCGGACCATTGTCCGTCGGACCAAAGTTTTAAAACTTGCTTTAAAGTCTGTCCGTCGGACAAAAACAATGGTTAGTACACAAAAGCATCGGACCAAAAACCTGCGCATGCTCAGAATCAAGTTGACGCATGCTTGGAAGCATTGAACTTCGTTTTTTCAGCACGTCGTTGTGTTCTACGTTACCGCATTCTGGTCTGAACGGATTTTTGGTCCGATGGTGTGTACGCACATCAGACCACTTCAGCGTGGTCCGATAAAAACGGTCCGTCGGACCAGTTTCATCGGACCGGTCTTACTGCAAGTCTCCTTTATTAGAGAACTTTTTTGATTGAAGTGTCTGTGTAAATTTTATAACATGTGAGTACAATGAGTGAGGATTTGTGAGCACTTTTTAACCACTTAAGGACCTTGGGTGTTTTTCCGATTTGGCGTTTACAAGACTAAAACATTATTTTTTTGCTAGAAAATTACTTAAAACCCCAAAACATTATATATATTTTTTTTCTAACACCCTATAAAATAAAATGGCGGTCATTGCAATACTTTTTGTCACACCGTATTTGTGCAGCGGTCTTACAAGCGCACTTTTAAAACAAAAAAAAATCACTTTTTTAAATAAAAAAATAAGGCAACAATAAATTTGGCCCAATTTTTTTATATATTGTGAAAGATAATGGTACGCCTAGTAAAATGATACCCAACATGTCATGCTTAAAAATTGGGCCCGCTCGTGGAATAGCATCAAACTTTTACCCTTAAAAATCTCGATAGCTGACGTTTAAAAAATTCTATAGGTTACATCTTTTGAGCTACAGAGGAGGTCTAGGGCTATAATTATAGCTCTCGCCCTAACGAATGCGGTGATACCTCACTTGTGTGGTTTGAACACCGTTTTCATATGCGGGCGCTATTCACATATGCATTCGCTTCTGTGCGCTTTGTGTTTTCTTATTTATTTTTATTTATTTTATTATTTTTTATACTGAAAAAAAAAATGGATCACTTTTATTAATATTACAAGGAATGTAAACATCACTTGTAATAGAAAAAAAGCATGACAGGTCCTCTTAAATATGAGATCTGGGGTCAAAAAAATGCAAAAAAAAAAAAGTTAATTTTTTCATTTGAAAAAATTACATTTAGAAAATATTTCTTTAAGAAGCATGGGCGGAAGTGACGTTTTGACGTCACTTCTGCCCGGCTATGCTATGGGGACGGATGGGGGTCATCTTTCCCTCACTCGCATTCCCCACACAGCACAACAGAGGACCCGATCGGCACCGCCGCTACTGACGGCTCCGGTAAGCGGCGGAGGGCGCGGGAGAGCGGCGGGAGGGGGGCCCTCTCCCGCCACCGATAATGGTGATCTTGCGCCAAATCCGTCGCAGAGACCACCGTTATCATTTACAGGACCACTCACGCTAAAGATGGATATCTTGGTTGTGGCAGCAGCTGCTGCCGTTACCGAGATATCCATATTTAAAAGAAGGACGTATATCTGCGTGAGCAGGTCCTTAAGTAGTTAATAAATTGGTTTTACATACTTCACCATTGGAAGCATTTTATTTATTTTTTCATGTGGATTTGATTGATTTGTGATCACCATTGGAATTGTCTATCAACCCGGGTGGGTTATCAAGCTATTGTGCAGAACATGTGAATGTGAGGCATATTGTTTTGGTGAGTATTTTTTCCTTTGGGAGTGGATTCACAAGCACATGAAGTGTGGTGGAAAGTTTGTATCAAGATTTCTTCAAAAAAGATACCATTCATTGATCAATCACTGCTGAATCACTTGAATATTGGTGTTATTTATGCACACTTTTATATGAATTTATTTTCTTTTCAACTTTCTTTATAGGTTTATTACTCGACATCGTATGTTCGATCGTTCGTTGAAATACGAACAAAACGTGCCGTTTGCGCCAAATTCGAGTGACGCGCCACGGCCCATAATTCACTCCGGCATCGCTGGCTGATGATTGGCCAAGCATGCACTATGACCCGCATGCTTGGCCAATCACAGTGCCTTTGGCCAATTATGGCTCAGGGGGTTTAGTACACGCCCCACACTATAAAAGGCCGCCTGCAGGTTGGCCTTGTGTAGTGTGTTGCGGCCGTGGTTAGAGAGAACAGAGAGAGAGACAGAGAGAGTGTCATTTTTTGCAGGTAGATTGAGCAGGCAGGCAGGCAGGCTAGTCAGTTAATGTTACAGGGCCAGATTCTCATATATTTTCGGCGGCGTAGCGTAAGCCATTTACACTACGCCGCCGCTGCGTACTAGAGCAAGTGCTTTATTCTCAAAGCACTTGCTCCGTAGTTTTCGCCGGCGTCTCGTAAATCGCCAAGCGTAAACCCACGCAATTCAAATGGGGCGGCTTGTATTTAAATTAAGCGCGCCCCCGCATCGAACGAACTGCGCATGCGCTGGCCGGGGAAAAAGCCCAGTGTGCATGCTCCAGCTCACGTCGGGAAGCGTCGTTGAAACCGACGTCAAAACGACGTGAGCGTCATTTACGCAAGTCCATATTCGCGAACGAGTTAGTAAAACGACGTAAGCGACGGAAAAAGCCGACGCTGACCCGACGCCATACTTAACATGGTGTCCGACGGCACCCGACGGCATCCGACGGAACTTCGTAAGGTTACTCCACATAGAAGCTGGGGTAACCTTACGAGTCCGTAAACGACGTACGCGACGACGGGGCGGCGTAAAAGTGTTCGGGAATCGCCGTACTAGCCTCATTTGCATATGCAAATGAAAAAACAACGTGAAGGCCACCTAGTGGCCGGAGTTGTCATTACACCTACGATCCGAGGGCCAGATTCTCATATATTTTCGGCGGCGTAGCGTAAGCCATTTACACTACGCCGCCGCTGCGTACTAGAGCAAGTGCTTTATTCTCAAAGCACTTGCTCCATAGTTTTCGCCGGCGTCTCGTAAATTGCCAAGCGTAAACCCGCGCAATTCAAATGGGGCGGCTTGTATTTAAATTAAGCGCGCCCCCGCGTCGAACGAACTGCGAATGCGCCGGCCGGGGAAAAAGCCCAGTGCGCATGCTCCAGCTCACGTCGGGAAGCGTCGTTGAAACCGACGTCAAAACGACGTGAGCGTCATTTACGCAAGTCCCTATTCGCGAACGAGTTAGTAAAACGACGTAAGCGACGGAAAAAGCCGACGCTGACCCGACGCCATACTTAACATGGCGTCCGACGGCATCCGACGGAACTTCGTAAGGTTACTCCACATAGAAGCTGGGGTAACCTTACGAGTCCGTAAACGACGTACGCGACGACGGGGCGGCGTAAAAGCGTTCGGGAATCGCCGTACTAGCCTCATTTGCATATGCAAATGAAAAAACAACGTGAAGGCCACCTAGTGGCCGGAGTTGTCATTACACCTACGATCCGAAAGTGTAATGCTTTTACACTTGTCGGATGTAGAAGCGTATCTATGCAAAAGTGATGCTAAGCATCACTCGCATAGATACGAGGACCAAAAAAAGGCGATACGACGGGGTATCTGAGATACTCCGTCGTAACGCCTCTGAGAATCTGGCCCACAGTGTGTAGAGGATATATATACATCCCAGGTGTTGTACATATATTTATACACTGTATAGTTTAGCTAGATCAGTTCTTCCTAATTTACTGGCAGGCAGGTGATTGTGCTATTTAACCACTTGCCTACTGTGCACCTACACCCCCTTCCTGCCCAGACAAAATTTTAGCTTCCGGCACTGCGTCGCTTTAACTGACAATTGCGCGGTCGTGTGACGTGGCTCCCAAACAAAATTGGCGTCCTTTTTTTCCCACAAATAGAGCTTTCTTTTAGTGCTATTTGATTGCCCGTGCTGTTTTTATTTTTTGGGCTATAAACAAAAAGAGCGACAATTTTGAAAAAAGACACAATATTTTTTGCTTTTTGCTATAATAAATATCTAATTAAAAAAAAAAAATTTTATCTCAGTTTAGGCCGATACGTATTCTTCTACATATTTTTGGTAAAAAAATCGCAATAACCGTATAGTGACTGGTTTGCGCAAAAGTTATATTGCCTACAAAATAGGGGACATAATTATGATTTGTTTTACTAGGAATGGCGGTGATCTGCGTTTTTTTTCGGGATTGTGACATTATAGCGGACACATCGGACACTTTTGACACATTTTTGGGACCATTCACATTTATACAGTGAACAATGCTATAAATATGCATTGATTACTGTATAAATGTGACTGGCAGGGAAGGGGTTAACCACAAGTGGCAGGGAAGGGGTTAAATGTGTATCCTAGTTTGTGTTCTAACTGTAGGGGGAGGGGGGGTGACTGGAGCAGGTGACCGATTGTGTCCCTGTGCACAAGGGACACAGATCGGTCTCCTCTCTCCCTAAAGGACGTGGAGCTCTGTGTTTACACACAGAGCTCCACTTCCCAGCTCAGTTACACGGCAATCGCGGGTGCCCAGCGGCCATCGTGGCCGCCGGGCACGCGCACGGTGTTGTCAGTAACCCGACGGGTGCGCGCGCGCACGCCACCTAGCAGCTTGATATGACACAACGTCATATGACGTGATGTCAGGATAATGGAATATCCCGCCCGCCGTCATTTCACGGCGGGCGGGTATTAAGTGGTTAAAGACGTTTTCACAGGCATACTATAGACACCCAGCAGGTACAGTATTTAAAGGAATTTTTCTTTTTTTTTTTTAATTTAAGGATCATTAAAATCACTGCTCCTGATTCAGGCACAGTGATTTTAATGATGCTTAAATAAAAAATAAAAAATAAATTCCTTTAAATATCCTACCTGCTGGGTGTCTATAATATGCCTGTGAAAACGTATTTGAGAACCCGGGTCTTGCCGAGGGAACATGTATCAATGGAAAAAAAGTTTTAAAAACGGTTGTTTTTTCAGGAGTCCTGAAAAAAACTACCGTTTCTAAAACTTTTTTTTCATTGATACACGTTCCCTGGGGCAAGACCCGGGTTCTCAAAGACGTTTTTACGACAATAACTTGCATATTAGGCTTTAAAATTAGCACTTTTGGATTCGAAAATGTGAGTCCCATAGACATCAATGGGGTTCTAAATGTTCGTGCGAACGTTCGGTCCGTTCGAAGGTTCTGGTGCGAACTGAACGGGGGGTGTTCGGCTCATCCCTAATGTTTATGGATCATTCACATGCACTATTAATTCACTTTCAATTGTTAATTGTTATGTGTTTATTTATGTTAATTTAATATAATCACTTTACTAGTACTGTTTTATGAAACAGAGCGCTACTATTTTTTTCTCTAAAGAGCAGGGAATGTGGTAGGGACATGGGAGGAAGATCATTTTGTCCTGAGGTAGGCTTTAAAGAAATAACAAAAACAAATAGATACAGCACAAGACTATTTGGCATCAAGGATAGAAAATGTCTTCTGCATTGCCAAGATGGTCCCCCTTTCTTTTAAGGGCATTATATCATACATTCAAATAAAACACTACAGTTTAGAGTTTCCAGACACATAATCATTGATCTCAGCTGTGCTAGAAAAAGAGAAGCCAATTGGGCTAGAAAATATGTTGGGCTAGAAATATAAGCTGGCAACACATAAGAGGTTAAACAATCTTCAAGCTAGTTCTACTTCTAGTCATTTCTTATGCTGTTTAGCTGTTTTCACGAGATGGTGATATTAGCCGTTACCACAGCTTGATGTAAAATCTTTAACCATTAATGTGAACATGCAGGGAGACAGAAAAAAATGACTGGAGCTGTTTAAAGAACTCTTGTCCAGTGGCTGGTTGATTTATCTTCTAAGTCATGAGCTGAAATTCATGTGCAACAGTAATTGGTCTGTTGAGGCTTCAGACTTGAATTACCCAGGTTCAGTGTTAGATAATTGGAATGCAGTATTCCATAAGATGAAGCTGTGTACTAGCAAGAATATCTAGGAATATAAGGCTATAATGCATTCTGTTATAAAGAAAACTACATATCAGCAGGCTACCCAGATTGAAAAAATGGTTTTGACAGCTTGGATTACCTATCAGCATTATCTGATAATAACTTGGAGAGGTAGACTTGGCAATTATTGAAAGAGCACAGTGAGCTCTGTTCTCCACTGTGTGGTGAACAAATGGAGCATTAGTGATCATGGCCCATAAAACAAGCTTCAATGAATAGCAGAGATTTAATACCTGGATTCATTCTACTAGAGGAGGGATTATAAAGAATATTATTGTTATGTTTGTGCTTGGTCAGTTACATTATGCCTGTGAAAAAGCTTATGAGTATTAAGGAGTATTTACACTAGTCAAAATAGAACACAAAGCCCTAACCCTAACCCTTAAGTGCAGCTACCTGACAACCCACCCTTTACTGAATAGTTAAAAACCTGATTTTGATCCATCTCTGTGCACGAGAGCAGTAGCTCTTTCTCTCCCTCCTCACTTGACTGTGTGAGAGCAGGTGCTCCTGCTGCTGTAAATCCAATCGAATGACGAAGGAGTGGGGGGGGTAGGGCTGACAATCGATGCACACAGTGGCTTTGGCTTGAGCCTGCACAAGTACACTCCCCTCGGCAAGCTGCTTGAAGGGGGTGGAGTCAGAAGCGCCATAACCCCAGAGAGTAGTACAGGGCTGCTCTGTGCAAAACTATTGCACAGAGTAGGTATGTGTAATATGTTTATTTTTTTTAGAAAGATAACAAGGGAACATTTTAATATAACTTTAGTCAGCTTTGTAATGGCTACAAACTATGATACTTAAAAATCTTAACAGATACCTGTTTAGAGTTACAAGGGAGATCTTGTACTAGAATTATTGATCTCACGCTAACAATCATGGCAATACCTCACATGTGTGGTTTGAATACTGTTTACATTTGCAGGCACGACTTAAGTATGCTTTTGCTTTGGCGCACGAGCACAGAGGGATGGGGCACTTTAAAACTCAAAACCCCTCATCTGCACTTGAAAGTATTCAAACTTTAGCGTTTTTGAATACTTTGGATTTTTTAAAACTGCCGCCGTTGGCTGGCAAGTAAACGTTGTGATGTTGTGTCCATGTTACTACATCTGAGACCCGATCAAAGAGTCTCCTCTAACAAAAAAAAGGACTGGGATAATGCCTGCAGTGGTACAACCACTTGAAGCCAATGACATACATGTGAGCAATACACATATAACTTTTTCATTTTTAGAGGGGTTGATTCCATTCCGAATTCACAACCAGTGGCCCCCCACCCCTCAAATAATTTGAGAGGCCTATAATGGACACCTTTCTCGAGAACAATCTCTTCCTCTGACCCCCCTGAGAGTAAAGGAGGTGTCAAAAGTTGGGTTGCCCATAAGATAGTTGTTCATTAGATGGCAAGTGGTTAATATCAGCCCGTTTTTAAATACAGACAGAATAATGGTATTAACCAATAGTTTGCATTTATTAAACTGATCCTAGGCGGGGATCACGCAGCGTGCCCCATGATTGGAAATGCTCATTTAAGAAGACATCAAACCATGGTAAACCCTGACACTCGACTCTTAGGCCGCGTACACACGAGGGGATATGTCCGCTGAAAACGGTCCGATGGACCGTTTCAGCAGACATCTCCGCTCGTGTGTATGGGCTAGCGGACAGATTTCTCCACCCGACAGATTTCAAAGCATGCTTTGAAATCCATCCGGTGGGAATCTGTCCGCCCGACATGTCTGCTGGTAAGTGCACTTACCAGCAGACATGTCGTCCCCCACCGCTGCCGCCGAATGGATTCGGCGCATGCGCGGAAGTGTTTTACTTCCTGGTGCGGTGACGTGGCGGTGACGCGGCGGCGTCAACGTCACCGCCGCGTCACCGCCACGTCACCGCGCCCGCTGGCGGCGGGGAATTTGATCCGATGGTGTGTACACGCCATCGGATCAAACTCCCGATCGGACATATCCGATGGAAATGGTCCGCGGACCGTTTTCATCGGATATGTCCGATGGTGTGTACGCGGCCTAAGAGAGGAGATGGACAAATATGGACTGTGGATAGTTTAATACGTAAGTGAACGAGATATGTGGACTGATAGGAAATATTCCAAAAAGGGTACTTTCAAACTTTGGGCTTAGCAAAATATTTTGGTAAGGTGCCATGAGAATATGACATGCCCAAATGATAGGGAAACCTGGAACAGGTGGATGAGGAAATGAGACCAGAGTATTTGGAATTTTCCATTGTGGATTGTGAGAGTATACAGGCACCGCAACTTAAGTCCTGTACACACGGCCTGGAATCTTGTCAGGAAAAAAACATTGGTTTTCCTGACGAGATTCCTGGCAAGCTTTCTTGCTCGCCGAGTGTACAAACGGGCCATTCAAAAGAACAGCGGTGATGTCATAGACTACGACGAGAATGCTCGTCACATTCAATGCCGTTGCCGCCATGTTGCTACACCCTACACTATGCCATGAAAGCTACCGCGCATGCGCCGAAGTCTCATCAAGCATGCGTGGGCTTCCATGGAGGCAGGTAAGTATACAGACGCTTGGGTTTCTCGGCAGGAAAACACAGACAGCAGGTTCTCTATTCTTCTCATGGAGAGCCCAGGCAGTTTTCTCGAAGAGAAATCATACACACGCACGGTTTTCTCTGAAAAAAAGCTCTCCCTGCAGCTTTTTTGCCGAGAAAACTATGCGTGTGTACGAGGCTTTAGACAAAAAATAACAAAAGGAATTTTTCAAAGTCAAATACTTAGAGTAAACTTTTTAAACAATGCTACAGTATAATGACCTACCTCAAATGTTGTTGCCTGTATTTTGTTACCTGTCATTTAATTCTGGTAAGAAAAGATTTTGAACATACGTTATTTTTGCTATGCCACTGATGAAACTAGGATCTCGAAGTAGGTAGAGAACAGTTTTGTTTTTGTAATTGTGATGCTTAACCACTTGCTTACTGGGCACATATACCCCCTTCCTGCCCAGGCGAAATTTCAGCTTCTGGCACTGCGTCGCTTTAACTGACAACTGGTCGTGCAACGTGGCTTCCAAAACATCCTTTTTTCCCCACAAATAGAGATTTCTTTTGGTGGTATTTGATCACATCTGCGGTTTTTATTTTTTGCGCTATAAACAAAAAAGAGAATCAATTTTGAGAAAAAAAACCAATATTTTTTACTTGTTGCTATAATAAATAGCCCAATTTTGAAAAAAAATAAAAATTCTCAGTTTAGGACGATACGTATTCTCTTACAAATTTTTTGGTTAAAAAAAAGAAAAATCGCAATAAGCGACTGGTTTGCGCAAAAGTTATAGCGCCTACAAAATAGGGGACAGAATTATTATTATTTTTTATTATTTTTTTTTACTAGTAATGGTGATCTACGATTTTTATTGGAACTGTGACATTATGGCGGACACGTCGGACACTTTGACACATTTTTGGCGCCACTCACATTTATACAGCGATCAGTGCTATAAATATGCACTAATTACTGTATAAATGTGACTGGCATTGAAGGGGAACTGGCATAGGGGGTGAGGAAGGGGTTAAATGTGTACCCTGTATTGTGTTATAACTGTGGGGGGAGGGGTGACTGGGGGAGGTGACCGATCTATGTCCCTATGTACAAGGGACACAGATCGGTCTCCTCTCTCCCTGACAGGACATGGATCTGTGTGTTTACATACACAGATCCACGTCCATGTCTGTACCCAGTGACCCAGAGGAGCGGAGGCCGTAAAAAGAAGGGTCTCCCAGAGATTTAGAACCACCCTGCGGCCGTACAAAGTCGTACGGCCATCAGGAAGTGCTTAAAATGAAAGGGGTTGTAAACTATTTTTTTTTTTTTAATAACAAACATGTTATACTTACCTCCACTGTGCAGGTCCTTTTGAACCGAGTGGCCCCCAATCAACGTCTTCAGGGGTCCCTCGGCGGCTGTCTCTGTGTGAAGTGGAGTCCGTGGAGGCCGCACCATTGGATGTGATTGACAGCAGCGCCAGCCAATGGCTGCACTGCTTGCAATCCATCCGCTCTAGCCAATCAACGGCCAGGCTGAGCGTCAAAAAGGATGTTGGGGCCGAGCGTGGGACTTTCGAGGGGCCAGTTAAGTATAAAGGGGGGCTGGTATTGCCTGAAGTTCTTTCACCTCAATGCATGGGATGCATTAAGGTGAAAAAACATTTACCTTTACAACCCCTTTAAAAAAGAATTGAAAGAAATACCCTGACATTTATGATTTAGATAAATTGTATAACTTATATTCATTTGGTTAAATGTGGAGATGTGGGAAACTTTATAAGGAAAAAGCAAAATTGTAAAAAACAATTGTGTTACCTAAACCTGGAAAATGTCATAGATTAGTGAATTTAAACTGGTATTTGTCTTTTCAGGAAAATCAAACATTTTGCATTACGTACTACCTTATACTCATACTTACACAATTTAAGGCCAGATTCTCAGAGGCGCTACACCTGCATAAATGGATATGCGCGGCGTAATTGTAAATGTGCGCCGGCGTATCGATGCGCCGTAAACACAGAACCACATACGCCAGAAAATCTTTTTCGTCTGAGCGACGAAAATGCTTTAAGCTAGCGCAGCGTAGGCGCATAGTTACGCATTGCGCATATTCAGCTCCCATTGAATTAGCATGCAAATATGCAAATGAGGGAGATGCGCGGATTCCTGAAGCTACGCGTGGTGCGCGTAACACGAAAGCCTTGAGTAAACATACCCCTCATAAAAGCACGGGTAACTTTGCTCAAGACCGTGTGCAAGTCAGCTGGAGAGCAACTACAGCAGCACCATAACGGACGAGCTGAGCAATCACACTTACTGGACAACACATTCGTATGCCAACATGCCAGGGGCAGCCATGGTCTTATCACTACTAATGTATGCAGAGGAAGAGGCGCATAGAAGGAGGAGGAGGAGGAGGGGGGCACGTGAGAGGATCTACCGAGCGCGCATGAGCCTCTTTGGCGTGGGTGATGAGGAGGTGTTTCGCATCTTCAGATTCACCCCTGCTGCCATCCTGGAAATAACCACAGCCCTGCAGGATGACATCACCAGCCCAACACACACCGCTCACATGCACTGCAGCCACTGGTGAAGGTACTGGCAACACTCCATTTCCTGGCCAGTGGTTCATTCCAGCGTACAAGTGGAGTTGTGGCTGGGATGTCACAAACCAGCATGAGCAGATGTCTGCACCAGGTTGTCCCCGCAATCCTCAGACGCATGTCCCACCACATCATCAGACCCACCACTGAGGACCTGCGGCAGAAGGCAATGACAGATTTCTACAGACTTGCCAGATTCCCACGCACCATCGGGGCCATTGATTGCACACATGTGGCACTACAGCCCAACAGTGCCACAGACCACATTTACCGCAATCGAAAGCACTGGCATTCCATCAATGTACAGGTGATAGCTGATGCCAAATACCTCATATGGCACGTCCGTGCCAAACACCCCGGATCCAGCCATGACAGCTACATATACCGTCAAAGCACCATCCCAGCAGATTTTGAGCAGAACATGTATGGAGACAGCTGGCTGGTTGGTGAGTGACATGGGTGGCAGACATGACTGCCCCCCCCCCCCCCATGATGCACACATCACAAGGGGCACATGCACTACTAACATCCTCCTGTCTTTACACTACCAGGTGATGCGTCATATGTACTTGGACCCCATCTCATGACTCCTTTCCGGAATCCCCAAACCAGAGGAGAGAGAAGACATCTTTTTTTGAATGTCCTGCGGTGTCCGGATCTCGTGTGAGAGGGCAATAACCTGGCAAGCAACCTTCATCAGGATTTCATCCCTCCGGGACTTGCTGGTCCGGGCACTGTCAGCACCATGAAGCCTGGAATCATACTTTTCCATTGCCGCAATGACAATGGCCCTCTCCTCTGGGGAGACATTTTTCTTTCTCCTCTCCTTCCCAATAGAAGCCACGGTCATGCAAAAGATTTCCTGTGACAATCCAAAAAATGGGAGACTTTTGCGCTGCACGGGCACATGTGTAGGCGCATTATATACACAGCGCCGGCGAATCGTAGGGAGGCTTTGCGCATGCGCAGAAGGCATCCACGTCATGGCGCGGGTCAACCACGTCACGGCGCGGGTCATCCACGTCACGGCGCATGCTCCGTTCGTCCCGGCCTTCATTTGCATGGGGTCACGCTTCATTAGAATGCAACACGCCCACTTCCCTCCTACTTTGGAGTTGCGCCGGATTACGCCGATGAATTTCCGCTACGCAGGCGCATCTTGGAGCGCATTTGCTTAGGGAATACGGTACTTGCCACTCCGCGTTACGTTGGCGTAGTGCATCTGAGATGCGCTACGCCTGCATAATTATGCGCGCATCTACGAGAATCTGGCCCTTAATTAGTAACTGTAGAATTCCTTGCAGCAATGCCCAAGATGCTATAGGATTCTGTAGGATTATTATTTCCCATTGTACTAAAGCTAACAGCCCACAGAAACTCCCCCCTTCTTACATAGGTTCCTCTATATCTTAGTGAGTGTGTAGTATTAAATGATACCACAGTTACAGAAATCTTTGTGGCCACTTCCTTATGAGAAATCTTAATGGTTAGACTAAGCAGTCCTGAATAATTTGCACTTACAACTGTTTAGTCTACCTGGGCTCATTGACTCTACACCCTATGTGCTTTGCCAAACTTCCTAAACTGTTTCTGAGTACAGTACTTCAAAAAGAATTGAAAGTTCTTATTACCAGGGAAAATGTAACGTTGGGTGCAGGACAGTGTGTAAATGGCATGCTGTACCACACTCGCAAACACTCACAGCCAAAATGTGCTGCTCTTATGCAGATGTGTGGGTGAAGGTGCCGGTAACTTCTAATAGTAACCCCTACTCAGCGCGTTTTCAGGTGCATGAAACCTCATGGTGCAAAAGTTGTGTAGCACCATTTTAGGAAAAGTGCATTGACTTTTTCCATGCGTTTCTGGCAGTACGCAGCTGATTAAAATGAATGGGCTACTGTTCCTGTGCACATTCGGCGCACAGGGGATGCAAGACTGAGAACCTAGCCTTTGGTTGTAGTTCTTTGACTGGTACTTATTAAATAATACTTTTTTTTTCAGGCTCCAGTGAGTGGGAGCCAGCTTTAGAATTGGGATCTGGAATATAAGAGAAAACTTGGACATGCGGCTTAGTGAGTCAGTGCAACTGAGCATTTTTATTCAGGAAAGAGTAATTATGTCACAGGAATTTACTAAACAGTATCTCAAAAGCTTCTATTTATTCAGAGAATATGCCTACATACACAAGAACACATTGGAATTGCTGGTACGTTGATTACTTAACATAATTATTCTGGAACTTTTGGGTACAGAGCTTTAGGCAAATGTTTGACAGGAGTGCACTTGACATGAATCACAACCTTCACAAAACTGCAGTGTCATGCAATGCCTCAGCTAGAGATAGATATATCAAGGGAGAAGCACAGAATCTGACCCCCTCATTGGCCCATTCCTGGGAAAGGTAGTCCAATTCTTTGAGGTGTTTTCCCCGGTACTGACAGTGGAATCAAGAACTTATGAACAACTATCTTATGGGCAACCCAACTTTTGACACCTCCTTTACTCTCGGGGGGGGGGGGCTGGGGAAGAGATTGTTCTCGAGAAAGGTGTCTATTATAGGACTCTCAAATTATTTGAGGGGTGGGGGGCCACAGTTGTGAATTCGGAATGGAATCAACCCCTCTGACAATGAAAAAGGTATATGTGTATTGCTCACATGACCCCTATACCCTGTAAAAGAATAGCAAGTGTGGGTTTAAAAGTAACAGAACCGGTTCTGATTATTCTTGATATCAGGCCTCAAAATTTCAAGTCCTGAGCTACTAGCCAGGCCTTAAGAGTTACTCGCCACCTGTTGCCTCGCCCAAACCCTACCTTGCCCCGCACCTTAAACACGCTCTTGTAAATGATCTCATGAAATAACACTGTTAAATGTTTTATTTAGTATTAAGTTACAAAAATACATAACAACAACAACTTTAACATAAATTAATGTTATCATATCCCCATTCTATCATATCTATGCCTCCAATTCCGTCCCCCTGCCCCCATTCTATCATACCTATGCCTCCAATTCTGTCCCCCTTCCCCCATTCTATCATACCTATGCCTCCAATTCTGTCCCCCTGCCCCCATTCTATCATACCTACTGTATGCCTCCAATTCCGCCCCCCTTCCCCCATTCTATCATACCTATGCCTCCTATTCTGTCCCCCTTCCCCCATTCTATCATACCTATGCCTCCAATTCTGTCCACCTGCCCCCATTCTATCATACCTATGCCTCCAATTTCTCCCCCTGCCCCCATTCTATCATACCTATGCCTCCAATTCCTCCCCCAATCTATCATATGGTATGATAGATGGGGGGGGGCAGAATTGGAGGAATAGGTATGATAGAATGGGGGGAGCTGGACGGAATTGGAGGCATAAGCATGATAGATTGGGGGAGGGCCAGAATTTGGGGCATAGGTATGATAGAATGGGGGGAGGGGGGCAGAATTGGGGGCATAGGTATAATGGATTGGGGGGGATGATTTAAAGTCTAAATCTGCAATTAGCCCCCCCCCCCCCCAATCCAGCACATGTTCCCAGGCCCAGATTTACTCCCTTTGCAGCCCCAAGGCCGAGTCCTTCAATGCCGCCCCCCCACACACACACACTCCATCACATAGGGGGCTTCTGAGCCCCCCCATTCCTTTTCAGAAGGAACTCAGTGTGAACTTATAAGTGTGGACTTATCATGAGAAGCTCAGTGTGGACGTGTAAGTGTGGATTTATCAGGAGGAGCCAAATGTAAACTTATCAGGAGAAACTCAGATTGGACTTATTAGACGGCGCTCAGTGTGGACTAATACGGTTGGATTTAGCAGGAGGAGCTCATAGTGGATTTATAAGTTTGGGCTTATCAGGAGAAACTCAGTGTTGACCTATAAGTGTGGAGTTATCAGGAGGAGCTCAGTGTGGACATTTCAGGATCAAGAGGTGCTCAGTGTGGACTTTTTAGTTACATGAGCTAAGGGTAGACTCCTCAGTATCTGTGTGGACATAACAGTGTCAGGAGCTAAGTGTGGAACTCAGTGTGGACTTAGTGTCAAAGTGGACTAGGACCCACACAGCAGCATTTCTCTACATTGAATGGAAAAAAGTGAATCCAGGATAGGTGGCTCCAGTGCAGTCTATGCATGTGACCACCAGGCATAGAAAACAAAGGAATGATTGTTCTTTCCACCTTTTGAGAAAATAGGAATCTTTCAATCTAAAACTTGGGGAGGAAGACTTGCACTTAATGAGATCTAGGGGGTAGAAAAGTGAGGAGAGGAGAGAAGGGAAGACAGAGAGGATCAGAGACATAGTATAGTGGAAGGAATAAAGTGAGTGTGAAGAAGAGGATGGAGATATAAGAGATTTGGATATAAGAAGGTGAAGACAGATGGAAGACAGAAGGTGACTAGAAGGAGAAAGCACTAGTGGAAAGTGTGGAAAAAGTGTGCCATTTTGGGAAGAAGTAAGGTAGTATAAAAGGCAGGAGAGTGGGAACAAATCAGAGCTGAAAGAGAGAAGGAGGGGGTGCTGTACTAGAAGCTAACCCCCCTAACAGGTCCCCCAGTGTGAGCGGAGGGAGAGGAGGAGATGCTGCAAGGACATTCTCACACTCTGCCCAGCACTGTCACCAGGAGAGCTCTGCAGGACAGCCACATCGCTATGTGACTCCATATCCGACCGCAACAAGACATGGCGAGCGCCTATACACTCTGCTCCCTCCCCGCCATACTCCCCCCTGCCTCTCCGCTTGCCATACTCTCTCCCTTCCCCCATCCCCATCACCCTTACTTTGTGCCTGTCCTCCAACAATCGCTCTGCTTTTAATTAGCACTACTGTGGTTCCGAATCCTTGATATCCTTCCTTCATGGAATCATGTGTTTCCGTCACATGCTCGGCTCTGGCAGTGCTGTGTGCGCTGAGGAGGAGATACATGAGAGCTGTGGGACATATTGGCCTATGGGAGGTGGATAGGGGCGGTCCCGGGCGGCGCGCACTCGTGTCCAATCTGCTGCTAGCCTGTGCTAGCCTGTGAAGGGACGGCGCGGCAGTTTAGTTGAATTACTGGCCGCAATGTGTGTGTCTGAACAGCACTCGCACTGCATATAAATCTCCTCGCCAAATGCGAGGAGGCGAGCACAAATTTTGAGCCCTGTTGATATGTAGATAATAGAATACAAGAGGTATTTACTTAAAGCTTAGCTCCAGGAAAATAAAAAAATCCATCTTTGCAAGGGTTAAATGCTTGTAATGGGTTACTGTACAGGCCACTTTACTTACCTGCTGCAAACACCAGTTAGTAAATCTGTGATTAAATAATATATATTTAGCACTACCCCCGAAGGAGCTGCTGGTTTGTTTTGGTATCTGTACTCTGGCTATCAACCCCTTAAACTGTCTCAAACCCTCCCTTGGCACAACTGGTATTGGTAAGGATTGTGGATCCCACTGGCTGTTAGGGAAACACAATTCTATCACACCACAGTACAATTTGTAAAAAAAACTGTTACCTTGTGTTGTACTGGTCCCACGGGATAATAGATAGACAGCACACAGGTTTAAACTTAACCAAGGAAACTTTACTTGGTAAGTAAATAAAGTAAAAGAGCAAAGTAAAACAGTTAGTGGACTGCTTATAGGGCCCTGTAAGAGTCAATAGTTATAATAAATAAATACAGGTTTGATTATAGCACTTTGGACAGACCTGTGTGAGCACACAGCAAAGGGATTCCTTCAGTAAGGCACATCTAATACTGAAGCCTCACCCAGCTCTCACTAACAGCAACACTGTGCAACCTAATATAACCAAATACTTTAGATTAAAGAGTATATGTGTCAGGAAAGGTTCCATCTGCTGGTAATATTTATTATTACTTGTCTTGCAGTACTGTAGTTCACCAGCAGGTGTCTCCTGGCAGTTTGGAACTGTCAGGAGAACTTCTCCCTGCTGGTGGTATATCATCTTTGGGACGCAGTACTGGTCTCCACCAGCGGATGGATCCTGGCAGTATGGAGCGGACGACTCTTTCTGCACTCAGGTGTAACGTGAAGCCAATTACTGATCCCTATTTATACCCGGCGAGTGCAAGCATACCTCGTCGTGGTATCGCTCTCTCTCCCTGACCTTGAGCCTGTGATCCTGATGTGAGCCTGTATCTTCCTGACCCGATCCGACCTGATCCCTATCCTGAACCCATCCTGGACTTGCCCTTCCTGCTTCCCCATTACCTTGGATCCCTGTCCCCTTGTTACCTGGATCCCTGCTTTGCAGCACATCCATCAGTCATCTCCCTGTTCCTGCTCATTTCCTGTCCTCATCTATCGTCTGATCTCCCTGTGTATGACCTTGGCCTGGCCTGTTTACGATTATGGTATCTACCATCTCTGTACATATTGGGCCAGATTCTCAAAGAGATACGACGGTGTATCTCCAGATATACCGTCGTATCTCTGTTTCTGAGCCCGGGTATCTATGCAACGTGATTCTTAGAATCACTTACGCATAGATACGGCATAGATCCGACTGTCGTAAGTCACTTACACTGTCGGATCTTAAATGCAATACTACGCTGGCCGCTAGGTGGCGTTCACAGTCTATTTCTGCGTTGAATATGCAAATGAGTGTGATACGCCGATTCCCGAACGAAGTTGCGCGCCGTCGACGTAGTTTACGTAGTTTGCGTATGCGTAAGGTTACCCCTGCTAGAAGGAGGGGTAACCTTGCGTAGGTCCGCCGTAAGCCATGTTAAGTATGGATGTCGGGACAGCATCGTGTTTTTCAGTCGTTTACGTCGTTTGCGTAACTCGTCGTGAATAGGCCTATACGTTAATTACGTTGCCGTCGTATTCGCTGTATTTGCGGCGTACGCAGTGGCCTACGTTTAAGGGCGGCGCATGCGCAGTTCGTTCGACACGGGGGCGCGCTTAATTTAAATACAGCACGCCCCCCTCCTTCACTATTTTAATTACACTGCCTTACGCCATCACCTTTACGCTACGCCAACTACACTTACTTACACTTACTACACTTACTTACGGAGCAAGTGCTTTGAGAATACAGCACTTGCCTGTAAAAACTGCGTAGGCGTAGCGTAAATGGGATACGATACGCTACGCCGTGAATATGCCATTTTTTAAGAATCTGGCCCATTGTCTTTAGTATCTTTGGGTCACTGTTTGTTTTCTTAATAAATTATTATATTTTTACCTATACACGTTTTGCGTCCCCTCTTTGCAGTCACACAGTCTGGTCCACTAGCTTCTCTGACAATATGTATATATGTATATCAGCAACTGACTCTTCCTACAGACAGTCTTTAAAACATGTGACTCAC
Organism: Rana kukunoris; assembly: GCA_029574335.1. NCBI lineage: Eukaryota > Metazoa > Chordata > Amphibia > Anura > Ranidae > Rana > Rana kukunoris. The sequence continues at coordinate 252,441,287 of CM056050.1, read as the reverse complement.
TAGGGAGGTTTGGTTGATCAGATCAAACCTTGATACAATCGTTCTCAACAGTTCGTGGGTATCTTTGCTAGCATGAGTTGGCGCCTAATGAGTAATTTGTAATCCAAACATTTTTGGGCAGGTGCCCGTCTCACCCAACCTGACCTGGCCCTTCTGGACTGCTCCCCCAGTGAAAACTCTGATACTCGGTCCTTCCCTTCACCGTCAGTTCCCGGTCTTCCAAGCGGCGTCACACACTGCTGATCGAACAGGTCACCAGCTGCTCTTGGACACGGTACAGTCACTCCGTCAGGAATCCCCCTCACAGGATGGGTGATCCACATAGAAGAGTGTAGGCCCAGGCTTCTCAGGCCTAGGCTCCAGGAGACTAGCCTCAACACAGGCCTCCTTCTTGCTTGGAGAGGCGGTCCACAGAACGAGCCAAGGACATCCTCCTCCTTAAATTCCTTCCCCCAGCAGGCTGTAAGGGGCACAAAGTATTTTCAGATCGCACAGTTGCACTCTGGACATTGTAGTCTGTCCACTGACCAGGGCAATGGAGTCTGTATCTCCCTGCACTTCAATTCCCAGCATTCACTGCCGTACCAGGGTAAAACCAACAGGAGGTGGCTATGATAACAACTGGCCACTGGAGGGAGATGAGTTCCTTCTTTATCTGCAAACTGCAGTCTTTTATCCATATCAAAAGTGGAACCTTGCTACATATACACATATATATATTATCATATATTATGCCATTTGATTATATGCCATTAGTCATGTATTTATTTACTTATTCCACACCAACTTTACTTACCTGTCTCCTCATTCAAGCAAGCTCCAGTGCTTTTCTTCTCTGTCTGAAGATTCAGTCTGTGTGCAGAAATTAAGTGTCATCACATACAACAGGGGGGCATTGACCATGTATGGTACACTGAAAAAAGTAGAGTGTGACTGGAGCAGATCACAATTTTCAGGATAGCTGCAGCCACAGTGCTGGGGAATCCTCCTGGAGTAAGGGATAGGGTAAGTACAGTATTTCTCCTTAATCCTCTGTTAGACTAAAATAAGCATTTAACCTTTGCAGTGTATGGGAGGAGGCCTGCAAGGGTGGATTTTTTTTTCTCGTTTTGCTGGAGTAGAGCTTTAAATTACATGCATATTGCTATGCTGTAATCATCTTTGTGTTATTTACGCTACATAACAACCTATTCTACTCTTTAAAACTTTGAAGTACTTGTTAACCAGCTGATCTCCTTGACTACCTTAATTGCTGATTCTGAGACCACCTGCCAATATCTTTTTTTCCCATTTGTGTGTTAATACACGACTGTATGGTGATACACAGTGATCCAAAATTCCACCATAAGGATGTAAAACTACACTAATGCCACGTACATGCGATCTGATTTTCCATCCGAAAAACTTTGGATGTTTTTTCCAATGGAATTCCGGTCCAAGCTTGGCTTGCCTATACACGGTCACACAAAAGTTCTCTGAACTTTCGACCGTCAAGAACGCGGTGACGTACAACACTGCGTCGAGCCGAGAAAATGAGCATGGTTCGAATTGTTTCTGAGCATGCGTCGGAATTTTGCGCATCGGAATTTCTTCCTTCGGAAAATTTGATAACCAGCTCTAAAATTTTTGTTGCCGGAAATTCCGACACAGTCAGAATTTCTGACCAAAACCTCACATCGGACTTTTCTTCTCGGAAATTAAAACCATGTGTACAGGGCATTAGTCTCCAAGGTTTTTTTAATTTAATGAGTTTTTTATTGAGAAAACAAATGTGTGACACTCTCCAATTCTTCAGTATTTGCAAAACATACAGTTAGACCATTGAATAATAATAAAATATTTACCCTCAAGGCCACATATTCCCCACGGTAGGGGGAAACCAAAATAGTAAAAACCAATTAAAAAAATAAGAAAATTGATGTAGCATCCCACAGAACAAGTCAGCTATGTGTGACTTCCAAAAATAAAAATCCATATCTATTGACCAGTAATTTCTGACCCTAGGAAATGGCTAGGTATGACTTTCAAGGACTAAGTGTCAGTATCTATTCATGTATAAAGGACATAAAAGAGGGGGAATCAAGAAATATTATTCATGGGGTTCCAGACTTCCATAAACTTGGGATAACTTTTGTTTATTTCAGCTACCATCTCTTTCATACAGATTGTATTATTCACTTCCACTACCAATTCCTTTATTGATGGTATTACTAGGGATTTCCAGTGTCTGGGGATCAGTGCTCCAGGGTATAGGTGTAAAGAGCCAGGAACCTACTGGTGATGACCCTATTTTACTCTTTTGAGGCTGAGGTGTGAAGGAACATTGTTGCAAAGTGCCCAGTGCCCAGTAGATTGGGACATGGCTCTAAGAGAGGTACTGTCCTGTCCCCTAACACACACAGGCAAAGAGAAATGGGGTGTCGGGAAACAACATTTCTGGCAATTGTAATGTGAGTTGGAACTGGCAGGTAGCCAGTCAGTGTGACAGAGGGGAACGCTGTGTTTGTATGTAGTATACAAATAGGCTAGAAGAAGCCTTCTGGCACCTTGCACCAGGACACCTCCTGGAACCTGGAATTGTGCTCAAATTCTGAGACAGTCTCACAGGATCCGGGATTGTTGGGTGATAAATATTTTTGTGATGCATTTATAAGTAATAAACAAATATTTAAAGGAAAAATATATTGCATTTTCATTGTGCACATACAAAATTATGAGTTATTACAGTGCCTAAAGTATTTGTATATCACTTTCACTCTCTCCTCCGTACTTCAGATTTGTAGATTAGTTATTAGCAAGTGCTCTCAGTGGCTCCCATTCATTCTGATAAGGAGATGTAACTCAAAGCTGTTGTTAAGCACTGCCGAGAAAGAAGCAGAACCTGCATATTTATTATTTGAATATATGGTTGATCACATGTACATACTTACAAATAATAGACAAAAGCAAAAATAAAAAGTCTAAATATTATATTTAAAGCCCAGCTCTGGCCAAATGGTTTTGCTACATTTTGGCTAGAGTGGGGGAAGGGTTAGAACCCTTTATTTCTTGTCCTGTCTTATACCTGCCACCTGAATAGGACATTTGTGGAAATCACCCTAATGGGTCCACAGACAGCAATGAAAATTTGAGAGAGCTCTTCTTCACCCTAATACAGTATAAACAGTATTTTCTTTCTCTGTCCATGTCCCTATTGGGGGTGCTACCCTCACTTCCAATCTGTCAAATGAGACAGCATCTTCTAAATAAGGACAGACAGTAAGGGGGTTGGGAAGGGTTCTAACCCTTCCAACACTATCCAAAAATGTCTGGGGCTGGGCTTTAATTATTTATCTCTTTTGTCAGCATAGCCCAAAGGAAAAGAAGACTGATGATATTGCGCTTTCATCTCTCAACAACCTGAACAGCTAAATGAATTCAGTGATGATAAGAAATACACCAACACTTCCTCAGCATCAATATGCAATTTGCTCACATTTTCTTGTTCTCTGTGATAGGTAAAACATGCATATTGCAAGCAAGCACCAAAATGGATATTGCCCAAGTAATGTCACTTATCAAGAGGAAAAACATTGATCTGCATAAAATTCCATTTTTGTATGCATAGTAATTTAAGTTGTCAAGAAATATTTCATGTTTCATTTGTAGAACAGTACCAAGTATAAGCTATATTGACAGCTCATTTTTCAAATAAACTATAATTGACCTACTGCATTACATTTTCTAAGTGTTTAATGTTAATGAAGTTTCTATGTTTTAATCTGTGTTTTATTTTTGAGCTAAGCTGTCAGCAGTGACTACTTTAAATCAGTTGCTGGGACACAGTATATAATGTGAAGCACTCACTTTTTAATTATCATTTTAACAAACAGTCTGGAATGTAGAGCATTCTAGTACATTGCAAGCATAGCTTATTTGCATCTAATGCCGTGTACACACTACCGTTTTTCATGACAAGAGAAATGCAATTTTTTAAATTGGTTGTGAAAAACGTTCGACAAGAAAAATGCCCGTTAAAAATTTAGAACCTGCTCTATTTTTTCTCGTCGTTCCTTTTCACGTTGTGAAAAAACGGTTGTGTGAACGCTTTAACGAGGGGGGAAAAATTGCGCACGCTCAGAAGCAAGTTATGAGACGGGGAAATTAGCAAAATCAGCCCAAAGGGTGGCACCATTCGAATAGAACTTCCCCTTTAGGCTAGGTTCACACTATTGCGAATTTGAGCCTTTGCGATTTGTGAATATAAGCTGCGAAAAAAGGGTCCTGTGCAAGTTTGATTCGTGTGCATGCAAATTCAGCTCTATAGACTGGCATTCCCTGAAATCGCAGCCACGAATCGAGGCAAAATTGCGGCAAATTCGCTGCAAAAACGCAGTCACAAAATTGTGGTAAATGTTAAATTCACAGCAGTCTGAACCTAGCCTAATAGTGCCGTTGGTGCTATCATGCCGAGAAAAACGTTGTTTTTTGTCATGACATGAATAACGGTCGTGTGTACTTGGAATTAGACTAGCTGTTCTTTAGGAACTCATTCATTAAATATATTTTGGACAAAGGGAGGGGGGCTGCATGGTTTGGATGTGATCATGGACAAATGTGCCTAGCAGTTGCTACTGTAATCATGCTCATCCCATCCTTATTCCCATTGACTTTTACCACCATCCTTCTCAGTTAACCACTCCTCCGAGGTTAGGGACCTTGTCCTGCTTTATACATGCCTGTTACTGTGACAACCAGTATAATAAATTAGAAATTACTGTATTTATCGGCGTATAACACACACATGTTTACCCTGAAAATAGAGGGTAAAACATGTCTGCATTTTATATGCCGATATCTGATTTTTTCTCAATGGGGGGCGGGGATCGTGTGGTCCACCCCGGGTGCTACCCACTGGGAGGATGTCATGCTGGCCGCCCCGCCTCTCCTGGCCGTGGGACAGCACTGTAGAAAATATTAATGCCAGCACTTTCTACTAAAATGCTTCTCCTGTGTCACTCTGTCTCAAATTAACCAAAGCCTCTCTAATACCTGAGATAAGGATGCCCGTTCTGGCTGTTCTCCTTCTCCTGATCCACCTCCTTCTCGAGTTTAGCTTGTGATTGGAGGAGGAGAGTGGTCATGTGACCATCAATGAAACAGCAGAGGAGAGTCACATGACCGTGTCTAGTAGAGAACGCCATTAATTGAGGTATGTAGAAGCTTTGATTTGCACTAACAGTGACACAGAAGCGGTGCAGAAGGGGCTGACAGTGAGGTTTTCTTTACTTTACAGTAACCTGGCAATGCTGTCCTAGGAGACTGGAGGTCTTCTGGGAGTGCAGAGGAGGAGAAGGGGGGACTTTATAATGAAAGGGGGCTGTGTACTGTGCAGTGAAGGAGGTCTGTGTGCTGTGCAGGGGCACCGTGTGCTTTGTAGAGGTTCTGGTTTCTGTGCAGGGGGTCCGTGTGCTGTGCAGGAGCTCCGTGTGCTGTGCAGGGGGTCTGTGCGCTGTGCAGGGGGTCCGTGTGCTGTGCAGGGGGTCCGTGTGCTGTGAAGAGGTTCTGTGTGCTGTGCAGGGGGTCTGTGTGCTGTGCTTTTGCATTACACCATGCATGCATGGTTCTCTAAACTCCTGTTAGAGCCAGTTAGAGCCAGTTCACACTGGGGCAACACAACTTCCAGCAGCACTTTGGGAGGCAACTTGGACACGACTTGAGTATGAATCATCAGGCAACTTACAAGGCAACTTCAAGTTGCCTCCAGGACAGTACAAGGCAACTTCAAGTCGCCTCCAGGACAGGAGGCTTTCCAGTGGCCAATCTAACAACAATCAATTCTGGGGGTGGGAGGGGTTTGCCTGAGAAATGTATGTTCTCTTCCTGTAAAGTTGCTTCAGTTAAGACAGTGATCAGACTTCTGAGGCAACTTCCATTGAAATCAATGGGTCCAAGTTGCCTTCAAGTCGGATTGAAGTAGTACAGGAACCTTTTCTGAAGTTGGAGCGACTTCAGTAGTGTGTATTAAGACGGCTCCATTCACTTGCATTGATTTTCTCAACTACACGACTTGGGACGACTTGGGCAACTTCAAGTCGGATCCCAGATTGCCCCTGTGTGAACCGGCTCTTAACCATCTTTTGGCTTATCAGATGACATTTGTTCTGTGGCTGAAAAATTAAACAACATTTCCTGGTATGTTAGGGGATTAAATTAAAAATGTAAATGGTCCCTTACAATTTCTGAAATCTCAACATCTATATATAGTCTTTCCAACCAGTCATGGACATGGGTCTGTGGTCACTGATGGAGAAGGTGGACATAGATATTTGCTTTTCAGCTGTTTCCAGTGCACCCAGACAGTTGTCACTGAGTATAAGGGGCTTGGTTGGTTGACCTGTGTTCATTTATGGGTTGTGCCATTTCTTGAGCTTCGTTTGAGACATTCGACAGCATCTTTACATGGGTGGTACACACTACTAGATTTTTGGAAATTATACAAGAGTGTTTTTAACCGACAGATAAATTGACAGACCAATTGATGTCCCTTATGGCCATTATTAAAGCCATGAAGTTAACCTTAAAACACGCTCTGTTAAGCAAATTGACTTCATCGTGTCCCTGTGGCGTCACGTGTCAGGATTGGAGCACCGGGCACAGACATAATCTGACGCTAGATTACGAGCTTGGCGCTCGTGGATGTATACACTTCTTAACCATTATGTGAGTTTTATTTGCTTTAATTAAACATGTTCTTTATACAGAGTTATGCTATGGTCCCCCCTTATTTCTTTTAATGTCATCGCTACACACTGAGCCTTTTTGATAGACATTTGGGGATCAGAACATACCTTAACCTTCATAGCTGACACTCTGATGGTGATACGAGTTCGGCACTTGTGGATTGACGCCTGCTGTGTTTCCGCTATATGTGAGTGCATCACCTCGAGACCTTCTCTCAACTTTTTTTTAGGTTCCCTCACAGTGTCACGCTATATGCACTCTGTATGCATCTTTTCTACTCCATGGTATATATTGGCCATTGAGATCTGCCCTAGGAACTAAGGAGCAAGTATCTGCCAGCTTTTACATCCAGCTTTGATCTGTGACCTTGTTCAACTATTTGGACACACAGCAGGGAGATAAGCTGCTAGTGCAGTCAGAGGTGTTATTACTAAAGATTCTATCTAGCATGCTGCATCTTGGGTGGAGGTGTGTCATCTAGACATTTGTGGAACATTTATTGGACTTTTATATCTGTTCCTTTTCACGGATGGGACTCTATCACATGTGTGATTGTATTTCTTATTGTTATCAATATTGTTTTTGCACCTTATTTCATGTATTTGGTTTTTTTTGTATGAATTAGTGTATATGCACTGAGTTTTTACTGTTATTTATTGCAGTATGATAGTTGTTTGTTCACTGTATCGTTTATATTCACTTAGTTTTTACTGATTTGATTTGTAGAAGGATCCATTTCCTTGCTGTCCATGATATTCTTAGAATTTTTCACCAACACCAAAGTTCAAAGACATCAATGCTTTTCCTATCTTGCTTCTTTAATGTCGCGCTTTCACATTCTTGAAGAGTGACAGAAAATACCAAAGTTTGGACATCTTTGGATCTTTGTACTTCTAGACACATCAGTACTTTTGAAGATGTTCTCTAATAATTTTATCCATGTACCAGTCTGTCATATTTCTTCCAAAAAATCTTAATTTACTCTTTGCACACTGCTATACACCTTTATTTCTAACAATCTTATACATAAAATCAGGAATTTTTGGTTTGCGTATATTTAAATATGTGTTCAAGCTGACCAACTGCATCAAAGTTATTCCTCTGACCAGTCTCTACTCTACATTACAAATACTTTAATAGGTCTGATGGCAGACAGACTCAGATAGCGAGGAGTAGGGATGAGGTTTCATTCTGATTTCTGTGCAATCCAGGGATCGGCCTGAACTCTAGCTGCTCACACTTCAGTGAATGGGTGACCAAAATGGTCTGTTCTCCACCTACAGCATGAGCCTTTGGTTTTTCAGGAAATCATTCATTTGTGGCAGTATTTTAACCACCTCTAATGAATGACAGCTTCCCAGCCAAGTCTGTGGTCAATTAAGCATTCCTGGCTGCATTCAGCTAAATGTAAACAATAAAGCTTGAGGTGCTGGCTGACATTATTGACCATTTTTGGCCATGTGGCCTAGCAACTACTATCCTGTTGTGAATTTCAGCATTGACACTGCTTTCATTTGTAATGAGAGGTTTGGCAGGAGAGAATCATCAGTCAATATTGACTTCATAGGACATAATTTCAGGATATCAAGGGATATTTTTTTGGACATCCCAGAACCTTATTCCTTGGACGATACGGGACATTATCTTTTAGGAAATTGTGGGATATTATTATGATGATGATAATTATTCATTTAAATTATTCATTTTAATAAAGGATTTTATACACAGTGTGTATTTATTTTAAGCTTTACTGTTTTTTTGTGAACAAGAACCCAGGGATAACTTGCAGCTCCTATTAAATTCTGGGGGGCCACCTTATTATAAAGGGACCTTCCAACTTCTGATAAGCTCTCCCAAACGACCCTCACATCCACCAGGGATGTGGGGATGAGACCCTTATCCTCATCAACATGGAGATGGGGTGTTTTGCCAGAGGGGCCCCCTGGCAAGGCACTCTCCCATATCATGTGGTCTGAAATGGTTTGGAGACCCCAAAATAGATGTGCTTTTACCGTAATACTATGACCTGTATATTCTAGAGGTCATAAGAAAGCTTTTTTCCCCTTCCTAAGGTCAAAAGGTACCTGATAGTATCCACTTCTCTGCACCACCACTCAAGTCAAACAAGAACATACTACATAGTGTGTTCCATTTTTAAAAACGCATTTATTAAAATCCGTACAAAAATACTCAGTTAACATCGTACACTATTCCTCAATGCACTTAGATAAGCCACATTGCATAAAGTCACCTCCACTCAATATACACCCAGTACAAATTATAGTAATCCTGTAATCTAGGGTATTTCCTGGTACATGCATGACAATGTCACCCAGCTCTTCCTACATGTTTGGTCAGGGTCACATGACTTCATCAATGGTTCATGGAATGTGTACATTATTATATGGTGGAGAATATTTTCATGTAGTTCTTTATGGTCACAAATGTTATGGTATTGTTTTAAAGTAAATATATGTGTGCACACTGCACTAATGAAAAACACCTACCTGAGCTGCCACTTAAAATTCAATAAACATGCAAATGAGGTAAAATGTCAATGTAAAAGAGAGAGAGAGAGAAATAATTCCACAGTAGAGCCCTAAATTAATCTACAAAACTCCTAAATATTAACATAGTGAAATGATCAACATAAAACACCCATATATAGTAAAAAGTGTCCATATGGCATATCCAAAATATATATATGCTCCAACATATGTAAATCAATATGGTAATACAGTCCAAATTAAAGTTATAAGAAAATAGTGAAACAAAATCTCGTTGATCCACCAAAATCCTTCACCAAATGTGATGTGTGCCAATTCCACTCCCTTAAGAATAAAGCTCACCAGATGTTGTTGCCATTCACTCTTGTGTCTGGAAAATATTGCCTTATTAGATATTATTGAAGAGCCACTTTCACATGCCAATCTCCATCCAGATAAAAAAAGACACTCTCCACATGTGGGGATGGAAATTGAGACAAAGCCTCCAATAGTGTAAAAACACCTTAAGGCAGTGTTTTTCAACTCCAGTCCTCAAGGCACACCAACAGGTCATGTTTTCAGGCTTTCCATTATTTTGCACAGGTGATTTGATCAGTTTCACCGCCTTAGTAATCACCACAGCCATTTCATCTGAGGGAAATCCTGAAAACTTGACTTGTTGGTGTGCCTTGAGGACTGGAGTTGAAAAACACTGCCTTAAGGTAATCGGTTTATTAAAAGTAATGCACTTACATCATAAAATATTCAAAATCGCCTAGTTAAAATTCCAAGCATGCCAGGTGATGCAGTGTTGAGAGCTCCTCATAGCTTTCTTCGTATACATGGAGTCAACATCTCAGCATTGCCATGTAGCCACATTCCAATGCGTTTCATCACTTAGGACTTCATCACAGTGGGTGGCAACACGACATGGCAACAAAGCTTACGTATCTCCCTCCTCATCACTTTAACTCATAGTGAGAAAATTTGGTGGACTTTTAAGTCAATGGAATTAAAATGGTTTGACCTAATCATTCAACTGTTCTATTGGAATGATGGGGTTAATGGAATATATATTATCATATGTCTGTTGTTTGTATATTAAAGATTCACGCTCATAAATAATATCCTCCTGAAGAATTGAATGTTGTCCATGTTTGCTCATGTTTGTCCATGAAATGTTTTAGAGAAAAATCCAGAGTTCATGGATTATACGAATGGTTGTAAAATGTCAATATGCAAAATATAATGCAAGGAAATGTTAAACTGAACCTGAAAAAAAACAGAACAATGAGTTGTAAATCTTTTTAGTAATTTTTGTTTGTAAAGACTGGATATATAATTAACTTTTCAAACAAAACATAGGAGCTGCGCCTGCGCAATTGGAAATATGCGCCTTCGTATATATGCGCCGTATCCACACAACGATATGCTCCAGAAATCTAGTTTTTTACGAACGGCGTAATTTCGATAGACCGGCGCATCGCGCACGCAAAAAATGCGCTAGACACACCATTGATTTTCCAAGCAAATTGCAAATGACGGAGTTACATCGATCCACAAAAGTAAGTTTGTGCAGCGCAGGCTACGCACTGTGCGCATCAGCTGCACGTCCTGTCTAAAATTAGGCAATTTAAAAGCTTGTTTTAAATTAGACAATCCGTCTACATGTCAGCTAAAGCAACACTGTTAGGGACGAGCTGAGCAGCCACACTTGCAGGACAACAATCTGTATGCCAACATGCCAGGGGCATCCTTGCTCATAGCTATACTACTGACTTTAGATGAGCGCAGAAGGATGAGGGCACGGAGGAGGGCACGGCGGAGGGCACGGGAGAGGATATACCGCAAACGCATAGACATCTTTGGCATGAGTGATTCTGAGGTGTCTCGCATCTTCAGATTCACCCCTGCTGCCATCATGGAATTAACCACAACCCTGCAGGAGGACATCACCAGCCCAACTCACCGCTCACATGCAGTGCAGCCACTGGTTAAGGTCCTGGCAACACTCCATTTCCCTGCCACTGGCTCTTTTCAAAGAACAAGTGCAGTGGTGGCTGGGATGTCACAATCCTCCATGAGCAGATGTGTGCACCAGGTTATCCCTGCAATTCTCAGATGCATGGCCAACCAAATCATCAAACCCACCCAGGAGGACCTGCCGCAGAAGGCAATGACAGATTTCTACAGAATTGACAGATTCCCATGCACCGTGGGGGCCATTGATTGCACACATGTGGCACTCCAGCATTGGCATTCCATCAACGTACAGGTGATAGTCGATGCCAAATGCCTCATATGGCACGTCCGTGCCAAACACCCTGGATCCAGCCATGACATCTACATATACAATCAGAGCCCCATCCCAACAGAAATCGAACACAACATGTATGGGGACAGCTGGCTGGTTGGTGAGTGACATGGGTGTCAGGCATGACTGTCCCCCCCCATGATGCAGACATCACAAGGGGCACATGCACTACTAACATCCTCCTGTCTTTTTCCTTCCAGGTGACTCTGCATATGCACTGGGACCCCATCTCATGACTCCTATCCGGAACCCCAAAACCTCAGGAGAGGAAAGATACAATGAAGCACACGCTAAAACCCGTGTAGTCGTGAAACGCAACTTTGGCTTCCTGAAGTCAGGTTTACGATGCCTGGATAAGTCTGGGGGTACCCTGTTGTATTCCCCCAACTTTGTATGTCAGATCATCGGTGCAAGTTGCATGCTGCACAACTTTGCAGTGAGAAAGGGCCTGGAGATTGACATATGTGATGACCTGACCCCCGAACCAGACAATCCCCCCCTAACCGAGGCTACCTCGTCTTCTGAGGGAAGAGCAGCCAGGAGACAGCTCACATTAGGCATCTTTACACGTTAAACACACACATTAATCATGGCACAATGAGAATGCATGCATGCACACCACTGTGGTCCCTAGCACACACACACCACGCCACGGCTCCAATTATGTCACTGTACATTCATACACCATTTACATGGACCTGGGGATCACTTCTCCCTGGTCCTGGGGATCCCTTCTCCACCACAAATGAATGTAACACCCCTTTTCTGGCAGGAATGTCATCCCCACATTCAAAAATTATTCACAACCCAAAGAAAAAAAATTGTCCAGCACCCAAAAAAAAAAAAACGTACCTGTCCTCACGGCCTCCTGACTGGACTCAAAGCCAGACAGCCCCTCCACTTGCTGCCTGTTGAAGGTCTGGGCCACCGCACGCTCCTCCTCAGTCAGCCTAACAGGGCATGGTGGGCCCCCTCCAGTGCCCTTGGCATGGGCGGCAATCTTGCCCAGCTTCCCACGGACCACACGCCGGAGGTCATTATTCTTCTTGGCGATTCCCATGGCATGTCCGGTTCTCCCCCCCCCAAATGAGTTGACCTCGTCGGTGATGGCCTGCCTGGCCGGGGTGGTGTTGGCACTCTCCGGGCCGTGCAGGAAACGGCCATATTGTGTAATGGCCCTGGCAAGAATGCCCTTCTCCCGCAAAGAAAAATTCAACTTACGCTTTCTTTCACTCATGTTCTCACAAACTGGAACCAAAACAATCAACAAAAATCAGTCACCCAAAAAGTATCAAAAACAGCCACCCAAAAAGTATCAAAAACAGTCACCAAACAACACTCAGAAAACCACTATCCAAAACACTATACAAAACAGTCGACAAATATATCAAACACAAGTCACAAACCGACAAACGCGAACAGACAACAGAACAAGAGCACCTTGCTGTATAGGAAGGGATACAAATGGATGTACTTTTGCAAAGGAAGGGCGTTTGTCTCTGTCTATTTAAGCTCTCTGCGTAGCTCACTAAGTTGACTGGGCCTAGTTCCAATCTCACTGATTGCACGGTGCCGAGTTGTGAGCATGCGCAGAGAGGTGTTAACCATGGTCTGCTTCATGTGCGCATGCGCAATCTGGCCGGCCCTTCATTTGCATGGGGTCACGGCTCATTTAAATGGAACACACCCACGTACTTCCCAATTTAAATTACCCTGCCTTACGCCTCGGAAATTACGTTGCACAAATACTACGAGGATACCGTAATTGGGCCTCTACACATAAAGGAGGTGCACTACTCTGGTCAATATATGCGCCACTGTACTTGAAACTGGCCCAGGGTGTTTAGATATTTATGGTCTTATATGTTGAGAATAAAGTATAAAAAATATTAATAAAATACATATATTTTCTCATCTTGTACCTTATAATGATTTTGATTATACAATATAAGTCAGTAAAAGTTCCATTTACAATGTATTTTTAAACCAATTGCTGTTTGCTTTTATGAATGTTCTGTTTTACAATCCCCCCCATCTTCTCTCATTTTACTCTCCAGTACTATCTGACAAACCTACACCATTATTTTTTAAATTATCCTCTGTTCTAAACTGCATGTACTTATGCTGGTTTTCTTTTCTGCCTCTAAATTACCCTTTATGTTAGCCTATGTATCCATGCACACAGGCATTTACAGGTGTTTTAAGGCAGGGGTGTTTGGAGGCAGGAAGAAAACCCAGAGCCGTTCAGGAAAGGAGTATTTTGCTGCCAAAAAAAACACATGACGTGTCTAAATGTACGCTAGCGCTAGTCACGTCAAGCTTTTGAGTATTAATTTAATTCAAAGGCCAAAATAAATGAATATTCTAATCAATTAAATGAACGAATGCCCAAGTGCTTGACAAACCTAAACATGTGTAAACACATTTGCAAAAATGCTACTTAGGTGGGGGTTTTTTTTATCCTGTGTTTCTTTTGCGAGGAGAAAGGTGTTTAGAAGAGCAGGACAAACGCCCAGGGTGTATGGGGCCTATCAAAGGATCTTTAGATTTCTATTGGAAATCAAACATATGCGCAATACAATTGGAGTTTATTCAGGATTGGATACATTATGCAAAAATCCTTACATTTTTAACATCATATTTGTTCTGTTCTCGCTACACGTATGCCCCTGGCGTATATGTAGCTCAACATACAACTTAAACCTTGCATCCTAAATAACCAGACTGTCTGTAACGTTGGATCTTTATTACGATGAACAGATGGTGGCCATATAAGATGCGTATGAATAATGGTGAAACTAGAGATAAACAAATAAATGAACCTATAAGAATTGTATGAACACAAACAAATGTCTACTAGGCATATTAATATAAACAGTCTTTTATCATACCAGCGATGCTGTCCCAGGAGGATCAAGACTTAGGAAACATGTGGTGCAGGCTTAGCTGACTCCATGTGGAAAAGAGATGAAAGAGTTGTGATAGGAAGTGAAGACAGTTTTCAGTAACACAACAGGAAATGTACATTACCATAGAACACTGCCCATCAACAGTCCTTTGTTAAGAGTGGCATCTACTGGACATTATTTGAATTACAAGTCCAGAAGATTTGACTGCATTTCCTTGTAGGCCAAAGGCATGACAATATTCAAATTGCTGAGATTGCCACAGTAGATTTTCAATTAATCTAAATTTCTTTGATTAAAGAAAAATGTTGTGGACTATACATTTGATTGTTTTTAACAAGTTTTGGTACAGACCTAATCAGTTTTGTAAATAATTAAGTTGGTTGGTTTGCAATGATTTCTATAACAGGCAATATGTATGTAAATAGGGAATGGAAAATCAGATAGCAGATAGGGCTTGTGAATCATTAACTTGTATGTTACTAGCCGACTTCACATTGCATTGTAGAATTTTTACCCACCTGGTACTGACTTTCAAATAACTTTCACTGATTTAATTACTCTTATTATGAAAGAAAGCATGCTCTATCTTTATGTAACATTGATAATAGCATTAGGTTACAGACAGCCTTTTACAACATATAAGCTGAAGTCTGGAGTTCCGTGTGGTCCTTTAACCACTTAAGACCTGAACCATTATGCAGGTAAAGGACCCTTTTTGCGATTCGGCACTGCGTTGCTTTAACCACTTAAGGACCCCCGCACGCACATATACGGCCACAACATGGCCCGTACAGGCACAAGGGCGTAAATTTACGTCCCCGCCTTCGTGCGGTTCAGGGGTCCCATCGGGACCCCCTCCGCGGCGTGCGGGGGTCCCCCTGGCTCCGGGAGCGATCCGGGACAAGCGGGCGGATGTCCGTGTTTACCCGCCCCCCGCGATCGCTCCCAGCCAATGCGCGCGCTCCCCCTTTGTGTCACTTCCTCCTCCTGTGTAAACACAGGAAGGGGGAAGTGATGTAATCTCCCATCGCAGCGGTATTTCCAACCGCTGCGATGGGAGAAACACCTCACAGTAAGTGTGCACCAACACTACACTGACATACACACACATAGGCATACTTAACCCCTTGCGATCTGCCCCCCCACCCCCCCTGTCACAGTGTCACAGAATGCAGTGATCTAATCACTGCATTTAGTGTCAGTGTGACAGGCAGTGTAAAATCAGTTAGTGTTAGGTCCTGGATAGCCCCCCCACCCCCCCTAATAAAGTTTTAACCCCCTGATAAAAATCGCAGATCGCCGCCATTACTAGTAAAAAATGATAATAAAAAAATCATAATTCTGTCCCCTATTTTGTAGGCGCTATAACTTTTGCGCAAACCAGTCGCTTATTGTGATTTTTTTTACAAAAATACGTAGAAGAATACGTATCGGCCTTAACTGAGAAAAAAAATTGTTAAAAAAAAAATGGGATATTTGTTATAGCAACAAGTAAAAAAATATGTTTTTCTTAAATTGTAGCTCTTTTTTTGTTTATAACGCAAAAAATAAAAACCGCAGAGGTGATCAAATACCACCAAAAGAAAGCTCTATTTGTGGGAAAAAAGGACGTCAATTTTGTTTGGAAGCCACGACGCACGACCGCGCAAATGTCAGTTAAAGCGACGCAGTGCCAGAAGCTGAAATTTCGCCTGGGCACGATGGGGGTTTATGTGCCCAGTAAGCAAGTGGTTAATCAACATTGTGTTTTTTATTTTTTGCTAAACAAACAAAAAAAGACCAAAAATTTGGAAAAAAAATTGTTATAACATTTTGCAAACAGGTAATTTTTCTCCTTCACTGAAGTGCACTGATGAGTTGGCACTGATTGGCATTGATAGGCTGCACTGATGGGAATTGATAGGTGGCACTGGTGGGCACAGATAGTTTGCATTGATGGGCACTGATGAGGCGGCACTGGTGGGCATTAATCAGGAGGCACTGATGAGGCTGCACTGATGGGTGGCACTGATAGGCACTGATATGTGGCACTGATGGGCACTGATAGGCAGCACAGAGAGTTGGCACTGATGGGCCGCACTAATGGGCACTGATAGGTGGCAATTGTGGGCACTATTAGGCAGCTCTGATGGGCATTGATAGGCACTGGTAGGCAGCACTGATAGGCAGCACTAATGATGAGGATCTGATTGGCAGCACTGATGGGCACTGATAGGTGGCTCTGTTGGGCGCTGAAAGATGGCACTAATTAGCAGCAACAGAACAGTATCAGAAGCCATTACTTTTTTTTCTTCACGCTGACAGCATGAAGTAAAAAAAAAAAAAAAGACCTGACATTTGTTTATTTCCGTGATCAGCTGTCATTGGCTGACAGCTCATCACGTGGTAAAGGGCCTGATGTGATTGGCCCTTTACTTGATCTATGATCAGATGAGTCTCATGGACACTGTGGTTATAAGGAAACAGACAAGCAGGAAGTGTGGAGAACAGAGCAGGATTACAGCAACATCAAAGCAAAAACTAACAATAAGGACATGAAACCAGTACTGCTGTAAGGTAAAGGAAGCTATTTAGCTAAAAAAAAATCCTTTAGTGATCCTTTAATGGCTGTGTGTTGAGTTATTTTGAGGGGACAGCAAATTTACACTGTTATACAAGCTTTACACTCACTACTTTACATTGTAGCAAAGTGTAATTTCTTCAGTGTTGTCACATGAAAAGATAGATTAAAATAGTTATAAAAATATCAGGCATGTATTTACTTTTGTGAAATGCTGTAAATACAGTACACAGATGAAATGCATACAAGGGAGCAATTTTACTTGCCAAAGTATTTGCATTTCTGTCCATTCAGTCCATTCAGTCTTGAGAATTACACAGCCATTCCACACAATGGGCCAGATTCACAGAGCGATTACGCCAGCGTAACAGGAGATGCACGGCGTATGTTTAATTGTGCGCATGCTTTTCGATGCACGGCTCCCCAAAACGAGATACGCAACTAATTTATTTTTTTTGTCCAGCGTAATTTCGTTAGACAGGCGCATCCGTCCGAGCAAAACTGCGCTAGACAAACCATTGATTTGCTCTTTAAATATGCTAATGAGGGAGTTACGGGGATCCACAAAAGAACGTTGGTGCAGCGCAGGCTACGCGCTGTGCGCAACAGCTGACCGGCCTGTCTAAAATTAGACCATATAAAAGCTGGTATAAAATTAGACAATTCGTCTACATGTCAGATAAAGCAACACTGTTAGTGAGGAGCTGAGCAGTCACACATGTTGCCCAACAAACTGTATGCCAACATGCCAGTGGCATCCATGCTCATAGTTATACTACTGACTTTAGAGGAGCAAAGAAGGAGGAGGGCACTGAGGAGGGCACTGAGGAGGGCACTGAGGAGGGCACGGGATTTTTATTTATTTTTTACTTTTTTTTTGCTTATATAAAGTTTACCATTTAATCTAATCTAATACAATATTCTTATCTGATACAAGCCCCTCACTCTTCACTCTTCACGGGAGAGGATATATCACACACGCATAGACATCTATGGCATGAGTGATTCTGAGGTGTCTCGCATCTTCAGATTCACCCCTCATGCCATCATGGAATTAACCACAACCCTGCAGGAGGACATCACCTGCCCAACACATGACACTACCCATGACACCCATGACAGCTACATATACAATCAGAGCCCCATCCCCACAGATTTTGAACAGAACATGTATGGGGACAGCTGGCTGGTTGGTGAGTGACATGGGTGGCAGGCATGACTGTCCCCCCCCATGATGCTGAAATCACAAAGGGCACATGCACCACTAACATCCTCCTGTCTTATCCCTTCAGGGTGACTCTGCATATGCACTGGGACCCCATCTCATGACTCCTATACGGAACCCCCCTAACCAAGGCTACCCCGTCTTCTGAGGGAAGAGCAGCCAGGAGACAGCTCACATTAGGCATCTTTGCACGTTAAACACACACATTAATCGTGGCACAATGAGAATGCATGCATGCACACCACTGTGGCCCCTAGCACAGACACATCACATCCTCATCACATTGGATTGGCACAAGCCCACCATGCAGGACTTGTGAGCACCAACGCCATGCCACGGATCCAATTATGTCACTGTACATTCATACACCATTCACACGGACCTGGGGATCACTTCTCCACCACAAATGAGGGTGACACCCCTTTTCCGGCAGGAATGTCACCCCCACATTCCCAAATCATACACAAACAGAACCAAAAAAAATAAAAAATTGACCAGCAAAAATAAAAAATGCCCAGCAAAAATATAATTTAAACAAAATAACAACAAAGAAAACACACAAAAGACAAAAATCACTCTCAAAGACACGTCACAAACAAACAAACAAACGCTAATAAACAACAGAACAAAAGCACCTTGCTGTATAGGAAGGGATACAAAGGGATGTACTTTTGCAGAGGAAGTGCGTTTGTCTCTGTCTATTTGCGTAGTTCACTAATTTGCCCTAGTCCACTTCCAATTTCACTGATTGCGCCGTTACCGAGTTGTGAGCATGCGCACAGAGGTGCTGACCATGGTCTGCTTCAAGCACGCATGCGCGAGCCGGCCGGCCCTTCATTTGCATGGGGTCACGGCTCATTTCAATGTAACACGCCCACGTCCTTCCCAATTTGTATTACTCCGCCTTGCGCCTCTGAAATAACGTTGCGCAGGCGCAAATTTCTGCGTAAAACCGACGAGAATAGGGTGATTGCGCCGCTACATTGCACCAGTCTAACGTAAAGGCGGTGCGCTACGCCGGTCCAATAATGCGCAGATGTACCTGAATCTGGCCCAATATTGCCAGATAGGTGATGGTAATTTTTCTTCTCCAATAAAAATATGTGTTGTCATTTCTTTGCACCCAGTCTGTTGCTATTCCTTTACTCACTCTGCTAGCTCCTCTTGGCTGCTTGTTCCTTGTCAGCACATTAGCATGCAACTCATGTGATTGGCTCTCTGTGCTTTCCCTTCTTCTGCAAGTCTAAGCTCTGCTGTTCAGAAGTTTGCCAGAGACTAATAACAAATCAAATTCATGTAGCTACACTCACTGGTTGCATTTAAAAAAATACATAGAAGTTTTTATTAATGGTCATACAGCTACATTGCTGTGTGTTTATATCTGTCTGTGGTTCAGCTTCAGGGTCGGTTCACACTGCAGCGATGTGGGAGCCCTGCAGATCCATTGTGTGCTCCCTCATCGCATGTCTCCCGGTGGAAGTTCGCACCGGAGACATACTGCAGTTCTACACATACTACAGCTGCTGGCTTTTAATAAATGGAGACTTACCTGTCCTGGTGTCCCTCGAAGTTTCCCATCAGCTGTTGGGTGCTGCCATCGCCATTGCGGGTAAGGGAACCCAGCAGGGTAGCCTTTCGGCTTCACGCCAGGAACCCTACTGTGCATGCGCGAGGCCTGCTCCTCTCTCCTATTAGCCTAGCGACTAGGGGAAGAAGAGGAGGGAGCCCCGCGGTGACGTCGCGGCCGTCTCACGGTCGCAGCCAGACTCCCGGAAGTGGGGAGGAATACCTGTCTTTGACAGGTTTCTGTCCCCCTCCCCCAAAAGGTGTGTACTCTTAAAGTGGAACTTCACTCTCTCAATCAACATTGCTTATTTTCAACATTGGTAAACATAAGAAATTATACCATATGTTCTTTTCATTTACATTTATTTTGTTACTTCCTGTTTTCTGGGACTAGGCATATTATGGCATACTTCCCTGGAGTCCTTAGGAATTGAGGAAGGGTTTTCTCAGCACATCCACCTGGCTGCATGCCTGAGTTAAAAGCAAATGAATTCCAGGGAGTAATTTCTACAATCATCTGCCCTTACTCAAGATGGCCGCAGATAGAAATACTAGAGGAGTGTTTTTCAAATTTCTCTGAAATACTCCTATTCTCCTATACTGAAAATATATAATTAAGTACATTCAGTCTTACTGAATTATATTTTAAATCTTGGCAAGTATAAAGATAAACAAAAAGCAGAGTTTGGGCATATATGGTCTCTATAGAAATGTAGGCTGCATATTTATTCAACAAAAAAGTGCAAGTGACAATATAGAACCTCAGCCTGTATCATTTATTTGAAGTGAAATAGAGGGTGCTCAGCTAAGTGGTTCCTATCCCATGGGCAATGCTGGATGAACTGAAGTGCACTCATGAATAAAAGATTCAGATTGCATCTGCTCAGTGACTGATTTCTGTAGTGCACGCAAGAATAGCAACTGCAGTTTATCTTACAGTCAGAGTTATATCATTTGTCCACAGGAGACTAGAACTTTTTTATAGCTTCTTTCCTTTTTCTTTCCTGGACACATTTATAAAACTCTTTCTGTGAAGTAAAGCATCTGTTAGACTTACTCCATTGGGCTTAATTTCCTAAAGCTTTAATTTAATTAAAGAATGCTTAAAAACGACAAGTGTTTGGTTTATAAAAGAGATACTTACATCTATAAATTTCCAAACTTGTAGGCAATTTTGACATCAAATTTCATTTTAGTTTTAATCATAGTCTTTTGACTAAAATGCCATTTTAGTTTTAGTCATATTTAGGCACCCCTAAGTGCAATATAAAAAAAAACTTTTAATATCTCAAAAGGGATTAAGAACACTTACAGCAGGGGTGGCCAACCAGTGGCCCGGGGGCCACATGTGGCCCGCGGAGCCCTCTGATTTGGCCCCCGACCTCGTGCTCTGAAATGGTGGACTGGCAATCCCAGATCGCAGGTTGCTGACCCGCCATTCCACAGCATCAGTGTTGTGAATGAAGCTGGTGGTAGAGGAAGAAAGCGGCTGCAGAGCAGAGCCCCAGAAGCCGATGCTTCCTCTACAGTGCCGGCTTTTGCACTGGCAGAGTCTTTGGCAAAGTTCAGCTAACCCACAGGATAGACACATGTGCACTATGCTGTAAACCACAGAACATCAGTGTGAAAGCAGTCTTAGGCCCCTTTCACACGATCAGCTTGACTAAATGGGACCCTCAATTAATCTCTATAGAACGACAGATGTCTGTTTACGCCCACCTACCTCCAATCCGAAAAACAGAAGGGAGTTCGTCCCCTTCCACCTGGGCAGATCGGAAGGCCTATAGAGTAGCCGTGACCTGTCATTTGCCCGTTCCGCTCATTGTGGCCCTCGACTGGTTATCAAGTTGCTTAAGTGGCCCTCGCTCTTCAAAAGGTTGGGCACCCCTGACTTACAGGATGGATGATGAGAGGAATGCATTATATGTATAATGGGGGTGATCTGGCATCATGTGGTCCCTGAGTATATCAAGAATTCCCAGAGAAGTCAATAGGCAGCAGAAGAACGTCCTAGCAGCGCCAGCACGAAAATGCCACAGCTCTGGAGGCTCTAATAGAGCGGCCGCTCTGTCAGAATCAGCGTTGGCCGTGAATACCGGAAGTGACGTCAGCGGAACCTTCTTCAAGCCTATCAGATAGGCTTGAAGAAGGAACCAATCAGAAGTTGTGAAACGCATCCCTCTTTAATGACCTTACTTCCACGCTGGTTGCAAGTCCCCCTCCGCCGACATCATTCCGGTATTCACATCCAACTCTGATTCTGACAGAGCGGGATGCTCCATTAGTGCTTCCACAGCTGTGGCGTCTTCCTGCTGCCCCTGCTGGGATGTTCTTCTGCTGCATAGTGACTTCTCTGGGAATTCTTTATATACACTGGGGCTACATGATGCTGGATCCCCCTCATTATACGTATGATGCATTGCTCTCATCAACCATCCTGTAAATGTTCTTAATCCCTTTTGAGATATTAAAAGTTTTTTTAATATTGCACTTAGAGGCGCCTCTTTTTTGTTTATTTTGTTTTTAGAGTTTGCTGTCTCTTTTGAGTACTGCCATAAGTGGACTGAAAACTCATTATCTGAATCCTTTTTGTGTATTTTGTTATTATTTATGGTATTATGGTTTTTAACATGCACCACAGACACAGATTTAGACGTTGTAATATATAAGTTATATATCACAATGGCCAAGTTTGTGTCTATAGTGCATGTTTAAACCTTAGAACCATAAATAATAACAAGGTATTCAATGGGTTTAGTTACTCCAGGAATATATAATGAGTTTGGAAATTCTAGAGAAATGCTTAAATAATGCATTACAATTTAACTAAACCCATTAGATTTTATTCAACTAAAATTATTTTAGTCAACTAAAATGTACTGATTTCGATTTAGTTTCAGTCATAGTCTTTTTACTAAAATACCATTTTCGTTTCAGATGTATTTTAGTTATCTGAATTGTTTTCGTTTTAGCCATTTTTTAGTCAACTAAAAGAGTGTTAATTGAACTAACACTGCTTGTAGGAAAAAAATAGGTAGCATTTACTGATGGTCTTCAATGTTTCATTCTAAAAGAATATTTTTTCAATGGAGCTGTGTTTCTAGAGCTTCTTAAGCTTACATTTTCATAGGAACATGTGCATTGCAAAGTAATGATGATCCAAGAGCTTTTTAGCTGTTAAACAATTGAAATAACCTCAAAGGATTGGGATTGTATAGGCAACAAATAATAATTCCAAAATTGAAAAAAAGATACAAATTTATTACAAAAATATATAAATATTACAGTACAAATTGAATGATGGCCCATCATCCAGGAACGTGGACAGGTGAGTATAAAAGGAAGGCCAGGGGGGACGTTTGATGTCATTCCCTCTCCACTCTGTGGAGATTGAGGAGGCAAATCTCTATTGCTGCAATGGATGGACCTGTGGCTGAATAGGGACCATTTCAACAGGCCTTGCACCTATTTGGGGAGAACTTTGATCCTCTGTCTCGGTGGTAAGTATGGATTGGGGGATAAAAAAACTTTTTTGCTCCCTTTTCATATGTTTATACCACCCTTACATGATAATCATTGTGTGTATATTTTTTCTTCCCCTCTCTTGCTTGGATCTTTTTGTTTTCTTGTTCTTTGTCCTCCTCTCTATCCTTTTTCCCCTTTTGTAGTGGTGGTGAGGACTTCTTAAACACCAATCTTTGAATCTATTGATTCAGTCCACCCCATGGGTGGCAGGGATGAGGAGATATATTTCTGTGCATTATATACAGTGTGGAGGCACCCGCATCTGATGACGTCGTGAAGTGCATGACCTTTCAAGCCCAGATTTTTTAGACAAAAGTGAGTTTCACTATACACAATTTCATGTGGGATGGTGAGGTTTTTTGTATTATGTTTAATATTGATATTTTGATCTGTTATAGATGTGATACTATTACATACCCTGATGAAGAATGTTTTCTTTCATTCAAAACGCGTTGGTTATCCGCTCCAATCTGCCATAAAAACATCTGATGATGGCAGTTCATGACGGACAGTATTTACATTATATAAACTATACATGTTCAATAGTATTTCTTTTATTCAATTTGTACTTTAATATTTATATATTTTTGTAATAAATTTGTATCTTTTTTTCAATTTTGGAATTATTATTTGTTGCCTATACAATCCCAATCCTTTGAGGTTATTTCAATGGTTTAACACATCAAAGGGATGATGGCAACTACATGCCACCTTACATGAGTTGAATTCTTTTCCAGAGCTTTTTAGCTAGGAGTCAGCAAAAAAAAACAAGTAACTGCAAAGCCCTTACCTGCTATGAAATTGTTGTCATAGGTGGGCCTACTGCTAAAATGATGATATGTTCATATTATACCTTACAAGTAAGTGCCAGTACTTGTTAAAAGTGACCACAAGTCAAGAAGAAAGTGTAAACATTCTGCCAACGTATAGAGAGAGATCAATTTAAATTAATTATAAAGAATTTTAAATCTAGATCTTTTGGGAGGATGCTGCTAATGTCAGATTGTCATGGACTGTCTTTCAGATATGGGAAATGTTTTGGTTTAATGTGGTGGCAGTGTGAAAATTGGAAAATTAGAAATGTTTCAGTTGACATACATATAAACAAAAGAAAGGTAAATCCATGCATGAGGAATGTGGATTATTATTATGGGTAAATTCTACCTATGGCAAATGAGACAACCAATCTAGCTGCATAGCAAAAGCAAAGCACTGGAGGAAAAACTATAGGAATTAGTCCTTTTAAGTCTGACCATTAGACCACGGGTGATAAACAGAGAAAAGATACAGGGAAATCCTTACAAGAGAGCAGAAGGCTCGCCAACATGGAAACAAATTGAAAGCCATGGTCAGACACAATGTCTAAGGGGTTCCCATACAATTTAAAGACATGCTGTTTAAACAAGGTTAGCTGAGGGTAACTAAGTAGATCCTAGAGCAGTGGTTCTCAACCTGGGGGTCAGGACCCCCTCAGGGGTCGAATGATGATTTGCCAAGGGTCCCTGAATCCTGGGAGGTTTATGAAGCCCACACCGCTCTCCCAGCCTTTTTGGCTGATCAGAACTCCCCCCAGCATTGACACTCATATCAATTCCCCGCCAGCACTGCCACTCATCTCACCCCCCCAAGGAGCAAGAGAAGGAATACAAATAGAGAATACATGGAAGATAGAGGAAAGGAGGGGGATGAACTTAGAAAAAGGGAGAGAAAGAACAAGAAAGACGGCTGGAGAGGGATAGGGGAAAAAACAAGAAATTTGAATAAAGAGAGATAAAAGGGAAAGAAAGGAGATCAAAGAGAAAGAGTTGTACATCCTGAAATGTACCCTAAGGGGTTTTAATCCTGTACGAGTGGAAGGGATTCAGGGAGCGAAAAATGTCCGTGGGTTTGAGGGCGCAAATTACTTGGGTGTTGACAACCCATGCTACGAAAATAATTTTACTGTTAGGGGTCCCCACAACTTGGAAAATGTTATCAAGGGGTCATAGCACTAGATAGTTGAGAATCATTGTCCTAGGGGCTTTATCTTTTCTAAGTCTTTACAAAGCCACTTGGTACAGGACCAAATCTAAGTTTTATCAGTTCCTGAGAAAACTGAAAATCTAATTATCTCCGAATAACACAAGCAACCCAAAACCCCTCAATGTGCCTGAGTGAGAAGTCTGGGTGACACAAAACCCTTTTAGTACTTTGACTGGGCACTGTATTGTCACTATATATATATATATATATATATATATATATATATATATATATACAAAGTCCATATTATCAGACTGACTACATTCCTAATGTATCACAATAAAGTCAGCAACAATATACTATTCAAAAAAGTTCTCCCTTCTTATGCCTAAGAAGCAGCCTCTGCCTAAGCTGAAATGATGTCATCATATGATGTTGTAATGTAAATATAGGGTTATAATATTTAGGTTGATTTCCCCCATTCAGAATTCTGGTTTGATATTTACAGCAAGCAAAAAGCAGATTGATCACAAAATATCTGTTTTGGATCTGAAAGTACTCTCAGATTAGTATTCTGGAAGCCTAGGCCTATAAGGACATGGTAATGATGCAATTTGGAAGTTGTAAATAATTATGGAACATCATTATCTTAACATTGTGGGATTTACAGTAGATATGCAATTTCTGAAAGGACTTCCCTCGTGTGCAGGTGTCATGCATGGATGAGATGCACTTACGCTTACCTAAAAAAAAAAATGGCAACTTATAAACTTTTATATATTAATTATTTTTGATAACTTGTAAGATATTTTTTTTTTATGCCCTGCATTGTCTTCCTGAACTTTTGAAATATTCCAATTAAGAGGAATATGTTCAGTTCGGATGAATAGCTGCTTTAAGCATGTCTAATTTATATATTATTAAATAGGATTGTTTCTAAGGACCCAGGAGGAACACTTAGTTTTCATTATTAATTTCTATGTTCTATGGCTCATTTGTAGTCACTGAGTTGTTTGTGGATTCTGGGACTAAACCAGCTTGTCATGAATATTCACTCATTTTAGTTTATCAGCTCTTTTTAAACTATTTACCCTATCTTAATTGAGAACAAGCATTTTCTTTTATGTTAAAACTACATAGGTATAGTCATACTCATTACAATTTTCCCAAACGATTCCCTGTAATAAAGTAGTTACAAACATAAAAAGATTATATCAAGATTTATCTTGTTATATACTGTAGCATAAATAACAAAAGTACATTTTTTGAATCAATGTTATTTTTACTTACTAACTTATTCTTTTGAATTGTAGAATGAAGCTAATCATCAATACCACTTCCATTCAATAAGGCAAAGTGCAGAGTGCAGATAATCAGCAAAATCAGCTTTGGGAAATTAAAGTGTCAAAACTTTTTATTTTTTTTGGATAGAATAGGATATTAAGGTCTTAGGAGCCCCAGAATGAGTAAGGGGTATAGAAAAGTTGGGTAGCACACAGTACCATCCTCATTTCTTTAACATTCACAAGCTTTTGATAAATTGTTTAAATTTAAATTGATTCTAAAGGTTTGTATTTTTTAAAATAACAAATATGTTATAGTTACCAGCCCCAATCCTCTTGTTTTAAGGCCTCCCGACGGCGGTCCGGGCTCCCCCCCCCCCTTTGCAGAGTGCCCCAATTGCAAAACTCTTGCTACGGGGCACTCAAGCAGCCTCTCTCCCAAGCAGTGATCCTGTAAATGGACATTGTCTATTCACACACAGAGAGCTGCTCCGCCCCACCCCCGCTCTCTGCTCATTGGCTCACTGGCTATGATTGAAGGCAGCAGGATCCAATGGCTCATGTTGCTGTGTGAGCCAATGATGAGAAGGAAACCCATGATATCCACTGCTCTCGCTAGATCGAGATGGTGCTCAGGTAAGTTTAAGGGGTGGATGGAGGGGCTCCACCCAGAAGGTTTTTTACCTTAATAAATAGAATGCATTAGGGTAAAAAAAAAAAAGCCTTCATCTAATTAATAAACACAACTGTAAATAAGCAACTTATGCTAAAAACATGGAGGTTGACCTCACATAGCCAGAATCCACACAACTGTCATTGAGGAACTGTAAATAGCTAACTAAATATAATTAGTGTACATTCTATTAATAGGATCTGGCAAGCCAGAGCATTGTCCAGCAGAGACTTTAATGAGCTGGTCCTAAAAGGTTTCATCATACCAGCACTTCATGGAAGCTGGGAAACCAGGTACTTTTTTTTTAATAGCTATTGTTTTAAGCTGATGTAAAAATATTTAGAATCATTCTACATTTTTGATCTGACTCTATCTGACCTAAAGATACCCTTTTCATGGAACCAAGCTTTTAAACTCTACTCATAATTCATATATATAGTTACAATGTATTCATAACAGTCATCCACCTAAATGTATAAGCACATCACAATTAATATGATCCTAAACATGATTATGCTATCATGTACAGGAGGCGGAGTGGGTGCATTCCATCTCCTGTGTGATGTAGACAACTTCTATATATAATATTTAGTCTCTATAAAATGGTAACTTCATGCTGCACAACAATATATAGGTTATCAGACTATAGCATGGGGTAAAAGAAATAATGTATCAGTGCATTTAGAAAATTTACATTGTGAAAGGATTTGCTGGAAAATATAACCTGTTTAGCACTCCTACCATCAACCCCCTCAGACCCTTTGATTGGTAATGTTATATCTGCAAACACCATCCTCTAGAGATACAAAAATCTGGTGCAATTGAAGATTAGGGCTCCAATTATTTTATTTATTTTATTATCATCTAAACTACATAAAGGCTGAGCTTTATTGTGACATTTAGTGACTCAGTCAGCTCGGACTTGTAGTGAAGTAATTGAAATGGAACCATAGACCGGGTAAAACCTTGTTAGGTACTTTTCACTTTTTTCCTTTGTGTTTTACAATTGCTATTGTTTTTTTGTTTTTTTTATAATTTCTTTGCACCATTTTCCTTTTATTAAATCATATATATATATATATATATATATATATATATATACAGTGCAGAAAATAAGTATTTGAACACCCTGCTATTTTGCAAGTTCTCCCACTTGGAAATCATGGAGGGGTCTGAAATTGTCATCGTAGGTGCATGTCCACTGTGAGAGACATAATCAAAAAACAAATTCCAGAAATCACAATTTATGAATTTTTAACTATTTATGTGTATGATACAGCTGCAAAGAAGTATTTGAACACCTGTCTATCAGCTAGAATTCTGACCCTCAAAGACCTGTTAGTCTGCCTTTAAAATGTCCACCTCCACTCCATTTATTATCCTAAATTAGATGCACATGTTTGAGGTCATTGGCTGCATAAAGACACCTGTCCACCCCATACAATTAGTAAGAATCCAACTACTAACATGACCAAGACCAAAGAGCTGTCCAAAGACACTAGAGACAAAATTGTACACCTCCACAAGGCTGGAAAGGGCTACGGGGAAATTGCCAAGCAGTTTGGTGAAAAAAGGTCCACTGTTGGAGCAATCTTTAGAAAATGGAAGAAGCTAAACATGACTGTCAATCTCCCTCGGACTGGGGCTCCATGCAAAATCTCACCTCGTGGGGTCTCAATGATCCTAAGAAAGGTGAGAAATCAGCCCAGGACTACACAGGAGGAGCTGGTCAATGACCTGAAAAGAGCTGGGACCACCGTTTCCAAGGTTACTGTTGGTAATACACTAAGACGTCATGGTTTGAAATCATGCATGGCACGGAAGGTTCCCCTGCTTAAACCAGCACATGTCAAGGCCCGTCTTAAGTTTGCCAATGACCATTTGGATGATCTAGAGGAGTCATGGGAGAAAGTCATGTGGTCAGATGAGACCAAAATAGAACTTTATGGTCATAATTCCACTAACCGTGTTTGGAGGAAGAAGAATGATGAGTACCATCCCAAGAACACCATCCCTACTGTGAAGCATTGGGTTGGTAGCATCATGCTTTGGGGGTGTTTTTCTGCACATGGGACAGGTCGACTGCACTGTATTAAGGAGAGAATGACCGGGGCCATGTCTTGCGAGATTTTGGGCAACAACCTCCTTCCCTCAGTTAGAGCTTTGAAGATGGGTCGAGGCTGGGTCTTCCAACATGACAATGACCCGAAGCACACAGCCAGGATAACCAAAGAGTGGCTCTGTAAGAAGCATATCAAGGTTCTGGCGTGGCCAGTCTCCAGACCTAAACCCAATAGAGAATCTTTGGAGGGAGCTCAAACTCTGTGTTTCTCAGTGACAGCCCAGAAACCTGACTGATCTAGAGAAGATCTGTGTGGAGGAGTGGGCCAAAATCCCTCCTCCAGTGTGTGCAAACCTGGTGAAAAACTACAAGAAATGTTTGACCTCTGTAATTGCAAACAAAGGCTACTGTACCAAATATTAACATTGATTTTCTCAGGTGTTCAAATACTTATTTGCAGCTGTACCATACAAATAAATAGTTAAAAAAATCATACATTGTGATTTCTGGAATTTTTTTTTTGGATTATGTCTCTCACAGTGGACATGCACCTACGATAACAATTTCAGACCCCTCCATGATTTCCAAGTGGGAGAACTTGCAAAATAGCAGGGTGTTCAAATACTTATTTTCTGCACTGTATACCGTGTTTATCGGCTTATAACATGCACAGGCGTATAACACGCACCCTAACTTTTAGAGGGCAGGCACAGTTTACCCTCTATTTTCAGGGCAAAAAAGTGAGTGTTATACCCCAATAAATACAGTAACTTGTACAGCCCTTTCACCAAATGTTCTAAGAAGAACTAAAATAATAGTTTATTTTTAAAGAAATACAGATGTTTCTTAAAAGTCAGAATTAGTACAGAAGATGCTGTGAATGGGAAGCGTTTCTATTGAAACACAAATTTGCAATTACTGTGTGTGTGTGTAAAGGGTTTACTGACCTTAGTGTTAATCTCTCTCAATCTGCTGGCACTTAGATTGTTGCCCCGCAAACTGGAAGCTCTCTATGCAGGCTGAGAGTATAATTTTTACAGTAGGCAGTGATTAAAAGTTCTGCCAGTTTTTATATTGCTATCTGTCTCCCACTGGGAAAAATAACCTTACCTTCTATTGGAAGTAAAAGTAGAACTCTGAAAAATAAAGCAAACCCCACCTTTCTATTCCTGTTATGATGGAAATAAATATTGTGGCTTTTCTCCCACTTTTAGTCATGGCAGAAATGGTCACCCTGAGGTTTCAACCAGGAGTTGGCCATAGGTCAATTGTGGGCATATGAAGAGTAGATTGCAACCCGTCTGTCATGCACATTGCTAGCTTCAGGCACTTTAGGCATGTGCCCTGCATCTCTTGCATGGTGCCACTGGTACAAATAACACTGCTGCCCCTGTTTCTGATGCTGTGATTGTTCAACATGCTACTTACAGGCAGCCACAGTTTTGAACATACAGGAGCAGGGCATTCTTAAACATGGCACTCCTACTCAGGACCATCGCTTCCATGTTTTACCACAAGCAGAAACAGTGATAAAGAACTGTGAGTGTACTGAAAGACTAAAAGATAAGAACCTGAATGAGACTCTACTCCACAGATGAATGTTTATACCAAGAAGGAAAACAAGAATTACAGTCCAAAGAGTAAAAGTTCAAAAACTTGTAAGACTATCAGACAAATAAACATTGATAGCATTTCTTATAGAAAATAGTGCAAAGTTTTTTCATATTCCAAACACAAAAAAATACAAAAAAAAAATTTGGCCAATAATAACTCATAAAATAAAATGACTAGCACCTCTTTATAGTATATATATATATATATGTGTCATAATAACCAAATGTCCAGATAGGCATCAGAAGAAACTGGTACCAGTTACAAAGAATTCATTGAAATATATGGTCCAACTCATAAATAATGTATTACAGCTTGACTGCGTGTCAGTTCAAATATATTCCATGCATATTCCATAAATCTCCATATCCCCACATTCTGATCTGTCAAAAATTGAAAAAGACACAGGATAAAATGGAGGGCACATGACGGGACGGCGCAATTATTACACCACTCGAGGGCAGGGTGGACATGGATTCTTCACACACACAGGGGATGATGGGTGTGGGAGCATAGACACTTTTGAAAGCAAAACACACGGTGACTACTACGATGACTCCACTCCCCAAAAAATATGGGATTCATCAATATCTGATAAGCGGGAGGAACAAAGGGACCTAAAATTGTTCATTTATACAATTTACAATTTTAAATTAACTGTGGATCATATTGAGAGGTGTGTCCTTCTGTTCCACTCATAAGGGGGATGTCTTTGACACTATTAAGGACCTACCTTTTTTCCAGAAAGGTAATTTTGCAAGTCTCACATACAAAAAAAGATGTGTCCCCTATTATTTTTATTAAAATATTATGTTTATGAATACATAATAATAATAAAAAAAAGACAATATATATGCATATGCATTTTTTTCCAAAAGATGTAATCTAAGCAATTTATTCATAATAAATGATAATTAAATACATTTTTTTTCAGGAAGGATTTATTTTGTAATTAGGTTGATATGTTCATTTGTTGAAAATGTGTATGTTTATAATTGGTATGCTGTCAGCTGATTTCCATCTTTTTGTATATTGCATAATATGTATTCTATTGTATTTAAATTGTATTAAATTGTTTATATTGGGCTTGACCAACAATTATAGTGTCCTTTCCATGGCCTTTATCTAATCATTGGATCCCATTTGGAGAATGCAGTATGTGCTATGGCATACCTAAATTGTTTGTTGTGACCACACAATGACATACATGCATCTTCACATTGCGTGCATGCATCGTTGCGTTATGACGTAATTATTTTGTGATACACTGAATTGTTATAGCTTCACGCTGCTTGCAGCCACAGGAGGCCTGAATAAAAAATATATAATGCGCTTGGTGTATGTAAATACAATTTTAATAAAATTAATGCATGAATAATAAATGATAAACAGCAGCACTCACAACATTGTACACAGCAAATTTTGTGAATCAATCTTCAAATATAATGAATAATAATCATATAAACAATAAAGTATATAGTGATAAAGTACAAAAGTCCTTAAAACAAGTGCAGCATCCAGTGCTTAAATAGATCAGGTAAAATTGTCACCTTGCCAGATCCAAAGACCTATCAAGGTCTATACTTGCATCTGTGAGCTCTATTACCCCTCACATTAGGAGCAGATCAGCTTGACTTATCCAACCTCCCGGCAGGGGATCGTTGTTGAAAACAAGTTGTAGCCACAGGATATCCTCAGAGGCCGATTCAATCAGTGATCATAAGAAAAAAAGGGAAAACTCATTGCCCTGCTTCCAAATTAAAAAGAGACATTTATCAAAAAAACTACTTACAACAAGACTGTAATCACAGGCATTGTAAACAAAAATCGTCCTAGCACTCGAGTGTATTGACATCACCGCTATTTCCTACCCAGTCACAGGAGGCCTTCCTTCAGCAGGCGGGTGGAATTTCCTCCATCCTATATTCATGGATCCAAGCCATGATAAGTATTATACTTGCCTCTGATGCAGCCGGTTATCTGATCAAACTGGTCAGGGCATCTATTGACCTAATACGTGCACCCCCATGTTGGACTCCTTGTCTTATACAATTTACTGATGGGAATTCTAAACACTGTTGATGGATTGATCCTGTATGAAGATTGGTTTCACACAGTGAATGGATGGACACATATATAGGAAGTTTCCTTCAAGGATCTACAATGTCACTTGGATTTATAACACAATATCCCTTGGTTGGGGCAATGGGTTAATCTGTGCACATGACCTATCCATCTGAGATAGTGAACTGAAGAAATATCTTGCTACTTATTTTACTCATTGGCTTGATACATTATTGATACTGATCCTTACACTGTGCCTTGATGGAATACACATAGAATATAGTAGTAAGCCCTAAAGTTGAAGTGATACACATCTCAGCTTTAATACATTACTTGTTTATTATTTATGAGTTGGAACATACAGTATATTACAGCGAATTCTTTGTAACTAGTACTGGTTTCTTCTTGGCTTTTACCAAACAGGGGTTCAACCTAATACAGTAATTTTCGATTACTGTATATAAATATCTGGGCATTTGTTGGTTATGACACACAGGAATACTATAATGGATTTGTTGGTAATTTTCTTTTATGATCTACTCTTTCTTGCTGAAGCATTTTTAATATGTTATTTTTGTGTCTGCAATATGAATAAAGTGTGTACTATTTTCTATATGAAATGCTATTGAGGTTTATTTGTCTGAAAGTTGCGACAGGAAGCCCGGAAAAATGACTGACTGTGTTTAGGATGGGTGATATGCTTGTCCCAGATTCAAGCAATATACAGGCTGTTTTCCCTTTTGTGCTGGGTTGTGATTGCCTGTGATCACCGTGGATCTGTGTGTGTAAACACACAGATCCACGTCCTGTCAGAGGTGAGGAAGCCAATGTGTGTTCCCAGTACAGATGAACACAGATCGGTCTTCTCCCCTTTTGAGTCCATGCCCCCTACAGTTAGAATCACTCCCTAGGGAACATATTTAACCCCTTGATCGCCCCTAGTGTTAACCCCTTCCCTGACAGTCACATTTACACAGTAACCAGTGCAGTTTTATAGCACTAATCGCTGTATACAGGCATACCCCACTTTTAAGTACACAATGGGGTTTATTTACTAAAGCTGGAAAATGCTAAATCAGGCTCACTTCTGCATAGAAACCAATGAGCTTCCAGGTTTTAGTACCAAAGCTTAATTGAACAGAAGCTCATTGGTTTCTATGCAGAAGTGAGCCTGATTTTGCATTTTCCAACTTTAGTAAATAAACCTCAAAATTGGGGTATGCCTGTAAATGTGAAAGGTCCCAAAAATGCAATAAATCTATCCCCAATTTTGTAGATGCTATAACTTTTGTGCAAACCAATCAATATACGCTTATTGTGATTTGTTTTTACCAAAAACATGTAGAAATACATGTGATATTTATGAATTAAAAAAGTAAAAAACATTGCTTCTTTTCAAAATTGTCGCTCTATTTTTGGGGGGAAAAAACAAAGATTTAATTTGGGTACAGTTTTGCATGACCGTGCACTTGTCATTCAAAGTGCAACAGCGCTGAAAACGAAAGTCTGGGCAGAAAGGGGGTGAAAATGCCCTGTATTGAAGTGGTTAAGCATCTACAGTATTTATCAAGGTACCTGGGGGTTCTATTAGGAGTTTAAGAATGTGTGAGTGTGAGTGCGTGGATGTATGGGTGTATGTGGGTGTGTATGTATGTAAATGTACCTATGTGAGTACAAGTTTGTGTATGTGAGTATGAGTATGTGTATGAATGTGAGTGTTTTTATATATGTAACTGTGAGGGCATGTGAAGGTGAGGCCATGTATGTATGTCAGTATGTATGTGGGTGGGTCTGACCCTTGTATTTTGGACGGTAAATACTCCTGATCCCTGCACTTCATATGTTACATACTCCTGAGATCTGCACTCTAAAAATGTTAACAATGCTAAGTTAAATGTTTTTAATGCACTTTTGCGCAACATGTATGAATATCAAATGTGAAAATAAAAGATTTCTGAACATCTAAGGCCCCTTTTACATTGAGGAGTTTTTCAGGTGGTACAGTGCTAAAAATAGCGCTGCTATACCACCTGAAAAACTCCTGTCAAGCAACCTCAATGTGAAAGCCCGAAAATCTCCTGTCAGCAGCATCTTTGGAGCGGTGAGAGGAGCGGCGTGTATAACGCTCCTTCCCATTGAAAACAATGGGAAACCGCCCGCAATGCACCTCTATAATTTTCCTGAAGTTTTTTCTCTTCAGGTTTACCAAAACCATGTAGTGCAAGGGCCTGCCTGATTGCATAGAAATTTAAACTCTTAAGGTTTGACCTCATATTAGAGGGTTTTGGTAAACCTGAAGAGAAAAACCTTCAGGAAAACTGATAGTGTGTATGGGACTTAAGCCTTTAAAATTAGCACTTTTGGTTTTTCATGTTAATCGCCCAAAGACTTTTAAACGGTGTTTCGCGGCTTTTGAATTTTCCACGAACACCGCAAAATGTTCACTATTCGGCAAATACCTGTCGGACATCGGGCTCATCCCTAATGATCACAATGTCTCAGGACCATTATATCTATTATTTTGTTAGAACTGGATAAAACCAGCTTATTGGCACTTTCTTTCACATATTTATACCTTGAAATGTGAAAAGAGCTCAGAGCCTCATCCAGGACTAACAAAGGTGAATGTGCCTGGAAATTGAACAGACTGTCACATCCAGAACTTATCTGATGTCTTCAGAGTAGTGTGGAGTTCCGTGGATTAAAACTGAACCTGAATTTATTCTGTATTTTATCATCTGTAATACATCTTTAATTAGCCACAAATCTGAAAGGGTAAATATATAAAACTGTCAATAAATGAATAAATGTAACACAGAATTTAACCCTTTGTCAAAATAATGGTGCTGTGAGTAGCAGGATATTTAACCCTTTTAGTGCTGGTCTAAAGTACAATGATTAATCCTTGTGGCTTTTTAATTGATTAAGTATCAGGATGCAATTAAAGTAGAATATCCCTGCTGTTGTCTCCTGAATCTTGATTTGTCTTGATATTCAAAATCAAAGCAGAAAGCTGCATCTTGATGGATATTTTTGCAGGCCCTCTTGGATGAGACAAAAGGGAGGGAAGCTGTTGAGATGGAACTGCAGGCAGTAACAGATCAACTTCAAATCCTAAAGGAATGTTTCAGATCTTCCAAAAAACACAGGGAGGAAATGGAAACACAGTTTTCAGAGTATGTAGTGAGAACTGTGAAAAATCTGCGTAGAAGGAAAGGTAGATAACCGGGAAATAATGCTGCAGTTAGGAGACGGTTAAGAGAATTTTAAAGCAAGTTGGCTTTTTTTTAACCTAAGGTTAAATAACCTATGGGGCCCACACACGATCAGTTTTGACCGATGAAAACGGTCCATCAGACCGTTGTCCTCTGGCTATCCTATCGTGTGTACGAGGCCTTACAGAAGAGGTTAGGTAAATGAGATTGGTGGTACTACAAAACGGAGCTGCTCTAGATTTTATTCTTGCTGCCAAAGGACTTTCTCGTGTTCACTCAAGTGGTCCCCCCTTATGTGTGTATGCTCATGTTAAAGTGTGTGACCTCACAATTAAGTTCAGTCAGAACATGCTTGTGAACCACCGCGGGTTCAGTGTCAGTGATGGAGATACATCCAGATAGCACACTGATTGTGCTAGCAGCTGTCCTGATAGGAGGTGTTACATATTTACATATTTTGGAGATTTCTTGGTTTTAGACATTATTACAGTGATCAGTGCAAAAAATATGCACTGACACTGTATAAATGACACTAGCAGGGAAAGGGTTAGCATCAGGGGTGATCAAAGCATTAAGTGTGTTCTGTGGGGAGCTCTATCTCCGTGGGGAGCGATCGCCGGTGGCCGGCTCTCCCTGTGGCCAATCAGCATAATCACGCTTCCGTGCGTGCATGCCCCCCCAGCGGCTATTGAACAAAATCACATACAGGTATGTGATTTTGTGCAACAGAGCTGACCTGCCGCAATATATGTGCAGTAAGCGGTCGGCAACTGGTTAAGGAAAAAAACTTTTTTTTGTTCAGTAACACTTTAAGGTAAACAACCTTCTACCTTTAGAACCACTTTAAGCTAGGAAGTGTGTATTACTGGCTAAATCATCAGGTGCAAAAGAAGGGAAGAAAAGGTATTTGAATATTTAAGCTGCAATGTATTACATTTTTGTTTTTGGGGTTTAATGCCACTTTACCAAAATATGGATTTTTACTTTACAGATGAGGCATTTCCAGTAGAATTAGCACATCTTGTTACAAAGTAATTGCTGTTTGTATTACATATTATTAGGCAGCTAAAACCACAACTACAGTGTCTTTTAGGTAACGGTTTGTCAGTTAACATAATAAAAGGTAAATTTGGTTACATATTTTATGTGAAGTATATGCCATCTTGTGCATTAAACTAAACCCTTATAACCCTGACTAGAACATCTTACAATGTGTAATAAATATAAAATGACTGCAGCTTTCTGCATTGTTTCACAAATCTAGAACTATCTGGATGACATGGTTCATTACCAGACCTCAATTTGGCAGCAACAGATTGAAGGACTTTTTGCCAGCATTCCTCTCCAGTCTGGAATAAGAGCATGCCAGAATCTGCAGGACCAGTATCATTTGCCAAGAGAAGTTGCTTTACAACATTTAAAATTAATACACAGGTTAACTTCTATATAAAAATGTTTAACTTCTTCATATCTAAAGAATACACACTTCAGCAGTAAAATTCATTTTTTTTTTCTTAAATATAATAATCCCCATAAATTAGGCAGTAACTGTATGTTTATGTCAGTTTCACTTTAGGAATATATATGTGTAGTGAAGTGAGAGAGTGAATCAACATAAATGCGTGACTTCTTCAACTTGACGATCCCACCACCAAGAAAATTGCAGGCTTACCGGAACGTGTTGACCAGTAATGACATATGCCACCAAAGGTCAAACAAGGCTTTAAATGACAGATGTCATAAACGATCCTTGGCAGGAATCATGCGCCCAACCGATCGGAGTATCTTTCAGTGGAGTGGGTGTGTAGAAACAGGCTGGAAGCTGTACTTGAATTGGAATCCCCAAACTGATTGGCTCAGTGTGTTAGTGGTGCATATAGAGAAGAGAAGAGGGTGGCCACATAGCGTAATACCGTTTGATAAATAAAATCACATTTTATTCGCAGCTATCAAACTTACATTTGGCTGGAGTTAAAAGAGCTCTTGCATGTAAATAGGGCGACAGTGGAGACAGGGAGGACTCCACTGTCGCCCTGTTGGTGGCATTACTGGTCAACACGTTTCGGTAAGCCTGCAATTTTCTTGGTGGTGGGATCGTCACGTTGAAGAAGTCACGCATTTATGTTGGTTCACTCACTCACTTGATTGACATTGATGAACTTTATACATATTTGGTTATTACGTTTTGTCACCTATCAGCAGGTGCATTAGATCACCTGTTCCACGTGCCAGTTTGGCACTCTTTCTGTTCCTCCCACCAGAGGGACTCACATATGATTTATGTACATTAATGTATTTTTTGTTGTATGTATAATTTCTATTAATGCATGGTATTTGACTTTCACTTAGTCATATAGAGCGCTACACATATATATTCCTTTGTTTTCTTGCTTTTTTGTATGAGCCGTGTTAGCAGCTACCATTCACACACATTTGGCAGCGCAGGGTATTCACTTTTCTTTTTCCAGTTTCACTTTAGAACCACCTTGATTTAAATTACAACATTTATCCATAATGTATTTATTGCACACTTACAATACACAGTATAGTAAATAGGTACATTTCTATCACATGCCCATTTCATTACTGCTTCTCTAGTATACATGGGCTTTAGGTTGCATCTAAGCTGCGTTTCTTTGGTGTACAAGTCAATGTAGAGTTAATGCAAATCATTGTTATGCTTATGTACACAACCCCTGTGTCATTACAGACCTCTACATATACAGTATAAAATAATCTATTGAAAATATCAACAGGTAAAGTATGTCTAAAGTCAAAACGTTTTTTGTTTATTTGGATAGAGTAGTGAAGCATTAAAACCCTTGCTTTTTTTTGTTTTTGTTTTTTGTTTTTTTGCTATGGATTTGTCTTTACTTTCTGTTTTGGAGATATATCAAGTGAGGCAAAATCTCTCCAAAGTCGGTGAAATGCTCTCTTAGCTATCATTACAACTAGGGTTGTCCCGATACCACTTTTTTAGGACCGAGTACAAGTACGGATACTTTTTTTCAAGTAGTCGCCGATACCAAATACCGATACTTTTTTAAAATGTGTCCCCAAATGCAGCCATGTCCCCCACATATTGCAGCCATGTCATGTCCCCCACATGCAGTCATGTATGTCCCCCCACATATGCAGTCATGTATGTCCCCCCACATATGCAGCCATGTATGTCCCCCACATATGCAGCCATGTATGTACCCCACATATGCAGCCATGTATGTCCCCCACATATGCAGCCATGTATGTCCCCCATATGCAGCCATGTATGTCCCCCATATGCAGTCATGTATGTCCCCCATATGCAGTCATGTATGTCCCCCATATGCAGTCATGTATGTCCCCCATATGCAGCCATGTATGTCCCCATATGCAGTCATGTATGTCCCCCATATGCAGTCATGTATGTCCCCCATATGCAGCCATGTATGTCCCCCATATGCAGCCATGTATGTCCCCCATATGCAGCCATGTATGTCCCCCATATGCAGCCATGTATGTCCCCCATATGCAGCCATGTATGTCCCCCATATGCAGTCATGTATGTCCCCCATATGCAGCCATGTATGTCCCCCATATGCAGCCATGTATGTCCCCCATATGCAGTCATGTATGTCCCCCATATGCAGCCATGTATGTCCCCCATATGCAGCCATGTATGCAGCCATGTATGTCCCCCATATGCAGCCATGTATGTCCCCCATATTGCAGCGATGTGTCCCTCATACCTTTTAGATATGCTGATGCTGCCTCTGCCGCATACCGCCGTATCCCCTGCACAATCGCGTAGCGCATTACAAGCTTTCATTCTAAAAACTTGTAAATGGCCGCGCTCCGTGTATTAAAACTCCCCTTCTCCGAATGGAGGGATCCGTCCAATCCCACGCAAGGGGGAGTGTCTATATGCGGATTCGTGCATAGACACTCCCCCTTGCTCGGGATTGGAGGGATCCCTCCAATCCGGAGAAGGGGAGTGTCAATACACGGCCATTTACAAGTATTCAGAATGAATGCTTGTAATGTGTGCTATGCGATTGTGCAGGGGGA
Organism: Rana kukunoris; assembly: GCA_029574335.1. Classification (NCBI taxonomy): domain Eukaryota; kingdom Metazoa; phylum Chordata; class Amphibia; order Anura; family Ranidae; genus Rana; species Rana kukunoris. Next base: position 252,401,062 of record CM056050.1, on the reverse strand, counting down.
TACGGCGGTATGCGGCAGAGAGAGGCGGCGTCAGCATATCTAAAAAGGTATGAGGGACGCATCGTTGCAATATGGGGGGGGAAGTATTCTATTTCAGTATCGGGGGTATTTGCGGGAGTACAAGTACTCCCGCAAATACTCGGTATCGGTCCCGATACCGATACTAGTATCGGTATCGGGACAACCCTAATTACAACAGGTGTCCCCATTATAAGTTAACCTCTATTCCTGTTCCAGCAAAACTCAACATTTTAGATTTACCTTTCACAATGGTCACCAGAAGAAATATAGAGGGCAAGTTTTGGCTTTATATATACACTAATTAAATAATTCTAAATATGTTATTATATAATGTCATACCTGGCATTTACAGATTTAACAAATCTCTCTATGCAGTCTTTTTAGATTTTTTTTAATGTTTTTAGAATTTGATAAAACCACTGACATATAATTAATTTCCCTTAGGCCCCCTAAAAAAAAAAAAAAAAGTGTTAGGGGACCTAGGATATTAAGGGGAACCCTGTGCCAATTGTTTTTAAATGGAGTAGAGGTCCCCCCAAAAGGAACCCTGTGCCATTTAAAAAAAAATATGGCATGGGGTCCCCCCAAATTCCATACCAGGCCCTTCAGGTCTGGCATGGTTATTAAGGGGAACCCTGTGCCAATTAAAAAAAAATGGAGTATGGGTCCCTCCCCTTCAGGTTTGGTATGGATTTTAAGGGTAACGCTGCGCCAAAAAAAATGATGTAGGGGTCACCTCAAAATCCATACCAGACCCTTATCCGAGCACACAGCCTGGCAGGCCGCAGAAAAAGAGGGGGACGAGAGAGCGAGAGCCGGGCACCTTAGGGGGGCGGGGTCACCCGTTTATGTCACCGGGTGGCCCCGCTCTTAGCTATATAACAGATGTCAAAGCGAGAGAAGCGTCAGTCGGTGGGAGCCTCCCGTGGAGGCAGAGCTGTTGCGGCTTTTTTTTTTCTTTCAGCTCAGGCGGCGGAATAGAAAATGAATGGAAATCGCTGGCCTTTTCTATTTTTTAATAAATGACTTGTCCTGAAGTGTCTCCTGTCTTTTTTTTTACTATTTTTGACACTTTTTTCTATGAGTTTTTGAGTTGTATCTGTATTGTCGAGACCCGACAGTTCATTACAGCCGTGATCAGTTTTAAATGATTTTTTTCCTTTAGGAATGTCATTTTGCTGCGGGACTGTTCTAAACACGGGAAAAATTAGCTACTTTACGGGCAAACTATAGACACGATATTTAAAGGAATATTTAATTTTTATTGTTTCACTTTAAGCATTATTAAAATCACTGCTCCTGAAAAAACTTTTTTTTTGCATTGGTTGTGTGTGGCTCATCCTTTGTGACCATCTGTGTGGTTAGAAAGATCTTCTCTATTCTGTAGATGCCCTCTTCAGTGGCGGCTGGTGCTCAAAATTTTTGGGGGGGCGCAAACGAAAAAAAAAAACATTGCAGCCTCACTGTGCCCATCACATGCAGCCACTGTGCCATCAATTGTCACCATTGTGCCATGCCATCAAATGCAGTCACTGTGCCATGCCATCATATGGAGTCACTGTGCCATCAGTTGTCACCACTGTGCCATGCCATCATATGGAGTCACTGTGCCATCAGTTGTCACCACTGTGCCATGCCATCAAAAGCAGTCACTGTGCCATCAATTGTCACCACTGTGCCATGCCATCATATGGAGTCACTGTGTCATCAAGTGTCACCACTGTGCCCTTTAATTGTCACCACTGTGCCCCATGCCACTGTGCTCATTGTCGCCTCTGTGCCCTTTGTCACTACTGTGCCCCATGCTGCCACTGTGCTCCATGCTGCCACTGTGCCCCATGATGCCCCTTTCCCTGTTAAAAAAAACACTTACCTGACGCTTCCATGTCCTCCCTCGATGTCTTCTGCCGCCGTGGAGAAGCTTCAGCCAATCAGGTTCCTGATAACCAGAATCCGGGAACCTGATTGGCTGAAACGGCTGTCAGTCTAATGCAAGGACCGCAGATTGCCTGCGCTCCGAGCATAGACTTCCGGGAGCCGGAGGGCGGTACTGGAAAAGCCTATCAGAGCCACTGGCTTTGATAGGCAGTTCCCCTCAGCCAACCAGCTGCCGCTATTCAGGTAACCGGCGCCCTGTCCGGTTATAGGAATAGACCAGGCAGCTGGCAACAACACACGTTCAATGCATTGAAGTGTGTTGTTTGCGAGAGGGAGTGGCGCTGCAGCGCTGCAGCGCCCTCTATAGACGGCCGCCAGAACTTCGGCTAAAATGTCAAAATGACATTTTAGCCGAATAAAAGTTCTTAAAGGGCCCGTTTTTTTTTTTTTTTTTTTTTGTGACTGCAGGAGGGGGGGCGGCGCCCGTGCGCCCATATGGGCGGGCCGCCACTGGCCCTCTTTCTGTTCACTAGCTATGCACAGTAAGAAGTACATTGTTACAAGTTTAACAAAAGTTAATAATATTTGTTTTTAAGTTAAAACATTGATCAAAAACTGTGCTGTGTTAAATAACCAAGAATGCATTTTGTTATCATATCTTAGTCTATTTGTCAGCTTAGAGAAAACATGAGCAGGTGATTAAAAACAGTATACAAAATAAACACCTTGGGCCAGATTCAGATACATTTTCGTATCTTTCCGGCGGTGTAGCGTATCTTATTTACACTACGCCGCCGTAACTGAGAGCGGCAGGTCCCATATTCAGAAGTTACGGCAGCGTAGTGTAAATGGGCCGGCGTAACCGCGCGTAATTCAAAATAGGCAGGTAGGGGGCGTGTTGTATGTTAATGACTCGTGACCCCACGTAAATGACGCGCCGAATGAACGGCACATGTGCCGTACGTGGATGTATGCCAGTGCGCATGCTCGAAATCACGTTACAAATAGTCAATGCTTTCGATGTGAACGTAACTTACGCACAGCCCTATTTGCGAACAACTTACGTAAACGACATAAACGACGGAAAATTCAACACTGTCCCGACGTCCATACTTAACATTGCGTATGCCCCCTATAGCAGGAGTAACTTTACGCCGGAAACAGCCTTACGCAAACGACGTAAAAAAATGCACCGGGCGCGCGTACGTTTCTGAATCGGCGTATCTAGCTCATTACCATATTAGACGCATAAATCGACGGAAGCGCCACTTAGCGGCCAGCATAAATATGCAATTTAGATATGACGGCATAAGAAACTTACGCCACTCGTATCTTAGCAAAATTCCGGCGTATCTTGCTTTCTGAATACAGGAAAAAGATACGCCGGGACATCCTAGAACTTACGCGCCGTATCAACAGATACACCGACGTAAGTTCTTTCTAAATCCGGGCCCCTTGTATGTCCTATTGTCCTTAACCACCTCCAGGCCTGCAGCTGCAGTTAAACTGCAGCAGGTTGGCTACCCTGGGCGAGCTGTCGTAGCTGTACGTCGGCCCTCTAAGACTCTGTGGAGGCGCGCGTGCCCGCATGGTGTCCCCGGAGCCATTTCGTGTACCTGCGATTGCACACAAATTACGGTTCTCTCAGGGGAGAGGAGACCAATCGTGTGTTCATACTAAGTATGACCACCGATCGGTCTCCTCCCCCAGTCAGTCCCATCCCCCCACAGTTAGAAAACACCTAGGGAACACAGTTAACCCCTTGATCGCTCCCTAGTGTTAACCCCTTCCCTGCCAGTGACATTGATCAGTGTATAAATGTCAATGGTCCCAAAAATGTGTCAAAAGTGTCCAATTTGTCCGCCGTAATATCGTAGTCCAGATAAAAATCGCTGATCGCTCCCATTACTAGTAAAAAATAAATAAATAATAAAAATGCCATAAATCTATTCCTTAGTTTGTAGACGCTATAACTTTTGCGCAAACCCATCAATATACGCTTATTGCATTTTTTTACAAAAAATATGTAGAAGAATACAAAGTGGCCTAAACTAGGGAATATATATATATATATCAAAAAAGCATTCAGAGTCCAAAATGAATCATTAGGTAATAAATGCAAAACAGCGCTAAAGATGGATATAGGTGTCCAACTCCACCATATAGTAGGCAAAAGGATGAAAAATCTTGATGTTAGAAAACAACCAAAGTCTGTGCGTTATCCAAAAGTAGTGACAGATAGGGAAAAGGAAGCTTGCACCAGCCTGCCCACTCTCAATCCACCACGTGTTGGAATCAAAATCCCCGCAGGGGTTCAAACTCACCAGACAGACAGTATTATCAGGCACTTCATATATAAATAGTAGGTCACTGATCGGATTTCCATCCAATGGGGATCACTTGCAAGGAATCAGCCTCATATGGGTGGGATAATAAACAAAGAGAGGAAGCAAACATAGTGTAACTCAATTTATTAAAAACACCCTTTCCAGCAAGTATCCCAAGAATCCTACGTACAGAAAAAACAATTGCAATGAACAGTGTAAGTATCACATCACCAGTCACTGTTGTACAGCATAGCGTCCTCAACGCGATCACCGCGAGGTCACCCAGCAGATTGTCTCTTCCTGGTTCCTACAGTGTGGCGTGGATAACATACCAGGCGCAGCATGCAGCTATCACTCTGACTAGTTTCGTCAGTAAATGACTTCAACGGAGAGTGTAGCTGCACATGCAACGCCGTGAAATTAGTAACAAACCTCCACTAACATCAGCCAATCGGAGCCGCTGTTTGCAATCATTCAGCAGCCAATCGGAATTCCCGTATGCGAGCCAATCAGAAGCGGTGTGTGAAGCCCTTCGACGGCCAATCGAGATTATCGTATCAGGATTCCCGGCAGTCAGTCAAAGACAGCGTCAGAACGGAGGCGTTCCTAATGGTGCACGTCACGTCACTCCGTGCTTACATTGTACTCGCTTCTAGGCTTAAGCATAGCGAGTTAGGGAGGTTTCTATATGCATTTAAGAAAAACAACAGCATCATGCTTTTTCTTATTAGACCGGACTTTTTTGTCTCAGCCCAATGAACAATGCTAGAAAGGCTCACCCTTCATCTATTTAAATAAATATACGTTTACATAATTATAATGGCTATCCACCATACAATCATTACTAACAAAACATATTAAATATAAAATAAATGGAAATAATATAAATATTAAAAGTGCTTAGACAAACAGCCTAAAGACAATAATTAAAAATTTACAGAAATAAAATACACATATATGCAGTCTTGCAATATACATAGTATCTAATATACTTATAATAGCAATCATTTAAACATCATTACTACCCAGCATATCAGTGGTGGTCATATATGCAAACCACGTTTATTTAAAAAATGACCATTAGTTTAAAAGAAATTATAAATAAAAATAATATCTTTTTGGAAACAATAGCTGTTAATAACAGTCTTAATAACAGAAAAGTTATTTTAGTGGATACTTCCTCAACATAAATGAATTAGAAAAAAATTGAACTAAAAATCGCTAATAAAGCAATTTATATCTAAATCTACATTCAGGCCTCTAGGGGACAGAGTATCTACAGAAAAGATCCACTGGGTCTCTCTTTTCGAGAGGTCCCGTACCAGATTAGAGCCCCTCCATGTAGGTTTAAGATGGTCAATACCCCAGAATTTTAAAACCCCAGGATTTTTATTGTGGAAAAGTTTAAAATGAAGGGACACATTATGGTCCTTAAAACCATTCAGGATATTAACTACGTGTTCGGCAATCCTAATCTTCAACTGCCGCTTTGTACGACCTATGTAAATTAGCCCACATGGGCATTGGAGGGCATAGACAACATATTCAGTATTGCACGTAATAAATTCATTTATAGAGAATTCCTGTTGATTTGATGTGGAGATAAACTTTTCCACTGCTTTTACCGGACGAGAAGCTTCCTTGCAAGCACGGCACTTTTTGCAAGCAAAAAAACCATCCTTATCCCAAAAGGTGGCTGGACGAGATGGAGGATTAAGTACTTTGCAGACTATTCTATCCGCAAAGCTGGAGGCTCTCCGATAGATGAAACCTGGTTTAGATGGTAATACCGGGGCAAGTGTTTTATCCATCAACAAAACATGCCAATGTGTAAAAAGGATATTTTCAACCACTTTATATTGAGAGTGGAAATCTGAACAGAAATTCCATTCACATTTTTCATCTCTTTCTTTGTGTTCTGTAATAGCTAAAAAGGTTTCTCTCGGGGCTTGCGCTAGTTCTGTAATAATAGTGTCCAAAGTTTCTTCACGGTATCCCTTGTCCACAAATTTATTTTTAATAATCTGGGCTTGAATCAGAAAATCTTCTGGTTCAGAGCAATTTCTTTTTACCCTAGTCAATTGTCCTTTGGGAATGTTTTTAAGCCACGTTGGGTGGTGGCCGCTACAGGTGGGCAGATAGCTATTTGAGTCAGTTGGCTTAAAAAAGACTTTTGTACATAGCCTATTTCCCATTCTGAATATATCCACATCTAGAAAGTGAATCTGAGTAGCATTGAATTCACTTGTCAATCTAATACTGTTAGTACTCTGATTCAGTTCTTCCAAGAACAGTTGTAGAGTATCTACTGCCCCCTCCCAAATAAAAAACAAATCATCGATGTACCGTTTATAAAATAATAATTGAGGCCGAGCTTTAGAAAAAATTATTTTGTCCTCCCACTCCCCCATATAGAGGTTCGCTATACTGGGCGCAAACTTAGCGCCCATAGCGACACCGGTACTTTGGGAGTAGTAGATGCCATCAAACCAAAAATAATTGTGGTTTAAACAAAAATCTAAGGCATTCCGAATAAATATTTTCTGATCATGGGGTATATCAGTTCGCTTACACAAAGCCCAATTGAGGGCTAGAAGTGCATCATCATGCTGTATGATAGTGTACAGCGATGATACATCCGCTGTAACTAAATAAATGTCATCTTTCCCTGTAAGATCAATCAATTGTAGCAGTTGAAGCAAACTTTTTGTGTCTCTCAGATATGCCCTTGTCTCGACCACGCTTTTCTGTAGAAAAATATCGAGGTATTCACCAAGACGAGACGTGATTGACCCAATCCCATTAACTATGGGCCTGCCAGGCGGGTTAATCTGGTCTTTGTGAATTTTTGGCAGGGTGTAGATGGTTGGGGTTCTATTACTGCTCGGGACCAAATATTTTTTCTCTCGGCATGTAAGAACCCCTTTCTTATAACCCATCTCAACCAGAACTTTTAGGTCCTTCTCATATTGAGAGGAGGGGTCCTTGTCCAATCTAGTATAAGTACTTGTATCGCCCAACATTACATGGAGCTGATCCAAGTAGAAATCTTTATTGAGGATCACGACACCCCCCCCCTTTGTCCGCAGGTCGAACAATCACATCTTTCCTTTTTTCCAGGGAAGTTATACCATCCATAATATTCTGTGGATTGACCTTTTTCTTAGGAACAATTAATTCTAAGTCTCGTATAACCAAATTCTTAAAAGTCTCAACCTGATGGTTGGCTTTATTTAAAGGGTTAAATAGAGACTTATTGCGTAGTCCGCTATCAATAGCCACTGCGGAATAGCTCATAGTAGATTGTGAATTCTTATTCAGATAACATTTTTTCATATTTATTTTTCATATATATTTGTGTACATCGATAAAAACATTAAATTTGTTCACAGGTCTTCTGAGACCACATTTTAGACCTAGATGTAAAATATTTGTTTCCTTATGATTCAAAATCGCATTGCTCAAATAAAAAATACCCGTTATTCCGGGGCCCTTCTTCTTTTTCTGGACCTTTCGTCCTCCACGACAGCCTCTGGGTCGTTTCTCCTTTGACTTAATTGCGGGACATGATCCCTCTCCCAGTATTGATGTTCCCTCCAAATAGGGTCCCTCTGATTCTGAATTTGGGATTGCTGAGGCGGTTTGCCTCTTCGTTGTGGTTGTCCCCGACGACGTTTCTGCCCCCCCCTCCCCCTGCCTAAAAAAGGTCGTGGGGATTGGTGGAAGGCTCTTGGGTCATTATACAGTGGTTCAAATCTGTTATGTACAGATATCTGATGTTGAATATTTGGATGTGGGGGATGGCGATTAATGCCATAACCATCCCCTCCACGACCATCATTTCTCACTGGTGTCGATTGACCTCTAGGGGCCCGAGGAGCGGGATAATCACTTCTCCCTTCATTGGGATTTGGTATAGGAGTGTTGGGAATCTGGCTTGGCGCATTTTCACTCCTATTGTCCACATTAGGCTCCCTATTAGTAGGGGATGTACCCTGTTGCCATAAGTAGACATTTTTTGATTGGAAATCTAACATATCCCGATGATATTTTTTAGTTTTTTTCTTCTGTGTATCTTTATCCACTTTTTCAAGTTTTTTCTTAATTCTAATATTAAAATCTATGATTTGTTGTGACTCTTTTATAGGGTCTAATTTTATCTTAAGGTCATTGATTTTAGTTTCCAGTATGGCCATTTTCCTACGTTTACGTTCCAGGACTAAATCCTGCAATTTAAAACCCATGGTGTTAAAAAAATCGTACCATTCAGCCTTTGATTTGGGGTCATCCAGACCATCCTGAGGTACAACATCCCAGCGTAAACTTCTAACAATAATTTGATCTTTAGAATATTGTTCTAGAGTGAGAATGTCCCACCAGGTGCGCACCTGTTTCTCCAGGGCGTTACCCAGTGCCGACATTAAAACATTATAATTCACAAGTACTTATACTAGATTGGACAAGGACCCCTCCTCTCAATATGAGAAGGACCTAAAAGTTCTGGTTGAGATGGGTTATAAAAAAGGGGTTCTTACATGCCGAGAGAAAAAATATTTGGTCCCGAGCAGTAATAGAACCCCAACCATCTACACCCTGCCAAAAATTCACAAAGACCAGATTAACCCGCCTGGCAGGCCCATAGTTAATGGGATTGGGTCAATCACGTCTCGTCTTGGTGAATACCTCGATATTTTTCTACAGAAAAGCGTGGTCGAGACAAGGGCATATCTGAGAGACACAAAAAGTTTGCTTCAACTGCTACAATTGATTGATCTTACAGGGAAAGATGACATTTATTTAGTTACAGCGGATGTATCATCGCTGTACACTATCATACAGCATGATGATGCACTTCTAGCCCTCAATTGGGCTTTGTGTAAGTGAACTGATATACCCCATGATCAGAAAATATTTATTCGGAATGCCTTAGATTTTTGTTTAAACCACAATTATTTTTGGTTTGATGGCATCTACTACTCCCAAAGTACCGGTGTCGCTATGGGCGCTAAGTTTGCGCCCAGTATAGCGAACCCCTATATGGGGGAGTGGGAGGACAAAATAATTTTTTCTAAAGCTCGGCCTCAATTATTATTTTATAAACGGTACATCGATGATTTGTTTTTTATTTGGGAGGGGGCAGTAGATACTCTACAACTGTTCTTGGAAGAACTGAATCAGAGTACTAACAGTATTAGATTGACAAGTGAATTCAATGCTACTCAGATTCACTTTCTAGATGTGGATATATTCAGAATGGGAAATAGGCTATGTACAAAAGTCTTTTTTAAGCCAACTGACTCAAATAGCTATCTGCCCACCTGTAGCGGCCACCACCCAACGTGGCTTAAAAACATTCCCAAAGGACAATTGACTAGGGTAAAAAGAAATTGCTCTGAACCAGAAGATTTTCTGATTCAAGCCCAGATTATTAAAAATAAATTTGTGGACAAGGGATACCGTGAAGAAACTTTGGACACTATTATTACAGAACTAGCGCAAGCCCCGAGAGAAACCTTTTTAGCTATTACAGAACACAAAGAAAGAGATGAAAAATGTGAATGGAATTTCTGTTCAGATTTCCACTCTCAATATAAAGAGGTTGAAAATATCCTTTTTACACATTGGCATGTTTTGTTGATGGATAAAACACTTGCCCCGGTATTACCATCTAAACCAGGTTTCATCTATCGGAGAGCCTCCAGCTTTGCGGATAGAATAGTCTGCAAAGTACTTAATCCTCCATCTCGTCCAGCCACCTTTTGGGATAAGGATGGTTTTTTTGCTTGCAAAAAGTGCCGTGCTTGCAAGGAAGCTTCTCGTCCGGTAAAAGCAGTGGAAAAGTTTATCTCCACATCAAATCAACAGGAATTCTCTATAAATGAATTTATTACGTGCAATACTGAATATGTTGTCTATGCCCTCCAATGCCCATGTGGGCTAATTTACATAGGTCGTACAAAGCGGCAGTTGAAGATTAGGATTGCCGAACACGTAGTTAATATCCTGAATGGTTTTAAGGACCATAATGTGTCCCTTCATTTTAAACTTTTCCACAATAAAAATCCTGGGGTTTTAAAATTCTGGGGTATTGACCATCTTAAACCTACATGGAGGGGCTCTAATCTGGTACGGGACCTCTCGAAAAGAGAGACCCAGTGGATCTTTTCTGTAGATACTCTGTCCCCTAGAGGCCTGAATGTAGATTTAGATATAAATTGCTTTATTAGCGATTTTTAGTTCAATTTTTTTCTAATTCATTTATGTTGAGGAAGTATCCACTAAAACAACTTTTCTGTTATTAAGACTGTTATTAACAGCTATTGTTTCCAAAAAGATATTATTTTTATTTATAATTTCTTTTAAACTAATGGTCATTTTTTAAATAAACGTAGTTTACATATATGACCACCACTGATATGCTGGGTAGTAATGATGTTTAAATGATTGCTATTATAAGTATATTAGATACTATGGGGCAGATTCACATAGAAATGGATTATCGTAGCGTATCAGAAATACACTACGCCGCCGTTTTTTACCTGGCTCTACGTGGAATTCAGGTAGATTTTGTCCAGTAAACGACGGCGGCGTAGTGTATTTCTCCCGTCGCAATCCATATAGACGAGTAGGGGGCGTTAATCATTTAAATTAGGCGCGTTCCCGCGGCGATCGATCTGCGCATGCTCCGTTCGCAAATTTCCCGCCGTGCATTGCGCGAAATCACGTCGTGACGTCATTCGTTGTTTAGGTAGCGTCGTTTACGGGCGATCCTAGTCCCGAACGAGTTACGTAAACAAAAAAAAAAATTAAATAAATTCGAAGCGGGAACGACGGCCATACTTAACATGGGCTACGTAACGTTAGAGCAGCAAAAAGCTGCTCTAACATTACGTACACAAAAATAGACAAAAGTGATTGCGACGACCACTCGTATCTTCGGGAATCGCCGTAAAAAAACATTTGCATATCCCGACGCATCAAAACGACGCGAACTCCTCCCAGCGGCCGCAAATAGATGGCAGCGTAGATCCGAAGGCTTACGAAGACGTAAGCCTCTCGGATCGAAGCCCGAAGCCGCCGTATCATGGTTTGAGGATTCAAACTAGTGATACGGCGCGCGAAATTTGAAATTACTCCTGTCTAACACCAGTTAGACAGGCGTAATTGCTCTATGAATCTGGCCCTATGTATATTGCAAGACTGCATATATGTGTATTTTATTTCTGTAAATTTTTAATTATTGTCTTTAGGCTGTTTGTCTAAGCAATTTTAATATTTATATTATTTCCATTTATTTTATATTTAATATGTTTTGTTAGTAATGATTGTATGGTGGATAGCCATTATAATTATGTAAACGTATATTTATTTAAATAGATAAAGGGTGAGCCTTTCTAGCATTGTTCATTGGGCTGAGACAAAAAAGTCCGGTCTAATAAGAAAAAGCATGATGCTGTTGTTTTTCTTAAATGCATATAGAAACCTCCCTAACTCGCTATGCTTAAGCCTAGAAGCGAGTACAATGTAAGCACGGAGTGACGTGACGTGCACCATTAGGAACGCCTCCGTGCTGACGCTGTCTTTGACTGGCTGCCGGGAATCCTGATACGATAATCTCGATTGGCCGTCGAAGGGCTTCACACACCGCTTCTAATTGGCTCGCATACGGGAATTCCGATTGGCTGCTGAATGATTGCAAACAGCGGCTCCGATTGGCTGATGTTAGTGGAGGTTTGTTACTAATTTCACGGCGTTGCATGTGCAGCTACACTCTCCGTTGAAGTCATTTACTGACGAAACTAGTCAGAGTGATAGCTGCATGCTGCGCCTGGTATGTTATCCACGCCACACTGTAGGAACCAGGAAGAGACAATCTGCTGGGTGACCTCGCGGTGATCGCGTTGAGGACGCTATGCTGTACAACAGTGACTGGTGATGTGATACTTACACTGTTCATTGCAATTGTTTTTTCTGTACGTAGGATTCTTGGGATACTTGCTGGAAAGGGTGTTTTTAATAAATTGAGTTACACTATGTTTGCTTCCTCTCTTTGTTTATTATCCCACCCATATGAGGCTGATTCCTTGCAAGTGATCCCCATTGGATGGAAATCCGATCAGTGACCTACTATTTATATATGAAGTGCCTGATAATACTGTCTGTCTGGTGAGTTTGAACCCCTGCGGGGATTTTGATTCCAACACGTGGTGGATTGAGAGTGGGCAGGCTGGTGCACGCTTCCTTTTCCCTATCTGTCACTACTTTTGGATAACGCACAGACTTTGGTTGTTTTCTAACATCAAGATTTTCCATCCTTTTGCCTACTATATGGTGGAGTTGGACACCTATATCCATCTTTAGCGCTGTTTTGCATTTATTACCTAATGATTCATTTTGGACTCTGAATGCTTTTTTGTTATTTTGTGACACATTTTTTAACAGCTGCTTTCGTTTATACACATCTATATATCTCAGCTTAGAGGTATATAGTGTGCTCTATTTATTTTTTCCTTCAAGGGTACTGTCTGTTGGGCGCTGAGGAGTGTATTGTAGGCCTTGAAAATACACTGTTTTGCTATATATATATATATATATATATATATATATATATATATATTAGGGCTGTGCAAATTAACTTTTAATTGATCGATTAATCTTTAATTTTTTTGATCGATCAAAATCTTTTTGATCGATTAAAATTCTTTTGATTGGTACTCACCTCTCCGCTGGCTTCTGGGCCTTCAGGAAGTTCCGTAGGTGATCTGGTAACGACACAGACACCGGCAGGGCTTGCCGTGTCCATCTGAAGGGCTCCTTTGCTGTGCCTTCATATCTGCATGCCGGTGGGACCTTACTATCTGCCACACATAAGGGCTGTTACACTTCCCTCTATCACTTCCCTCTATCAACCTGGGATTCTACAGCCATCCACTGGGAGTTGTGATAGTTCTCTTCATGGGACATCTACATGCCGACGGACTGATGTAACCTCATCTGGATTCAGCAGTAGTATCGTTGTACACATTTTTATACCAGTATCCTACTTAGCTACATGTTATTATGACTGCTTTTGCTAACGTTTGGTATTACTCGCACCATTTTTACAGTTTTACAGTGTAGCTACAGTGTAGCTACATCGATTTTATCTCCAGTGCAATATTTATTTTGTTACCTACTTGAAGACTATAAAAGTTTTAATGCTATTCCTATCGAGAGCTGCCTTTGTGTGTTTTTTGTATCCTGCTATCCATTTTTCCAGTTGATGGTAGCTGCACTGGGAATCTGTATGCGTTGTAATTAATCGAAATTAGTCGATTAATCTATAAAAAAAAAACGATTAATCGTACACAAAAATTTTGATCAGTAACAGCCCTAATATATATATGTATATATATATATATATATATATATATATATATACAGTATATATATAATTATGGTCGTGGCCCTCTGACCGAGAGTGATGTGGATCACATAAACACGCGACAAGACTTACAACATAAATAGACCTGAAGTGTGCCTTGGTGGTCTGGTCAGTATGCCAAGAAAAGGGGGCATACCCAAAGTAAGTAATGGGTAGTTAATTGAAGAAGGATATGCTGAGAAGTGCCCTGAAAAAGGGAAGGGCGGGAGGGTGTCGAATGCGATTGAATGCGCAGACTCACGGACATGAGGTGAGCTGGGAAGAGTTGGCCCAGTGATGTGTAGTACTGCACACTGAACCGACAAAGAGCATGTGTGAGTGGGCTGCTTAAATACCCTCCGGGCTCCTCCCATAAACTCAGGCCACCATACTGGCCTTCTTATATATATATATATATATATAAAAAAACTTGGCATATTTATTATAGCAAAAAGTAAAAGATATTGTGGTTGATTTACTGAAGGCAAATCCACTTTGCACTACAAGTGCACATGGAAGTGCAGTCGCTTTAGATCTGAGGGGAAGATCTGAAATGAGGGGGAAGCTCTGCTGATTTTATCATTCAATTATGTACAAGCAAACATGCTGTTTTTTATTTTCCATGCATGTCCCACTCAGATCTACAAAGACTGCACTTCCAAGTGCACCTGCAGTGCACTTGTAGTGCAAAGTGGATTTGCCTTTAACCACTTAAGACCCGGACCTTTATGCAGCTAAAGGACCCGGCCAGGTTTTGCGATTCGGCTTTGCGTCGCTTTAACAGACAATTGCGCGATCGTGCGATGTGGCTCCAAAACAAAATTGGCGTCCTTTTTTATCCACAAATAGAGCTTTCTTTTGGTGGTATTTGATCACAATGTTGAAAAAAATTCAATATTTTTTACTTTTTGCTATAATAAATATCCCCCAAAAATCTATATAAAAAAAAAAATGTCCTCAGTTTAGGCCGATACGTATTCTTCTATCGATTTTTGGTAAAAAAAAATGCAATAAGCATTTATCGGTTGGTTTGCGCAACATTTATGGCGTTTACAAAATAGGGGATAGTTTTATTGCATTTTTTTTATTATTATTTTTTTTTTTTACTACTAATGGCGGCAATCAGCAATTTTTTCATGACTGCGACATTATGGTGGACACTTCGGACAATTTTGACACATTTTTGGGACCATTGTCATTTTCACCGCAAAAAGTGCATTTAAAATGCATTGTTTATTGTGAAAATGACAATTGCAGTTTGGGAGCAGAACTGGGCACTGAAGGGCTTATGTGTGACCTAATGTGTGTTTACAACTGTAGGGGGTGTGGCTGTAGGTGTGACGTCATCGATTGTGTATCCCTATAAAAGGGATCATACGATCAATGACGCCGCCACAGTGAAGAACGGGGAAGCCGTGTTTACACACGGTTCT
The DNA here is from genome assembly GCA_029574335.1 of Rana kukunoris. Taxonomy (NCBI): domain Eukaryota; kingdom Metazoa; phylum Chordata; class Amphibia; order Anura; family Ranidae; genus Rana; species Rana kukunoris. The sequence goes on along the minus strand of CM056050.1, from coordinate 252,386,000 downwards.
CCCCGTTCTTCAGCTCCGGGGACCGATCGCGGGACTCCAGCGGGGCGTTTGGGTCCGCGGGTCCTGCAGTCCCTAAGCTTTGGACCAGGTCACGGAAACACGCCGCGGGCACGCGCCCATCACCCACAGCTGGGCACTAGCACGGGACGTACCTGTACATGCATGTGCCCAGCCGTGCCATTCTGCCGACGTATATGTGCAGGAGACGGTCCTTAAGTGGTTAATAAATAAACCCTATTGTGTTTTTTTCTAAATTTTTGTCGTTCTTTTGTTTATAGACTGCAGAGGCGATCAAATACCACCAAAAGAAAGCTCTATTTGTGGGGAAAAAAAGGCGTCAATTTTGGTTGGGTACAACGTTACACATCCGCGCAATTGTCAGTTAAAGCGACCCAGTGCTGTATTGCAAAAAAAGGCCTGGTCAGAAAGTAGGTAAATTCTTCCGGGGCTGTAAAATGTAAAAATGTTTAGCAATGTAAAAAAGTAGTCACAGTGTTAAATGATAAAGCCTCTAAGGCCCCTTTCACGTGTGCAGACCGTTCGTCCGTTTTCTACAAGTCCGTTTACGGACTTGTAATGCATCCCTATGGGATCGCGTCCGTTAGCGGATGATGCATCCGCTAACATCCGCAAAGATCCGCGTCCGTAAAGATCCGGTTTTTCGGACGGAAGAAAACCCTATTTTTCTTCCGTCCGGCGGATCGGATCACATGAATACGGACTGACGGTCCGTATTCATCCAATTCCCCATAGGGGAGAGCGGAGGAAAGACAGGGCGGTCTCTGCACAGTGTGCGGGGACCGCCCTGTCCGCCGACAGCCCAGCGGGGATTACGGATGATCCCCGCTGAGCCGACGGACACACACGGAGCGGACACAAAAACGGTCCGCTCCGTGTGAAAGAACCCTTAATGTAGTTTTGGCTTCTAGGCTTCAATGACCTTGGTTGAGGTGTTAACCAACGCTGCTAATTGCAATGTCTGACATCTAGATACTGTATACATTAGAATCATTATTTATAAACCTGTATATTCTAAAGTTTGTAGCTTAAATAATACTTTTGGCTAACCTAAATTATTAAAGATGCAATTTTTGGGATAGCTTAAACTCCTTTGTCAGGCTTTATACCTTTCTAAACCTGTATATAAAATATAATAACCTATGCAGCAGTGATAACAATGAAAAAGTCTTGTCAAAAGTTAGTTTTATTTTAATGTTGCAATAATACAGTGCACTTACTGAAAATTCACTATGGTTCCCTTTAAGAGACCCAAGAAATAATTAGTCTCTTCACATGTGCTGTGTTCTGGTTTTTGTATCATGCAACATAAATTCTTCTTAAAGTTGTTCTTGTTATGGTTCCTTGCCATTTTGACCTTTCACAGTAAAGTTCAATCTACAGTATCTAATGCCACCATAATGCATGACTGCTGGGGTTGCTGATACAACTTATTCTCTTGGACAAGTCATGTTGCTCACTGTGAAATGTTCATTGCTGTACATATGGCCACCACATACACATCTTGCAAACTAAATATAGACAGTAGCAATTTTCTTCCTAAGTAACACAAGGCTTTCCCTATTATATGAGCATGACTCATTTGAAAGATAACTGCAGAAGAAATTGAATTCTCAAGGTTTAGTTACTGTCGTTCTTGGAAATATTGTGTCTTGTTGATACCAATAAATATAATATTAAGGATTGTGATAAAAACAATATTTCTGGAAGTAAAAGCAGCAAGCATGTGGCAGAACATGTTGTTTATAGCGTTCTTCCAAACACACATAATGCTGCACATTTTATTGGCCACATTCATTCTATCCAAATTCATTTTGTGTTAAAGCACGCCAGACAGCAACCACTGCGTCCATAGGTAAATGGATACTATTGTTTGTTGCCTACAGATTTTTTTTTTCTTTAATTTAATTGCAAGCCCTTTGTTTATCAAACTAACATTTGCTAGTAACCAATCACCCCTATTATTTGCTCACCTGCATGTTTTCTGGATGAAAAAAAATTGGCATACATTTGCTAAAATGTGTTCTTCAGTGGTAACAGTTATACCATTTGCCACATTTATAATATAGTAAATGCTACTTTTACTGCATAATCAGCAATAATTTATTATGAAAATGCAATGCTTACTTGCAGATTCAAAAATATTTTTGTTACACCTATTTTAGTGACTTTGTGGTCAACTTTGAAAATCTATTTTTTCACAGGGCTGAAGAACATTGAAGACTTATTTTAACCACTTCCATACCAGGCACTTATACACCTTCCTGCCCAACCCAATTTTCAGCTTTTATTTTTGTGCAACAAATAAAAAAAGAGCGAACATTTAAAAAAAAAATGTTTTTCTTTGTTTCTGTTAATTTATTTTGTAAATAAGTATGACAGGCACTGATATGGCTGCACTGACGGTCACTGATAAGGCGGCACTGACGGGCACTGATAAGGTGGCACTGATGGGCATGATAAGGCAGCACTGATGATGGGCACTAATAGGCGATACTGATAGGTGGCACTGGTATGCCGCACTGATGGGTACTCATAGGTGACACTGATGGGCACTCATAGGCGGCACTGATAGGCATTCATAGGCGGCACTGATGGGCACTCATAGCTGGCACTGATGGGCACTTATAGCTGGCACTGAGAGGTGGCATGGACAGGCACTGCTAGGTGGGCACTGATGGGCACAGATTGGCACGGATGAGCACTGATAGGTGGCACTGATGGACATTGGTGGGTGGCACTGATGACACTGGTGGGTTACATTGCTGGGCATCACATATGCTAGGTGGGCACTGATGGGCACAGATGAGCACTGATAGGTGGCACTGATGGACATTGGTGGGTGGCACTGATGACACTGGTGGGTGGCATTGCTGGGCATCACATAATGTGTTTGTGCCATGATGGTGCCAGTCAGTGCCCATTTGTGGGCACTGATTGGCATATGTTATGTATACATGTGTACATGTGGTTGGCCATGGGGACTTACCTGGCCATCCACATGTTGGGTGCTTCCCTGGTGGTCCTGGGCGGCATCCTGGTGGTCCAGTGTGGGCATCTGAGGGGGGCTGCGCTGATAAACAATCAGCACAAATCCCCCCTGTCAGGAGAGCTGCAGATCGTCTCTCTTTTACTTGCATCTGTCAGACGCGAGTGAGGAAGAGTCGATCAATGGCTCTTCCTGTTTACATCGTGATCAGCCGTGATTGGACATGGCTGATCACATGGTAAAGAGCCTCCGTCGGAGGCTCTTTACTGAGATTGGTGTTGCGGTGTGTCAGACTGACACACCACACCACCGATCGCCGAGGGGCGCATGGCAGCTGTTATCCTGCAGGACTGCAGGTTTTATAAAAGAAAGTAAAAAAAAAATTCTAAATTGTTGGCCATATTTTTGGATATGGTGCAAAAAAATAAAACACGCAGAGGTAATCAAACACCAAAAGAAAGCTCCATTTGTGAGGTAAAAAAGGACATACATTTTATTTAGGTAAAGCATTGCATGCCCGTGCAACTGCCAGTTAAAATAGCGCAGTGCCGTATTGCAAAAAATGGTCTGGAAGTAAACCTTCTGGAGCTGAAGTGGTTAAAAAAGAGCATTGTGAAAGAGTAACCATGATTATTATGTAACTACATGTAGGGATTTTGGAATTGTATTCTGATATGTTCCCCTCCATATAAAATACAACAAGCCTAGTAAGGCTCTTGATGTCTAGTAAGAAAACTTGAATTGTGTTTTTTTGATTATAGTAATATTACCCTAAATGGACTGAGCAGTTTATGGTCTTTTTAAGTAAAAAAATTGATCTTCTGAACTTCCATATAATCTTGTATTGATCAGTTTTAGATTATTGTTTGTATGAATGTAACAACGTTGTCTCTAAATGCTTTTGAATTGTGCCCATCTTGGCTTTTATTTTCTAAGAAACACAATATTCCAGTATAAAATTTCTGTATAGTAAATTTAATTTGCTGTTTCTTGTACATTCTTGAAAAGTGTTTTTCAGCTGGCTATGTTATCATTCACCACCCTGAAACTAATTAAATCAATCTGCTCCAGTGTCTGCAAGGCACACTTTTATTCATGCCAGTGCCAATCACTAGAAGCCTACTGCTGTTGTTGTGATACAATTTCACTTTCCAGCTAAGAGGTGTGAAAAAAGAACATTTTAATTGTCTGTCTTATTCCTTCCTGAAAAAATAAGCTTCACTAAACTGTAGAGAAATCCTTCTTCGAATGTTAAATGTGCTGTGGCTGTTATGTAAAACAAATATTATAAACCCATTAGTTCTGTTAGATAGTAAACCATTAAATATGTCTTAAAATACAGCTATTGTAACTGCATGAAATGTACTTTATATTATCTTCTTACAACCATCTCCTCAACAAAAACCCGACTTAAGGGATAAATGCCTCTTTACTACAATTTTAGTTTAATCAATACCCCCTTCTCTACTGAGTGCATCCATTGGCTTAAATCCGTACATTCTTCCTGGATTAAGTTATCTTTGCATAATGGCGGCTGTGTGGATGCCCCAATGTGTTTCGACCTGTGCAGTTGCAGTCTTCTTCTGAGGGATAGTTTGCTCTAAAACAATACATTCAACATTTGAAATTACAAAAAAAAATTATCATGCACCAAATTACATATACATAATGGTGCTATATTTACCACTGAATAATGGAATGAAATGATTTTATAACCAGAGATTTAAAAGCAGTTGAATGATCCGAAGGACTCCACGATTGATCCCAATTTCCCCCAATGATGCGACCCAGTTTAAAGAGGGCTTGCAAGGAGCCACACTTTTGACACCCTCAGCAATATCCCAAATCATGACAGTATGCCAAACCGAGGAAGATCAAATTCTTTGATAGCATATTAACAAAAATGCCTCCTAAATTTTCAGTGTTATGAACTTATTGCAGACCTATATCATTGGTGTATAAATTGAAGTGACATGTTTGCCCAATTAAAAAGTGAGTAAAACTATTTAAGTGATGTGATAATGTGAATGATGTATGTGAATAAGTGTGTCTGAAAATAAACAAAATCCTTATGTGATGACATTGACAACAATGGTGCTTGCTGAGGGACCACTCAGCATAGTGGTCTAAGACCGGGTTAACATTGACACTACACAACAGTCATACAACTTTCATCCTACTTTGCTCTGCAACATTAGTCCTACATTGGTCCTACATTTGTCCTACATCCATGGGACTTGAATAAACAGGATACTACTTTGATCCAACTTTGTGATAGAATCACTTGTCATTTGACCAATCAAAACAATCTCCAGTGTGAGATAAATTCCTTTTACTGCTGCTGTAATCACCAAATCAATGTCGGATGTCAAACGTCAGATGGTAAGGACAAGGATCCTACTTTGATCTGACTTCAATGATTTTCAATGGGCTGAAGTGGGCATCAAAGTCAGACCAAAGTAGTGCAGGGAGTTTTTTCAAAGTCGGGCCGACTTGTGTCGGACCAGTTAAGATGGCTCAATGAAATAAATTAAACAATATCAATCAATTGTGTACTGACTAGGTAAAAAACAGTGTGTAATAAATAAATGTCAGTTAGATGTGTGTAATGAATGAAAAACTAAAAACAAACAAAAGTGCAAATAAACCAAAACTAATATGCAAATAAAACTGACATAATTTACCTTTTGTGCCAATATAACTAATGTGGGCTGTTAATTCGGTGTGATTAAAACCTGGCTGCAAATATGTATGGGAGGCAAGGGCTCTATAATCAGAAAAGAGAGCCATGCAATTATATAAGATATAGTTTAAAAACATTATAATAAGTATTATCTGGGCCAACACTGTGGTAGCCAACGTTGAAACACTGATTAATCTAGCATAGTTAGAGTTTATTACTTACATAAAGCCATATTTGTGTGATGATCACCAGTCCAGATATGCATGGGATCATACATTGGGGAGATCAAGTGATCCAGTTCAGGCGCTGCCCTCCTCTCCCTCAAAACAATTGCATCCTAGCCACTGTGAAAACGCCTGCCGTGCCGCTCCCTTTTCTTTTTTATTTTTCACCTATAGCTTTCAGAATTTGTTAAGACCCTCCAAACCATATATTTTCTGAAAGCACATGATCAGTAGAATAAAAAAAAATGTGCTACTGATTTTGTAGACCTCACAGTATTTGGGCAAATGTTTATTAAACCAATATATTTGCAAAAAATACACTAAAACCATTATTAGCAGATAAAAACACAGCACATTTTACAAAAACGTAACCTGCATTGAGTTATTAAATAACAAATATGTGTAACTTTTAAATTGCCCCTTTTTGCAAAATGGTGAAAATCGAACAGACGCAAAAGTGTAAATCTCCAAATTTCTCCAAAAAATTTGAGGTTTTAATTTTTCCCTTACAGCTTTCAAAATTTGTGAAAGACCCCCAAAACCATATATTTTCTGAAAGCATATGACCTCTAGAATAAAAAGAAGGTACTACTAATTTTTAGAGAATGCAGTATTTGCGCAAATGTTTATCGAACCAATATATTGGCAGATAAATACACAGCTAATTTTACAACATTTCTGCTAAATCTCTACTAAATATAAAAGCTTAATATGTATGGAGTTAACCCCTTCCATACAGGGCATTTTCACCCCCTTCCTGCCCAGACCAATTTTTAGTTTTCAGCGCTGTTGCACTTTGAATGACAATTGCGCGGTCAGGCAACACTGTACACAAATTAAATCATTATGTTTTTTCCCCACACAAATAGAGCTTTCGTTTGGTGGTATTTGATCATCTCTGCGGTTTTTTTTTTTTGCGCTATAAACAAAAGAAGAGCGACAATTTTAAAAAAACCACAATGGTACATCTGCGCATTATTGGACCGGCGTAGCGCACCGCCTTTACGTTAGACTTGCGCAATTTTGCCGCGTAATCACCCTATTCTCGTAGCTTTTGCGCAGGAAATTGCGCATGCGTAACGTTTTTTCAGAGGCGTAAGGAGGAGTAATACAAATTGGGAAGGACGTGGGCGTGTTACATTGAAATGAGCCGTGACCCCATGCAAATGAAGGGCCGGCCGGCTCGCGCATGCGCGCTTGAAGGAGACCATGGTCAGCTCCGCTGTGCGCATGCTCACAACTCGGGAGCGGCGCAATCAGTGAAATTGGAAATGGACTAGGGCAACGTTGTGAACTACGCAAACAGCATAAATAGACACACACAAACGCACTTGCATTGCAAAAGTACATCCCTTTGTCCCTTCCCATTTAACCAAGTGCTTTTGTCCTGTTGTTCGTTGCGGTGTGTTTTGTAGTTGTCAGATTAGTGTTCTGTGTGATCAAGTGTTTGTTAGTAGATCTTTGAAAGTGTTTTTTGATAAGTGTTTGAGAGACTGTTTGTTTGATTGATATATTTCTGTTAGTTTGTTTTCCTGTTGTTTTTTTGTGACTGTTTATTGCTGAGTAGTTTTCTCTCTGTGTGTGTTTTTGCTTGATTGGTTGTGCTTGTTTTTGTGAGTGAATTTTGTTGACTGGGAGTGAGTTTTTTTGGAAGGATGACAGAGAGAAAACGAAAGCTCAATTTTACAGTTGGGGAAAAACAAATTCTTGCCCGGGCCATTAGCGAGTATGGGCATTACCTCCACGGCCCAGAGAGTGCCAACACCACCCCGGCCAGGAGGAGGGAGATTTTGGATAGGATCACTGAGCAGGTCAATTCAGCGGGGCAGGGGGAGACACGGACCCGGTCTGGGATTGACAAAAAAATCAATGACCTCCGGCGTCTGGTCAAACAGAAGCTGGCCAGAATGCATGCCCATGCCAGAGGCACAGGAGGGGGCCCACCATGCCGTATTAGGCTGACAGCGGAGGAGCGTGCGGTGGCCCTGACCTTTCATCGGCATGAAGTTGAGGGCCTGCCCGGCTTTGACTCAAGTCCGGAGCCCGTGGTGCCAGGTAAGTATTTTTTTTAATATCAGGTGTGTAGCATGTGTGGGGGAGGGGGTGAAAGGGAATATGTGGCAAGTGTGTGGATCCTCCAACCTGTGAATGTTTTGTGTCATCCACAGATGTGCAGGAGGGTGCAGGGCCATCTGGCCTGACCGCACCAACCCCAGGACAGCAGCCTAATGAGGCCCCCCCAACAAGGCCGGAGTCTGCGGAGGAGGTTCAAGAGGAGCAGGAGAATCATGAGGAGGAGGAGAATCATGAGGAGGAGGAGTCCATGTCAGGCATTGGACGTTTGGTTTTTGAGGACTCTTCCCCTCTGGCTGGCAGCAGGCAGGCCTCCCTAAGGGGGAGCCCCCCCTCCTCCCCCAACATGGCTCCCCTCACAAGGGCCTCCCCTTCTCCCCGGCCACAAGCATCAGCTGGAGGCAGGATTTCATCCCAGAACACCAGGGGGTTGGCCGATCTCCTGCCCGCCACTCTGAGAAGGGACCAGTTCCTCCAGACCCGCCATCTGGGACAGGTCAGCCAGACATTGGTGCGGATGGAGGAGAGCCTGTCCTCCATCAAGGATACGCTGGGGGACCTGGACTCCCACTCCCGGGCTTTCACAACCTGCCTAAACGAACTGCAGACGACATCAGCAGGCGTTGGGCAGGATGTGAGGGCCCTTACCCTGGCTATCCAGGCCAACACGGCAACACTTGGTGATGCCCTGGACAGAAAAGCCGTGGCCTTGGAGGGCAGGCCGCCAGGTGGGCAGAGATCAGGGGCTGCTCCTCCTTCCCCGGTTTTACCCCTCCCCCATGAGTCTCCCCTGAGAAGCCGGGGCCGTGGCCGGGGGCGCCCCAGGCGTGGCTCACGCAAAGGGCATTCATTTTTTTCCCCCCTTTTTTTTTTTTTGTGCTGGAAAATTTTTGCTTTTGCAGGTAATTTTTTTTTTGGGGTTGTGAATGCTGTTTGAATGTGGGGGTGACATTCCTGCCGGAAAAGGGGTGTCACCCTCAATTTTGGTGGAGTAGGGTTCCCCAGGACCAGGGAGAAGTGATCCCCAGGTCCGTGTGAATGGTGTATGAATGTACAGTGACATAATTGGAGCCTTGGCATGGCGTTGCTGCTCACAAGTCCTGCATGGTGGACTGGTGCCAATCCAATTTGATGTGGATGTGGGGTGTGTGTGCTAGGGACCACAGTGGTGTGCATGCATGCATTCTCATTGTGCCATGATTAATGTGTATGTTTAACGTGCAAAGATGCCCAATGTGAGCTGTCTCCTGGCTGCTCTACCCTCAGAAGACGGGGTAGCCTCGGTTAGGGGGGGGATTGTCTGGTTCAGGGGTCAGGTCATCACATAGGCCAATCTGCAGGACCTTTCTTTCTGCGAAGTTGTGCAGCATGCAACATGCACCGATGATCTGGCACACAAAGTTTGGGGAATACAAGAGGGTACCCCCAGACTTATCCAGGCATCGGAAACGTGACTTTAGGAGGCGTGTTTGGGCATGTGCTTGATTGTATCTTTCCTCTCCTGGGGTTTGGGGGTTCCGGATAGGAGTCATGAGATGGGGTCCCAGTGGATATGCAGAGTCACCTGTAAGGGAAAAGACAGGAGGATGTTAGTCATGCATGTGCCCCTTGTGATGTGTGCATCATGGGAGGGGATAGTCATGCCTGACTCCCATGTCAGTCACCAACCAGCCAGGTGTCCCCATACACGTTCTGATCGAATTCCATTCGGATGTGGCATTGATTGTATATGTAGCTGTCATGGCTGGACCCTGGGTGTTTGGCACGGACGTGCCATATGAGGCCTTGGGCATCAACTATCACCTGTACATTGATGGAATGCCAATGCTTCCGATTGTAGTACATGTGCTCTGTCTCCTGGGGGGGCTGGAGTGCCACATGTGTGCAATCAATGGCCCCCACAGTGCGTGGGAATCTGGCACTTCCTTAGAAATCTGTCATTGCCTTCAGCCGCAGCTCCTCAGTGGTGGGTTTGATGATTTGGTTGGCCATGCGTTTGAGGATTGCAGGGACAACCTGGTGCACACATCTGCTCATGGAGGATTGTGACATCCCAGCCACCACTTCACTTGTACGCTGAAAAGAGCCACTGGCAAGGACATGGAGTGTTGCCATGACCTTGACCAGTGGCTGCACTGCATGTGAGCGGTGTGTTGGGCTGGTGATGTCCTCCTGCAGGGTTGTGGTTAATTCCAGAATGACATGAGGGGTGAATCTGAAGATGCGAAACACCTTAGAATCACTCATGCCAAACAGGTCTATGCGGGTGCGGTATATCCTCTCCCGTGCCATCTACCGTGCCATCCTCCGTGCCCTCATCCTTCTTTGTTCATCTAAAGTCAGTAGTATAGCTATGTGCGACGATGCCCCTGGCATGTTGGCATACAGATTGTTGTGCAACACGTGTGACTGCTGAGCTCCTCACTAACAGTGTTGCTTTATCTAACAAGTAGACTTTTTTTCTCTTTTTAGACCAGCTTTTATATGGTCTAATTTTAGACAGGTCATTTTGCTGTTGCGCACACTGCGTCGCCTGCGCTGCCCCAACGTTGTTTTGTGGATCCCCGTAAGTCCCTCATTAGCATATTTGACTAGCAAATCAATGGTCTGTCTAGCGCACTTTTGCGCGGACAGATGCGCCAGTCTAACGAAATTACGCGGGACAAAAAAAAGTAGATTTTTTGCGTATCTCGTTCTGGGGATGCCGTGCATCGAAACGCACGCGCACATTTCGACTTACGCACGCGCATCTCCTGTTGCGCAGGCGTAATCGCTCTGTGAATCTGGGCCAATATTTTTTCCTTTTTATTTAATACATCTCACAATATTTTTTTAAAAAAAAACTTTTTTTCCCCTCAGTTTAGACCGATACGTATTCTACATATTTTTGGTAAAAAAAAATGCAATAATCGTATATTGATTGGTTTGCGCAAAAGTTATAGCGTCTACAAAATAGGTGATAGATTTATGGCATTTTTATTTTATTTTTTTTACTAGTAATGGCGGGGATCTGCGTTTTGTTTTTTTGTTACCGTGACATTGCGGCGGACATATCGGACACTTTTGACACGTTTTTGGGACCGTTCACATTTACACAACGATTAGTGCTACAAAACTGCACTGATTACTGTGTAAATGTGACTGGCAGGGAAGGGGTTAACACTAGGGGGCGCTGAAGGGGTTAAAATGTGTCCTAAAGTATGTTCTAACTGTAGGGGGAGGGGGACTCACAGGGGGAGGAGATCGATGTGTGTTCCTCTGTACTGGGAACACACATCAGTCTCCTCACCGCTGACAGGAGGCGGATCTGTGTGTTTACACACACAGATCCACACTCCTGACGTGATTGCCGGAAATTGTGGGTGCCCGGCGGCAATCACGGGCGTCGGGCACGCGCGCGCCCTAGAACGCCGTGAAGACTGGACGTTGTGCAACGTCCAGTCTCATCGGCGAGGGGATCACCATGACGTGATTCCCCTATGGGCAGGTAAGGAAGGGGTTAATAAATACCAAGTATTTGTACATTTTAAATTGTGCCTTTTTTACAAAATGGTGAAAATCAAACTTACTCAAATATTTCTCTGGAGGTTTTCATTTTTCACTTATAGCTTTTAGAATTTGAAAAGACCCCTTAATTAAACATTTTCTAAAAGCACATGACCTGTAGAATTGCACAAATGTTCATCACATATTTTTACTAAAATCATTAATATTGCACATAAACACATCATAACTTACACAATTCCTGTTAAATTAGTACTAAAGCATCAGTCACATGTGGCATACTAAAGTGTACGCCCATGGAGGGCCATGTTTACCTGCACAGGGATCCACAGGTGTTCCAAGCATCCCCATACAGGCAGTCCCATTTATGTCAATTGGGATGCAACGGCTGCACAGGCATAGCTGCTGTTCCCAATTTGACATCCGAGTGGGTGTGGGTACATGACTCTGAACATAGACAGTGTGAGGCCATGGGCATGCATGCAGACCTACATGTCTAATTTGAGAGGTCTTTTCAAATTCTGAAAGCTATAAGTGAAAAATAGTAACCTCTGGATTTTTTGAGTAAATTGTTGTTAGTTACAGTTTTGCATACCTTCAGTTTTCACCATTTCACAAAAAGGTGCAATTAAAATGTACAAATATTTGTTTTCTATTAACTCAATACAGTTTTAGCTTTTATGTTTACTAGGAATTTAGCAGGAATTTTGGACATTTTGCCATTTATGTATCCACTATTAATACTTTGAATGTATTTTTAGCGAAAATATTGATTTGGTAAACATTTGTGCAAATATCGTAGGGCCTTAAAAATCAATGGCACCTTCTTTTTTTTTTTTTCATTTAAATTTAAGTTTATTATAATAAAATAAAGAGCATACAGAGTAATAAACTTAATACAATAAATGCATCAGGAAACATTGTGTTGACAATTATAGTAGTAAACAATAGATTACATTTCTTAACTAGATTTCCCCTTCTCCTCCCTCCCCCCCCCCCAATGTCCCAACTATATACCTGGTAAGTCTAACATGGGAGTGTAAACGTGTATAATCAGGAGGGATGGGAATCAGTAGAGGTAGCGACAACATTTTAGGGCTAAAATTCCCTGTTTACTAAGCAATCTATAAAACTTTTATTATAAGCTGAGATCATAAAACTAAAATATATGTAAGGAATAAATCATACCGAATCGTGGAGAGGATAGGTTTCCGGGGGCATCCCCTCCCCCCGACACCCCCACCGGGAGCAATCTGTGTCGAGGAGGGGGGGCAGCCCCCCCTGATGACAAAAAAATTTGATCCAAATGGAATTTAATACATACATCCAGTTAAACTAAATCAGCACTACCTGAGACCAGTGGAGAATATGATATGTAATGAATATCTCCTGTTCAAGAGAAAGAATAAAAATAAAGAAAAGGAGAGGGGGAGAAGGAGGAAAGAGAAAGGAGAGGAAAGGGAAAGGGAGGGTGGGCCTATCTGCCATAGGATTACATCAGTCTGAGTCCAGAGCCAAAACTAAACTTACATGTTGTGGGAGATTCCCATGTAAATCAACCAAGGTTCCCAAATTTCAGTGAACTGGGTAGAGGTATCTAACATGGAGTTAATTCTTTTTTCTTGTTCCATAATCCATGTAACCTTTCTCTTCATGTGTAAAATGGAAACCGATGGTTTCTTCCATGCAGCCGCTAAAGTGATTCTGGCGCCAGTCAGTATGAATAGAATCAGCTGTCTAATGGCCTTGGAGCTCTGTGGTATTAGTCCATTCAATAAGGCTATTGCAGGAGATTGATGGAGGTTACAACCGGTAACTCTCCTGATAATCTGGAATACCCTGTTCCAGAATCCCCGTATCCTAGGGCACTCCCACCAAGTATGGATCATGGTGCCTATTCCTTGACAACCTCTAAAGCATAGTGGTGAGGATGACGGATACATGGTGGCCAATTTAAATGGGACCAAGTACCATCTAGTGAAAATGTTTATATTAGCTTCAATGAGGGATGGACTCTTAAAACCCTTAAGAGATCTAGAGTAGTTTTTTTGCCAGTCCACCAAGTCCCAGTCCTCTTGAAGCTCTCTTTCCCAAGCTAGCATATGAGGTAATTTTATGTTATTTGATGCAAGAGATTTGTAGATGATAGAGATAATACCTTTCCTATTCTGAGCTTGTTCGCATTTGTGTTCATATGGGGTCAAAAGGCCAGAAATTGTTTTATCGTTCCAAAGTTTCTGAGCAAAGGTATGTATTTGGTGTAGTCTGGATCTTTCAGAGGGGGGGGGGCAAAGGTTGTCTATAAGGAATTGCTCAGGAAGAGGACCTGTATGTTGAAAGAAACGTCCAATGCGGTACACCCCCCTATCAAGCCACCATTTGAAGGAGTCCACTTCCGTTTTGGGGCAGAAAGATGGGTCGAGAAAGATACTTGACAAGGGTTTGCCTCTAGAAATTAAGAGTGGATTGCTTTTAAGTGAATCCCATAATACCAATGCTTGTGATAGGGTGGGGGATAGTATAGGGGGTTTACTTTTAGGAGTGCGCCACATGAGTTCTTCAATTGTGGACAATGAGTAAGCCTGTTCTTCTATTTCTATCCAATCTGGGCGATCATTTTTAAGGTAAACCTCCGATAATTGCGCTAACCTCGCGGATTGATAATACCATAACAAGTTTGGCACTCCTAGACCTCCCTGTTCAGGTAAGTTAAACAGACTATGAGAGGGAAGACGGGGTCCCTTTTTGTTTCAGATAAACTTGGTGATTTTACCTTGAAAGGATTTTAGATGGCTTTTTATTATCGGGATCGGAAGGGATCGAAAAAGATATAGGAGTTTCGGGAGGAGAGTCATCTTGGTAGAATTAATTCTGCCGATCCAGCCTATTTTCTGCTCTCCCCATTCGGTAAGGTCCTTCTCGAGTTTCCTATACATAGGAGGGTAATTGGCTAAGTATAAATTCTGGAAATTTGGGGTCAGGTTGATACCTAAATAGTTAGTAGACGTAGAGTCCCATTTGAAAGTATATTTGTTTCTCAAGAGGGACACTGTGGGTTCTGAAAGAGAAATATTAAGGGCCCTAGATTTAGGCATGTTTACTGTGAGACCCGAGACTTTAGAGAACTCGTCTAGCAGGGAGAACATTTCCGGAAGGGAGGAGATAGGAGAGGTCACGAAGAGTAGCAAATCATCTGCGAATAATGCGCATTTGTGTTCTTTTTTATTACAATGAACTCCCCTGATATTCGAGTTATCTCGGATGGCTATGGCCAGAGATTCAATAACAATAGCGAATATCAGAGGAGATAAAGGGCAGCCCTGTCTTGTGCCTCTTTGGATATTTATAGATTCCGAGAATATGCCTTGTAACCGGATTTTAGCTTCAGGGGAGGAATAGAGAGCGGAGATGATTCCTAAACATTTAGAACCAAACCCCCAACGATTCAAAACAGAAAACAAAAATGGCCAAGATACTGAATCAAAGGCTTTCTGGAGATCAAGTGAGAGAAGCATACCTCTTTGTCTAGTGCTTCCAGACCACCCCGAGTACATTAAAGAGATAAGATCAATAGCTCTCCTGATCTGGTCCGGGCCTTGTCTCCCTGTGATAAAACCTACTTGATCTTTGGATATGTATTGACCTAAGAAGGCAGACATCCTATTAGCTATTATTTTAGTAAGTATTTTTAGGTCGTTATTAATGAGGGATATCGGTCTATAGTTCTCCACTAGGCTATGATCTTTATCGGGTTTCGGTATCAACGAAATATAGGCCAAATTAAGTTGTTTATCTATAGGGGAGCCCTCAGTCAAATGATTGTAAAATCGTGCTAGGTAGGGTGATAGAATGATAGGAAATGTTTTGTAATAAGACCCTGAGAATCCATCAGGGCCAGGAGTTTAATGTGTTTAATTTTAAGTTTTTGATCACTGACATAACTTCCTCAGCTGAAATGGGTGCCTCCACCAACTCCTTGTGAACCTTTGTCAACCTGGGAAGATTCAGGCTGTTCAAATATTCACCTATTTTGTCTGAAGTAAAGTTACTATCCTTAGCGTAGAGCTTGGAATAGAAGTCGTGGAAGGCCCCCATCGCCCGCCGAGGATTTAGGGTAAGGGTACCATCTGCCATTTTTATCTTAGGGATGGTTCTCGATTTAAATCTGGGAGATAGTTTGCGTGCTAGCATTGGACCTATTTTATCCTTTAAATGGTAGAACCTGGCACCTGTCCATTTTAGATCATTTTCTGATTTTGCTGTCAGAGCTAGGTTTAAGGCCGATCTAGCAGCGTCAAGATCGTGGGTGGGAACACTGAGAGGGTCTAATTTATGTTTTCTACGTAACTCTAAATAGGTCTCTTCCAATTTCTCTATGGTCAATTTCTTTTGTCTTCTAAGTTTGGCTGCAATTTGTATTTTTTTCCCCTAACTGTAGCTTTATGGGCAGCCCATAAGGTTTCGGGGGATATATCTTTAGTATCGTTAATTTCAAAATATTCCTTTATGGATTGTTCAATTTCTGCCATGAGAGTGGGATCTTTTAAGATCGACTGGTTAAGTGTCCAGTGAGACATTTTATTTTTTTTTTTCAATAATATTTTATTCAATTCGGAACAAGAACTGTAAAGAAGCAGATTACATAGGAGATAGGGTACAATACCTAATCAGAACAATGTAATACGACTAAACACAGAACAGACAATATCAGTTTGTAAAATCTTGTACGTAACATAGAAGAAAAATAGTAAGTCCAGTGCAAAAGTATAATAAGTAGAACAACAAATTTAGAACCTGCTCAGAATGTATGTACTAAAGAGAAAGAATGGGGGAGCATAGAGTAGGGGGGAGGGAAGAAAGGGGTAAAGAGGGAAGAGGGGGGAGAGGAGGGCGGGAGCCCTGACATAGGACTGCAAATCAATGGGAAGAGAGAAAGCAGAAGTATACAACATACTATATCACATCAGGAACACTGGTAGACAACATTCAAACTCAATGTTATTACATCCACTTAGCAAAGTAAGTAAGGCAAGGAGGGTATCGAGTATTCACAAGGTCGACCAGGGGGGGATTGAGGGGAGGGGACACCCAGGCAGGCCATCTAGAGCATGTAGGTGAGCATATCAAACAAACAATCAACCAGGGGGGGTAACCTGCCCGGTGGGGCCCCTAGTTGAGAACCTGAAGGGGCAAGATAGCAAATTTTGTTGTTCGGAGACAGACAGGTGAAACTTGATAAAATATTCCCATTTCTTGTTGAAGTTGTCTCTCGATTGCGAGGGATGCGTATGTAGGTCTAAATTTTCCTTGTACAATAAAGTCCTCAGGCTTTGAATCGCTGCGGCAAGGGATGGGTGGGTAGGCGAGATCCAATGGTTGAGGATAGTCCTGCGAGCCACCAGCAAAGTGAGGAGGATCCAGTGTCGTGTACCTTGAGAGAAGAGATTGTAGGCCCCAGGCTGGACCTTATCCTCTGGTGGGCAGCCAAATAGTAGCAGCCTAGGCTCTTTTTCCAGAAGGCAGCCTGACACATCAGATATATAGAGCAGAATCCTAGACCAGAAGGTTGAAACAGCAGTACAGTTCCAAAAACGGTGTAGCAAGGTAGGTCTATGATGGAGGCACCACGGGCAAGCAGGACCTATATCGGGAGAGTGCGTTGTGGAGAAAGGGTAGTATGCTCTGTGCATCAATTTAAATTGTGTTTCTCTCCAGGATTCACACGGAGTAATACGTCTGGTGAGCCCATAGCCCCGAATAATGTCGTCTATATCCATTTGATTCGGAATGTCTGCAGTCCAGGTAGACATAGAAGTGTGGCGTAGTGGTTTTACAAACCGTAGATTAAGGGGGGAGTAAATATCAGCTATAGAGTACTTTTCGTCTTCAATCAGCTTGTCTAAGAAGGATGGTTGGAATCTGATATATTTCTTAGGGCACACCTTGTTAACAAAGTCCACATATTGCATAACCGGGAGAAAATGACCTGCGGGTAGCGAATACTCCTCTGCCAGCACTGCAAAAGGTTTGGGGTTGCCAGAAAAGTCTTGGAACAGAGAGCATACTTTGGTTAAGCCCTTGTCCTTCCATTTAGAGAAAGGTTCGTAAAGGAGACTGGGTGAGAACATAGGATTGCCGTGGATCGGGAGATGTCTTGAAACATGAGGGGAAAGACCCAGTTTTTTCCTGACCTCTCTCCAGGCCACTACTGTGTCTCTGAAAAGAAGATTTTGTTTGATGGGGTCGGGTAGAGTTCGGAGCGAGCTGTGAAGAAGGGTGGCTAGATTTAGGGGGGAAAACATAGCAGATTCCAGGGCATGGTTGGAGTACCGTGAGGAACCTATTAACCAATCAATTCCAATCCTCAATAGACAAGATAAATTATACAATCTGATATTTGGGAGACCCACGCCACCCTCGCCCTTCGGGAGATAGAGTTTAGACATAGCAATCCTTGGCCTTCCTTTCTTCCAAATGAATCTAGAGATAGCTTTATTCAAAATTTGGACATCTTTATGTTTCAAAAGTAAAGGTAAGGTCTGTAAAGGATAAAGTAGGCGGGCAAAGCTCACCATCTTCAACAATGAACATCTCCCAAAGAACGAGAGCGGTAAATCTGCCCACGCTTCCATTTCATTGACTAGTTTGTCGATTAAGTGTGGATAGTTCAGATAGTACAGAGAGGATGGTTCCTTGCCAATTTTTAGCCCTAAATAGGTGATATGGCGTTCAGCGATCCGAAGGGAGGGGCTAGGGGACGAGCGCTGGTACGATGTATGTAGCCCTAGGGGGAGAATCTCGCTTTTAGTGAAGTTTATTTTCAAGCCTGAACACTTGCGGAATGAGTCAAATATTGTCTGGATGTTGGGGATGTCCTCCTGGGGGGAAGTGGAAAAAATAAGTATGTCGTCGGCAAAAAGAGCCACTCTCATTTCCTCGTGTCCAAAGGGCAACCCATGTAGGAGAGGGGTAGCATTTAGAAGACGTGAGAGGGGCTCTATGGCTAGATTAAAAAGTAAAGGGGAGAGGGGACAGCCTTGTCTCGTGCCTTTATGTAGTCTGAAGGAGGGTGATTGGATTCCTGCTGCAGACACTGTGGCCGAGGGAGCTGAGTACATGGTGTGAATGAACGTATTAAAAGGGCCCACCAGTCCAAATTTGAGCATGACCATGGAAAGCCAGCGGAAGCTAACATTGTCGAAAGCTTTTTCGGCATCTAATGTAACTATAGCCACGTCTTGTGATGGGTGAGATTTTGCAAATTCAAGAGCCGCCAGTACCTTGCGGATGTTGGCTGATGCAGATCTCCCTTTAGTAAACCCTGACTGCGCCCGGTGAATAAGTGATGGCATTATGTCCCCTAGCCTAGAGGCCACAATTTTAGAGATTATTTTGGAGTCGACATTTAATAGAGAGATAGGACGGAAAGAGCCCGGGTCCAGAGGGTCCTTCCCCTTCTTGGCAATAAGCTTGATGTTGGCTAGATGGCCAGTGGGGAGGTATGGTCCACCAGTCCAAATGTAATTGTAGACAGATAGGAGAGTAGGAGCAATTGTTTCTAGCATCATCTTGAAGAACTCAGGCGAGTAACCGTCTGGGCCCGGGGCTTTGCCATTGGAGAGACCACCTATAACTCCTCTAATTTCATTTAATGTGATGGGGGCATTTAGTCGGGTCAAGAAATCCGGGTCAATTTGCGGCAGAATGACACCGTCTAGCCAGTCCTGAGCCATGTCAGTATCTATGGGTTCTGGACCATATAAGAGGGTATAGTATGTCTCTAACGTCTTATTGACATCTTGCGGTTCCGTGGACAGCGAACCGTCAGGGTTGCGCAGAGCTGTGATATGAGTTGGGGTGTATGCACCTTTGGTGAGTCTCGCAAGTAGCTTCCCGGCTTTGTTGCCAAATTTGTGATAGTGTAGCTGAGATGCAGATAGCTTCATCAGCTCCACTCTTTCTGCCCAGGTGTCAAACTGGTCTTTGGCATCTCGCCAGGCGACCAGATTGTCATCAGTACGATTGGCATTAAGGATCGATTGGGCTGTCCGAACTTTCATACTAGCGTCTATAAATTGCTTTTGAGTGGTCTTCCTGTAAGCCGATGTAAAAGATATAATCCTCCCCCTAATATAAGACTTACCCGCCTCCCAGAATAAGTTAGGGTCGTCTAAGTGCTGAGCATTGTTTCGCGCATATTCCGCCCAAGCTTCTGACATCATTGTCTGGAAGCTCTCGTTTTGGGATAGAAAATTTGGGAATCGCCATTGCCTAGCCCCTGGGTTGACCTGAGGAGTGTATATTGAAACCGAAATAGGAGAGTGGTCAGAGATCACCAAATCGTGTATATTTGAAAGGTTAATCTTGGGCATAAGAGAGAGAGTGCACAGGAAATAGTCCAACCTAGCGAAGGAGCCATGGACAGGGGAGAAAAAGGTATACTCCTTATCCAGAGGGTGATGGAGCCTCCATGTATCGACTAGGTTGAGTGCCCGTATCATGTGCGATAGGTATGTAGAACGGGACAAGCGGGCCAAGGGTGGGGGAGAGCGCACGGCGGATCTATCTTCCCGATCGCAGAAAGTGCTATTAAAATCACCTCCTATAAGATGTGGGACGTCCCCATCTGCTGCCAGTAGAGACGTTAGTTTAGTAAAGTACGCCTGGTCGGGGGAGTTGGGGGCGTAAATATTAGTTACCCTTATCTCTCCCGATGGGAGCTTGAGATGAACAGAGATCCGCCTACCATCTCCATCACTATTTACCGAGAGGAGATCATAAACTAGATTCTTGTGAAGTAAAATGAGTGTCCCTGCTTTGCGTCCAGAAGAGGCTGAGCCTAATACCTTTCCTACCCAGAGCTTCTGCATACGGGAAAAATCTCTTTCTCCCAAATGTGACTCCTGTATTAGAGCAATATCAGCCTTAAGCCTTTTTAGGTGTCTGAGAACTTTCATACGTTTGATGGGTGACCTTAGCCCCTTAACATTCCAGGAAACTACACATATCTGGGCCATGGGTGGCATAACATGGGATGATCAACACAAGGATGTAAGTGTGAATTACCTGGGTCAGGGCGACCTTGCACGATTCGAAAGTGGGTGTAAATTTGTAGTGTTCGGGGGTAGAACCATTGGAACCATCCTCTCTGCAGGGAAAGGGGGACAATCACAGGGATAAAGAAGGGTAAAGGAAGAAAGTTAGAAACAAGAGAAAAAAAAACATTAATTCGAGACTTCTCTTTTTTCCGCATGCATTCCCACCACCGGACGTACCATCAGACCGCCACCAAAGGATACTAATAGAATCCAACACTGCTGCTTTTTTTTTTTTTTTTGTTTAAGTGTTAGAAGTTAAGAAATGTCAACAATGTGGTATTGAATATATTGAGCAAAACCGCCCCAAAAGAAAGTAAATGAAATAAAAATATAAAACATGAGGAGGCTCAGCAGTGGGGATGCATGGTGACCCTCTAAGAGGGGAGACTCAACACAATAGAGGCATAGCAACAATAAACACAATAAACATTGAATCAGCGTATGCCAACAGGGTAGGTATAACTAGTTATGGCAGTTCAAACGATAATACAAACAGCAGCATTGCAATTGGATCATATCCACAAGGGCAGTGGACAACCTGTAGGATTAGAATCAAGGGCATCATCCTAGCCGTAGGGCTACCCCCGCATGACTCAAAAAATTGACTCGAAAAAAAATTTTTTTAGAAGACATAAGGCTGCTTTGGAGCCTCGCGGACCAATCCGGTCCCTCTTGGCTTGGGCCAGGAAATATGAGCTTTTTTGGAATCAGTCATATTCTTGGTGGCCCTGAGCGGACGTGTGTTTGAGGCGTTTTGGCGGGTCCTTCCTGGGGCTTCTCTGATCTCTGGGACCTTGTTTGGCTCTGTCAGCGTAGGTGCCTGATGGTATCTTGTCGGCTGCGAGTGACTGGAGATAAGCGTGGGCTTTATCTAGAGATTGCAATGTGAGCTGATCTCCGTTCGGGGCTTGCAGGCGAAGGATAGCAGGGTATGCCAGCGTAAAGCGGATACCCCTCTTGTGCAGTTCCGCGCACACTGGTTGGAACTCTTTGCGCTTGCGAGATACTTCCGCAGAATAGTCAGCAAAAATCAGCAACTTGTGACCCTTAAACTCCGCCAAACGAGCTCTGCGGAAGCTCTGCAGAACGTCCATACGGTCAGCATAGTTTAAATACCTCGCAATCACCGGCCTAGGACGGGCACGATCCTCAGACATAGTGCCGATACGATGGGCTCTCTCCACCACACACCTCCTACCTAGGCCCAGGGATTCAGGGAGGGCGGTGGAGCATATGTCAAGCAGTGAGCCCGGCTTGTAGGATTCCGGCAGGCCAATAATTCTCAAATTATTTCTCCTGGAACGGTTCTCCTGGTCTTCCATGCGTTCATGGAGGTGCTGTAAATCTTGTGTGAACCGTTCCAGGGCGCCGCTCATATTGTACTGATCGTCTTCTACTGAGGATATGCGCTGTTCTGCGGTGGTTAGCCTCAGGGAATGTACCCCAATTTCTTTGCGAAGCTGCTGAATGCCTGCTGCGACTGCACGTTCAACAGCTGCTGTGATGGTGGGAGATAGCAGTGCCGCCACAGCTTTAGCGATCCGCTCATGTGTGTCTCCCTGCTCCACACATCCAGTGGCTAGAGTGTCCATGTCCTCACTTAGCGGGATGCCCTGATCAGGACATCCCTGTACTGGCTGTACCTGGGCACACTGTGGTGAGGAGGTACCTCGTGTTGCGGCCGCCATGTTGGACGCGGCCGTGGCTTCCGACGGGACGTCCGTGCCGCCAGTATCTTTGGATGTCCGCGGCTGTGTCAAGTACCGCTCCATGCCTTGCGGGTAGGGCTTTGTGTAGGCGCAGTGAAACGCCGTGTTTCGGAGCAATGTCGGGGCTTTGTAGGCAGGTTATTCGGCGGTCTGAGCGGAGCCTCCGGAGCTTGCTTCCCCTACATGCGGCGCCGGAACCGGAAGTCCAGTGAGACATTTTATGAGTTGTGTCCTCTTTTCTCAAGGTTAATAGAACCATGGAGTGGTCTGACCAAGGGACATCCTTTATAGTGGATTTAGAGGCTGCTGGGACATGATGGTTGGATATTAATATATGGTCTATGCGGGAGTACGATTTGTGAGGATTAGAATAGTGGGTGTAATCTTTAGTTTTCGGATTTAATTCTCTCCAAATATCGGTCAATCGGGATTGATGAAGCATGCGAGCTACTTGTGTGCTAATTTTGGTTGGCCTTATGAGTTTATTATTATTTGGTTTGGATTTATCTAAACCCGAATCGAAAGCCAGGTTGGAGTCTCCTCCCATAATAATGATGCCCTCCATAAGAGGATGGAGGACTTCAAGCATCTGAGAGAAAAACTTCTTCTGTCCCCTATTGGGGGCGTAATAGGAGACAAACGTGTATAGCTTCTCGTCTAGAGTTCCTTTTACCAAAATAAATCTGCCTTCCGGGTCTCTACATTCCTTTAGTAAATTAAAATTACAAAATTTGGATAACAAGATAGCCACTCCTTTCGTCTTGTTTTCCGCATTGGATAAGTAGAATACTGGGAAGTGGGAGTGTAGGAATGAGGGGGAGTACCGCCTTGGGAAGTGTGTCTCCTGCAGGAGCACTATATCTACATGAAGTGCCTTGTATGCCTGGAGGGCTTTTCGTCTTTTAATAGGAGAGTTCAACCCCTGGGTATTGTGTGTCACAACACGCAGGGGTTTAGTAGTGTTATTTGAGCCAGCCATGGGTCGTAAAGAGTGTTATGGACAGATCGTGTCTTGAAAACTGAGTCCATAGCTCAGAAGACACCTGTGATGGCAGGTAGGCCGGGAGGGAGGGTGGGAAGGTAAAGGGGGAAAAGGGGAGAATAGATACATGGAAATAAAGGCAAAAATGGTAACAACAAAGCAAGATGTAGTATTGCAAAAGGTCAAACCATGACCCAGATTGAAGGAAGGGAAGTTTGCTCCTTCCTTCAATCAAACAGAATTTATTAGAGTAGTCCATTTAGAGGACTAACTTCCTACTTGTCAGGGCGACAAAGTGTCGCTCCAAGAAGTAGGTTGAGGCTCAGGGCCTCACCGCCGACTGTCAGCGACAATCAAAAAGTTCATGAATTAAATTTTGAAAAACAAAGGGTTGATCCCCCAAAAATAACAATTGAAGAAATGGTACCTTCCCCCTAAAAAAAAAAAAAAAAAATATATATATATATATTATTTAATATCATAGGAAAAAATAAAAATTGTAGAACCATATGGGTAAGTAGATATTGAAAAACCACAAGAGGCACCTTCTTTTTATTCTACTGGTCCTATGCTTTTAGAAGATATATGGTTTGGGGAGTCTTTCACAAATTCTTAAAGCAGTAAGTGAAAAAAGTAAAACTCCAGATTTTTAGTGAAATTTTTGGGTACGTTCGATGTTTACCATTTTACAAAAAGGCACAATTTAGGATTTGCAAATATTTGATATTTATTAACTCCATGCAGGCTTTTATATTTAGTAGGGATTTAGCAGGAATTTTGCAAAATTTGCTGTGTTTTTATCTGCTAATAATGGTTTTAGTGTATTATTTGTCAATATATTGGTTTGATAAACATTTTTATTCCACTGATCAAGTGCTTTCAAAAAATATATGATTTGGGGGTCTTTTACAAACTCTGAAAGCTATAAGGGGAAAAGAATAAAGCAAAGAAAGAATTGTAAATATGGTCTGGCCACCTGAGTGTACAAAATGGAGCACAGGGCCTGGCAGTGAAAGAGTTAAATTCCCTCATGCTGTATTGGGATCGCAGTGTCTATTTCAGTGTTGTTTTTGATATGTGTGCATTTCAACAGAAATATGCGTACAAACATTTGCAAATCAGTGACAATCTCAAACAGGTCAAAATTCTCTTGGGGTCAATAACCCAACCCTCTGGAAAGTACTTGAGTTAGGGGATGTGATGATAAGTCAATGTGATGATAAGCTCATATCTTAACTCTCATGTGTCAAGGGGAAAGGGTGTTTAAAAAACAGAGAATACGATTTATAGGAAAGACGCGTAATCCTGTGGGATCTGACTCTTCTTTTTTAGGAAAACAATATAGTGGACTTGATGATAGACCAGTTAGATCTGAATAAACAATTTGATGATATTAATAAATCTAAACAAAATTCGATTTCTTTATTCAAAAAAACATCTATCCTAGTGTGTTGAATTTTCTAAAACAAAATATAAAGGACATTTGTAAACTACCACTTAAGAAAAATACTCCTTTGAATCTAACCTTTGAAGAAAACAAAGCCTTGGAATCCTGGAGTCGATTGTAATAAAACCTTGAGATAAAGGTGGGAATGTTGTCCTTATGGACAATCAGTTTTACAAATCAATGTGTCAGAGAATTCTAAACAATTTATATTGGTACAGACTGATTCCGGTAAGGCTTATAGATAAATTCTACATGGAATTCTACACAATTATAGATCAAGGGAGGTATCATTTCAAAGGACCTATACAAATTTATTAGGACTAAACATCCAAGGGTGGCTACTTTCTATAGCCTACCAAAAATACATAAGAACCCTGATAATCCTACAGGGCAACCCATTTGAAATAATAAAATAATTTTGTTTTGAAAGTAGACATGTAAATATATGGGAAGACCGAATTAACATACAGCTCTCTTAAAACAAAAGGACAAGATCAATTGGACTTTCATTCTAACAAATGTGACCAAATAAATTAATAAGTACAGTATTTGATGATAATGTATGTCTGACATTACTGTTTTACATATGTATATATATTTATTTGGCCGCTAGGGTGAGCACTCTCTTGCTGTAACGTTACGCACATTGCGCCCAAAAATTACAACATCGGTCTGGGCTTCCACCTTCCAGAACGTCAGAGGGAGCCGCGTGGTTGTCGTTTTCACAACAGCGAGAATGCCATTATCTCAGGAGGGTGGGCGGCGCTTGCACTGGATCACTCCATCCCCCTAATCACAACGACACTATATAAATGCCAGAGTGCATGAGGATCGATGTATGACCCCATGCATATCTGGATCATCACAAACATATGGCTTTATGTAAGTAATAAACTCTAACTATGCTAGATTGATCAGTGTTTCTACCTTGACTGCTACCGTGTTGGCCTAGATAATACTTATTAGAATGCATTTAAACTATATCTTGTATAATTGCATGGCTATCTTTTCTGATTATAGAGCCCTTGCCTCCCATACATATTTGCAGCCAGGTTTTAACCACACCGAATTTACAGCTCATATTAGTTATATTGGCACGAAAGGTAAATTATGACAGTTTTATTTGCACGTGCACTTTTGTTTGTTTTTCGTTTTTCATTCATTACACACATATAACTGACATTTATTTATTACACATTGTTTTTTACCTAGTCAGTACACAATTGATTGATATTGTTTAATTTATTTCATTAGTCTATTCAATAAACTTTTCAATTTTTTTTCAATATATCACATTATTATTTAGACTACTCTGCTGAGTGGTCCCTCATGCACATTTTTCAGCAAGCACCATTGTTGTCAATGTCATCACATAAGAATTGTGTTTCTTTTTCAGACACACCTAATCACATACATCATTGACATTATCACATCACTTAAATAGTTTTACTCACGTTTGCATTGGGCAAACATGTCACTTGAATTAATTTGTACACCAATGATATAGGTGCAATAGGTTCATAACACTGATAATTAGGAGGCATTTTTGTTAATATGCTATGAATCAAAGAATTTGATCTTCCTCTGTTTGACATACTGTCCTGATTTGGGATATTGCTGCAGGTGCTGTTCCTCCCCTTCTTCTGAGGGTGTCAAAAGTGTGGCTCCTTGCAAGCCCTCTTTGAGTCGGGTCCCATCATTGGGGGAGGTGTGGACAATTGTGAAGTCCTTCAGATCATTCAACTGCTTTTACATCTCTGGTTATAAGATCATTTCATTCAATTCTTCAGTGGTAAATAGAACACCATTATGTAGATGTAATTTTGGGAATGATAAAATATTTTTGCAATTTTAAATTTTGTAATGTATTGTTTTAGAGGAAATTATATCCCCAGAAAAAAACAGCGACTGCACAGGTCGAAACGCGTCTGTACATCCACACAGCCAACATTATTTAATGTAATGCTGTGTATATGGATGTTTGCATTGTCTATTATGGAATATGTACTGTTTAACCAGAGCTCATATTTTAATTGCATAAGATATTGGATATTTTTCTAAATAAATACATTTTTATTCATATTTATCCCCTTCTTCGACATTGTAACATCGCTGCTTAAAGACCCCTTGCAGTATATACCTTTGGCCCCTAAGGAGCACTGAATTTCATTCTGCTAACCCCTATGTTGTGTTGTGGTTCCTTTTGCTGACTTCAGTGTTATTATTGTGTCTTGTAGTAACATATATGCTGGCAGAAGAAACCACATCTAGCAGAAGGAACCACAGCTTGCAGGAGTGGACCAGGCTTCTGACACTCCTTTGATGCCTTAAATATTCTAAATCAAACTGAAGAGTGTTAATGTGGTCTTCAAGTGTAACTGCACCAAAGTCCCTCACTTGTCCCTGATCAAGCCAGATATTGCTGAATACACCACACATCTGCCTTTGAAAATGTTCCTGGACAGGGCCAAGCATGTATGCTTCAATAAGTACAAATGAGAATATAGAGTGCATGTAGGGGATCAACCAGAACTATTTGGTCAAGCAGCTGAGCAATCTGGTCAGCGATATCTTGCAGGATCTGAAAAAGGTGAGCATAAGTCTTGGACCGGTCTTGAGGTTAGGGTACTACAATATAAGTGTAACTGTACCAACCTTCTGAAAATGCTAGGAGAGAGAGAGAGAGAGAGAGAGAGAGCGAGATCCATCTTTTACATACTATATACTTCAGTAGACATATCGGAACATTTTGTAGACATAAGGTTGTCTTAACCACTCAGACTTTTATTCCATTGTCTACTTTAGGGCCCTTTCACACGTCCGTTCAGTTCGTCCGTTTTTTTTGGACGTCCGTTAACGGACCTCAATGCTTCCCTATGGGTTAGCATCCGTTAGCGGATGAGCATCCGCTAAACGTCCGTTAACATCCGTCTGCGATAAGCTCCGTTTTTTTTGACGGAAGAAAACCCTATTTTTCTTCCATCAAAAAAAACGAAACGGACGAAAAACGGATGAAACACTGATCAACTGAAGGGGAAAAAACTGAAGGGGAAAACTGAACGGACGTGTGAAAGAGCCCTAAGTATGTTTTAATTCTATCCCCTAGAATGGTCACCTTTGAATCAGAGATTTTTTTTTTTAATTCTGAATATTTTTGATCTACCCACCTTTGTTGAACTGAGGGATAAGCATGTGGTTATTGCAAAACTTTTTATCAATATTTACAATTTCAATACTTTGCATTGTCATATAATGCATTTTGAAATGCCCATATTTGAAATATTCTATGCTCAGGGTTCTATTCAGCGCCACCTAATATTTAAGATGTAATCATTCTCTCTATGATCACAGACAAATTCTTTTAGAAAAGAATTGTATATTAATATGGGAATTTGTTATATGCTGTCAAATTGTTCTGCTATTATGGCAGAAAGTATAGGCAAATTAGCATAATACGTTGCTTCTATATTGTAGGAAACTGGATATCCTCCACACCATTAATTCTTCTATAAATAATATTTGTTGGAGATTTTCTGCATATATCTAACCTAGCAGAGTCACTTTAAATCATTAAGCATAAAATTGAGGAGTACTAAAGTGGGTTTATGTATCATATATATTGGACAGACTTTAGAATTCTTTCTTATTGAAAACTTAAATTGTCATATGTATCTTAACAGCAACCCATTGCTTCATTTTGTTTGCATTGGAGATCTGAACCCAATCCCCCAATACAGTAGGTCACCTTCTTAACCTCCCTGGCGGTATGATTCTGTCTGGAATTACGTACCTAAAGCAGTACAATTATTTTGCATGGAAATTCTGCGTTTTATACTGTAGGCCTGCAATTCTTAGGAATAACTCACTTAAATTTGTCCAAACAATAGTCTAGTAGACATCTCTGGTATGATAAAGTTTGAAACACAAAATCATAACATTATAATATGATAAATAACTATAAATAATTATAACAAATAATAATGTAATTATAATAAAAATTATTCACTAATGTAATCAAATCAAAATCACTGAAATTTGCTCAGTTGCAGAATTGTCGCTGTCATTACTTTTATTTTTTTATGACGAATTTCCCCACAAATCGCTATTGCTCAATTCTGCGAGTGATTATAATTTATTATTGCTGTTTTCTAGCTGATCTAAAATCATTTTTGACATAAAGGGACACTTTTGGTTGCTATGGACAATCTACAGTTTGCAAGCACAAAAAAAATGTTTTCATTATATAAAAGTACATGTAGGGCATTGGGCAGACCACTAGGGACAAGGGGGGTGTATATTTTTTTACATATAATACTGTAATCTATAGGATTACAGTATACTGTATGTATTGTGTTTGTTTACTTTTTTTAATTTGCCGCCGGTCTCCGCCCCCGTGCGCCGTTACGTCGCAGGGAACCGAGATCAGCCGCGCGCGGGCACTGTGTGAGTCGAGCGAGGACGCCGCTCGCTCACACAGCGTGGATGCATCGCTGGATCCAGGGACAGGGTAAGTACAGTACCCTGCCTGGATACAAGGTAAGCCAGCGCACCCTGCAGGTTCTGCTTATGTGTCTCGTGGATACCGATTTTTGAATTAAAAATCCACCCCGAGTCACGCTCGGGATACCGCCAGGGGGGTTAATAAAATTCAGGAAAACAGAATAATGAACAATCTAAAAGCAAAAATCAGAGGCAAAAGAAAAAAATCTTTAAAGGGTAAGTGTATCTTTGGGAACATGTTACATTTTCCACTCATTTTTTAGGGTGGAACATGTAATATGTTCCCACTGCTGCAGCCTCTCCCTGACCTGCTGCCTTCAGTGACAGTGAGTTGGGGATTTTTTTCCTGAACTTGCTGTCACAATGAAAAATATAAAACACGGCTTTGAGCTACACCCACATGGCTGCATCATTTGCTGTACTGTAGTTCTTAATGAACTACCAGGGTGCTGTTGAGCTCTCTAGGTAGTTCATTATTGCTTCCTGTCATTGTGTAACTGCCTGCTCAAATGTGGTACGGGCAGACAGCTTACACTGACAGTCTGCAAGAGCCCTGCATTGCACCCACAATCTGCTGATCGTGGGTGCAATGCTTTGAAGTAAAAAAATATATAAATGTACATGTTTTTTTAACCTGCAAAAAGACATGCATTTTTTATTTTATTTACAAAGATGATGCTTTAACCACTTCATTACTGGGCACTTAAACCCCCTTCCTGCCCAGACCAATTTTCAGCTTTTAGTGCTGACGCATTTTGAATGACAATTGCGCGGTCATACAACACTGTACCCAAATTATATTTTTATCATTTGTTTCCCACAAATAGAGCTTTCTTTTGGTGGTATTTGATCATCTCTGCGATTTTAATGTTTTGCGCTATAAACAAAAAAAGACAGAAATTTTTGTAAAAAAACACAATATTTTTTACTTTTTGTTATAATAATATCCCAATTTTTATTAAATTTTTTATATTTTTTTCCTCAGTTTAGGCCAATATGTATTCTTCTACATATTTGTGTTAAAAAAATTGCAATAAGCGTATATTGATTGGTTTTTACTAGTAATGGCGGCGATCTGTGTTTTTTTTGTTGTCAGGTCTGCGATATTGCGGCGGACATATCGGACACTTTTGACACAATTTTGGGACCATTCACATTTATACAGCGATCAGTGCTATAAAAATGCACCGATTACTGTATAAATGTGACTGGTATGGAAGGGGTTAACACTAGGGGTGGGGAAGGGGTTAAATGTATTCCCTGGGTGTGTTCTAACTGTGTGTGGAGGGGGACTGACTGGGGGAGGTGACCGATGCTGTGTCCCTATGTACAAGGGACACAGCATCGGTCTCCTCTCTCCCTGACAGGACGTGGAGCTCTGTGTTTACACACAGAGCTCCACTTCCCTGCTGTCACTGCCGATCGCGGGTACCTGGCGTCCATCGCGGCCGCCAGGCACGTGCATCGGCATCTCAGCGATGCGCCGGGCACAGTGTTTCCCTGCTGCGTGTCCCCAGTGGCGTGCGCGGGGAATGCACATAAAATGACGTCCAGGGATGTCCACCCGGCAGTTAATAGCCGCGCTGTGGACGTCTTTCGTCTACAGCGCGGGTCTCAAGTGGTTAAAGCTGAAGCTTAGTAATAAAAACAAAGTAAAAAATATTTTTCCAAAAAAAGAAAAAAAACACTGCGCTAACAAATATGTGAAAATAGCCTCAAATTAATGTAGGAAATAAGCTGCGAGCACCAACTACCTAAGATATTCAAAGTAAGCAAACAATATAAAAACAAGGTACAGCGCTAAGTAAACATTGATAAACCAAAAATTATGTGAAAATAAAATTGGTGAAAAACACACAACTGTGATATAGAAATTCCAATTAGGAATATTAAAGTCCATAGAATATGATCCACATCAATATAGAGTGAATAGAAAAAAGTCCATGGATAGTAATATGCATGAAAATTAGGTGAAATATGCAGAAAATTATAGGAAAGAATCTTCTTCCACCGAAAGGACACCCAAATCGTGAGATGTTGTCTCCTTACCACATGTAAATGACCGTCGTTACAGCAGTCTGATTAGGCACAGGGATATTTATAGTCTTCCCGAATAGACTCTCTCCAGACATATATTATGAAGTGGCAAATCCAGAATGTACTCGCTCCAGGAGGTAAGTGAACGATTCAAACTCCCATGGAATGAAAAATAAAGGAAGACCCCATAGCATAATACCGTTTGGAAACAGGTTTAATAGAAAAGTAAAGTAGCACTTACAATTATGTTGGTAAAATGGAGCGGTATGTGTAAAAAGGGAAAAGCGGCGTCTCCTCTGATCATCTACCATCTGCTAAACTCCGTGGTTGCACATCTCCGTAAACAACGCGTGATGACGTTCCACTCAGCTAGGCCACACCTACGTGTTTCGTCATCAAAAGACATCGTCGGGGATAGGCTGCTCACAGCAGCCTATCCCCGACGTCTTGTACCTTGTTTTTATATAGTGATAAAAACAATTGTTTTCTCTACAGGTTTATTTATACTGTTTACGTATAATTAAGTATGTCCCACAATGTGCAGGCTGCTGGATTCTGTAGAAAGCAGACAGGGTTGCCCTGTCTGCTTCCTGATTCTGAATATCCAATACAATGGAGTTAATATTTTCTGGTCTCTATTTTAAGCTGAACTAAAGAATGGTCCAACAGGGACCTGTCCACTCATTCCCTCTCCTCCATTGAGAAACGTTTTTTCACTGATTACACTGCCTGTAACATGATCTGTTGGAGAGTCTGATCAGCCACAGGATTCTCTCTCCCATTCACAGATAGTGTGAATGAAATAACCTTTCTCAATGGAGGAGAGGGCAGAAGAGTATGTGTCCCCATCAAATCATCCTTAGTGCAGCTGAGCCTGAAGACCCGAAGCTGTTAACCTCTATAGCGTTAGAAGTTCAGCAGCAGCATAAGAACAAGGCAGTCCTGTCGTGAAGATTTTTTCAAACATAAAAGATGTGATGTGATTGTGACCCCAAATATACATCATCATCCACCATAATCTCTATCAAGTTACAAATGTCTTGGAATGATTTCACAGTCCCCAGACCTAAAAATCATGAAATACCCATAGGTAGCTCTCAGCCTAATGCCTTGTACACACGATCAGGTTTTTCGGCAGTCAAAATACCACCGGGAAACACGAGGGGACTTTTCCCCGTGTATACGCGGCCAGTTTTCCCGACAGGAAAACTGCCTGAGAACTTTGGTCGGGAAAACCGGCCATGTGTATGCTCCACAGCAGTGTTTCCCCATAGGAAAACTGCGGGGGAAAAAAATGCTGCGATTCGCAGTGAGAAAAAAGAGAACATGTTCTCATTTTTTTAACCACAGTTTTCCTGTCAGGAAGGTTTTCCCCGGCCAAAGGAAAACACGGCAGTTTTCCCGACGGGAAAACCGGTCACATGTACAAGGCATTACAATATTTCTAAGCTAAAATTCACAGGCAAGGCAAAATGAGAAAAAGAGGCCTTAAAAAAAGTTTTAAATATTCGATCATTATAATTTCTTCCAAAGGGGACAGTCATTAAGTACTGACTGCCAGGACGCTCATCTTATCTCATATAGCATAAGGTTTTATTTCTTTTGATTTATCTAAAAAAAAAAGTTATTGAGCATAATGTGTCATGTGTGTTAAAATAATGTGAATGCAACACTTGCACAATCACAAATACAGCCATGGCCAAAAGTTTTGAGAATAAAACAAATATTAGTTTTCACAAAGTCTGCTGCCTCAAC
The DNA here is from genome assembly GCA_029574335.1 of Rana kukunoris. Lineage (NCBI taxonomy): Eukaryota > Metazoa > Chordata > Amphibia > Anura > Ranidae > Rana > Rana kukunoris. Next base: position 252,352,981 of record CM056050.1, on the reverse strand, counting down.
TTTTATGATGGAAATTTGCATATACTCCAGAATGTAATAAAAGAGTGATCAGATGAATTGCAATTAATTTAAAGTGCCCCTTTGCCATAAAAATGATCTTAATCCCCCCCAAAAAAAACATTTCCACTGCATTTGTGAAGAACGTTTCCGGGTGCCCAAGTACTGTAAATCCAGCAAGTGCCAGGACCATCTCCTACAGTTGTTACAGCTGCGGGATCAGGGCACCACCAGTGCAGAACTTGCTCAGAAATGGCAGCATGGAAAGGAGTAAATGCGTCTGCACCCACATTAAGATGAAGACTTTTGGAGGATGGCCCGATGTCAAGAAGGGCAGCAAAGATGACACTTCTTGACACCAGGATAAACATCAGGGACAGACTGATATTCTGCAAAAGGTACAGGGATTGAACTGGTGAGGACTGAGGACTGGGGTAAAGTCATTTTCTCCGATGAGAAGAAAAGTTAAGTGTTACCATTAGTCCTGTGTCACGCATCCTGAGACAATTCATGTGTTGGGTTGCTTCTTAGCCAAGGGACCAGGGGAACAATGCCTTTTCCAGTATGATGGAGCACCTTGCTATAAAACAAAAGTGATAACTAAGGGGCTTGGGGAACAAAACATCAACATTTCGGGTCCATGGCCAGGAAACTCCCCAGTCCTTAATCCCAGTGAGAACTTGTGGTCAATCATCAAGAGGCAGGTAAACAAAAAAAACTCACAAATTCTGACGAACTCCAAGCATCGATTATGCAAAAATGGGATACCATCAGTCAGAATGTGACCCAAAAGTTGATTGACAGCATGCGAGGGTGAAGTGCAGAGGTCTTGAAAAAGAAGGGTCAACATTGCAAATATTGACTCTTTGCATAAACTTAATGTAATTGTCAATAAAAGCCTTTGACCCTTATGAAATGCTTGTAATTATACTTCAGTGTACCATAGTAACATCTGACAAAAAGATCTAAAAATACTGAAGCAGCAGACTTGGTGAAAATCAACATTGTGTCATCCTCAAAACTTTTGGCCACGGCTGTACAACGTAAAATCTAATTTACAAAAATATATACATATATCTTTTCTGCCGCTTACAATGTTATGTGTTTCCCAGGGGCGGACTGACCATCGAGTCACTCGGGCACTGCCCGAGGGCCCCATGCCACTAGGGGGCCCTATCAGGGTTGTCAGGCTCAGTAAAACCAGGGACAGTATGTAAAAATCTTTTTTTTTTTTTTTTACATCTGTCCCTGATATGTCCGAAACTGACATGCTTTTGATGTGAAAATCCTGAGAGATTATAGCTGCCCTGCCTCTGCACTGCCTCCTGGCGTGGTGGCCATCTGTAAGCCCGGGGGCCCCATAATCTTCTATTGCCCGGGGGCCCCATGAGTTGTCAGTCCGCCCCTGGTGTTTCCACATACCTCCAGGTACATATGTAACAGCATAAATGCAGTGCAGCTTATGCGATATGATAATACACCTAAAACAATATAGTGTTTACTGTATAATCAAAATGAAATCCTACAAACCTCTTGAACAAAGGAGAAAAAAATAAAATCATGAAATGCCAAACCAACCTGCATGCTTGGAATTTTTTACATTACATACAATGTTCATATACAATTTCACCATGTGCATATAATGTGATATCCAACATAAATTCAAATTCAAATCAAAGTCCTTTTAAATGTGTGCTCTGTTCTCCACAGCACCAGTTTTAATATATATGACTTCCCATGTGTGTCTCAACCTTCAACACTAAGCTCTTACCTCATTGTTTGACCTACCGGTATATGTGCAATAGGTCAAAATGCACCTTCCGCCTTATGGGGCAAAAAAGCTCCCAATCTCAAATGCATCTAATCCTCCTAATGAAACCATGCATCCCCAATCCCTTTTCATGCCCTACTGCTTAAGGACTTTTTACAATTTCTCCACAAAGAAATGGGATTTTTAAAATATACTGTATGTAATAGTCTTTTATTAATAGTCTTGATAAGTGCTCAGGGAAATGATTAAAAACAATTGCTAATTTTTATAAAACAATTAATATAATACTTACAATTTATTGTGCACAACACTGGTGCACCACAGGTAAAAATGCATACACTTTCCCCTTAAGAGATATGATTGAGCCAGTGAGCCAGAGCAAGTGATGTCAGGACAGTCTAACCAGAAAGTAAGAGCATTTTAACGAAATAAAGGTGGGCATATCACAAATGTATCCATTCTAATAGAGTGGTCACTCATAGATTACTCACTGTGTAGGTTGTAGTTACAGTAACCATAGCATAAATGTCACAAAGTAACCTGGTATAAGACACCAGGGAAAGGGGTTACAAATGGTAACAAAATGGATAATACTAGAGTATATCTAAAAATTATTTATTAGTATGGCAAGATATGGCAAATTCTAAAGCCAGTAAAGTGTAAATCAACTTCACAATAGTTGGTTAGCAACGGTGCTCCGTTACATGTAAAGTTTATCATCAAACAAAAACATTGACTTAAGACATTACATATAACATATAGAAAGACGTTGGGATGCCACGTTACAACACACAGGTAGGTTGTCTGATGGAAATCTCATCACATGGACAACAATTAACAAGTGGTGTCATTAATAATATATGACATCCTTGCTGTGTGTGGGATAGGGGAAAAGGGGGAAGAACCTAGAGGGAGGGAATGGGAAGGTAGATGACAGCTGGTATAGATGAAAATCACAAGAGTATGTACAGTATAGCTCAATAAATTTCATGTAAGGGGAAGAGGCAGTCCCGGTTTTAGTATGGAGCAAAATCGTCAGTTTTGCCTACAGTACTGGGAGTAAGACGTATTCAAGTGTTCAACGTCATGCGCATGAATTGAACCAACTCTTTCAAATCCCAGTGCTTGATTATAGTGTGCTATAAAGTGCTGTTGATTGCTGAGAATTCTAACACTACACTAGTATAACTGTAAGAACATTGACCGTGATAGATTTAAGTCCCGGTGGTCTGGTATTTTGGACATAATACCAGCAACAACTTTAAGGATTGATATACAGACCACCACGTATGTAAAGATCATTACAGGGAACTTACAATCACAGGCATAGGCGTGCCCACGGGGTGTGCCGGTTGTGCCCAGGCACACCCTAATCATCCCTGCTGTGCTCCTTTAACATACACAATGTCAGTGTATGTAACAGTCAATCAGTCGCAAATACAGCTATGTACTGCGAGTAGGAGCCTGGGAGGAATGAGCAGGGAGGGAGTGAACTAGCCCCCACCTCCTCCACCTACTCCTGATCACTGGTTGCTATAGCCGCTTGGCGTCTGGCAACCAGTGACGTCACTGCCCACGTTGCAAGCAGAGGAGGATTTCACTTCCTCCTCCGCGCTAGTGCTGCTGGGGAGTCATGCTGGTTCTCTCACCTCCGCTCCAGTGACTGGCTGCTGCTTGGCTGTGAGGTGTTTCTGTTCCCACAGCTGTGAGGCATCTCTCCCTCTCACTTCCTCCCCCCTCCTGCCCATCTCACACTAACTCACGACTGAAGTCCCCCCCCTCCTCCTTGGCTCGGATGTCAGGAGGGAATGTGGGGGAGGAGAATGGACACACTGCAATCAACAGGAGGACGGCACATGCTGATCTGAGGTTGGTACACAATCTTAATGCTTGGCACTTGCAGGAGAAGGAGACACAGAGACAGGGGGCAAGTTGTGAAAAAAGAATACTAGCAGTGATCTTAGGGGATAAGAGCATGCTGTATGTGCTAGTGGGGCACTTTAGGAGGGAAGAGAAATCATTTTTTATTCAACCCCCTCTTCCAGCACAATTTCTCTCCCCTCCTAAAGTGTGCCCCTAGTACATACAGCATGCTCTTATCCCCCAAAATCACTGGCAGTATTCTTTTTTGACAACTTGCCCCCAGGGGTGGACTGACAACTCATTGGGGCCCCCGGGCAATAGAAGATCATGGGGCCCCCTGTGTCCCCCACCCACACCTACACAAAGCCCTACCTACCTAAATCATGGGGCACACAGAAAGGCACATAGCAGGAACACGGGGTATGGGGCACACAGTAGGGTACAACACAAGGCACACGGGAAAGCACATCATGGGGCAAAGGGCACATCAGGGGGTACACAGCAGGGCACTGAGAACATCGAAGGGCATGGGGCACATCACAGGACACACAGCAGGGCACATCAGGTGGTACACAACAGGGCACATAGTAGAGCACAGGGCACATCAGGGAGTACACAGCAGGGCACAGAGCACATCACAGGGCATGGGGCACACAGTAGGTCACATCACAGGGCACATAGTAGGGAACATCAAGGGTCACAGGGCACATTAGGCGGTACACAGCAGGGCACATGGCATGTGGTACACAGTAGGGCACATCACAGGGCACACAGTAGGTCACATCAGGTGGTACACAGCAGGGCATTGAGCACATAGAAGAGCAAAGGACACATCACTGGGCATGTGGCACACAGTATGGCACATCTGGGGGGGTACACAGTAGGGCACATCACAGGACAAGTTTGGAGGAGAAGGGAGGAACGAGACACTATCAACAAGGGAACTCCTGTGGTCCTGTTGGGGCTGAGCTCCCTACACCTGTACTGTTTCCCACGCCCCCCGCCCCCACAATGGCCGGTCATCATGGTACCTCCAGACAGGGACGTACCTAGAGCATTTGGCACACAGGGCGGATTCTATATCTGGCACCCCCACCCCCACTTTAAAATGTAAACACACCCCACTGTGCCCCCTGCACTCCCCAATATCTCATTGTCACTATTTTGTACCCCCTCTTCACAACTGGACCCCTTTACATTACACAGCACCCTACACCTCTGGACCCCTTTACATTACACAGCACCCTGCACCTCTGGACCCCTTTACATTACACAGCACCCTGTACCTCTGGACCCCTTTACATTACACAGCACCCTGCATCTCTGGACCCCTTTACATTACACAGCACCCTGCATCTCTGGACCCTTTACATTACACAGCACCATGCACCTCTGGGCCCCTTTACATTACACAGCACCCTGCATCTCTGGACCTTTTACATTACACAGCACCCTGCACGTCTGGACCCCTTTACATTACACAGCACCCTGCATCTATGGACCCTTTACATTACACAGCACCATGCACCTCTGGGCCCCTTTACATTACACAGCACCCTGCATCTCTGGACCCCTTTACATTACACAGCACCCTGCACCTCTGGACCCCTTTACATTACACAGCACCCTGCACCTCTGGGCCCCTTTACATTACACAGCACCCTGCACCTCTGGATCTGGACCCCTACACATTACACAGCACCCTGCACCTCTGGGCCACTTTACATTACACAGCACCCAGCACCTCTGGACCCCTACACATTACATAAACCCCCCAGCTTTGGACCCCCTGCATGTTGCACAGTCACCTCTCCCCCCCTGCATGTTACACAGTCACCACCCCCCAGGTTTGGACTCCCCACATGCTACACAGTCACCTCTCCCCCCCTGCACAGTCACCTCTCCCCCCCTGCACAGTCACCTCCCCCCCCCCTGCACAGTCACCTCTCCCCCCCCCTGCATAGTCACCTCTCCCCCCCCTGCACAGTCACCTCTCCCCCCCCCTGCACAGTCACCTCTCCCCCCCTGCATACTACAGAGTAACCCCCCCCACAGCATTTTGCACAGTCACCAACCCTTTCCCTCCCCTTCCTACCTTACTCGCATACAGGGAGCGACACAGCAGTGCTGAACAGAGGGCGGGAAATACTGAATTTTGCTACCTGCATTTGGGTAGTCATTGACCCCTTGGCACCGGCCACACACAAATATGCAGCTTCTCTGTGCCTGGGCCTTGGCACAGAGAGGTCACATATTTGAATGAATTGCGATTAGTAGTCAGCAAAAAAATGTAAAAAATCATCTTTTTGTGTGGGGGGGGGGTGAACATTTATTTTGAGCTTTGGTTTGAGGTGTACACCCTAATGCAATAGGCTGCGCACGCCTATGATCACAGGCCTGTATTGGCCACCATGTTGGTGAGGGTACATTACCATCCTGTATGATAGATGTCCATAAAAATAGGTTCCTCTGTGATCCTGTCTGTGGGTACCTTGTGGCTGTGTCACTCTGAATCCGCCTTATAAGAGTGAACTTGTTTTTTGCTCCAATTCACTGTAATCCATGCGTCTCCTTCACACTGCTGACAACCTCAGCTCAGCAGGGCTTGCGTGGGTAGCGTCACATGATGATTGTGACATCAATGCGTTTTGCTAGAAGGAATAGCATAGCTTCACCTGGATGGTGATAGGACAACATCATTTCATTGTGAAGGTGCCGCCCATCAAAAACAACGATTTAAAGGGACATTTGTCATGTTTTGTTATTGGTGTTGATGATCTCCATTAGCCAGTAGAATGGGGAATAGTCAGGTAGACTCTTAATTAGTTAGCTTCTTCATTATTCACTATCGTCACAGTGGGGAAGAGAAAAATAAAGAGGAGGGGAACGAAAAAGAGAGAAAAGAAGCAGTAGGGGGATCGTTAAGGTAGTTCAAATTAACAAATTCTGAAGATAGATACAGTATGCATGGGCCAATTAGAAAAAGGGGGGGGGACAACTGAGTAGTAACATCAAACCAGAAAAACAAGCCGATGGATAAAACTAGGGACAACTTCCTACTCCTATATCTCAGGAATGACCCAGTTTTTAGAGTTTAGATAAATTGTTTTTAATTATATAATTATTAACTCTCCAGGAAAACCTTGAGATTTAATTCTGTGTGGAGGCCTACCGGTACAAGGGACTTTGTATCCACCATTTTTCTTTTTGGAGGAGTATACGGTCAAAGTCACCACTTCTAGTGGGTAGTTTAAGAAAACAGATCCCTTTTACCTTCACTCCCATTGTGCTTCTCCCATGGCATGAGGCAACATGTTTAACTAGAGTTTTTTCAGGATCTTTTTCATGAATTTCCCTCAAGTATTCATCTATTCTTGCCTTTAATTATCTTTTTGTTTTCCCTATGTTTTCCCAGTTGGAATTAGGTTTCTTGGTAAACTCAGGCTGTATCAGCATGTCCCCAAGGTTTTTGGCACGGAGGGCTACCAACTTAGGGCTTGGTCACACAATTCCAGTCAAACCAGGGCTATTTGTCAGTATGCCCCAAGGACTTTCCAATATGCTACTTACCAAGTTCCACTGTGCTCCAAATGCTGTTATTATTCTTACAGGACTAGAGTTTATCTGTCCTTTGCTTTTTTCACTAGTCTCCATAGTCTCCATCGACCGGCTGTCTTCTTTTTAGCCTTACAAATTTATCTGTAAAAATCACCACGCTCAAGAAATCTCTCATACATATCTTCTTCCACTTTCCTCTTAAGAGATATGGTTGAGCCAGTGAGCCAGAGCAAGTGATGTTAAGATTGTCCAACCCAGGAAGTAAGAGCATTTTGTCCAAAGCATCGCTACTCAACCATATCCCTTATAGGGAAACGGTATGCATTTAAAAAAATAAAAAATCTTGTGTCATAGAACTAAATATAGCAGCAGTTGTTAGAAAATCCCTTAGGATATAAAATATACAATTGATCAACCGTGCTTTTGAACCTTAATAACTATAAATAAGTGCGTACAACAATGTATCAAATCAGTGCAAAAATCTATTTTATGTATCAATAAATGTAAGTGAAAATTATAGAACCTATCATAAATAAATATATGAAAAGTGCTAACAAATATTATACATACATATAAGAATCAATAAAAAGTACAAAGTCACAAAATTAATTAATAATGTTGTCCCAAAATCCATGTATCCGACGCCAGAACAAAAGTGCACGTGTGCAATAAATCATGCTAATGTGGAATAAATATATACTGTATATATAAAGCACCCAGCGACATACACCTTGTAGGAAACCAAGTACTCACCAAAAAAAAATGTTTTTTTTATTTTTGCTGAAAGAACAAAAAATTATCTAGACAGCATACACAATCCAATGGTTGTACAATGTTATGGTGCCAAATCTGCATTCAAATTAATATGGAATAGCGCTCCTCCTCTCACACACTCATATCCATCTCCAGTTTGAACAGTGTTTCTCATTAAATAAAGAGGTGAAGGTGCCAAGATCGCATAAAACCATCAACAATTCACAAAGTTGTGACATGCCCAACACAAGGATCATATGCTTATTTTATGTGCAGCAAACGTTGGCTCCAGCCGTGACCTCAGGCTGTGAGCAGGGCGTGCTAGTGCAGGATGACGTCACTGAATCGCTCTGCCCTACGTGTTTCAATGTAATATCATCATCTGGAGCAGTATGAGACTTACGGGAACCCACACCCTTATATAGACAGATGATAATTACCAGGCATAACCAACCTAAAAACATCTATAAATTGCAATACAAATTAAATATTACATATAACAATGCTCAATAATGCTCCAAACCTAATGCAAATAAAAAAAAAAGAAGATAATTAAAAAAAATTAAAGGTACCACACTAACTAAAGCGGCATTCCACCTGAAATGATTGGTGTAAAAAAAAGTGGTGGAATAAAAAATGTTTTTTAGTGTTATAAAAATGGTAGCTACATTGATGCTATTCTAATTCAGGTGATAGACATATTGTGAATCTTATCATCTCTAGAATATCATAAAGATGTCAAATTATTACACTAATTAGATTGCTTTTTTTAACTGAGGTTCACCAGTGTTGTGCACAATACATTGTAGAAAATGTATGAACTTGAAAAAATACATCATTATAAAAACAATTAGTTTCCCTTAAAACAGAGCTCCACCCAAAAGGGGAAGTTCCACTTTAAGGGCTAGCTCCTCTTGAACAATTGACACTTTTTGAAGAGAGGGAGGGCAGGTATCTGATTTTGACAGGTATCCCCTTCCCACTACCATTCCAAAAACCGCCGCATTCAGAAACTGAAATATTTCACCCTCCCCTGCAGTCTTCTGGGACACTGACAGGTCCCAGAAGACTGCATCCACCATTCATGATGCACAGTGCGACTCAAGCATGTGCAGTGGGCACCTGGCTGTGAAATTGCAACTGCACAGCTGGGTACCCAGGAAGATGCCAGTTCCGGGGACCGAAGACAGTGGGTGAGACCGACTGAGATGAGCACATCGCTGGACCATGTAACAGGAGATTGGCTGTTTTTTAAAAGTCAGCCGCTACAGTTTTTGTAGCTGCTGACTTTTATATTTTCGATTGGTGACTAGAACCCCGCTTAACCACTTAAGACCCGGACCAATACGCTGGTAAATGACCCAAGGTGTTTTTGCGATTCGGCACTGCGTCGCTTTAACAGACAATTGCGCGGTCGTGCGGCGTGGCTCCCAAACAAAATTTGCGTCCTTTTCTTCCCACAAATAGAGCTTTCTTTTGGTGGTATTTGATCACCTCTGCGATTTTTATTTTTTGCGCTATATACAAAAATACAGCGACATTTTTGAAAAAAAAAAACACTATTTTTTACTTTTTGTTAAAAAAAAATCAAATAAACTAAATTTTAGTCAAACATTTAGGCCAAAATTTATTTAGCCACATGTCTTTAGTAAAAAAAAAAATCGCAATAAAAAAAAAATAGCTACCTAGCGGGAACAGCGACACTAATACAGCGATCAGAAAAATGATCGCTTAGTGACGCTGGCAATAGGGAGTGAAAGAGTTAACTAGGGCGGTGATCAGGGGGTTAAAACTTTATTAGGGGGGGTGGGGGGGCTATCCTGAACCTAACACTAACTGATTTTACACTGCCTGTCACACTGACACTAAATGCAGTGATTAGATCACTGCATTCAGTGACTCTGTGACAGGGGGGGTGGGGGGGCAGATCGCAAGGGGTTAAGTGTGCCTATGTGTGTGTATGTCAGTGTAGTGTTGGTGCAGGACTTACTGTGAGGTGTTTCTCCCATCGCAGCGGTTGGAAATACCGCTGCGATGGGAGATTACATCACTTCCCCCTTCCTGTGTTTACACAGGAGGAGGAAGTGACAGAACCTTGAGAGCGCGCATTGGCTGGGAGCGATCGCGGGGGGGCGGGTAAACGCCGACATCCGCCCGCTCGTCCCGGATCGCTCCCGGAGCCAGGGGGACCCCCGCACGCCGCGGAGGGGGTCCCGATGGGACCCCCGAACCGCACTTAGGCGGGGACGTAAATTTACGCCCTTGTGCCTGTACGAGCCATTCTGTGGCCGTATATGTGCGTGCGGGGGTCCTTAAGTGGTTAAAGCATATTATGTAATTGGACCAAGGATGAGAAAATAATTTTAAGATGACCATACATACATAGATCTGTAGCTATATTATGCAGGAATAGGTAGTCTAGATCAGTGTTTCTCAACCTTTTTCCAGTCGGGACACCCTTAAAAAGTATTTTCAGTCTTTAGGCACCCCAGTCCAAGGCTTGGTTCACATTAAGGTGTGTCGCAGAAAACGCGCAAAATCGCGCTCATTCCTGACACACAGACAAGTGCTCTGCTCTTTAGAGGTACCATTAATTCTTAATGGTACCCCCACACATTGGAAAACGTGGGGTGCTTTTGCTGCAGTGCAATTTTTTTTTTAAAGTTTGGGGACTTGTTTCCCTGCATTTTGTAGGTACGGAAATGAATGGACTGCCCTACATGCAGCTACATAGATGTGAACCAAGGGCTTGTTCACATGTCATAGGGGTGGTAAAACCACATGGTTGAGATGTTTTTACCACCCCTAACTTCTCCACCTTTAGCTGCAGAGGCAGGAGCTGAGGGTGTTCACATGCTGTGGCTGCAACTGGAGGTATAACGAGGGTGAATGGGACTGCACTGCAACTGTGTGCATTGCACGGTGGCGGTGTAGTGATGCTGCATTTACGGGCTTAAAACAGGTGGTAAAGAGGCAACATAATGCCTCTTTACCATCTGTCAAATGCCTCTGAAAAGCAATCTGTGCATGGATTGCTTTTCAGAGGAGCAGCAGTCCTTGGGTCAGGATTAAAAGTAACATACACACATACATACACACATACATACACACAGACAGACACTCACATGTGCACACATGCACACACAGACACATGTATAAAGCCATTTTAAAATGAATCGAGCTTCTAGCTCAGTACCTTTCCAGATTCCTCATTCTGCCAGTTACTGGACTCTAGGGGGCAGCAGAGAGCACAGAACACTCCTCTGCACTTTACTTTCACTTTTGAAGCCAACAGAGCTTCTCACAGTTCGGCAGGAGAGCAGGCTCATCTGACTGCCTTCTCTCCACTGACCCTGCGTCACACCTGAGACCCTCTGACTGCACACCCGTGTGCCGCGGGCATACTGGTTGAGAAAGGCTGGTCTAGATAACAAAAAAGGCTACATTTTTAAATGTATTGTCCTTTTTAGTAAACCTAAAATTCTTCAGCAATGTTTATGCTGAAAAATAAATTCATAAAGTGTATGTTCACACAATTTTGTTTAATTATTGGCTGATGTGCTAGATGATTGCAATATGATTACAACTTCTGTTTACATTGCTACCTGGGGCTCAGTAAAAGGAGATTTCCTCCAACCTAATGTCAGAATGACAATGGTTTCACTAGACAAGAAATGAGGGATCTGCAGACACAGATAACTATAAAATGCTAACATGGGATCTAGCCCTCCCCTACTGTACTAAGATAACAAATATATTTCTGCCTGTGTTGCTCTCTGAGATTTCCCCTTTTTGGTAAAACTATGGTTGTCATCACAGTGAGCCCAGGTTCTCACTGAACTTGCACAATTTCACTCCCGCTGGCAGTCCCGATTTTGGCACCGATTATAGAGACATCTGTGCAGGTTTATTGTAAATAACGGGCCAAAATTGCAAAAAGTAGTACAGGAACTACTTTTTGAAATCGGTGCAGCGCCGCAGATGCTGCGTCGCACCGATTAGGATGGTGCCATTGCCGGCAATTTGCGGCAAATACCGCCGTTTTCACATGCGATTTGACATGGAATTTAAATCCTTCCCCACCCTAAAACTACAAAAAGGAAAAAAAAGCTTTTAACTGGACATAAACTTCAAATTTGAAACCTTGTATCCCAATTAATGACTAATAACATGATGGGCCATACATCTAAAGCCTCATACACACAATCAAATTTTTCGCAGACAGAATCTCTGACTTTTGTCCGAAGAGCGTTGGCAAGGAATTTGTCTTGCATTCAAACGGCACACAATTGTTGGCCAACAAACGTGAACGTAGTGACGTACTAGACGTACTATGTGGCTTTTCAGCTCTTTAGCACTACTCTTTGGGCACCTTCTGCTAATGTTGTGTTGGGTGAGCATTGCTTCCGAGCATTCGTCTTTGTACTTTCGACTTTTGTCAGATGGACTTGGGTACACACGCTCGGAAAATCTGACAACAGACCATTGTTCGCAGAAAATGTTAAAGCCTGCCATCCAACATTTGTCCGTGGAAAATCCGACAACAATTGTCAGATGGAGCGTACAAACGGTTGGCTTTTCCGCCAACAGCCTGCCATCACATAATTCCCGTCGGAAAACCCGATCATGTGTACAAAGTTTTTAGTTTAAGTTAATTGAGATGCTCTAATCTAGAGATTGTAAATATATATATTTTAAAGGCTATTTTCTACAGAGGTGCAAAAAAATCAGTAGTTGTAAGAAAGGACATTTATATTTAAAATTACATTTTTTCAATTGGCTTTAGAAACTGTTTTAAAAAAAAAAAAAAAATGTTTCATTTAGAGCTGTAACATATGAGGTTTTCAAAGTGTTATTTATGGCAGATGTTCTATCACTTTAAGCCCTCAGGGATTTAAGGAAATAACCACATACGGGTATTGAAATGTTTTAGTAGACTTGAAATGTAGCACCTTCATGTCAATTTGCCTAAGAGAGTCTTTTAGCGCAGTGTTGAAACAGCACTTAGCTTTAGCACAGGTAAACATTTCAAAAATGGCATAGTAAAAAGCATCGTTTTTGGACATTTCTTTTAGCATGTAGCACTTTGATAACTTTAGATGCGCTACAGTAATTTCCTTTATAATAGACTACTCTTCTATTTCTGTGTATTTGCCTTTTTTTTTCTCACTGGTAAGTAATTTATATTACTAAGAAATCAAAGTTTGCAAATCTTTTCAAGAAGACATGCATCACTGTCCTAAATGAAACGGTTTCATTCCACACAAAAAACATCCGATAATTCAATTTCCTCAGAATCCTGTGTCTAAAGGCATTATTGGCTGATGTTACATTTGGGTTGTATCAGCAGCAAGAAATTACTCAAGTCTTTAACATTAGCAATACACATTTTGTTTATTGTAATAGAAAAATGTCTCTCTACAATTGTATACATAAGCATTGCCTTATAGTCGCCCCTGCATATTTTAGTAGTGTAGGCACACACATTGATGATTCTAGTAATAATAGGTGTTTATTCTTCTTTCTGCATATAAAACATAGTATAACCTAGAGGCACCAGCATAATAAAATAAAAGTAAAAAATAAAAAAGTAATTCAGAGAAACCTCAGTATGGCAACTGATGAATGTATGACACTCTGCCCCTTATGACATACTCTCACACTATTCATTTTAACAACTTCACCTCTGTAACTCCAATTCTTTATGTCATGAACCATGAAACGACACATGCATTTTATGCATATCTCTGGATTTCCGACTTCCTGTAGAGAGAAGGAGAGCAGATGGGAAAAAAAAAAAAAAAACGTTTTTATTTCATTATCTTGTATATCTGCTGTTTCATTAGACTATCATTACTTATTTGTACTTAACAAAAAAAAAGATGTTATAAAATAAAAAGAGTTAACTGCAATATACAATCAAAAGCTGCACAAAAATTTATATTATGGTAATGGCAAAAACATATCCTTGCACCATTTTAACATCTTGTTACATGTGAAAGAGGATGTGGTTTTAACGCAAAATTTCACGTAGCATGCAAAGAAACACATTCAAAATGCAAAAAAAATCCAAAATACTAATAATTATTAACCACTTCAGCCCCATATGGTTTTATCCCCTTAACCACTTAAGACCCGGACCAAAATGCAGGTAAAGGACCTTGCCCCTTTTTGCGATTCGGCACTGCGTCGTTTTAACTGACAATTGCACGGTCGTGCGACGTGGCTCCCAAACAAAATTGGCGTCCTTTTTTCCCCACAAATAGAGCTTTCTTTTGGTGGTATTTGATCACCTCTGCGGTTTTTATTTTTTGTGCTATAAACAAAAATAGAGCGACAGTTTTAAAAAAAATGCAATATTTTTTACTTTTTGCTATAATAAATATCCCACAAAAATATATAAAAAAACATTTTTTTTCCTCAGTTTAGGCCAATACGTATTCTTCTACACATTTTTGGTAAAAAAAATCGCAATAAGCGTTTATCAGTTGGTTTTCGCAAAAATTATAGCGTTTAAAAAATAAGGGATAGTTTTATTGCATTTTTATTAATTTTTTTTTTTTTACTACTAATAGCGGCGATCAGCGATTTTTTTCGTGACTATGGCGGACACTTCGGACAATTTTAACACATTTTTGGGACAATTGTCATTTTCACAGCAAAAAATGCATTTAAATTGCATTGTTTACTGTGGAAATGACAGTTGCAGTTTGGGAGTTAACCACAGGGGGCGCTGTGATTTGAGTGTTCCCTGTGTGTGTGTTTACAAATGTAGGGGGGTGTGGCTGTAGGTGTGACGTCATCGATCGCGTCCCCCTATAACAGGGATGACGCGATCGATGCTGCGGCCACAGAGAAGCAAGGGGAAGCCGTGTTTACACACGGCTCTCCCCGTTCTTCAGCTCCAGGGATGGATCGCCGCACTGCAGCGGCGATCGGGTCCGCGTGTCCCGCGGTCCTGGTCCTGGAGCTTCAGACCGAGTCACGGGAGCGCGCCGCGGGCGCGCGTCCGTGACCCACGGCTGGGTACTAAAATCAACGTATATATACGTTGATGTGCCCAGCCGTGCCATTCTACCGACGTATATGTGCAGTAGGCAGTCCTTAAGTGGTTAATGACCAGGCCATTTTTTTTTTTTTTGCGATACAGCACTGCGTCGTTTTAACTGACAATTGGGCAGGTGTGCGACACTGTACCCAAACAAAATTGATGTCCTTTTTTTAAAACACAAATAGAGCTTTCTTTTGGTGGTATTTGATCACCTCTGCGGTTTTTATTTTTTGTGCTATAAACAAAAAAACACAGACAATTTTGAAAAAAATAACTATATTTTTTACTTTCTGCTATAATACATATCTAAAAAAATATATATATAAAAAAAACAAATGTATTCATCAGTTTAGGACAATATGTATTCTGCTACATATTTTTGGTAAAAACAAATCACAATAAGCCTTGTTTGATTGGTTTGATTGGTTTGCACAAAAGTTATAGCGTCCACAAAATAGGGGATAGATTTATGGACTTTTTTCTATGTTTTTACTGGTTATAGCGGTGATCTGCGATTTTTAACGGGACAAATTTGACCTCAAGTGACACTTTTTTAGGGACCAGTGACATTATTACATTGACCAGTGCTATAAAAATGTGCTGATCAATGTATAAATGACACTGGCAGGGAAAGGGTTAACACTAGGGGACGATCAAGAGGTTAACTGTGATCTCTGGGTGTGTTCGAACTGGGAGGGTTAGGGGGTTGGGCTGTCTGTGACAAAAAAAAACAGATTGCTGTTTCTGATCACTAGGAACAGCATATCTCAGAGTTGTTCCTAAACAGTAAGTGGATCTACCTTGTTTACATAGTCAGATCCCCGTTCTGCCTCTCCTCACTATGATCGTGGGTGGCCGGTGGACATCATGCCTGCAGTTTAACATGCACAGACCGACGTACAGGTATGTCGGTTTGCGCAGGAGAGCCGACCTGCCGCTGTATATATACTGTGGCTGGTCGGCATGGCAAGTGGTTAATTCTTAACATAAACCTAACCCCTAACATTGCCTTTGCATGGAGGTTAGGTTCATATTAGGAATCAATTATTTACATTGAGCAACACAGTGGCTAAGTGGTTAGCACAAATGCCTGGCATCACTAGGATTGTTGGTTCAACTCCCAACAGTGGAACTACCTGCCTAAAGTTTGCATGTTCTCCCTGCACTCCAAAGACATGTTGGTAGGTAAATTGTCTCTAGTATGAATAAATGTGAGTTTGGGACCTTAGATTTTAAGCTCCTTGAGGGCAGAGACTGATGTGATTGTGCAATATATAGACGTTAAGGGCCAGATTCACAGAGCCCTTACTCCGGTCTATCTCACGTTAGACCGGAGTACTTTCAAATTACGCGCGTCGTTTAATTAGTCTGAATCCTCAAACCATGAAACGACGGCTTCGGGCTTCAATCCGACTGGCTTATGTGTTCGTACGCCTTCGGATCTACGCTGCAATAAATTTGCGGCCGCTGGGTGGAGTTCCCGTCGTTTTCCGCGTCGGGGTATGCAAATGAGCTTTTTCCGACGATCCACGAAGTAACGATCGTCCTTCGCAATCTCTTACGGCATCTGTAGTCATCTTTTTGCCGCGTAAAGTTATTCCATCTTTTATCTGGTCTAGTATTAGACAGCCCATGTTAAGTATGGCCGTTGTTCCTGCGTTGAATTTCAACGTTTTATTTTATTTTTTACGTAAGTCGTTCAGGAATAGGAATGTACGTAAACGACGCTACTCAAACAAAAAATGACGTAACAACGTTATTTCGCGCAATGCACGGCGGGAAATTTCTGAACGGAGCATGCGCAGTTCGATCGCCGTGGGGATGCGCCTAATTTAAATCCTTCACGCCCCCTAATTGCGTATTTTGATTCCGCCGCGAGAAATACACTACGCCGCCGTACCTTACGGGCCAAAATCTAGATGAATTTGTCGTAGAGCCAGGTAAAATACGGCGGCGTAGTGTATCTCTGATACTCTGCGCCAATGTAATTGTACCTGAATCTTGCCCTAAGTGCCTATAATAAGTCATTTGTTTTTGGATGTGATCCATATCCATGTGATCAAAGTTGGGGTTAGTTTTCTTTATTTTTATTCATTTTATTTATTTTCACATTTCTGGTGCCAAAATACTTGCACCTAAATCAATCACATAAAATGTCTTAATACCATTCTTAAAATGGATGTAAACACATTTTTTATTTTATTTTTTTGATGTCACAATGTACAGTATAAGATTTCCTATCATCTGTGCCCAGTCTTGCCACACAGAGTGAATCCAGCTTTAAGCAATCCTCTTTTATTGTTTAGTGAAATAAAACTGACTTACAGAGAAAAACCTTGGTCCATTTCGCCCGCTTGCTATGAGTGACAAGTTATTTACATATATCATGCACTAGCCTGGAGTCAGGCATTATTTTTTAATTCCCACCTCCACTTTTATGAAGCCATGAGTTTACTTTTCTGGATTTTGACTGGATGTTGGTGATCATAGCAGAATTAAGTGAAAGGAATACATAGGAAAAAATGCATGTCGACAAGGGGAGTGTAGAGGTGGGCGGGGAGTTCACTGACATCACAACTCCACCTACTGAGCTCCAGACAACAGATCCACCCACATAATCTGCGGGGATACAGACAGACAGAGGGGAGACATTTGACAGGTAAGGATTCATGCAGGAGGCATCTATATCCTTATAGATCAGCACTATGGCAGTAGTTTAGAAAGAATGAGAGTGGGGTTACATCCACTTTAATTAATATGATATGGTTTGTATTTATGATTTCAGTAACAAAGTTACAGTACAAATTTCGTACCTCGGCGTCGTTGCTCCTTATTCTTCTTGGACGTATTAATATTTTTAAAATTATTTTTTTACCCAAATTTCTTTACTGTTTTCGTGCTTCCCCGATCTTCCTTACCAAAATTTTTTTTGTGAAATTGGATTCGGCCCTTTTTGGTTTCATCTGGAATGGTTGCCACCCTCGTATCAATAGATCTTCCCTGCAAGCGGCCAAGGCTGTGGGCGGTCTGGCCTGCCCAAACCTATGGTACTATTTTTTAGCCCCCCAGCTCACCTATGTCCATGAGTGGTTGCACTCTGACCCCCCCGACTCCTGCCACTGCTCTCCTACTATCTCTATTTGACCCCCCTGCTTCCTTGAGGGACGAACTGCACAGGTTTAAGGGGTCTGGGTGCTCCAGGTTCTCTCCAGTAGAGGTCTGTTTTCTGGCCTGGGAGGAGAGTGGAAGGCTGCTGGCGCATGCTACATCTGGGGTGTCGCCGCAGACTCCTCTGTGGCGGAACCGCAATCTTCCGGACCTCTATGGTCACCCGGACTCGATGTGGTGGACCCGATGTGGCATAACGCACCTCTCTAAAATCGTGGTGGAGAATACATTACTACCATTTAAGACGCTTGGATTGAAGTTTGGGCTTGATAATAAATTTTTCTTCAAATACCTGTTACTGAGACACGCCCTTCGGTCGCAGTTTGGGTCCAAATAATTGAGGTTGCGGAGACTTCCATTGAAGGTTTACTGTCCTTTGCCGACGATACCAAATTGGTAACGACCTTCTATGGCCGCCTCCAAGGGGCGGGGGCCCGATCCATTTCAGAACTCTCGCGCCAAATGGCTGTTGTTCATGCCTGAGCTTTCTGAGGAGGATTGTGAGGAAGCCACGGAGGTGTGCTTTCAAGATATCATTAGTACTGCTGATGTTTTAGTGCAATTTAAATTTATACATCATCTTCACTATACTCCTGCTAGATTGGTTGGGATGGGTCTGGGACAGGACATTGCCTGCTGTAGGTGTGGGATGGTGGCTGCGGACTGGTTTCATATGTTTTGTACATGCCCGGGGCTCTTGACATTCTGGAAGGATATTTTTTGTTTTTTTACTGACAAGCTTCATTTGCAGGTACCTCAGACTCCGGAAGTGGGACTTTTGGGGGTGCTGAATCATCACATTCATCGAACCTACCCCAGGACTTTATTACGTATTTTGTTGTATTATGCAAGGAAAACTATACTGCTTCGCTGGAAGGATGTGGGCCCCCTCTCGATAAATGTCTTTCTTAATATTGTTCATGGTCTTCTTCCTAAATTTAAATTGGTGTATATCAGTAGGGCTTGCCCCAAGAAGTTTTATAAAGTGTGGCGGCCGTGGCTGGAGTGTTTCTAAGGACTTCTGGGGGGAGGTTCTCTCCTCCCAGACCACTAACTAATTTGTTACTGCTGAGATAAGACGGATCCTAATGCACTGTATGAGCCTTTTTCTGGTGTCTCTGGTATGTTAATGCTAATTGGTCGCTGTCGCTGTATGTGTGGTCGTGTGTGTGTGTGTTTTTGTTTGCGTTTGGCTGGTGTGTTTGGGTGTTATTGGATGTATGGGGGGTTTCCTCGTTTTCTGGTTGGACTTCTATTGGTCCTACCGTTTACTGTTTCTTTAATATTGCTGTTTCTTGCTATTGTGTATCTTGGCTGCCTTGCCGCCTTTTGTTTTGTATATTTCTATGAAAACTTTAAAATAAACACCTTTAAAAAAGAAAAACATTGTTACAGTACAAAGTAAGTCATTTTCAAAAAGACACACATCCGTCTGCTGGAAACTCAAATCATTGTTGCAGATGTCGTGAGATACTCATATTATGAAAATATTTTTTCCTGCAAGATCTATTTTCAAGACTGTCAATTTGACCCCACCAATCTGTGTTCTTCTCCATTTAGGAAAGTTCAAAAATTTTCAGCATATCAATTTCTTTCAAGTCTTTTGCCATAACACATTAAGTTGTTCCATATGTCCACATATTTCATCTCAAAATCTGAATGTCATCAAAGATTTTTCTCTCAAAGTCTGAAATAAAGCTTTCAAACTGGGCTCTAAATATCTTTGCCACTTCAGTAGAGATCTGTTCACAATCCAGAGTAGTGAAGGTAATTTTGGATGCAGTTGTTTGCTGAGTTAATTCAGACCCTGCTTAGTTAATATTGGAGCATATTCCAAACAATAGCTTCATTACCTTCTCCTGGCCTCCGCTCTGTCTGATCTGTCGAAATTACACTAATCTAGCTCTGCCAACCTCGTAGGATTTCCAAAACATTTCAAATTTAAATATTTAAAGATTTTAAATTCATCACTTGGCAATAAAATAAAGCAAAACTATAAGGGTTAATTCACATGAATTGTTTGTAGTAACATGGTATGCATGTCTGTAGAAAGGTGCAGAAAGTAAAGAAAAATTTTGGACAGCCGTCGCCGAAAAAAAACTCTATGTTGCGTTTATTAGTAAAACAGGATAAAAACACTACAAGTCACGGCAAAATAGGACACACAGCTGACGCGTTTTGCACTAATATTTAGTGCTTAGTCATAGCTATGAGCTTTGACTAAGCGCTAAATATTAGTGTGAAACGTGTTACCTGTGTGTCCTATTTTGCTGTGGCTTGTAGTGTGCGGTTGTCCAAGATTTATTTTTATTTTCTGCTACATGCATTTCCAGCACTTGTGGTTTCTGAGAGGAGGCTAATCACTAAGCAGACCCACCTGGAGCGGTACAGTAACTCCCCTTCCCTGTAGAAAGGTGCAGTTGGGTGCCATTCAGAATAAAAAACATCACACTGCACAAGCACGCTAAACACATATTGCCATTCTTTACTACAAAAACAGAATGTGAACAAGCCCTAATAATTTTGGGTACATTTTATTTTATTATTTATGCATGTTATACACATATGATGTTTTCAGTAAATGTAAAAAAAAAATTTTTTATCTGCAATACAAATCAAGCATGTCTATCCAACTCAAGCTTTTTACATAGACTATATTACCAAAAGTGCCTTCTTCACTCACATAAACATTAATGGTATCCCAGTCTTTGTCCGTAGGGTTCAATATTGAGTTGGTCCACCATTTGCAGCTATAACAGCTTCAACTCTTCTGGGAAGGCTGTCCACAAGGTTTAGAAGTGTGTCTATGGGAACGTTTGACCATTCTTTCAAAAGCACATTTGTGAGGTCAGGCACTGATGTGGACGAGAAGGCTTGGCTCACAGTCTCCACTCAAATTCAAAGGTGTTTTATCGGGTTGAGATTGGGCAGTCAAGTTCCACCACCCAAAACTGGCTCCTCCATGTCTTCATGGACCTTCCAAACAAGTATAACATGTTTGTCAATTTATTTTTATTTTTCAATTGAGCATAAACAATCACTTAAACTAATTTAATTATTTGTAAATGTCTTTAACCTCTACCGGACCAGCTGACGCAGTTATACTGCACCAGTAGTCGTAGCTGTACGCCGGCTTTTCAAGATGCCTTGCGGCGGCTTGCGCATGTCCCCAGATGACAGCCGCACACCCGTGATTGCTCGTTACAGAATGAGAACCGGGATGTGTGTGTAAACACGCACATCCCGGTTCTCTCAGGGACGAGGAGACTGATCGTGTGTTCCTACAATGTATGAACACTGATCAATCTCTTCCCCTAGTCAGTCCTATCCCCCCGTCAGTTAGAACACACATTAGGGAACACAGTTAAACCCTTGATCGCCCCCTAGTGTTAACCGCTTCCCTGACAGTGAAATTGTTACAGTAATCAGTGCATTTTTATAGCACAGTCCCGATAAAAATCGCAGATCGCAGCCATTACTAGTAAAAAAATTATATAATTAAAATGCCATAAAACTATCCCGTTGTGTAGACGCTATTTTGCGCATACTAATCAATATAAGCTTATTGTGATTTTTTTTACCAAAAATATGAAGAATACATATCGGCCTAAACTGAGGAAAAAGCAAAGAGTAAAAGATATTGGGCCAGATTCAGGAACAGTTAGGCTGGCGGATCCAGTGATCCGCCAGCCTAACTGTCACTTTGAGCCGGCGTTTTTGTTTTCTGTAACCAGAAAACAAGAAACGCCGGGTTGAAGCTCCGATGCGATCAGCGTAACTGAGTTTCGCCATCGCATCGTTACTTCAACTTAAAAATGGCGCCGATTTCCGCTCAAAAAATATGTTAATGAGCGGAAATCGGCAATTCACGAGCGAATTCCGGCGCGACGCAATGACGGTACGACGTTTCCGGAAGCGATACGCGGCGCGAAGATATACCTACATGGGGTTGGAGTATCCTATGTTAGGTATAGGCGTCGTCATCGCGTCGGGAAAAAAAAAATCACGTCGCTTGCGTAAAAAGATCATGAATGGGAATGTGACGTCATTGACGTTCATTCACAGAATTTGGAGCATGCGCACAGGGATGCTTTGACACTCGACACATGCGCAGTACGTTCGCGGCGGGATCGCGCTTAGTTTAAATACTACACGCCCCGTACCCGCCCAATTTGAATTCCGCCGGCTCATTTTCGTTACGCTGCCGCAACTTTAGGAGCAAGTGCTTCGTGAATGACAGCACTTGCTGCTAAAAATTCGGCAGAGTAACGTAAATGAGAAGCGTTACTCTGGAGCAAAGATGCTCCCATCTACCTGAATCTGGCCCATTGTTTTTTTTTTTGTTTTTTTTCAAAATTGGTGCTCTTCTTTTGTTTATAGCGTAAAAAATGAAAACCGCAGGTGATCAAATACCATCAAAAGAAAGCTCTATTTGTGGGAAAAAAATACCTCAATTTTGTTTGGGTACAGCATCGCACGACCGCGCAATTGTCAGTTAAAGTGACGCACTGTCATATCGCAAAAAATTGCCTTTTCATTGAGCAGCCAATTCTTCCGGGGCTGCAGTAATTAGACACTTGCTCTGGGTCAGCTTGGCTCAAACAAATTATTCATATACCACCTCTGTGTGGCCAGTGGTTAAGCTGTAACGCACTGCTAAAGCCTATGCTACACACAGTAAGCTGCATTCTCTTCCAACAGGTGCTCAAGCAACTTCAACTCTGTGCAATAAACACAGAGCATTACCCACTCCCAAACTTCAGGAACTCAGGAGAAGTTTTGTATTAAAAAAAAAGGACATCTTTTGCTATGCCAAAGTAGAGAGTGGAGCATTGTATAACCCCATGATCCCTGTCTTGGCCAATTAGAGAACACCTTGTATTTATTGCAAGCATTGTTAAAAAATACTTTCCCACGTTAGAGGCTGTTTTGGAGCTTATTAAATGTAAGCCTTAGGGGCTGTAATAAGGATGCGGCTCCAAGCACTCTGAATGTGACAGCTTCAAATCCCTAATGACATCAATGTTTATATACTACATGTACGTGTCCCACTTCAATAATTCACCTATTGCTGAATATTTCTGTAGGAAGTTGCATATTGATTTTCATGTACTCAGCAAAGTTCAAAGTAAAGGTTACACAGTTTTATTATTAGTCTTTAAATAATATAACATTTGTAAGATTTAAAAATTTGACCTATTTCCTAATTGCTATGATTTTTAGTTGGTAAGATAAGATTTTTCTATTCATGGCATTCCAGTATACTTGGGGATTGGATTTAAGTTTTTCTGTAATTGGAACACAGAGCCCATGATGTACAGTATCTATGCCACCCCACAACATTCTATGTCATTAAAAAGAATATAAATATTCCTCACAGTGGATTAAAGTGTCAACTGAACCTCATGGCAGAGCATTGTAATGAGTTCACTTTATTGGCTGCCCCTGCAGCATTTTAAACATGCCTCCCCTTTTCTTCCCCAGTGCCCAGTTTATCATTGGGAGCAAGGAGACGTACTTGTTATGTACAGATCCGGGCTTGAACTCGGCAATTGATTGCACAGGCACCATAACCCTGGGGCAGAGAAAGAGACATTAACCCTATGTAAGCTCCAGTGATTGGAGAGCAAAGAGAAGTATAAACTACTGTAAGGGCAATCATTAAAGTGATGACATATTGCTTTTCACAGTGTGAGCAGAGAACAGGTTAACTTTTAAGCTCTCTCACCATTTGTAGGCACTTGCCACTCCCAAACCACTAATGCATTCAGCATTCAGACACACTGATATCACCTAATACTGGCTTTGTATTCCTTGTGTAGCCACTGTAGGTGCTGGGATACAGCAATATAGAGGTGGACACATTGACCTTTATCCCCCCCCCCTTCACTGAGATATTGATGGATGCTGCATCATCCTTCTCTGAACAGCAGGGGGAGAGCTAAAGCCAAGCAAGCTCATAAACATCTATGTAGAGCACTAAGAATCCTGGGAGATGTAGTTTGAGATGGCAGCCATACATTGGCTACACCGTAATGGTATTTCTACAGATCCCAATAGGCATTGTGCAATAAGAGTAGTTAAGAGATGATTTTTAATAAACTGTCCAGGAAAGTTCTTCCTGTTGGCTCCGACAGAGTTAGAGAGAGAGAGCATCTCTGTCTGAGCATTCACCTGCAGCAGGAAACCATACCAGCAAAGATCTGAGCCTGAGTGTGAGAGTGAGGACACCCAAGGGTGGCGCAGCACTGGTTATATCACAGCACCTGCACTGCTCCAGATGACGTCACTAGACGAAACCGGTCGAGCGAGATAACCTCCAGTCGTATACACTCGTGGATTACATCGTTTTGAAATACGCTTGTTATTTACATGTCAAATGTGAGTACCTGACTTTTCTTGTGTGAAAAATAAAACCTGAACATACAGTATTACGCTATGTGGGCACTTTTTCTTCTCTGAGCCGTTTATTAAACCCAAATCATCTGAAGCCAGAGGAAATTGCCAGAGAGCCACACAGGGGCTAACACTGTGAAAGCTTTTCGTTTAAAAGATTTCATTGGTATTTCAGAATAAATAACATAGTAAACATATAATTAAATGTAGATAAAAATAAAGTATCATAGGTAGTAGAATTGTAATATCAAATGAGAGAACACAAGAATAGCAACAACATCAGTACATATTTTTGTTTAAAATTAAAGTAAATGTTAACTTATACATCAGTAGTTTTCGAACTTTGGGGCAACAAAAACAAGAGAATAACAATTGGAAATCATGGAATGAATCTAAAATAACAATATTAAATTAGAAATTTAATAAACAAAGGGTAAGAGGGGGAGGAAGTAGGGGAAGATAAAAAAAAAAAAAATTATCACCTCAAGTCTGATTCGAGAAAGGCTGAAGAGACATTGCCTTAAATTCATCAGTTTTATTAAAGAGTGTCCAGCAAGCCCATTTTTTGTAAAACTCTGTGGGAGAGTCTTTAGCCTGTAGAATTAGGTCTTCCATTTCAACTGTGAAAGCTTTTAACCCCTTGAGGGTACCTGGATCTGGTGAGTGAGGGACCTACCAGAGCATGATCAGAGGGAGCACAGAATGATCACAGCCACTTGAATTATTTTCATGAAGCACCAAGCACTTTGTATATGGACTAATTCGCACAGCAATAACTTTAATCTTTGGCACCGAGCACTTTATACAATATTTATTAATACGCATTTATATATATTATTTTTCTATCTTTATTTTTTATTTTTTTATTTACTGTTCCAATATGAATGTATGCACATATCTGTTTTAGTAGTACACCCATTATATTTAATTAAAGAGGCGGCAACACCTACTACCTCACCCCCATAAATGTGCACATGTATCTAAAATTTGACAGCCAATTCCCAATTTCTTTACCTCCCAACTACAGAAAGGCAAAAGCACTTTAATTCACTCCATTGTTCTTCCATCAGTGTGAAGCATTGGTTGTTTCTTCCATGCCTAGCTCTCCATTACAGGGAGATTATACTTGTGTGTGTGAATATAGTAAACACATTGTATATTGTATGTGTGTGTGTGTAGGAAAAGTAATGATTGTATTTTCCAAACTTTGACAGTGAAATAGAAAAACCCCACAGACTTCTCTAATATTGTCCCTTTTACATTGCATTTGAGTGGGTGTTAGTGCTTTATCTGATTTTAATGCTCTGCATTTCAAAAGCTATACAGATGGAGCATTGAGACACGGATTATGATGTCATGTAATGTTGTTCAGACTCAGGGCTGTGTATTACAGTTATTATAAAAAACGTGACCTTGAAATAACAAATAGTTCAATAATTCTTTTTAGCTTAATCCACATTCTGCCTTAATAAATAGGAACATATTTCAACATAAGGAGATGGAAAAAAATCCCTTTTGTGGCATTCTGAAGCTTTGAAGTTAGAAAATGATATTACGATGATATTAGACTTTTAAGTGATTTTTTATTCATTGATCAGAAATTCTAAACATTAAACGTCTAGCTGCTTTCACTAATGTCATCCGGTGTTTAGCTATTGTACACGTATTACTGAACAAAAAATTTCCAGTGTTCAACCCTTTCCATGTGATTTGTGTTCTGTTTGATTATGTTATCAAGTTTTCTTGACCTTGGCATTTTACCTGCCAATTACGCAACTTAAAGAAAGTGGCACAATGGCATACCTGTATTTTTTTTTCTACAGTCATTTAACTCTCCATCATGTTATCCTATGTGTCCATGCACACATAGGCTGTTATCAGCAGTTTTAGGAAGTGGCGTTTTTGAGTAGTAAAAAAAAATTGTGGGTTCTGAGAGATGTTTTTCAACTGAAAAAACGCACTAACACTGATAAACGTAGATAAACGCTCAAAAATGTCACCCACCAGCGTTTTTTTTTTTTTTTTTAAGTTTTTGATCTACTAAAGAAACAAAACAAAACATTTTTTTTCTTCAAAAAAAAATAACACTGACGCGGAAAAATGCTAAAAACCATTGAAAAAGGTTCAAAAAATTTGAAAAACTCACTGCAAAGCTACTAACATTTTTATAAAGTTTTTTTTTTTAATATCCAGTGTGCATGAGGCCTAAAACCTTCTATGCAAAGCTGCACCAGATTTTGCACTCTTCAGTTTTAGCTAACAGTGTCAACATCCACAACAGGGATCAGGAAATTCCAACTGTAAATCCTTGCAATCAGGATGCAAACAGGATTTTGCAGGATGCAAAAAAAATTTATCTCCCATTTGATAAAAATATACAAAACAGAGCTCTGATAGTGTAATATTGTTTGATAAAACTTAGAGTGCCTTGAAAAAGTATTCATACCCCTTGAAATTATATACATTTTGTCATGTTACAACCAAAAACTTAAATGTATTTTATTGGGATTTTATGTGATAGACCAACACAAAGTGGCACATAATGTTGGAGTGAAAAGAAAATGATAAATGGTGTAAGATGGGGGTTATTAGACTCCAGTGATAGATGCGGTTTGCCGTGAGTACACCAAGCCAGAACAGCGTTTTTAAGGGCCTGGTAGCCCAATTTTATTTACAAGCTCACAAAATACAAATAGCAGCCCTCGCAGGGGGTTCCACCATTCCTGTATATTGTCCTCCGGCTGTTTCAGACCTCCAACTTAGGCCCATGTTCTGCTCCTCAGAACTACCCGTTTCCTAACGGTAAGCACACAGCCAACTTACTCCTGACCAGCGTCTTGCTGCTTAATTGCACAAACCTGCCTCATGCAGTAGCTGCACCTATGCAGCGCCTCTGACTCCTCTCAGAGGGTTTTGGGAGCTCACACCTGGCTCCCAGGACCAGACTTCCTGTCTGCGGGTGGGGCCCTGAGCCACAGCCAGGCCAGCACTAAAGAGCTGAACACACAGCTGTGTCGTTAATGTGTCTGTCCATCCAAAACATGGTGAAAACCAGCCATCTTTCAGGAAGGACAGAGTCAAACCATCACATACCTCCCCCCCTTGTTTCGAACCGGAGGGAGGAACACATAGACCCGTCATTATAAATGGGACACCTATGTACAAGCCATTTGCTGCATATGCCCATTTTTTACGGGTATGTTTCCACCAACACTTCACTGTGGCGCCTTTGTGCCAACGATCAGCAGCAAGAGTCCTAATCTGCCCAACCTTTTCTCTAAAGGGGCACTCCACCACCTCTTCTTCCGGGTGTGCTTCCACCAGCACTTCTTTCTGAACCGTGAGCTCCCACTAATCTCACTATCCCTTCTACCTTCTGGCCTTAGGAACCTTCTTTTTCCTCCCACAGACCTACTCTCCTGGGACTGTTGGGGACCTACTTGGATGAAACCTGTCAGGGACTGACCACTCTCACTACCTGACACAACACCAACCGACATTTGTTTCTCAGGTTCACTATCGCCTATATGGTTACCCGTGGCAACCAAACCATCTGAGGTCAACACCACATCCTTCTGTTCAATCTCACCAGCAATGTTCCACAAAGGGTTATTCAACTCAGCATTTTCATTGGGACCTCTTGTCCCCTTGTTTGTTAGAACAGTGTCTATGGAGGGACCACCTACAGGCAAGCAGCTACTCCCTTTGGGACAGTCCCACAGTTTCACATCGCCCCCTGTTGTCCAACACTCCAATAGCAATTGTCCTACCAACGCACATTTTTCCATACCAATCTCTTTAACCATTTCTGAGACCATTGGTACCTCAACCAGGATCTCTGAGCTGTCTGACAGTGCTCTACAGTGCTTCTCATACACGTTTTCGTTACAGTTACCACTACTGTTATTTCCTATCAAAGTGTCTCCGGGTACCTCAAACTGCACCTCTCTGCTAGTGATGGACTGAATTCCCACTACTGTCATGTCCATTCCGAGCCCTTCCTTTTCATGAGGTCTAGAGGGCGAGACAGTGCACGCGCCATGTACCAACCACTGCTCAGCCGTACCTCGGACCGCACCAGTAGGAATGCATTCCATCACATCAGCAGACGGAGAGACTTCCACTTTGTCTATTATTTCTGATTTCTCCAACAATACCCCTGAGCGCCTTCTGCACACAACCACTGCTTGAAGCACTCTCAAAGAGAACTGTGAGACAACTTTCCACAAAATGAACCACCAGTACAGCAACCAATTTTCATCAATATTGCTTAACAACGCCAGCACCACCTGTGTCCACCGATTGGTACTACGCAGTACCATGTCGCTCCTCTGCTGTGGATACACGCAGGTGTACATTGGAAATATTTTCACCAATTCCAACAACATCCCAGTTATTTCTAGACACGCCACATCTAAACACAGAACTTTAGGAACTTTTCCTTTACCAACGATGTGGAAGGGCTCATTTGCTAAGGCGTGAGAGGCTGAGTCACTTAAAGAGACTTCTACCTCAGAGGTAACTAACAAAACTTGCGACTCCTCTTGAGCACTGCAAATCGCATGTGCGACACTCATCCTCTCACTTTCAGCAACACTGAGCGATTCCAAATCGCTATCCATTACCATATCCTTCTGAAGCTCAACATTCCTCGACTCTTTTGCTGAGGACAAAACCTCTGCCATGTATGCGCCCTTTTCAGATCCTTCCAACTGGAGAGGGTTAACTTCTGCAAAAGCCAACACACCAGTGTCTACCGGCCCTGCAGTCTCTCCATTTTGCATAGCAGAATTTGTGTCCACGGCAAACACATTTTTAAACATAGCAGGCTGCAATAACATAACTTGACCACTGTGTGGCACTCCATTAAACTCATGAGGACTTTTTCTGTCAGTAGTGACAGACTGTAGTAACACATTATCACTACAAGTAATTTCAGACATTTCAGTTTTACCATTTTTCTCATCACGAAGGTGAAGTACCCTCTTATCTATCAGAGCGGCACCACAGTTGTCCCCGGCAACCTCTGGCTCCAACACACAGAGCTCCTTGGAGGTTTCTAAGGACACCTCTGCAACCTTACCTACTGTTGCTAAGGGAAATCGCATAACCTGCTTAGCGATCAGCCCTAGCTCATTAAGCATCACATCACCATAAATACCTGTATCAGCAACATCATCAGTATTCATAAACACAGCAGCTTTATAATCTCTATCAAATTGACTTTTGTCAGAAGGAATGGCACCCTGCATGCAACTCAACACATTAACCTTCCTCTCTAAAGGAATTATTTTGCCCACTAGGGCGACTTCACAGTTGTCCTGGGAAACCATTTGCCTTACCAATACAGGCTCCTTAGCGGTTTCCCTTGGCAACTCTGCAGCACCTGTCTCTATCGCTAGGGAACATGACACACCAACTGTTTTGGTCACCCCTAATACATCTCTCTCAGCACTCTGCTGGACTACCTTAGGTGCACACAAAGTCCACATATCACTTTCAGTCTTTGATCTCCACACTGCAGCAAGTCCATCTTTACACTTTCTGCAGATCTCCTCACCGGATACATTGCTACTTCACTTGAACCACAAATTGCAACAGTCTTACCATATCTTGAAGCAGGTAACTCTGTCTTCATTTGAGGGTGTTGTCTTTCAGCTGCATTTTTACTGGCCAACTCCCCCTGGTGGCCACAGGATGAAATCACAGTAGGCAACTCCCAATGTTTAGCACCCCCTGCAGACACAACAGAAATCTCCTTGTTGCCAGGGGTGACTGCAAACATATCTGTAAAGGAACCTTGGCCCACCGATAAAGAGTCCTGCTCGGCAACATTACCTCCAGCTGCACCTCAAAATCTAGGGCAAGAAAATATGCCGTGCCCGAGCTGACCACATTCCAGGCATGGCGTTTGGCGACTTTCTCCTGTTGCTAAGGGAGATGACACTCTCCCAACACGCAGAACTTCACTTGCATCTCTATGGGGATGGCGATACACCTCTTCCTTGTAGCTCCTCCCTCCCATTGGCACATTTTCTTCGGTTGCTAATGGAAACGGTGCTCTCCTAGCTGCACGTTGCTGGCTCTCCGACACATGTAGACATCTCTCTCCCTGAAGCGACGTTGCTTTAAACTTGCCACAACTCTCTGTAGGCCATATCTTTGTCTTGCGGTCCACTGACCTGACATCATAGACGTTGCTATGGGCAACTGCACCCATCTGCTTACTCTTTACATTCAGAGCAGGCTTCTCATATTTTTGCTTTGCTGTAGCTTGCGACAAAGGGCATTTGGAAACTTCATGCCCCCACTCACTGCATCGCAAACAGCGTACTTGTTTTTTACCACTTTGCACATTAATAGCTGGCCGGCCTGCACCAGCGTTGCTAGGGGCAACAGCATTAACTTCCCCTTTAGTTTGGTTCAGTGCGGCCAAGTGCATCTTGCACCAGTCTGGGGCTTGTTCTGTCGGTAACAACCCCTCCATCCACAAAATTCTGTCTCTCGTTTCAGCAAACATTGCTTCCTTTTTGCGTTTTGACCTTCCCATCGCTGCAAACAGGGCAACGATTTATCACACAGTTCCTTTTTAAACACAGGAAATGTTGATGTACTGTCTCCAAGACTTGCCAAAAGCACACTTTCACATGCAGACTTCACTCTCTGGGATTCCACTTGAATCATCCATTCACTGGGCCTTCCAAATGGATATGTCTTCTCAGGCCACGCTAAGCTTACTTCCACAGGTATGCCACCTGTATGCAACACAGTCCACTAATTGAACTCCTGTGTAATGCAGTTCTCCTGACTGCCACACACAGCTCTCAGTAGTTCACAGCAGAAAACTTTAACTTTCAGTTCATATTGGCTGTTCATCATAGCATTGCTGCCAAAAACGCACGGTTGCTTTCTACTCACTGTTTGTTGGTATGCGGATCTGGAACTCTTCCAAACTGCCCGCATTCTCCACCACTTGTAAGATGGGGGTTATTAGACTCCAGTGATAGATGCGGTTTGCCGTGAGTACACCAAGCCAGAACAGCGTTTTTAAGGGCCTGGTAGCCCAATTTTATTTACAAGCTCACAAAATACAAATAGCAGCCCTCGCAGGGGGTTCCACCATTCCTGTATATTGTCCTCCGGCTGTTTCAGACCTCCAACTTAGGCCCATGTTCTGCTCCTCAGAACTACCCGTTTCCTAACGGTAAGCACACAGCCAACTTACTCCCGACCAGCGTCTTGCTGCTTAATTGCACAAACCTGCCTCATGCAGTAGCTGCACCTATGCAGCGCCTCTGACTCCTCTCAGAGGGTTTTGGGAGCTCACACCTGGCTCCCAGGACCAGACTTCCTGTCTGCGGGTGGGGCTCTGAGCCACAGCCAGGCCAGCACTAAAGAGCTGAACACACAGCTGTGTCGTTAATGTGTCTGTCCATCCAAAACATGGTGAAAACCAGCCATCTTTAAGGAAGGACAGAGTCAAACCATCACAATGGTTTTAAATTATTTTTACAAATAAATATCTGAAAAGTGTGGCGTGCATTCGTATTCAGTCCCCTATACGCTGATACCCCTAACTAAAATCTAGTGGAACCAATTGCCTTCAGAAGTCACCTAATTAGTAAATAGAATCCACATTGATTGTAATTTAATCTCAGTATAAATACAGCTGTTCTGTAAAGCCCTCAGAGGTTTGTTAGAGAACCTTAGTGACCAAACAGCATCATGAAGGCCAAGAAACACACCAGACAGGTCAGGGATAAACAATATCCCAAGCTTAGAACATATCACGGAGCACTGTTTAATCCATCATCCGAAAATGGCACAAATGCAAACATTCCAGGACATGACCATCCACCTAAACTGACAGACCAGGCAAGGAGAGCATTAATCAGAAATGCAGCCAAAAGACCCATGGTAACTCTAGAAGAGCTTCTGAGATCCACAGCTTGGTTGGGAGAATCTATCCACAGTACAACTATTAAAGTGGTTTACCCCTTTTCCAGAAAGAAGAGGGGTAAAGATGGATGCTTCTTCCAGGGGGGACACCACAGGCTTTGTTTGTAGTTAGGTGTCACATAATGGGCTAGTATGCAATGTATACTAGCCCATTATCCTTTTACTTTGCAGGGAAATAAAGATGAAGTAAAACCCTTAAGGCTCGTACACACGATACGGAAATCGGAAGTAAAATTTTGTCCGACGAACAATCTGACAATTTTCAGACCGTTAGTATGGTGCTTTCGACAGCCGATTCCGTTTTTTTATCAGACAAAAGCTGCATGTGCAGACTATACATTTTTTGTCATACGTGAACTCAACGTCCAATTTTCGTTTAATTAGTAAGGTTTTCGTATGAAAAAAATCATAAGAGCAAGACTAAGCATGCTCAGAAATGAAAGAATACATACAAAACTAGTTAACACATTACGTCACTTCTGAAGTTGTATTCTGTCGTACCAGAATTTTCGTATGGTGACTAACCTCTTCACTTTCGACATGAGACTAGCATGCAACAAAAAACGGGCGTTTGGTCGTCCGAAAATATAATTGTGTGTACGAGGCTTAAGTCATGCACTCCACAAATCTGCCTTTATAAAAGAGTGGCAAGAAGAAAGCCATTGTTGAAAGAAAGCTATAAGAAGTCCTGTTTTCAGTTTGCGAGAAGCCGTGTCTGGGACACAATGTCAGGAACCATCAATCGGAGACAGAAAATGCAGTAAAAATCACATATAGTGGTAAAAAATGGTACAAATAGTAAATGTAGTCAAAACATAGCCAGGGCAAGATAATCAGAGAGGGTAGTCGGTGCAAGTCAGCAAATCAGGAAGCCAGAGATCAGCATAGTCAGAGACAGCGAACAGAATCAGGCACCAGAAGGGACATCAGCCAGGCAAGTATGTAACAGGAACACAGCAGAGAATCTTCAGATATGTTGATCAAGGCGAAGGAATGGGAGAAATGAACCAGGCAGTTTAAACAGCCAGAAGGGGCTGGCCGAAGAGCAGGAAATAATCACCAGGTGAGGCACTGTGGAATGATGAGTGGTGGCAATTAACCGATAGCTGTGCACTGAGAAGGGCGGGCTGAGCCCAGCCCTGTGGAGGAAGGTGCTCTGGTCAGATGAGACCAAAATAAAACATGTTGGCCTAAAAGCAAAACGCTATGTGTGGAGGAAAACTAATACTACACATCACTCTGAAAACACCACCCCCACAAGTTGGGCAACTGCCGTAAAGGATGTCTAAAGGTTAGTTTAAAAAAAATGTCATACTTATCATAAAAAATAACATGTCATACTTGCCTCCTCTGCAGTTGGTTTTGCACAGACCGGCTCAATCCTCCACTTCAGGGGTTCCTCAGCGGCGCTCCTGGCTCCTCCACTTTCCAGTGCCCCGTTGGAGAACCGCTCTCCCTCGGACACTTGTGTGAGCATGCTTATGTGTCCTGCTTGCTGTGTCTATTGAAACAGACAGCAAGACTCAGCCCCACCCCCTAGCTCCAGCATCATTGGATTTGATTGACAGCAGCTGGGGACCAATGGCTGTGCTGCTATCAATCTATCCAATCAGGACCCTAGACACCGGCATAGAATGCATTAAAGTGAAAAACCTTGAGGGTTTACAACCCTTTAATGTTAGATTCTTCACAGGACCGCAATCTTTGTCTGATCCTGCACATTGATGAGCATGCTCCAAATTACGGGTAGCCCCAGATGACCCCGTCCCAAACAAGTATGTTAACTCAACCTAACGCATTTTGTCCAATGGGATGTCTGCAGTCTTCTAGGGCTCCTTTACACTTGTGTTGCCCTCTGAAGAGTGCAGTGTGTTGAATTTCAATTCAGAAGGCAATTGACAGGAGATAAGGGGCCCATATGTTTCCTCCTTCTCACCTATTTTAACCCATACTAATACACCACCGCTTATAAGCATTAAGCTTTAGTTATATTCGCTGACCCTGCCCCAAACAGAACCAAGGTACATTTTGCTCATTAAAAAAAGGTAAAAATCACTTGTGCAAAGAGTAAGTGAAATCATTTACGGTAGCTGCTGCTCTTTAAATGCTGAATACCTCTACAATAAGTGAGAGCTACATTTTCCCTCTGCACTCTCAGGTGAATCACTTGTATATACAAAAAAAAATACAAAGTACATGAATCTACAAAACATGTTATACATATAAATTAAAACACATTTAATGCAACAATCAATCGAGTGTAAAAATCTTAAGGTACAAAAAATTTCATAAAGGAAGTGCACGTGTCCAACAGTGCCTGTGTGCCGATGCAGAACAAATAATATATTTTCGAGTAAATAGGTGCTCTTGTGCATGTAAGCTTCTTCCACACCAATCCACACTGTTCATGCCCCCCAAAGGGTTTACAATTACCCACCAGTATTGCCCCTTTTGGTATACACCAAGGTGGGTCATCAAGCCTTTAAACTGTTGCTTTCATAGGAATCACCATTCAGGGACGTTACACTTCAAACACCCACAGGGAAAAACTTAGGACAAATGGAACCATGGCAAACATCATAAACATAGCATGTGACCAAATATTTTATTAAAACCTTAAAACCATTAAAAATTGTACACTCGTGAATCTTGTGCCAGCAACTGGAATAATCTGCCATTGTACCAGAAAGGAATCGCCACTGCTCCGATCTGCTCAAGAGCCAGGATGCATCCTTAAAAGAGTAAGTGACGTGGCACCGAGAAGTCTCTGCCCCTACATGTTTTGTCACATCCAGGACATCATCAGGAGGTGCCTTGCATATCAGCCTGAATTTAGTGTGTGAAAATGCTGGATGTAAACCCCAAAAACATTTTTTGTTGATGTCACAATGTAGAGTATAAGATTTCCTATCATCTGTGCCCAGTCTTGCCACACAGAGTTAATCCAGCGCTGAGTAATCCTCTTTTAATGTTCAGTGAAAATTAACAGAATTCCAGATAAAAACTTGCCAAATTATAAAGTCTGTTTCTCTCTTCTTGCTTTGAGTGACAGGTTATTTACATATCTAGCTTGGACATGTTTATCATATGTTATGTTATGTTTATCATAATATGAGGTGATCCAAAGTTCATTGTATATTACCAGGATGTGTTATGTAGGGGAGGGGTGGATTTCTCACATTTTAGACTCTGAATCACCTCTGAATTCCCGTCAATGCTGGGACTGTGGGACAAGTGACGTCCATCATAGGCACTGCAAGCTCCAGAAGGCGGAATTTACAATGCGTCCACCACGCAAAATCACTATGAGGTCCCCGCTCAGCGCTCAGGCCGGCGGCTCTCCTCTCCTCCTCTGGATTGCCTGTTGTGATGATGATGGGCGCGCCGCACACCGCACACCACACACTACGGCTGAGCTGAGCTACAGGACACATGAAGTCTGCTTCCTGGTCAGGTAGGTCATTGCATGTATGTCACTACCATCAGTGTATGTATGTCAGGTAGGTTAGTGAATGGCAGGTAGGTCAGTGTATGTATGGCAGGTAGGTCAGTGTAATGGTAAGCGTGTTAGGTAGGTGAGTTTAGTGGTCAGCATTGATGGGCACTGGTAAGACAGGCAGCAACCAGCAAGTGAGCTAACTCCCCCACACAACCCCACTGCCTAGCTAAAAAAAACTGCGCCACTCCTACCCCCCGTGCCAACCTCGGACTTTGGGCTGAAGCCCCTGGTCTTTTTTCCACCTAGCAATGCCCCTGCTTCTCTGTATTTTTGCAAGTTCTAAAGGGTAGGTTCCCCTTCATCGCCAAACACAAAACGATCTGTAAGGCTCTTCCTCAGCAATCCAGGGCCGCCAAAGTCATATCTCTCCAGAGAGCATTCTGTTGTCTCCCCTAAAGATTCCTGCTCTGCGTGCCATTGCAGAGCCCGATAACGATTGTCCAGCTCTATCTCCTGCTGGACCAGTCTGTCCAACTTAGTCATCCATTACTCCTGGGGCCGCTCTCCCAGGAATGCCATCTGCAACGCCCGCTCGTCACTGGCCCATTGTTCTGGGGTTGGAAAGCACTTGCCCTGTTGCATACCAGCGACATGGAGCTCCTGGAGTTTTCTGAAAGGACGATCCTCAGCAGCCTCAGGAAGCCTCTGATGCCAGATCAATTTCTTCGCTGGGGTGACCGAAGTCTGCTATCCTGATCTTGGATCCAGGTGGAGGTTTGGATGTCTCAGACTGCAGGAAGTGTCCCACTGCTTGTCACCAATGTAACGAAACGTCCCACTCTCCACTTAAGTGCTTTTGTCATGTACCACTTTCTCCAGTATAAATATAGATAGCAGATATTCCAACCTCTGACAACCAAGAACTAGACAGTACTCGTTTTGGCTACTGAACATGAACTGTTTATTGAAACACAGGTACATAGAGATAGCACTCGGGAAAATCCCCCCTCCCTTTGCGTTCAGGGTGGAGTAGACTGTCTAATCAGCAGGGAGATCCCCCTCCCTCCTCACAGAAAATACACATACTGTACACATCCCATAATACTTTTCTCCTAAGGCAGACACAATAGAACAATGGAATAGAGTTACAGTCCAAACGACCCATTAGAGAGCTCAACATAGTATGAGACAATATACAATATATATATATATATATATATATATATATATATATATATATTGTGAGGGATTAGCTCAGTAGCAGGTGTGTGTGACCCCCTGGATGGGTTCACTACACGCTGAACTGTACAAAAATGCAGTTGAGGATGATTGAAAACAAATGATATGGTTTATTTTTCCATATTGCTGGATACACGTGCAAGCATCAAAACAGCATAAACAAAACAAAACATAAAATAAGCCCTTGCCACTTGAGGCGTCTACCTTCCCAACACAGGAACCTACCTATGGAGTCTGGCACAGCCTACTGCTGGGCAGACACTGTTGGTCCTAGAGCAGAAAACAAAAAGTCTCTTTGATATTTCTCACACAGAAATATCCATCAGCACCTCACTTCTTCAGTACTGTTTGTGACTGCTCCTTCACTCACACAGCCCCAGGATGCAGCAATCAGTCGTCATCTTTAGGCTGTGCTTATAGGGGCTTTAATTGCTTAATTCTGAACAGCTGAAACCTTTTAACGCCCCAAACCTCTCTGCCCATCTCTGCAGCCGACGCCTAATAGTAATTGGTGTATTGTCTAAACAAGGCAGAAAAGTATCTCCCGTCTGGGACAACACATACAGATTTACCTGACTTCCTGTCACAATATATATATATATATATATATATATATATATATATACATATATATATACATACAACATTCCAGTGTGGTTGTACAGTGAGTCCATTAGTACAGATCAGACTGGGTTTCTTGGTCACCCTGTGCCCCCAATAGACACCCCAATAGACACGGGGTGAAATAGACATAGGAGGTGCATGGGGTGCTGAAACAAGGGTTTCCCAACTTCTCCAAGGGATTCTAAATCCACGGGCTCCCCACCCAAAGTGAATCAGCTTTTTTATTTTAAAATTATTTTTAATGTTTAGCAATAATCTTAAAAGAGATTGCAAGAAGTCACTTATGCGAAATATATGAAGGGGGTTTGATACTGTAGAAAGATTAAAAATATTTTTAAATGAAAAAGACCTGGCTTTAGTGATATAATTATTATCTGTATATGGGTTAATGCACCCACATCTATGACATACTATGTTGGCAGGGCTTTTTTTTCTCAGAGAATAGTTGCAGGTATTCCCCCCTTCTGAGCCACCCTTTGTCTCCGCCCCCTACCCAGCACCGAGCATCATCCCTTGATTCTACCCCCCTACCCATCTCCCAGTACATTCCCTTTTAGAGAATACAGAGTCAAATATAATTTTGTGGTGCCAAAACAGTAAAACAGATCCCCTACAGACAGAAACAATAGACCCCCCCCCCCCCCAGCAAGAATATTTACCCCAAGCAACAATAGACCCCCTGTCACAAAATACCCCATCAGCAACAATAGGCCCCTGCCAGCAACAACAGATCTCTCAGCAGCCAGCATCAATAGACCTTCCATCAGCCAGCAACACCCTCCTTCACCAGTAGGTCCCTGCTAACAACAATTGACCCACAACAATATAACAACAATATAAGAGCCACAAGCAACAATAGATCCCCCACCAGCAACAAAAGACCTCCCCAGCAACGATACACACCCACAACAATAGATGCCTCCAGTGACAGTGATTTAAAAAGGGAACAAAGTCTTTACCAAGTAACTATAGACCTGTTAGTTTAAGTTCTATAGCTGGTAATATACTGGAGAGATTAATAAAAGACCACATGGACAATTTCCTGCTGGAAAAAAAATGATTTAAGCAACAGACAGCATGGATTCATGAAAGACAGAAGTTGTCAGACAACCTGATTTCTTTTTATGAAGAGGTAAGTAAAACCTTGGACAGAGGCGTGGCAGTGGACGTGGTATACCTGGATTTTGCAAAAGCATTCGATACAGTTCCCCACACACGGCTCACGTGTAAGGTAAAGTCTACAGGATTGGAAATATCAGTTTGTAAATGGATAGAAAACTGGCCAAAAGATAGAATTCAGAGAGTCGTCATTAATGATTCTTACTCTGCATGGTCTAAGGTTATCAGTGGTGTACCCCAAGGTTCAGTGTTGGGACCATTACTTTTTAATATCTTTATAAATGATATTGGGTCTGAGATCAAAAGTATCATTTCTGTCTTTGCAGATGACACCAAGCTATGCAGTGGATGTCGCCAATTTACAAGCTGACCTCAATGCACTGTCTGGCTCATTCCATCATGATAAACATCAAAATTAATAACCTCTAATTGGGGTCACAATGTGCTCCCCAAATCCCAGAAATCTGAAGCAGCAGCAGATGTCATACATAACCCCAAGCTGTGGTACTACAACAACAACCTCCATGTTCTGGCATATCAGCTTGAAATCACGGATTCACTTTCTGGTCTTCCTTGCAGCCTTCCTTCCACGGCCCCTTGCAGGTGATGAGAATGTGGCAGCAGGAGGAGGAGGAGGAGACTGGGCCTGGTCACTGAGTTGTGTGGTCTTAGACCTCGTACACACGAGGCAATAGATTTGTTCAAATCTGTCCGTCCGACAGATTTGAACAAATCTGTCTGCTGGGATTTTGGTTTGCTCGCGTGTACACACGAGCAAACCAAAATCCCCGCCAGCAGAGAGCCCGCTGACGTGTCGGTGACGTGGCAGTGACGTTGACGCCGCCACGTCACCACACCAGGAAGTAAAACACTTCCACGCATGCGCCGAATCCATTCGGCGGCGGTGCGGGACGACATGTCTGCTGGTAAGTGTACTAACCAGCAGACATGTCGGGCGGGCGGATTCCCACACGATAGATTTCAAAGCATGCTTTGAAATCTGTCGGGTGGCCAAATCCGTCGGCTCGGCCGTACACACGATCGAATCTGTCTGCTGAAACGGTCCAGCGGACCGTTTCCAGCGGACAGATTTGATCGTGTGTATGAGGCCTTAGTCAGCAGGCCCCTTCTTCCCCTCTGAATCACAGATGCAAAAAGATCCTCTGCCAGGCGCTCCTCCATATTTTGCAGCTGGTCAGCAAGGTAGGAGCTGTAGCCCTCAACAGGGTTAACTGAAGGGGAGGCACCTGTGATTCAGAGCTGCCACTGGGCCTGGGCACCTGCTGACTGCCACTCACCCCTTCCTCCTCTTGGCTGATCTCTTCCTGTGTATAAAAAAGGGACTGGCTTTTTTTTTTTTTGGTCAATTGAACAGACTCTCATTCTGACCCCCGCAGTTGTCATCCATGTCACTATATTTTCTGCACAGGATTTTTGTTTGGGTTTTCAAGCTTTCAATTTGGTTCAAAAAAACATTTTGTTAAACCATCAATAATTTGAGGCCAAGAAATATCTTGTAAACTAATATACCTGACTGAAGATGTTAAGATCTGGCTCCTCAATCTCAGCCAGCTCTGCGGCACCCTCTGCAGGGGTGGGGGAAACAGTGGAAGGAACGGTGGAGGGAAGGGTGGAAGGAAGACTGTAAAGTGTGATTTTCTGGCCTCGATCTGATCGTCCAGAAAAATTAGGTGTTTATAGTACCACAGCTTGGGCTCCTGTACTTCATCTGCTGATGCTCCTGACCTCCGAGAAGCACAGACCTGTATAAAATGCTTCTTGTAAGCATTCCTGATGTTTTTGATTTTATTGCTTATCATGTTGGAAGTTAGTTTTGGTATCCAGGTCGGCATATAAGTGACCAATTGGTCATTTGTTGCCCTTCGAACATTATTGTTATAATAGGATGGATTTGTTATATCTCACAGGTTTTTTACATTGTGATATTTGACACTGAATCGCATCATATTCTCGGGCTAAAATATCCTCTGCCAGGGCCTGTTGTCGCTCCTCCATTTTTTGCAGCTGGTCAGCAAAGTAGGTGCTGTAGTCCTCAACAGGGTTAAGGGGGTCCTCATGATGGAAGCTGCCTCCCTAATAACCTGCAGACACTCTTCCTCCAGCTGGGACATGCTCGGTCCTTTTTTTTTTTTTTTTAAGAAATATGGTCTGGCATAGCAATGGCCCCCCTACGGCCGCGTACACACGATCGAATATATCTGCTGAAACTGGTCCGCAGACCAGTTTCAGCAGACAGATTTGATTTTGTGTAAGGACTAGCAGACAGGTTTCCAGCAGACAAAAGTTTTAAAGCATGCTTTAAAATCTGTCTGCTGGAAACCCATCTATCAGATATGTCCGCTGGTTAGTACGCCTAACCAGCGGACCGAAATCTCCCGCATGCGCCGAATAGATTC
The DNA here is from genome assembly GCA_029574335.1 of Rana kukunoris. Lineage (NCBI taxonomy): Eukaryota > Metazoa > Chordata > Amphibia > Anura > Ranidae > Rana > Rana kukunoris. Next base: position 252,311,627 of record CM056050.1, on the reverse strand, counting down.
AGCGCATGCGTGGAAGTATTTTACTTCCTGGTTTGGTGACGTGGCGGCGTCAACGTCACTGCCACCGCCACGTCACCGTGCTGTCTGTCCGCGGGGATTTTGGTTTGATCCTGTGTACACACATCAGACCAAAATCTCCAGGAGACATATGCAATGAAATTAGAAATTTGGAAAAATTCGAAATATTCTGAAATTTGAAAATTCGAAATTTCTGAAATTTGAAAATTCGAAATTTCTGAAATTTGAAAATTCGAAATTTCTGAAATTTGAAAATTCGAAATTTCTGAAATTTGAAAATTCGAAATTTCTGAAATTTGAAAATTCGAAATTTCTGAAATTTGAAAATTCGAGAATTCGGAAATTTGGAAATTCGAAAATCCAAAAATTCGCAAGCTCAAAAATCCGAAAATTAGATAATTAGAAAATCCAAAAATAAGAATGAAAATTCCAAAATGTATAAGAATGAAAATCCAGTAATTTAAAAACCTGAAATTTCAAAAAACTTAAATAATAACTAACTAATAATAACTTAACTATTAATAACTATTAAATTATAGGTATTGTAATTTTCTTTCAAATTTGTCTGTTAGTGAATATAACGAATACGAATTAATCTGAAGTTACGGATTATCCGTAATAGCGAATGCCATATCTAAATGAATGGAACGTAACAAATTAATAATAATAACTTATTATTATTTATTATTATTTCATTCTGTTCCATTTGTTTAGATGCAGCATTTTGTTATTTTGGATAATTCGTAACTTCAGATACTTTTGTATTTGTTACGTTTACTAACAGCCAATACCTATAATGTAATAGTTAGTTATTATTAATTAGTTATTTTTTTGAATTTTCGGATTTTCTTTCTTTCGAATTTTCAGATTTTCCTTTTTATTTTTAGATTTTCGATATTCAGAATTTCCAAATTTTTTAATTTCTAAATTCCTGAATTTTCAAATTTCCGGATTTTCGAATTTTTGAATTCCAAATTTTAGAATTTCCAAATTTTAGAATTTACGAATTATGAATTTTCAAATTTTCAAATGTTTAAGTTTCATAATTTTCAAATTTGGAGGGATGGAAGAAGTAAGATAAGTAAGATAAGAAGTAAGATACTGTACTGTAGCAGTCAGTGGCACTATAGTGGTGCAATAGAAAAGAGAAAAAAAGGGAGGGGGGAGTGTACCAAAGAAGGTAAAGAACAGGAAAAAAACAATTAGCCCAATGGTGCTGGCAATAAATGGTGTCTTCATTATGACAGAAAGTGGTTATTCTGACTGCCAGGGTAACAGCACAGCTAAGTAAAGAGAAAACCTAAAATCCTCAGAATGGACCAGCCAGCACCCAGGATGGGGAGGGGGGGTATTAATGGCGAAACATGGGAGGGTAGGAGGGAGCTCTAAATACAATGACAATAGAGTAAAGGTACGATATAAACTGTATATGCAATTATATAATGCATAACAATAAACATGGAAGACACAACATTAAGGAGAATAGTGGGGATCTGGTATAATATCTCAACAGACAGAGGAACAAGTTAAAGACATTGCATGACATACTGTATAGAAAATCTCTGGCTGCAACATGAGGCGTCACATTGCACATCACTCCTTTGTGTGATCAAAGAAGTCTGAAATGGTTAGGTGGAAAGGGTTAGCTGGGAGCATAAGATCATAGAATTATGACTTGCCAGCTGAAATAAGAATAAAGCAAATGGTGTGTTTTTAATCAGAAGATAAAGCTCCTTCACCATCTGTGATTTTTACAGGTTTTTTTCCCTGAGCTTTATAAAGGAGAACCTTCATAATTCCTTTGGAAGGAAATATAACCTGGATGGTCATTTTAAATGGCACTGAAATTAGGCCAGGATGAGTGTTTTAGATATTTATATTTTACTGGCGATAATTATATTAACCTGTTCCCTACCGAGTCATTGTAAACCCTCCGTCTCTCAGACTGGACTATGATGTCCTAGCCTTCTCCGGTGCCTAGGTGGCGTGCACTGCATTGCTCGGGACCTGTTGCGCGCGCCTGGTGGCCGTGATGTCCGCCGGGCACCTGCGATTGCCCGCAATCACGGCAGGACCATGGATCTGTGTGTGTAAACACACAGATGCATGTCCTGTCAGCAGTGAGGAGATAGATGTGTGTTCCCAGTACAGAGGAACACACATTGATCTCCTCACCTTGTGAGTCCCCCTCCCCCTACAGTTATAACACACTTTAGGGAACATATTTAACCCCCTCAGCGCCCCCTAGTGTTAACCCCTTCCCTGCCAGTCACATTTACACAGTAATCAGTGCAATTTTATAGCACTAATCGCTGTGTAAATGTGAATGGTCCCAAAAACGTGTCAAAAGTGTCCGATGTGTCCGCCACAATGTCACAGCCACAATTACTAGTAAAAAATGCTATTCCCTATTAGGGATGAGCTTCGTGTTCGATGCGAACACATGTTCGCATCGAACATTGGCCTTCGATTGTTCGTCGAAAACGAACAAATCGGGTCGTTCGCGCCAAATTCGAATGACCCATAATTCACTGCGGCGTTGCGCGCTGATGATTGGCCAAGCATGCACCATGACCCTGCATGCTTGGCCAATCACAGCGCCCAAAAAACGAAAGAGACCTAATTGGCCAAAGCCTGGGTGCTTTGGCCAATTAGAGCTCAGGGCTTTAGCACACGCCCCACACTATAAAAGGTCGCCTCCCGGGCGGCCTCGTGTAGTGTGTGCCGGCTTGCTTTGCAGTCAGACAGACAGAGAGAGAGAGAGAGATAGATAGATAGAGACACAGGGGCAGATTCACAAAACAATTACGCCTTTCTAACTGGGGTTAGACAGGAGTAATTTCAAATTTCGCACGGCGTATCACTAGTTTGAATCCTCAAACCATGATACGCCGGCTTCGGGCTTCGATCCGAGAGGCTTACGTCTTCGTAAGCCTTCGGATCTACGCTGCCATCTATTTGCGGCCGCTGGGAGGAGTTCGCGTCGTTTTGATGCGTCGGGATATGCAAATGTGTTTTTACGGGGATTCACGAACATACGAGCGGGCGTCGCAATCGTTTTCGTCTATTTTTTTATACGTAATGTTAGAGCAGCTTTTTGCTGCTCTAACTTTACATAGCCCATGTTAAGTATGGCCGTCGTTCCCGCTTCGAATTTATTTAAAACATTTTTTTGTTTACGTAACTCGTCGGGACGTGGATCGCCCGTAAAGTACGCTACATAAACAACGAATGACGTCACGACGTGATTTCGCGCAATGCACGGCGGGAAATTTGCGAACGGAGCATGCGCAGATCGATCGCCGTGGGAACGCGCCTAATTTAAATGTTTCACGCCCCCTACTCGCGCAGATGGATTGCGACGGGAGAAATACACTACGCCGCCGTCGTTTACCGTAGAAAATCTACCTGAATTCCACGTAGAGCAAGGTAAAAAACGGCGGCGTAGTGTATTTCTGATACGCTACGATAATCCATTTCTCTGTGAATCTGCCCCACAGTGTCTTTTCACATAGATAGATAGATAGATAGATAGATAGATAGATAGATAGATAGATAGATAGATAGATCAGGGAGGCTACTAGTTAGTATAGTTAAATGTACAGTTTGTAGAGAATATATTGACTGTATAGCTTAGCTAGTTCTGCTATTAGTATCTGTCAGGCAGGAGATTGTGCTTGATGCTCTAACGTGTTAGTCAACGTGTGCTAGTTAATTGCACATAGACGCATTAACTGTTACTGCACGTGTGCTATTTATTTGCACAGAAAGGCAGTTGCTGTTAATGCAAGTGGGCTATTGAATTGCACAGAAACGCAGTCGCTCTGACTGTGCGTGTGCTGTTTAATACCACCTTAGCGCATTTGGTGTCACCGCCCGTGTGCTGTTACATATCACCTGAGCGCATTTGGGGTCACCGCATGTGTGCTGTTACATACCACCTTAGCGCATTTGGTGTCACCGCACGTGTGCTGTTACATACCACCTTAGCGCATTTGGTGTCACCGCATGTGTGCTGTTACATACCACCTGAGTGCATTTGGGGGTCACCGCATGTGTGCTGTTACATACCACCTGAGCGCATTTGGGGTCACCGCACGTGTGCTGTTACATACCACCTTAGCGCATTTGGTGTCACCACACGTGTGCTGTTACATACCATCTTAGCGCATTTGGTGTCACCGCACGTGTGCTGTTACATACCACCTTAGCGCATTTGGTGTCACCGCACCTGTGCTGTTACATATCACCTAAGCGCATTTGGGGTCACTGCACGTGTGCTGTTATATACCACCTGAGCGCATTTAGTGTCACCGCACCTGTGCTGTTATATACCACCTGAGCGCAGTTAGTGTTACCACACCTGTGCTGTTATATACCACCTGAGCGCAGTTAGTGTCACCGCACCTGTGCTGTTATATACCACCTGAGCGCAGTTGGTGTCACTGTACGTGTGCTGTTACATACCACCTGAGCGCAGTTAGTGTCACTGCACCTGTGCTGTTATATACCACCTGAGCGCAGTTAGTGTCACTGTACGTGTGCTGTTACATACCACCTGAGCGCAGTTAGTGTCACCGCACCTGTGCTGTTATATACCACCTGAGCGCAGTTAGTGTCACTGTACGTGTGCTGTTATATACCACCTGAACGCATAAATATGTCTGGAAGGACAACAAAGAGAGGCAGAGAGTCACAAGGGCAAGCAGGCTCTGCATGTAGAGGTAACGCTGGTAGTGTATGTGGTGCATCCTCTTCAGCATGTGGCCGTGGCCGCTCGTCCTTCTTTTCAGGAGCTGGCCGTGTTGAGCCTCAACATGCAGAGAAATTAGTAGAGTGGATGATCAAAGCCATCCTCTTTCACACAGACTGATCAAAGTTTATCTGGCAAAGCAGCTGCCAAGGCGTCCTCTTCCCTCTGCACAATGGCTTCACACAATACTTCCCTAGTACCACCATGTCCTCCTGAAGAGTCCCCCGAACTGTTTCAACACAGTGTTGGGTACATGCTGCAGGAAGATGTGCAGCGTTTTGAAGACTCTGATGACGAAACACTGATAGAGGAAGGCATTGATGTGAGGCCAGGGAGAGGGGGTGGCCGAGAGGGACAGCAATTTGTCAGTGATGATGTTCCCCCAGCTGGAGCATACTGCCAGGTTGTTGACAGTGATGAGGAGGGAGGGGATGATGAGGTCACTGACTCTACCTGGGTGCCTGATAGGAGAGAGGAGGAGGAGGAGGAGGACGAGGCACAGAAATTTTGTTTTTCTGGGCTCCGTCACCAGTGCCTAAGCCCTAATTTTTCTGCCCCTGTTTAACAGGGGCGCCTAATAACAATTTTTGATGCAATACTTTGCACGTCCCTCCTTGTTGTGCTCCAATTAAAGATAGTGGAAGGGGTTGCAGTGTTGTGAATGAATGAATGAATGAATGAATGAAAACTTGTATAGCGCGGCACATGCGAACTGAATCGCCTCTGGGCGCTTGTTGTTCCTGTCTCCTTTGATGGTCCTCCAACCGAATGCTGGTTGGTAAAGCGTTCCATAGTCTGGGACCTTGGATCGCGAATCTTCTTTCTCCTTTGGACTTGAAGTTTGCTTTCGGGAACCTGGAGTAGGCTCTGATTCGTGGATCGCAAAACGCGATTGGGATTATGCGCTTTTATTATTTCGCATAAGTAAAGGGGGGCATTCCCATGGACACATCTATGCGTAAGACAGAGAGCTTTAAAAGCAATTCTGTCTTTGACTGGCAGCCAATGAAGGGCTCTTAGTGAAGGTGAGATGGATTCCCAGGGTTTTTTCCCAGTCACAAGTCTGGCGGCCGTATTCTGAACGACTTGCAGACGAGCGATTTGGTACTTGGGAAGGCCGAGGTAAAGGGCATTTGCATAATCCAGCCTGGAGTTTACAATTGTTCCCACCACGACCGCTAAATCTTCTTTAGGGATGAACGGAGTGAGTCTGCGTAGTAGGCGCAGTAGATGGTGAGATCCGCTGACTACTGACCCTATTTGTGCGTCCATTGTCATAAAGGAGTCAAAAATGACCCCTAGGCTTTTGACTTTGGCGCTAGGGGTGATGAGCTTGCCCAAAATAGGCGGGGGGGTCCACGCTGTTGAAAGTTGATTCCTGCGCTTGGCGTGAAACAGGAGAAGTTCTGTTTTCGCTCCATTGAGTTTAAGATAACTCTTTGTCATCCAGTCCTCTATCAAAGAGAGGCATGTCTCTAGATTGAGGTGGTGATCCTGTCTATTGCAGATGCGGAAATACAGTTGCGTATCATCTGCATATGAGTGGTAGAGCAGTTTTTGGCTGCTAATAATCTCAAAAAGAGGACGAAGATATATGTTAAACAGCACTGGTGACAGAGGCGATCCTTGAGGGACTCCGCATGTTACTGTGCGTTTTTCAGACGTAAAAGGTCCTAACTTCACTGTTTGCGATCGGTTTTCCAGAAAAGAGGAGAACCAAGATAAATCGCCTTCTGCGACTCTGGCTACTTCAGCAAGCCGAGTCAGTAACAGATTGTGGTCTACAGTGTCGAAGGCTGCACTTAGGTCCAACAGAACTAGGAGACAAGATTCTCCTTCGTCTGCGGCCTTGAGAACATCGTCCCATACTTTCAGCAATGCTGTTTCCGTCCCGTGTCCGGGACGGAAGCCTGATTGCAATGGGTCAAGTAGCTTGTAGGTATCTAGATGCTGTTGCAGCTGTTGCACCACTACTTTTTCCAGTAACTTTGAGAGTACGTTGAGGCTTGTTATGGGACGGCGGTGGAGTGGGTCCTTGGGGTCCAGGGAGGGGTTCTTCATGATGGGTAGGATTATACCCTCTTTCAACTGTGAGGGCACTATGCCCTCCAAGAAAGACTGGTTGATAAGCTGCGTGATGGGAGGAGCCAGGATGTAGGCGCATTCCTTCAGCAGTTTTGTGGGGATAATGTCATTTGGCGCTGTGCCATTACGCAGAGTACAAATGACATTCTTAGTGGTCTCGATGGAGATGGGTTCCAGGGTAAACTTACCTGATATAGGAGAATTACTATGGGTGCTGTGTGAGAGGCTGCAGGGGGGGCTGAGGGGAGAATTGTTTTGCTGAATGCTTTCACGGATTGCCTCGATTTTATTAATGAAATAATCCGATAGTTCATTGCAAAATTCTTGTGTGTCCGAACTGGGGGCTTCAATGCAACTTGGTTTCATGGTCTGGGTGACCATCTTGAAGAGTTTGCGGGGGCGGTTTAGGGCACCGTTGATAGCCTCCGAAAAATACTTTTTCTTGGCTTGGAAAATTCCTTTGTGGTATTTTCTTGTAGTCGTCTTGTAGATGGATAGGTTTAGCTCTGAAGAATATCTTTTCCAGGCAGATTCTGCCCTTCTGCGGTCTTGCTTCAGTAACGACAGCTGGTTGTTAAACCAGCTGCGGTTGTTTTTCCGAATGCTGGTTCTTCGTTTCGGCGCTACCAAGTCGGCTGACTGTAGCATGGCCAAGTTTATGGCTTCCAATGTTTCAACGGCCGTTTGATGCGGCTGAGTTGTTTCTATTTTTTTCCTTAAAGTAGTTTTGAAGAGTTCCGAGTGGAGCTTCTTCTGACATCTAGTCCAGTGTGTTGTCACTGGATTTGATGTTTTTGTTGCAGGGGGGATGGTGGAAATACTGAATATAATTGCATGGTGGTCTGTCCATGGCAATTTTTCATTTTCCCAAATTTTTATTTCCAGAGCTTGTCTGAAAATAAGATCAAGTGTGTGACCTGAAGCATGTGAGGGCCCACATACTAGTTGCTGCAATCCTAATCCTTCCAGGTGGTCAATACAGGCGTCGGCAATGGGGTCTTGTGAGGAGTTGGCCCAGAGATTGAAATCCCCGAGCAGCAAAATATGTTTGCTGTTGAGGGTGTAAGTGGAGAAGAAATCCGTCCATGATGATAGCAGCTGCGATTTTGGGCCAGGCGGCCTATAGTAGAGCAGAATGTGGACGGTCTCCTTTGAACTTGCTTGCAGTTGCAGAGTAAGGGTTTCCATGAATGGAAGAGGGTTTTGGCGGACTGGTTTGGTGATCGTAAGATGAGTCTTGTGGATCACCGCCAGGCCGCCTCCTCTTTGCCCTATTCTGTTTTCCGTTATGATACGGTAATTTTCTGGCACCAGTTCTCCTAGAATGGTGTTACAGTCGGCTGTGAGCCAGCTCTCTGTAATAAAGAGACAGTCTAGATCCTTTTGTTGAATGAAGTCGCGGATTTCTAGTCTGTGTTTTATTGCCGATCTTGTGTTGATCAGAGCACATGATATGTGCTTGAGCTGGGGTAAATGGCTGAAATGTCTGACCGTCGATCTATGATCGATTCTCAATAGTCGCTCAGTTCTTAGGGCCTTTTTGGTGATGGCTGGCAGTATTGCGGCGCATTGCCTCAAACTCCAAATGGTGTCGGCAGAATATTGCCGACCTGCCATGATCGCCAATGCGCCGGGGGGGGGGGAGAGTTCAGGGGCAAATGGGGAGAGGAATTGGCTAATTCCTCTCACCTGACATGGTCCAGAGGAAGGCAAAAAACCCTGGCGGCGCTAGGCCAATACGCTCCGGTAAAAAATTCCTTCCTGACCCCTGCAAGAGGCGATCGGGTGACCCCTGGATCAAGCTTCTGTTCGTTGGAGAGACTAGGGGGGGCTGGGGATGAGAGGTGAGTGTGTTGCTGGTACAGAAGGATGGTTGCCTGATCAGGCAGTGGGATGCAGACCAGGGCTGACAGGTGGGGTACTTCTGTAATGCTGGGGGGGCTGAGAGGGTGACAATAAGGCCGGGTACAAGCTATCATGAGGTGAGGGGGGATTTCCTGGAGGCTGGGTGAGGATTGTAGGGCGTGAGGAGCGGCGCGCCTGTTAGGCCGCAAGTGAAGCCGCGGTCTTTCCTAGATCGCGGCCCCGCGATTCAATGCTGTCTGGCGCGGGTCTCCAAAGAAGCCCTGGAATGGCGGAAATGTCATGGGGGGGTGACAGAAGGGGGGCCCTAATGATGATGGGGGTATGGGAAAGCAGGGGACCGCGGAATGAAGCCGGAGAAGGAGCAGGAGAGATCCGTGTTGCTGAGGCTTATCCTGAAAAGGACGGCCGTCAGCAGCTTACCTGCAGGAGAGCCAGGGGGCTGATCTCGTATAAAGGAGAGGTCAGATTGGGGCACAGGTAAAGTCCAGGAGCTGGAGCTAGGGCTGGCTAGCAGGCTGGGAGAGACACTGCCTAACTGCCTCCTACGCCTGCCTGGAGCTATGGCACACACGCTCCTACTCCTAGGAGACGTGCGCCGCTGGGAGCTCCTGTAGCTAATCCGTCTGCCTCACTGACTGAATGTTGTGTTGTGCCTAAGGCCTAATGTTTCTGCCCCTTTGAAAAAAGGGGTGTCTGATACAAATTTTTGATGCAATACTTTGCACGTGGCTCCTTGTTGTGCACAAATTAAAGATATTGGGAGGGGTTGCAGTGTTGTGTTGTGCCTAAGGCCTAATTTTTCTGCCCCTGTGTAACAGAGGCATCTAATAACAATTTTTAACGAAATACTTTACATGTGGCTCTTTTCTGCGGTCCAATTATAGTATCTGTGCGGGGCTGCAGTGTTGTGACACCGCCACCAGTGCCTAAGGACAAAATTGTATGGCCCTGTTCCAGTAATTTTCTTGGTTGGATTCTTTTATCATTTGAGTTCATTCTAGCTTTCTCCTACGTTATCATAGTGTACTGTTTATTTCCCTTTACTAAATACTCATCATTGTCAATGTAAACACCACAAACATAGATTTCTTATTTTAGACAGCATTTATATTGTTATACCTGAAGGGTTCCACATGTACTTGCACTTTAAGGCTGGCTCCACCCAGCAGTGATGACAAGGGTCAAGGGGCATAGTAGCCATCTTAGAGAGACCACATGTAGGAAGCATACAACCTGTAATGTCCTGGGATTTTACAGTGTACAGCCTGTACTGAAATAAACATCCATTGTTCCAGACCAGAGTCTTGTGTCCCTCACAACACCGAGGATATAACAGATATAATAATAAGCCAGACATTGTTCAGTATCCAAAAATATTTATTATCTCACACTTAAAAAGTGTTTATTTATATTTACTCCAAATTACATCGTAATCTAATTATTTATTTTTTTGGGGGGTCAAGGCATATTATTTTTATTTTTTAAGATTTTTAAACTTGTATTTTTTTTTCTTTTTTATGTTTTATTTAAATCCCTGCCCAGCTCCTCTACCAGACTCTTTATTTTTTGTTCCAAAAGTTGTTTTTTGTTTAAAACATTTTCAAGAATGAGGTTTGTTTCCTCTAGGTCAGAGATACATGACCTTAGCTCCCCGATAAGGACATTGGCACTGTTGGTGTCGACCGTGCCACCAACACCTCCGACACCTCTGGGAAAAAAAACATGTATTAAAATTATGTAGGCCTACATGTATTACCTTCAGCTGTGCTGTAGGACACTGACCTGATGTCCATGCATTCTGCAATTCCTGCACAACCGTCGGGGGGGGGGTCTTGTCTGGGTCTTGTCTGTGGCGTGTTGACTTCAGCAGCTTCCTTGCGCCCTATGAGATTGTAAAAAAAAGGGATACATAAATCAAAAAGATTAGAGGCCTAAAAGAGGAATATCAATCATTCTTTTTGAAAAGTGTGGTACAATTGTCTGTTTTTGCAATCCTTCTATGCTTAACACAGGATTTTATCCATTTCCTACATGGAAAAACAACAAGCATACACTGGATCACCTCTGTGTGACACCCTAACTGGTTTGTTCTTGTGGCCAACACTCAGTGCCAATCATTACCTCCCTGGGGCCAGAAGCAAAATGACATAACACATGAAAAAAGAGTAGCGGGGGCCGCTGACGACAGTGACATGTCACATTAAAGAAAGTTGAGAAGTGGGGGGAGGGGGTGTTCTGCTTTAGGAAATGACATCTTACATGAAATTGCGAATGAAGGGTTGTTGACTTATTGCCTCTTCTCCCATGCAGCCAGCGAGTTGAGAAGCCGGGTGAGGGTGCTAAAACGTAAATGGTTATTTTGTGAATTCTTCATTTACACAATTATTCAGGCCCTGAAAGACTACTTCTCTGAAGAAAAGAGGTTCATTGAAGTGTTTTCAATCAGGTCTTGAAAACACCTGTGGATGTCAGAGAGCTGCAATAAAGCCTAATAAGCACCAATCAGGCAGCTTTCAAATGACTTTGATACTCGGCTCCTTATAGACATTTACTAGTGTGGTTACAAACATGGTGAAGTCAAGGGAATGGTCCGGGAAGACAGGAGAAGAGGTGATCACAGGAAGGGCAATGGCTATAAGAAGATTGCAAAGATGTTAAACATACCAAGAGACACCATAGGAAGCATCATTCGCAAATTAAAGGCAAAGGGCACTGTTGAAACGCTACCTGGTCGTGGCAGAAAGAAGATGCTGACTTCGACTAATGTGCGCTACCTGAAGCGTAGAGTGGAGAAAAGTCCCCTTGTGACTGCTGAGGAACTGAGAAAAGATTTGTCAGATGTGGGCACTGAAGTTTTTGCTAAGACAAAATGGCTCGCACTGCATAATGAAGGCCTCCATGCCAGAACTCCCAGGCGCACCCCCTTGCTGTCTCCAAAGAATAAGAAGATTCAACTGCAGTATGCAAAAATCATGTGGACAAACCACAGAAGTTTTGGGATTGTGTTCTGTGGACTGATGAAACAAAATTAGAAGTGTTTGGGCCCATGGATCAACGCTATGTTTGGAGGAGGAAGAACAAGGCCTATGATGAAAAGAACACCTTGCCTACTGTGAAGCATGGCGGGGGGTCAATCATGCTTTGGGGCTGTTTTGCTTCTGCAGGTACAGGGAAGCTTCAGTGTCTGCAAGGTACCATGAATTCTCTTCAGTAACAGGAGATAGTGGATAACAATGTGATGCAGTCCGTCACAAACCTGAGGCTTGGGAGACGTTGGACCTTTAAACAGGACAATGATCCCAAGTATACCTCCAAGTACACTAGAGCATGATTGCAGATTAAAGGCTGGAATATTTTGGAGTGGCCATCGCAGTCACCAGACTTAAATCCGATTGAGAACCTCTGGTGGGACTTAAAGAAAGCAGTTGCAGTGCGCAAGCCTAGGAATGTGACTGAGCTGGATGCTTTTGCCCATGACAAATGGGCGAAGATACCCGTAGATCGCTGCAAGACACTTGTGTCAAGCTATGCTTCAAGTTTAAAAGCTGTTATAACTGTAAAAGGATGTTGTACTAAGTACTAAGATTGACTTGTCAATTGGGGGTTGAATAAAACTGATAATGATGTGAGCACAGAAAAGACATTTGTGGTTATTTCATTATAAATGTTATGTTATATTTGTCTGACCTACACGTGCCTCTTTGATTTAATTGTAAGCAGGATGTCAGGATGATCAAACTCAGTGTGAAACTGGGCAAAACAATCAATTTCAGTGGGGGTTGAATAATTTTCAATACAACTGTACATTCAATAAAAAATTGTTGTCACATAAAAAAGAACTTAAATGGAATGACCAACCAAATATTATGCCCACAAACACAACAAAAACTATTTTTGAACCGTATATATACACAACCTGAAATAAATACCACAAATGCTGCAAAATAATAAAAATAAATACTCAGAGTACACATGAAAATTAATTACGTCTTATGAGGAATTTTTTAATTCTCTCCATCTCCTCTGGATTTCTCCTTTTCAGGTCAGACCACTTATTACTTAACTGGACCCTTGACCTCTCCACCCCGAATTTCTCACGGAGAGTCCTCCGCACCTTCTCCATAATCTTCCCCTTCAGTATTTTCGGGTTGGGGTAAGGCCCTAGTTGGCCATCATAGTCATATTCCTCGAGAATTGAAACCATCTCCACCAGCTCCACAAACTTGAGACTGGAGGCTGGTTTACTGCTCCTCGTGGGGTGTGCCTGGCCTCTCTCCACACTTGAGGTTGCAACTTCCTCTCTCTGACTCTCCTCCTGGTCTTCCATCATGCCTTCAGTGAAGTGCAGTGACCGACCGAAAAGGGGCGTGACAATTGCTAGACTGATCGTCATAGGCGGAGATACACGCGGAGCTTCCCGCATGCGCAGTGTATGAAGGGAGTTGCGTGAGTTACGTAGGTCGCCGGCTGTAGAATAGGTCGTGAAAACGATTGCGCAGTATGACGAGAAGAAAATTGAGTTTTGGACTTTATGATCAGTGCATGAGTTTGTGGGTTAGATATGGGTAGAAAGCTAATGCTTGAATGACATTATTGTTTTTGGCTAAATTTTGACTTGCAGAAATAATGGCAGCCTTCATAGAACAGGAGTTCTTCACTGCATTTGTTAAAAGGAGGCCACGGATGGCAAACCCGCTTTTCTCTGTAATTTTACTTCCCCCCAAAAAAATGTTATTGTGCCAAGATCTGGCATTGTAATGCCCCACCCCTAAAATAATAGACATATTGTTGCCACACAGCACGTGCACTTTGGGGGGCAAAGCCTGTATGGGCAGTCTCACGGCCCACCACCACTGGAACATCAGTGGCCTCATCAGGCACAAGAGTCATGTAGTTTGTTCAGGGTCTCTTTAGGAAATTGTGCAATATGCAGGAGCAAAGTATGACATGGTTCTGATTCTACTTAAGAAACCTGCAGTCCCTATCTTGTTTGCACCGCCTGTATACTGCTCTTCAAAGTATATAAGGGGAAAAAGGGTCTTGTCAGGGCCAATCGTTAGTATAGGATCACTATGCAAGCCGCTTAGGGCCCCGCAAAGATGTGAAGGGCCCCCAAAGTACTAGAGTCCCCGCCTGGTAAGAAGTCATTTTCGCCCCCTCACCCCGCTTCTAAACTCGCTGGCTGAGTCATTTCCGTCAGCAGAACACCCCCTCCCCCTGCTTCTTAACTTTCTTTAATGTGACCTGTCACTGTCGTCAGCTTCCCCCCCCCCCCCGCGTCTCATTTTTAATGTGCCATGTCATTTTGCTTGGGGCCGCAGGGAGATAAGGATCACCACTGGGTCTTGTGTAATGATCCAGCACTGTGGGCTGGATCTGTGACAAATGCAGTCACAGATCCAGCCATCCCTCCCTGCGCAATACTCTGCAGTATTACCCCCCCATACTGTGCATAATTACCCCAAATACTCTGCAATATTTCCCCCCATACTCTGCAATATTACCCCCCATACTCTGCAATATTACCCCTATACTCTGCAATACCCCCCATACTGTCTGCAATACCCCCTACACTCTGCAATACCCCCCCACACTCTGCAATACCCCCCCACACTCTGCAATACCCCCCCACACTCTGCAATACCCCCTACACTCTACAATACCCCACCACACTCTGCAATACCCCCCATACTGTCTGCAATACCCCCCACACTCTGCAATACCCCCCCACACTCTGCAATACCCCCCACACTCTGCAATACCCCCCCCATATTGTGCAATACCCCCCTTAATCCACAATAACCTCAATACTCCACAATACCCCAATACTCCACAATACCCCAATACTCCAATACCTTGCAATACGTTACCTATGGGGATTTTCAAGTAGCAAAGTTTGGCGCAATTCCACGAGCGTGTGCAAGTTTGAAGGGTGACATGTTAGGTATCTATTTACTCAGTGTAACTTCATCTTTCATACTATGCAAAAACATTGGGCTAACTTTACTGATTTTTTTTTTAAGCACAAAACTTTTTTTTTTTTAAAACACGCGTTCAAAACATTGCTGCGAAAATACTGTGCAAGATAAAAAGTTGCAACAACCGCCATTGTATTCTCTAGGGTCTTTCCAAAAAAAAAAGCATATATAATGGTTGGGGGGTTCAATGTAATTTTTTAGCAAGTACATGATGATTTTTACATGTAGGAGAGAAATCTCAGAATTGGCCTGGGTGCTCCAGAACGCCTGATGGTGTTCCCTGCATGTTGGGCCTCTCTATGTGGCCACGCTGTGTAAAAGTCTCACATGTGTGGTATCGCCATACTCGGGAGAAATAGCAGAATGTGTTTTGGGGTGTCATTTGTAGTATGCATATGCTGTGTGTGAGAAATAACCCGCTAATATGACCTAAACTAGATTTTTTTTTTATTTTTACACAATTTTCAGTCTTTTTTCATTTATAGAGCAAAAAAAAAATGCAGATGTGATCAAATACCACCAAAAGAAAGCTCTATTTGTGTGAAAAAAAAGGACAAAAATTACAGACGGGTACAATGTTGTATGACTCAGTAATTGTCATTCAAATTGTGAGAGCACGGAAAGCTGAAAATTTACATGGTTAGGAAGGGGGTTTAAGTGCCCAGTGGTCAAGACTGATGCTGAGTGACTGTCCTGTTATGCTCCTGATTGAATATCCTTTTCCTCCTCACTGATCTTGCTCATAGCTATTAAGAACATTTTTGGTTCTGGGCTCCGCCACCAGTGCCTAATGCCCAATGTTTCTGCCCCTGTTTAACAGGGGCGTCTAACAAGAATTTTTAATGCAATACTATGCATGTGTCTCTTTTCTGCGCTCCAATTACAGTATCTGAGGGGTTGCAGTGTTTTGGTGTGCCTAAGGCCCAATGTTTCTGCCCCTGTTAAACAGGGGTGTCTAATAACAATTTTTAATGCAATACTTAGCATGTGTCTCTTTGCTGAGCTCCAATTACAGTATCTGTGAGGGGTTTGCAGTGTTGTGACACCGCCACCAGTGACTAAGGCCCAATTTTTCTGCCCCTATTCTAGTCATTTTCTTGGTTTGCTTCTTTTCTAATTTGAGTTCATTCGAGCTTTATCCTACGTTCTCATAGTGTCATATTTATTTTCCTTTACTAAATACTCACCATTGTCAATGGAAACACCACAAATCTACATTTGTTCTTTTAGGCAGCATTGATATAATAAGAAGCCTGAGATTCTTTAGTATCCAAAAATCTTTATTGGATCACAATTAAACATGTGTCATTTTTTATTTGTTTTTTATATTTATATATATATATATATATATATATATATATATATATATATATATATATATATATATATATATATATATATATATATATATATATATTTATTTATTTTTTATTTATTTTACATTTATTTTATTTTTATTTTATTTTATTTTTTTAAACCCTCCCCAGAACATCAAGAATGTTCTTCAGGTCTTGGTCCACCTTGACATTCTCCATTTTGATCTTCTCCAGGGCTATGTTCTTGTCCTCTATTCGTGCCCTGCAGGACATTATCTCCCCAATGAGCACCTGGCACTGGAAGTGTCTAAGCCACCACCAACAGCTCCTCCACCTGAAATTTGTGACAAAACATGTATTAAAATTATGCAGGCCTACATGTATTAACTGAAGCTGTGCTGTATGACACTGACCTGATGTGCTGGCATTTTGCACTTCCTGCACATCCGGCGAGGGTGGGGCTTGGCACTGTGTGGGGTTGGTCGGCTCCACTGCTGCAGCTTGATTGCGGCCTATGAGATTGTAAAAAAAGGGATAGATGAATCAAAAAGATTAGAGGCCTGAAAGTGGAATATCAATCATCCTTTTTAAAAAGTGTAGTACAATTTTCTGCTTTTACAATCCTTCTAAGCTTAACAATGGATTTTATCCATTACCGAAGCTGCTGCATTTCTGTATCTTTGGACAAGTTTCCTACCTGGAAAAACAACAAGTATACACTGTATCACCTCTGTGTGACACACTAAGTAGGTTGTTGTTGTGAGCCCTGGGGCTCAAAGCTAAATGACATGGCACATTAAAAATGTGAAGCGGGGGGCGCCAAAAACAGTGACATGTCTCATTAAAGAAAGTTGAGAAGTGGGGGGAGGGGGTGTTGTGCTGTCGGAAATGACATCTTACATTACATTGAGAAGCAAGGGGTGCTGACTTCTTGCCTCTTCTCTCATGCAGTCGTCAAGTTGAGAAGCAGGGTGAGGGGGCGAAAATGACTTCTTACTAGGCGGGGCCTCTAGTTATTTGGGGGGCCCTTCGCAGATTTGCGGGGCCCTAAGCGGCTTGCATAGCGAGCCTATAGGGCGGATCGGCCATGCCAACCATTGTGCTACTGAGTGCATATGTGTAATCAACTTCTGCGCTGAGCATACTCTCCTTTTACTGTATAATGACTTAAGTCGGATTATTTAAATGTAGTTAATAACACATCTACATTCAATAAAAAATTGGTCTCACATAAGAAGATCTTAAATACAATGAACAACCAAGTATTTGGGAGCTGCGGTGGCTCGACGCAATTGGCACTGCGCTGACAAGCCATTCACCTTTGCAGCTAGAGGTTCGGATCCCGTGCTCAGCTACATGGAAATTGAGTTTGGTGGTCTCAGCCCAGCTCCTGGTGGGTGTGCTATGCGAGGTAAGCTTGCGCTTAGTACGCCCACCCCCCCTCCCACAAAAATAACCACACTTACACGCACTCGAAATTGGGTTAACATGCACGCACTTTGACCACGTGGTCTCTAAAAAGAGAGGCGAAGGACTAATGGGGCTGGTTGAGCGGGCTAGATCCTCTCACTCCCTTATAGGGAGTCCCTCTGCCCCGTTGGCAGAGGCGTCGTTAGGCCCTGGCTAGGGGGGCTGGAGCCCCGAATGGGTGTCCGAAAAGCCCTGAGTCTCGGGCATGAAGAAGTGCATTGTTAGCCCCGAGCGCCGCCGCCGCGATCTTTGCCAAGCAGGGAGGGACCATTCTATTTCTGAGCGTGCCAGTCCGGAAGACACAGCAGGTCCCACCTTCTGGAACGTGCAGCAGCGCCTATGATGGACGTCCCTCTGGTCCAATCCGGGCCTGCGGGGGACGTGTGACGTCCATCATCAGGTGCCGCAAGCTCAGAAGGTGGGAAGTACAATGCCGCTCGGCGGCTCTCTACGGCTCTGCTGCAGTGCTGAGTCTCCTCCTCTGGCTGAATATGTGTGACGGGCACACCACGCCACATCCCTGCTCGGCGGCTCTCCTCTCCTGAGTCTCCCTCCTCCCTGGCTGCATGGCTATGATGGGCACATTGGGCGTGCCGGCGCCGCACACCACAGCTGAGGTAGGTGACGTCAGTGATAGTGTATGTCTGGTCAGTGTAGTGTAGTCTGTTAGTGGTTAGTGCAGTGTAGTGTGGTCAGTGTAGTGTGGTCAGTGTATTGTAGTGTGGTGTGGTCAGTGTTGTGTGGTTTGGTTAGTGTAGTGTAGTATGGTCAGTGTAGTGTAGTGTGGTCAGTGTAGTGTAGTGTAGTGTGGTTTGGTTAGTGTGGTTTGGTTAGTGTAGTGTGGTCAGTGTAGTGTGGTTTGGTCAGTGTAGTGTGGTTTGGTTAGTGTAGTGTAATGTGCTCAGTGTAGTGTAGTGTGGTCAGTGTAGTGTAGTGTGGTCAGTGTAGTGTAGTGTGGTTTGGTTAGTGTGGTTTGGTTAGTGTAGTGTGGTCAGTGTAGTGTGGTCAGTGTAGTGTGGTCGGTGTAGTGTGGTCAGTGTAGTGTGGTCAGTGTAGTGTGGTTTGGTCACTGTAGTATGGTTTGGTTAGTGTAGTGTGGTTTGGTTAGTGTAGTGTAATGTGGTCAGTGTAGTGTAGTGTGGTCAGTGTAGTGTAGTGTAGTGTGGTCAGTGTAGTGTGGTCAGTGTAGTGTGGTCAGTATAGTGTGGTCAGTGTAGTGTGGTTTGGTCAGTGTAGTGTGGTTTGGTTAGTGTAGTGTGGTTTGGTTAGTGTAGTGTAATGTGGTCAGTGTAGTGTAGTGTGGTCAGTGTAGTGTAGTGTGGTCAGTGTAGTGTGGTCAGTGTAGTGTAGTGTAGTGTGGTCAGTGTAGTGTGGTCAGTGTAGTGTGGTTTGGTTAGTGTGGTCAGTGTAGTGTGGTCAGTGTAGTGTGGTTTGGTTAGTGTAGTGTGGTCAGTGTAGTGTGGCCAGTGTAGTGTGGTGTGGTTTGGTTAGGGTAGTGTGGTGTGGTCAGTGTAGGGTGGTCAGTGTAGTGTAGTGTGGTTTGGTTAGTGTAGTGTGGTCAGTGTAGTGTAGTGTGGTTTGGTTAGTGTAGTGTGGTCAGTGTAGTGTGGTGTGGTCAGTGTAGTGTAGTGTAGTCTGGTCAGTGTAGTGTAGTGTGGTTTGGTTAGTGTAGTGTGGTCAGTGTAGTGTAGTGTGGTCAGTGTAGTGTAGTGTGGTTTGGTTAGTGTAGTGTAGTGGTCATTGTAGTGTAGTGGTCAGTGTAGTGTAGTGGTTAGTGTAGTGTAGTGGTCATTGTAGTGTAGTGGTCACTGGTCAGTGTAGTGTAGTGGTCAGTGTAGTGTAGTGGTCAGTGTAGTGTAGTGGTCAGTGTTGTGTAGTGGTCAGTGTTGTGTAGTGGTCAGTGTACTGTGGTTTGGTCAGTGTAGTGTAGTGGTCAGTGTTGGTGTATGCAGGTTATGTCAGTGTGTGTGTCTGGGTCTGGGTGTGTGTGTCAGGTAGGTCACCCGGCACCACTCCGCCTACCGCAGCAACCCCCACCGGTGCCAGCTTGGCTTGCGGGCTGAAGCCCCTGGTCTTTTTGGGACCTAGCAACGCCCCTGCCCGTTGGGCTTCAAAGCGGAGCAGGTAGGGCGGGCTGTGTGGGAGGACCCCCTTCACACCCACCATTGCCACCCGGGGCATGGAGAAAGGTGGCAAATTGCCTCTGGGGGAGGCCTGCCTACTCCCAACTCCTGCAGTCCGGCTCCTCTCTCGAGTACACGCACAAAATACACATTTAAAAAAAAAATAAACAAACCAAGTTTTATGCCCACAAACAGAAACCTTGAAACATCTATTCTTGGACTGTCTATATACACAACCTGAAAGAAAACCAAATGACGCAAAAGAATTAAAACAAATATTCAGAGTACACATGATATTTACTTACGTGTTCTGAGAACTCTTCTAATTCTCCCCATCTCTCTCTGATTTTCAAATCACACCATCGCTTCCGCAGCTGCTCACTGGACCTCTGCAGCTCGAATTTTGCATGGAGAGTCCTCCGCACCTTCTCCATGATCTGGGCCTTCAGTTTATTGGGGTTCTTGTAAGGCCCTTTTTTGCCGTCATAGTCCTCCTTTTCAAGGACAGCCACCATCTCCACCATCTCTTCGAAGCTCATGTTGGTCCTGTTCCTGTTCCTCCTGGGGTGTGCCTGTCCTTACTTCTGCCTGGTTGCAGCTTGCTGTCTTCCCTCCATCATGTCTTCTGACTCTTGCATTGAACAAATGAAAAGGGGCGTGTCAATCACTCGAACGATTGTCATAGGCGGGGATACATGCGGAGCTTCACGTATGCGCAGTGTATAAAGGTATATTGCATGAGTTACGTAGTCCGCCGTCGGTAGAATATGTCGTGGAAACGGTCGTGCAGTACGACGATAAGAAACTTGATCTTTGGACTTTATGATCAGTGGATGAGTTTGTGGGTTAGATATGGGGAAGCTAAGGCTTGACTGACATTTGTTTTTTTCTCAATATTTTGACTTGCAGAAATAATGGAGGCCTTCAGAGAACAGGAGTTCTTCACAGAATTTGTTCAAAGGGGGCCCCGGATGGCAACCCCCTTTTTTTCTAGAATTTTACTTTCCCAAAAAAATAATTTATTGAGCCAATATCTGGCATTGTAATGCCCCCCCCCACCCCTAAAATAATTGACATATTGTTGCCAAACAGCACGTGCACTGCCCGGGGGCCCCAGCTGCATGGGGGGCCCTTGCCCTTTCCCCAAAGCAGCTGGTCCTTGAGCCCGGGCTGCCCGGAAATTGGGGCAGCCCAGGCTGCCCCTCTACATCCCAGTTATCCCCCAGCACTCTGACCCCTCTACACCCTAGATATCCTCTACCTTCTACCTACTTGATTTCTATTTACATGCACTCTCCATTGTAGGGGCCCCAGAGCATTACTTTGCCCAGGGGCCCATGATGCTATTAAGACGGCCCTGAGTGAGTGGCCTCATCAGGCACAAGTGTCATGTAGTTTGTTGAGGGTCTCTTTAGGAAATTGTGCAATATGCAGGAGCAAAATATGACATGGTTCTGATTCTACTTAAGAAACCTACAGTCCTTATCTTGTTTGCAATGCCTGTATACTGCTGTTCAAAGTATATAGGGCCAGACGGTCTTGTCAGCGCCGATCCTCGCTATAGGCTCACTATGCAAGCCGCTTAGGGTCCCGCAAAGCTGCAAAGGGCCCCCCAAATTACTAGAGGCCCCGCCTGGTGAGAAGTCATTTTCGCCCCCTCACCCCGCTTCTAAACTCACTGGCTGAGTCATTTCCAACAGCAGAACAGCCCCTCCCCCCGCTTCTCAACTTTCTTTAATGTGACATGTCACTGTCGTCAGCGCCCCCCGTGTCTCATTTTTAATGTGCCATGTCATTTTGCTTAGGGCCCCAGGGAGGTCAGGATCGGCACTGGGTCTTGTAATGACCTGGGGGGAGTGGTGGCGGGGAAACTCATGCTATTTTTTTCACTGATTTTTATCCATATTGCAGGGACCAACCATTACATTAAAGGCGCAAGCAGTATTAAATTACTTTTTTCTGAGAGTAATCTCTAGTGCCCAAAGGGTTAACCGTTGAACTAGATATTAACTGCTTCATTAGTGATTACTAGTATTGCACATTGCATTAGATATACACTATCTCCCTAATTTGGTGTATATATAATTGTGCAGTTTTTTATCTTTTATCACATTGTTTTTAATGGATAGTAACTAATGAGATATCTGATTTCTGTGTACTGTATGGTCCTTTCATATATGTGTGCACTACATTCACTCTTGTATACACATATATGTATGGGAGTGTGTGTATACATGTTTGCCTACATAGGCATCTACTGACTCGACAGGTGTCCCGGCATGCGCCTCCTGAGTTATTTGCTTGCATGATAATATATCAGTTTGGTCTGCTTCAACCGACTACCCATCCTTGGCTAAGTAGGACATTGTGTCGCCCTCTTTTCTCCAACCTTTTATTAATATTAATTAATGTTTATTGATTAATGTTTAATGATTATTATTATTATTGGTCAATATTTTATTGAATTCATATAGAACCTCTATTGATGAGAGGTCCTTGCCTATTTTCCTCTATTTCTCTTCTTTTTTAGTCTTGAGATATATATCTTTTAACATGGGTTTGTTTTTAACATGTTTTATTATGTTGTTTTAGCTGACTATGTGGTGTTGTATAAATCTCCACCACACATCCTCACAGACTGTTCCCTTTCCCCGTCAAACTGAAAAGGTTGATGGATATTTAATGGTCTTGTCAGCTGATTAGACAACCATAGCTAAATCCATGACCGTTCACTTATTATAATGTGACAGATATGGTTTGATCAGCCACCTAAGGGTTAAACACGAGCGGTGTGTTTTCCCAAAGATTTCTGCTTTTTACAGAAATCATGGTTGCTTTTAATACATCAGTCTAACTAAACGTTTAGGCATGCGATGTTTGATCAATATTTCCTATCACTGTATATGACTGTCATAATGATTTTGTGCAGTATCCTTTAATGTAATCACGTATTTGTGCTGTCTCGGCGTTCTGCTATTGTTGACGTCCGCTACTCACTTCCGTCTCCTGATTCACCAATGGGAGCGAATGAGCGCGGACAGATCGTCCAATGGCCGACGTTTGAGGGACATAAAGACGTGACGAACGCCAAGTAGCCACGCCCTCTGTTGAAGTCGGATGTGACGAAACGCGTCAAGGCGTGGCTACGACGGCGTAACCAGGAAACATACAGAGTGCGTTCCACCACTGTACCATCGCTATCAAGATAGGCGCCTTCAGCAGCGTGACTGCGGGATAAGCGTGACCCCCAGTGTGCGGAGGAGAGCGGTGAACTTTACACTCTTTTTTGTTCATTGACTAAATGCTTTTATGTACGTAGATAAGATGCGGGGCGGTGCTATACGGGTCTTTTTTTATTAAATTAAAACAGTATTACACTATATGGTGCTTCTGTTTTCCTTTATGATCCATATGTACTGGAGCTTTACAAATTAACCCCTGCTGCCCGGTGACTGATGTTGGAGGTCTGGTCAGGAAGATCTATTGATATACAAGGCTCGTTCTTTTGTATTTTTTGGTGAGTTTGAAACCCTGAGGGGGCGTGTGCCTCACGTTTTGGTGGAAATTGGAGATCGGTGGAGGGTACATCACCATTTGTTCCCAAGCATTCCTCACGCTATTTCAGCTTTGCCTATACTTACTGATATATGGACCTTATCTAACACCTTAATCTACATTGGACTCTTTATGCGCTGTTTTATCATTTTTTATTTTTTTTCATTCAAGTTTAAGTTTATTTTCTGAATAAAGTCAGTACAATTTAAAGAACATATCAGGAAATCAATACATTTTGTTACATATGCTTAAATATTGAGACATCGTTTGAAGTCATCACTTCGTCATTTCTCAACCATACCTAAATAACATTCTATCTGCGATGAAAGGAAAACAGGTTCAACAAGGGAGTAAATTCTGACCCTAAGCCATATAGTCTAACCGGGGTAGCTCCCTACCCTCCCCCAAATCCTGCAGTTCCTATCAATCCGTCTAGGGTCCCTAGTCTACAGCAGTTGGGATAAATCAAAACCTTATTGGTCCAACATATATAGAAATGAGATGGGAAGGGCACCCTCCACCCCCACTGACACCCCCAATGGGATCACTCTGTGCCCGGGGAGGTAGAGTAATTCCCCCAAACCATCCCGCCCCCTTAGCAAGTTATTATAAATATTACAGTTTTGTGAAGTCCACTTCGTGATGTACCTCCATTTCATAAACTTAAAACTTCTCAAGTACCTCTGGTACGAAGTGTATGATATCTGGACCGATTAAATGAACCTAATACTAAAAGAATAAATAACAAGTTCGATGAAGAGAGAGGGAGAGGGAGAGGGAGGGAGAAAAAGAGAGGAGAATCCCTCTTCAACCTCCCCCACCCCTATGATAGAGGCGTAACATGTATATATATGGAGAACGTTTCCCAAACACAGATTATACAAAAAACCTGAACACAAGCACAGCATAAAACCAGAACATAGAGAAGAAAAGTAGAAGAGAAGGAAAAGAGGAATGTGAGAAAGATAGAAAGAGAGGGAACGAAAAAGAGGGTAGGGGTGAGAGGGTAGAGAGACAG
This sequence comes from Rana kukunoris, assembly GCA_029574335.1. Lineage (NCBI taxonomy): Eukaryota > Metazoa > Chordata > Amphibia > Anura > Ranidae > Rana > Rana kukunoris. The sequence goes on along the minus strand of CM056050.1, from coordinate 252,287,445 downwards.
AGATCCTACCTGCCAGGTGTGTACATCAGCCTACAGTAAGTTATGTTATCACCCCTTTATGGGGTGTGAGATCCCTAAGTACTTTATCCATGGTTCCCAGATTGCGTTAAACTGAGTAAGTCTATCCAACATTGAGCCAATTCTCCTTTCCTGTTCCATTATCCAGGTGATCTTTCTTTTCATACTTAAGATTGAGACCGCCTGTTTCTTCCAGGCTGCAGCTATAGTGATTCTAGCTCCTGTTAGGATAAACCATATCAGCCTTCTGGTAACCTTTGATACTTGTGGTATGAATCCATTCAGTAAGGCAATCACCGGGGACTGATGTATATTACAACCCGTAATCCGTCTAATTATATGGAACACTTTACTCCAAAAACCTTGTATTCTTGGGCATTCCCACCAGGTGTGAATCATGGAGCCCACGCCTTGGCATCCTCTGAAGCATAGAGGTGAGGATGAAGGATATATAGTTGCCAGTCTTAGAGGAACTAGATACCATCTAGTAAATATTTTGACATTCGCCTCTATGAGTGACATGTTGATGATACCCTTTATAGATCTATGGAAGTTTTCTCCCCAATCTTCCAAATCCCACTCATCCTGAATTTCCTTCTCCCAAGCTAGCATATAGGGTAATTTATTGACATTGTTCGCAAGGGATTTGTAAATTACAGAAATACCACCCTTCCTTACTGGGGCCTGTTCACATTTTCGTTCATAGGGCGTAAAATGACCAGTTACAGCCTTGTCAGTCCAGAGTTTCTGAACAAATCTGTAGATTTGAGAAAATCTTGATTTCTCTGAAGGAGGAAGATCAAGACTGTCGCTAAAATATTGTTCTGATAGAGGACCTGAGTGGGAGAAGAATCGTCCAATGCGGTATACTCCCTTATCTCGCCACCACTGGAAGGATTCAACGTTCACATTGGATGCAAAGGACGGGACCTGAAATATATCAGTTAATGGTAGACTCTTAGAGACTAAAGAGGGATTGCTCCTGAGCGAGTCCCACAGAACCAACGCCTGTGACAGTGCCGGAGACATGATAGAATGTCTGCGTTTGGGGATAGACCACACAAGATTTTCCAATGAGCATGTGGGGGATGCCTGTTCTTCCAGACTAACCCAATCAGGTTGGTCCTGTTTGAGGTATATATCTGACAGTTGTGCCAGTCTAGCTGCCTGGTAGTACCACAGCAAATTTGGGAGTCCCAAACCTCCCTGATTAGGGAGATTAAAGAGGCTACGCGATGATACACGGGGGCTTTTTTTGTTCCATACAAATTTGGTGATCTTACCCTGAAAAGCCTTCAAGTGATTCCTTTTTATCGGTATGGGGAGAGAACGAAAGAGGTATAGAAGTCTAGGAAGAAGAGTCATCTTGACAGAGTTTATCCTGCCAATCCAGCCTATATTCTGTGTATCCCAATCACCTAAATCAGATTCAAGTTTTTTATACATAGGAGGGTAGTTGGCTGTATATAGATCCTCAAATTTCGAAGATAAATTGATACCCAAGTATTTGATAGATGAGCCATTCCAACCAAATTCATATTTCTTTTGTAGTAAGGAAACTACATCTACAGGAAGCGAGATATTGAGGGCCCTAGATTTGGACATATTGACTTTAAGGCCAGAGGCCCTGGAGAATTTGTCAAGTACAGAGTAGATTTCGGACATAGAGGAAATCGGGGAAGTAACAAATAGTAGCAGGTCATCTGCAAATAATGCACATTTGTGGTCCTTACGGGTACATTGAACTCCTCTGATATTCGCGTTATTCCGAATCGCTATTGCCAAAGATTCTATAACAATTGTGAATATCAAAGGAGACAATGGGCATCCCTGGCGGGTTCCCCTTTTAATTTTAATAGATTCTGAAAATAGTCCCTGCAGTCTTATTTTAGCCTCAGGAGAAGAGTAGAGTGCAGATAATATGCCCAAGACTCTTGAGCCAAACCCCCAACGTCTCATAACTTCAAACATATATGGCCAGGAGACCGAATCAAAGGCCTTTTGAAGGTCCAATGATAAGAGCATCCCTTCTTGTTTTTGATCTCCTATCCAACCGGATTGCAATATGGAGATTATGTCTACCGCTCTCCTTACTTGGTCAGGGCCTTGTCTACCAGGAATGAAACCCACCTGATCCTTATGTATATACTGACCAATGAAGGATGCTAGTCTATTGGCTATTATTTTGGTTAGGATTTTAAGGTCATTGTTAATCAACGATATTGGTCTATAGTTTTCCACTTGACTGGTATCCTTGTCAGGTTTAGGGATCACAGAGATATATGCCGAATTCAGCTGAATATCTATAGGATTCCCCTTCGTTAAATGGTTAAAAAAACGAGTAAGGTATGTAGATAGAAGAGCCGAGAAAGTCTTGTAGTAAGGAGCAGAGAAACCATCTGGTCCTGGAGCTTTATCTGTTTTTAACATTTTGATCACTTCCAAAACTTCTTCAATCGAGATGGGAGCTTCCATTTTCTCTCTATGCACTTCCGCCAGTGAGGGAAAGTCCAAACTATCTAGGAATTCTCCCACGCTATTAGAATTGGAGAGTGTTTCAAAGTCGTAAAGTTTTGAATAGAAGCTTTGGAAGGAATCCATCACCTTCTGAGGGTTCAAGGTAAATAAGCGATTGGCTTGTTTAATCTTAGGGAGGACTCTCTGCCTTAGTCTAGGGGATAGTTTATGCGCCAACATTGGACCAATTTTATCTTTTAATCTATAAAATCTAGCTCCCGACCATTTAAGTGCCTCATCTGCTCTTACCGTAAGCGCAAGATTCAGAGCTGTCCTGGCAGCGTCCAATTTAGAAGTTGGGAAACCAAAGGGGTCCAATTTATGCTTTTTGCTCAAATCGTGAAATGTCTTTTCAAGTTCTTCCACCTCCAGCCTCTTCAGTCTTTTTTGTCTGGCTGCGATCTGTATTAGTTTTCCCCTCACTGTCACCTTGTGGGCCGCCCATAAGGTTTCTGGAGAGATTTTCTCTATGTCATTATTTTTAAAGTAATCTGTTATAGCTTGTTCAATCTCTGTGGCTATAGTTGGGTCTTTCAACAATGACTGGTTGAGGGTCCAATGAGATACTCTTTGATTAGAACTGTTTTTTCTTAGATATAACAGAACCATGGAATGATCCGACCATGGGACGTCCATAATGGAGGACTTCTGGGCCGAGGGGACATGGTGATTGGAAAGTAATATGTGGTCTATACGTGAATACGACTGGTGGGGGTTAGAGAAGTGAGTAAAATCTTTAGCAGTTGGGTTCAATTCTCTCCATATGTCGGTCAATCTATATTGGTGAAGCACGCAAGCGACTTGGGTACTGGTTTTAGTAGGTCTAATTAATTTAGCCTTTGCTGGGACGGATTTATCCAGTCCAGAGTCAAAAGCCAGATTGGAATCTCCCCCCATAACTATGACTCCCTCTACCAAAGGCTGGAGAGATTCAAGCATTTGGCAGAAGAACCCCTTCTGTCCCCGGTTGGGAGCATAGTATGATATAAAAGTGTACATATTTCCTTCCAGAGTGCCCTTTACCAGAATGAAAGAAAGAAATGATAGAGAAAAAAGAAAATAGACAAAGACATTTTATCCATATGTAAATTAACGTAAGGTCAAAAAATGACCCAGAATGAGGGGAGGGTGTATTTCCCCTCCCCCCATTCAAACACGTGACCATAGAATAGCCCAGAAAATAAGGGGCTATGTTCCCACTCCCGGGGCGACGGAACGTCGATCCAAGGGGTAGGCTGAGGCCCAATGCCTCACCACCGGCTGCCAGCGACAGCTCAACAAACTGTAATGTAAATCACTGTTATGAATAATTCAACCCAGTATGACATATTAAAAGAGACAATAAACTATTTTAACTTTCCTAAGAAAAAACAACAAACACAAAAAAAAAAAAAAAAAATAGAAATATACATATATACACATATGTATATAAACATTTCCTAGGAAAGTATTAACATGTAGCTTTAACTACCACATCCCTTGGTAAACCGTCCTTTCTTAAAGGACCCAGGGCCCTATGTGCTCGGTCCAATTCTAGTTTGTGGTTTGGTATAGATGGGATCAGGATTTTGATAATGTCCTGTATAGCTGTATGCACGTCTGAGATAGATTCTGGTAATCCTCTGACCCTGAAAAGATCTCTTCTTGATCTGTTCTCTAATTCGTCGATCCGTGCCTGAGCAGCTTCCAGCTGTTCCTGCATGAATTGCAAATGATCTGAGTTCTGATCAGTCCGTGCTGTATTAACCTCCAGTTTGTGTTCAATATTTTCTATTCTGCTTCCCAGGCTCTGAAAATCAGCCCTAATCTCTCCTGTGATTCTTTCTGCATTTTGTGCCAGTCCTTTATATAGCATTTCAGAAATTCTGGTGAATAATTCAGAGACATTGAAGGTTACCTCATGAGCCTGTTCAGCCTTTGTATTCATATGTGCGGGACCTTGTGAGGTAATTACCTCAGGAGTTAAATGACCAGCCTCCATGAGATTTTTTATTTCAAATGATGCAGGAGGGGAGAGAATAGGGCAAGTGTCAGAATTTGGTGTCTGAGGTAATATTGAAGGACTTATAGAAGATATAGCTTGTCTGTCAGTCAATGAGGTCTCAACTGTACCCAGTGTACTTGTCTGAGGTACGGCGGCCATCTTAAGTAAATTGTTCTTAGCCAGCCTTTTATTACGTTTCTTGCTCTTTTTGTAATATTTGCCCGGCATGAACTGGGTCCACAGTATGTCAGCTATTCACTACTGTTGTTTATCTGCTCTTAACGGGTATATAGAACCTGTAATTCTTGTCAGAAAAAAGAAACAGCGCGGGTACCCTGTCCCCAGCTGTCGTTCTTTACAAGGCTCCTGTATATAATTCCCCTGAATAAGGAATAGTTTACCCGGTATCTTCCGATTCACCGTTGAATCCGCAGTCCTCGGATATCTTTTTGTTGTTTGTATCCGGGTTGAAACTCTATATATTTGCGTTTGACAGCCTCTCAGTGGAGATTTATTTATCTTGAGATTTGTATATGTTATTTTTTATTATTTTTATTTTATATCTATTTTATATCTATATACTATATACGGTTGGTCTACTCCTTGGATTTATCCAACTCTTAGTCCAAGTAATACCTGTCCTTGGCGCCGGGAAGTGCACAGTGGATTTCCCTCTGCTGCTGTTCCCCCTTTTTTCTTTGTGCACTTCTATAGATACTACAATTTTCTTCCCAGGCAGACATGGACGCATTACTTTTTCTAAGCAATAGGAATCTAGATATAAATACTATTTTTACTGTAAATGAACAGACCACTGCACAAGTAAACTATACTTCAATCATGACCGCCCTTGGGGAACACCCTGGAAAAACAAGTAAGAACTTGGTGGGACATCTGTACCCTTGAGCAGTACCAAAAAGAACGGATCATTATTAGAAGTTTAAGATGGGATGTAATGCCCCAGGACGGTCTTGATGACTCAGACTCCGTGAAGGAATGGTTGTAATTCTTTAACGGAGTAGGTTTTAAACTACAGGACTTAGTCTTGAAAAGGAAGAGGAAAAATATGTCAATTGTAGAAGGTAAAATTAATGATTTTTAGCTGTTACTAGATCCGATTAAGGAAACGCAGCAAGTCACAGATTTTAATATACGTATTAAGAAAAGGTTGGAGAAAATTGATAAAGAAACCCAGAAAAAGAAAATTAAGAAATTCCATCGTGACGTAGGGGACTTTAGAACTAATTCCATTTACTTGTGGCAACAGACAAATACACCTGCCACAAGGAATAATGAGACTAACGCAATGGATACCCATCAAGATATCCCCGTTGTTGGGTCTCAAACAGTCAATAATACTACATCTCTCCCAAGTGTTAGAAGAGATTTAGGCACCCAACAAGCTCCAGTTAACCATTCAACACCTATTCGACATGAATCGAATCATAATAGGGGAAGACCAAAAAATGGGGGTGCCTCAAACTCTAACCAACGCCCTCCACTGCCTGGGGGCTATTATAACGTACCTGTATATAATAGCTATGAACCTTTATGAGAGGAGAACAATGCATCTAGGTATCAGTCACCCCGTCCTTTTTTAGGGAGAGGCCGGGGTTGGCAGAAAAGGGGCAGAGGGTCATCCTCCCACAGGGGGAGACCACCCATATACCCACAGCAAACATCACAACACAGAGACCCCCAGGCTGACCAAAGATACAGAGAAGCACATTGGAAGGACAACACCCATTGGGATCGAGAGAGACTTCCCCAATCAGGAGTTTGGAGAGAAGAAAGAGAGGATGCCGGGCCGGGAGAAGGACCCAGCAACAGAAAAAGAAGAAGGAAGGAACACGAGTAGGTGGTATTTTTAATCTTAGTAATACGATTTTAACAACCAAAGAAACCAACATTCTTAATCTAGGTCTCAAATGTGGCCTTAACCGTCCAATAAATAAATTTAACATATTCATTGACGTCCATAAGTACGTAAGAAAACTGAATATGAAGACATTTTTTGAATAAGAATTCTAACCCATCATCTGGATTGTCAGCAGTGCCCATGGACAGTGGGCTTCGGAATAAATCCTTATTCAATCCCATGATGGGTACTAATCAACCATTGGAGGTTTTCAAAGGCCTTATATTGCGAGATCTAGAACACATAAAACCAAAGAGAAACGTGAATCCAAGACACATCAAAGAGGGTATAGAAGCATTAGAAGAAAGAAATGAGATCGTCATCAGACCAGCTGATAAAGGAGGGGGTGTGGTCATCTTGACAAAGGACTTTTATCATACACAGATGATGGACATGCTCATGAATGGATCGACCTACAAAAGACTAAGTAAGGACCCTACTCCGCAATATGAAGAAGAGTTGAAACATCTGATAAAATCAGGTTATCGGAATCGGGCCCTCTCAGTTAAAGAACGTAAATACTTAGTTCCTAGTAGTAGTAGGATCCCAACGATCTATACTCTGCCTAAAATCCATAAGGATGTAAATTCTCCTCCAGGCAGGCCAATCGTTAATGGGATTGGATCCCTCTCATCACGGTTGGGGCAATTCTTGGACCATTTTCTACAGAAAAGTGTGGTCCAGACTAAGGCCTATCTTAAGGATACAAAAGATCTACTTATACTTTTACAAAGTATAGATCTGTCAGGATTGGGTGATGAAGTGTTTTTAGTTACAGCTGACGTATCCTCCCTTTATACTGTGATCCAGCATGATGATGCACTACTAGCTCTGAATTGGGCACTATCACAGAGGGATGATTTATCCCATGATTTAAAAGTGTTTTTACGTAACTCATTAGATTTCTGCCTCAGCCATAATTACTTCTGGTATGATGGACAATTTTATCTGCAAAAAACGGGTGTTGCTATGGGAGCTAAATTTGCTCCGAGCATAGCAAACCTGTTTATGGCAGAATGGGAGGATAAGACGATTTTTAATAATAAAAAAGATCAACTGATTGTATACAGAAGATATATTGATGACCTTTTTTTCATTTGGGCAGGATCAACGTTTTCTTTGGAAGTGTTTTTAAAAGAACTCAACACCAATAAGTGCAATATTACTCTAACAAGCGACTTTAACCGTGACAGTATTCATTTTTTAGACTTAAATATTTACCGTAATGGCGATAGATTAGGAACCAAGGTTTATTTTAAACCCACTGATTCAAATAGTTATCTGCCAACCTTAAGTGGCCATCACCCCATGTGGCTACGAAATTTTCCAAAAGGACAGTTCTCAAGGGTAAGGCGTAATTGCACTAATGACGAAGATTTCATCTCTCAGTCATGTATACTAAAAGAGAAATTCCTGGAAAAGGGATATCAAGATAAGCAATTAACGAAAACTATTGACGAACTTTTATTGGTACCTAGAACCGAATGCCTGAGAACAAAACCATTGTCTATTGATACTAATAAAAACACTCATGAATGGAGTTTCCTTTCCGGCTATCACTCTCAATATAAAGAAGTGGAATCTATTTTTCTATCACATTGGCATGTACTATTTTTAGACAAAGTATTAAGAACTGTCATTCCCACCAAACCAAGCTTTATCCACAAAAAAGCACAGAGTTTTGGAGATAGGGTTGTAAAGAAAGTTCTAGACCCTCCGAAAAAAGCCCTCACCTTTTGGGACAAAGATGGATTCTTTGCATGTCGTAAGTGTCGCCCTTGTAAAGTGGTAGAAAGACCCATGAGAGCTATAGAGAGTATTACCTCTACAACAAACAACGTCATATTCCCCATAAAGGAATTCATTACATGCAATACCTCTTTTGTAGTCTATATTTTAGAATGTCCTTGCAAACTTATGTATGTAGGCCGCACAAAGAGAGAATTAAAAGTCAGGATAGCTGAACATATAGCTAATATTATATTGGGGTACAAGGACCATAACGTTTCCTTACACTTTAGGCTTTTCCACGACAAGAATCCAGCAGGCCTTAAATTCTGGGGAGTTCGACACTTGAAACCTTCTTGGAGGGGCTCTAATCGTGTAAGAGAATTGTCCAAGCTTGAAACTGAATGGATATATTCTGTTGATACTCTAGTGCCCAAAGGGTTAAACGTTGAACTAGATATTAACTGCTTCATTAGTGATTACTAGTATTGCACATTGTATTAGATATACACTATCTCCCTAATTTGGTGTATATATAATTGTGCAGTTTTTTATCTTTTATCACATTGTTTTTAATGGATAGTAACTAATGAGATATCTGATTTCTGTGTACTGTATGGTCCTTTCATATATATGTGCACTACATTCACTCTTGTATACACATATATGTATGGGAGTGTGTGTATACATGTTTGCCTACATAGGCATCTACTGACTCGACAGGTGTCCCGGCATGCGCCTCCTGAGTTATTTGCTTGCATGATAATATATCAGTTTGGTCTGCTTCAACCGACTACCCATCCTTGGCTAAGTAGGACATTGTGTCGCCCTCTTTTCTCCAACCTTTTATTAATATTAATTAATGTTTATTGATTAATGTTTAATGATTATTATTATTATTGGTCAATATTTTATTGAATTCATATAGAACCTCTATTGATGAGAGGTCCTTGCCTATTTTCCTCTATTTCTCTTCTTTTTTAGTCTTGAGATATATATCTTTTAACATGGGTTTGTTTTTAACATGTTTTATTATGTTGTTTTAGCTGACTATGTGGTGTTGTATAAATCTCCACCACACATCCTCACAGACTGTTCCCTTTCCCCGTCAAACTGAAAAGGTTGATGGATATTTAACGGTCTTGTCAGCTGATTAGACAACCATAGCTAAATCCATGACCGTTCACTTATTATAATGTGACAGATATGGTTTGATCAGCCACCTAAGGGTTAAACACGAGCGGTGTGTTTTCCCAAAGATTTCTGCTTTTTACAGAAATCATGGTTGCTTTTAATACATCAGTCTAACTAAACGTTTAGGCATGCGATGTTTGATCAATATTTCCTATCACTGTATATGACTGTCATAATGATTTTGTGCAGTATCCTTTAATGTAATCACGTATTTGTGCTGTCTCGGCGTTCTGCTATTGTTGACGTCCGCTACTCACTTCCGTCTCCTGATTCACCAATGGGAGCGAATGAGCGCGGACAGATCGTCCAATGGCCGACGTTTGAGGGACATAAAGACGTGACGAACGCCGAGTAGCCACGCCCTCTGTTGAAGTTGGATGTGACGAAACGCGTCAAGGCGTGGCTACGACGGCGTAACCAGGAAACATACAGAGTGCGTTCCACCACTGTACCATCGCTATCAAGATAGGCGCCTTCAGCAGCGTGACTGCGGCATAAGCGCGACCCCCAGTGTGCGGAGGAGAGCGGTGAACTTTACACTCTTTTTTGTTCATTTACTAAATGCTTTTATGTACGTAGATAAGATGCGGGGCGGTGCTATACGGGTCTTTTTTTATTAAATTAAAACAGTATTACACTATATGGTGCTTCTGTTTTCCTTTATGATCCATATGTACTGGAGCTTTACAAATTAACCCCTGCTGCCCCGTGACTGATGTTGGAGGTCTGGTCAGGAAGATCTATTGATATACAAGGCTTGTTCTTTTGTATTTTTTGGTGAGTTTGAACCCCTGAGGGGGCGTGTGCCTCACGTTTTGGTGGAAATTGGAGATCGGTGGAGGGTACATCACCATTTGTTCCCAAGCATTCCTCACGCTATTTCAGCTTTGCCTATACTTACTGATATATGGACCTTATCTAACACCTTAATCTACATTGGACTCTTTATGCGCCGTTTTATCATTTTTTAATCAGCTTTTTTTCTAGTGGTTAATTTGTTTGATACTTTGTTTTATACTTTTAATCTCATGTTGTGCAGAGACATTTCTAAACACGTGCCACTACTATAGACACCCAGCAGGTACCATATTTAAAAGGATTTTTTTTTTTCACTTTAAGCATCATTAAAATGGCTGCTCCTGAAAAAAACGTCCGTTTTTAAAACTTTTTTTTCCATTGATACATGTTCCCTGGGACAAAACCCGGGTTCTCAAAGACGTTTTCCATCAATAACTTGCATATTGGTCTTTAAAATTAGCGTTTTTGAATTCGAACGTTCGAGTCCCATAGACTTCAATGGGGTTCTAAATGTTCGCGCGAACGGTCGGTCTGTTCGACGGTTCTGGTGCGAACCGAACGCCGGTATGTTTGGCTCATCCCTATTCCCTATTTTGTAGATGCTAGAACTTTTGCGCAAAGCGTTCAAATACGCTTATGGCGATTTTTCATTTTTTTTTTTTTGACAAAAATATGTAGAATAATACGTATCGGTCTAAACTGAGGAAATAAAAAATTGATATTTATTAAATCAAAAAGTAAAAGATATTGTGTTTTTTCCAAAATTCTTTTGTTTATAGCGCAAAAAAATAAAAAACGCAGAGGTGATCAAATACCACCAAAAAAAAGATCTATTTGTGGGATAAAAAGGGTGTCAAATTTGTTTGGGAGCCACGTCGCACGACCGCGTAATCGTCATTCAAAGTGCAACAGTGCTCCCAGTATGGAAGTGGTTAAAGGTACACTCCACTAAAGCATGAACAAAATGCCTTGAGATTCATGCAATGAGCAGAGCATGTCAGCTCAATACTTCAGTTTTACCTGCAGGTATTGCTGTAGGGATCTAGTCCACCCCATATTCTGTTGTAAGTTGTCTGGCGATTCCTTTGTGCGATGCAGAAGATCAATTCCTAAACACACCCACTGCACACATTGCTGTCTCCTATACAAAAAAAAGTGCTAAATGTATCTTTGTAAGCTATTAGACAAAAGCAAACCTGGCTTGGAAGTCTGAATCCGAGAGGGATGAAGGTTTGATAAAGGACACTCCCAGAAAACACATGTAGAAATATGATGGGGGCTATATGCAGAGAATTACATAGACCCTATAATTAGGTCCATCCAGTTCAACCTATATGTGTATGTGTCAGTGATTTGTATGCTTAAACAATTCCAATATTCCATTTCCGGAGGAAAAAAAATAGAGGTTTTTTGAAGTTGTCCACACTCTCAAATAGTACCACTTTCTAGGGTGGGGTTAAACCTCCTAACCTCAAATCGTGGTTGCATGTCCTACTCAGAGACATTGATGTAAATAGTTAATCATAGTAACTGCAGTCACTTTTGATATATTTGTACATTTGTAATCATATCTCCTTTTAAGCGCCTCCAGCACTTCTCTGGAGTGGATAACTGTAATCTATGTAATTGATCTTCATAGCTGGGGTCCTTAAACTGCTTATTAATTTTGTTGCACTTTGCTGAACTTCATTCATTTCAACATCTTTCCTGAGGATTGGTGATTAAAACAAAAATGCATATTCAAGATAGGGTGGAACCACTGTTTAAAAAGGGATAGAATTATTGATTCATCTCTTGAGGATATGACCGTTTTAAATGCATGAGAGTATTTTGCTTGTTTTGTTAGCTGCAGCTTGGCATCACATCCTATTGATATGTCTGTGTCATGTCCCAGGGTGTATTCGAACCAGGATCTTCCTGGTCTCTTAAACCATAGCCTTACCTGCTGTGCCACATAAGAGATCTAGACCTTGGGAATGTCCTTACTGTGTTCAACACTACCTCGGACTCACTAGCTCCACCTGCTGCCAGCTGTGGCCAATTCTCAATCTGGACAGCCTTTAAATAGGAAGTGAGGTCATCACTCAGCGCCTGTTTATTTGGATTACTTCCCTTGGTGTTTTGACTTCAGTGATCTTGCTTGTATTGAATTCCTGCTTGATATCCCGACTATTCTTCAGCCTGCTCATTTTGTACCTTACCGCCAGATCGTGTATGACCTTTGCCTGCCTGACCCTTCTCCGTTGCCGACCGTATCTGCCTGACGACGCTTTGCCTGAATCTTCAGCACACTACTTCCACTTCGGACACTACCCTTTACAGGTACCTTACATTATAAACGGGCCACAATGGCAGTGGACCCTGCTGAGATTATTAAGGCAATTACACGTCAGGGACAATTGATCGGAGCTCATGAACAGCATCTTTCTTCCCTGGAGGTTTAGATGAACTTTGCACTATGCTCAAACCTTGTTTGCCTGGTTCCTCTGCAACGGTCCAGACTCCAGATTCTACTCCTGCTACGATCCAACCCGCTTCTTCTGTACCACCAAGACTTCCCTTGCCTGACAATTTTGGTGGTGATACTGAGGACTGCAGAGGCTTTTTAAATGTTTGCTGTTTGCATTTCCACAACAACCCTGCACTTCATCTGCCAAAGTGACTTTTGTAATTTCTTTGTTAACCACTTAAGGACCCCCGCACGCACATATACGGCCACAGAATGGCACGTACAGGCACAAGGGCGTAAATTTACGTCCCCGCCTAAGTGCGGTTCAGGGGTCCCATCGGGACCCCCTCCGCGGCGTGCGGGGGTCCCCCTGGCTCCGGGAGCGATCCGGGATCTGGGGGCGGATGTCGGCGAATACCCGCCCCCCCGCGATCGCTCCCAGCCAATGGGAGCGCGCTCCCAACCTGTCACTTCCTCCTCCTGTGTTTACACAGGAAGGAGGAAATGATGTATTCTCTCATCGCAGCGCTGTTTCCCAGCGCTGCTGATGAGAGAAGACATCACAAGTAAGTGTGCACCAACACAACACTGACACACACTCACATAGGCATATTAACCCCTTGTGATCGCCCCCCCCCCCCCACCCCCCTGTCACAGTGTCACTGAATGCAGTGATCTAATCACTGCATTTAGTGTCAGTGTGACAGGCAGTGTAAAAAACAGTTAGTGTTAGGTTCAGGATAGCCCCCCCACCCCCCCTAATAAAGTTTTAACCCCCTGATCACCGCCCTAGTTAACCCTTTCACTCCCTATTGCCAGCGTCACTAAGCGATCATTTTTCTGATCGCTGTATTAGTGTCGCTGTTCCCGCAAGGTAGCTATTTTTTTTTATTGCGATTTTTTTTTTTTTTTTTTTTTTTTTTACTAAAGACATGTGGCTAAATAAATTTTGGCCTAAATGTTTGACTAAAATTTAGTTTATTTGATTTTTTTTTTAACAAAAAGTAAAAAATAGTGTTTTTTTTTCAAAAATGTCGCTCTATTTTTGTATATAGCGCAAAAAATAAAAATTGCAGAGGTGATCAAATACCACCAAAAGAAAGCTCTATTTGTGGGAAGAAAAGGACGCAAATTTTGTTTGGGAGCCACGTCGCACGACCGCGCAATTGTCTGTTAAAGCGACGCAGTGCCGAATCGCAAAAACACCTTGGGTCATTTACCAGCGTATTGGTCCGGGTCTTAAGTGGTTAAAGGGGAAGCCCTGGCCTGGGTCTCTCCTTATTTGGAACGCAACGATCCTGTACTCCAAGATGCTGACAAATTTCTGGCCTCTCTCCAGACTGTATTTGACAAGCCAGATAGAGCTTCTGCAGCTGAGTACTCCCTCTTGGACATACAACAAGGCACCAGATCTGTGGCACATTATGCTATTGAGTTCCGTACCCTTGCTAATTGGGAAAAATTAGCCTTATTGAAATTGAAATTGAAATTTGATGCACCCGTCAAACAGGTGCAGAACAATTGGTATTTGTGTGTTAATTGTGGCCATTAAACCTATAACAAAAAAATACTTAAAGATCAAATTAACACCCACAAAGCTAGGCAGCCTAGACAGTCTTGCAGAGATTTGAGATCCCAATAACACTTAATCAGCAACATCAGCTTTTCCGCCACTCCTCCTTTTACCAACAGATTATATGATTAATTACATCACCTGGAAGATCCCACCCCTTTGTTTAGGAGTGAAGCAAGAGTGAAGCGCCTGGAACAGAAAAGTGTGTTAATAGTATGGATGAGCTTCGAGTTCGAGTAGAACTCATGTTCGACTCGAACAATGCCTGTTCGCCGAACAGTGAACTGTTTGGGGTGTTCGCGGCAAGTTTGTGTGAACTTTAGAACCCTGTTAAAGTCTATGGGACTCGAACGTTTGAAATCCAAAGTGCTAATTGTAAAGGCTAATATGCAAGTTATTGTAATAAAAAGTGTTTGGGGACCTGGATCCTGCCCCCGGGGACATGTATCAATCCAAAAAAAAAGTTTTAAAAACTGCAGTTTTTTTTGGCAGCAGTGATTTTAATAATTCCTTTAAGTGAAACAATAAAAGTGAAATATTCCTTTAAATTTCGTACCTAGGGGGGTGTATAGTATGCCTGTAAAGTAGCGCTTGTTTCCCATGCTTAGAACGGTCTCTGCACAAAGTCTAATTTATGAAGGAAAAAAAGTAATTTAAAATCACTCGCGGCTATAATTAATTGTCGGCCCCCGGCAATACAGAGAAAAGTCATTAATAAAAATGAAATAAAATAAAAGTCCACGGCATTTAAAAAAAAAATGTTTTAATTTGACGCAGGGTTCCCCTTAATATCCATACCAGACCCTAAGGTTAGTGATTTTAAATGACTTTTTTCCTTCAGAAATTACATTTTGTGCAGGGACAGTTCTAAGCACAGGAAACAATCGCTACTTTACAGGTATACTATACACCCCCCTAGGTACAAAATTTAAAGGAATATTTCAATTTTATTGTTTCACTTTAAGAATTATTAAAATCACTGCTCCTGAACAAACGGGCGCTTTATAAAACTTTTTTTGCATTGATAAATGTCCCCTGGGGCAGGACCCGGGTCTCCAAACACTTTTTAGGACAATAATTTGCATATTAGCCTTTACAATTAGTACTTTAGATTTAAAATTTTCGAGTCCCATAGACTTTAACAGGGTTCTAAAGTTCACACAAACTTTTGGTCTGTTCGCAGGTTCTGGTGCGAACCGAACCCAGGGGTGTTCGGCTCATCCCTAGTTAATAGGAACATTTATATTTATTTTGTGTCTGTGTTTTTATTTACAAGTTATTTATTTTTTGTAAATGAGTAGGGGCACTATGTAACCCACACTCATATACATGGGAGAGGGATATTCCAATAAGCCCTTTTTTGCAGATCCCCCCCAACCACTAGGCCAGTGTTGAGGGGAAGGGGCCCCTTTTCTTATCAGCAGGTGGAAAATGTACCCCTCCCTCCATCTTGAGAGCATGTAGCCTGGTATGGTTTGGGGGAAGAGTGCATGTATGTATAATGTATGTATAATACCCAGTGCCATCTATTGGCCATAATTACAGTATGTATAGCCATTAGATGGAGAAATGTCATAGAAAAACAAGTATGCTCATCGCCATCATGTTGTATTTTCTGCATTCACACATTTAAATTGCAGGGAATGTAACCTGAGAACATTCAATTTCACTACATTCACACATTTCTCACTTTTTAAAGAGGGCTTTCCATCGGTGTCTTTCTGTTTAGTTGCTTTGGGTTACTGCCTCTTCAAATCCCCACACTGCTTGTACATTTGGCCAGGAGAAAAGCCTCCCAGAGCTACCCATGCTGTATTGTCATCTGAAAATACAGCTGTACACATGCTATAAAATTGCAGTTATCTCACTTAGGCTGGGTTCACACTACGATTTTCCCGTCCGTCAGCCGCATACGATTTCAGTTTTGAAAACGTACGGGCCCGTACGGGAAAACTCATACATAGACAATGCATTGCAAATCGTATGCACTCAGATGCATCCGGGTGTGTACGATTTGCTGGCAAAACGTTTTTTAACAGTACACAAAACCGTGTTCGACCACGGTTTTGAGTCCGTTTTTGAAACCGTATGGCAAACGCATACGTTTTTTTTTAACATTAAAGTCAATGGAAAACGCACATATGTGCGGTTCCATACGTATAAACCGTATGCGTTTTTCGTCTGCGCATGCGCATTTTCAAAACAAGAAAATCTTTTTTTATTAAATGACACTAATTCCAAAAACGTATGCGTTTTTTTAATCAAAACCTGATGGAACCGTACGCACTTTTTGAAACCGTATACGTTTTATAAACGCATACGTTTACGTACGGTTCAATCAGTTTCAGCCGCATACGTTTTTTCATATAAATCGTATGCGGCTGACGGATGGGAAAATCGTAGTGTGAACCCAGCCTAAGCTAAAATTGCTGACCTTTTTCTGAAGTGTGCAGTTGCTGGTTATGCTGCAAAAAAAATCTGGAAAATGTATGTATATCAGGAAGGCTGGAGAAATGGCAACATTTTTTTCTGTAGACTTGGTCTGGGTTAGTAATAAAGCAAGAGGGTCAGCATGATAGCCAGGGAACTAACATGTACAGGATGAAAAGTAAGGAATGGTAGTCTTCTTGTTTCTATCATAAAACATCATCCTTCAATCAAATGTGTCAGCTCAGATTTTTGTCAGGATGGCTATTACACTACATTTGATGTGTAAAGAAGGCAGGGTACGCACATAACTGGATGACAAGTCCAGTTATTGTCTTTGATCCCTAAGGCTGGGTTCACACTACGATTTTCCCATCCGTCAGCCGCATACGATTTATATGAAAAAACGTATGCGGCTGAAACTGATTGAACCGTACGTAAACGTATGCGTTTATAAAATGTATACGGTTTCAAAAAGTGCGTACGGTTCCATCAGGTTTTGATTAAAAAAACGCATACGTTTTTGGAATTAGTGTCATTTAATAAAAAAAGATTTTCTTGTTTTGAAAATGCGCATGCGCAGACGAAAAACGCATACGGTTTATACGTATGGAACCGCACATATGTGCGTTTTCCATTGACTTTAATGTTAAAAAAAAACGTATGCGTTTGCCATACGGTTTCAAAAACGGACTCAAAACCGTGGTCGAACACGGTTTTGTGTACTGTTAAAAAACGTTTTGCCAGCAAATCGTACACACCCGGATGCATCTGAGTGCATACGATTTGCAATGCATTGTCTATGTATGAGTTTTCCCGTACGGGCCCGTACGTTTTCAAAACTGAAATCGTATGCGGCTGACGGACGGGAAAATCGTAGTGTGAACCCAGCCTTACACGATTCTGTAAGGAAATGTTTACTATATGTTTGAATACGTGTGGTTTATTTGTCTTACAAAATAGTAAGAAACAGTTAACTCGTCTAACCTTTCTGAGGTCTAGAGATCAATTACTGAACATTTTCCAGTAAAAGCCTGAGTGAGCACATTTCCTTCTCTAGCCTTACCTCTTAGCTTCACTGCTGGCATTCTCCTCATCACCAGTATAATAAGAAAATACTGAATACATTTTCCTTTTTGGTGAGTAAGATTTAGCATTCGCTATTTAAGCAAGGGTCGTACTGCACAGAAATGTTCTGTACTATCTAATGCTTACAACTTAAAGTGGAACTAAACCCACTAATTTAAAATAGAACTTTAGGCAGAAAATTAAGCGCTACTAGATCACTTCAGACTGGCCCCTTTTGCAGGTATAGCTATGTAAAACATAAAAAATAAGTGTCTGTACTGTTTAAAATCCAGTAATAGACTGTCTCACCTGCTCTGCACATGCTCAGTTGTTCTGCATTTTTAAGCATTTTTAGGCACTGCCGAGTTTGCAGAGTCTGATCTGCTGACAGGCTTAAAGCAAAATTATTATAACTCTGGCCATGACTAACTGTAACATTAACTACTGTGCTTGTGCGAGCCCTCAACTGTGCTGTTAAACCATCAAATGACTGGTATCATAACTGATCACATGTGCAAAACCATGGTAACTGCAGATCATACAGAGACTAAGGTGACAGCTCCCTTGGCTGTAAATAATAGGAGGGTTTAGTTAACACTAGGGGGCGATCAAGGGGTTCATTCTGTGTTACCTCAGTGTGTTCTAACTGTATGGGGATAGGACTGAGTAGAAGAGGAGACATTTCGCTGTTCCTACTTAGTAGGAACAAACGACATGTCTCCTCTTTTCTCACAGCACAGGGATTTGTGTGTTTATACACACAAATCCCCATGCTCGCGCTCGACTGCCAGCCGCACGCATCCGGTTACCTACCATGCAGCGGGTTCGCGCACCCTCTGGGGCTCTTAAAGGAACCCCGTACCTGTACAGGTTTTCGTGGAGCATTTCCATTGTGCCCCTGTATGTGTACACGAGCCAGTCAGGAACCGGTTAAAGTAGCACAGTGCTGTATCGCAAAAAAATGGCCTGGTCATAAAGGGGGGTACATTTTCCGGAGGTTAAGTGGTTAAAAATTGAGGTTTAGAAATACCTCAGGTCTCCATCCAAGAGAGACATGACTCTCTAGGAGTCAGAGAGGCTGCACATGGCAGCCAAAGCATGTGTGTCTGCAAGAGACCTTTTACGGCCTAAGTACTGAGCCCAGAAGAGCTGTGTGCATTAGTGTAAAGCTGTCCACACTAGAGGAACTGTGTGCATTAGTGTGAAGCCATCCACACCAAAGAACCTGTAGTCTGTGTAACCAGTGGAAGGAGCAGAGGTACTGCTAAAGAAAGCCAGATGGGCTAGCATTTTCTGTGCTGGGAAAAAAACCCTGTGTGGTAGACTATATATGTTGGACTTTTGCTTTATTATTGCCTTTTTTAATAAACATGGGCTGCCAGGCCCTTAAAGGAGTTGTAAAGACAGAAGTTTTTTATTATCTTAATGCATTCTATGCATTACAATAAAAAAACTTCTGTGTGTAGCAGCCCCCCCAGCACCCCCCTAATGAGCCCTTCTCTATCCAGCAATGTCCACAATCCCCTCAGCCATCCAGGACACTCCTCCTGATTGGCTGAGACAGGGCAGTGGCACTATTGACTCCCACGGCTCTTAATAAGTCAGTCAGCCAATCAGGGGAGAGAGGGTGTGGGATCAAGTTGGGACTTTGTTGCTGAATGGATACACAGAGCTCTGACTTGGCTTTGGTGCCCCCTGTAGCAAGCTGCTGGCTGAGGGGCACTCAAAGGAGGGAGGGGCTAGGAGCAGCGAGTCACTTTAAACATAGTTCCCGACTACTGTGATTTACTTGAAAACGCATCTACCACTAGAGCCAATGATCGACATGTTAAAAAAATATATATACAGTGCTTAGCATAAATAAGTACAGCCCAACAGATTTGTCAGCAAACCTATACTTTCCTTTCAGAACTAACATTTTCAATGGGACACTATACTACAAAATACTCCCAACATGTATTCTGCTACATATTTTTGGTTAAAAAAATCCCAAAAGCGTATATTGTTTGCGCAAAAATTATTGCGTTCACACACTACGGGATATTTTTATTATTTTTTTACTAATAATAGCGGGCATCAGCAATTTTTAGGGGGGACATGCGACATTGCAATGGACAAATTGGAAACTAACTGACACTTTTTTGGGGACCAGTGACATTACAGTGATTAGTGCTAAAAATAGGCACTGTTACTGTATTATTGACACTGGCAGGGAAGTGGTTAACATCAGCGGCGATCAAAGGGTTAAACTGTGTGGGGGTCACTTTAAATGGGTGAAGACAGAGATCTGTGTTTCTGCTTAGAGAGATCTCTATCTTCACTCCTGTCAGAACGGCGATCAGCCTTGTTTACATCACTGTTCTGCCTCTTTTAGGAACGATCACTGGTGGTCACTCCCTCTCTATCCAATCAGCACATGACCGTGCCTCTGGCAGCACGTGTGCCACCCAGTGGCGTTTGCATGAAATGACATACTGTACACGTACGTGATTTTGCACAATTGAGCCGACCTGCAGCAGTACATGTATGTTGGTGGTCAGCAAGTGGTTAACAAGAATTCAACTACAGGTGAGTCTAATTATTTATTGAACAGGTGTCCAGCAGACAGTTAATTATAAAAGGGTGTTACTTAACCACTTCGTTACTGGGCACTTAAACCCCCTTTGTTCCCGGACCAATTTCCAGCTTTCGGTGCTCTCACAATTTGAATGTCAATAACTCAGTCATACAACATTGCATCCAAATGAATTTTTTGTCCTTTTTTTCATATAAACAGAGCTTTCTTTTGGTGGTATTTGATCACCTCTGCGGTTTTTATTTTTTGTGCTATAAATGAAAAAAACGGAAAATTTTGAAAAGAAAATAATTTTTCTTAGTTAATGCGATAAAATTTAGCAAAATATAAATTTTTCTTCATAAATTTTGGCCACAATTTATACTGCTACATATCTTTGGTAAAAATAACCCAAATAAGTGGGTATTATTTGCTCTTTGTGAAAGTTAGAGAGTCTACAAGCTATGGTGCAAATCATAAAAAAATTATCACACCTGTTGTACCGGTGCCTATCTAATTTCTTGCGACCCGAACACGCCAGGAAAGTACAAATACCCTCCAAATGACCCCTTTTTAGAAAGTAGACATTCCAAGGTATTTAGTAAGATGCATGATGAGGTTTTTGATGTTGTAATTTTTTCCCACAATTCTTTGCAAAATGAATATTTTTTTTATTTTATTTTTCCCCCTTACAAAATTGTCATTGTAATAGGTTATTTCTCTCAAATGGCATGTGTATACCACAAATGACATGCGGAAATACATTCTGCTACTCCTCCTGAGTATGGCGATACCACATGTGTGGGACTTTTTCACAGCCTGGCCACATACAGAGGCCTAATATGCAGGGAGCGCCATCAGGTGTTCTAGGAGCATAAATTACACATCTAACTTGTTGACTACCTATTACACTTTTGAAGGCCCTGGAGCATCTGGACAATGGAAATTCCCACAAAGTGACCCCATTTTGGAAAGCTAACGCCCCAACGTATAATCTATGAGGCATAATGAGTCTGTTGAACGATTATTTTTTTTCCAGAAGTTTTTGAAAATGTGGAAAAAAATGAAAACGCAATTTTTTTATGTAAAGTTGTCCATTTATGAGATATTGCCAACACATAGCATGTACATAGCAAAAATGACACCCCAAAATACATTCTGCTTTTCCTCCCGAGTATGGCAATACCACATGTGTGGGACTTTTTCACAGCCTGACCACATACAGAGGCCCAAAATGCAAGGAACACCAAAAGGTGTTCTAGGGACACATAGCATGCACATGGCAAGAATTACACCCCAAAATACATTATGCTAAGCAAAGGCTAAACAAAAAAATGTACCTGTGGTTTTAGTAGCGCAGTTGTCCACAGGACAATTGCACTGGTCCAGGCAGCAGGCAGGGACTTGGTCAGCAGGCATGATGGCATAGGTCCTACAGGCAGCAGGCAGAAGTAGGGCCTCGTTCAGGACAGAGTTGGGACAGGGGTAGAGGCTTCTCCCACCCAAATCTCTTTGAAGCCTCCGGGCAACCAGACCCTAATTTAGAATGAGAAAGCAAAAACAATTGTTTTCTTTATCCAGAAAAACAATTCTGGAGCCCCTCACATATGTAAGACCCCTGTGCTATGAATCCCACTAGTCCACTGGCAGGGTAAAAGATCAGTCCAAGAGGCAGGCAAAAAGAATGGTCAAACGGTCCAGGGTCAGTTCCAGATCAGGCAGAGGTATAAACAGAATCGGTAGGCATAAGCGTGGTCAAATAACAGTCCAGGGTCAGTTCCAGATCAGGCAGAGGTATAAACAGAATCGGTAGGCATAAGGGTGGTCAAATAACAGTCCAGGGTCAGTTCCAGATCAAGCAGAGGTATAAACAGAATCGGTAGGCAGAATCGTGGTCAAATAACAAGCCAGGGTCATAAACAGAGGTATAAGGGGTGTGAAGGTAAATGGCAGGAAGTGACTAATAATTTAGTGAGGTATGGTAACGGGCGAAACAACCAACTACACAGAGGCCTGGTTGGGAAGGGCATTTAGGACAATAAAAAGTGGCGTATCTTCTCACTCCTGCTTTGGAGCACACCTTGCATCTTTTTTGGCATTTTTGGCCTGTTGGTCTGGGAGGGATTTTATCTGGAAAGTGGCGCTCGTTGAGTCGGCTAACCACATCGGATCGAATGTTTGCTGGTGGGTTGCTGGGGTATAAAAGGGCAGTGGTGATTTCCTCCAGGTAGAAAAGGTAGGATTTGGGTCTTGGAGTGGATTTACGATATATCACATAAGTATTGTACGTGGCCAAAAGGTGTGGTATCTCGCGCCAATAAAAATTAATGTGACAACAACATATAATTATAGTGAATAAGCAGCTCCCCTAAGATAGAGACCTCATCAAAGGTCTGAACTGAACAGTAATGGTAAGTGGAGGGGGCGCTAATATTGAATATAAGAATATAAACAATAAAGTGAAATCTAATAAATGGTCCGTCTGAACCAACAATAGCAGACTTAGTGAGCAGCAACACACTGAAAATAGTGAAATAAAAATAGATTGTACAAAAAAAAAAATGAATAAATGGGGGATCTTCTTGGTGAAGGTGGACACCTTTTACAATGAATTCTCAACAATTTGCATCTGAGAAAGATTAGCCTTGATTGGACTTTATCTAACACTCTTTGAATGGACTTGAGTTTATTTATTTATTCATTTATTCATTTTTTTTTTGTACAATCTATTTTTATTTCACTATTTTCAGTGTGTTGCTGCTCACTAAGTCTGCTATTGTTGGTTCAGACTGACCATTTATTAGATTTCACTTTATTGTTTATATTCTTATATTCAATATTAGCGCCCCCTCCACTTACCATTATTGTACGTGGCCAAATTGAACAAATAAATTGAAACTTTTTTATACCACTGGTATGATCTTCTTGTGGAAAGGTAGGGTTCCAGCATCTGGTCGTTCAAATCGACACCCCCCATGAACTTATTGTATTCTTGAATACATTTTGGCTTCTGGATTCGACCCATTCCTCGTTCTGGTCTCAACGAATGTGTTCTTGTGGATTGTAGAAAGCACGTACACATCCCTTTTGTCCCTCCATTTTACGGCCAGAACTTCCTCATTGCGTAAACTCGCCGTCTCCCCTTTTTTTAATTTTTTGGTGACGAGGCTTTGAGGAAAGCCCTTCCGGTTCGATCGCACAGTGCCACATGCTGGAGTGTTCTTTCGGAAAAGGTTTCGGAACAGGGGCAAACTGGTATAAAAATTGTCCACATACAAGTGGTATCCTTTCTCCAGGAGTGGGTTTAGGAGTTGCCAAACAATTTTCCCGCTGGTTCCAATGTAGTCTGGACAATTAGGGGGTGTAGCTGGCTGTCCTTTCCTTCGTATACGTTGAAGGCATACGTATAGCCCGTGGCTCGGTCACATAATTTATAGAGCTTCACCCCATAGCGGGCCCTTTTGCTGGGAATAAATTGTTTTATGCCGAGCCTGCCAGAAAATTTTACTAGGGATTCATCCACACATATTTGTTGGTCCGGGGTAAACAACTGGGGGAAAATTTTGGAAAAATAATCAAGTAGTGGCCGAATTTTATAAAGTTTATCAAAATTTGGGTCATTTAGGGGAGGGCACTGGGTATTGTCATTGTAGTGTAGGAATCTCATGATATTTTGATATCTGGACTTAGGCATTTTTGAGAAAAAGATGGGCATGTGGTAGATGGGGCGATTTGACCAATAGGCACGTAGTTGGTTTTTATGGTTTAGTCCCATACAGAATACGAGGCCAAATTTTTTTTTAAACTCCTCCACTGTTATGGCTCTCCACTGGAAGGGACGGGCATAAAAGGATGTGGGGTTACTGGATATAAATTGTTCGGCATAAAGATTGGAATGGGCCACAATTGAGGCAAGCATGTCGTCAGTAAAAATGTAATTGAAAAAGTCAATCGGGGCAAAATTTTCTGTGTCCACCTGGACTCCTGGCTGGGCAGTGAAAATGAATGAATGAATGAATGAATGAATGAATGAAAAACTTATAGAGCGCGGCACATGCGAACTGAATCGCCTCTGGGCGCTTGTTGTTCCTGTCTCCTTTGATATCAAAAGAGATGAGTCTTGATCTTTCTCCTGAAGGCTAAGTGATTCGCCTCCAACCGAATGCTGGCTGGTAAAGCGTTCCATAGTCTGGGACCTTGGACGGCGAATCTTCTTTCTCCTTTGGACTTGTAGTTGGCTTTTGGGATCTGTAGTAGGTTCTGATTGGTGGATCGCAAGATGCGATTGGGATTGTGAGCTTTTATTTTATCGCATAGATATTGGGGGGCATTCCCATGGACACATCTATGCGTTAGACAGAGAGCTTTAAAAGCAATCCTGTCTTTAACTGGTAGCCAGTGAAGGGATCTCAGTGAAGGTGAGATTGATTCCCAGGGTTTTTTTCCAGTCACAAGTCTGGCGGCCGTATTTTGAACGACTTGCAGACGAGCGATTTGGTACTTGGGGAGTCCGAGGTAAAGGGCATTTGCATAGTCCAATCTGGAGTTGACAATTGCTCCCACCACGACCGCTAAGTCTTCTTTGGGGATGAAGGGGGTAAGTCTGCGTAGTAGGCGCAACAGATGGTGAGATCCGCTGACTACTGATCCTATTTGTGCGTCCATTGTCATAAAGGAGTCAAAGATGACCCCGAGACTTTTGACTTTGGCGCTAGGGGTGATGATTTTGCCCAGAATGGGCGGGGGTGTCCAGGTTGTTGCAGGTTGATTCCTTTGCTTGGCGTGAAACAGAAGAAGTTCTGTTTTCGCTCCATTGAGTTTAAGATAACTCTTTGTCATCCAGTCCTCTATCAAAGAGAGGCATGTCTCTAGATTGAGGTGGTGATCCTTTCTGTTGCAAATGCGGAAATAAAGTTGCGTGTCGTCTGCGTATGAGTGATACAGCAGGTTTTGGCTGTTGATAATCTCAAAAAGAGGACGAAGATAAATGTTAAACAGCACTGGTGACAGAGGCGATCCTTGAGGGACTCCGCATGTTACTGTGCGTTTCTCAGATGTGAAGGGTCCTAATTTCACTGTTTGCGATCGGTTTTCCAAAAAAGAGGAGAACCAAGATAAATCGCCTTCTGCGACTCTGGCTACTTCAGCAAGTCGCGTCAGTAACAGTTTGTGATCTACGGTGTCGAAAGCTGCACTAAGGTCCAACAGAAACTAGAAGACAAGATTCTCCTTCGTCTGCGGCCTCGAGAACATCGTCCCATACTTTGAGCAGCGCGGTTTCAGTCCCGTGTCCGGGACGGAACCCTGATTGCAATGGGTCAAGTAGCTTGTGGGTATCCAGATGCTGTTGCAGCTGTTGTACCACTACTTTCTCCATTACCTTTGAGAGTACATTGAGGCTTGTTATGGGACGGCGGTGGAGTGGGTCCTTGGGGTCCAGGGAGGGTTTCTTAAGGATGGGTTGGATTATACCCTCTTTCAACTGTGAGGGTACTATGCCCTCCAAGAAAGACTGGTTGATAAGCTGCGTGATGGGAGGAGCCAAGATGTAGGCGCATTCCTTTAGCAGTTTTGTGGGGATAATGTCATTTGGCGCTGTGCCGTTACGCAAAGTGTCAATAACATTCTTGGTGGCCTCGATGGAGATGGGTTCCAGGGTGAACTTACCTGATATAAGAGAATTACTATGGGTGTTATGTGAGAGGCTGCAGGGGGGGCTAAGGGGGGGATTGTTTTGCTGAATGCTTTCACGGATTGCCTCAATTTTATTAATGAAGCAATCCGATAGTTCATTGCAAAATTCTTGTGTGTCTGTATTGGGGGCTTCAATACATCCTGGTTTCATGGTCTGAGTGACCATCTTGAAGAGTTCGCGGGGGCGGTTTAAGGCGCTGTTGATAGCCTCTGAAAAATAATTTTTCTTGGCTTGGAAAATTCCTTTGTGGTATTTTCTTGTCGCCGCCTTGTAGATGGACAGGTTTAGCTCTGAGGCACTTCTTTTCAAGGCCGATTCGGCCCTTCTGCGTTCTTGCTTCAGTAACAACAGCTGGTTGTTAAACCAGCTGCGGTTGTTTTTCCGGATGCGGGTTTTACGTTTCGGCGCTACCAAGTCGGCTGACTGTAGCATGGCCGAATTTATGGCCTCCAGCGTTTCAACGGCCGTTTGATGCGGTTGAATTGTTTCTATTTTTTCCCTTAAAGTGGTTTTGAAGAGTTCCGAGTGGAGCTTCTTCTGACATCTAGTCCAGTGTGTTGTCGCTGGATTTGATGTTTTTGTTGCGGGGGGGATTGTGGAAATAATGAATTTAATTGCATGGTGGTCTGTCCATGGCAACTTTTCATTTTCCAAAATTTTTATTTCCAGAGCTTGTCTGAAAATAAGATCGAGTGTGTGACCTGAAGCATGTGTGGGCCCACATACTAGTTGCTGTGACCCTAGATCCACCAGGTGGTTAATACAGGCATCGGCAATGGGGTCTTGTGCGGAATTGGCCCAGAGGTTGAAATCCCCAAGCAGCAGAAAATGTTTGCTGTTGAGGGTGTAAGTGGAAAAGAAATTCGTCCATGATGATAGCAGCTGCGATTTTGGGCCGGGCGGCCTATAGCAGAGCAGAATGTGGATGGTCTCCTTTGAATTTGTTTGCAGTTGTAGCGTAAGGGTTTCCATGAATGGAAGAGGATTTTGAAGGGCTGGTTTTGTGATTGCAAGCTGAGTTTTGCAAATTACCGCCAGGCCTCCTCCTCTCTGCCCTATTCTGTTTTCCGTTATAATACGGTAGTTTTCTGGCACCAATTCTCCTAGAATGGTGTTACAGTCGGCTGTAAGCCAGCTCTCTGTAATGAAGAGGCAGTCTAGATTGTGTTGTAGAATGAAATCATGGATTTCAAGTCGGTGTTTTACTGCCGATCTTGTGTTGACCATAGCACATAAAATGTGCTTAGGCTGGGGTAACCGGCTAAAATTTTTGATCGTCGATCGTCGATCGATCCTCAAAAGTTGCTCAATTCTTAGGGTCTTTTTGGTGCAGGCTGGCAGTATTGCGGCGAAACGCCTCAGATTCCAAATGGTCTCTGCGGAGTACCGCAAATTAGCCATGGTCGCCATTCACCGGGGGAAATGTTTTTTATGGTGGCGATGGAGAGAGGATTCAGTGAATCCTCCCGGCTTGGTCCAGAGGAAGGCAAAAAACCCCTAACCGTGCTATGCCAATTTGCTTTGGTTGGGGAAAAAATTCCTTCCTGATCCCTGAAAGGCGATCGGGCGAACCCCTGGATCAAGTGCTGTTAAGTTTGTGAAAAAAGAAAGGGGGCTGGGGGGGGGGGGGAGAACTGACACTGCTGCTGGGGTGTACCAAGATGGCCGCCGACCAGGAGCAGGACATGGGACCCAGGCTGGTGTGTAGCCAGCTGGGTGGGTAGGTGAGCAGGGGGGGGGGGGCTGGTTGTTGAGGCCAGGGGATGAATCCTACTGGGGCTGGGGGTGAGCTCCTAGGGGGTTACTGCTGGTGTTTTTGGCCGAAAGTGCGGCGCGCCGCTAGGCCGCAGATGAAGCCGCGGCCTTTCCTAAGGTGCGGCGGCCGCAAATCAGCAGAGGCTGGCGCGGTTCAGGGGGAAAAACGGGGAATCGCGGGGAGGCGGTGGGGGAAGGTTGTAATGGTAGGTGGATGGTTGGCGGGTGGTAATGTGGGGTGGTAGAGGGAAAGAGGCCCCAGCGTTCAGCCGATTCGGCGGCTTATCCTGATAAGGACGGCCGCCAATCGGTTCCAGGGAAGGTGATAAAAAGTAGAACCTACCTGGAGTAGAAGGTGAGAGCTGTGAGAAGATCCTGCCTAGCTAGCTGATGATATCCCTAGGGGGAGCTGACTTGTCACTATCCCTGCAGTGAGCAGACTAGGCAGACTGAGGAGAGAGTGTCTGCTGCACGTCTGCTGCACACCCTACTGACACACCTACTGACAGAGTTGACCTCTCGTCAGCATTGCATCAATGGTTACTCTGCACAGCTGAGAACAGGGGAATGTTGGTTTCTCCTGAATTAGGAGGAAGCCACAGGGGGTACTGAAGGGAATAGGGAAGGCTGGCATGGGACCTAACCCTTTGGGACTGAGGTGACACCCCACTGGTACGTGACCTTGCTTGCTGAGGTATTGCGGTTCTGGTGGATGGCACAGCGGTGCTGGTGGATGGCACTGCCTCCTTAGCAATACGCCTTCGTCTGGCGGGTGGACCCTCCTCCTCCTCTTCTTCTTCCTCTTCCTCTTCCTCCTCTTCTTCCTTTTCCTCCTCTTCTTCCTTTTCCTCCTCTTCTTCCTTTTCCTCCTCTTCTTCCTTTTCCTTCTCTTCTTCCTTTTCCTCCTCTTCTTCCTTTTCCTCCTCTTCTTCCTTTTCCTCCTCTTCCTCCTTTTCCTCCTCTTCCTCCTTTTCCTCCTCTTCCTCCTTTTCCTCCTCTTCTTCCTTTTCCTCCTCTTCTTCCTTTTCCTCCTCTTCTTCCTTTTCCTCCTCTTCTTCCTTTTCCTCCTCTTCCTCCTTCTCCTCCTCCTCCTCGGATGTCTCTGCTCCACTGCTAACTATCGGCTCGTAGTTAACGTCAGATTCGTTGTCCGAATTTTCAGGGGAATCCGAATCGCAGAGCTCCCCATTGCTCCCGTCAGCCGCAATAATTTCAAACGCCACCTCCAATGAAAATGATCTTTTAGCCATTGTTGGCACTGATGACACTGACAGGTAGCACTGACTGGAAATGGCACGGGCAGATGGCACTGATGGCAGGTAGCACTAATGGCAGGTAGCACTGATGGCAGGTGGCACTGATGGCAGGTGGCACTGATGGCAGATGGCACTGATGGCAGATGGCACAGATGGCACTGATGGCAGATTGCACTGATGGCAGGGGCAGGTGGCACTGATGGCAGGGGCAGGTGGCAGACGGGCAGATGGCAGGTGGCACTGATGGCAGGGGCAGGTGGCACTGATGGCAGGGGCAGGTGGCACTGATGGCAGGGGCACTGATAATATCCTGCAAGGTGGCACTGGCAGGGACTGTGGGCACTGCTTTTTTGTTTTGTTTGCGAATGTTCAACTCACTGTAATCACTGGACTGTTTCTCTCCTCACACGCTGTCTATGTGTGAGGAGAGAAAGCCGGCGATGAGAGATGATCTAATTTGTTTACATTTCAGATCATCTCTCATTGGACGGCGGGATCGAGTGCTGAATGGCCTCTGCGATTGGCCATTCAGCTCGATCTGTGATTGGCTGTGTCCTAGGGACACGGCCAAAACAGTTATTCCCCGATGCGCGCTCGCGGGGACGCGCAGGGAGACGAATGGAAAATCACGTCCAAAGACGTCAGGTTGGCGCCTCAGATCCGCGCTGTTCACGTAATCTGTCAATAGCGCCGGTCTGAAGTGGTTAACAAAGAAAACCCCTTCCTATTTCATGCTGTCAGCAATAGTACCACATGGAAGAGAAATGTCCTAAGAAAGTAAATACTTTCTTTACACAAGAAACGTGAAGGCTACAAGAAGATCAGCAAAGCTTTACTTATCAGTTAGAATACTGTAGAAAAAGTGATACAAACATTTAACAAAGATGGAACTGCAACCATCTTACAGAAACAATGAGCCAGATTCTGGTACATTGTGCGACGGCGTAGCGTAAGCCATTTACACTACGCCGCCACAACTTAACAGAGCAAATGCCGTATTCCCAAAACACTTGCTCCGTAAGTTGCGGCTGCGTAGTGTAAATGGCTCTGTGTATCCCCACGTAATTCAAAGGGGGCGGCTTGTATTTAAATTAAGCGCGCCCCCGCGTCGATCGAACTGCGCATGTGCCGGCCGGGAAAAAAGCCCAGTGCGCATGCTCCAGCTCACGTCGGAAAGCGTAGTTAAAACCGACGTCAAAACAACGTGATCATGACTTACGCAATGCCCTATTCGCGAACGACTTAGTAAAACGACGTAACCGACGGAAAAAGACGGCGCTGACCCGACGCCATACTTAACATGGCAACGACGGAACTTCGTAAACCTACCCCTCATGTAGCAGGGGTAGATTTACGCTTACGGAAACGACGTAAACGACAACGGGGCGGCGTAAAAACGTTCGGGAATCGGCGTATTAGGCTCATTTGCATAGGCAAATGAGAAAACAACGTAAAGGCCACCTAGAGGCCAGAAAAGTAATTACATCTACAATCCGACGGTGTAAGTGTTTTACACCTGTCGGATCTTCACTGTATCTATGCGTAAGTGATTCTAGGAATCACACGCATAGATACCCAGTAAAAAAAACATAGATACGACGGTGTTTCCTGCGATACACCGTCGTATCTCTTTTGAGAATCTGGCCCAAAGTGTATATATAGAGTATGCACACGGTAGGTAAAAATAAATAATTAACTGCATTGCCGTCCCTGATAGATCAATGAATCTAAATTCCCAATTAAGGGATGGGGCATGGGACTTTATGAATGCAGATTGAATAAATATACTACTGTATAGAATAGCTCTGGAATCACAGAGATCACTTGAGAAAACAAGATTTATAAAAAATTATATATATAGTTTTAATGGTGATTGCATAATACAAAAATATATAAAAGCATGATCACAAGTATGGTATACAGGGGAACATGAGAACTTGTATATACATATCATATACGAATGGTCCTACATGTTTAGCCCATTGGGGCTTCTTCAGGGACACGTGAGTATATCAAGTATTTTAAAATAGATAAATGGATAGAAATATTACCAATACATGTAACATTTAACAAGCACAAATGTAAATAAACAAAGAGAAACTATTATTGCTTTCATGAATTGACTCAGTGATCATATGTTTATAAAAGACACTGAAGAAAGAAAAACCAAAAAAATATTACATGATTAATTTTTACAATTTGTATTATTATTGTACATCAATGTCTACCATGCAACAACTAGTGGCATATAGGTACCTCAGGGATGATCATGGATAGCAGACCGATAGCTGGTACAGCACCAGGTGCTTTATTGAGTGCAACAGTGTATCGCAGTTGTACAGCTCAGACAAACTCTAGGTCAGCCCTGAAAAGAGTACATAGAGAGCAATACCTAGCTTAGGGGAGAAGTTTGTATGTCAGTTGAAATAGTAGGTATCAATTTTTATTCAGAAGCAGACCACAAAAATATGACACCGTGGCTGCAGTTGCTTTTATAAAAATATATAAATAAGAGCGTGTTTTATGTAATCACATTGAATAATTATTTGCATATTTACACCTTAAACTTGGATAACGCATAATGAATTAAAATAGATTGTGTAATGAAACATGACTTACGTAGGGTATGACTGGTGAACGCTTAAACCAGGGGAGACTTGAGAGATGTAACGCCAGTATTAGGCGCTAGGGAACCTGTATAGTGATCTCAGGCTAACACTTCCATGGGAGAGGTGTAACCAAACACTCTAGTCCTCACCATGGAAGAAAAGACAAACGTCTAAAACGAGAGGGGAATAAATAAAGGAGAGTAAGGATTTACATGCGCTTGAGTGCACAGACTGGCATACAAGCAAAGCTCAAGCGTGGTTTGCGGTTACTTTGTCAGGTGTTATTCCTTGTTAGGTCTCCCCTGGGATGGCCTGTGCAGCGTTGAATTGCTGACAGGTTCTATATGTACTCAAACAGCGTGTGATGTATTGCGCGTCATGATGCTGGGATGGGCGTGGTTTGTGTATCAGAGGAGGTGTGTATACGCCTACTCTGTATTGTCGTTCGCCAGTGTAGAGCGTATATCCTGTATGGGGATAGATGAAAAAAAACATCAGGAGGGGCGTACGGCTAAATTACACGCCTTAATGGGTGGGAAGTAGGGATGAGCTTCGCGTTCGATGCGAACACATGTTCGCATCGAACATCGGCCGTTCGATTGTTCGTCGAAAACGAACAAATCGGGTCGTTCGCGCCAAATTCGAATGGCGCGCAACGGCTCATAATTCACTGCGGCGTTGCGCGCTGATGATTGGCCAAGCATGCACCATGACCCCGCATGCTTGGCCAATCACAGCGCCCAAAAAACGAAGAGACCTAATTGGCCAAAGCCTGGGTGCTTTGGCCAATTAGGGCTCAGGGCTTTAGCACACGCCCCACACTATAAAAGGCCGCCTCCCGGGCGGCCTCGTGTAGTGTGTTCCGGCTTGCTTTCAGAGAGAGAAGTCAGACAGACAGAGAGAGAGAGAGAGATAGATAGATAGAGACACAGTGGGCCAGATTCAGATACAATTAGATTTGCGTAGAGTATCAGAAATACACTACGCCGCCTTATTTTACCTGGCTCTACGTGGAATCCCGGTAGATTTTGTCCAGTAAACGACGGCGGCGTAGTGTATTTCTCCCGGCGCAAGCCATCTACGCGAGTAGGGGGTGTGAAGCATTTAAAGTAGGCGCGTTCCCGCGGCGATCGAACTGCGCATGCTCCGTTCAGAAATTTCCCGCCGTGCATTGCGCGAAATCACGTCGTTACGTCATTTTTTCTTGAGTAGCGTCGTTTATGGACATTCCTATTCCCGAACAAGTTACGTAAAAAAAAAAAAAAATTAATTCGACGCGGGAACGACGGCCATACTTAACATGGGCTAAAAAGCTGGTCTAACAGTACGTAGAAAAAAATAGACGAAAGCGATTGCGAAGACCGCTCGTATCTTCGTTGATCGCCGTAAAAACTCATTTGCATATCCCGACGCTGAAAACGACGCGGACTCCTCCCAGCGGCCGCAAAAATATCGCAGCGTAGATCCGAAGGCTTACGAAGACGTAAGCCTCTCGGATCGAAGCCCGAAGCCGCCGTATTATGGTTTGAGGATTCAAACTAGTGATACGGCGCGCGCAAAATTTGAAATTACTCCTGTCTAACACCAGTTAGACAGGCGTAATTGCTCTGTGAAACTGGGCCAGTGTCTTTTTAGATAGATAGATAGATAGATCGATCAGGGAGGCTACTAGTTAGTATAGTTAAATGTACAGTTTGTAGAGAATATATTGACATCCCTAGGAGTTGTCAATATATTTATAAACTGTATAGCTTAGCTAGTTCTGCGATTAGTATCTGTCAGGCAGGAGATTGTGCTTGATGTTCTAATGTGTTAGTGTACACGTGTTAGTTAATTGCACATAGACGCATTAACTGTTACTGCACGTGTGCTATTTATTTGCACAGAAAGGCAGTTGCTGTTAATGCAAGTGGGCTATTGAATTGCACAGAAACGCAGTCGCTCTGACTGTGCGTGTGCTGTTTAATACCACCTGAGCGCATTTGGGGTCACCGTACATGTGCTGTGACATACCACCTGAGCGCATTTGGGGTCACCGTACGTGTGCTTTGACATACCACCTGAGCGCATTTGGGGTCACTGTACGTGTGCTGTGACATACCACCTGAGCGCATTTGGGGTCACCGTACGTGTGCTGTGACATACCACCTGAGCGCATTTGGGGTCACCGTATGTGTGCTGTGACATACCACCTGAGCGCATTTGGGGTCACCGTACGTGTGCTGTGACATACCACCTGAGCGCATTTGGGGTCACCGTACGTGTGCTGGTATATACCACCTGAGCAAAGATAGTGCCACTGTACGTGTGCTGCTATATACCACCTGAGCGCAGTTAGTGCCACTGTACGTGTGCTGGTATATACCACCTGAGCACAGATAGTGCCACTGTACGTGTGCTCCTATATACCACCTGAGCACAGATAGTGCCACTGTACGTGTGCTGGTATACACCCCCTGAGCACAGATAGTGCCACTGTATGTGTGCTGGTATACACCACCTGAGCACAGATAGTGCCACTGTACGTGTGCTCCTATATACCACCTGAGCACAGATAGTGCCACTGTACGTGTGCTCCTATATACCACCTGAGCACAGATAGTGCTACTGTACGTGTGCTCCTATATACCACCTGAGCACAGATAGTGCCACTGTACGTGTGCTCCTATATACCACCTGAGCGCAGTTAGTGCCACTGTACGTGTGCTGCTATATACCACCTGAGCACAGATAGTGCCACTGTACGTGTGCTCCTATATACCACTTAAGCACAGATAGTGCCACTGTACATGTGCTCCTATATACCACCTGAGCACAGATAGTGCCACTGTACATGTGCTCCTATATACCACCTGAGCACAGATAGTGCCACTGTACGTGTGCTGTTATATACCACCTGAGCACAGATAGTGCCACTGTACGTGTGCTCCTATATACCACCTGAGCACAGATAGTGCCACTGTACGTGTGCTCCTATATACCACCTGAGCACAGTTAGTGCCACTGTACGTGTGCTCCTATATACCACCTGAGCACAGATAGTGCCACTGTACGTGTGCTGGTATACACCACCTGAGCACAGATAGTGCCACTGTACGTGTGCTGGTATATACCACCTGAGCACAGATAGTGCCACTGTATGTGTGCTCCTATATACCACCTGAGCACAGATAGTGCCACTGTACGTGTGCTGGTATACACCACCTGAGCACAGATATTGCCACTGTACGTGTGCTGGTATATACCACCTGAGCACAGATAGTGCCACTGTGCGTGTGCTCCTATATACCACCTGAGCGCAGTTAGTGCCACTGTGCGTGTGCTCCTATATACCACCTGAGCGCAGTTAGTGCCACTGTGCGTGTGCTCCTATATACCACCTGAGCGCAGTTAGTGCCACTGTGCGTGTGCTCCTATATACCACCTGAGCACAGATAGTGCCACTGTACGTGTGCTCCTATATACCACCTGAGCACAGATAGTGCCACTGTACGTGTGCTGGTATACACCACCTGAGCACAGATAGTGCCACTGTACGTGTGCTCCTATATACCACCTGAGCACAGATAGTGCCACTGTACGTGTGCTGGTATACACCACCTGAGCACAGATAGTGCCACTGTACGTGTGCTGCTATATACCACCTGAGCACAGATAGTGCCACTGTACGTGTGCTCCTATATACCACCTGAGCACAGATAGTGCCACTGTACGTGTGCTTCTATATACCACCTGAGCACAGTTAGTGTCACTGTATGTGTGCTGCTATATACCACCTGAGCACAGATAGTGCCACTGTACGTGTGCTCCTATATACCACCTGAGCACAGTTAGTGCCACTGTACGTGTGCTGGTATATACCACCTGAGCACAGATAGTGCCACTGTGCGTGTGCTCCTATATACCACCTGAGCATAGTTAGTGCCACTGTACGTGTGCTGGTATATACCACCTGAGCACAGATAGTGCCACTGTACGTGTGCTGCTATATACCACCTGAGCACAGATGGTGCCACTGTACGTGTGCTCCTATATATAACCTGAGCACAGATAGTGCCACTGTACGTGTGCTCCTATATACCACCTGAGCGCAGGTAGTGCCACTGTACGTGTGCTGCTATATACCACCTGAGCACAGATAGTGCCACTGTACGTGTGCTCCTATATACCACCTGAGCACAGTTAGTGCCACTGTACGTGTGCTGGTATATACCACCTGAGCACAGATAGTGCCACTGTACATGTGCTCCTATATGCCACCTGAGCACAGTTAGTGCCACTGTACGTGTGCTGGTATATACCACCTGAGCACAGATAGTGCCACTGTAAGTGTGCTGCTATATACCACCTGAGCACAGATAGTGCCACTGTACGTGTGCTCCTATATACCACCTGAGCATAGTTAGTGCCACTGTACGTGTGCTGCTATATACCACCTGAGCACAGATAGTGCCACTGTACGTGTGCTGCTATATACCACCTGAGCACAGATAGTGCCACTGTACGTGTGCTGCTATATACCACCTGAGCACAGATAGTGCCACTGTACGTGTGCTGCTATATACCACCTGAGCACAGTTAGTGCTACTGTACGTGTGCTGGTATATACCACCTGAGCACAGTTAGTGCCACTGTACGTGTGCTCCTATATACCACCTGAGCACAGTTAGTGCCACTGTACGTGTGCTGGTATATACCACCTGAGCACAGATAGTGCCACTGTACGTGTGCTCCTATATACCACCTGAGCACAGTTAGTGCCACTGTACGTGTGCTGGTATATACCACCTGAGCACAGATAGTGCCACTGTGCGTGTGCTCCTATATACCACCTGAGCATAGTTAGTGCCACTGTACGTGTGCTGGTATATACCACCTGAGCACAGATACTGCCACTGTACGTGTGCTGCTATATACCACCTGAGCACAGATAGTGCCACTGTACGTGTGCTGCTATTTACCACCTGGGCACATATAGTGCCACTGTACGTGTGCTCCTATATAACACCTGAGCACAGATAGTGCCACTGTACGTGTGCTGCTATATACCACCTGAACACATATAGTGCCACTGTACGTGTGCTGTTATATATCACCTGAGCGCATTTGGTGTCACTCAGCTTGTGCTGTTACATACCACCTGAGCACTTCAATATGTCTGGAAGGAGAACAAAGAGAGGCAGAGTGTCACGAGGGCAAGCAGTCTCTGCATGTAGAGGTAACGCTGGTAGTGGATGTGGTGCATCCTCTTCAGCCCATGGCCGTGGCAGTGGCCGCTCGTCCTTCTTTTCGGGAGCTGGCCGTGTTGAACCTCAACATGCAGAGGAATTAGTAGAGTGGATGACCAAGCCGTCCTCATCCTCCTCATCCTCTCTCACACAGACAGATCAAAGTTTATCTGGCAAAGCAGCTGCCAAGGCATCCTCTTCCCTGTGCACAATGGCTTCACACAATACTTCCCTAGCACCACCATGTCCTCCTGAGGAGTCCCCCGAACTGTTTCAACACAGTGTGGGGTACATTCTGCAGGAAGATGCGCAGCGTTTTGAAGACTCCGATGACGGAACACTGATAGAGGAAGGCATTGATGTGAGCCCAGGGAGAGGGGGTGGCCGAGAGGGATAGCAATTTGTCAGTGATGATGTTCCCCCAGCTGGAGCATACTGCCAGGTTGTTGACAGTGATGAGGAGGGAGGGGATGATGAGGTCACTGACTCTACCTGGGTGCCTGATAGGAGAGAGGAGGAGGAGGAGGAGGAGGAGGAGGACGAGGCACAGGCACATCTCCAAAGAGGCAGGATGCCCTCCAGGGGTCAGCTTATGATCACACCCACTGCATTACAGCGCACATCTGCGGCGCTTGTGTATGGCGCTGCTGTGTCTGACCGGTACAGCAAAAGTTCTTTGGTGTGGGCCTTTTTTTAAACATGTCCACAAGATCGTACCTTTGCTATTTGCAACTTATGTTGCAAGCGTATCTCGCGTGGCCAAAACATCAACCGCCTGGGTACCACATGCTTGTCCAGACATATGTCGACCTGCCATGCAGCTCGTTGGCAAGCACACCAGAAAGACCCACACCAAAGACAAAAGCATACCCCCCCTTGCCCTTCTGGGACCTCCAACCCCAGTAGACCCCCAGTCCTTTCTGAAGCCTGCAGTGAAGGTGTAGAAATAGGTGTGTCACAAGCTAGTAGTAGCGGTCAATCTACTGATAGTACCAGGCAAATTTCCCTGCCCCAGCTGCTGCAGCGCCGAAAAAAGTACAATCCCAGCCATCCACATGCCCAGCAGCTGAATGCTAGCTTAGCGAAATTGCTAGCACTTCAACTGCTACCTTTTCAGTTGGTAGATTCTGCCCCCTTCTGTGAGTTTGTGCAATGTGCAGTACCTCAGTGGCAAGTACCAAAACGCCACTTTTTCTCACGGAAGGCTATTCCAGGTCTCTACCAGCATGTGGAAGGCAATGTCCATGCCTCGCTGGACAGGGCGGTCAGTGGTAAGGTGCATATTACCGCTGACTCATGGTCCAGCAGGCATGGACAGGGACGTTACCTGTCTTTTACGGCGCATTGGGTGACTCTGCTGGCAGCTGGGAAGGACGCAGGGCAAGGTCCAGTCATTTTGGAGGTTGTTCCGCCACCACGCCTCCAAAAAATACTACTGCTTGTGACGCACCTCTTTCCTCCACCCCCTCCTCTTCTTCTTCCTCTGTGGCCTCTTCCTGTGGGGATGTTTTCTTTCCGAAGCAGCCGTGGTCCGTAGGCGTACGAGGGGATAAGCAGGAATGCAAGCCAAGAGATGCCATGCGGTGCTAGAGCTGGTGTGCTTGGGAGACAGGAGCCACACTGGGGAAGAGGTTTTGTCAGCTCTGCAGGGTCAGGCTGAGAGGTGGTTGACGCCACGCCAGCTGAAGCCTGGAATGGTGGTCAGCGATAATGGCACCAACCTCCTCTCTGCCCTGCGACAGGGAAAACTCACCCACGTGCCCTGTTTTGCGCATGTCCTCAATTTGGTGGTGCAGCGGTTCTTGGGCAGGTACCCGGGCTTGCAGGATGTCCTGAGGCAGGCCAGGAAAGTCTGTGTGCATTTCCGGAGGTCATATAATGCCACTGCTCGGCTGACTGACCTCCAAAGGGAATACAACCTGCCCAAGACCCGCGTAATTTGTGACATGCCCACCAGATGGAACTCAACGTTGGCCATACTACAGCGGCTGCACACGCAGCAGCGGGCCATCAATGAGTACCTGTGCCAATATGGCAGCAGAACTGGGTCAGGGCAGCTAGGTTTTTTTCCCCACGCCAGTGGGCCTTGATCAGGGATGCATGCACTGTCCTGTCACCATTTGAGGAGGCCACGAGGATGGTGAGCAGTGACAGTGCATGCATCCGTGAGACTGTCCCTCTTATTCACATGTTGGAGCACACGCTACGTGGAATAATGGACAGGGCCCTTGAGGCAGAACAGAGGGAGGAAGAGGAGGACTTCCTTACCTCTCAAGGCCCCCTTTACCCAGACAGTGGTCCTGCTTGCCCACCTAGGACACAGGAAGAGGAGGAGGAGGAGGAGGAGGAGGAGGAGGAGGATTGTATCAGCAGCATGGAGGTGGAGCCTAGCACTCAGCAGCAGCAGTCTTCAAGGGATCATTTACAGTCCCAAGGAGCACGTGGAGTTTTACGTGGCTGGGATGAGGTGCCTGTGGATCCTGTCATCCTTAGTGACCCAGAGGACTGTGACCCGAATGCCTCAGCAAACCTACGCTGCATTGCCTCCTTGATTCTGCAAAGCCTGCGTAAGGATCCTCGTGTACGTGCTATTAAGGAGAGGGATCATTACTGGCTGGCGACTCTCCTTGATCCACGTTACAAGAGTAAGGTTGCGAACCTTATGTTGCCATCGCAGAGGGAGCAGAAGATTAAACTTCTGCGGGAGGCCTTGCAGAAGGGTCTATGCAATGCGTTCCCAAAACCGGGGGGATTACCAAAACCTGGCTCTGGACAACATCTTGCTGAGGCTTCGGTGAGTCACAGAAGGGGCGGTGGAGAAGGTGGTCATTTGACCGATGCGTTCAGGCAGTTTTTTAGTCCGCAGCCCCAAGGTCTGACCGGTTCCAGCAACCATCGCCAGTGTCTGCTTTACATGGTCCGGGAATACCTAGGGGCAAGATCCGACTTGGACACCTTCCCCACCGAAAATCCTCTGGCTTACTGGGTCTTGAGGATGGATCACTGGCCAGAGCTTGCCCAGTACGCAATTGAGCTACTGGCTTGCCCTGCATCCAGTGTTCTTTCAGAACGGACATTCAGTGCTGCTGGAGGCTTTGTCACTGTTCACAGGGTGCGCCTCTCCACCAGCTCTGTTGATCGACTGACCTTCATCAAAATGAATCAGGCTTGGATCAACACCAGCTACCAAGCACCTGATGCTGATATTAATGAATAATATATTTTTTGTTGAAATGTCGGATCCCTTTTAGACTGCTGATGCTGAGTGACTGTCCTCTTATGCTGCTGATGGAATATCCTTCTCCTCCTCACTTTTCTTGCTGATAGCTAGTAAGAAATGTTGTGTTTCTGGGCTCCGCCACCAGTGCCTAAGGCACAATTTTTCAGCCCCTGTTTAACAGGGGCGCCTAATAAAAAATGTTGTTGCAATACTTTGCACGTGGCTCCTTGTTGCGCTCCAATTGCAGTTATTGAGAGGGGTTGCAAGTGTTGTGTTGTGCCCAAGGCACAATTTTCCAGCCCCTGTTTAACAGGGGCGCTTAATAACAATTTGTGATGCAATAATTTGCACGTGGCTCCTTGTTGCGCTCCAATTGGAGTTATTGGGAGGGGTTGCAAGTGTTGTGTTGTGCCCAAGGCACAATTTTTAAGCCCCTGTTTAATAAGGGCGCCTAATAACAATTTTTTATGCAATAATTTGCACGTGGCTCCTTGTTGCGCTCCAATGACAGTATGTTTGAGGGGTGCCCTTTTTTCTAAAAATTCTTTCACACAACAATAATGTATATAGAATATATATAGAAAAAGTGCAGCGCAAATATAAACAAATATAAATACTGTGACCAGTATATAAACTAAAAAGTGCATAAAAAATAAATAATCGTGATAATAAGGTCCATGTGTGAAAAAAAGTCCATAAATCAATCAATCCACAGCAAGACCCAGCAGACAAAGGATTCCAGAATGGAAGTGAAAAAGATGACACCAAAAGATATCCTCCACCAGTGACAGATGGACTCTCACCTCTATACTTTGACCCGTATGGATCTCAAAACTTAATCTGTGTAATCAGAGCTTCAGCTGCCAGCTCCCATAGGAAACGAATGGATGGAAATGACACCTTAGATCCGGACCCAATGGCTTAAACCGATCATAACATCATATGGAAAAAGAAAGGGAAAAATCTAGTGCTCTCCGGTAGAAAAAGACTTTTAATCAAGCAATAAAAAGTTGCACTCACATGTAAGGACACTCTGTAAGCCGAGTGTCAGCATAACAGCATGTGTACAGGACCGTCTCTCTGTACTCTGCAGCGATCGTGGGTGACGTTCTGCGTGGCTCCTTCCCCTGTACGCGTTACATCCCGTTTATTTTCTAAAATAGAAAAACAACAGCCACAATCGCCACATTAAATGAATATGCAGAGAAGGCTATACTCAATATCAGCTAGGGGGGCTTAATAACAATTTTTGATGCAATAATTTGCACGTGGCTCCTTGTTGCGCTCCAATTGGAATTATTGGGAGGGGTTGCAAGTGTTGTGTTGTGCCCAAGGCACAATTTTTCAGCCCCTGTTTAACAGGGGCGCCTAATAACAATTTTTGTTGCAATACTTTGCACGTGGCTCCTTGTTGCGCTCCAATTGGAGTTATTGGAAGGGGTTGCAGTGTTGTGTTGTGCCCAAGGCCCAATTTTTCAGCCCCTGTTTAACAGGGGCGCCTAATAACAATTTTTGATGCAATAATTTGTACGTGGCTCCTTTTTGCGCTCCAATTGGAGTTATTGGGAGGGGTTGCAAGTGTTGTGTCGTGCCCAAGGCACAATTTTTCAGCCCTGTTTAACAGGGGTGCCTAATAACAATTTTTGTTGCAATACTTTACACGTGGCTCCTTGT
The DNA here is from genome assembly GCA_029574335.1 of Rana kukunoris. NCBI lineage: Eukaryota > Metazoa > Chordata > Amphibia > Anura > Ranidae > Rana > Rana kukunoris. Next base: position 252,245,780 of record CM056050.1, on the reverse strand, counting down.
TGTGCTCCAATTGGAGTTATTGGGAGGGGTTGCAGTGTTGTGTTGTGCCCAAGGCCCAATTTTTCAGCCCCTTGTTTAACAGGGGCGCCTAATAACAATTTTTGATGCAATAATTTGTACGTGGCTCCTTTTTGCGCTCCAATTGGAGTTATTGGGAGGGGTTGCAAGTGTTGTGTTGTGCCCAAGGCACAATTTTTCAACCCCTGTTTAACAGGGGCGCCTAATAACAATTTTTGATGCAATAATTTGTACGTGGCTCCTTTTTGCGCTCCAATTGGAGTTATTGGGAGGGGTTGCAAGTGTTGTGTTGTGCCCAAGGCACAATTTTTCAACCCCTGTTTAACAGGGGCGCCTAATAACAATTTTTGATGCAATAATTTGTACGTGGCTCCTTTTTGCGCTCCAATTGGAGTTATTGGGAGGGGTTGCAGTGTTGTGTTGTGCCCAAGGCACAATTTTTCAACCCCTGTTTAACAGGGGCGCCTAATAACAATTTTTGATGCAATAATTTGCACATGGCTCCTTGTTGCGCTCCAATTGGAGTTATTGGGAGGGGTTGCAAGTGTTGTGCCCAAGGCACAATTTTTCAGCCCCTGTTTAATAAGGGCGCCTAATAACAATTTTTGATGCAATAATTTGCACGTGGCTCCTTGTTGCGCTCCAATTGGAGTTATTGGGAGGAGTTGCAAGTGTTGTGTTGTGCCCAAGGCACAATTTTTCCGCCCCTGTTTAACAGGGGCACCTAATAACAATTTTTGATGCAATAATTTGCACGTGGCTCCTTGTTGCGCTCCAATTGGAGTTATTGGGAGGGGTTGCAAGTGTTGTGTTGTGCCCAAGGCACATTTTTTCCGCCCCTGTTTAACAGGGGCGCCTAATAACAATTTTTGATGCAATAATTTGTACGTGGCTCCTTTTTGCGCTCCAATTGGAGTTATTGGGAGGGGTTGCAAGTGTTGTGTTGTGCCCAAGGCACAATTTTTCCGCCCCTGTTTAACAGGGGCGCCTAATAACAAATTTTGATGCAATAATTTGCACGTGGCTCCTTGTTGCGCTCCAATTACAGTATGTTTGAGGGGTGCCCTTTTTTCTAAAAATTTTCTTTCACACAACAATAATGTATATAGAATATATATAGAAAAAGTGCAGCGCAAATATAAACAAATATAAATACTGTGACCAGTATATAAACTAAAAAGTGCATAAAAAATAAATAATCGTGATAATAAGGTCCATGTGTGAAAAAAAGTCCATAAATCAATCAATCCACAGCAAGACCCAGCAGACAAAGGATTCCAGAATGGAAGTGAAAAAGATGACACCAAAAGATATCCTCCACCAGTGACAGATGGACTCTCACCTCTATACTTTGACCCGTATGGATCTCAAAGCTTAATCTGTGTAATCAGAGCTTCAGCTGCCAGCTCCCATAGGAAACGAATGGATGGAAATGACACCTTAGATCCGGACCCAATGGCTTAAACCGATCATAACATCATATGGAAAAAGAAAGGGAAAAATCTAGTGCTCTCCGGTAGAAAAAGACTTTTAATCAAGCAATAAAAAGTTGCACTCACATGTAAGGACACTCTGTAAGCCGAGTGTCAGCATAACAGCATGTAACAGCATGTGTACAGGACCGTCTCTCTGTACTCTGCAGCGATCGTGGGTGACGTTCTGCGTGGCTCCTTCCCCTGTACGCGTTACATCCCGTTTATTTTCTAAAATAGAAAAACGTCAGCCACAATCGCCACATTAAGTGAATATGCAGAGAAGGCTATACTCAATATCAGCTATGGATAACTGTACAACTAGGATACAACATCATGAGCAAACAATACTGTTACAATGTATAATCATGTTACAGATACAATCTGGAAAAAGAACAATGAAGACTAGAATTACATGAAAATAGAATAGAATACAATAAAAATAGAATAGAATACAATAAAATAAATAAAATTGACTTTAAAATTGCCATAAAAATTACAAATTAAAATACTCCAGAAAAAAACATCAGTCCCCCTATAATCACTATATTGGCTATTGTTACATGTAACCATGGAAGCTGGAACTAGTCTGTACCAATGTTTGTTTTTCAAGATGTCCGAGCACATATTTTCATATCCTGCTCTGTTTAGGACGACAAAATTACCACCCTTGTCTGAGGGTTTGATAATGATGTCATCGTGGGTATTTAAATCATTAATAGCTTTTTTAAGGGTAAAGCTAATGTTTGGGAGAGGACCAGATTTCCATTTTGTGTTCTCAATTGCTTTCGTGACCTGTAGCACGAAAGCCCAAATATTAGGATTGCCCTGTAAAACTGGGAATGAGCGGGATTTGGGTTTGTAAGTTTTTGGAGTTACATAAATTGGTTTGCTGTGACGAGATTGGACGGAGACTCCAGGCGCCACTCCTGGCACGTGGAAAGTCCATCCCTCCTCTTCTGGGTTACTTTCGTCCCACAGGGTCATAAGATCCTGAAGGGCCTGTAGGGAAATTTGGTCAAGAATCGAGTTATCGTGGGGTATTTGTGTAGCTGTATCCTGCTTGTCGTAAAGTACCTTAAACATAAGGCGCCTGTCAAAAAGGTGAAGGTCTTTTATTAGTTCGAACTGGTCTGCCCTTGCCGTCGGGGCAAAACGAGAGACCCAATTGTAGTACTTTTTCATGTTCTTTGGAAAGTGTGTAATTGGATAAATTACAGAAACATCCAGGACGGCCATGGAAGTCAATACCTTGACAGGAATGTCTTCTGATGAGAAGGGTTGAAGAAAATTTCCATGCAAGTTCACTGCAGTTGGCTAAAGAAGTAGAAAGCCAAACTTGGGGGATATTGTTTCCCGTGACACAATACAGTGTACAAGGAAGCCTCTCCTAAAGCCCATGCACAAAAAAGCCCACCTAGAATTTGCCAGGGCCCATACTGAAAAAAAAGACTACTGGGACTCTGTATTCTGGAGGAATGAGAGTGAGACCAAGATAAATGTTTTTAGATCTGATGGCTTCAAAACTATAGGGTGTCGCAAAGGTGAGGAGTACAAAGAAAAATTCATGGTGTCTACAGTGAAACATGGTGGTGGAAGTGTCCTTCTGTGGGGCTGCATGAGTGCTGTTGGTGTCAGAGAGCTGCATTTCATTGATTGTATCATAAATTTACATGTACTGCTCTATATCAAAAGAGAAGATGCTACCATCACTCTGTGACACTGGTCGTTGTGCACTTTTCCAACATGACAATGATCCAAAACACACATCTAAGGCCAGTGTTGCATTTCTGAAGAAGAACAGGGTGAAAGTGATTCAGTGGCCAAGTATGTCTCCTGATCTGAACGCAATCAAACACCTGTGGGGAATTCTGAAGAGACAAGTTAAGCATCACTGCTCACTGGTGTATTCATTTTTGGATCAACTAATTTGAGTAAAACTGAAGATTTTGTAATCTAAATTATATTAACTGTACGTTGATGTAATGAGCTAAACAAATATTCTATAAAATTCAGTTTTGTCAAAATTTAAAAAAATGTTCTTGTGTTCATTGAGATATTAATTCAAATCTTACTTTCAAAAGGGGTGTACTCATTTATACTGAGCGCTGTGTGTGTATATATATATATATATATATATATATATATATATATATATAGAGCCCCCTTACTTTCAGAAAGGGCGTTACGCTAAAGTTAGTGGGTTGAGAGACTTACTTGCTCTCACCCAAGTTGATTTGTTCAAATTCGGCAGCTGTCAGCCCAGAATTGTCCTGTGGGTCATTCTGCACTCCAGGAATGTGGTCCCATCTCTGGGTGGCAGGTGGCGCCAGAGGGGTTCAGGCAGAGCCGCTTTTAGCCAGCGGCCAATTGGAGGAGCGTTTCCCTCTCGGGGCAGGCTGGGGGAGGGTATATCTGTGGCAGACGCTATTTTTCGGGGTTCTTCGCGGGTTCCTGGTTCCAGGTGTGGCACCCACCTTCAGGGTGTGCGCGCATCACGGGCCCCACCACTATGGCCTACCTAGCCAGGGCCCGTGCTACGCGAAGTTCCTGACTCTGGGCCTCATGGCTCACAGTCACTGAAATGACTGAGGGACCTCAGTGACTTACTGGGGTTCTGCATCTCAAGAGAACGGGATTGAGAGGATATGCTCTATTGCTCCTAAGTACCGGACCTGTGGCAGAGGCCTACTAATCTTCTAGAGCCAAGTCAGTGGCAGCGACTTGTTCCTTCTCAGCATTCTCAGTGACACTCTGGCTGCCAAGCCTGTGTGAGAGGCCTGTCCAGATGCACTGCACCCACTCCGGCTGGGGTGGCGACGTAATTGATTTAATTACAGAAAGCAGGACTGCTTTCTTTATCCAAGCCTTTCTCTGCGAAGTTACTCTATTTTCATCAACCTTTTTCCTATCTACCTCAAGTTGATGTGTTGGTTGTGTTGGACCAGGAAAATAAAGCATTCAGGAAACTTCAACTACAGGTTGGACATTTGTTACTGCTCTTCTCACTACATCCACCCCTAGACACCACATAGAGGTAACTTAACCTGCCGATCCCAATCTAATCAGCGGCTCCTGAATGGGGTAGCGCTACACGCGGGGGCTCATCCGGGATATCTGGCAATGGAAATCATGAGTAACGTATTTATTAACCACTTAAGGACCGCCTACTGCACATTTACGTCGGCAGAATGGCACGGCTGGGCACATCAACGTATATATACGTTGATTTTAGTACCCAGCCGTGGGTCGCGGGCGCGCGTCCGCGGGTGCGCGCCCGCGACCCGGTCCGAAGCTCCAGGACCGGGACCGCGGGATTCGCGGACCCGATCGCCGCTGGAGTGCGGCGATCCGTCCCTGGAGCAGAAGAACGGGGAGAGCCGTGTGTACACACGGCTTCCCCGTGCTTCTCTGTGGCCGTAGCATCGATCGCGTCATCCCTGTAATAGGGGGATGCAATCGATGACGTCACACCTACAAACACACACATTAGGTCACACATCCCCTACAGCGCCACCTGTGGTTAACTCCCAAACTGCAACTGTCATTTCCACAGTAAACAATGCAATTTAAATGCATTTTTTGCTGTGAAAATGACAATTGTCCCAAAAATGTATCAAAATTGTCCGAAGTGTCCGCCATATTGTCGCAGTCACGAAAAAAATCGCTGATCGCCGCTATTAGTAGTAAAAAAATAATAATTAATAAAAATGCAATAAAACCATACCTTATTTTGTAAACACTCAAAAGTTTGCGAAAACCAACCGATAAACGCTTATTGCGATTTTTTTTTTTACCAAAAATACGTAGAAGAATACGTATCGGCCTAAACTGAGGAAAAAAAATGTTTTTTTATATATTTTTGGGGGATATTTATTATAGCAAAAAGTAAAAAATATTGCATTTTTTTTAAAATTGTCGCTCTATTTTTGTTTATAGCGCAAAAAATAAAAACCGCAGAGGTGATCAAATACCACCAAAAGAAAGCTCTATTTGTGGGGAAAAAAGGACGCCAATTTTGTTTGGGAGCCACGTCGCACGACCGCGCAATTGTCAGTTAAAACGACACAGTGCCGAATCGCAAAAAGGGGCAAGGTCCTTTACCTGCATTTTGGTCCGGGTCTTAAGTGGTTAAGAGCAAAGAGTGTCGTGTTTGAACTGTCCGGTAACGAGGGAGTTAGAAGATAGAGTGAAATTGCGCTCCCCTATATATTATTATTCACCTCCTATTATTGTATGGTGGAGTATTTTTCTTAGTGAACCCTCTTACCCTACTCTTACAATATTTTGTGGTAATATTGTTGTGGTTTAATGTGCGTAAAAGAAACTTTAAAAAAAACTTTAAGTGATATTCTTATCAAAATAAACAACAAATTAGTGCAAAAATCAGAAAAAAATCAATTTGACACCTATTAAATGTGTCATGTGAAAGTTCATATATAGTCCAATAGGTTGCCCAGGAAGTGTTCCTCTGCAATGGTTTCAAACTATTTGCTGATTGTCATTAATAAGTAGTATTTCCTAAAGTCCTCCCAACTGTCCTGCAGTTTGAGTATAAAGTAGTGCAGCAGCCTCGACGCGTTTCGCAATTATTATTGCATCTTCAGTTGGGAGGACTTTAGGAAATTGGCTTTTTTACCCACCGACAGTATTTACATACACGGTTGGAGATGCTTGGTGCCAGCACAAGGCACTTTTAAATGTGAGTGCAATATTTGTTTTATATAATAAATTTAATTTTAAAACATATTACACTATGTGGCGCACCTTTCTTTTCCTGTGAACCACCATAGGAGAAGGCAACACATTACCCAATCCAATTAACCTGGCAGCAGGAGGAACAACAATTATAGGATTGGTTATCCTGATCAATGAACCACAGGCCTGGGTTACTACGACATCTGGTGAGTGTCCATTTCTAATGGTGATGGGATACTACTTATTAATGACAATCAGCAAATAGTCTGAAACCATTGCAGAGGAACACTTCCTGGGCAACCTATTGGACTATATATGAACTTTCACATGACACATTTAATAGGTGTCATATTGATTTTCTTCTGATTTTTGCACTAATTTGTTGTTTATTTTGATTAGAATATCACTTAAAGTTTTTTTAAAGTTTCTTTTACGCACATTAAACCACAACAATATTACCACAATATATTGTAAGAGTAGGGTAAGAGGGTTCACTAAGAAAAATACTCCACCATACAATAATAGGAGGTGAATAATAATATATAGGGGAGCGCAATTTCACTCTATCTTCTATACACTATTGGTACTGGAACCCCTTTAGGTGAACGGTCCTGTTTTTTTCCAAATTGCAGCACACCCATAAGCTTTTCCACTTTTAATCTATTCATTTATTCTACTTGCGCCAACCACATTCACACAAAATAACGAGGGAGTTAACCTCAAATAGCTAAGCTTGGGCGTACGTGCAGCAAGCACGCATCTGGAACGTGCCTGGACAAGTTCTTCAAGTGGGAGGAGTCACCCACCCCTGCGTGAGACGCAAGGTAAAGTTTTGCGCCAAACGAGTAAAGGGAACCGCCCAATTTCGCACCAAACCTCCAGTTGCTGTGCGCCAGAGAAGGAAGACCACGTGTGCTACGCAATGTCTGTCTTCTTGCTACTGTCTGCTACTGCTCAATGGCTGAGACCCCCTACCACTTCACCAGGAGTCTCCAGCATGTTTGCTCCACTTGGGGTGCCCGTGACTGATACGGGCATTCGGATGTCCACCAAGGGACAATTTGTGTTACTGTCGAGCGGAGGATCGGAGTTGCTGGGGCTATCCTGCCCCCGTTGCGAGGAGTTGTCCGTGCGTATCCAGCCTGGTGTCTGAAATGCCGGGCCTATTTGTTTGTTACAGAGTCATCCACCCAAGCTCCTAAAGAGTAGCGGGCAAACTACATTACCGGAGCTGTCACCGCGAAGGAGGAAGCCACATGGCCAGAACCATCCCCATCGGTGGAAATCGTTGAGCCGGCGCCTCCCAACAGTGAGGTCTCATCTACTTTGACTCTCCGAACGGCTACCTCGCCAACTTCTTTACAGGAGGTAAGCCCTATGACTGTACAAGACCGAGAAGATGACCCAAGTAGTGTGACCCACGCAACCGACGTGACCAGCACACAGGCCGAAGCCATACCGGAGACCACCACCGCTACAGCGGTCTCCAAGTGGTGTGCCTCTATAGCAGGGCGTGCTCCAGCCTCCCGCAGCTGCAGTCGAGCCCTTACTGTTAAAAGCTGCTTGCCGGACTGGCCAAGAGACCCTTCGAAAGTGTGTGCCTACCTACCTGCGGAGGAGTACAACTCCTCCCAACTGGACTCTGTGTCAGATGACGAAGAGACCCTAGAAAGTTTATTTGAGCCTATGTTTCCAGAGCAACAGGGGTTCGGAGGATTCCGTGCCCCCTACACTACCAGAAGGAAGAAACGCTCCGGCCGGAGAACATCGCGTGGGTCCCAACAGTCGTCAATGGATGTCCCGCAGCTGACCTAGGGAGCCGGTGAGGCTGTTCAGTTTTCTTCACTCACTACTCCCTTGCCGTGCCTGTTTTAAAAAGGGCACCGGACGCTATAGTGCTGCTGTGACGCGAAGACCCACATACACTGCCCAATTTGGCCAGACTACAGCGCCTGGTGATTCAGAAAGTTGCCACCTGCTATGGGTATGAATACCCTTATGTGCCATCCTCTCTTTTGTACCAGGTGGATCAAGAGTGGGAGGCATGGTGCCAGGAAGCCATTTGGACACATCTGAGGGTGCCCCACATTTTAAAAGGTGCGGACTTAGGCTTATCCTATTTCAACCCCAAGTTTGAACGTTGCCACCGAGAGTGGAGCTGGGGCCGGCACATCTACAGTGACCGGGTTGTATTGAAGTCTCCTGGGAGAGAAGACCAGGTATTTTCAGTTACCTCTATGACAGAAGGGGGTGACATTCTTATTTTGTATTTTTCTACAAGTGAACTGCATGTCTGCTTTATCTGGTATACGTACTTTAAAGCAGTTTTGAACAAGGGTTCTCACCCCCACGCAAGTTGTTTTCTTGTTTCCCCTGCCTTCCGGGTCCACATTGCGGCCTATGTGAAGAACTCTGAGAGGGGTGGGTTCAGTCAGTTAGAGTGGGACCTTGCCAACTTCTCCGCAGCATCGGAAGAAGACTCAGCGAAATAAAAATAAAAAAAATTCCCCTTTTTGCTGCCATATAATGCTATTGAACCTTGGACTGCCGTAGTACCAGCGCACTGACCACTAGGGGGCAGTTTTCTGCAATGTTCTTACTGCAGAATTGAAATGTATATATTGTATTTTATTTCTTGCAGCGGAGTAAAAGAAATGTCTAGCACTTACTGATAACTCTTTGGGAGGAAGGGAGATTTCGCCTTCTTCAGGCTTCAGAGGGTGAAGTCTCAATTCCGATCTTGGAGATTGTAAATATATGTACATAAGAGTGTATATTTTGTGTGTGTGTTTTCTTTTGTATTTCCTATGCAGGTTATTGTACCCACCTACTATCAACACTGTGGAGCATGGGCAGCATAGATAGATAGGGTTGTGTATGTATTATGTATAAGTGAAAGTTTACCATTGTGTTTCTCTTTTTCCTACTTTTCTGTCTTGGTAGCAGACATCAGGCTGGCATTCAGGCTTAAATGCTTTGGGACACTGGGGACAGTGTCCATTCAAGTGGGGGGAGTATGTAGCGCCCCCTTACTTTCAGAAAGGGCGTTACGCTAAAGTTAGTGGGGTGAGAGACTTACTTACCAAGTTGATTTGTTCAAATTCGGCAGCTGTCAGCCCTGAATTGTCCTGTGGGTCATTCTGCACTCCAGGAATGTGGTCCCATCTCTGGGTGGCAGGTGGTGCCAGAGGGGTTCAGGCAGAGCAACTTTTATATCTGTGGCAGAGGCCATTTTTCAGGGTTCTTCGTGGGTTTCTGGTTCCAGGTGCGGCACCCACCTTCAGGGTGTGCGCACATCACAGGCCCCACCACTTTGGCCTACCTGGCCGTGGGCCCGTGCTACGCGGAGTTCCATGAATCTGGGCCTCATGGCTCAGAGACACTGAAATGACTGAGGGACCTCCGTGACTTACTGGGGTTCTGCATCTCAAGAGAACGGGATTGAGAGGATATGCTCTATTGCTCCTAAGTACCGGACCTGTGGCAGAGGCCTCTACTAATTTTCTAGAGCCAAGTCGGTGGCATCGACTTGTTCCTGAGACCTGTCCAGATGCACTGCACCCACTCCGGATGGGGTGGCGACGTGATTAATTTAATTACAGAAGGCAGGAAAGCTTTCTTATCCAAGACTGACTCTGCGAAGTTACTCTCATCGTTATTTTCTCGTTATTTTCATCAAGCTTTTTCCTATCAACCTCAAGTTGATGTGTTGGTCGTGTTGGACCAGGAAAATAAAGCATTCAGAAAACTTCAACTACAGGTTGGACATTCGTTACTGCTCTGCTCACTACATCCATCCCTAGACACCACATAGAGGTAACTTAATCTGCCGATCCCAATCTAATCAGCGGCTCCTGAATGGGGTAGCGCTACATATATATACACACACAGGAGATAACTTTTAATTGAGGGGAGGAATATTTCTCCATATTTCATGTCATATGTGAGAGATTAAAGGGGTTGTAAAGATTTATTTGTTTTACTTTTCTTTAAATTACAAACATGTTATACTTACCTCCACTGTGCAGCTCATTTTGCACAGAGTGGCCCCCGAACAGTGTTTTCTAGGGTCCCAAGGTGCCTGTCTCTGTTATTCCCCACTTCTGATAACCCCCTCTTGGAAGCGCTTTACCAAGGGGGTTGCCTTGTGGGCGTGCTCCCGAGTCCTGTATTCGGCATACACAGCCGCCTGCTACAGGACTTGGCCCGCCCCCCGGCGGGCGCGTCATTGGATTTGATTGACAGCAGCACGAGCCAATGGCTGCGCTGCTATCAATCTATCCAATGAAGAGCCGAGAAGACAGGGGCGAGGAAGAGTGTGTTCACGATGTGGGACTTCCAGGGTTTAGGTAAGTAAAACAGGGGGGCTGGGGTGCCGCAAATCTTAAGATGTTTTTTCACTTAATGCATAGGATGCATTAAGGTGAAAAAACATGAACCTTTACAACCCCTTTAAGGCCTGTAAACATATATTTATTTCTACTTTATCAAAGAGAAGAAAGGGCGCCTCTAACCTACTCAGTGCATTAGTATGTAGATGAATGAGGTCCCAGCCAGCGCTGCTCCAGTAACATCCCCCTGACAGTTTTCTCAATGCTCCACGGGGCTTGGTCACAGAGGTTGTGGCCAAGCCCCGACGAGCAGGGTAAAAAATGTCAGGGGGATGTGACTGGAGCGGCGCTGGCTGAGGCCACATTTATCTACACACTAATGCCGCGTACACACGGTCGTTTTTTGTCTTGTAAAAAAGGTTGTTTTTTCTCATGAAAAAAAACGAAATTTTTCAAACTTCGTTTTAAAAAAACTACGTTGTCTACACACCATTGTTTTCTGAAAATGCTCTTGCAAAGCGCGGTTACGTACAACGCGTACGACGGCACTCTGTTCCATTCAAGCTCGCGTCATAACTTGCTTCTGAGCATGTGCGGGTTTAAAAACGCAGTTTTAGCCCACACACGATCATTTTTTATGACACAAAAAACAACATTTTGAAAAACGACATAAAAAATTGAAGCAGGTTAGAATTATTTTTTTTGGACGTTTTTCAGAAGACAAAAAACGGCGTAAAGCCCACACACGATCATTTTAAATGACGTTTTTTAAAACGTTGTTTTATTTCATCACAAAAAATGACCGTGTATACGCGGCATCATGCACTGTCTCCCCTTAGAGCAGCAGTGCAAGTTTCATTTGTTGTTACTTTGTTTTGTGCCACATATGTTTGGGTGTTGTCCAGAACAAGTTTTGTGTCTATTGGCTTTTAGTTACTTCTACAGTTGTGTCTGGATATTAAAAAGAGGTTTGTAGCAGAGTTCTCTCTCTATCCTGGGGCACGGGAAGCTACCTGTGAGAGCTGCAAAAGACTGTGTGAGTACAGTCATGAGCTCATCTTTTTTGTCCATCTGCTATCTCCTCTTATCAACATGTTTCTTGTCAGCACATGAACAGGTTGTCTCCATATACTTCTTTCTTCTTCTCACAATCCAGTTATTCTGTACAGAGACTACCAGAGGCTGATCCCAGGCCACAATTCTATATTTACACTGCCTACACAATACATTAAAAATTGTATTAATGGTTGCAAAGCTGCATTCATTTGTGTCTGCCCAGACAGCTTTAAATGCAAAACCTTTGTGTTAGGGTGAAGTGTGCCAATACAATCAGTTATGTTTAATTTAGTGAAGAAGCTATTGAACAGTAGCTACTCGTGTCAAGAGTGTATTGGCTAAGGCTTGATGATTCTCATCATAAGGTTAGTGAAAAAGTCAAAAGCAGTGCAGGGGCAGTAAAATGCATGGATCAGTCGCTGTTATTTGGCATCCTGAGTGTGTTTAGTTTGCCACAGGTTATTAACCACTTAAGGACTGCCGCACGCCTATTTACATAGACAGAATGGCATGGCTGGGCAAATGGGCGTATATATACGTCCACTTTAATTTTCCAGCCGTGTGGTCGCTCTCGTGACTTGATGTCCGCCGGTGTTCCGCAATCGGGTCACAGAGCTGAAGAAGGGGCAGATGTTAGTGTAAACACAACATCTGCCTGTTCTTCCTAGTGACATGTCACTGATCGTCTGTTCCCTGACATCAGGAACAGTAATCAGTGACGTGTCACGGCAAGCCACGCCCCCTAACAATTAGAAGCACTCCCTAGGTCACGCTTAATTCCTTCAATGCTCCCTACAGGTTAACCCCTTCAGTATCAGTGTCATTTTTACAGTAATCAGTGCACTGATTTTATAGCACTGATCACTGTAAAAATGACAATGGTCCCAAAATGGTGTCAAAAGTGTTCGATATGTCCGCCATAATGTCGCAGTCATGATAAAAATCACTGATCGCCGTCATTACTAATAAAAAATATAATAATAATAAAAATGCCATAAAACAACCCCCTATTTTGTAGACGCTATAACTTTTGTGCAAACCAATCAATAAACGCTTAATGCAATTTTAGGCAGAAGAATACGTATCGGCCTAAAATGAGGAAAAAAAAATGTTATATATATTTTTGGGGTATTTATTATACTAAATTTGAAAATGTATTTTCAAAATTGTCGCTCTATTTTTGTTAATAGCGCAAAAAAAAAAAACCACAGAGGTGATCAAATACCACCAAAAAGAAAGCTCTGTTTGTGGGGAAAAAAAAAAAAAAACATTTTGGGAGCCACATCGTACGACCACGCAATTGTCATTTAAATTGACGCAGTGCTGAATTGCAAAAAGTGGCCTGGTCTTTGGCCAGCCTAATGGTCTGGGGCTTAAGTGGTTAAACAGAAAAGCTACTGCTCTATATTTTTTTTGTTTTTGTTATGTGCTGTTTGCCAGCAAAATTGTGCCCAGTTAGTATCTCAGAAGCTGCAGAGACAATTCCTTCAAGTCCACAAGAAAGAAAATACTGTATTTAGTGTATATCTATACTGTGCCGTTTGGATCAAGACATACTTCAGATACAAATGTATCTGGGGATGCTCAGTGGGACTTGATGCTAAGGGATGGCATTGCAATGGACAAATTCAAGGCTGTGGATAAGAAAGAAAATGGATCCTTAGTGTGAAATCTCCTCATTTCATTGTTTACATCTTCAAACATATTTACTATATACATGACATCGTTCTAGTTTTTCTGATTTTAAATTGTTACAATACAACACAGTTCAGCCTATAATTTCCCTTTAACAAGTATATAGGTATCTCACTTGTATAGAAAAATGTACAGAAAAATGCAGGCATTTCTGCAGTTTTTTTTAAGAGTGGTAACAAAGTATATATAGTTTTAAGTTAGATAAAATGTGTCTTAGGAGGTAACTGATGTTATCATAGTGAGGTTTCCATGGAAACCAAGATCCTATGAAGCTTAGATAGCTTATAGACAACTCAGCAGATGCTTCTGATGTTTCCGATGAGATTTGGGGGAGGAAGGGGGGTGGATAAAATTGTTTTTTTATAACATTAATACATTTGCACCTCTCAATTGGCTGCTAAAGTACCTTAGGGAGATTATGGAGTTCCAGTTAGAAGCATTAAATGGATTTAACCACTTGCCTACATACACCCACTTCCTGCCTGGACAAAATTTTAGCTTCCGGCACTGCGTCGCTTTAACTGACAATTGCGCGGTCGTGCGACGTGGCTCCCAAACAAAATTGACGTCCCTTTTTTCTCACAAGTAGAGCTTTATTTTGGTGGTATTTGATCGCATGTGCGGTTTTTATTTTTGGGCTATAAACATAATATTTTTTACTTTTTGCTATAATAAATATCCCATTTTTTTTTAAATGTTTTATCTCAGTTTAGGCCGATACGTATTCTTCTACGTATTTTTGATTAAAAAAAAATCGCAATAACCGTATAGTGACTGGTTTGCGCAAAAGTTATATTGCCTACAAAATAGGGGACATAATTATGATTTTTATTTTTTTTATTTTTTTACTACGAATGGCGGCGATCTGCGGGGTTTTTTCGGGACTTCAACATTATAGTGGACACATCGGACTCTTTTGACACATTTTTGGGACCATTCACATTTATAGAGCGATTAGTGCTATAAATATGCATCGATTACTGTCTAAATGTGACTGGCAGGGAAGGGGTTAACCACTAGGGGGCGGGGAAAGGGTTAAATGTGTAGCCTAGTCAGTGTTCTAACTGTAGGGGGAGGGGGGTGACTGGGGGAGGTGACTGATCTGCGTCCCTATGTACAAGGGACACAGCATCGGTCTCCTCTCCCTGACAGTACGTGGATCTCTGTGTTTACACACAGAGATCCACGGTCTGCTCAGTTACGCGCATTGTTTTCCCAGTAACGCGACAGGTGTGCGCGCCCCCTAGCGGCTTTAAAATGACAGGACGTCATATGACGTCCTGTCAGAACAACAGAGTATTCCGCCCGCCGTCAAATTAACCATCAAGTGGTTAAAGACATGAGCAGGCATTTTGCGGTGTAAACTGTGTATATATACAGTATGTGTATATACTGTGTGTGTGTATATATATATATATATATATATATATATATATATATATATATATATATATATATATATTGTAACAGTAGGCGCTACTGTAACTATAAAAATGATGATGAAATGGACACGGTCTGCATATAACCAGATTGCAGAGCTGGGATCTGGGTGGGACTGGATCTCCAACCTGTGTCCAGGTTTTTAAGATAGCCTGCAAGCTGCCTGCCCAGGTGCAGACAGCTCATTAAATGAAGGGATGGGAAGGAAGGAGAGAGGAAGGAAGGTGAACAGTGGCTGTGACTGTCGCTGTGTCCCTGTGTTGGGATGGACGCTGTGTCCCTGTGTTGGGACGGACGCTGTGTGCGTTGAAGGACTTTGGGGCCTTGTGCATCCAGGACCGTGGGTCTGGAGGAGCGGATGGTTTGAGGAACCATTACCTATAACAGCAGTGCTGTTGAAGAGTAGCCATGTGGGCTGGGATTTTCATTTATCTTTGGATGTCGTTTAAACCCCTGCGTGGGATTCCTGTGAATGGACTTTTTGTTTTGTTTATCTCCTTTTAATAAACGTGGGCTACCAGGCCCTTAACGCTAATTGCCTGTTTGCTGTGGACTCACTACACCAAAACGCATCTGCCAGAAGAGCTAAACCCCCCAATGTTTACAGTGGTGGATTCAGCGGGCATCTAAGCGGTGGAATCCGGGTCCTTGCTACAGTGGTGAGTCGCATCAGGAACTGCTGCTAGCTGTGTGTGGCAGCCAGGCAAACAGCATTGCACAGAAATTTGATGGACTGTGTTGTGTACCTGTGAAAGGAGAATCACATTTTTTTTTCTCTTCTCTGCTGTGAACTGTGTTACTGGTTGCTGTGTGCAACACCGCAAGGATGGGGCGGTCAAAACAGAAAAAAGAGGCGTTTCTTGCTGAAGCCAGAGATAGAGCTCTGTTGCTGGAGGGGTTGTTACCGCCTGATAGAACCCCATACATGCCTGAACAAAGTTTTTCAAGTGAAAAGAGGGCTGCTGTCGACCCTAGCAACACTGCTGCAATGAGTGCATATGGGACTGCTAGTGTGGAGCATCCACCAGCATTTGAATCTGCAGTGGATTGGTGCAAGCGACACCTGGCAGAATTAGACAAAGCTGAAGTGGAAGGCAAGACAATCTTCACTACAAAGAGAGGTGTTGTTGCCCCTGGCAACGCTGCTGCCGTTAAACCAACAGCTATTGCAAAAAGTGTGAAAGCGACACAGCTTAAGACAGGATCCAGCGGAAGGAATCCTGTGTTCTGTGCCAGAAGAGAGGCTGACCAAAAGCCAGGATGTAGAGTGGTTGCCCATAGCAACACAGATGAGGCCAGTAAAAAGGGGCCAGTGGTGAATGAGACTGTGAATGAGTGGTTCAAGTGGAACCAGACTAAAGAATCGGATGCGGTAAAATGGGCTGAGATAGTGGCCCCTGACTATATGCAACCCATGCTACCTACAGAGGAGGTTGGAGACTTCCTGGAAAAATTTGAAAAAGTCGCTGTAAGGAGGAAATGGCCTAGAGACCGGTGGCCAAAATTGCTGCAAACCTTATTGCTGGTAGAGTATCGGTCGGTTTACCATTTGATGGACGGAGACCAGGATGATTACCGCAAGTTTAAAGAGGAAATCCTTCTTAGAGGAGAGTTTCATCGCATCATGGGCCGCCAGCAATTCTTCAGCAAAGGGAGGTCGTCACCCATAGCAACTGGAGAGGCATCACTGCGACAACAGAGCACCAGTCAAGCAATGGCTCAGGAGAGCATGAGTGTGCGTCAGTATACCAGCTGTGCGTTTTCTGCAAACATATCGGTTGTCACCCCTGGCAACAGTGGCAAGAAGTCTGTGTGGCCTGCAGGGGGTGTTGGGTCTGGAAAGGCTGCAGTGTCATCCTTTGGCCCCAAAGAGACAGTAGCTGGTATAGATGCAGCTAAGAGACAGCGAACTCAAGTGAAGACTATGATACCAGCCACTGAAAATGGTAAGACTGTTTCAGTTTATGATCCCAGTGAAGTGGGTGTATGTTCAGCGGAGAGATCTGCAGTACAAATGGACATGGGGACTGTGCATGCGCCTGCTATAATCCAGCAGAGTGCTGGGAAAGTTGAACTAGGGGTGACCAAAACTGTCTTTGTGCCATGTTCCCTAGTGACAGTTGCTGCAGAGTTGCCCAGGGAAACATCCAAGGAGCTTGTAGTAGCTAAGCAGGGCGTTTCCCAGGTCAGCTATGGAGCTGCTCAAGGAGCAAAGAGTTTCCCTTTAAAAATAGAGCGTGCTGTGACGAGAGGCTCACAGACTGTTGTGGGTAATGGACAATCTGCAAAAGTAGAAGTTGTGTCTAAGCGTAATGAAAATTCTGATGGTTATGCTGATAAAAGGGTAAATGTTGGCAAATGTGATGGGATTGGTAATGATGACATTGAAAAATGTGTTTCCTTTAATGTCATGTCTGAAAATGTTGAAAATGTGTTTACTACCAATAATGTGAGGAGGATATCTCCCATGACAAACGGAAGCACAGGATTGTCCAGGAAAGTCTCATGGGATCTCCATGGGTTGGAGGCAGTGGTTTTCCAGGATGGTTGTGGTGCTACTCTGGTGAAACAAGGGAAGACTGTGTCACACAGTGAGTGTGTGTGGGCGCAGCCCCACAACCCTAAGTGTAACCCAGTTGTCAAGGGGTTAATTCAGCCTACAAAAGCTGAAAGTGCAGAGCTGTGTGTGTCAGTAGCGCCCCCAGACCTGGTCGGGCAAAAGCATGTATTACAGCCTGCCTTGTCAGATAATGTGTCATCCCAAGGGGATATGTATAGAAATGACCCAGGTGATGTTGTGGCACGTGAATCCCAGGTTCCTTTGGTGCCTCTTGGGACAGGTGATGCAGCGCTGCAGAATGCCTGTCAGGGAAGTACCACAGACTGGGAAGCATGGTGCAAGGAAACAGTCGCAACGCTAAACAAAGTAACCATGAGTTATAAAGCAATGATGGGAGACAAGTGTGTGGACACAACATCTGTTATGCCAGACAGAGGGTTTGCAGAGTGGCCGGTGCTCAAGGGCATGTCAGCCCCTGTGAAGGTTGATCCCCTCCAGTCTGAAGGAGCGGTTCTTGGCATAGACATGGCAGATGTGTTGTCCACAACCCAGCAACTAAGTAGTAGCAAGTGTCAAGGTGACAATGTGTCTTGTAATGACCTGCAGAGGCTCATTGACATTGGTGCAGAAGGGAAAAGTGTGAGACATGTGTCTGACAGCGCCCCAGGGGAGCAACAGGCAGTGATAATGGGTACCTCCAAAGAGGTGGAGGTCTCTTCATATGTTTCACCCTTTCAACTTGCAGTGGATGAGCCCCTCCATGTCTTGGACAGGGAAAAGGTCCCTAGAAAGGTCTGGTATTTAGACATGGGTTGCATAGAGATGACACAAACTTTATTAGAAATGCTGGAGTTGGTAAAATTGCACTCGCTGTACACTTGGGTGTCTCCACCACAGACGGACCAGGTTGTGCTGCGTAGTACCAATAGGTGGGGCCAAGTGGTACAGGCTGTGCAGGGAAACTTTGATCAAGAGTGGTATTGGTGGGTCCAATGCTTATTAACAATGTGGCGAATAGTCCTGAAGTTCTCTAGAAGGGTGCCCCTAGTTACTGAGTGGTATGGAAGGCGCTCAGAACTGTTGGAGACATCAAAGGTCTCTCCGGCTGGTGTAGTGACTGGAAACATCCCTGCTGGTGTGGTCCGAGGTGCAGCTGAGCAGAAGTCAGTGGAGGGCGCAGATACTGTCTCACCAGCTGAACCTCATGAGAAGGAAGGGCCCAGAATAGACGCAGCACTAGCAGAGATGCTTTCTAACACTCAGAAAGAGGTACAACTTAAAGTACCTGGAGATGCTGTGAGAAAAATTACTAATGTTGGTTTCTGCAACAATGTAATGTGTACATCAGAAAGAAGTAGTTTGTGTGTGGATCAGTGTAATTTGTTAGATCAGTTGCCCATGGAGTGTTGGACAACAGGTGAGGTGGAGATGTGCTATGGACCAGTGGGTTCTAGTCACTTACCTGTGTGTGGTCCCTCCTCGGGTCTAGTTCTAACAAACACTGAGATGGATGGCACTGGTTGTGTTGGACTGGGTGACATTGAAATGTATGATTTGCTAATGAGTGGTGCTGTTAAAAGTGATGTGGTTGCCGTGGGTAACCAGAGAGAGTTTTTTGAACCTGAAAGTCCTGTGGTGAAAGGTAGGATCAGGGAAGGCAGAGTTTCCCCAAGAGAGGAGAGTATGCTCAGGGACCCCAAGAGAAGAGTGGGAAGGCAGAGTATACAGAATTATAGAACCCTGTTGCGATCCAGGGTAGAGCGTGCCTGGAAACGCACCCGAAAAAAAGATTGGGCCTACAGCTGGCGCAGAGGTGCCCCAATCAATGATTCGGGCTGGTGTGTTCCGCCCCTACGGGTTCGAAACAAGGGGGGGAGGTATGTAACAGTAGGCGCTACTGTAACTATAAAAATGATGATGAAATGGACACGGTCTGCATATAACCAGATTGCAGAGCTGGGATCTGGGTGGGACTGGATCTCCAACCTGTGTCCAGGTTTTTAAGATAGCCTGCAAGCTGCCTGCCCAGGTGCAGACAGCTCATTAAATGAAGGGATGGGAAGGAAGGAGAGAGGAAGGAAGGTGAACAGTGGCTGTGACTGTCGCTGTGTCCCTGTGTTGGGATGGACGCTGTGTCCCTGTGTTGGGACGGACGCTGTGTGCGTTGAAGGACTTTGGGGCCTTGTGCATCCAGGACCGTGGGTCTGGAGGAGCGGATGGTTTGAGGAACCATTACCTATAACAGCAGTGCTGTTGAAGAGTAGCCATGTGGGCTGGGATTTTCATTTATCTTTGGATGTCGTTTAAACCCCTGCGTGGGATTCCTGTGAATGGACTTTTTGTTTTGTTTATCTCCTTTTAATAAACGTGGGCTACCAGGCCCTTAACGCTAATTGCCTGTTTGCTGTGGACTCACTACACCAAAACGCATCTGCCAGAAGAGCTAAACCCCCCAATGTTTACAATATATATATAAAATAGGGCTGTTACTGATTAAAAATTTTGTGTTCGATTAATTGATTTTTTTTAATCGATTAATCGACTAATTTCGATTAATTATAATGCACGTACAGATCTAACTACTTTAAGCTGATCTCCTTGCATTGCAACTCTGCATTAGTCAGTGGTAAATGTGGTATACACTATATACAATCAACCGACATTAGTTTCCACAATCCATGACTTAACTATACAGTTCACACAAATACTTTTTAAATTCAAACTGTAGCACTGACGTAAGTATTTTTTTCTTATTAAACTTTAAGAAAAACTTAGAAAGTTAGTTTAACTTTAATTATAAAACTTATCTAGTATATTGACTGTCAGCCACTTTATAGTGGGCAAGTAGGCATCACTTCAGCCAGTTATGCAGACATATGATCGTATTTTATTGACAATATACCCTAAAGAACTGACCAGTCTTTCGCACGGAACAGATGTTGCCGATACACAAAGAATTGTCTGCACAAAACTGCTTAGGACAGAAAAAAAATAGTTATTTTTTTCCCCCTTCCCCTGATGGAGCCTGATGCATCCTCCTGCTCCACAGATGCAAAGGTACCTCAATCCAATGGGTGCCGTTTGCGTGCATCCAGCAGGGTAAGTCTCACTGTCCAGGCTGTCCGGTGACGTCAAGAATTTTGATCGATCAAAATAATTTTGATCGATCAAAATAATTTTGATCGATCAAAAAAATTAAAGATTAATCGAGGAATTAATCTTTAATTTCCCCAGCCCTAATATAAAATGAAGAAAAGCATTTGCTTCCACTTTGAAACTTTGAGAATGAATTGCTTGCTTCACAGTGTCTGTAGCTACAGTTGGCAGTGGGGGCTTATTTTAAATTGTATTATCGCTTGTTAAGAATGAACATAGAAACATAGAAGAGTGATGGCATTAAAAGACCAAGTAGTCCATCGAGTCTGCCCTTTTTTTTTTTTCTTCTTTTTTTTTTTGTTAAATTGGAGCTCCACCCAAAAGGGGAGTTTCCGCTTGTTTGCATCCTCCCCCCTCCACTGCCACATTTTTTGGGGGGAGGGGGAGCGGATACCTGTCAAAACCAGGTACCCACTCCCACTTCCGGGTAAGTTTGCAGCACAACGATCGCAGCAATCTACAGAATTTCCAGCCACACAGGTCTCAAAAGAGGGCAGGACCATTCAGAAAGTGCAGCGTGACTCCCACATGAGCAGTTGGAAGTCAACTGCTGGGAGCCTGTTTCCCTTAGCGAAGATGCCAGTGCCTTCACCCAAAGCTGATTGACGAATCGCCTTGGCGGCTCGTAGGTGGAAGTAGGAAGTGGGACAGGAAGTCCCACTCCTACAGAAGCCCCTTAAAGCGGAAGATCCACTTTTAGATGGAACTCCACTTTAAGGAATAACAATAATAAAAGTTTTAAACCTTATACCAATCGCTGGTACAAGTAGTATCAGTACAAAATAAGAAACAATACAAATAGCTATAAAAGGGCACTCTATGGGCCAGATTCATGAAAGGTTACGCTGGCGGATCGAGTGATCCGCCAGCGTAACAGTGGCTTTGAGCCGGCGTTTCTGTTTTCTGTAACCAGAAAACAAGAAACGCCGGGTTGAAGTTCCGATGCGATGAGCGTAACTGAGTTTCGCCATCGCATCGTTACTTCAACTTAAAAATGGCGCCGGGGGCGTTCCCGCCGATTTACGCTCAAAAAATATGTTAATGAGCGGAAATCGGCAATTCACGATCGAAATCCGGCGCGACGCAGTGACGTTACGACGTTTCCGGACGGGATACGCGGCGCATAGTTATACCTACATGGGGTTGGAGTATCCTATGTTAGGTATAGGCGTCGTCATCGCGTCGGGAAAAAAAAAAAAAAACGTCGCTTGCGTAAAACGGTCATGAATGGGAATGTGACGTCATTGACGTTCATTCACAGATTTTGGAGCATGCGCTCGGGGATGTTTTGACACTCGACGCATGCGCAGTACGTCGGCGGCGGGATCGCGCGTAGTTAGCATACTACACGCCCCGTACCCGCGACATTTGAATTCCGCCGGCTCATTTGCGATGCGCTGCCGCAACTTTAGGAGCAAGTGCTTCGTGAATGACAGCACTTGCTCCTAAAAATTCGGCAGCGCAACGCAAATCAGAAGCGTTACTCCAGAGCAAAGATGCTCTGGAATACGTGAATCTGGCCCTATGTGAGGCAACAATCAGTATAGCCTATCTACCGCTTTAAAGGCCCTAAGTAAACCAATTACCAGAAGAAGCTGATAAAAGCCTGCCAGTAATGGGGCCCCAAACTCTTGCAGGAGTGTTGACTTTCAAAGTGAGAGTATTTGTAATCCACAATAATGGAGTAAGCGTAGCAATCTGCTTAAAATAACCTTGTTGGCTCCCCTCTTGGAGTGTTCTTTCTTCTTCTATGGGGTACTAAGCATAAGTCTTGGGTAGCTCTCATAGAGTTTTCTTTTCTCCACTGAATATATAACACTCATATACTGTACATTGCAGCAGCACTCTCAGAGGATAGACCAATTGGACAAACTCTACATTCACCAGGAGTGTATCTGTGTGAGGGGTGTGTTTGCCCACACTAGGATGCCCTGGTGTTCCATGCATTCCATTGCAGACAGTCCCATTTATGTAAATGAAGACGCAGCCACTGTACAAACACAGCTGCTGCTCCAAATTTCCAAGTGTGGCCTGTGAACGTGGCCTAAATGCTTGTTGATTTTATAATTCTATCCCCAGAAATATAAAAGCACAAAAATATATGCCTACCTTCCCTTCTTCTCCCCACTCAATCAAGTAAACACAGCAAGAAGAATGGACATTTTGTGCTTTAAATGTTTGACCTTGACCTGTGAGGACAAATGGTATACTGCAGAAGTTTAGCCTGATTTTTTGAACAGCACAATTGTAAATGCTGTGATCATTATTACATGCTTGGCTCAAAGATACACAGAGTGTAGATTCTGAATATCAGTAACTGCGAGACCATGCTGAAATCAGTGCGTATGAGCTAGAGGCATGTGCTGCTGAGGCTCAGGGAACATGCAATGAAGAATTTCCAGAAGTGGCCTTTTGAAAGATGGTCTTCGCCCCAAAACTAAACAGATGTAACAGCCAACAAGTGTTTGGTGATTGCTAGATGAGAGGCTGTTTTTAAGACCATGGAGTATTTATGTGAATGGGCATGTATGGTGATTATGAGTACCAAGTTAGAGAAACTATTAGGCTTCATTTCCACTGGCGTTTTTACAGCCACTTCTCTGAGCGTTTTTTACAGCTTAACCTGCAGCATGGAAAATGTTTAGTGAGTGAAGAGATGACATATAATGCATCCACCTTCTGCTTAAGTTATGCTTAAGTTTTCATGTGACAACACTGAGGAAATTACACGTTGCTAAAGTAGTGAGTGTACAGCTTGTATAACAGTGTAAATTTGCTGCCCCTTTAAAATAACTCAGTGCCCAACCATTGATGTCTAAACTGCTGGCAACAAAAATGAGTACACCCTTAAGTGAAAATGTCCAAATTGGGCCCACTTAACCCTTTTCCCTCTCTGGTGCCATGTGACTCGTTAGTGTTACAAGGTCTCGGGTGTGAATGGGGAGCAGGTGTGTTAAATTTGGTGTCATCGCTCTCACTCTCTCATACTGGTCACTGAAAGTTCTACAAGGCACCTAATGGCATGAACTCTCTGAGGATGCTCCACATAATGATGGCCTAGGCTATAATAAGATTGCCAAAACCCTGAAATAACACTACAGATTGCACACAGAGCAGGCTTCACCATGGTCGACCAAGGAAGTTGGGTGGACTTGCTCTGCGTCATATCCAGAGGTTGTCCAGAGGTTGTCTTTGGGAAATAGACATATGAGTGATGCCTGCATTGCTGCAGAGGATGAAGGGTTTGGGGGTTCAGCCTGTCAGTGCTCAGATTATACGCCGCACACTGCATTAAATTGGTCTCTTCTAAAGATGATGCACAAGAAAGTCAGCAAACAGTTTACTGAAGACAAGCAAACTAAGGAAATGGGTTACTGGAACCATGTCCTGTGGTCTGATAAGAAAAAAATAAACCTATTTGGTTCAGATGGTGTCAAGCGTGTTTGGCAGCAACCAGGTGAGGAGTACAACGACAAGTGTGTCTTGTCTACAGTCAAGCATGGTGGAGGAAGTGTCATGGTCTGGGGCTGCATGAGTGCTGCTGGCACTGGGAAGCTACAGTTCATTGTGGGGAACCATGAATGCCAACATGTACTGTGACATACTGAAGCAGAGCATGACCCCCACCCTCCGGAGACTTGGCCGCAGGCAATATTCCAACATGATAACTGCCCTAAACGCACCTCCAAGACAATCACTGCCTTGCTAAAGATGTCTCCAAAGGTTTGCACCCAAGATCTGTTATGACACAGATACTCTCAATTAAAGGTGGAAGATATTGAAAGAGAATTTCCGATGTGTTTTTTTCTATTTCCATAATAGACATAGGCTATGTACAACCAAATGTATGTATTTTTGTATATTTTTTTTTTATATTTTTTTATTATTATTTTTTTTATATTCATAAGATGCTGCTTGTGTTTCTGGTAAAAATTATTCATCTATTCAGGAAGTAATTGATCTTATTAAAATGTTTGTAACACTCTGTATATATGCAATGTTTGAGAGAGAGAGAGAGAGATTCTTTTGCATGCATGTCTTTCATCCCGATGATTCTCCCCAGTGCAGTTCGGGCGCACTACCAAATTAATATAAAATCTGAATCCCCCTAACATGGACTATTTATCGCTTTTCTGGCTTTTACTTCCTCTTGCTGTTTATTTTTCGGTTCCACACTGTTGCACATTTACTTGTAACACCTCTCTGTTTAATCTTTAATCTTTAATGAGCAGGTTCTGTGGACTCGCGTCACAAGGACATCCACTTAAAATTTCTTTTTGTGCTTGTTTTAACACCAATCCTGCTTCTTGTTTACTATGTATTAGTTCCGCATCTCACATCTGCCAGGCTTCTCACACCATAATTGTGGTGTGTTACTTTTATTATATCTGATCAGCGGGCCCCCCCCTCTAGTTAGTGGGTTGCTTTCATGTACAGGTAACCTACGCGCCGTCGATCCTGCACGGCGCATGTGCGATAGGAGAAGTGACGTCTTTGCCTTATTCACCTATCCATGGGCGAGGGGTGTATGTGATGGGTGGGCAGGGCTGTGCCTCCCCCTTCCACCCCTCCCATTCGTTGGAGGTGTGTGGCGATCGGCTGGATGGGCGTCACGGCGCGGTGACGCAATGTGCGTCTGACGCTGATGTATTGGGCGGTGTCTGGGCGTCTTTGTTTACTTCTGCCCAAAGATCTCTCCCCATGTTTATGCGCCTTCACATGCGAATGGCGCACAATGATGACGCAATCACGTTATACGTGATTAGAGCGTCTGCAGGGTATTTAAAGCCCTAACCCACATCATACGCTGTGTGTCATGCAGATGTACACCCTGGGACACGGACCCTCTTATGAATTAACCACCTGGTAAGATACTTACAGCAGGATTCACCACTGCCTTCTTTCACCACGGACCCTCTTATGAATTAACCACCTGGTAAGATACTTACAGCAGGATTCACCACTGCCTTCTTTCTTTATTTGAGACACTTATGCTGTCAGAGCTATCCCTTATTGGGGACAAAGTTCTTGCTCATGGTACTTTTCTATTGTTACTATGCAGATTGGCTGGCTCATATCTGGAAGCTTAAAAATCCACGTGCTGAATGGTTGCTTAGTACACCTCGAGAACCTTAAGCTCAATACATTCCTGGTTATGTGTCCCAGCTGGCTCTATGGTCTTTCATCACTGGTAAATTTCCCTTATCCTTGCCTCTTTGTATCTTGGATATATATAGGCACCTGGTGCACTTGTGTTGATATTATTTTTCCTTATTTATTCATTTCTCTCTATTTTTTCACATAGAATGGAGGCTGCCAATAGCATCACGCTTTTTTATGAACTTTAGAAATACCCTTACTCTGACTCTATTGTCAACCAACAGGTGATTTCCTTAATACCGTTTGCGCCTTTTTCTAATATACACTAATGAATCCCTTCCTTCCTCTTTTTCTATTCCCCCCTTTTTCTCGCTTTCTTTTTCCTCTACTTTTTCCTGTCAGAACATCAAGCGATAATATATATATATATATTTTTTTTTCCATTGAACAGATCTTTAACAAGTTCTGAGGACTTTTCTGAATCCAGTACTTTACATACTATCGAATACCCGATTGTGGTGTGTGCCCTGGTTTGCATTTGTTGCAGAGTCATCGGCCATGTAATTATATGTTGCAATTTCTTTCTCTTTCATTGTTGTTTGTTTTGTACTTCAAAAATCTCTATTTTTATATTATGGTGGTAATATGAATAACATGTAACCCTGTATCATTACAGACAACTATTTTTACATCTTCTTACAAAATCCTTAACATCCGTCCTGAAGAAGCCCCACGGCGAAACGTGCGTCGGCGACTTTAGGGATTTTGTATATAGTGGTTCACCTGTATATATGAATCATTGTTATTTTTATGTATATGTTATCATGCATTTAATTTGTTTTATTTAATGATTATATTAAAATTATATTTTTAAACTACTTCCTTGGCCTCGATAGTCCGACCATCAATACCTCTCCATAGTTATTGTTTTTAATTTTTTTAACTTGGGAGGGATAGGACACGCAAGAGAAGTTTGCCCCAGCCCGGTCAACACCTACCAACCAATGTACAGGCCGGCGGAAAACTTCAGAGTCAACCGGGAGCTTGTCTATCGTAAATGACTCCAATATGAATCAGGAAACAGAGGGTCAGAGGCAGAGAGAGAAACTCCCTCCAAGACCACCTCCCGATTTCCACCTACGTGATTGGATAGGGGCAAAGAGAGATCCTCGCAAGAGAGGAGTCAGAATCCAAGTTACAGGAAGAAGAGAGAAAACCACACCTCGAAAGTTCCATGAAAATTTGGTCGTGCCTTCCCCATTAGTACCCATTTAAGTGGAGGGGATTAACACCAAAGGCCTCCTGGATACAGGGGCACACGTGACTCTCCTGTACAGAGACTTCTATGATAAGTACCTTTCCCACTTGCCTCTGCAGAAGCTAGAAGAGCTGGAAATATGGAACCCAGAACTTCCCCTATGATGGGTATCTACCAATACAACTGACCTTTGATCCCTCGATAGCTGGAGTAGCGGAAACCTTCGATACCCTGGCGACACAAGGGGCACACAAAAGTTCTCTCATCATAGGGACGAACACAGCTTTGGTCCGAAGACTCCTGACCCCCTTAGCTGAAGCAGTGGGGACCTCAGCTCACAGGGTCCATCCAATGCTAAGAAGGGTGTACCACCAGCTGGTGATGGAGAAGAAGGCCCCTGAAAAAGGGGTAGGAAGGATCTGGCGGTTAGGAAGAACCATGAGGATTCTGCAACCTGGGGAAGTGACCTGCCTCAAGGCCTCAGCAGTTAAACTTACCAGGTCGCAGCCAGGCCCATTTCTTGTCCTTGAACCCGACCTGGGTGGACCCACATGCCGCGTACACACGATCACTTTTTGCGATGAAAAAAAAGGGTTGGAGGTGATATCTGAAGTGATCCCATTGAAGGTGTTGGAGAAAAACCATGAAAGGGTATCCATCAACATCAGGAATACCACTACCTACCCTGTGAAAGTGCCAGCCAGCGTGCTGCTGGGCTGGGTGCATCAAGCCACACCTGTTGACCCCTCCGACCTGAAAGAAGGCAAGAAGATGGAAGACTTAAAGAAGAGCCATCAACCAGATGGTGTTGGACTCCCACCAAGTTGGAGGAAGAGGATGGAAGCTCAACTCGGCAGGTGGCAGAAGATATTTTCAAAGACTGAATTTGATGTCGGATGTGCAAAAAGCGCCACCCACAGGATCCAACTGAAAGAGGACAAGCCTTTCAGAGAGCGGGTCCAAAGAGTTCCGCTGACGGATTTGGAAGATCTCAGGGAACAGCTTGCAGAGTTGAAAAGCACTGGAACTATCAGAGAATCCAGGAGTCCTTATGCTTCTCCCATAGTAGTAGTAAGGAAGAAAAATGGCTCTTTGAGGTTGTGCATCGATTACAGAACTCTCAACAAACGGACCAACCCTGATCAGTATACTACCCCTCAGATTAAGGATGCACTACAGAGTCTGTCAGGGGTGAGTGGTTCAGTGTATTGGACCTTAAGAGTGGTTATTATCAAATTCCCATGCACCAAGAGGACCGAGAGAAGACCGCCTTCATCACCCCGTTGGGTTTCTTTGAGTTTAATTGCATGCCACAAGGCCTCTCGGGTGCCCCAGTCACTTTCCAGAGATTAATGGAGAAGACTGTAGGTGACATGAACTTGATCGAAGTATTAGTGTACTTGGATGAATTTATTGTGTTTGGTAAAACTCTGGAAGAGCACAAGCAGAGATTGGAAAAAGTACTGAAGCAGCTGCATGACGAAGGCCTGAAACTGTCCAGAGAGAAATGTCAGTTTTACCAATCGTCTGTTCACTACCTGGGACACATAGTCTCTGCTGAGGGGATATCCACAGACCCAGAAAAATTAAAGGCAGTCACCTCCTGGACTAGACCCACCAATGTGAGCTGTGGTCATTCTTGGAATTTTGCTCCTATTACAGGAGATTCGTGGAAGGATTTGCAAAAATCGCCAGACCTCTAAATGAGCTACTAAAGATAGAGGACGAAGATGACACTTCTGAAACTGTGAAACGAATGAAGCTCCACATGGGCCCCAGGAAACCCAAAGAATCCATTTGTGATCAATGGAATCTTGAATGTGAGGAGGCATTTGTCCAGCTCAAAAAGAACTTGACCACTGCCCCTGTTTAGGCTTACGCAGATACGTCAAAACCCTACGAGTTACATGTGGATGCCAGTAGAGAGGGGCTAGGAGGAGTGTTGTACCAAGACCACGTCGGTTTTCTATGCCCAGTGGCCTATGTGAGCAGGAGCTTAACCTCATCCGAGAAGAATTATCCCACTCACAAACTCGAATTCCTGGCATTGAAATAGGCTGTTGTAGATAAACTGAGAGATTACTTATATGGAGCCAAATTCGTGGTGAGAACTGACAACAACCCACTCACTTACCTGTTAACCACTGCCAAGCTGGATGCAACGGACATCGATGGTTAGCAGCCCTCTCGGGCTTTAATTTTAGCCTGATGCTCCGCCCGCCTCTTCTTCTCCACTGTCAGCCCATCGATAGGCTGCACGGCTCGGCTCCTGTCAGCTCTTCTCCTCGCTGTCACCCTGCATACATCTTCCCGATATCAAGTATTCCAGGATCCAACTATCGGAGGACTTGTGCATTTAGAGCTGAGGGGGACATTGCAGGATCTGAGGAAAATTGACACGTTCCTGGCAGAAACCGGTGGAGTTATCCAGATGATATGTTGGATTGCACATATATATTGCAGTGAGGTGAGAGGCCTGTGAGGCTGTTTTTTCTGGAGTGACACTGGCACTTTGATTTATTATCACGCCTGTGAGGCTGATTTCACAGAGCAGCACTTGCACTTTACTGTGGGCCACACAGCTACGTTTCACAGATCAGTTTGAGATTCTTGGTGCACTGCACGTTTTGCACTTTGTGGACTTTTTACACATATGGACCTTTATTTATTCTTTATTACATTGTGTGATCACTTTATATGTATATTTATTGATGTGTTTTATTTTTGCGCAAGATCACTCTTTTATTCTATTTTCACTTGTGTATTGTTAAACACTAGGGGCGAGATTCTCAAAAGAGATACGCCGGAGTTTCGTAGGAAACACCGTCGTATCTCTCTTTTTTTTTTACTGGGTATCTATGCGTGTGATTCCTAGAATCACTTACGCATAGATACAGTGAAGATCCGACAGATGTAAAAACAATTACACCATCGGATCGGAGATGTAATGACATCGCTGGCCGCTAGGTGGCCTGTACGTTGATTTCTCATTTGCTTATGCAAATGAGCCTAATCCGACGATTCCCGAACATTTTTACGCCGCCCCGTCGTAGTTTTCGGTCGTTTCCGTACGCGTAAGGCTACTCCTGCTATATGAGGGGTAACCTTACAAAGTTCCGTCGTATGCCATGTTAAGTATGGCGTCGGGTCAGCGTCTTTTTCCGTCGGTTACGTTGTTTTACTAAGTCGTTCGCGAATAGAGATTTACGTAAACGACGCTCACGTCGGTTTCATTCACTTTTTCCGACGTGAGCTGGAGCATGCGCACTGGGCTATTTTTGAGGCCGGCGCATGCGCAGTTCGATCGACGCGGGGGCGCACTTAATTTAAATACAAGCCGCCCCCTTGGAATTACGCGGGGATACGTAGAGCCATTTACACTACGCCGTCGCAATTTACGGAGCAAGTGCTTTGGGAATACGCCACTTGCTCTGTTAAATTGCGGGGGCGTAGTGTAAATGGCTTACGCTACGCCAGCGGCAATTCTACGGGAATCTGGCCCAATTAGTTTTTGCTACAATTTTTAGTTTATATTTTTTTCATATATTGATTTTTTTAGCGCGAAGGACTTCTGATTTTGTTTGCTTGGAGCCTGATCTGAGTGGAATAGGAAATGTTCTGGTAGTGACCGACCACTTCACCAGGTATGCACAGGCGTACCCCGACCAAAGATCAGAAGGCCTCAACAGTAGCTAAAGTTTTGGTGGAGAAGTTCTTCGTACATTATGGATTACCAAAACAAATCCATTCTGATCAAGGGAGAGACTTTGAAAGCAAATTGATACAAAAGCTGTTGGAATTGTTGAACATAGACAAAACCAGAACCACTCCTTACCATCCCCAGGGGGATGCTCAGCCTAAACAGTTCAACAGGACCCTTTGAATATGCTGGGGACATTAAATTCAGAGAAAAAGCAACACTGGAGCAAGCACTTGGCAGCCATTGTGCATGCATACAATTGCACCACGAGTGACGCAACTGGGTACTCACCATACCGATTAATGTTCGGGCGAGAGGCTCGATTACCAGTTGACCTAGCTTTCAGGATATCCTTGGACCATACTTCCGCAGCCTCCCATAAAGGTTATGTGGGCCGCTTGAGAAGGAGCTTAAAGACTGCTTACGAGAAGGCTCAAGATAGCTCTGAAAAACGGGAGCAGAGGAATAAAAAAAACTTTGATTTGAAAGTCCGGATTCAGGACCTCCAGACAGGAGACCGATTCTTGCTAAGGAACCTAGGAATTCCAGGAAAACACAAACTGGCTAATCACTGGAGGTCTCAACCATATTTCACATGTAAACAGCTACCCAACCTTCCCATATACCAGATCAGACCAGAAGGAAGTGTGGGCCCTCTGAAGACTTGGCACAAGAATCATCTATTGCCCCTCACTGAAGCTGTTCGAATACCCTTGGTTCCTGACCCCCTGAATCTACCCTCTACATCCAGACCCTCTGGGCCAGTTACTAGGTCTCAAACAATACCTCCAGATTCGGAAGATGAGGAGTCCACAGATGAATGGATAGGGTCAGAGTGGTTATGGTCCTCTCAACAACCAGAGTCTAGTACTTTGTTCCTGCCTTCATCTGAATTGACAAGCAGTGGGACACTTCGGCCAGAGGCCCTGGAATTCATTCCTCAGGATGTGCTTAATGAAGAATTGGAAGACAATGTTGATTTATACTCTACAGAAGGTTTCATGGAGGCCTCGAGCCCGCCAAACAGAGATTTTTTTTTTTTTTTCACAATCAAAGGTTTATTTGTAAGATTGTAAGATTGGTGTTGTTCAGCAATGCCAGAAGCCTTCCAAGCAAAACAGGTGAGTTGGAAGCTCTGGTGCATGAGGAGAGCTATGATGTAATCGGTATTGCTGAAACTTGGCTTCAATCCTCACATGACTGGGCTATTAATTTTCCTGGCTATGCTCTCTTTTGGAAAGACAGGGTAAAAAGGAAAGGTGGAGGCGTATGTCTCTATGTGAGAAGTGACCTCAAAGCAAGCGTGAAAGAGGACCTGGTTGATGGAGAGTGTGATGAAGTTGAAGCATTATGGGTGGAACTGCATACAGATTTGTTTGTTATAGACCACCCAATGTTAATGAGGAGGTGGAGACTCGGCTCCTTGCACAGATGGAAAGGGCTG
Source organism: Rana kukunoris (assembly GCA_029574335.1). Taxonomy (NCBI): domain Eukaryota; kingdom Metazoa; phylum Chordata; class Amphibia; order Anura; family Ranidae; genus Rana; species Rana kukunoris. The sequence continues at coordinate 252,213,852 of CM056050.1, read as the reverse complement.
CAAGGGCTGGGACGGTGATAATAATGGGGGATTTTAACTACCCAGAAATTGACTGGAATAATGGAATTTCTGAGACAGTTAAAGGACAAAAATTTAAAAACCTATTGCAGGACAATTTTATGGTCCAGTTTATTGAGGCCCCAACTAGGAATGATGCTCTGTTGGACTTGGTAATCTCAAACCATGCAGAGCTTATTACTAATGTTCAGATAAAGGAACACCTGTGTAGCAGTGATCATAACATGATTTCATTTAATATTAACTATAAGCAAGAAATACATACAGGAAAGATAAAAACACTTAATTTCAAGAGAGCAAATTTTCAAAGCATGAGGACTGCTCTCCAGGGCTTGGACTGGGAGAGAATATTGGCACAGATGAACACAGAAAAGAAATGGGAATTCTTCAAAAAGACTCTTTGGAACCTCACTGCAAAGTATATTCCCATGGGCAATAAGTTTAAAAGGCTAAAGATAAAACCTATGTGGCTCACGGTTAAAGTTAAAAAAGCTATAAACAATAAGAAAATAGCTTTTAAAAAATATAAAAATTAAGGAACACTAGTGTCGTTTAAATGTTACAAAGAATATAATAGAATATGTAAAAAGGAAATCAAGGATGCAAAAATTCAAAATGAACGACAGATTGCAAAAGATAGTAGGACAAACCCCAAAAAATTATTTAAATATATTAATAGTAAAAAGGTCAAGTCTGAGCATGTAGGCCCTTTACAAAATAATCTAGAGTGGGTGACTGAGGACATAGAGAAGGCAAATTTATTAAATGCTTTCTTCAGCTCTGTGTATACAATGAAGCATGGGGGAGCTCATGTCCATAATGGGGGTGGGAGTGACACAGCCCCAAATCCACAATGGCTCAAAAGTGATATGGTCCAGAAATATTTAGACAGAATAAAGGTGGATAAAGCACCTGGACCAGATGGCATTCACCCACAGATCCTAAAAGAATTGAGCTCTGAAATTTCAAAGCCACTGTATCTAATATTTAGGGACTCATTAATGACAGGAATAGTACCACTGGATTGGCGTAGAGCCACTGTGGTGCCTATATTTAAAAAGGGAACAAAGGGGCAGATTCACAGAGAAATGGATTATCGTAGCGTATCAGAAATACACTACGCCGCCGTTTTTTACCTTGCTCTACGTGGAATTCAGGTAGATTTTCTACGGTAAACGACGGCGGCGTAGTGTATTTCTCCCGTCGCAATCCATCTGCGCGAGTAGGGGGCGTGAAACATTTAAATTAGGCGCGTTCCCGCGGCGATCGATCTGCGCATGCTCCGTTCGCAAATTTCCCTCTGTGCATTGCGCGAAATCACGTTGTGACGTCATTCGTTGTTTATGTAGCGTACTTTACGGCCGATCCACGTCCCGACGAGTTACGTAAACAAAATAAAATTTTAAATAAATTCGAAGCGGGAACGACGGCCATACTTAACATGGGCTACGTAAAGTTAGAGCAGCAAAAAGCTGCTCTAACATTACGTATAAAAAAATAGACGAAAACGATTGCGACGCCCGCTCGTATGTTCGTGAATCCCCGTAAAAGCACATTTGCATATCTCGACGCACCAAAACGACGCAAACTCCTCCCAGCGGCCGCAAATAGATGGCAGCGTAGATCCGAAGGCTTACGAAGACGTAAGCCTCTCGGATCGAAGCCCGAAGCCGGCGTATCATGGTTTGAGGATTCAAACTAGTGATACGCCGCGCGAAATTTGAAATTACTCCTGTCTAACCCCAGTTAGACAGGCGTAATTGTTTTGTGAATCTGCCCCAAAGTCTTTACCAAGTAACTATAGACCTGTTAGTTTAACTTATATAGTTGGGAAGACACTGGAACGTTTAATAAAAGACCACATGGATGAGTTCTTGCTGGAAACAAACTATTTAAGCAGCAGACAGCATGGATTCATGAAAGACAGAACTTGTCAGACAAACCTGATTTCCTTTTATGAAGAGGTAAGTAAAACCCTGGACAGAGGCGTGGCAGTGGACGTGGTATACTTGGATTTTGCAAAAGCGTTCGATACAGTTCCCCACACACGGCTCATGTGTAAGGTAAGGTCTACAGGATTAGATATATCAGTTTGTAAATGGATAGAAAACTGGCTGAAAAGACAGGATTCAGAGAGTTGTGGTTAATGATTCTTACTCTGAATGGTCCAAGGTTATCAGCGGTGTACCCCAAGGTTCGGTGTTGGGACCCTTACTTTTCAATATATTTATAAATGATATTGGGTCTGAGATCCAAAGTAACATTTCTGTCTTTGCAGATGACACCAAGCTATGCAGTGGAATAGAGTCCTTGCAGAATGTCTCCAATTTACAAGCCAACCTCAATGTTCTGTCTAACTATGGCGACTATGTGGCAGATGAGGTTTAATGTTGATAAATGTAAAGTTATGCACTTGGGGGCTAAGAATATGCATGCATCATACATGCTAGGGGGAGTTCAACTGGGGAGATCTGTAGTGGAGAAGGATCTGGGGGTTTTAGTTGATCATAAGCTCAATAATGGCATGCAATGCCAAGCTGCGATTTCCAAAGCGAGCAAAGTCCTTTCTTGTATTAAGAGAGGTATGGACTCCAGAGATAGAGATATAATTTTGCCCCTGTACAAATCATTAGTAAGACCTCATCTGGAATATGCAGTCCAGTTTTGGGCACCAGTTCTCAAAAAGGATATTGGAGAACTGGAGAAAGTGCAGAGAAGGGCAACTAAACTGATAAGAGGCATGGAGGAGCTCAGCCATGGGCGTCCGCTCCATAGGGCAAGGAAGGGGGCTCGCCCCCCCTGGAATCGCCAGGAGCAGGGCTGGACTGGCCCTGGTGCCGCTTTAAGCTGTAACTGCACTACACTGCAGTACTCTCCTCCCTCTGTCCTCCGGCGCTTGTATTGTATGTCACGGAGTCCCCCTAGTTCGGCTCGTCTGATAGGTCTTCTAGTGTTCCATCTATCACACAAACCAAACTAGGGGGGTGGGGCACATGAGGTTGGGAAGGTATCAGCTTTCCTGATTCAGTCTGCATGTACACAACTTTCTCTCTCCTGGAGAACATCTTTTCTCCCCCTCTCCATATCACTCCTGCTTTCACTTTCAGTGTCCCGATGTTTGTGGGAGATCTCTACCTCTGCCCCCCCCCCCCCCCCCCTCCAGCCTGCTATTATCTCTCCCTGCTTTAGACAATCTATTCCCGCTCTGTATAGTGACCCCCCCTCCTCTCCTGTGTCCTTCTCTCAGACCCCCTCCTCTCTACCTGCACAGCAAAACTGAGTGATCTTCTCTCCTGTCTGTGCTGCTGAACCTGCCTCTACTCAGCCAACAGGTAATAACAGTAACACTTTCAGGCTTCATATCACTGCTAATTGTAAAGACAAGACAACTGTTATTTCAGATTCAATTTTTAGTAGGCACCCATTCACAAGGGGTGCAAACATGCATCTCCCATGCAGGGCTGTCATTTATCAGCAGGGGGGTACATAGGTGTTGTGCGCATCCCCGTGCCAGCACCCCATTTATATCTACTGAGACGTGAGGCTGCATGGACACTGCCTCGTATCCCAATATGACATGCAGGTGCGGGTCCCAATAGAAGTGAATGGGACGCTGGCACAGAGATGGCACACAATGCCCGTACATCCAGTGTTGTAAGTAACGGAGTTACAATAAACGCAGTTACCTAACGCAGCCCCTTTTGAGGGTAACGAGTAATCTACCTGATTACTCTTCCCCTCACGGTAACGCAGTTCCCATTACTTGGGCGGCATTACCGCAATTACATCTACCGCCACTAGATGGCAGCAGAGTAATTGCTTCTGCCGTCCCTGTGAACATAAATATGGGTGGAACTCCGCTTTAGAATCATGTGACCGCTATGATGGCCTGTCACAGCGGTCTGAAAACTCCCAATCGCAAGGAGCCCTGGATACACTGAGCCCCATCCGCCTCACACTGACCTATCACCCTGGAACAACTTGCATCAATCACACACACTGTGTGCGCAACCTGATCAATGATCCGGGGAACACATGGCCGGAACAAAATGTTCAACGGAACAAACGTTCCCTATACAACACAGTGTACACAGCTACATCTAGTGGTCAACATGGTAAGTGCAGGACACCTATACAGACCAATGATCAGCAGGTTATTTTTGGTCAGTGATTTCCTCTCTTCATCAGACAAAGAAAAATCTGACATCCCCATTCCAGATCCCTTGCATCAAATAAAGCTTATATAAGATAAATAAAATAATAAACAATAAACTATAGAAAATTCTAATAAAGCCTAATATAAGATTTTAAATTACAGACTCTGTAAACGTCAAGGAAATGTATATTATAAACATACATTTTAATCCAGCTTATAATTTGGATGTAATATGTAGCAGATGGATAAGGGTTTTAAGTCCTATTAGCTGCACATACATGGTGGGACGGATCACCTAGGCTGGGATATACACGAGATCACCATTTGTTTCCGGTTTTTTTCTCTCAAGGATCTGGCATTCTTTTGTCTTGGAGTATTAACTCACTGCTCCCTGGCAAGCGCCCGTCATCTGCTTCTCAACAAAGCATTGTAGAATATTAAAAAAAAATTCAGTTACTTTGCTGAGTAACTAATTACTTTTTCAATGTAGTAACTGAGTCACTAACGCAATTACTTTTTCGGAGAAGTAATTTGTAACTGTAACTAAGTAAGATGAGCAACACTGCGTACATCCCTGTGCTGATAAGAGAGGACACACATGTGAATGGGCCCTAAAGAACTCATGTGCACGGAGGCTTAGTGAGCTCCCCAGGCATACGAAAACAACAGGAGTGACTTAACCCAGTCATAGATGGATGGAAATGTAACGGCTCCAGCAAGGAACAGACAATTTTCAATCCTTCTGTAGTCATTTTTGCTAAAGAGACATCAATTTAATGATCAACTTCTCTCCAAACCGCAGGAATGTTCCCTTAGATTTGCAGCTCCGACATCGATGTCTCAGCGGAAGGGATTCCCTCATCCACCTTAGTTGTGTGGATTGGGGGGATCCATTAAATTTTTCAGACAAAAATAAAAACAATCCATCTATGGCCAGCCTCCAGCTTACCATACATCATACAATCTGATTGTACAAGATCTTTTGGATCTTCCACCAGCTATGTAGTACAAATGCCTGCCTAATTGGATACTACTTAAATGAATTGTTTAGGTTGTCCATATATTACATAGTTTTTGTAAATCTAAAGGAGATTGTACAATCAGATTGTATAGTGTATGCTATACCTACAGTATAGTGTTTTTGTGCATGAGTACTAACAGTGACAAATGTTGACAAATGTTTTCCCTGTTATCTTTATTCTCACCTATGCATATTTGTTTTCCCAGGAACTTTGTCTTTGAGTCTATTAAACACCCTAAAACATTGTATAAAGCTGGGGACAAACTAGGGTTGCACCAATACCTGTTTTGTACCAACAATACTTGTGCTTAAGTACTCCCTGATACCAGTTGCCAATACCTTTGCGGTGCGATTTGAGCCCATACGAAATGACTGGGCTTAAATCGCACTGTAAGGCCTTGTACACACAAGGGAATATTTCCGCTGAACATGGTCCGACGGACCATTTCAGCCGAAAAATCCGCTCGTGTGTAGGGGCAAACGGACCGTTCTGGCCGGATTCCTCCGGCGGAAAAATTTCAAAGCATGCTTTGGAATTTTTCTGCCGGAGAGCTGTCCGTCAGATATGTCCGCTGGTTAGTATGGCAAACCAGCGGACATATCTGCCCGCACATGCGTCGTATCCTGTGAATGGATCCGACGCATGCGCGCGGAAGTGTTTACTTCCTGGTGCGGTGACGTGGCGGTGACGTGGCGGTGACGTGGCGGCGTCAACGTCACCGCCGCGTCACCGCTCTGTCCGCCGGCGGGGAATTTGATCCGACGGTGTTTACAGCCATCGGATCAAAGAGCCTGGCGTAAATATGCGCTGTAAACGGTCCGGGGACCGTTTACAGCGGATATATTCAATCGTGTGTACAAGGCCTAAGGAATCACATGTGATTTGAACAGATATGTAGTGCGATTCCTGTCTGAATCACATGTGGTTTCCTGCACCACTCCTGTGTGAACCCCGGCTGAAGTCATTATGACAAGCCCAGGTTCACACAGGAGCAGTGTGAGAAAGAGCATGTGATTCAGACAGGAATTGCACCACAATCCTGTTCAAATCACACGTGATTCTTTACAGTGCGATTTAAGCCCAGTCATTTTGTATGGGCTCAAATCGCACCGCAAAGGTATTGGCAACTGGTATCAGCGAGTACTCAAGAACAAGTATTGTTGGTACAAAACAGGTATTTGTGCAACCCTAGTGTGTATCCAGCTTTAGCCAATGTGTCCATAGACTACAGAGTTGTAGCCTACAGCATAGGTCCCTTATTTAGAGTGCCTGTCCCTCTTCTGGAATCAAATCAATTTGTCCCTCATTCCAAAAGGTTCCTATTTTAGACCTGAAATAAATATACAATATAGTGAAGTGTTTCAGTCCAGAGGTGCAGGGTGCTCTGTAATGTAAAGGGGTCCAGAGGAGCAGGGTGCTCTGCAAGACAGAACATCAGTAGCACCAGCGGATGGAGCCTTTCCTGACAGCATGATTGGAACATGTGACACCTCCACACGGACTTCTAGGGGAGGTTATTTAAGGGAGGGGAGGGACATATCTCTCTCGGGACCGGCCTCTTATCCTCTGCAAAGCTGTGAAGAGCAACTTCACCGTGCTGCTAGGCCCGAAGCCGGGGCCTACATCCACTGGGAGACCAACCATCTGGAGGAAGGACAGACCACAGTGCCCAGTTCGTGTTCCAGGGAACTGGAGAAGCCATCCAGCTGACGACTGAAACAGTGGAGAGCCTGAGACCGGAAACCTTGTGCTGTGGAGCAGTAATCCACCAACGCGCTTTGGAGAGGAATCCAGGCGGATCGGGCCTGGTCGGGTGACAGAGCACAAGCTCAACTTTCAATCCTCCCTTAAGACAGACAATTTAGTGCCATCCTACAAGCCGGAGACACATGTTGGCTTACAACTAACTTTGTAGGCCCTCTAAATCGATAGTTGCTATACGGAAGTGACTGACACTGACGTGCGATCAGTCCACCCATGCTTTTGTTCAGCATACTTTGTTTGATTAACTTTCTCTTATCATTTACTACTTGTGGATTACAAAGCTAAAGTGCACCACCGGCCGCAACGTGAATTTTGGTCTCGAGACGTTCTTTAGCTGTTCTGCAAGACTGCCCGCTAGAGGGAGCTCGCGAGCATAGACTGCCTACATTAGTGTAACTGACTGGTACCATTCCTTAGTTTAGAACTTTCCTTATTGTTGTTTACTGATTCTCTCAAGGGATCTTGCCAAATCATATTGTGTCATTGCATAACAATTGTTCATTTGTAATTTAAACACACTATTTGCTTTTCGCTTTTCCTAAAGTAAACCCATTCTTTTTGGTTTAAATATATATTGACTGTGTGAAGTGTATTTTTCCCGTCTGGAGGAACCACCCATGAGAGCAGGTAATACTGTTGTTATATTGTTATTACATGCTATACACCTGTTATTGTGACCCCAGCCAAGCAGAGGTCACAATACACTCACCAGACTTTCTGATGTGTCAAGGGAGGGTTCGAGCTAGTTAAATAGGGGTGAGCCAAGTAAAGAGTGTAGATCCTAAATCAATCAGTGGCTCCTGAGGGGGTAGCGCTACACGTGGGGAATATTAAATATATTTTTTAAACATCTTTTTTTTATCTACCTCCTTTCCCTTTGTTCCCCTTCCATTTTACACTGGAGTTAGTTTGAATCTATTTTATGTAATAAATGTTTTTGGTTTTCTGTTTATATTGATTGTCTTTTTTTTATTATTATTATAGTTAGAGCTTTATACATAATGCATTTATGGTATATACACAGTCCTGAAGAAGCAGGGATTCCTGCGAAACACGTAGACAATCTATGAATGAATGCATGCATTTACAATACTTCCAAGCTCTAAACCATTTGAAGGTTATTGTAAAAATGTTTTTTTTTTTTTAAATTGCACTGTTTTTATTATATGAAGCGATAACATTTTGTAATTTTATACATCAAGGCTCAATTGTTCTTTTTTTTTCTGTTTCAAAATGTTTATCATATGTTCTGTATCACTTTGCTGACACACATTGTTTTTCTCACAACACATACAGTTTGGTGATTCCAGCATATAACTATGTATTTCAACTAATAGCCTTGCCTCTCTGTAGTTCGATTAGTTGACCCAACAACCTGGTATGTCTATGGCCAGTCAGTCTATGGCTAGACAGTCAACTGCACATGATAATAATATACAATAGATATCAGGGACCATTAATACGTTTCCTTTCATCCATGTATTTGTAACATATTCTTGGCAGATTTATAAATGCTATTACAAAAACTATGGAGGTGCTACCTTTAGCAACCAGACTGGCACTGCCATTTGTCCAATGTAGGCTAAAAAAGAAAAGCAATTATGTCAGTGGTTGGTACATCCAACCCTAATTATCTTAATATACAAGCATAAGAACTCAATTCCTGGTGATTCATTTTCAAGAACTGTATTTGTGACTTCCTCTGTATAAATACATGTAAGGAGCCAGTACAAGTGTAGGTGGTAAATATATTTTCTGGGAAGCCCTGAATGGAAAATCCCAGAAATCAGGATGGAAGCAAATATCAAGTCCTTGCCCAGTCTTTCTCTTGTATTGTGTCTAACTTAAAAGAAGGATATTGTTTTAAAAATAAGAAATGGTGAAGTCTCTGGAAAAGGCTGATATTTCTTTGCAATGGAAAAACCTAAAGTTCATTCTAAGACCCTCTGTCATACTTTTGTATTTGATTTGCTAAAGGCAAAAGTTTGTTTAGTTTGCAATATTGCACTTTACAGGGAAATTAGTCCCAGAGCTTAGTGAATATGGTTTCTCTTTGCAAAGAATACCTAATCACATGTAGGAACAATAAATAAAAAAAAGCTCTTTTTGCTTACGGATGATTGAATGATAGAAGTTAGCACAGCCTTGCCTCATTTACCAAGCTCTGGACCAAAATGAACAGCCTATTTGGCTTTAATAAATCAACCCCTTTGTGACTGTGCCTATCTCTAAATCATTCTGTTTCATTGTGCAGCTTACATAGAAGGGGGGAAGCTCCAAATCATCATTAGCAAGCTGATTTTGTTCTCTGGTTTAGACAAGCTTGCCTATGATATGCTAAGGAGGAGAGACACAGAAAGGAACAAAGAATCCAAATCCCTGCATGTATGAATGACAGCAGAGCGAGACATATGAGTGCTATTAATTGGGTTTTACAAAAAAACTACAGTTTAACTAAATCAACTGCGTAATTAGGCATTGATGAAAGCAACCGTTCTCCAATTTCCATATTGCACTCTAGGGAAGTGACACAAAACCTCTTGATTTGTTGAACAGGAACTAGTACACAACACATGTAGGTAGTGAATTCTTCCATTAAAGCCTAGTCCCACACACATTTTATGCTGTGAACAAGTATACCCATGAAGTTTACTCTGCAACTCTGCCAGAAAAAACAAATGCACTGAAAAGGAGCAAAGATGCAGGTATACCCCTGTGTACACATATCATTAACTACAAACAGTGCTTAGTAAGTTACTTATTAATGTTCCCAAAGCTTATACATGTAATAGCTTAGCCTCAGGGGCGTTGCTAGGTGCCAAAAAGACCAGGGGCTCCAGCCCAAAGCCATGCTGGCACCAGGGGGGGGCGGCGCGGGGTCGGTGGAGCGGCGCGGCGCAGGATGACCTACCTGACACACATACCCTGACCTACGTGAGTGTGTCAGTACACACACACACACACACACTGACATGTAAGTAGATCCTGCACAACTTGGGAACAAATATCATCATTCTAGGTATACAGTATGTATAGTCACTGAACAAACTCCAGACCCCACTGACACCAGACCCCACTGACACCGGACCCCACTGACACCAGACCCCAGGTCTGGTGTCAGTGGGGTCTGGTGTCAGTGGAGTCTGGTGTCAGTGGGATCTGGTGTCAGTGGGATCTGGTGTCAGACCCCACTGACAAGGAACCTGATTGTCTGTATACCTACCCGCCTCCATGGAAACCCCTGCATGCTTGAAATGACTTTGACGCATGCACAGTAGCTTCCAAGGCATAGGTAGGGTGAAGTAAGATGGCGGCGATGGCATCAAATGTGACGAGCGCATGCTCGTCGTAGTCGATGACGTCACCGCATTCGTGCCATTCAAAAGAACAGAGGTTCTTTTCAATCGTACGTCTGTACACTCGGCTGGCAAGAAAATCTTGCCAGGAATCTCGTCAAAAGAAAAACAACGTTTTTTTCCCAACAAGAATCCTGGTTGTGTGTACAGGGCTTTAGGCTTTAAGGGCCAGATTCAGGTAGATCAGAGCATCTTTGCTCTGGAGTAACGCATCTCATTTGCGTTACGCTGCAGAAATTTTAGGAGCAAGTGCTGTTATTCAGGAAGCACTTGCTCCTAAAGTTGCGGCAGCGCATCGCAAATGTGCCAGCGGAATTCAAATTGGGCGGGTACGGGGCGTGTAGTATTCTAACTATGCGCGATCCCGCGGCGAACGTACTGCGCATGCGTCGAGTGTCAATGCATCCCAGTGCGCATGCTCCAAGTTCTGTCAGTGAACGTCAATGACGTCACGTCCCCATTCATGAATGTTTTACGCAAACGACGCGATTTGGTTTTTTTCCGACGCGATGACGACGGCTATACCTAACATAGGATACTCCACTGGGGGCTGCTTTATCTATACGCCGCGTATCGCTTCCGGAAACGTCGCAAAGTCACTGCGTCGCGCCCGAAAAAGATTGTGAATTGCCGATTTCCGCTCATTAACATATTTTTTGAGCGTAAATCGGCGGGAACGCCCCCCGGTGCCATTTTTAAGTTGAAGTAACGATGCGATGGCAAAATTCAATTACGCCGATCGCATCAGAACTCCAACCCGGCGTTTCTTGTTTTCTGGTTATAGAAAACAGAAACGCCGGCTTAAAGTGACAGTTAGGCTGGCGGATCACTGGATCCGCCAGCCTAACTCTTCATGAATCTGGCCCTAAATGTTTTCTGTGTCTCCACAGAGGATATTTCTTTATTCTTCCTGTTCTGACATCTGTTATCTGCACGGTGGGTGAAGGAAAGTACTATATGACCATTAGGGACAAAAACCTCAAAAATCCTGACAGAACTTTTAAACCTTCCTTCTTCCACTAGAAAACAAATTGCTTTTGTTGACACAGTCTAACAAACAAGAAGTGGGACATTTTCTTTCACTTCCCTGTTCCGCCTTATATCCTTAAAAATACCATATATACTCCAGTAAAAGCCGAGTTTTTCAGCACATTTTTTTTGTGCTGATAATGCCCCCCCTCGGCTTATACTCGAGTCGCCTTTTTGCTCCTGATCTCTCGGACTTTGGGGACCCAGTACTGGCCGAACTTGCCAAACTTGGCACACATGTAGCCCCTCTCTTCCTCTACAAGTTTGCAAAGTTTGTTGTCTAGGAGACTTACGGCCAGGGAGCATCGGTTTTTCAAAGACGGGCACCCCTTCCATAGACTTCCATGTTAAACTGTAATTTCTCCAGTAACTTTGGGGACTCGGTACTGGCCGGTCGTAGGTCCCCTGGAACCGGAACTTGGCACACGTGTAGAGCCATTTCTTCTCTATAAGTGTGCAAAGTTTGTTGTCTAGGGGACCTAGGGCTGGGTTGCACAGATTTTTCAAACCCAGTCACCCCTTCTATAGCTTTCCATGTTAAACGTCAGTCTAGTCATGGACACAGTGAAGAATGGACATAGTGAGGCATGGGCACAGTGAGGCATGAGCACGGTGAGGCATGGGCACAGTGAGGCATGAGCCCAGTGAGGCATGGGCACAGTGAGGCATGGGCACAGTGAGGCATGGGCACAGTGAGGCATGGACACAGTGAGGCATGGACACAGTGAGGCTTGGGCACAGTGAGGCATGGAAACAGTGAGGCATGCACATGGACACAGTGAGATAAAGTGAGGCACAGTGAGGCATGAAGATGGGCACCCTAAGCTTATACTCAAGTCAATAAGATTTTCTATTTTTTTTGTGGTAAAATTAGGTGCCTCGGCTTATATTCGGGTCGGCTTATACTCAGGTATATATGGTAAGTTAAGAAAAATCTTGCCTGCAGTTCAGCTTTAAACTCTGCCTGCAACACTATTAAAGTATATGCATGTATATGAATGCATGTAGTGAATGCATGTATATTGAATCATATGGTGATACAGCAAATAATGCTCACAGGGAGTATATTGCCCACTGTGTACAATGCATTCCAAGGACTGACTCTGCAATACAAAAGGCAGTTCCTTTTGGTGCTCATACTCTTTCTACAGGCTGAAAAGGCTACAAGCTACATTTTAACAGTGAGGCTCCAACCAGAAGCCCCATCAATCAACCAGGCAGGACTGGGCTAGAGGGGCATGGTGGGCAAACAGTCTACAGGATATGTAAGGCATACCATGCGTGGGCACAGCATCCTGTACCTCCAAATAGCAGGCCAATGAACTCATGGGGACCCCGGGAAATAGGAGATTATGGGGCCCCCCAGCAAGCTGCATGCTGTGGGGGCACTCGATAGGAGGGAGGGGCCAGGAGCAGCGAAGAGGGACCCGAGAAGAGGAGGATCTGGGCTGATCTGTGCAAAACCAACTTCACAGATGAAGTAAGTATGACATGCTTGTTATTTAAACGCTTGCCGACCACCCACCGTAGTTTGACGGAGGCAGTTCGGCTGTGCAAAATCATATAATATAACGTGATATAACGTGATTTTGCATTGAGGCCACAAGGGGCATGCGCGATCGCTCGTGACGGTTCTTTCAGGGGGAGATATGACTGATCGTCTGTTCATACAAAGTATGAACAGCTATCTTTCATTTCTCCTAGTCAGTCCCACCCCCCCTTCAGTTAGAACACAATGAGGGAACTTAATTAACCCCTTGATCGCCCCCTAGTGTTAACCCCTTCCCTGTCAGTGACATTTTTACAGTATTCAATGCATTTTTATAGCACTGATCGCTATAAAAATGGCAATGGTCCCCAAAATGTGTCAAAAGTGTCCGATGGGTACGCCATAAGGTCGCAGTACTGAAAAAAAAACCTGATCGCCGCCATTACTATTAAAAAAAATAATAATAAAAATGCCATAAAACTATCCCCTATTTTGTAAATGCTATAACTTTTGCGCAAACCAATCAATTTAACACTTATTGCAGGTTTTTTACGACAAATATGTAGAAGAATATGTATCTGCCTAAACTGAGGAAAAAAATGTATTTTTTATATATTCTTTGGGGTATTTATTATAGCAAAAAGTTAAAAAATTTCATTTTTTTTCAAAATTGTCGCTTAATTTTTGTTTATAGCACAAAAAATAAAAACCGCAGAGGTGATCAAACACCACCAAAAGAAAGCTCTATTTGTGGGAAAAAAAGACACCAATTTTGTTTGGAAGCCACGCCGCACGACCGCGCAATTGTCAGTTAAAGCAACATGTCGAATCGCAAAAAGTGGCCCGGTCATTGACCAGCAAAATGGTCCGGGGCTGAAGTGGTAAAAATAAATAAAAAAACAAGATTTTACAATCCCTTTAATTAAAACAAGCAACTGTTGAGACAACACATTGGTCAGGTCTATGTACAGTGTAATGTACAGAGTATGTGGGTACAGACATGGACACACACACACACAGTATACAGACACAATATACAAACACGGACACACACAGGGCCAGATTCTCAAAGGAGATAGGACGGCGTTTCTCTAGATACACCGTCGTATCTCTGTTTTTGCGGCGTTGGATCTATGCGCCTGATTCTTAGAATCAGTTACGCATAGATTTGCCTTAGATCCGACTGGCGTAAGTCACTTACACCGTCGTATCTATGTTGCATATTTACGCTGGCCGCTAGGTGTCGTTTCCGTCGATTTCCGCGTTGGATATGCAAATGAGCTACATACGCCTATTCCTGAACATATTTGCGCCCGCTCGTCGTAGTTTACGTTGTTTGCGTAAGCGTAAACTTACCCCTGCTATATGAGTGGTAACGTTGCGTAGGTCTGGCATATGCAATGTTAAGTATGGACGTCGGGACAGCGTCGTTTTTTTCGTCGTTTGCGTAACTCGTTCACGAATAGGGCTTTGTATAAGTTACGTTCACGTCCAAACCAATGTATTTGCGGCAAAATTTGGAGCATGCGCACTGGGATACGTCCACTGATGGCGCATGCGCAGTTAAAAAAAAACATCAAAAACTTGGGGTCATGATTGATTTACATGAAACACGCCCACCTCATTCACATTTGAATTACCCGGGCTTACGCCGGGCCATTTATGATACGCCGCCGAAACTCTGGACGCAAGTGCTTTGAGAATACGGCACTTGCGTCTGTAAGTTGCGGCGGCGTAGCGTAAATAGGATACGCTACGCCCTGCTCGTAGATACGAGAATCTGGCCCACAGTATACAGACATGGACACAGTATACGGACACACACACAGTATAAAGACACAGTATACACACAGTATACAGACATAGTATACAAACCCAGTAAAAAAGACACAAAATACAGACACGGACACAGTGGGGCTGATTTACTAATGAATCTGCGCTGCGCCGGTACATGCCTTAATTAGTGCGCTGGATGAAGCCCTAATTAGGCGCATGAACCGGCGTTGCACAGCAGCGCGATGTGATTGATAAGTAAAGCCGCCGCCGAACTCCCTGTATAAGTCTATGGGGGGAAATCTTAATAGTGAATTTTAAAGGCTAATCTGAAAGTTTTGTCCTAAAAAGTGTTTGGGGACCTCAGTCCTGCCCCAGGGGACATGTACCAATGCTTTTTTTATTTTTTAAAACGGCCGTTTTTTCGGGAGCAGTGATTTTAATAATGCTAAAAGTGCAATAATAAAAGTGTAATTTTCCTTTAAATTTCGTACCATGGGGGTCTCTAATGTCAGCATGTGAAAAAGCGCATGTTTCCCGTGGTTAGAACTGTCTCTGCACAAAATGTCATTTTTCAAAGGAAAAAAGCCATTTAAAACTGACTCGCGGCTATAATGAATTGTCGGCTCATTAAAAAAAGGAAAAAAAAAGTGTGGGGGTCCCCCCAAATTCAATAACCAGACCCTTTAGGTCTGGTATGGATATTAAGGGGAACCCCGCCGTCAATTTAAAAAAAAAATGACGTGGGGTTCCCCCCAAATATCCATAACCAGACCCTTCGGGTCTGGTGTGGAATTTAAGGGGAACTCCACTCCAAATTTAAAAAAAAATGGCGTGGAGTCCCCCCTAAAATCCACACCAGACCCCTTATCCGAGCACGTTGACCTGGCCGGCCGCAGAAAAGAGGGGGGGACAGAGCGCGGCCCCCCCCCCTCTCCTGAACCGCACCAGGCCACATGCCCTCAACATTGGGAGGGTGTTTTGGGGTGCCCCCCAAAACACCTTGTCCCCATGTTGATGAGGACAAGGGTCTCTTCCCCACAACCCTTGCCCGGTGGTTGTGGGGGTCTGCGGGCAGGAGGCTTATCAAAATCTGGAAGACCCCTTTAACAAAGGGGCCCCCCAGATCCCGGCCCCCCCCCTGTGTGAAATGGTAATGGGGTACCTTGTACCTCTACCATTTCACGAGTAAAAAAAATGTAAAGGGTTAAAAACGACAAGAGCCGGTTTTTGACAAGTCCTTTATTATCTTCTTTCCTTCGGGTTTCTTCTTCCTCCATCTTCTTCTTCCTCTGCTTCTGTCTTGGGTCTTCTATTCCCGCATCTTGCCCGGCGTGTTCTTCCATCTTCTTCCGCTGTCCTTCTCGTCCGCATCTCCTCCTTCTTCTTCTTCGCCGGAGCGGCCGCTTCCAATTGAAATCCCCGCTGTCTGCCGGACCACGCCCCCCCCTCTGACGCCACGGGCAAGCTCTTAGGAAAGTCCCCGTGTGGTGCCTGTGCGTCAGAGGGGGGCGTGGTCACATGTTCCAGAAAGCGGGCAATTCAATTGGAAGCGGCGACTCTGGCAAAGAAAAAGCCGCGCACAAGCTTCAAATTGAATTGCCCGCCCTCTCACTTGTGACCACGCCCCCCTCTGACGCACTGGCAGCACACTCCTAAGAGCTTGCCCGTGGCGTCAGAGGGGGGGGCGTGGTCCGGCAGACAGCGGGGATTTCAATTGGAAGCGGCGCCTCCGGCGAAGAAGAAGAAGGAGAAGAAGATGCGGACGAGAAGGACAGCGGAAGAAGATGGAAGAACACGCCGGGCAAGATGCGGGAATAGAAGACCCAAGACAGAAGCAGAGGAAGAAGAAGATGGAGGAAGAAGCCCGAAGGAAAGAAGAAAAGAAGATAATAAAGGACTTGTCAAAAACCGGCTCTTGTCTTTTTTTACACTGACACTTTTTTTTACTCGTGAAATGGTAGAGGTACAAGGTACCCCATTACCATTTCACACAGGGGGGGGCCGGGATCTGGGGGGCCCCTTTGTTAAAGGGGTCGTCTAGATTTCGATAAGCCTCCTGCCCGCAGACCCCCACAACCACCGGGCAAGGGTTGTGGGGAAGAGACCCTTGTCCTCATCAACATGGGGACAAGGTGTTTTGGGGGGCACCCCAAAACACCCTCCCAATGTTGAGGGCATGTGGCCTGGTGCGGTTCAGGAGAGGGGGGGGGCCGCGCTCTGTCCCCCCCTCTTTTCTGCGGCCGGCCAGGTCAACGTGCTCGGATAAGGGGTCTGGTGTGGATTTTAGGGGGGACTCCACGCCATTTTTTTTTAAATTTGGGGTGGAGTTCCCCTTAAATTCCACACCAGACCCGAAGGGTCTGGTTATGGATATTTGGGGGGAACCCCACGTCATTTTTTTTTTAAATTGATGGCGGGGTTCCCCTTAATATCCATACCAGACCTAAAGGGTCTGGTTATTGAATTTGGGGGGACCCCCACGCTTTTTTATTGGTGTTTTTAATGAATGAATTCTCCTGCAATTTCCAGGAGCTGACAATTCATTATTGCCGCGAGTCAGTTTTAAATGGCTTTTTTCCTTCAGAATGTCATTTTTCACATGCTGACATTACACCCAGGGCCGCCATTAGGGGGGTACAGGGATTACACCGCCCGGGGGTCCCCAGGGGCCCCCAGGGGCCCGGATGGGAACCACCCTAAAACAAAAAAAAACTTTTTTTTTAGTTTTATTTTTTTAAGGGCTCCGAAGGTCCCCAGGGGCCCGGAGGCCACTAAGGGCCCCAGATGGCAAGCCCTTTTTTTTAAATAAAATATATATATTTAAAAAAATATATATTTTTTTTTAATATATTTTTTTTTTTTTTTTTTTATGAAAGGGCCCAGAGGTCCCCAGGGCCCTGGAAGGCAACCCCCTTGTTTTTTTAATTTTTTTCGAAAAATGTTATATTTAAAAAATATATATATATGTATTTTCTCTCTTTTTTATTTTTATTTTATAAACAGCACAGAGGTCCCCAGGGCCCCGGATGGCTACCCCCCCCCTTTTTTTATATATATTTTTCTTTATTTCTTATTTCTGTCAAAATTTTTGTAAAGGGCCCCCCCGCTCCTCAATTTGCGGCACCACCCCCCCCCCCGCTTCTCAATTTCATGCGGCAGCACCCCCCCCCCCCCGGTTCTCTGCTCCAGGGGACCCATGCCTGAAGCTGTGTAAGGGGCCCCAAAATTCCTGATGGCGGCCCTGTACACCTGTAAGGGGCCCGGGGGTCCGGAGGTGCCCAGATGCCTGGAGGCCCCCCAGCGCCCCAGATGGTAACCCCCCTCTTTTTTTTTTTGTATATATATTTGGTAGTTGGTTTTTGTAGGATTTTTTATTAAAGGGCCAATTTTTGGAATTTAATATTTTTTAGCAGTCTGGAGGTCCCCAGGGGCCCAGAGGCCCCCAGGGCCCCGGGTGGCAACCCCCCATATTTTTTGTTATTAAAGGGCCAATGTTTTGTTTTAGGGGTCTGGAGGTCCCCAGTGGCCCGGAGATCCCCAGGGCTCCAGATGACAACCCCCCACCTTTAAAAAAAAAAACAAAAAAAAAAAAATTATATATTTGTTGGTTATTTTTTTAACATATATATATAATATAATTATGAAAGCTCCCAGAGGGCCCCAGATGACAACCTTTTTGCTTCTAAAAATGTTATAAAGATTTTCCCCAGGTTTGTTCTTTTTTACTTTAATTTCTTTTTTAAAGTGTATTTTGTGCGTGAAGTCGAGAGAGAGGAGCTGGACTTGCAATCGCCATCCTTCTCCATGCCCCCGGTGGCAATGGTGGGTGTGAGGGGGGCCTCCCACTCACCCCACCTGCTACACTTGGGAGCCCGATGGGACAGAGGGACTCCCCCTATGAGGGAGTGTAGCCCACCCAGCCAGCCCTGTAGGTCCTTCGCCTCCCTTTATTTTAGGAGACCTCATGGCCAAAGTGCGTGCAAGTGTGGTGTTTTTTGTGGGGGGGGGGGGTGGGCGTACTAAGCACAGGCGTACCTTGCATAGCACACCCACCGGGAGCCGGGCTGACACCACCAAACTCAATTCACATGTAGCCGAGACCGGGATCCGAACCCTTGGCTGCAGAGGTGAATGGCTTGTCAGCGCAGTGCCATTCACGTTGAGCCACCGCAGCTCCCAACCAATGTTATTTTTTTTTTAGATTTGTGGTAGTTATTTTTTATTAAAGGGCCCAGAGCTCCCAAGGCAACCCCCTTTTTTATTATTTTATATATATAGATGTATATATATAGATATTGTAATTTATTTTTCATTAAAGAGCCCAGAAGTTTATTTTTATTAAAGGGCCCAGTGGTCCCCAGGGCCCCCGGATGGCTACCACCCTTTTTAATATATATTTTTCTATATGTATTTTTTAGTAAAGGAACCCCCCGCTTATCAAATTGCGGCAGCCCCCCCCCTTCTTAATATCAGGCGGCACCCCCCCCCCTATTCTCTGCTCCAGGGGGCCCATGCCTGAAGCTGTGTAAGGGGCCCCATAATTCCTGATGGCGGCCCTAATTGCCCCCCCCCCATGGTACGAAATTTCAAGGAATTTTTCACTTTTATTGTTGCACTTTAACCACTTCCATACCGCGCCTATTCTGGCACTTCTCTCCTTCATGTAACAATTATATTTTCTTCCTTGAAACTTACTCAGGACCCCCAAACATTATATATATTTTATTAACAAACACCCTAGGGAATAAAGTGGCAGCCATTTTTTCGGACACATTTCCAACAGTATTTGTGCCAAAAATTTGCAAACGTTTTTTTTTTTTTTTGGCTTTCAAAAAAAAAAACTGTTTCATGAATGACAAAATAAGAAAGCAGTAAAGCTAGCCCAATTTTTAGGGATAAGGTAAAAGATCATGTTACACCGAGTAAATAGATACCTAACTTGTCACGCTTTCATATTGCGCACACTCATGGAATGGCGCTAAACTTCGTTATTAAAAATCTCCATAGGCAACGCTTGACTTTTTTTCTCAGGTTACCACTTTTGAGTTACAGAGGAGGTCTAGTGCTAAAATGATTGCTCTCGCTCTAACGCACGCTATGATACCTCACATGTGGGGTTTGAAGGATGTTTACATATGTGGGTGGGACTTGCATGCGTGTTCGCTTCTGAGTGCGAGCTACTAGGGACACGAGCATTTAAATTCCTTTTTTATTTTATTTTTTAACTTAATATTTTCATTTTTGCACTTGTTTGTCCCTTTTTTTGTATTATTTTTCACTTTTCTTCCTATTACAAGGAATGTAAACATCCCTTGTAATAGGACTAGTGTGTGACAGGTCCTCTTTATAGAGAAAGGCGGGGTCAATTAGACCCCACATCTGTCCTCCAGGCTGGAAAGCATGGAATTGGTAAAAAAAAAAACATCTCATGCTTTCAGCTGCGATCATGTTCGTTCAGCACAGTAGTGTAGTGTGTAGCAGGTTCACCTAGCAGCAAAAGGGTTGCTGGTTCGAATCCCGCCCGTGACACTATCTGCCTGGAGTTTGCATGTTCTCCCTGTGCGGGTTTCCTCCCACAATCTAAAAACATGCTGTAAATTGGATCCTGTCTAAATAAGCCCTAATATGCAGTAGGATATTTAGGTTTTGTGCTTCCCTAGGCCTGACCAAATTTTGGCACCCCCCTAATAGAAAAATGACCCACCCTTCCTGTCAAGGCCACACCCTGTTTTTTTATGACCTACCCAGGAATTTTCAGGGGACACACACAAGTTCTGTGGGGGGGGGGGGCACAGGAGACCCTTAATTTGCCTAGTTTTTCGATCACTTCCTGTTTGGCTATGGGGCAGGAAGTGAAGGCCAATCTCCCCAAACGGACAGGGATAATACAAAATAAACTGACAGAGCTTCTAACCCCCCCCCCCAACTCTATCCAAAATGAAAGAAATCCAAAAAATAAAAGTGATGATTATTGTTCCAGTTTAACCCCAAATTTCAGATCATTTTATTGAGAGGCTTAAGAAAATATAACCATGCCAATAGGCCAGGATCCAGCGTTGCTAATATGTATGAATGTGTGTTAGGGACCCCCACAAACACCACCCAATGTTAAATCAACTATTTTCTTGTTTGTTTTGGGGATGCCTGCACCCCTGATAGGGTAAAGACACCTCACAAATGTTGTCACTTTCTACTTAATTCATTCACTTCCTGCCACACAGCCAAACAGGAAGTGAGGGAAACACCTGAGTAATGTTTTGTTGGGGACACACAGATCAATATAAATAGTTTCCCATTTTGGAAATGGCATTTTGCTGTGTACACCCCAAATTAGTAGGAATCTTGGACTTTGGGGTCCATTTACTAAAGGCAAATCCACTTTGCACTACAAGTGGACAAGCAAGGAAGAAAACTCAAAACTTGGCGGGATTGGAAGTAAAAACCATCAGTGCTTCCCTTCTGATTTTCATTGCCTACGCTTCTACTGCAGAGCGGCTTTGCCTTTACTAAACCCCAAAATAACTAATCATTTGGGGTGTACACTGCAGTGCAATTTGCTTAATGGTGACACTAGTTAGATTGACCTGTGTCCCAAAGAAAAGACCATTGGTAGGGTTTTAACCTCACTTCCTGTTCAGCTGTGTGACAGGAAGTGAAGCCAATTTTAGGAAAAGGGACACAAAGCCCAGCCTAAAAACACTAGCAGGGGTTCTAACACTCAATTGGCTTCCCTCAAACAACCCACAATTAGAATAGGATTGTCTTGTGCTAGTTTCAAGCACAGCGCTGTAAATCAGCACTTCAAGCCTGTCCACCAATGCCTTGAAGGAAGAGGTTGTGTCTTTGAAGCAGCTCCTGTGAAGAACCAGACCCTGGAGGAGAGGGGAGGCTATGGCCTCATCAAGCCCAGGTCAGGGGCTTGCTCCTGGGCAGGGGGAGTCCACCTCCCGCCCGGTACCTCCAAGGACTGTGGATCTCCCTAGTTTTGGGGATCTAAACAAAGAAGAAAAGCAGTTTTTTGATGGCCAGTCTAAGCTGGTGGATTGGACTCTTCCCCAGCATGGGGAAGATGACCAGGGAGTGCTGAGAAGGCGCAGCAAGATCAAGGTATTGATTCAGAAGGCTGCACAGGCTCTCCACTCCAGGATGTCAGTGCTGGCCAGTTTGAGGAACAGAAGAGATCGGGTCAGCAGCTCAAAGAGATTTGAGTTTAAGGAAGCGATAGATCTGATGAAAGAACAGAATGGCCAGCTATGGAGTCTTACCATGGGTCTTTGTTCCAGGGGAACTGCGGAGAAGACCTTTCTCCTTCCAATCAAGAAGGAGCTCCAGCGTGCCTTTGAAGAGAGTAAACAGGTTGCAAGGAGAAGCAAGTCTACATCAGTAGCTGAGAGGTTTGAGGATTCTCTGTCAGTGGAGCCTCGGACCTCAGGGACCACTTTGGTGAGTACCGCTGAGGACGCCCAAGCACCTGCTGGGCCCCAGTCTGCAAAGAAAGGGGGTGCAACATCAAGTGGGGGGTTGTCCTATGAAGCGGGAAGTACCTGTATGAGTGAGAGAGGTTTTAATCCTGTGGTGAGACTCTCCGTCTTCCTCGTGGTTCCTTTGCCGCTGAGATGAGTGTATCTGGTTCCCAGCAAGATCCGGGTGATAAACCTGCTCCTGGAAGCGGGGGTGCTTCTGCCTCTGTGAACCCAGCAAGTAGCCTACAGCAGGGTCAGCCGGCCGTTGTGGTGGCGACCGCTGCGGGTTTACAGGGTGAGGGGCAGGCACTTACCATGGATCCAGTTGAGATGGACTATGTGTCACCTAATATGGAAGAAGCCATAGCTAGGACAGTAATGGCTGCCGAGGGAGAAGGCACGCCACGCCATGTGGAGCTTCCTGCCTCTAGACAACCAATCAGCAGTGACTTAGAGGGTGTTCTCACTGTGCTGGAATCTCCCGTGATTGGGCCGGAGCCGCGACCGGAAGTGACGTCAGTGCGTGACCCGGAACCGGAAGTGATGTCAGCGGGTGAACCGGAAGTGACGTCAGCGGGTGAACCGGAAGTGGCCGCGGTGACACCCGGAGCTCCGTTTCCCGGCCAGATCCGGCCCTCGGTTTTGGTACAGACTACCCAAGGACTTGTGAGTACCCCCCTGTCTGTGGGTTTTCCTCCTGAGCAGGCTCAGGCTTGGGGTGATCACCCTGCGGGACATTTAGAAGAGGAGTGCCCAGCAATGGATTTTATTAGGGGTCTAGAGGGTTCCCAGTCTGCAGCTGTGACAGAAGTTCATGTGAGCTCCTATGGAGCCTGTGAAGAAATGGAGGACTCTAGTTTTTATATGGATGATGATGATACTTTACTGGCTCAGGTACAAGAAGCTTTTAAGATGACAGGTCCCCCTCTTGTCTCTTTGGTACCAGGGGGGAGGGTAGTAAGTCAAGAGATATCTGCCCAGGTTGCGCCAATGGATGTCCCAAGTGGGGCTGATCCATTTGGTGCACCTCAGCCTGGGAGAGTCATCACAGCCTCCCAGGAGGAAAATTTACTTAAAGCTTTGAGAGAGGGAAGGTCTTATGCCCAAGTAGCTGGGGCAAGTGCTCCCTTGGATCATATCTACAGTAAGTTCGGTGCCCGGAACTTTAGGGTCCCCCCTGCGCAGCAACAGCAGGGTGAGGGGGCATGGTCCAGGGGAGTCGGTGGTTTAGAGCGTAGAAGGAGAAATGTTATTCAATTGAGATATGTTGGTGAGGGTCGGTGCCCATCTCGAGTGGAGGCCATTGATATGGTCCTCTCCTTGGGAGTAAGGGCGTCTGACCTTTTTGCGGTCATTCATCCTGGGAGTTCCGTAGAGTTTGATTTTAGTTTTGTTGCAGTTGTTGTTATGGAAATGTTTTTACTTAATTATGATTTGGTTAAAGGACAGGACCCATGGTCCAAGTTTCGTTTGACCCCCTGACTAGGCAGGAGGAGGTCAAAAATGTGACCATTTTGGTACGCAATGAATCTCTTCCTTCGGAAGACATTGCGACCTGGTTGAACCGCCATGGCCAGCTGCAGGGCCCCCTTTGGAAGAAGGTGGATGAAAGGGGGATCTGGACAGGGGCCTGGGGGGCTAAAATTAGATTGAGGAGACAGGGAAATAGCATGGCTCACATCCCCGGGAGTGCCTTCATTGGGAGAGATAGAATCTTGGTTTTTTATCCTGGTCAACCTAAAAGATGTTTTAAGTGTGGGTCCCCCACTCACTTGAGCGCTGGTTGTACTGTGGTGAAGTGCACGCGCTGTGGTGAGAGGGGTCACCTGGCGGATGGGTGTGCCCGTATCAGATGTAACTTATGTAACAAGCTTGGTCACCCTTTTAGCCGTTGTCCGCAGGCTTTTAGGGGCAATGTGTCAGAGGAATCTGGGGTGTCGGAGGTTTCTACCTCGGACACTGATTCTGAGATGGAGGGGGGTGGGGGGAGGGCTTGGCTACGGATGTTTTTAAATCTGGTGGCCAAGCTGCCCCTATGCCCCAGAGGCAAGGTCCTGCTGGGAGGAGGGCGGGGCCGAGTACAGCTGCCCCTGACCCTCCAGGTCAAAGTGGTGTGTCGGGTGGAGGTGGGGTTTTTCTTGAGTATCCCAGTTTTTTGGATTCCTCTACCTTGGATACTGATTCCGAGGTGGAGGGGGGTGAGGAGGGCTTGGCGACGAAGGTCTCTGCTTTTAAGGAGGGTAGAATGTCAAGTGGTAGGGGGCCCCCCCTTTGTTTGGGTTCATTTGATGATATTCCCTCCTTCCCTTCCCCTTCCTGTTGCCCCTTCCTCTTGTCCTTGTCCTGTCTCCCCCCCACTTTCCTCCTGTGCTGTTCCGTTTCCCCCTCCCCCAGTGGTTTCCCATGTTTTAAGTGATGCAGTAGCTCAGGAGGATATGGAAGTGTCCCTCAGGTCACAAAAAAGACCTAAGGTTGTGTCTAGTGAGGAGCCCTCAGAGGGTATGAGTGGTGCTGGCCCAGCGGCCGATGGTGCTGGTCGGGTAGTGCTTAGGAAGAGTAAGAAGAAAAAGAAAAAAGCAAAAAAAAGGGGGAGTGAGCGATGTAGGAGGGGGTGTTGAGCCCCGTTTTGAGCAGGATGAGGGTGTGGACGCTGGTCAACATAGTGGGATTTTGTCTTCAGAGTCTGATGATGTGTAGTTTTGTCGGTATAATTGACTAACTATGACCTGGTGCAGTGGCCAGATATGGCAGAGACTGTAGGTTTCTACGGTGGTGCCTATAGGCTTGCGCAGGTAGTTGGTTAAACCGTGTAAGGGATGTTATGTATAATATTTTTCTTTTGTCTTTTATGTTTTGTAAATTTCATGGAAAAGTATTGTAGTTGATGTGTTTTTTTGTACATGCAAAAGTTTGTAAGTGATGTGAGATTTTGCTGTTTTCTTTTTTCCCCTGTTTATTTTGTAAACCTGGTATCTAAGGTCGTGTCTAATAAATCAAAAATTTCCACCAATACACCACCCCCCCCCACCCCCCCTCCAACAGGCCATGTTTGCAGCTTTTCCTACATCTTGCACATGTGCTTTAAAATGTCAGTCTGGACATCAGTTCTAGGAAACAATACTTACCGCTTTGTCCTTCCTTTTCTGGTGACTAAACATTTCATGCATACACACCAGGAAAGAGCTTAGAGACAAATCACACTTGATGGTTTAGGCCCAAACTAGTTCAGCTGCAGCGGTTGAAATCCATAGCAGGAAAAAAATATCACAAAACAAACTTCAAAATTTGAAAGTAATTTTATTGGTCCACAAAACAAGGAAAGCAAAAAAAAAATTACAAATAAACACACCAAAAATATATAAAAACACCTAAAAACAAAAAAGACCAACGTTTATTTCACAGTCATTGGAAAATAAATCATGCTTTTGAAATAACAGGATAGACCCACAGGATTAAAACATTAGTCATTAACATCTTGAGAAACATTTAGCAAAATTATGTAGCAGAGAAAACATCAAAAAATACAAAACTTGCTCCAAAACATCTCTGTTTCACTCCGCCATTACTTCCAGCCAGCAAATCTGCCCCCTCTGAGGGGCAGCTGACACGTGCAGTATCCACGCTTTTTATAACATGTGTGCTAATGAACCAATTGGAAACACATGAAGAAATGTCAGCCTCTAGTTTGTGTGCACTTGTAACTGCTTACACCTGTTAAGGATGTCCTTAAATTACTAAGCCAAAAAAACAGCTTTCTGAGCATGCTCAGAAAAGATGCAAGTCATTTTCAGGATGAAACTTCCAACTTCTTTTTCTAACTGTTCGAGCATGCCCAGTTCACTCGAAATGCAGTACCAGAATCAAATCTGCAATGGCGGATGAAAGCATTAGAGGTGTTTAATTATTTTTTTGTCCCCATGAAGTGATGCTTTACAAGCTGAACGGGAGGTCTTATAGAATTTTTACGTAACAAACCTAAATAGTAATAATTTAAAAGCCCCTGTCCCTAGTAGCTCGCAGTCAGAAGCGAACAAGCAGCATTTTTATTGTTTCCGGTTACCAGTTTAGATTTACAGATGAGGTCTAGTGCTATAAATATTCCTCTTGCTGTTACGCACGCTATGATACCTCACATGTGTGGTTTGAAGAATGTTTCCAAATGTGTAAGCCCCGCCCACATATTGAACCCCCGTTCAAACCCCACATGTGAGGTATCATAGCGTACGTTAGAGCGAGAGCAATACTTTTAGCACTAGACCTCCTCTGTAAATCTAAACTGGTAACCTGAAACACATAAAAAAGCGTTGCCTATGGGTATTTTCAAGTACTGAAGTTTGGCGCCATTCCATGAGTGTGTGCAATATTAAAGTGTAACATGTTGGGTATCTATTTACTCGGTGTAACATCATCTTTCACATTATGGCCATAAATTGGGCTAACTTTAGTGTATTCTTAATTTGTAACCACTTGAGCCCCAGAGCATATTACTGGTCACTGACGGGGCCATTTTTTGCATTTCAACACTGCGTCATTTTGACTGACAATTGCGTGGTTGTGCGACGTGGCCCCCAAAAAAATTTGGCGTCCTCATCCTCCCCCCCCCCCCCCCCCTAAAAATTTTTTTTTTTTTTTTTGTTGGTGGTATTTGATCACCTCTGCGTTTTTTCTTATTTTTGCTTGACCCAAAAATATAGCGACAATTTGGTAACTAAAAAAACATATTTTTTACTGTTTGCTATAATAAATCTCCCCCAAAATATATTCAAAAAATGTTTGCCCTCAGTTTAGGCCGATAAGTATTCTTGGACATATTTTTGGTTGCAAAAAATCACAATAAGCGTTTGATTGGTTTGGGCAAAAGTTCTAAGTAGGGGTTGGTATTATGGGTTTTTTTGGAATAATTTTTTGTTTTACTAGTAATGGTGGCTATCATTGTTTTTTCTGGCTAATGCGACATTGTGGCGGACACATTTTTGTGAGATTTGGCATTTTTGTAGCGAGCAATGGTATAGAAATGCATTGCTTACTATAAAAATGACACTGGCAGGGAAGGGGTTAACACTAGGGGCGCGGAAGGGGTTGAATATGTTACCTGGGTGTGTTCTAACTGTAAAGGGGGTGGGACTGTGTAGGGGAAATGACAGATCGCTGTTCATACATTGTAGGGACAGACGAGCAGGCATTCCCCCCCCCCTGACAGGACCGGGATAAAGGGGAACTCCACCCCAAATTATAAAAAAAAACGGCGTGGGGGTCCCCCTTCAGGTGCACAACAGGCTCTTAGATTTGATCTGGAACATAAGGGGTTAAACCCACGCCAAAAAACGGCGTGGGGTTCCCCCTCAGATCCAGACCAAACCCTTCTCCCAGGCACGCAGTCTGGCCGGACAGGAATGGGGGTGGGGACGAGCGAGCGCCCCCCCCCCCTCCTGAGCCGTACCAGACCACATGCCCTCGACATGGGGGAGTGTGTGCTGTGGGGGAGGGGGGCACTGCCCCCCCACCCCAAAGCACTCTTGTCCCCATGTCGATAGGGACAAGAGCCTCTTCCCGACAACCCTGGCCGTTGGTTGTCGGGGTATGCGGGCGGGGGGCTTATCAGAATCTGAGAGCCCCCTATATTAAGGGGGCCCCCAGATTCTGGCCACCCACCCTATGTGAATGAGTATGGGGTACATCGTACCCCTACCCATTCACCGGGTGGAAAAGTGTAAACACAAAAAAAAACACACAGAAAAAAATAATTTATTAGTCAGCTCCGGGGGTCTTCTGCCGGGACCCCCCACCACCAGCCCATTGGGCCCCGGGCTTCGCCGTCTTCTGCCGGGGGGGGACACCCACCGATGCTCTCTGCCATGTCCAGCCAGGCCCCCACCCCAAAATAAGCTCTTTCACATCCGGGGGGGCCGGCCGAAAAAAGCAGAGAACAACGGGGGCGGAGCCCCTCGGTCTTCCAGACGTTTTCTGCCGGGGGGGCTCCAGCCCCGCACCGGTCTTCGCCGCCGCCTTCCGCCGGGGGGGGACACCCACCGATGCTCTCGGCCATGTTCGGCCAGGCCCCCTACCCCAAATCAAGCTCTTTTACATCCGGGGGGGGGCCGGCGGAAATGGCGGAGAACAACGGGGGCGTCGCCACTCCTCGGTCCTGTGGACGTGTGTGTGAGGCTCTCTGGACTTCCAGAGAGCCATGGAAGCTATCAGCCCAGGGGGAGGCTCTATTTCCCGGGCGGTGAGGGAAGCTATGCCTGTAGAGGGGCCGGATACCATTTCAAGGACAGTGGAGAGTTTGAGACCATCAGATGAGGATCTCAGGTATCTGGAGTCCCAGATTGCTCTCTCTGCATGGCAGGAGCAGCAGCCAGGTGAAAGTGATTTTGAAGCTACAGGCCGTCGGATGGAGGTCTATGCAGTCTTGGATAGGCTTATGGACTTTTTGGTGGTAGTGCATGAAGACCTGGCACGCTTAAGAACAGCCAGAGATCGGGTGGGCAAAAAGAAGCGGAAGGGCTATCGCCTGAGTGTTCAGACATTGAAAACGACCCTGAGTGAGTATATCATTTTTTGGAACCGGCTGTTGGATCAGTCTACTATGGACACTGATGAGATGGATGAGTTGGAGGAACGCCTGATGGAAGTTTGTGATAAGGGAAGCCAGGCTGCTCGCCGTAGCTCCCAGGCTGAGGTGCCAATTTCCCCTTTGCCACCAAGGGGCGCCCAGCCTGGAGGCCTGGTCGGATCCCCCGCGATCACCGCGGGACCGGAAGTGGCGGGTCCCGGGGCTGCTGTGGACGAGGAGGAAGTCATGGAGGTTGGAGGAACGCAGGACGAAGTCGCGGCGGGTATTGCCGCGAATGTGTGTGCCGCGAGTCGCGAGGCTACTGCTGCGGTGGATGCCGCGGGTCGCGGGACTGCCGCTGCGGGTGTGGAGCCGGAGGGTATTGCCGTGAAAGTGAACACTGCGGGTTGCGGGGTTACCGCTGAAGGTGTGGAGCCGGAAGTAGCGGATCCCGGGACAGCTGCGGGTGAGGAGACGGGACTTGTGGAGGCTGTTGCTGTGAAGGATGGAGCAATGAAGGATGGAGCAATGAAGGACGGTTCCGTGGGTGTGAGTGCCATGGATCGTGGGATTTCTGCCGAGGACACTGTGAGGGGTGAGATACCTACCATCGTCTCATCCCGGGTTTTGGGGGTGGCCACTGTTGCGGAGACTGTTGGGTCATCTTTTCCTGCGGACTTGCTGCCGGGTGGTGGGGTGCCTCTTGTGGTTTCCCCCTCCGGCCCTTCAGTTTCTGTGTCCGTGGCGATGACCCCCCAGCGCATGGAGTGGGGTGATTGCGAGCAGGGTAGTATAACTAGCCCATGTCTTGCGATGGACCACATACGGCTGCTGGAGGGTGAGCCAACCAAAGCGGACCAGAGTACTGGTTTTCATGACATTGGGGTACCCTCTGGGGTTTTGGAGCATACGGGACAGCCCCAAGTGGGTCTTCTGGGCGGTGCGGGGACCCCTCCGGCAGCAATTATTTCTGCTGGGGGTGTTTCCGGTGCTTGTGCACCTGCTGTGCCCGGGGCCCCTGGGAAAGACTTAAGTATAGCTGTTGATAATGTTGATTCTAGCAATGTTGTTGTTTTTGATCTCCCCCCGCCTCCTCCCCAAATCAGTGGGTCCCAGGAGGCTGGGGTTATGTCGGCCCTAAAAGTGGGGTTGTCTTTTGCAGATGTCACTGGTGGCAGGGTACAGCTTGGGCGTTTTTATAGTGCCCATGGTACGATGGCTTTTAGGGGCTCAGTGCCAGCTGCCACTAGGGTGGGGGGAGTGGAGCGTAAGCGCCATAACGTTGTACAGCTGCGCTGGTTGGAAGAGTTTGGTCGTCCTCCGGGGAGAGATGAGGTGGTGGATATGGTGTTGGCCCTTGGGTTTAAGGCATCAGACATCTTTGCTGTTATCCACCCCTCGGGCTCCCTGGAGTATGATGTAAGTTTTGGTACCCCCGTCTTAATGGAGAGTTTTATCTCCAGACGGGAGGTGGTGAAGAATCAATCCTCGTGGAAATCCTTTAGAGCAGTCCCCCTGTCTAGACAGGAAGAAATAAAAAGGGTGTCAGTCCTGGTTAGAAATGAATCTATTCCCGCAGAGGATATCACAACATGGTTGGGGCGGTACGGCCAGGTGATGGCCCCGCCAGGGAAAGTTTTGGATGCCAAGGGGATCTGGACTGGTGCCTGGTCTGTCTCAGTAAGGCTTAGACGCATCGGGTTATCAGTGACACATGTGCCTGCGTCAGGTTATATTGGGAGGGATAGGATCCTTGCATTCTATCCAGGGCAACCTAAGCTCTGTTTTAGATGCAACAGTCCTTTGCATTTCAGTAGGGACTGTAGGGAACCCTTTTGCTCAAAGTGTAATGAAGCTGGGCACTTGGCCAGCGGGTGCAATAAATTTCAGTGCAATCTGTGCGGTGTTATGGGGCACGTTTTTAGCCAGTGCCCCTCGGCCTTTCGGGCACCTGTTGGGGGGGGTGTCTCCCCTGCGGGGCCTGGGGGGTCTGGGGAGTCTGTGCTTCCGGTTGTTTCGTCGGCCGGGCCTCCTGCCCCGCTCCAGCTGGCTGGCGCAGTGACTCTTGAGGGCCAGTCTTTTGTGATGGGTTCCGGGAGTCCGGGGCCGTCGTCAGGAAGATTGGGTCATAAGTCGGGCGGCTCGAGAGTTTCCCCTTTAAAATCTGGGGGGAGGGGTAAGGCCCCTTTGGCGCAATCTGTGGTATCCCGTGGCAAGGCTAAGATGCCTAGGGTGGTGTTGCATCCCCTTTCTCGGGATTCGCAGCCCATTACTACTTGGTCTGGGTCCTCTGTTCCTGTGTCTGGTGGTGGGGGGGATCAAGAGGCGGGTCGTTTTTCTGATTCTGATACCCCTAGTACGAGACCTGTTCGTAAGGGCAGAAGGGGTAAGGTTCCTAGAGATCCCCAGCCAGTTGTAGACTTGCCTTCTCAGCCAGGTAAGGAGAGTAAAGGCAATGTTTGGGTGGCGGTGGGAAAGGGGAGGTGTAAAAGCAGTCCTGGGGTGATCCCCAGTTCTGGGTCAGGTCCTGGTCCGGGTGTTTCCTCTCCAGAAGGTGGAGTTGGGGCGACAAGTAGTGCCCAGACTCCCCCTGGCATAGCCCTGCAGAACAGGTTTTCCACCCTGGATCCTGTGGTGGATTCTGGTGGGGGTATGGTTGCAGGGGATTGTGCTGATGGTAGTAAATGAGTAATTTTATTAAAAAAAAAAAAAAAAAATGCAGTAATGTGGTAACATGTGTATGTACAATTGCGTAGTTGCGTAGTTTTTTTAAAGTTTTGGGGAGGGTTAGGGTTATGATTTTGTTATATTTGTTTATGCATAATGGAAGTATGTATGTTTTAGGGGTTGGGGTTACTTGGGAAGTGGAAATGATTAAAGAGTATAATAATGCAAGTTATTGGGGCAGGTATTGGTGCGAATTTTAGTGATGTGCAGATGGTATATGTATAGTACGGTGGGATAATGTTTGTACGTAAAGAAAATGTTTAGTGGTAGAGGGTTGCTTTGGTACTTGGGAAGTGGTAATGATTAAAGAGTATAAAAATGCAAGTTATTGGGGCAGGTATTGGTGCTAATTCTTAGTGATGTATAGATGGTAATGTATAGCATGGTGGGATAATATTTGTATGTAAAGAAAATGTATTGTGGCAGAGGGTTGTTTTGGTTTAATTGTTTTTTTTTCTGTATACATTTTTGGTCGTAGAATTTCCAATAAAAAAATTACCCCTCCTCGGTCTTCGCCTTCCGCCGGGGGGGTACACCTACCCCCCCCCCGGTCTTCGCCGCCGCCTTCCGCCGGGGGGGTACACCTACCCCCCCCCCGGTCTTCGCCGCCGCCTTCCGCCGGGGAGAGAGACACCCACCGATGCTCTCCGCCATGTTCGGCCAGGCCCCCTACCCCAAATCAAGCTCTTTTACATCCGGGGGGGCCGGCGGAAATGGCGGAGAACAACGGGGGCGTCGCCACTCCTCGGTCTTCTAGCCGTCTTCTGCCGGGGGGGGGAAACACACACCCATGCTCTCCGCCATGCTCGACTGTGCCCCCACTCCAAAATGAAGCTCTTTTACATCCGGGGGGGGCCGGCCGAAAACAGCGGAGAACAACGGGGGTGTCGCCCCACCTCGGGCTCCTCCGCTTCTGCCTGGCTCCTACTAGGGGCCAGGGCTTCTTTTGCCGTCTTCCGCCGGAGGGCGCCACTCTCCGGGCTTCTCGTCGTTGTCTTCCGCCGCGGGGGCCAGGCCTTCTTCTTTGCCGCCCCCTTCGAATTTTTCGGCCTGGATGGGGGTCGCACATCCCATCCAGGACTTGGACGTGGCGGGCTTCTCGTCGCCGTCTTCTGCCGCTGCCCCCTTCACCACGAAGCTCCGTGCTTGTTTGATGAGGGCAGCGGGCTTCCGTCGTCTTCTCCGGGGCGAGGGTCGTACATCCCACCCCGGATTTCGTCGCCGGCTTCTGCCTGGCTCCAGAGAGGAGCCAGGGCTTCTCGTCGCAGTCTTCCGCCGCGGGGTGACACTCGCGGGCTTCTTCTTCCATTCGATGTTGACACGGCGAGGTCCGGCGCTGAAATGCCTTCTGAGCGGCGGGCAAGGACTTATATTGGCATAGGGCGTGGGCGTGGTTATGCCAACATGTGACCTTAACCCATGTGACAGTGATGTCACATCACATCACTGTGACCCCTACCCCAAAGCACACACTCCCCCATGTCGAGGGCATGTGGTCTGGTACGGCTCAGGAGGGGGGGGCGCTCGCTCGTCCCCACCCCCATTCCTGTCCGGCCAGACTGCATGCCTGGGATGAGGGCTTGGTACGGATCTGGGGGGGAACCCCACGCCGATTTTGGCGTGGGTTAACCCCTCACGTTCCGGACCAAGCCGGAGAGCCTATTGTACCCCTGGGGGGGAAGCCGCGCCGGTTTCACATTTGAAATTTGGCGCGGAGTTCCCCTTCAGTGTCAGCGCAGCCCGAGAACAGCTCGGAGCTTGCCGTGCGCCGCTCCAGGCAGTGCAAACACTGCTACGCCGCCTGGTATTTACCAAGTATTTCCCGGCGTACTGAAGAGGCGCGCGGTAAGCTCCGATTTTTCCCTCTGCGCATGCCCAGTATGCAAGTGAACCTTCCGAGGTTCTAGCGTACTTTGCAAGGGCACGGGGATCGGGTCCCAAAAGTCACTTTCCCTTTCAAATCGGCCCGCCACACAAGTTTAAACACATGTCACTACACTTCCCCTGCATCACCCCCCTCCCTCCCCTCATAAACTCCCGCCCGAATCCCCGATGTTTACATTACTAAATGCCGCACGCCAGCTCTGTACTGGCGTGCTGTGCGCCCTCTCCTGGGTGCATTAGGCACTGGCAGCGTGTTTCTTTTGTAAATCTCAAAAACAGGTTTACTCCTGCTTGTGCACCATGAGTCTTGGCGCACAGGCTTGGTAAATCAGCCCCAGTATACGGACACACACAGTATACAGCCACAGTATACACACACAGTATACAAACCCAGTATACAGACACGGACACACACACTATACAGACACAGTATACAGACACACAGTATACAGACACAGCATAAAAACACACACACACAGTATACAGACACAGTATACAAACACACACACAGTATACAGACACACAGGCACAGTATACAGACAGACTATACACACGCAGTATACAGACACACAGGCACAGTATACAGACAGACTATACACACACACACATAGCCATCTTTACCGCTGGCCAAACGGGGCAGCTGCCCAGGGCCCTGTCACTGTTAGGGGCCCAAAGCAGAGCCGCCCATTAAGCCCGCAAATCAGCACTGAAAATCCCCAAACAGACAGACAGTGTCTGTCACTGTCATCAGCAGCACGCCGTGCGCAGCCAGTGTCAGTGCTGCATTTTTTTTAGATCGAGAAGCCGGAGCGGGCCAGGCCTTGGGTGGGCGGGGCCTCGAGTTCCACTGACGCTCTGGCCCTGCCCCTTGCTATGTGTGCAGCGTGCGCAGTGGTCAGTGACCAGTGTACCTCATCGGAGGAGTGGGGGAGGAGGAGTGAGAGATCAGAGTGAGACCGTGGAGTGGAGTGCAGCTGCCTGGTGGTTCCTGCTTGTTATGCTTAGTCAAGTGAAACTACTAGACTAGCACTAACAGTGTGTGTCAGACTGTCACTGTGGACGGTGGAGAATTGATTGGAGGCTGGAGCTGAGCTTGCCAAGACAGGACAAGGTAAGGTCTTCTTTCTCCTCCCCTGGCTCCCTCTCCCTATGCCCGTGCCATGCCATGTGTAAATTAGAAGAACTTTTTAAAACACTGACCAGGGCCCCCCAATTGCATTGGGGGGGGGGCAAACATTTTTTTGCCCAGGGCCCAAACCATATTAAAGACGGCCCTGCACAAACACACACATTAAGCATATATATACACAGACACAGTAAGCATATACATACACACACACATTAAGCATATACATATTACATACACACACACGTTTCATCTAGAAATCAGCCTAATTGAACACTCTGCTGCCCCCATCTCCTGGCATGCTGGGACTTGTAGTTCCCCAGCAGTATACAGACACATTTGGTGGTAATACAGGAGAGGAGGATGATGTGCCTGTGTATTGGTGGGCAGGCAGTCAGTAGGGAGATGTAGCAGAGATTGGGGGGAGAAGTTCAGAACATGCTTCCTCCAGGAGATGTGCACTTCTCACACACAGAAAAACTATTTAACAGCCTCAGAGACAGGAGTTCTGCTAGAGGAAACACAGTCTCCCCCTCCCCCTCACCAGAGAAAGCACTGATAAAACGACATTTTACTTACCTTGCATCAGCCTGAAGTCCATCCCACACTTAATGCTGTGTCCCGCCTCCCTCTCCTCTCCTCCAGCTGTCAGCAATCTCCTTCTCTGTAGTCAAAGAAGCCGCACGGGGGAAGGGGGCGTGTACACCATGTTCCCATTGGCTGAGGAGGTAGTGGAGGGGTGGAGCAGCTATTGCCTCTGTAATCTTGCTTCAAAATGATGTCGGTGTCAGACAATTCAGGTACAGATGTAAAAATACACAGATTTTTACAATCTGTCCCTGATTTTTCTAAGGCTGGCAACCCTGATGGGGCCCCCTAGTGGCATGGGGCCCTTGGTCACTGCCAAAATGACCGAATG
Source organism: Rana kukunoris (assembly GCA_029574335.1). Taxonomy (NCBI): domain Eukaryota; kingdom Metazoa; phylum Chordata; class Amphibia; order Anura; family Ranidae; genus Rana; species Rana kukunoris. Next base: position 252,178,567 of record CM056050.1, on the reverse strand, counting down.
GTCAGTCCGCCCCTGATATTAAGTAAGCAGTACTGGCAGGATCATGAAAAGAGACAACACTCCAAAGACATGCTGGTATGTTAATTGGATTCTGTCTAAACTGGCCCTAGTATGTGGAGGCCGTGAGGACAGGTACGTTTTTTTTTCTTCCTATCTGGTGTGTAGCATGTGTGGGGGGGGGGGGGAGGGAATATGTGGCAAGTGTGTGGATCCTCCAACCTGTGAATGTTTTGTGTCTTCCACAGATGTGCAGGAGGGTGCTGGGCCATCTGGCCTGACCGCACCATCCCCGGGACAACAGCCTGATGGAGACCCCCAGACAAGGCCGGAGTCCTCGGAGGGGGTTGAGGAGGAGGAGTTTGAGTTGGAGGAGGAGGGCTTGTCAGGGAATGGCTTGTTTGTTTTGGAGGAGTCTTCCCCTTTGGCTGGCAGTAGCCAGGCCTCCATCAGGGGTAGCCCCTCCCACTCCTCCCCCAACAGGGCTCCCCTCCCAAGGGGCTCCCCTTCTCCCCGGCCACAAGCCTCATCTGGAGGCAGGAAGGCAACCCACAAAACTAGGGGGGTGGCCGAGTTTCTGCCCGCCAACCTGAGAAGGGACCAGGCCCTTCAGACCTCCCATCTGGCATAGGTCAGCCAGACTTTGGGGCGGATGGAGGAGAGCCTGTCCTCCATAAAGGATACACTTTGGGCCATGGCCTGCAACTCCCTGGCCCTGATCAATTGCCTAAATAAACAGCAGGCTACCACAGCAGGCTACCACAGCAGGCGTTGGTCAGGATGTGCGGGCCCTCGGTCAGGATGTGAGGGCCCTCACCCAGGCTATCCAGGCCAAAAATATTGATATTGATATAAAGCTATCACATGACCCAGATCTTTTCCAGACTGTCTGGGGGGGGGGTAATCCGGGGAAGGAGGAGCATCCCCTGGTCTCTTCCCACCTGGCGGCCTGCCCACCAAGGCCACGGCAATGCGAGTCAGGCCATCATTGAGCATTGCCGTGGCCTTGGAGGGCAGGCCGCCAGGTGGGCAGAGACCAGGGGATGCTCCTCCTTCCCCGGATTACCCCCCCCATGAGTTGGCCCTGAGGAGGTTTTTTTTTTTTTTCTTAACAGATTTTTTTTTTGTTTGCTGGTCATTTTTTTGGGTGCTGGACATTTTTTTTTTTTGGGTTGTAAATAATTTATGATTGTGGGGGTGACAGTCCTGCCGGAAAAGGGGTGTCACCCTCATTTGTGGTGGAGAAGGGTTCCCCAGGACCAGGGAGAAGTGATCCCCAGGTCCGTGTGAATGGTGTATGAATGTACAGTGACATAATTGGAGCCGTGGCGTGGCGTTGCTGCTCACAAGTCCTGCATGGTGGGCTTGTGCTAATCCAATTAAATGAGGATGTGGTGTGTGTGATCTAGGGACCACAGTGGTGTGCATGCATGCATTCTCATTGTGCCATGAATAATGTGTGTGTTTAACGTGCAAAGATGCCTAATGTGAGCTGGCTCCTGGCTGCTCTTCCCTCAGAAGATGGGGGGGATTGTCTGGTTCGGGGGTCAGGTCATCACGTATGTCAATCTCCAGGCCCTTTCTCACTGCGAAGTTGTGCAGCATGCAACATGCACCGATAATCTGGCATACAAAGTTTGGGGAATACAACCGGGTACCATGGGGGGTTCCGCATAGAAGTCATGAGATGGGGTCCCTGTGCATATGCAGAGTCACCTTGAAGGGAAAAGACAGGAGGATGTTAGTAGTGCATGTGCCACTTGTGATTTCTGCATCATGGGGGGGGACAGTCATGCCTGCCACCCATGTCACTCACCAACCAGCCAGCTGTCCCCATACATGTTCTGTTCGAATTCCATTGGGATGGGGCTATGATTGTATATGTAGCTGTCATGGGTGTCATGGGTGGTGTCATGTGTTGGGCTAGTGATGTCCTCCTGCAGGGTTGTGGTTAATTCCATGATGGCATGAGGGGTGAATCTGAAGATGCGAGACACCTCAGAATCACTCATGCCAAAGATGTCTATGCGTGTGCGATATATTCTCTCCCGTGCCCTCCTCCGTGCCCTCCTCCTTCTGCGCTCATCTAAAGTCAGTAGTATAGCTATGAGCATGGATGCCCCTGGCATGGTGGCATACAGATTGTTGTCCTGCAAGTGTGTCTGCTCAGCTCGTCCCTAACGGTGTTGCTTTAGCTGACATGTAGACGGATTGTCTAATTTTAAGCAAGCTTTTATATTGCCTAATATTAGAGAGGACGTGCAGCTGATGCGCACAGCGCGTAGCCTGCGCTGCACAACCTTACTTTTGTGGATCGCCGTAACTCCTGCATTTGCATATTTGCCTAGCAAATCAATGGTGTTGTTGGGGTGAATATTACCGCGCTTACCATAAACGGGGGGAGGAGGGGGGGAGAGGGGAGTGGGTGGGTACAGCTGCTGCACTGAATGGTGTATCAACCAAGGCAGATAAAAATGGGGGGGGGTGTAGTGCTGCGCTGTAAGGAAGAAAGTGGGGATGGGATAAAATGAAGAGGAAGTGTGGCAAAAAACTAGATATGTGGAAAAAAGGAAGGAAGGAATAACCTAACTATTATACATAGTAATGTCAGAATGACAGTGGTGTATATAAGAAATATATATTAAACGTGCTACATGCAGCCTAAGCCGGCTGCCAAACCAATGAAAGTGCAAAATAACATAAAAAGTGTAACTTCCTTATAACAATCTGGTGCACAAAGTGCCAGAAATAGCACACAACAGTGTTATTCAGGGTGAATGTCCATACAACAGGTAACAATGGGTCAATGCAATATATAAATGCAATATGGAAATAAAGTTCAAAAAGATTGCTGATGTAAAAGCCAAAATGCCGTGATGACCAGTTGCAGATGCTGTCTCCAAAATAAGTAAAGATGTCCCCTTACCTTACTGCTGTAAGGTAACAGCAGAAAACAAAGCCCAGGAGCACTTTTCAGGTTGAGTCCACTTGTGGTGTCATCCAAATAGGTAAATGTGGTGAGAATGGATCCTTCCTGGTAATTACCTCCAAACGATAATAGTCGCTCACATCCAGGAAAACAAAAAAATGCCAATAGTGTAGTACCATTAAAACAGGGGGGTTTTATTAAAACAATAACTGGGTACTCACAAGGTTGAAATAAAAAACAGGCATAAAAACACAGGGCGTCCGCCAACGTCACCTCTGGTACCTCATACGCGCATTCGTCACTCCACGTGACTTCCTCAGGCTTTTACATCAGCAATCTTTTTGAACTTTATTTCCATATTGCATTTATATATTGCATTGACCCATTGTTACCTGTTGTATGGACATTCACCCTGAATAACACTGTTGTGTGCTATTTCTGGCACTTTGTGCACCAGATTGTTATAAGGAAGTTACACTTTATATGTTATTTTGCACTTTCATTGGTTTGGCAGCCGGCTTAGGCTGCATGTAGCACGTTTAATATATATTTCTTATATACACCACTGTCATTCTGACATTACTATGTATAATAGTTAGGTTATTCCTTCCTGCCTTTTTTCCACATATCTAGTTTTTTGCCACACTTCCTCTTCATTTTATCCCATCCCCACTTTCTTCCTTACAGCGCAGCACTACACCTAGGGTTGCCACCTTTTCTTCAAGCCAAACCCGAACACTTCAGAGTCGTACAGCAATTATTTTTCATAGTATGCATAAACTATGCATAGATGTTGCTATTAAATACAATTTCTAATCATATGAAGTTAATCACACAAGCCACCTGAGTCCACAGAGTTCCCCCTTTACACCTGAGTCCACAGAGTTCCCCTTTACTGTAAAGGGGGACTCTGATGTAAGGGAGAATTCTGGGGACTCTGATGTAGGGGAGAACGCTGGGCACTCTGATGTAAGGGATGCTCAGGTGTACGGCGAGGACTCTGATGTAAGTGTCTGTGGTCTCTGGTGTAAAGGGGAGCTCTGATGTAATGGGTGTTCTGAGAACCCTGATTTACCTTAGCATACTTACTTAGAGGCAGGAGAGAGAAGGGGGAGGGAAGAGACTTAGTCCAGTCTGAATAATGTGTCCGGGTCTCAGACAGTCTGAAACCCGGACGCATGAGTCCAAACCCGAACTGTCCGGGTGAATCCCGAACAGGTGGCAACCCTAACTACACCCCCCCCCCCCATTTAAATCAATGGTGTGTCTAGCGCATTTTTTGCGCGTATGATGCGCCGGTCTAACGAAATTACGTCAGTCTAAAAAGTCTAGATTTATGGCGATATGATATGGCATATCGATACGCAGGCGCATATTTCCAATTGCGCAGGCGCACCTCCTGATACTCCAGCGTAAGTGCTTTGTGAATCTGGCCCATACTGTATATCACAATGTAAAGGTGGTTACTGCCGCAACATAACTCACTATATAAATACAACGATCATTTCTGCTATCACATTTAATAAAAATAGGATTGTAAAGTATATCCCACACATTATAATAATGAGGACTTCAGTAATTAGCAAGTGTGATTCAATAAACTGATTTGCAAGGCCAGTGATGTTGTTGGATTGGAGTCTTTAACAACAGTGGGGATAATGTTGTCCAAGGTATGTTCGATGTTGCAGGACTCCTCCCACCCACTTCACAATACGCTGCTCAGTCTGAGGAGTACCTTCAGGCCCCGTTAAAGCAGAGCTCTGCCGTAAAAAAATGTTTTAAAAACCAGCAGCTACAAATACTGCAGCTGCTGACTTTTAATATATGGACACTTACGTGTCCTGGAGTCCAGCGACGTCGGCAGCAGAAGACGAGCAATCATTTGTCTCTCGGCTGCCCCCACTGCCATCATCGGTGAGGGAATCAGGAAGTGAAGCATTGCGACTTCACTGCCCGGTTCCCTACTGCACATGCGCGAGTCACACTGCGCCATCCATACTGTTCCCCGCCTTGTTCTGGGAGCCGTGTGTCTCCCAGAACACAACTTGGGGGGGACGGAAACTGAAACACTACCCGCAGGTCCCCGCAGAGTTTATGCCAGAAGTGGGTGCAAATATCTGTCTTAGACAGGTATCTGCACCCTCTCCCCCCTGGAAGGTGCCAACTGTGGCACCGGAGGGGGGGAAGAATCCGATGAGCGGAAGTTCCACTTTTAAGGTGGGGCTCTGCTTTAACATCTAGGGGCCAGATTCAGGAACACTTGCGCTGGAGTATTTGGATATGCGCCGCGTAACTGTGATGATGCGCCGTCGTTTCTATGTGCCCATACCCACCAAACTAGATGCGCCCAATAACGGTCCATTTGCGACCGGCGGAACGTTCCGACGCCAGAGTATCGTCAGCGCTTATTTTCGCTGGGCGCATCAGTCGCGCCCATTGATTTCCCCTGCAAATATGCAAATGAGGTATTTTTCCCAATTCACGAACGGATTAGCACCATACGCTGGCTACATGCGCCGCGCGTATCTGGTCCGTCCGGCGCAAAGTTATTTCTACAAAAGGCTGCTTTATCTTTACTCCAGACGGTCACAGGTCAGCAGGAGAGCAGCTACAGCAGCGTTACCGACGATAGGAGCTAGCTGAACAACAACACTTGCAAGGACAACACCTCTGTGTGCCAACATGCCAGGGGCAATTGTGGTCCTAAGACTAGTACTGGGTCCCTCGCTACGGAGGAGGCGGGCACGTGAGAGGATATACCGCACTCGTATGAACCTCTTTGGCATGGGGGATGAGGAGGTGTATCGCCTCTTCAGATTCAGCCCTGATGTAATACTTGAACTAACCACAACCCTGCAGGATGACATCACCAGCCCAACACACCGCTCACAAGCAGTGCAGCCACTGGTGAAGGTCCTGGCAACACTTCATTTCCTTGCCAGTGGATCATTCCAGCGTACAAGTGGAGTGGTGGCTGGGATGTCACAGTCCTCCATAAGCAGATGTGTGCACCAGGTTGTCCCTGCAATCCTCAGACGCATGTCCAACCAGTTCATCAGACCCACCACTGAGGAGCTGCGGCTGAAGGCAATGACAGATTTCTACAACATTGCCAGATTCCCACGCACCATCGGGGCCATTGATTGCACACATGTGGCCCTACAGCCCCCCAGTGCCACAGAGCACATATACCGCAATCGGAAGCATTGGCATTCCATCAACGTACAGGTGATAGCTGATGCCCAACGCCTCATATGGCACGTCCGTGCCAAACACCCCGGGTCCAGCCATGACAGCTTCATATACCGTCAGAGCCCCATCCCTACAGAATTCGAGCAGAACATGTATGGGGACAGCTGGCTGGTTGGTGAGTGACAAGGGAGTCAGGCATGACTATCCCCTCCCGTGATGCACAACAGAAGTCGCACATGCATGACTAACATTATCCTGTCTTTTCCCTTACAGGTGACTCTGCATATGCACTGGGACCCCATCTAATGACTCCTTTCTGGAACCCCCAAACCAGAGGAGAGAGAAAATACAATGAAGCACACATCAAAACCCGTGGAGTGGTGGAGCAAACATTTGGGCTCCTAAAGTCCCGTTTCCGCTGCCTGGATAAGTCCGGGGGGACCCTATTGTATTCCCCTACCTTTGTGTGTCAGATCATCGCTGCATGTTGTATTCTGCACAACTTTGCTATGAGAAAAGGCCTGCAGATTGACATACGTGATGACCTGACCCCCGACCCACACAGTCCCCACCTGCCAGAGGACACCGAGTCTGCTGATGGAAGAGCAGTCAGGAGGGTCCTCGCCGTAGGCATCTTTGGACACTAAACCAATACATTAATCACACAGACAGTGCACGCGTGTACACCACTGGATCACACACACCACATGCACATCGCATTGGATTAGCCCAAGTCCAGCATGTAGGAGTTCAGAGCAGCAACGCCAGGGTCAAGGCCCCAATGATGTCACTGTCCATTCACACACCTTTCACACGTCATTCATTCAGCCGTGGGGTTCACTTCACCACCACGGCCGAGGGTGACACCCCTTACTTTCAGGAGTGCCACCCTCTCACATTCACACACCATTCACACTGTCCCCTGCACTCCTGACCGTGTGCAGTACAAATTAAAAAAAAATATCTCATAACCTGAGAACCAAAAAAAAAACAAAGTCATGTCCTGAGTATAAACAAAAATATTCAAAAATAAACAAAAACTCATATCCTGAGTATAAACAATAATATTCAAAAATAAACAAAAACTCATATCCTGAGTATAAACAAAAATATATAACAACCAAAAAAACAAAAAACCCTCATCTGGGATGACGGGGGCTCCTCCTTGGGGGCACTCTCGGGCTCCTCATCTGCCTGGAGGGAGTGGGTGGTGGTGGGGGTGGGGGGGCATCAGGAGGAGGCTGATCCCCGGGTGGGCCACTCCTGGGAGCTGTTGGCTGCCTGCCCTCCAATGCCACAGCGATACGGCTCAGATACAGGTTTGTCTGGGCCTGCATCCTCAACTGGCGGGTGATATTGTGCCGCTGGTCACGTTGCCGCTGCCTCCCCTCTTCCCGGATGGCAGCTGTGTTGTCTCGGACAGCTGCTGTCAAGTGCCGGATATCAGCCTGCACCTCCCCCAGGCTGGTCACAACGCCCTGCACACGACTGGGCAGCTGTGACAGAGAGCCCAGGCTGTCTGCGACCCTGTCTAAGTGGCCAGCCATCTCCCCCATTTGCTGGGTCTGTTTGGCGTGGTCCAACAGCACCTGGTCCTCGACCAGATCACACACCCCCCTGGTCTTCCGGGTGGCCTTCCTGGGGGCAGAAGAAGGTTGTCCCCGTGGGGATGGAGTCGCCCTTGAGGGGCTACCTAGGATGGGGGAGGGGATCACAGAGGGCCCTGCAGAGAAGGAGGACTCCTCCAACATTAAAATAAACTCCTGTTCAGGGACAGGCTCCTCCACAACCACCTCTGCTGAAGTGGTGTGGGTACTCTCCTCCTCCACCTCGGTGTCTCCAGCACCCAGGGCCTCGTCATCAGCATCCCGTTGGGAGGTTGGGGTGGACTGGCCGGCACGAGATGATGGCCCAGCTCCGTCATCTGTGGATGACACAAAGCAGACACATGTTGGTGGTCCCACACACTTGGCACATGTACCCACCCCCCCCCCACATGCAACACACCAAAAAGGGGGTAAAAATCACTTACCTGTCCTGGAGCCTTCCTCTACGGAGTCATAGCCAGGGACCCCCTCCAACTGCTCCCTGTCCAGGCAGCGGGCAACCACCTCCTCCTCCGCGGTCAGGGTGACAGGACATGGTGGACCACCACCTGTGCCCCTCTCATGGCTCCTAATGGTGGACACCTTGCCCCTCACCTTGCGCCGCAGGTCATTGATTTTTTTTTGAATGTCGCCTGCAGTCCGGGTGGAGTACCCTAGCACATTGACCCTGGCAGCAATGGTGGCCAGGATACCCTGCTTCCTTTCCCGGCTGGTCTTCCTGCTTTTTTTCCCATGGAGGAAATCATTAAACGTCTCCATAGCCGAGATTATCACAGAGACCTCCTGGGCATTATAGTTTAGGTTCCTCCTCTCTTTGGGGGTAGCGGGAGCAGCCATTACAGGGCAAAAGTATCTTCCCTGGGGTGGGGGGAAATGGAACTACTTTTGCGCCGGAATGGCGTTTCCGCCAGCGCTTTTAAGCGCCCAGCGGAACGCATTGCGCTGACGTTTCCCAGGAAGTGGTGCCGACGGAAGTTGTGAGCATGCGCACAAGGGGGCGAGTGGAGCCGCACTCACTGCGCATGCTCCGTGGATGATGCGCTGAACGTAAGCCTCTGCGCTGGGCTCCGCCCATCATTTACATATGATCACACCCACTTCCACTTGCGTCGGGTTACGCCAGCGCATTATCGTTACTCTGGCGCAAGTTTAAGCGCAACTGCTATGTGAATTACAGGACTTGCGCTGAAAGGGTCTTCAGAGTAACGTAAATGAGAAGCGTTACTCCAGAGGAAAGATACTCTCATCTACCTGAATCTGGCCCTAGGTGTTTTTGGCCATTTTTCTGCTCTAAGCTTCAGCTCTAAAAATGCCCAGCAAGACAAATCACATTAATTTCAATGGCCCCTGTTCACACCTGGGCGTTCAGCAAAATACCCGTCATTAAAAAAGTACATTAACTTATTTTTTGGTAGATTACAGGTGTTTTAATTATTTTACATTGGTGACTTTTGGAACTTCGAAACTGTACAAAAACGCTGCAAAAAGTTTTATGTAGTTTTTATATTATGTTGGTATTAGGTTAACTTTGTGTAATGCTTTTTGGGCAATGTTAGAGAAAGTCGTGTAATTTGCATATTGGTAGTTTGATTTTCTGTTTTTTTTTTTTTTTTTTTAAAGTCAGTGTTATTTATTCTATGTAATATTTTAATTGGATGGTATGGTTGATTATCATACAGTATTATCTTAGTTTCCTGTGGAAATTGTTAATTGTTATTTTTTTTGTTGTTGTGCCTTGTTATTGTAATTTTTGTGTTGTCTTGTTGAAATTTCCCTTTGGGATTAATGAAGGAGTATGAATCTGAATTTGATCCTTCAGGGATAAAAAAGCAAAATATATGCAATGTCCTTTTCTTAGATTTTCAACATAGATGCACATATCCAACAGTAGAAGCATATACACAGTAGCAAGTGCAGTGTCATTTTTAGAAGTATAAGACTATTTTGCATTATAATGTTTTGCAGCTTCCCAGTAGCAAAGGCATGTGTAAAAAGTGAAGGTTTAACTAAACTCTGGAATCATTTGCAGCATATACTGTATAACATGCCCATATACCAGGGTTCTCAGTAGGTATTGATCAACAGTTCCCACTCTCAGTGGCGGCCCGCCCATATGGGCGCACGGGCGCCACCCCCCCTCCCGCAGTCACAAAAAAAAAAAAGAATAAAAAAAAAAAAACGGGCCCTTTAAGAACTTTTATTCGGCTAAAATGTCATTTTGACATTTTAGCCGAAGTTCTGGCGGCCGTCTATAGAGGGCGCTGCACCGCCACCCCCTCTCGCAAGTAACACACGTTCAATGCTATGCATTGGACGTGTGTTACTGTTGCCAGCTGCCTGGTCTATTCGTATAACCGGACATGGGACGCCGGTTACCCGAATAGCGACAGCTGGTTGGCTGAGGGGAACTGCCTATCAAAGCCAGTGGCTCTGATAGGCTTTTCCAGTCCCGCCCTCCGGCTCTCGGAAGTCTATGCTCGGAGCGCAGGCAATCTGCGGTCCTTGCATTAGACTGACAGCCGTTTCAGCCAATCAGGTTCCCGGATTCTGGTTTTCAGGAACCTGATTGGCTGAAGCTTCTCCAGGGCGGCAGAAGACATCGAGGGAGGACATGGAAGCGTCAGGTAAGTGATTTTTTTACAGGGAAAGGGGCAGCATGGGGCACAGTGGCAGCATGGGGCACAGTGGCAGCATGGGGCACAGTAGAAGCATGGGGCACAGTGGCATCATGGGGCACAGAGGCGACAATGAGCACAGTGGCATGGGGCACAGTGGTGACAATTGATGGCACAGTGACTGAATATGATGGCATGGCAGAGAGGTGACAATTGATGGCACAGTGACTGCATTTGATGGCATGGCAGAGAGGTGACAATTGATGGCACAGTGACTGCGTTTGATGGCATGGCACAGTGGTGACAATTGATGGCACAGTGGTGGCGTTTGATGGCATGGCACAGTGGTGACAATTGATTGCACAGTGACTGCATTTGATGGCATGGCACAGTGGTGACAATTGATGGGCACAGTAGCTGCTTTTGATGGCATGGCACATTGGTGACAATTGATGGCACAGTGGTGGCGTTTGATGGCATGGCACAATTAGTGACACAAGTGGTGACAATTGATGGCACAGTGACTTTAAATGATGGCATAGCACATTGGTGACAATTGATGGCACAGTGACTGCATATGATGGCATGGCACATTGGTGACAATTGATGGGCACAGTAGCTGCATTTGATGGCATGGCACAGTGGTGACAATTGATGGCACAGTGGCTGCATTTGATGGCATGGCACAGTGGTGACAATTGATGGCACAGTGGCTGCATTTGGTGGCATGGCACAGTGGCTACATTTGGTGGCATGGCACAGTGGCTGCATGTGATGGGCACAGTGAGGCTGCAATATTTTTTTTTTCGTTTGCGCCCCCCCAAAAATTTTGAGCACCAGCCGCCACTGCCCACTCTATCATAGGATTAAAGATAAATTGTGCATAGTCTGTGCAATTAAAATCCACAAGGTGACATCTATGATGTGTTTCAAAGTTGTACACATCCTGACAGTCTAACGTGTCTGCAAAGTAATACCCCTTGCCAAAGTAGATCCAATATAATGTACTGTAGATTTTCTTTTTACTATTGAAGTACCTCATTTGTTAATTACTCTTTATTATTGTAAAATGTGGAATATGCTTTACAATCCTGTTTACAGTGTTAGCTGGAATGATTATTTAATTTATATGGTGAGCAATTTTTGAGAAGTAGCCGCCTTACTATTGTGACATATATTTCTCCTTTCTGAAATTGGAGTACAAAACATTAAAACTTTGGCCCAGATTCAGAGAGAATTAGATTCTCGTAGCGTATCAGAAATACACTACGCCGCCGTTTTTTACCTGGCTTTACGTGGAATCCAGGTAGATTTTGTCCAGTAAACGACGGCGGCGTAGTGTATTTCTCCCATCGCAATCCATCTGCGCGAGTAGGGGGCGTGAAGCATTTAAAATAGGCGCGTTCCTGCGGCGATCGAACTGCGCATGCTCCGTTCGCAAATTTCCCGCCGTGCATTGCGCGAAATCACGTCGTTACGTCGTAGTAGCGTCGTTTACGTACATTCCTATTCCCGAACGAGTTACGTTAAAAAAAAAATAATAATTTCAAATCGACGCGGGAACGACGGCCATACTTTACATGGGTTACACACTGTTAGACCAGCAAAAAGCTCCTCTAACATTACGTAGCCAAAAAATGACGTAGGCGATTGCGAGGGACACTCGTACCTTCGTGGATCGCCGTAAAAACTAATTTGCATATCCCGACGCATGAAAACGACGCGAACTCCTCCCAGCGGCCGCAAAAATATCGCAGCGTAGATCCGAAGGCTTACGAAGACGTAAGCCTCTCGGATCGAAGCCCGAAGTCGCCGTATCATGGTTTGAGGATTCAAACTAGTGATACGGCGCGCGAAATTTGAAATTACTCCTGTCTAACACCAGTTAGACAAGCGTAATTGCTCTGTGAATCTGGGCCTTTATCTTTATGTGTTAATTCTGGATGGAATTATAGAGTGATCATTTTAGTAGGAAGATGTTATGTTTTTTCATTCTACAGCGTTACAACATTTAGAAAATCATCATTGAGCCCATAGCCTTAGGATATGGGTTTGGAGGGGACTTGTTTTAAAAGGATTCTTTTATATATCATGATATTCTGTTTTTGTTTTGTTTTTGGTTCTGGGCACAATTTTAGGTTTTTATAACTTTACAACTTCCTCACATCTTCTTTGAAAGGCATCATGGGCCTGCAACAATCGAAGATACCCGAGTACATTCCATGGTTCAATAAATGGTTTTCCAAAAATACCAGAATATCCACTTTGGCTCTCACACCTTTTCACCCCTTATGGACCAGAGCAATTTTCATATTTCTGCTATGTTTATTCAGATAATTTTGTCATTAGTTAAGATAACAACGTAATGTACATATACTGTTTTTTTATAAGGACAAACAAGGCTTTCTTTTTGTGAATATTGTCCTGCAACAATGATTTTGATTTTCACAATTCTTAGATTAAACGTAATAAAACTAAAGGCACTTTTTTAAGCAGTTAGTTTAAAAATAAATAGGGCCAGATTCATGAAGAGTTAGGCTGGCGGATCCAGTGATCCGCCAGCCTAACTGTCACTTTAAGCCGGCGTTTCTGTTTTCTATAACCAGAAAACAAGAAACGCCGGGTTGGAGTTCCGATGCGATCGGCGTAATTGAATTTCGCCATCGCATCGTTACTTCAACTTAAAAATGGCGCCGGGGGCGTTCCCGCTGATTAACGCTGAAAAAATATGTTAATCAGCGGGACTCGGAAATTCACGATTGTTTTCGGGCGCGACGCAGTGACTTTACGACGTTTCCGGAAGCGATACGTGGCGTAAAGATAAAGCAGCCCCCTAGTGGAATATCCTATGTTAGGTATAGCCGTCGTCATCGCGTCAGAAAATAAACAAATCGCGTCGTTTGCGTAAAACATTCATGAATGGGGACGTGACGTCATTGACGTTCACTGACAGAACTTGGAGCATGCGCACTGGGATGCATTGACACTCGACGCATGCGCAGTACGTTCGCTGCGGGATCGCGCTTATTTTAAATAATACACGCCCCGTACCCGCCCAATTTGAATTCCGCCGGCTCATTTGCGATACGCTGCCGCAACTTTAGGAGCAAGTGCTTCATGAATAACAGCACTTGCTCCTAAAATTTCTGCAGCGTAACGTAAATGAGATGCGTTACTCCAGAGCAAAGATGCTCTGATCTACCTGAATCTGGCCCATAGTGTTACTGCACATAAAAAGTATGCATTGTATTCTGTAATTTGTCCTGTTTAGAACAAAGTTAAAAGGTATGATTTTGGTACAAAGCATTGCAAAGTTATTTACAAATGAATTAAAATAGTTTATTGCTTTTTTTTTTTAGTGTGATATGTGTAAGTATGTAAAAGGTGTAAAAATAATAATGAACAAAGCAAACAAAAACAGAAAACAAGTTTAAGAATTACTTAACAGAGGGAAAAAATCACCAGGAAAATTATCATTGAATGGTTAACTGGAACAATTAGTTAATTAGGGCTGATTAGAGTAAATTAAGGGTTAATAAGTAGTTCAGCAGAGGAACATTTAATTTAAATTAAAAAAACATATTTTTTTTACTTGTCAGGTTGTTTTAACTGAGTTTAGCTGAATTGCCATGTACCGTGACAGGGGGCACAGTATATCTATATGAGGACTATGCTTTTCAGATTACCTAGCTACCAAAACTGTAGTACCGAACCAGTTGCAGACTTTGGGAATGCTAGACACACCCATAAAAATTGCATCATTGTACACAGAATTTTTAAGTGTGGCCTCAGTTAAAACTGATCAAACTTAAAATAAATAAGTGCCATTATCCGTGATAAATGATACAAAATTGAACCGGATGAACACAAGGTGAGGGCTGCTTGTGTTGTCTAACCCATAAATGGTCACCAGGCATGGGAGTGTTGACTTTTCTAGGTTGTGTTATCAGTGCCTAGAAAAGTCCAAGTCAACACTCCCATGCCTGGTGACCATTTATGGGTTAGACGCATTAGCAGCCCTCACCCTGTGTTCATCCGGTTCAATGTTGTATTATTGTACACAGGATGTACTAGACACACCCTGTGTATAATGATGGCATTTTTCTGGGTGTGTCTAGCACTCCCAAAGTCTGCAACTGGTTCAGGACTACAGTTTTGGTAGCAAAGTAATCTGAAAAGCATAGTCCTCATATAGATATGTTGTGCCCCCTTTATGCATTTTTAAGTTTAATTTCGAAAAGGGGTCATCCCATCATGTTCCTTTCTGGACATAACAGATTCTTATTCTCCATGGTTGTTAAGGATGCCAATAAGGTGCAGACATCGTCAAATCCTTAACAACCAGTGACACTGCTCTGTTTTTCCGGAGGGAGTGTGTTTTTTTATTTGCATTACTTCCATTGATTTGTAAGTGCAATACTTTAATATAATAAGGGTATGAGATGTTTTTTTACACTATGTGGAGCATTCTATTTTCTATCTTTCCCTGAGTCTATTGTCCTGAGGACTAGAGGTGGTGACCCAGACAAGATTGATGATCTTGTGATGTACCGAGGGGAGATTCATTTGAAACCAATCTGTGTATGGCTTCTCTGTAACAAGGGGGTCATTCTTTTTTAGTAAGCCTGTATCTTGCCACTGTTTGGTGAAGGCACGGATTTGTTTCTTGGTATATATTTTGGAACCATCGCACTGTGTAGACTGAGATAAGGGGTCTTCATGATGTACCCACTTTGTGGGGATTTCTACATTGTATATGATATGTATGTTTTTTATTTATTTTTGTATGAGGAGGTTGTATTCAGAGAGTAGGAGATAAAGAGGAGGTTGGACTGTCCCATTGTGATATAGGAAACTGTTTATAAGTTTAATGTTGTAAGTCAGATGTATGAAATGATAAATGTATTGAACTGAAGGAAAAAAAAATTGTATGCTTATTGGAAAAGTGGTATTAATGTATAAATGTTCTGAAAAACTCAATAAAAATAAATTAAAACAAACAGGATAATATCTCCTGAAGTGCTTGCAGCTATATCAATTCACTGTTTGGTTTGCTCACATTTTATGAGGTTTTTCACTAGCATGGTTTTATATTTAATGTATTAACCAGTAACACTCACTTACATTCACTTACATGGTTGGGAGGTCTCACTCCCACAGCTCAGTACTTTAGTGTTATTTAAAGGCTAAATCCACTTGTGGAAAAACAAATTAGCAAAAAGTATAGCGTATACAACTCGACATAAGTCATATTTTAATTGAATGTTATTAAAAATTACCTTTCCTTTTAAATCTGCAGCACTGTAATTTTCTGTAAAATGCAAAGCAATATGGCTACCTGGAGGTGCTCTGTACACAGACTATGTACAGAGCGCCCCATGAAAATTGAATTTCCTGCTTTTGTGATTGGTCACTGGTTTTCCCAGATTTCCCAAGATACAAGTCAGATTTTTGGCATCTCCTGCAACATAAATGTTTTTGGTGAGATACTCCCAAAAGAAAAACACGCCTAAAGGGTTGCAGACCCTGCCACTTTCCTCATTCGAGCCCTGTAGGTGCTTATTAATAACTGAGAAACTACTCCTATACAGATTCACTTTCCATATGGAGAAACAAACAGCTATTTCTTCAGAATAACAAAAGGTACAAATCTGCAACAACGTTTGTTAAAATCCCTGCAATGTACATAGACAGGGGAGGGCTGGCAGCTTTAGGCCTGGGGGGCAAGTTCAGTCAATTGGCACATTGAACCACCAAATCAGCTCACCATCCATGGCCCATCTGGTTTTTCAATGCAGCCTCACCAGTGCAGCTAACAATGCAGCCTGATCACTGGGGCAGGTTACATGGGGTGTATGGGGGGTCAGCTATGGGTGTCAGGGTCTCTCACCACAGTGATCTCAGCAGGTCCTTGCACGCCACGGCCTCCTGGTCCTGGGGTCAAGTTGCAGCCAGCGCCCAGCCCTGCGTCCCGACTCCCTGGCACACCCTGCTTCCAAGAATCAGCTCTCCGGGAGTTGTTTTCGACCCACCGGGAGCTTGAGCGTGGACTACAACTCCCAGGATGCAACAGCTAGTGGTCGGCCGCCGTGGCCATGCCCCCAGCCCAACTTCCTAGACCAGAAGAAAAAAGGAAATGGTATCGGGCAGCGGCTGCCGGCCACAAGTCAGGGTGGCCTGGGAGGTAATTGCCACCCTGCCCCATGGCCCAGCCCTCCCCTGTACATAGATCACTTAGAGGGGATTTCTTTTTCTTAACAAAAGTGGAGTTACTCATTAAATAGTACATTTGTGCAGAAGTCAAATACAATATATGCCTACATTTTTTTGTCATTTTTAAATTTAGGGCTCCCTTGAAATTTGAAGTCACATATAATTTCTGTTTGCTTAATGTCAAGTAGAGTTAATTAGAAATGCCCACAATTTGATTGATTTATCATTATTATTGACAATTGATAGGGTTTGCCAAGAATAACGAATGGATTTGATATCAAAAACATAGTAGCCATAGAAAATAATGAAGCTTCATATTTTTGTTTTTATGTTTTACATCTACAGACTTGATATCTACAAACTGTCTAAGTAAATTGTTAAAGTCTATTACATAAAAATTTGGTCTAGCGATTGGTTTAACAGTCGGATCTTTATAATCTGCCTCTAACTTTATTTCTTTATAAAAAATGACCTTCCTTTCACAAAACTGAACTAGTATAGAGTTTAGTCCGATCCTATGCTCCTAGAAAATAATATTCAATATATAAGTGACAAATTGGCAAAGGTATGTCAGATTAATTAGGCAAGCGTTTAAACATGAATTCGGACACGTTTATTCTAGTGTGGTCTAAAGGTGCAGTTTAAAAGATCCCTTTATCAGGTCACATACAAAAGTGGAGTAGATTACTGCAGCCATAAGATTGGCAATCAGGTTCTGGTTATCATATCACTTATATCATAATTGATAACATGCACAAATAATATGCTAAAACTTACTAATTTCTTTAAAAAATTATTTAATCAATAGTCATTTGGATTTTAAACATATTATAAAATATTTCAATTTTCAAATAAATCTCTACAAAGTTTTGCTAAAGTTTGCTAATTCCATTTTTTGTAGATAGTGACTGGTGCCTCTATTGGTGACACCTTGGGATTTGAGTTCCTGGTTTCTGGACATCTGATATGCCCATTTTGAAGAGATTTCACTCTACCTGTTGAATTTATTTATTGTCTATTATGGATGAGGCAATAAGCGTTCATAAAATTTGCAATAGAAAGTGCTGGAACATAGGGCCAATGCTAGACTTGCACCATAGGCAAGACCTGCTACTTGCAAAACAATTGCACTGCACAGAACTGCATGTGAAGTGCAAAGGACACGCACAGCATTCCTTTGCGATTCACATGCAGTGCCTAGTGTGAATGGGCCCTAATTGTAATACCACCTATATTTCTGTCCTTTAAACATGGTGACAATAACCTGACACCTATGCTGCATACTGTCACCACATTAAAAGAACAGGAATATAAGTGTTATTAAAGTGGGGCACAGGTAGCTCCATGTTTTTTCTTTATTTTTGTTGAGGCAAAACATTTTCTCTTCCCGTACCTAAATCACTGCATGACTTTCACTCACTGTATGCAGTTCTAGATTTTGTGTGTAGACTTCTCACATCAGAGCCACGTTCTCCCGCACCCACTAAGACAAGATGTCTGTGGGATGAAGATTTAGGTGAAATGTGTACCCATTGGTTGAGGAGGCATTGTCACCACCCCCTGCTGCCTTCTCAGCCAATGGGCAGCTGAAGCTCATAAGTACCTCCCTCCTGACATCACATGTGTTATTTTACAACTCAGGCAGGCTGAAAAAAACATGTATTATATTATGGGATTATCTGTAATCCCTGTCCCTGGCAGGCCACCATGCCTACCAGGAGCATGGATAAGACAGGCTGGTGTGGGGCAGTGGGGCTTCCACAGCTGAAAGGCTACACTAGCCTAGCTGTTGTGACATTGATGGATACTCTGGGGGGGGGTTTGGACCCCCTGACTCCCCCTATTAGTTATGCCCCTGCAGCAGAAACCAGTGGCCGTAACTGCACCCTAAGCAGCAGTGGGCCTTAGGCGGCTGCCTTGTTCGCCTAGTGGTAGTGCCAGCCCTGCTGGAAAATACACAACTCCCACTGATCGAAATGGAGGAAAACATTTTGAAAGGGAGATCTCCCTCTTGGAATTTCTAAAACTTACTAATCAAATCCCTGGATAAACCAGTGAATAATATATGACATTTGGGTGGACTAACCCTTTAAAGTCCAGCTCCACAAATGTTATAAAACCAACCTATACAGTGGAGCCCTCTCGCGCTGCATGGGTTAAATGCTTGTTGTCCCTCAAGTGCTGTGACTGGTTCCATATGTGTCTGTTGTACCATGATGTACCCTGTTGTCTTTGTACTACTTATTTTGTTTGAAATACCTGGTGATTCTGCCAGGCCCCCTGCTTTCCTATTTCAAACTCACTACACCAGGGAATCAGTCTCAGCATACTGCGTTTTCTTGTCCTCTAATAATCAGACTTGTGCTGACATGCCCTACTGCACAGCCATTCACTGGGAAGATCAGTGCACTGCTACCTCTACACCCCCACCTTTCCAAGCCCCCTTATGCCCTTAAGCATTATGTGATCACTTATAAAAATGCATATATATATATATATATATACATATATATATAATATATATATATATATATATATATATATATATATATATATACGCACACACACACACACACACAAACACTTTGCCTTTCATTTCTATTTTTAAACTGAAAGGGTTGTTTTACAAGGTAAGGGTTCCCATATATTTTAAGCCTTGTAGTGCAGGGGGGCTTACTAAAAGGGTGTTTTTGTAATCCCTGGGCTTTGAGTTATTTTCATTTTTTAGAAGAGAGAAGATATTTCAATGCTTTTAAACCCCCAAAATACTTCATGGTTCCAGACAGGCATTTCCTGATCTCACAAAAATAATGAAGACAGATAGAGGTGTCTATGTCGAGCCACCCTCTTTTCAAAGTCTCAGGGAAGAATTAATCCCTTCTTGTTGGACAACAAAAGAGACAAATGTAACCATCTAGTTGATGTTCCCTGGGTTTGCAAAGTCTCAGGGATATTGCATTACTTTTTACTGGTACTCCAATGGAGATAGATGACACTAACCTGGTACTATCACTTTTGTAGCATCACTGGCATATAGTGTTAACTCCTAATGGGAAGATGGAGAAATGGAATTGCCTTGCTCATCGCTACACACTTCCAACCTCAGCTGCCTTGTGTCTGGCCCACCGCCATTAGTGATGCCTCCACAGCCAGACTGACATCATTTTCCAGCTGCTGCCAAGCAATATATCTGTGTTTCTACCTGCCTCTAACAATCTACAGGAAACTGGCGCTTCCTATACCTTTCTTTTTATACGGATTCATGAGTGTTATCCAATCCTCTTTTGGGACAGCTACGGCCATGTTCTAAGTGACTGTTATAATGTTTATCAGTGGAGACCATTTACATTCAATGATTTTTTATTATTAGGACTTTAAGAAGCAAAAATAAATACAAAACAAGCAAACCAATATACATGGCAAAATCATGTAGTAGCATACAAGTAGTGCCAGACTTAACATGTTATAGAGGATCATAACTCCAAGGGGTCAGAGGCAGTTATAATATATACCTGATACTATCAGGATAGATCCATTGGGTACACATTGGACTGGTATGCTCTATTAGCAGGTTATTGAATAATTATGCTTTGAAAGCTTCTTGTAAATAGCAGAACACCTTTACTTTCATGGAGGATGTTAGAGTATGTCTTACAGCATTAGAAACATGACACAAGAACAAGGCGGATACAAGTGCATGCTTAGATACTAAAGGTACATCTGTTATTACTTTGTACCGTAGAATACACACTATCATACTGCAGTGCCACCTGATGGACACAAAGGTATAATGCATACACGGTATAGTTCACAATATAGAAAGCTACTTGCTGTTTCTTCCAACATCTCTTCTTAACAGCATGTGCTTTAAAAAATGATATTCAGCTTCTTATGGAAATAACTACGACGTTCCTTCAATAAAAGTTTGGTGAGTGCATCAGCAGTCATCTCTTCTGATGGGCAGGATTGAATGTCAACAACTCCTTGCTCTTGATTGTCCCTCAGTAGGTGATACTTGACGTTGATGCGTTTGGTCCTAGGATTGACCCTTTCCGATTGTGGAAGCTTTATACATCCCTGGTTGTCTTCAAAAATGGGAATTGGTTTTGACATGTCTATCCCAATGTCCACTAAAAGTTAACAAATCCATATCGCTTCTTGAAATGCGTGTGCTGCTGCAATGTGCTCTGCTTCAGTTGACGATAGAGCCAGTGGCGGAATTTTCATTGTCGCCGCAGTCGCAGTTGCGACTGGGCCCTCAAGTCCGGGGGGGCCCCCGGGCCCCGACTGTCACAGCGTGTTATACTGTTAGTGTTAGCAATAGCAGCGGGCCAGCGGCTGTCGGCTGATGAACAGTGCGCACTGCGCGCTGTTCGTTCAGCGGGGCGTGCTTTTGCCGCTGACTCGCTAAGGGTAACGCAAGAAGAGAGCGAGAGAAACAAAACACCACTCACTGACTGACTCCTTGTGGACCGTGCCCGCCCCCGCCCCCGCCTCCGCCTATCCAGAGACACGGATCATCGGATGTAGGGACTAGGGAGGCGGGGCGGACTCTACAGCAAATGAGAGAAGACGTTGAGTCTGCTTTCTTTGCGTGCGTGCAGTACCTACCTGGTGTCATGAGGCAAGGTATTATGGCAGGAGAAAGCACACGCCACATGGTGACTCAGTCAGAGTGAGTGACCCACCCAACCAAGGCCACAGCAGAACAGGAGATAAATATCGGCGATCGCGATTGACTGACAGTAAGTGACACTGTGAAAGAGCTCAGCAATTGATACCATCCTCCACCACCCATGCCTCTTACTGATCCCATCCCCCCACGGGCCCCACCACTGATCTCATCCCTATCCCCCCATTACTTTTACAACAGAGGTTATGGGGGGGGGGTAGGGATGAGATGAGTAGTAGGGGATAGGATCAGTAAGAGGCATGTGGTGGTGGGAGAGGACCACTGGTAATACTTAAAGGGGGTGGCAGCAGTAGTACTTAAAGAGGGGTGGTATTTGAGGGGGGGGGGCCTTCAAGATTTCTTGCACCGGGGCCCCAAAGTTTGTAGTTACGCCTCTGGATAGAGCAACAGTTACTTGCTTTCGATTATACCAACTTATGGTTCCTTCCCCATACTGTTAGATGTATCCATTGATCTATAACAGACAGAGGGGAAACATTTGACAGGTAAAGATACATGCAGAAGGCATGTATATCCTTATAGATCAGCACTATGGCAGTAGTTTAGAAAGGATTAGAGTGGGTTTACATCCACTTTAATGAGGGAGTGTCCGAGGAGGAATGGAGTCTCGTCAGGAAATGCGTAATTTGGAGAAAACTGAACCGTTTAGTGCATAGCATCTCTAAATTATTAATGCAATGTGACAAGGTAAAGGGCCCTCTATGCCTATAAAAATGTTCTATACGGGAAAAGGCCCTTGTCTGTCCATCACTTGAAGGCTCTGATCTCTATGTCTGGGGGAAAAGCTAGGTTAACAAAATAGATGGTCTAAAGAGGTAAAGGCCAAAACCAATGCCGGGTTAGTGCACACCCGATTCCATAGCACAAAGTAATATGAGAGGGTAGGCACCATAATAGGGAGTCTGGCCTTAGCGGGACACCACAAAAGAAAATCAATAGTATTGGAAGGGATCTCTTGTCGTTTAATATTGATCCAATCAGGACATTCCCATCACAAATACACGACGGACAACTGCATAAGCTGTGTCGCCTTATAGTATGCCCAAAGGTCCGAAACACCCAGCCTACCCTTGGTTCTTGGCATATATAGAGTGGTGTGGGACAGCCTACGGTCCTTAGAGCCCCATATAAACTTGAGCACTTTAGATTGGATGTGTGCTAAGTCAGCTCTATTAAGGGGGACAGGCAGGGAATGGAACAAATACAGCAATTTAATCAACAGAGTCATTTTGACCCCTGCCACTCTACCTAGCCATGAAATATCATGTATCGACCAACCTGAGAGGAGACCATCTCAGATGGCGGAAGAAGGGGGAAAGTTAGCTGAATATAACGAGGCATAAGATGCGGTAAGGGAAACTCCCAGATAGGGCAAAGCCCTAACTTGCCATTGAAACAAAAAAGCTTCTCGTATATGTAGAAGCAGCCGTGCAGGGATATTGATACTAAGTGCCAGTGATTTTGTCTAATTCACTTGAAGTCCTGAAATCTTATCACAGTCCCATCCTGTACCGCCGCATCAAGTTAGAAAGAGAGGTGAGGGGAGAAATAAAAAGATGTCATCCACGAATAGCAGGCACTTGTGTTTCCGAGCACCACATAAATATTTGGGTTATCCCTGATAGCTACCGTCAGTGTCTCAATCGTAATAGTGAAAATCTAAGGGGATAGAGGGAAGTACCCTGGGAGATCACGATGAGACCTGAATGAAAGCCTGCAAGCCTAACTTTTTGCCTTATTTGCCTTACTTATTGTGTGGATGAATATAGAGTTCCCATAATACTAAGGAATCGTGGACCCCAACCCCAAATCTTCAACACCTCAAACATATATGGACATGAGACCGAATCGCAGGCCTTCTGTAGGTCCAATGTTAGTAAAAGTCCTTCCTGAGGGCCCCTGACCAATCTGCCTGCACAAGGGAGATCAAATCAAAGATCAAAGACCCTGCCTTCCCGGGATGAAGCCCATCTGATCTTTATGTACGTAATGAGAAATAAAAGATGATAAACGATTTGGTGAACAATTTGAGATCATTGTCTATGAGAGCTATAGGGCTCAATATAGACAATATAGACAAAATAATTTCCCACTTCTTCAGGGTCTTTCTGCGGTTTCGGTATAACTGCGATATATGCCATCTGGGAGGGGGGATCTAAGGGGGCTCTATCCCATAAAGCGTTAAAACAACGTCCCAAATGCAGGATGTGTATCTTCTGAAACGTAAATAAAAATAAATGTACTTCTGCGCTACTAATATAAAGTGAGTGCTATATATTTAATCTAAGAGGTCGCTGCTTAACATCAACTGTTTTTAGCAGACCAGAACAAAAAGAAAAATATGTGAAGCACTCCCTCTTTTCCAAAAAAATACTATGTGATATAAATAAAATAAAATAGTGAACCCTAGTGGGAGTATTGCATATGACATCAAAAATATATTATATATGGTACAATGAAAGTGATATGTGCAACCAGTGACCACACACAATCCAACAGTGAATGATAACAAATAAGTGACCTAACACCACGTGGACCCTCCACCAGTCACACTATGCGCTCACCTCCCAGAGCGCTCCCCAATTGGACCAAATAGCACCTTCCCCTTTGGGGTATCAATCCAGGATCTTTAACCACTTCAATACCCACCTATTGTCATATGACGTCCACAGATGGGATCTCCCATCCTGGGTGGACGTCATATGACGTCCTGGGCTTTTCCGGGGGATATCTGAATGATGCCTGCAGCTAGAGGCATCATTCAGATATCCATGTCCGGCGATCCTGAGCACCTTAAGAACGATCATAGCGGTGGTTCCGCCGCTTGATCGTTCTTATAGGCGGTGGGAGGGGACATCCCCCCTCCCGCCGCCATCCGATGCTTCTCCGGGCTCTCCTGTGCCATCGGGAACCTGGAGAAGGAATCGTCCGGCGCTTGCAGGAAGCATAGAGATGACTGGTGACCAGATGGTGACTATATGTCGGAGGACCCGGGCGCGATGTGATGACGTGATGACTCCGTAAGTAAACAAAGCCGCGATTGCGATCATGAGATCGGTGAATTTTTTTTCACCGATCTCATGCTTCCCAGCCTGGAGGAAAGACGTGGGGTCTTATTAACCATGCATCTCTCTATAAAGAGGACCTGTCACACACATTTCCTATTACAAGGGATGTTTACATTCCTTGTAATAGGAATAATAGTGATTCAAAAATAAATAAAAAAAAAAGTGTAAAAAAATAAAATAAATAAAACGTCCCTGTCCCCGGTAGCTCGCGCGCAGAAGCGAACGCACGCGTTAGTCCCACCGATATATGTAAATGGCGTTTAAACCACATATGTGAGGTATCGCCACGTGCGTTAGCGTGTCAGCAACAATTCTAGCACTAGATCTCCTCTGTAAATCTAAACTGGTAACCTGTAAACATTTTCAAAGCGTTGCCTATGGAGATTTTTAAGTACCGAAGTTTGGCGCCATTCCATTAATGTGCACAATTTTAAAGCGTGACATGTTAGGTATCTATTAATTCAGTGTAACATAATCTTTCATATTTAAAAAAAAAATGGGCTAACTTTACTGTTTTGTTATTTTTTTAATTCATGAAACAATTTTTTTCCCAAAAAAGTTTGAAAAATTATTGCGCAAATATCGTGCAAGATAAAACATTGCAATGACCGTCGTGTTATTCCCTAGGGGAGTGATGGCGAGCCTTTTTGAGCCCGAGTGCCCAAACAGCGACACAAAACCAATTTATTTTTTTCAAAGTGCCAACCTGAAATTAAACCTACCAGCTGCTCTGTACAGAGAAAGGGGACTGATCATCCGACTGAATGAGCCCTAAGGGACCAAAAACATACAATTCTGCCCAGAAAAACAATTTTGTGCTTTTTCAAAGGAGTGTGTTACGCTCAGAATACTGGGATGGATGCATGTACTGGGATCAGAGATGGATGCATGTACTGGGATCAGAGATGGATGCATGTACTGGGATAAGAGATGGATGCATGTACTGGGATCAGAGATGGATGCATGTACAGGGATCAGAGATGGATGCATGTACAGGGATCAGAGATTGATGCATGTACTGGGATCAGAGATGGATGCATGTACTGGGATCAGAGATGGATGCATGTACAGGGATCAGAGATGGATGCATGTACTGGGATCAGAGATGGATGCATGTACAGGGATCAGAGATGGATGCATGTACAGGGATCAGAGATGGATGCATGTACAGGGATCAGAGATGGATGCATGTACTGGGATCAGAGATGGATGCATGTACAGGGATCAGAGATGGATGCATGTACAGAGATCAGAGATGGATACATGTACAGGGATCAGAGATGGATACATGTACAGGGATCAGAGATGGATACATGTACTAGGATCAGAGATGGATACATGTACAGGGATCAGAGATGGATACATGTACTGGGATCAGAGATGGATACATGAACAGGGATCAGAGATGGATACATGTACAGGGATCAGAGATGGATACATGTACTGGGATCACAGATGGATGCATGTACTGGGATCAGAGATGGATACATGTACTGGGATCAGAGAGGGATACATGTACAGGGATCAGAGATGGATACATGTACAGGGATCAGAGATGGATACATGTACTGGGATCAGAGATGGATACATGTACAGGGATCAGAGACGGATGCATGTACTGGGATCAGGGGGGTGATGTGAAGGCACTTCCCAAAGCAGTGTTCTCTGTCCCTTGCTTCACATACCCCCACATACACAGCAGTGTCCTCACCCCCCTTTCCCCTTTCCCCCATAGCACTGTCCTACCTGTGTATGTAAAAAAAGTCCTCCACATTGCCATGCTTTAGCACCCGAGCCCCTGCACAGGAAGCCGTTCTCCACGTCCAGTAAGGGAGGAGTTATTCTCCTCCATACACATCATTACACAGGCATCACACGCTTACAGAGCAGACACTCCCTCCGTGTCCTTTCCAATGGGCTGCCTTCATTGCATGCAGGGAGGGCTTTACTCGTGTCTGCCACCCCACTGCCCAATCACACTCACACTGCTCGATTGCATTTACGATAGGAACGGAGTCGGCTCCTCCATGCCTGCACTGCCAGGGCAAGTGACTGCCTTGATGGGGGATTCCCTCTGCTATTCTGGCGGCGTGCTGCGTGCCCACAGAGAGGGCTCGGCGTACCAGCTCTGGCACGCGTGCCACACGTTCGCCATCACTGCCCTAGGGTGTCTGCTAAAAAAAACATATATAATGTTTGGGGGTTCTGCGTAATTTTCTAGCAAAAGAATGATGATTTGTACATGTAGGAGAGAAGTGCCAGAATAGGCCAGGTATTGAAGTGTATATAAAAGCCCGGTATTGAAGTGGTTAAGCTCCCAATAGCAAACTCTCATATATGATGGCAACAAAAGGTTAAAAAAGGAACTAGCGTAGTGTAATACTGTAAAACAAAATGTATTTAAAACACAAGCAACTATTCCACTCACATTTAGGAATGCACTATCCCTGGTGCATACAGGCGATGAACTTGGAAAAATACAGATCCCTCCCTGGGGTCACAAAATCGTCTGCAAATCCTGGGCCCTGCTGTCCTCATGAATGGTCATGTGCTTCCTACAAACTATGCAATGACGTCATAAGCCCAAGGCCAACACTGCTACCGGTGATACATCACCCGTTAAGGCCCCGTACACACGGCCGAGAACCTTGACGGGCAGAACACATCGTTCCGCCCGTCGAGGTTCTCGGCCAGCCGTCAGAATCGGCGACCAGCCCGTCAGGAAAGGCGACCAGCCATTCATCTCGATGGGCCGTCGATCAGATAGAGAACCTGCTCTCTATTTGCTCGACGGGTTTCCCGACGAGCTGGGCTCGCCGAATCCGTACACACGGCCGAGGTTTCCCGGCAGAATGGTTTAGAGCGAGAACCTCGGTCGTGTGTACGTCGCTTTAAACTCATTCCGATATCCTCACACATTCGTCAGACAGTAAAGATTCATTAAGCTGCCATTGAGGCTTCTATGGGGGATAAAGAGTAAGCAATACAGACACTAGAGAATGGTCAGACCATGCGACCGCTCTAATAGAGGCTTTGCCAATACTGGGAACAGGAAACAAAGATATGATCAATACGAGAATAGGTTGCATGTGGGGCTGTGTAGAAGGTGTAGTCGCGAACAGAGGGATTGACTTCACCCAAGGCATACACTAAATTAAAAGTGCACAACAATTTGGCTACTCCTGTACTGGATTTAGTGTGTCATTTAAGAGTCGCACGAGTTGGGTTGGATTTGTCAAAACTCAAGTCCACAAGCCTTCAAATACAGGATCCTGTCTCAGGCTGGGTTCACACTTGTGCGGTGCGTATTTCAGCTCTTTTATCTCTGCAGATAGTTAAGGGAAGTGTTCAGCAGATTAGCTCCGTTTTTGCTGCGAATTTGGAGACCTGGGAGAAGTTCCGGATGAGAGGAGAGTGGGGGAGAAGTGTATTGAGCTGAATGAGAGAAATTCCTGAAGAGAACTGAAACACATCTGCGAATCAGCTGCGTACCCATAGAAGATAATGGGACTGAATTCGCACCTGAGCCGCACCGCAAGGCATAAAATCTGCACACGTTTTTTCTGCAATGTGCAGTGCGAATGCATCGCACATATGTCAACCAGCCTCATTGAAAACAATGTATTTACAAATGTTCTGCGTATTAAATGCGGTTTAAGCCGCACTCAATTCGCATAGGTGTGAACCCAGCCTCAAAGTAGGGCAACCTGGCAAGGCCCAAGCCATAAGAAAATGTAAACATCAAAAAGTTCTCAGGAACGAATAATAAAGACTTACTAAAAACTTACTAAAAACGATCAATATCAAAAACATCTGGTTACCTAGCTAGAAAACATATTATCTATTCTAAATTCTGGCCCCCAACCCCTGCACATCAGCCTTAATGGTGGTGATAATCTGCTGCACTGCTCTGGTTAGGCCTTGCTCCAGATGTTCTAAAAAATTTGGCAAACAGGGTTTGATTGTCGCCATCCTCAAGGGAGATGTTCATAGGCCCATTGGAGCAGGCCGGAGACTGCAGGGGCTGTGAGGACAACAAATCATCTAGAGTCTCTATCAGGGACACAGTGAAGGCTGGTAACTGGTGTTGTTGGGGAGATCTACTCACTGCTGCCAGGGATCCATGATGTTGTGGAGTAATGCCCTCCAGATTAGGGCTTCCCAAGGTCCTTCTTACGCCAGGTCCCTACTGCGAATGCGCAAGGGACCGCTGTGCTCTCCTACCGGCCTGAGAGTAGGGAAGGAAGAGGAAGCCGAGCTGCTGACGTAATTTGCCGTGGCCAGATCTCCCGGAAGTAGGGACAGGGTACCTGTCAAAGACAGGTATCTGCTCCCCCAAGAAATGTGCCAAATGTGGCACCGGAGGGGGGGAGACAAATGAGTAGGAGTTCCATTATTGAGTGGAACTCCACTTTAGGAGCATGGGGGTCCAATTACAGAATTGCAAGGAATATCAAGGTCTTTAGGAGTTTCTCAGAATGTAGAACACTAGGAGTATAGGAATACACTCTTGCCTACAACCTGCCTTGTCCTCTGACTGGACACTGACTATTCTATTGCCTGCCGTCTGACTTCAAATTTGGCTCAGGCTTTCTGATATTGGCGCTCCCACAGGGTAGCCATCCTGTTCCTGCGATCCCTTGGTAGAGCGATCCTGAGCACCGCAACCTGGTGACAACTTGTAGCTGGATAGCCAGGGGTCATCAGCTCATCATTTCGGGAGGGATGCTCTGGTGAAGACCAAGCTGTCACTTAAACTCTACATTTAAGACAAAGTCACCTGCCAGGGCTGTAACTGATATCATTTGGGGAGCTTCTCTTAGCTGGCATATCAAGGTGTCCAAATTGTTTACGGGTTTATCAGTTGGTTCAGTTTGAGCCATCTCCAAATTGATACATCATTTTTGTGTAAATAAGTGAAGTAAGTGAAATGGAAACACTGACTGGACATTAGTAGAAGATGGAAGTCATTATAAAGTGCATCAATATTCTGCATAGGCATTGTCCTCTTTTAATCTTAATTACTCAGAATGCTAAAACATCAGTAGATGAGTAAAGGTCACAGTTTGGTGGTTAGTCAGATCAGCCATTGTGATTGATTAAATACATTTTTTAGCAGTGTGTGAAAAGAAAAGGCATACATATTTGTTAAATTAGCTACATAGAAAAATAAATCATTTACACCAAGAAGCCACTATTGTCTATCCTCAACTCGGTATTGATGATCCTTAGGCATGTACTACACTGTTCAGTAAGGCTGGCATGAGACTAAATGATAATGAGGGCATGACCCCCTTCCCTATTACACCTTACAGACATTAATCATGCATCCTTAATTAACAGAACTGAGTTAAACAAGGTTCTTAACCAACCAAGAAGCATGTTTCTATTAAATATACTGCATGTCTACTTAGGACTACAGTCACAGTCACATACAGTCATTCAATTAAAAATCTAGCTGACTACAACAAAATGGCACCCATCCACACACTGCATCAGCATTTTGTGAGCTTATCTTAAAAAATAGCTTCAGATTGCTCTCCTACCCATGGAAGAACCCCCTCTAACATGTTGGCTGAGGCAGTGTGTGCAGATGGGTGCCAATGTTTCTTGTTAATAAAAATCATTCCCCTTCGGGCATCTTTTGACTACTCTGTACTTCATAAAAACGAATGTTTATGCATTTTTTCCCTTGTGAAACAGATATGGTCCTTCTTACTAAAGACCCATACAACCTTTGGATCATGCTTGGCTAAATGGAGTGCATTTAACTTTACGACAGACAATGGCATTACAGAGAGGTAAATTGGGAAGATTCAAAGTTCTACAGTGAGCTGGCTGCATCCTGGCATCAGAATGTGGCCAATATGGACACAATGAGAACAATAAATGATGGACTACATAGCCATAAGGGAAACGACCTAGCCACTCAGTGTAGTCATTTATTTAAAAATCCATGTTTTACATTTAATTCAGAGTGCACCCATGAAACAGGTTTTACAAAGCATTATGGGTTTTTAACCACTTAGTCACCGCCCTATAGACGAAATACGTCTATAAGGCGGTTCCTGTACTCTAACAGGACGTCCATGGACATCCTCCGTTAGAGTCAGGTTAGAGTCAGGTGTGCGCGCCCGACCGGGCGCGCACACGCGATCACCGGTGCTCACCGGGTCCACGGGGCCCGCAGCATCGATGATCGCGGTAAGGAGCCAATGGCGTGGCGGCTCCTTACCACGTGATCGCGCCGTCCAATGACGGCGCGATCACAAATGTAAACATTGTGGGGCACCTCTCTCCTCTCCTCACAACATTGCAGCGTGAGAGAAGAGGAGAGAGATTAGTGCCCAGCAGTGCCCCAGCAGTGCCCCCCCAGTGCCACCAGTGCCCCCCAGTGCCCCACCAGTGCCCCACCTGTGCCCCACCAGTGCCACATCAGTGCCACCTGTGCCCATCAGTGCCACCTGTGCCCATCAGTGCCAATCAGTGCCACCTGTGCCCACGAGTGCCGCCTGTGCCCACAAGTGCTGCCTATGCCCACGAGTGCCGCCTGTGCCCATCAGTGCCTCCTGTGCCCATCAGTGCCAATCATTGCCGCCTGTGCCCACAAGTGCCACCTGTGCCCACGAGTGCCGCCTGTGCCCAGGAGTGCCGCCTGTGCCCAGACAAAAATTTCATTTGGCTACAGTGTTGTATGACTGAGTTATTGTCATTCAAAATGTGAGAGCACCGAAAGCTGCAAATTGGTCTGGTTATTAAGGGGGTTTAAGTGCCCTGTGGTCAAGTGGTTAAAGGAAAGAGCACACCAGTAGCTTTTTTTCTTTCTCACTGTAATGCCACGTACACACGACCGTTTTTCATGTCATCAACGTGATTCTTGTCAAGCCTGCCTTGCATACACACGATCGTGAAAAAAATGCTCGAGCAAAGTGTGGTGACGTACAACACGTACGGCGGCACTATAAAGGGGAAGTTCCATTTGAATGGCGCCACCCTTTGGGCTGATTATGCACATTTCCCTTCTCATAACTTGCTTCTGAGCATGCATGTTTTTTTCCCCATCGTTAAAGCCTACACACGACCGTTTTTCACGGCAAGAAAAACGACAACGTGAAAAACAAGAAGAAAAAACAGGACAGGTTCTAAATTTTTAATAGCCATTATTCTCGTCGAGAAAAATGCTCTGGAGCCTACACACGGTCGTTTTTTTTTTTTTGACCAATTAAAAAAATGGCATTTTTCTCGTCATGAAAAACGGTTGTGTGTACGCGGCATAAGGAAAAACTCGAAAGGAACCCTTACGAAGCCGGAAAGAGGGTGCAGGAAGGGATGTGAGGGGTGATTCCATTATGTTGACCCATTCAACTGCAAGTGTAATTTGAGCTTCAACTACCCAGCTCCATTAACAGGTTTTTGTTTTGTTTTTAGCAAACCAGATGAGGCTGTTTTAATAAGTGGAAAGGGACTTAAAGCTCCCCCTGTTGGCTCTAAATAGTAAATATAGCAGAACTAATTTAAAATTGACATCTGTCCAAATAAAAATAATGATTATGTAACAGTATTTTTTTCCAGAACATAATAAACAAAATATACAGTATCCATTCTTTAAAAAAATAAAACTTTAATCAAATAGAACTGGCTCCAATATTAAAATCAATTGTGTCCAGTGGGAATATTTCATTCAGTGATAATATCCTAAATAACATAGACAGTTCTGGTTTCACATGCAGTGGTAAGAAGAAAACTAGCAGAAAAAAAACACACAAACATATTTCCATATATACAGTATATATATATATATATATATATATATATATATATATATATATATATATATACTGTATATATATTTCAGGTGTTATGCTGTCTTATATCTCACTAAAAGCATCAGGAGACATGAATTTCAGGCTATGGTGTTTAGGCACAATGAACCAGCTCCTTCCAGCTGGAACTAGGTTGTTGCCATGGAGACAATCAAATGATAGACAGCTTTTTAAATGTTATGCGGTGGGTTAGTGCAAAAAATGCATCCTGGATTCCTAATAGGTGTTTTAAAATTGTGGGATTTCACAAGCCCCAAAAGTGAGTCAAATCTTTCAGAAAAAAATACTTACAGTTATGTCTGCGGTACAGACATATAACATTGTCTCCATGCCAAGTGCCTACATTTGCTTTATATTAACTCAATTTAGTGGCTACCATGAAATATTACAATATATTCTACCATAAAATGTCACAAAAACTAAATACATATTTTAATTGGATTTTCATGTAAAAATAGATGAGTGCTGAAATAGCATATTGTATGTGATGTTGCTTGCAGACATAATTATGATTTAACCAGAATTTTCAGCACAACCCCTAATTTTCAGGATTGTATAGCTTCAGTCACATAAAATTAAATAGCCATCATACTTTTTTTTTACTTGGCCAAAGTAGTTTCAGGGAACAGAATTACAATCCCAGCCCTTCTGGCAATGTTTAAAATAATTTTGTGTGGAAAAATGTTGGCTTATAGATATGTATAGTACATTGAGCAGGACTTTGTGCCTTTTTCCTCAGGCAGAGAAAGACATAGAATAACTTTATTAGTTACAACATGTGGCAGCTTTCCTAAAGTGAGTATTTAGTGAATCTATTTAATAGGCTTTTGGCTACATATATTTAATTACTTTCCCAACTACTTTGACAAAAAATAAAAATAAAAATACACATATCACACACACACATATATATATATATATATATAATATGTGTATGTATGTATATATATATATATATATATATATATATATATATATATATTGTTTTATGTAAATAAGGTTATATAAATAAAATAAAATGTAACTGTATACATTTGTAATGGAAGACAGTGGGAACACAGTCTACCAATCTAGTTGCTACATAAAATCATTGTCATATTTGCTGCAATGTTAGGGTAAGTTACCGAAACTAAAAGCTGCAGAGAAAATTATTTAAAAGTATTGGCATATCTTGTTTAACATTATGCTAAACAGTGGTGTCACCCATATGATTAGGTTTCCTATGGCTTTTTGTTGGATATATCGAAATCCAACATGGCCATGGTAGTACATGTGCTCAATATAATTACCTAACCGCATTAAAAAAACGGTCCAGTCTGACAAACTTCACACAAAAAATTTCTTATGCCCTGTACACACAATCGGTTTGTCTCAGACGAACAGATGGTTTGGGGGCCCCATTGTTTTTTTTCCCATCGGTGAAAAAAGAACAGAACCTGTTTTAAAAAAATTTTATGGTTAAAAAAACGAAAAAATTATCACCTGAGGGGAAATCCATCGGTCAAAAATCCACGCATGCTCAGAAACAAGTCGACGAAAGCTCGGAAGCATTGAACTTTTTTCTCAGCACATCGTAGTGTTTTACATCACCGCGTTGGACACATATTTTTAAACAATGGTGTGTAGGCAAGACTGATGAAAATCAGCTTCATAGGATATCTGATGAAAAAATCCATCAGTTTAGATTCCATCAGATATCCGATCGTGTGTACAGGGCATTAGTGCCAGGCTAAGGACCCAAATAACAAATCTATTATTGTACTGGGACCAAAGAAAAAATGTATTACCAAAATGTCAGCAAAGGAAAAGACACATAACAATTGTGGTATGTATTGTTTGTTTTCTATAAAAATAACAAACATGTTATACTTACCTGATCTGTGCAGTGGATTTGCACAGAGCAGCCCAGATTCTCCTCTTCTCAGGTGCCTCTTCGGTGCTTCTGGCCCCTCCCTTCTGTTAAGTGCCCCCACAGCAAGCAGTTTGCTATGGGGACACCCTAGTCGAGCTGCTGCAGCTCTGTGTGTCCATTCAGACAAGGATTTGCGGTTTGGCCCCGCCCTCTCTCTTTCATGATTGGCTAACTGACTTTGATTGACAGCAGCAGTGGCCAATGGTGCCATTGGTGTGTCTCAGCCAATCAGGAGGGAGAGTCCCATACTGCCAAGACACTTGTGGACATCGCTGGACAGAGATGGGGCTCAAGTGCGTATTAGGGGGGCTGCTGCACACAGAAGGCTATTTAACTTAATGCATGGAATACATTAAGATTAAAAAAAAACTTCTGACTTTACAACCCCTTTAACGTGTTAGCTTTCATTTAAGTTCAGCTCTCAATCTTTTCTCATTCCAACTAAAGGAGGGGTTTGGGACATTAAATGAAGTGTGTGGGATCACAAATCTCCATCCCTAAATCTATATGCAAGAAATAGGGTTTAGGACTTTAAATAAGGTAGGTCTAGCATGGCTAAAAGATGAGCCAATGTGAGAAGACATGTTTTATTCAATACATTAAAAACATGACATAGCAATGAGTACATGCATAGTAAAACAAGTATGTCGATCACATATTATTAACCATATAGTCATGAAAACAATCTTAGCAACTTAGAGGTGACATATTGGGGTATAAGCAGAAGCGTACTAAGTGGGGGGCGGGGGGGCGGGCAGTCCCCCAGGGTACCACACACTGGGGGTGGTGTCAGGCCGGCACCCCCCTCCGCAATTGTACTTCACCCGCGGTGAAGAGCCGCGGGTTTAGGCAGAGCCGCAGTGGCACAGGGAGAGGCATAGGCGAGGCGAGCTACAGTGCCGGATCGCAATGCAAGGGGGTGTGCGGGGGAGGTGCAGGGTGACACCGCTGCACCTACCATCCCCTCCTCTCACAGGCGTGGGCTGTCTGTCTGTGCGATCCCGGATGTCACACAGGCACAGCTGAGCAGCAGAGTGAAGCCGCCTCCCCCTTTTCTCTGTTTATGTGTAAACAGGGGGAAGGGACCTGCTGTGCATGTCCCGCCGCGTTGATCTGAGATTCTGAAGGGAGGTCTGCACTGAACAGGGGGCTATACAAACTGAGGTGTCTGCACTGTACGGGGGTTACACTGAAGGGGTGGTCTGCACTGAACAGGGGGCTACACTGAAGTGGGGGTGTCTGCACTGTACAGGGGCTACACTGAAGGGGGTGTCTGCACTGTACAGGGGTTACACTAAAGGGGGGTGTCTGCAGTGTACGGGGGCTACACTGAAGGGGGTGTCTGCACTGAAGGGGGCTACACTGAAGGGGGGGTCTCTGCACTGTACGGGGGGAGTCTGCACTGTACGGGGGCTACACTGAAGGGGGGTCTGCACTGAATAGGGGGCTACACTTAACGGGGGGCTACACTGTAAAGGGGGTCTGCAATGAACAGGGGGCTACACTGAAGGGGGTCTGTGTAACATGCAGGGGGTCCAAAGCTACAGGGTGCTGTGTAATGTAAAAGGATCCAGAGGTGCAGTGTGCTGTGTAATGTAAATGGGTCCAGAGATGCAGGGTCCTGTGTAATGTGAAGGGGTGCAGGCGGCTGTGTAATGTAAAGGGGTCCAGAGGTGCAGTTGTGGAGAGGGGTACACAGTAGTGATAAAGAGATATTGAAGGATGCAGAAGTATGAAGTGGGCAGTGGGGGTGTTTATACATTTTAATAAGGGGGGGTGACAGATATAGGATCCACCCCGGTTGCCAAATGCTCTAGGTACGCCCCTGGGTATAAGACAGTTGTCCATGATATAGGATCGTTTGAGAAGCAACATGGTGGGGTAACTTGGGAGTGGATGAAATAAAAAACAGAAAATGGTGCATCAAAATGTGTTCCACACACGTTTCGTAGTTTCCTACCACATCATCAGGGGCTAGTGCACCAATGTCTGTAAAAAAATCATAAATAAAAGATGTGGTCCAATGTTACACTCAAACACGAGGGAGACTATACATGTAAAGGTGGGGAGAAATGAACTCATCACACTAAGTACTTACATATCAACTAAGTCTAAACCATGTGACCATGAAAACTGGTGGCTGCTTAAAATGTTCATCCTGGGAGCTGAGGACGGGACCTGCAGGAAAGCGGGGGGCACATCATGATCCCCAGAGGAAAGAAAGCAAGTAATCAAAAATAAATTCATTTGGGCTCCAATGCTGTGAGGTTAGTAAATCAGGTAGACTGTGAATACACGAAGATAAAAAAAAGTGACTGGCATCCAACACCAGGATAAAAGGTAGGTACAAATGAAGAGTGAAAATAGTGGGAAAAGCCATACCTGCTCAAAAGGATTAGAAGAGTGCGGAGCATATAAGAAAAATTATGAAAGCATTTGTAAAGCAGAAAACGAATTCACAATCAAGAATAGATTCCCAAGTATCATTCCAATGTAAATTATCATACATAAATTAAAGCTATTTAAAGTGTTTCTAAAGGCATGAGGTGTTTTACCTTAAGGTAAAAAACATACACTATATATTTACCTGGCTCCTTTTTCGATCCAACGCGGCTTTTGGTCAATGTTCCACAGAACTCTATATGAAAAAAAAATGTAAAATGTTTTTTACTCGAAGATACACAAAATACTGCAAAAGGGTAATGACACAAGAGATCAGTCAAACATATCAGTGTCGACTTATTAAAGGCAAATAGGGCTGTTCGCTTTGTAAGAGATTATTCACTTTGCAAGGGAACTTTCACTTTGCAAAGAAAACCAACCGCATGCAAGTATAAATAAAACAGAATTTTTCACATGCTTGGATGATGGAAGTCAACATAGCTTCACCCCATTCATTAAATTAAGGGAAAATTCCCTTACAAAGTAGAAATTCTCTTGCTAAGTAAACAGACATTTTGTCATTAGTGAATAAACCTTATTGTTTCACCGAGTCAGTATGCCTTTTTTCTGCACATTATAACCCTATCCCTTTCAGGAGGGCCACGAGAGCTGTTGTTTCATCACGCAGTAAGAGGTTAATTATTTCGCTTTTTGTTGAAATTGTATTGCTGCTCCCAAGAGTGACACTGTCCAACAATACTAATCTCTTAGCAATCTTATTACAACTCTTACAATTCTTGTAAAGTTTCAAACAAGGAAACCTGCATTAAGACTGAACCGCCCCAGGGCCAAACAAATAAAAGACTGTTTTATGCTGCACTTCCATCTCCTTCTCCAATTTCAATAACAGCAATTAAAAATCAAAGTGGTTTACTAATTCTAAAGCTATTGAATTACATCCCTGGGTTTTGCCACAGTCTAATTTCATTCAAATATCAGGTGGCTGGAACTTTTATCATGTCTCGAAAGAATGCACACTTTCAAATGCAGAAAAGTAAACATGCATTGGGAATCGTCTTGTTTAGTTATTTTAACTTACATCGACCAAACAAAAGTCACTTCTTTTAGCTAATCCAGCAAATATTTGAGTATGACTTATTATAGACATTACATGTTCAGCAAACAAATATTCATCTGTATGAAAATAAAGAAACTATGGATATTCTGCAAATCAAGAACCTGGGATTACTAAAGGTAGTTGAAAAGCCACACAAAATATCATTATTAGATATCAGCAAGTATTCCAAACACAAGCCCGTCTGTTTTAGGCCTCGTTCACACATAGCCGACTCCGTCGCAGTCCGTTCCGACGGAGTCCGCCTGTGTCTGCCAGCTCAGCGGGAGATCAGTCCGCAGATCTCCGCTGAGCCGACGGATGACAAGCTCCTCTCTGCTCACTGAGCGGGGAGGAGCTTGTCGAGTCCCGCTGTCCTCTATGGAGCGATCTGATGAAAACGGACAGCATGTCCGTTTTCATCAGATCTTTCCCGATCCGATCCGCATGGACGGATGGGGACGTGAGCCCCATACGTTTGTTTTTAGCGGATCGGATCAGGTCGGATGTCAGCGGACATGTCTCCGCTGACATCCGACGCTCCATAGGGGTGCATGGAGCGCCCGTTCAGGTCCGCCTGAAAAACTGACAGACGGACCTGAACGGATCCATGTGTGAACGAGGCCTTATTCAATCAATAAGCTCATTTTAAACGGATTTGCTTTCAAATGATTGTCCAAGATGCTATCTATATATTTATATATATATATACCTTGAGGCACACTAGACTTGTATCTGCAAGTGGCAAAAGAGGTGGTTATTACCAGAACAGTTATTGGCTACATTTTTTTTCCATTTCATGCACTTCATATACTGCATTTATTGGCGTATAACACTCACTTTTTTACCCAGAAAATAGAGGGTAAACCGTGCATACGTGTTATACACCTGTGCGTGTTATACGCCGATAACTACGGTACATTGATTTACACACTTGCAATATTATAAACCAAAAAATGTATCCATATAGAAGAGTGCTGCATTGGGTGCCAAATCCTGGGTGACTACAGGTTCTGGGGATCCAGTCCTGTCAGTAGTGTTGCAATATAATGAACGCACAACAGACAAGTATTTTGGGCGACATGTTACCTCTATTTCCTCACCGTCCAGGGTAGTAGAAGAGAGTTGAAAAAGTTCAATGTCCACAATCTAGACTTCTTTTTCTAAGATTTATTTGCAGAACTTGGTAAGGAAGAAGTGGTTGAAGGAGGTGGAATGGTAATAGATAAATAGGTTCAGGTGCATGATCTCAATTAGGAAACAGTCCTGCTTCCAGCAAAACAGTTCTCGCCGCCACTCTAGCCAGAGTGGGTATTGCTCACCCAGATAGGTCCCTCTCACTGGCCTAGTAGCCGGAATGGCGTACGGAATAAAGTACAGTCTCTGCCACAGACCTTCCTTTATGAGGAGACACTTTCGATCCAGAATCCCCTAACACAGGATTCAGCACCCGTAACTCTCCAGACTAGTTTCTGTAAAACTTAGATCTGACAGGCGATCACCATCAAGCTTCTCATTGTATGGTGCATCCTTCGATTATGTTTTTAGGCCTTCTCCCAAGATACCAGCCTCTTGCCTGGTTCTCTCCAAGATAGGTTCTCCCCTGGCTTCCTT
This sequence comes from Rana kukunoris, assembly GCA_029574335.1. NCBI lineage: Eukaryota > Metazoa > Chordata > Amphibia > Anura > Ranidae > Rana > Rana kukunoris. The sequence continues at coordinate 252,139,408 of CM056050.1, read as the reverse complement.
CATCTTCCCTCCAGGACAGACAGCAGAGGATCACCTTGAAAATGCAGACCCCAGTCTGACTTCTGGGCCTACTTAGATAAACCACAACCCGGGCCAACATGGTCCTGGAGCCAGAATTCAGGGGCACGCACCCCCGGCCAGGCGGGCCAAGAGGTGGTGGGTCGTCAGACCGACGACCTCGGTCCAATGGTGTCTGTCACTTAATTACCCCTCCCCAGCATGCACAGTGGAACGATCACTCCCACTGCTTTGCTGCCGAAGGGGACACTCAATACACTCTGACTCTGCTGCTGCCACCCTTGGCCTGGGATGGTAATAACACCCCCAGGCGAACAATGGTGGTTACTCCCAGCACAGCCATGGCTGGATCAGAGGCTAATTTGCTCACAATCATATTTGCGTCAATTAACAACTCAGACCCCCTCTAAATTTAAAGCAGCGCTCGCCCAACAGGAGCAGGCCGCTACACATGCATATATAATTTGCAAGCATGCAGAGCATTCTTGCACATCAGAGTATACTGTCAGTGTTCCACTTCTCCAGCCTTGACAAGTCAGGTCTCCAATCGCAGCTCCATCAACTTCTTCCTGACCCCACATTGATCATATTTTGGCCACAGGCCAGTCACTGACTACATAGGTCCTGCACATGCTCACAGGTGTCACATTGTCTTTGCTTGCATTTTCAACATGCCAACAATGAGCCAAGATATACACTGCACACAGTAAAGAAAACATTGTAAAGAGCCAATGGAAAGTTTTGAGGTTTTCTGCTTGTGTTTTATTTAATAAAGAGAAAAATATCGAGCTGCTTTAAAAAATGTGTACTTTTTGGGACTTACATTCTGCTTGAACTCCATACAAGAAAATTATATTATAAGTAAAACATTTGTCTCTCATTATACCTCTTAGTTCATATCTTCAGAGGTTTTTCTTGAGTAGCATCCAATCTCCTCTCTTATATTATGATTGTTACCTATTTCAGCTTCTTTTATTATTATTATTCTAATTATTATACAGGATTTACATTGTACCAGCAGTTTGCAAAGCACTTTACAATATAAAAGGAGACAGTACAGTTATAATACAATTCAATACAAGGTTAGGAGGGCCCTATTACAAGTTCTCTTTGCAGTGAACTTATTGTCAGAATACACAGCAAAACAGACTCAATGCTTTCTTTTGTTTAAATGAATTCCATTAAATTGAGGTTCTATTTCTCTTCATGCCATTATGCCTGCTTAGAATGTCTTTTTGTCTGATAGTGAGCTACAGCGGTGCCTGCAGTAAAAGTTCATCTTGATAAGAACTAGAGCAATTAGTTTGAGAATGGAGGGGGGGATTCATTAGTGGGTGAATCAAAAACATAGTATGCAGTGGATAACTGGTGTCATGACCACATAGGAGTATCACAAATGAGTCGAGTCGAGTCAAGGAGTCAAATACAGCCTTTTCTTCTTTTTTTTGTATCTAAATGCATTCTATGCATTAAGCTAAAAAGCCTTCTGTGTGCAGCAGCCCCTCCTCAACCCCTCTAATACTTACCTGAGCCCAGGGACGTATCATGAACTCAGTAAGCTTGTGTGTGAAATCAAAAGTGGGCCTGTTGCTGAAAAAAATAATGCACTGTGCAAAGTGCTCCACGGCCAACAGTGGGCGTGGTTTAAAGTATGCTAAATATTGGTAAAGGCTTTAAAGTGGTGTGGTTAAATAGAGTCTGAGATGACTTACATTACAGAATGTGATAATGTTAAATAGGCAATGTACATTTTGGAGTCTATGGCAGTGGGTAGTATGTGCAGGAGATGGGTGTGAAGTGTATGGAGGTGGGTAGTATGTGTAGGAGAGAAGTGCGGTTTCTATGGCGGTGGGTAGTATGTGCAGGAGAGGGGTGTGGAGTGTATGGAGGTGGGTAGTATGTGTAGAAGAGAAATGCGGTTTCTATGGCGGTGGGTAGTATGTGCAGGAGAGGGGTGTGGAGTGTATGGAGGTGGGTAGTATGTGTAGGAGAGGAGTTTGGTTTCTATGGCGGTGGGTAGTATGTGCAGGAGAGGGGTGTGGAGTATATGGAGGTTGGTAGTATGTGTAGGAGAGGAGTGCAGTTTCTATGGAAGTGGGTAGCATGTGCAGGAGAGGAGTGTGGAGTCTATGGAGGTTGGTAGTATGTGTAGGAGAGGAGTGTGGTTTCTATGGCGGTGGGTAGTTTGTGCAGGAGAGGGGTGTGGAGTATATGGAGGTGGGTAGTATTCGTAGGAGAGGAGTTCTGTTTTTTATGGCGGTGGGTAGTATGTGCAGGAGAGGGATATGGAGTGTATGGCAGTGGGTAGTATGTGCCGGAGAGGAGTGCGCAGTGTATGGTTCTGGGTACTTAATGCATAGAGAAGAGTACAGTACCACCTTCTGAATGTCTGTAAGCCACTGTTATACCACCTTGATGGGTCACTTTTTAGAGGGACTACGACAGGGAGTATAGCAGGTCTGAAAAAGCCCTAAAAGGAAAAAATCTCATGCACTTTTCTTATCAAAATCGACAGGGGGTCTCAACAGGGTAGTGTACAGGAGGTCAGCAGGGCACATTACATGGGGGGGCAGCGAGGTACATTATATAGGGGGCAGCAGGGCACATTACATGGGGGGCTCAGCAGGGCACATTACATGGGAGGCTCAGCAGGGCACATCACATGGGGGATATAACCATGATAACCACAGCCTCTGTGTGCAAATAAAACCCTGTTTTAATTTATTTAATTTAAACAGTATAGGTTACTGCACACAATAATATGTGTTCCCACACCTTGAGATAATGTGATCCAATATATTTTTTTTATCAATAGTGTTTTATTTAAAATAATTATTTTAGATCCCGGTTGTCTCAATAAAGAGAACCTGTGAAAAATATGTAAAATATGTAAGTTACACCCAAGCACACAAAAAACCCTCAAAAATTTAAAATTTGAGGCCCCCTCCAACCCTCACATACATGCACGTACAAACATAAACACACGCATTGAGGACGCCTGTGCACGAAAATTTAAATTGCAATACACATTAAATATTAACACACGCCAAGGTAAGAGGAAAAATTCTAGAACCAGACCTCCTCAATGCTAAACTTATGACCTGTAGGGGGATTTAAAGTGTCACCTATGAAAAATATAGGGTACTGCACTGAAGTTCGTCTGCGTTTTTCGGCCGCATGCAAATTTAAAGTTTGACATGTTGGTTATCTATTTATTCAGTCCAACCTCACCTTTTATTGCATTTGAATGCCCTTAAATTAACTTTGGTGTAATTTTTACTAAGATATTGTGTTTCCTAGACCTTTGTAGGAAAATCATGTAGCATACACAAATTGGAACTACCAGTATTTTTTCTCTGGGGTTTCTGCTTTTAGACAATATATTATGTTTCCTTGACTCAAAATGATTTTTTAAACATATGTGCAAAAAACCCCAAAAGGGCTCTGACAGCAACAGGGTTAAATGACCGATCACTCAGTAGTACGATATTGGAATGAACAGTATTAAAGTTGTTTCTTATAATAAAATGATTTTGTAATAATAATGGATTTCTATTACTAGAGCTACATTTTAAACAGCTCCAGCCAACAATGGAGTTCCTGTATAATTTCCTTTTCGCTTGGTTACATTGCATACAGGTTATACAGACAGTATATTTCAAATTGTAAAATTAAAATTAAAGTACTACCGAGAGAGTGCAAAGATATTTCTTTAGAAGTGATGTGTTTTCAGGCCTTCCTTTACATGACAGGCAGAACAACATTCTTATCTTCTTATATCCTTGCTATATCCCAAAAATGATTGATGGCATATAATCATCGAGATCGTGAGACACATCCAAAATACAAGTTAAATTAGGTGAAAGACTTTTTATGATCAGATTTGCTTTGTCTTTGTACAATAGTATACGTTTTCTGTTTGATTATTGAAAATCCAGTTATTAGCACATACAGAATAGCCCACAAATGTAAACGGTGTTAAAACCACACATATGAGGTATTGCCGTGATTAAGAACAATAATTCTAGCACTGGTAACCTGTAAAAATGTTTAAAGTGTCGTCTATCTTGATTTTTAAGTACCGTAGTTTGTCGCCATTACTCGAGTGTGTGCAATTTCAAAGCATAACATGTTAGGTATCTACAGTATTAACTCGGCATAACATCATATTTCACATTATACAAACAAATTGGACTAACTTGGGCTAAACTGATAAAGAAATTATTTTTTTTACATTCTGTTCTGTTCTGAATATGTATTATAGCAAAAATGTAAAAGCATTGTTTTTCTTTTCAAAATGTACGTTTTTTATTGCTTATAGCGCAAAAATTCAAAACCGCAGAGGTGATGAAACACCACCAAAAGAAAGCGCTATTTGTGGGAAAAAAGGACAAAGGACATACATTTTGTTTGTGTACAACACCACATGACTGTGCAATTGTCAGTTAAAGTGACGCAGTGCTGAATTGCAAAAAAGAGCCTGGATATTAAGGGGGTAAATCTTTCTGGGCTGAAGTGGATGGGTTTAGAGGTCAAATTCAGTAATTTTAGCAAATTTCTACGGGCCCATTTAAATGTTGCCATTATTGGGATTGATTTACATAATGTGCACTTTGCAAGTGTAGTTGTTCACGAGCTTAGTAAATGACGAGAAGCTCTGCTGACGTCTCCAATTATGTGCAAGCAAAAACGCTCTTTTTAAGCTCTGGAGCAACTGCACTTTGAAGAGTGCAACTGCACTTGGGTTTAAACCCCTGCTTGAGAAGACTGTGCTGCAACAACTGCTTCACCTGCTTCACCCCTTCAATGCCTCTTTTTGATTATTTTACCTTTCTGATTGTTTGTCAAACTTTTACTAGAATAAAACTGTATCCAAACTATTGCTCAGTTGGGATGAACCAGAGATTTAATGAATGCCAAATGATATTTGGCTCATTGTTCATAGGGAGCAGAAAATCATATATTGAAGCAGTATTTCTACCACCTACCTAAATATGACAGCTATCATTGGCTCCCAGGGAAACCACAGGCACTAGCATCCATGGAGTTCATAGGAATTAAGATCACCAGGAATTCCTGCTCCTTTTAAGCAAAGGGGTGGGGATAGCAGTGACATCAATGCCTAAATATGGTCAATGGTCATACAGTATGACATTGACCTGATATGGCCATGACAATATTTGGTCAATGATGTCACCACTATACCTGCCCCTTCACTTACAGTATATCATTGCTGACAGCTCTGGGAGCTGTCATTTGGCCTGAATAATGTTGGGATTAGTCATGTGTGGCAGGTCATCATTGCCCTGGCAAATGTTAAGGTCACGTGGCCTTGTATGGTTCAGGGGTGAATGCCCCCCCCCCCACTACTGCCTTTCCTGACCAGCCAATTTGTTTGCTTGGATTAAGTGTCTGGTATGGATTTGTAGAGGGAGACCTCAATAATTTTTATGTTTTTTTTGCTTTAAATCCCCCTTAACCACTTCCCGCCCGCCATATAGCAGAATGACGTGCGCAAAGTGGTCTGACAGTCTGACAGTCTGACACATCGCATCGCCAATCTCTGTAAAGAGTCTCTGACTTAGGCTCTTTACCATGTAATCAGTGTCCAATCTAGAGTAAACAGGAAGAGCTGTTTATAGGCTTTTCCTCCACTCGCACTGACATACACGAGTAGAGGAGAGCCAATCGGTTGCTTTCCTGACTGGGGGAGGTCTGCGCAGATTGATTTTTATAGCAGTCCCCCTGAGGATGCCCACCCATGCCCACCAGGGATGCCCACCCATGACCACCAGGGATGCCAATCAGTGCCCATTAGAGGTGCCTTCCAGTGCCTCCTTATCAATGCTGCTTATCAAAGCCATTTACCAGTACCCATCAGTGTCACCTATCAGTGCCCATTAGTGCCTACTATCAGTGCTCATCAGTGCTACCTATAAGTGCCCACCAGTGTCACCTATCAGTGCCCATCAGTGCCACCTATGAATGCCCATCAGTGCTGCCTATTAATGTCCATCAGTGCTGCATATCTCTGCCACCCATCAGTGCCCATCAGTACTGCATATTAGTGCCTTATCATCAGTGGCCATCAGTGCCACCTCATTAATGCCACCTCATCAATGTCCATCAGTGCTGACTTATCAGTTCCCATCAGTGCAGCCTCATCAGTGTCCATCAGTGAAGGAGAAAAGTTACTAATTTATAAAATGTTATAACAGAAACAAAGAAAAACGTTTATATTTAAAAAAAAAAACGGTCTTTATTTATTTGTTTAGCAAAAAATAAAAACCCTGGTGGCAATCAAATACTACCAAAAGAAAGTTCTATTTGTGGGAACAAAAGTATAAAAATGTAGTTTGGGTACAGTGTTGCATGACCGCACAATTGTCATTTAAAATGCTACTGCGTTGAAAGCTGAAAATTGGCCTTGGCAGGAAGGTGGGATAATGACCTGTATTGAAGTGGTTAAAATCTATACTTAAAAAAAAAAAAAAGGAAAACACTGCACTAGATAGAAAGTAATATAAAACCAAAGAGAACACCAAAATGGCAGTGAAATGTAAAGCTGCCAGTACAATAAATTAGATAGGTAAGGATAGGTACAGCTCTAAATATAAATAATCGTGTGATACTGGACCTTTCGGTAAAAATGATCAGGCTGTGCTTAAGTAATATAACAATAAAACATCCAATAATAGCGCGGTGTCTCATCGAGGCTTCCCCTGCTTGTTTGTGCTCCGTGCTGTCAAGCAGGATAAGCCGCCGCACTATTATCGGATGTTTTGATTGCGCCATTTAACCACCATTCTGTAAGTGCATTTCTCTGATCTAAACCATTCCATCGGAGCTCTGGCTGTATATTTAGGGTTGTTGTCCTGTTGGAAGGTGAACCTCCGCCCCAGTCTCAAGTCTTTTGCAGACTCTAACCAGTTTTCTTTTATTTGATTGCCCTGTATTTTGCTCCATCTATCTTCCCATCAACTCTGACCAGCTTCCCTGTCCCCAATGAAGAAAAGCATCCCTACAACATGATGCTGCCACCACCAGGTTTCACGGTAGTGATGGTGTGTTCAGGGTAATGTATAGTGTTAGTTTTCTGCCACACATAGCATTTTGCTTTTAGGTCAAAAAGTTAATTTTGTTCTCATCTGACCAGAGCACCTTCTTCCACATGTATGCTATGTCCCCCACATTTCTTCTCACAAAGTGCAAATTGGACTTCTTATGGCTTTCTTTCAACATTGGCTTTCTTCTTGCCACTCTTCCATAAAGGCCAGATTTGTGGAATGCACGACTAATAGTTGTGCTGTGGACAGATTCTCCCACCTGAGCTGTGGATCTCTGCAGCTCTTCCAGAGTTACCATTGGTCTCTTGGCTGCTTCTATTAATAATGCTCTTTTTGCCCAGTCTGTCAGTTTAGGTAGACGGCCATGTCTTGGTAGGTTTTCAGTTGTGCCATATTCTTTTCATTTTCAGATGATGGATTGAACAGTGCTCAGTGAGATGCTCAAAGCTTGGGATATTTTTTATAACCTAACCCTGCTATAAACTTTTCCACAAATTTATCCCTGACCTGTCTGGTGTGTTCCTTGGCCTTCATGATGCTGTTGGTTCACTAAGGTTCTTTTTTTTAATATTTAATCCTTCTTTTTTATTTAGGAAATATTGGTTTTACAACAGAAATTTCTTATTCATCACATTATAACAAAACATATATACAGAACAGTCACTTATTGTCTCGTAGCCCCTTATATTTGTTAGGGCTAGGAAAGAAACTTAGAGGTGGCAGGGTAGGGGTGAATGGAGGCTAATTGTTTACGTCTGGGGTTCACCTAGCTGCAAAGCCCTGAAGTTTCTCCTCCAGGTTTCAGTTCCCCCTCTATTTAGTAGGGTGTTATATTCCCCTATTTTCTCCAGTTTTTCCCTATTGTCCATCTTTAATTGTCCTTTTTACCCCAACCCCCCCCTGTCCCTGATTCCATTTATAATTCCCGTATTCTCTTGTGTTACCGTATCTCCTTTTATTCCCTTCTTCCCCCCCTGCCCTCCCCTACCCCCAAAGAAAAAAAAAAGAAAAAAAAAAAAAGGGGGTCTTCCCCCCCACCCACCTTCTCCCTCCTCTCCCCTCTTGTGGGACAGAGCTCCCCATCCGATTTCTTAGGGCCTTGTTCTATCCCGTTCCTCCACTCCCCTCCCCATCAACTTCCTCCCCTCTTCTGAGTACATAAATGTGTTCCATGCTCCCCAGGTCATATTATATTGTTCCTTTCTATCTTGGGCTGATAAAACCACGTCTTCTATTGCGCAAATATTCCTCACCCTATAGAGCCAGTCGGTTATCGTAGGGGGGTTGTTTTTTTTCCAATTTTGAGTTATCCCCGCCTTAGCTTCGTTGATCATATGGCATATGATCGATTTCTTATATATTTTTATTGGAATCTGTGTTAGGTGCAGCAGACAGAAAGCTGGGTCGTCCTGCATTTGATATGTTGTAAATTTTTGGGTTATCCTTATTACTTCCTGCCAGTATTTCCTAATCTTTGGACAGGTCCAGAATAGATGGTATATGGTTCCCCTGTCTTTCTTACATCTCCAACAGGTGTCTAAGGTTCCCGGGTACATCCTACTCAGTTTCTCTGGTGTATAGTACCATCTATTTAATATTTTATAATTTAATTCTTGGAGCCTAGTGCTTATTGATGTTTTCATGGTTAAGTTAATTATTTTTTGCTGCTGAGTTTGTGAGAAATTTCTCTCCATATCTCTGGCCCATTCTCTTATAGATGGTATCTCCTGGCCTTCTAAAGGTGTTATTCCTAGCCTATACATCCTAGACAGTAGTTTATCTGGGGGTTCCTGGTCTTCACAGTATCTTTCAAATTGTGTTAATTCCCTTTTGTATCTACTTATTGGTCCCAAGGAGTTCAGAAAGTGACACAATTGTATAGCTTGCCAATTTTTAACCCCATATCTTCCTTCCGGGAGTACCAATTCGGATACAGTTGGCCATCTGTCTCGTTCTGAGAAATTTACTGTCTGTATAAGGCCCCTCTCTCTCAGATTCCTGTAAGCTCCTTTCTCCATACCTGGTGGGAAGCGTGGGTTTCCTAGTACTGGATACAGGGGGGAATATCTTGAGGTATGTTTACCTAACTGGCATATCTTATGGCCTATTGCTAGCGTCGTCCCTATGATTGGATGATTTTTTAATTGTTTCGGCAGTGCTTGATAGCACCAGAGTGCTCTATGCAGTGGGACTGATTTCTTGTTCGAGGTCTACCCATAGCTTTGATCCTGTACTCCTACCCCATTCTATAATCCTACCCATATGGACCGCTTGATAATACTTAGTTACATCTGGTATTGCTAAGCCTCCGTTACTCTTAGGTAAAAACATTCTACTCCTACTGACCCTGGGTTTTTTCTTAGACCAAATGAACTTGAAAAGAAGCCTGTTTACTTGAAGTAAAAAGGCAGGGGGGATCTTAATTGGTATTGTTTGAAACAAATATAGTATTCTAGGGAGTATGCTCATCTTGATAGCATTACATCTCCCAAACCAAGAATGAAATCCCCTCTGCCATTTCCTCAAAGTATCCTTAATTATATTCATCAATGGAGGGAAATTTGCTTCAAAAATGTTACCTAGTTTTGGCGGGATATGTATCCCCAAATATTTCAGAGAGGTCTTAACCCACTTAAATTTAAAGCTGGGTTTTAGAATTTGTTGTAGGCCCCCCGGTAATTCCACACTCATTGCTTCTGATTTCTCATAGTTAATTTTTAAATTTGCTAATTCCCCATACTCTATTTCTCTCATCAGGTTCTGTAGTGATTCCCGGGGGTGAGATATGGTGAACAGCATATCATCTGCAAATGCAGAAATTTTATATTCTCTGTCCCCTATATCTAATCCCCGGACTCTCGGATTTTGCCTTATCCTATTCAACAGAGGTTCCAGTGTCAAAACGTATAATAGCGGGGACAATGGGCACCCCTGTCTTGTTTCATTCAATATTTTAATGGGCTCTGAGAGGATCCCGTTTACCTTGATTAGTGCTTGAGGTGTAGTATATACCCCCATAATCCATCTATACATATGTTCTCCCAGTCCAATGTGTCTTAATACTCCTGCCATAAACTTCCAATTGACTCGGTCGAAGGCCTTTTCGGCGTCTGTGCTCAGAAAGATTGAAGGTGTTTTGGTTTCTCTTGCCCAGTGTACCAGGTTCAGCACTTTGATGGTATTGTCCCTGGCTTCCCGGGTCGGGATAAAGCCCACCTGATCTAGATGTATTAGCTGTGTCAAGAGGGGCTGTAATCGGGCTGCTATTAATTTAGTGAAAAGTTTTAGATCTGTGTTCAACAATGAGATCGGGCGATAGCTACCGCACTCCGCCGGGTCCTTCCCTTCTTTGAGAATCACCGCAATATGTGCCATGAGGGCTTCCGGGCGGAGTGCGGTAGATCGGCCGATCTCATTGAACATCCTAATCATATACGGTCCCAGAGCGAGGTAGAAATGCTGGTAATATTGTATAGAGACCCCATCTGGACCTGGAGCTTTCCCTTTTTTCACCATTTTCATAACTCCTTGGAGTTCCTCCATTGAGATGGGTCTGTCCAGGTTCTCCCTTTCAGTTGAGGGTAGTCTTTTAAGATGTGCTGAGGATAAATAATCCTCTATCCTTCCTCTAGGGATATCTATTTGTTCTAAGTTGTATAGGGAGGAATAGTATTCTCTGAATCTCTGTGCTATATCTTTAGGGAGTGACCTTACCTGACCGTTCTTACCCTTAATATGTGGTATATACACAGTATTCCTATTGTCTTTTAATTTCCCTGCTAAGACTTTACCGCACTTATCCCCTAGTTCATATGTTATCCTTCTACCTACTTGAATAATCGCTTTAGCTTTATACCTCAGTAGGTCAGCTAACTCCCTCCTTTTATGTCCTAGTTCTTCTCCTACGCTTATTGACTGTATACCCTTATGTTGCATTTCCAAGGTTTGGATGTCTATCGTTAGTTTCCTAACCTGATTTTCTCGCATTCTTTTTATTCTTGCCCCATGCTTTATTAATAGTCCCCTCATCACCGCCTTGTGGGCCTCCCACACCACACTTGGGTCGCTCCCCGGGGTATCGTTGATCCGAAAGTATTCTCCTAGTTCCTTTTCTACTGCCTCTTTAACCTCTGGGGTCTGTAGTAAGCTTTCATTCAGACGCCAACGATACCCCGTGGAGAGAGCCTTGCCTGATATTATTATGTCAATTGCCACTGGGGCGTGGTCTGACCAAGTTATATTCCCAATGTTTACTTCCTCAACTCCTGTCAGTAAATAATGAGGGATCAAGAAATAATCCAACCGGGAATACCTTTTATGTGGATTGGAATAGAAGTTATAGTCTCTCTCCTCTCCATGGAATATCCTCCAAGCATCGACCAGATGCATTTCTTTTAACTTTTGTAGAACACGCCTCCTAGATTTTCCCGATAGGGAGGAAGATCCTAGAGATGTATCTAATTTGGGGTCCAGTGTCATGTTAATATCTCCTCCTAGGATCAACTTCCCTTCTACAAATTTGTCTAATTTAGACAATACTTTAATTAGGAAGGTATCTTGATACGTATTAGGTGTATATATCGTAGCTAATGTTACTTTCTCGTCTCCTAAGGTACCTTTTAAGAATATATACCTTCCATTTTCATCTATCTGTTTTTCCGTTAGTGCCCAGGCGATCTGGTTGGATATTAATATAGCCACTCCTTTAGATTTAGATGTTGGGCTAAAGGAGTGGTAGGCACAGGGGAAGAATCTATTTTGTAGATAGGGTAACCGACTGGCTCTAAGATGGGTTTCTTGGACAAAGGCCACGTCTGAGCGCATTTTTTTGAGTTCAATAAGGAGCATTCTCCTTTTTTCTGGGGTGTTTAGTCCCTTGACATTAAAAGTAGTAATCCTTATACCCCCCATCTTGCAACCCAGGGCCTTCCCCTTCCCTCTCCCCCCCCTCTCCCCCTAGAGCCGGGAGGCGAGGAGAGCAAGTGAGGGAGGGAGGGGAGTGCGCCGCAGCAAAAAGAGGAGAGAGGAGGGAGAAGGAGAGAGAAAGAGAGAAAAAAAAAAGGAACAAGAGGAAAAACCCCTCCCGCCCCACCCAACCCAACCCTCCGCTTCCCCTGACTTATTGACAGTGGGGGTCGGGGGGGTTCAGTACACAGACCCCCCCTCTACCCCAGAGCCAATTTAGCTCCTACTTGCTTACTCTAATACCCTGTCCCCTGAGTATTCCCCTGAGTAATTCCCTATCGGGGGGTACTGGTTACGCACGCTCCTGTACCAAGGTGCCCCCACTACCTCCTTCCAACTCCACTTTATTTAAATTATACTATATATATATATTAAACTATATATTATAAATATTATGTTGCCTATCTTTATTAATCCCTGGCTCTCGAGTTATCCTTATTTATCCTAATTTCATTCCTCCCCCTTCTCTCCCCTCCCCCCCTCTCACCCCCCCCCCCCCATATCATCGCCCCACTCAAAACCTACTCATTCTCCCTATGTACCTATTCATTAATAACTCCAGGGTAATGTCCTCCCTCCCCCTAATAGCTTCCCCGTATATAAATGTTCCCATCCTCCCCCCTCCCAATCCTAAGGTTAGATCACTAGATAGTATGTATATACCAGTTATTCATATAGCATTATCACAGTACATAGTACATATAATCTGTAATACAGTGTTCTTACAGTAGTTCAAAAAAAAGAAAAAAAGGAAAACTAATTTTATAATACATTCTTAGGCCTTGTACACACGAGGGGAAATATCCGCTATAAACGGTCCCCGGACCGTTTACAGCGTATATTTGCGCCGGGATGTTTTGATCCGATGGCTGTACACACCATCGGATCAAATTCCCCGCCGGCGGACAGCGCGGTGACGCGGCGGTGACGTTGACGCCGCCACGTGACCGCCACGTCACCGCACCAGGAAGTAAACACTTCCGCGCGCATGCGTCGGATCCATTCACAGGATACGACGCATGTGCGGCAAGATATGTCCGCTGGTTTGCCGTACTAACCAGCGGACATATCTGACGGCCAGCTATCCGGCGGAATTATTTCAAAGCATGCTTTGAAATTTTTCCGCCGGATGAATCCGGCAAAAAGCGTCCGTTTGCCCCTACAGACGAGGGGATTTTTCGGCTGAAATGGTCCGTCGGACCATGTTCAGCGGAAATATCCCCTCGTGTGTACAAGGCCTAAGAGATCATACGTGGCACGTCTCAATCCGTGCCCTAACCAATTAATTTCCCCCGGTCCAATACAATAGTAATGCATTAATAATTCCAAATAAATTGTACTGATCCTTGTACCTGGGTTATCAATAAGCCTTCTTAAAGTCTATAGAGTATATGTACCGGTTATTCATATAGCATTGTCACAGTACAGAATAAATAATAATCTGTAATACAGTATTCTTACAATAGTTCTTACAGTGGTTCAAAAAGAAAAAGGAAAAAGGAAAAAGAGAAAAGGGAAACTAATTTTGTAATACATTCTAAGAGATCATACCTGGTACGTCTCCATCCGTGTCCTATCCAACTAATCTCCCCTGGTATGATTTCTCGTACATATTCATAATACATTTATAATGCTTTAATAATTCCAAATAAATTGTATTGATCCTTATACTTAGGTTATCTATAAGCCTGCTTAGTGTCGGGGGACTCCTCCCCCCCTCCCTACCCCCCTCCCATCCTACCCCCCCCCCAATGTGTGTATATATTACTGTGAGAGCCTACCTGCTCTAATACTGTGGGCTGTGAACTGTGAACAGTGAGTCGTAGCTAACCTATTTAGTGTCTTCTGTGGCTTATGTGGTGCCCTTCTGTTTATTATGCCCATAGGGCTCTCGCTTTAATTCCCACCCCCTAAACCCCCATAACCCTTGTGTAAAGTGTATATTATTCTAATTATCCATTATGATGTGTAGTGTAATTATATTACCCCCCATTATACCCCCCTTATACCCCCACCCCTTACTTCCCACTTCCCTATCTTATTCCCCCCGTCTAATCCCCAGGAATAGAAGGTATAGTCTCTCTCCTCTCCATGGAATATCCTCCAAGCATCGACCAGATGCATTTCTTTTAACTTTTGTAGAACACGCCTCCTAGATTTTCCCGATAGGGAGGAAGATCCTAGAGATGTATCTAATTTGGGGTCCAGTGTCATGTTAATATCTCCTCCTAGGATCAACTTCCCTTCTACAAATTTGTCTAATTTAGACAATACTTTAATTAGGAAGGTATCTTGATACGTATTAGGTGTATATATCGTAGCTAATGTTACTTTCTCGTCTCCTAAGGTACCTTTTAAGAATATACCTTCCATTTTCATCTATCTGTTTTTCCGTTAGTGCCTAGGCGATCTGGTTGGATATTAATATAGCCACTCCTTTAGATTTAGATGTTGGGCTAAAGGAGTGGTAGGCACAGGGGAAGAATCTATTTTGTAGATAGGGTAACCGACTGGCTCTAAGATGGGTTTCTTGGACAAAGGCCACGTCTGAGCGCATTTTTTTGAGTTCACTAAGGAGCATTCTCTATTTTTCTGGGGTGTTTAGTCCCTTGACGTTAAAAGTAGTAATCCTTATACCCCCCATCTTGCAACCCGGGGCCTTCCCTCTCCCCCCCCTCTCCCCCTAGAGCCAGGAGGCGAGGAGAGCAAGTGAGGGTGGGAGGGGAGTGCGGAGGGGATATTCTAATTATCCATTATGATGTGTAGTGTAATTATATTACCCCCCATTATACCCCCCTTATACCCCCACCCCTTACTTCCCACTTCCCTATCTTATTCCCCCCGTCTAATCCCCATTACCCCCTCCCACCATCCTTATACCCCCCATCTTGCAACCCGGGGCCTTCCCTCCCCCCCCCCTCTCCCCCTAGAGCCAGGAGGCGAGGAGAGCAAGTGAGGGTGGGAGGGGAGTGCGGAGGGGATATTCTAATTATCCATTATGATGTGTAGTGTAATTATATTACCCCCCATTATACCCCCCTTATACCCCCACCCCTTACTTCCCACTTCCCTATCTTATTCCCCCCGTCTAATCCCCATTACCCCCTCCCACCTCCTCCCAATCACCTCTGATTGCTTATTTCTTTCCTGTTCCAATGTCGTCACACGCAGTATAAGGTCCTTGGAGGTACTTTCATTCATTGTCGTGCGTTTTTCCAGACCCTGGACTTCCCCTTTAATCTCTTCCATTTCTCTGCCGTGAGCTTCCTCTATTTTCGTAATTAGTATAGTAATGTCCTCTTTTGTTGGTAATGCCTGTATCAGGGATTTTAAGGTCTCGAGCTCATTCTTCTCCCCTTCGCTCGATCTAACGGGGGGATCCCTCCCACCTGTATTAGTCACCCGGGGGCTTTGAGGGGCTGTCTGCAATGTCTCCACATCTGCCCGCACCTCTAGCCTTGGGATGATGTTCTGTCTTGGTGTCTGCGGACTCTCCTGGCACTGACCCTGTTCGCCCCCTTTCTCCATTTTGGAAAAGTAGCTCTGGATCTCCAGATGGCCTGCTAGGTTGGGTGGCTGTGTTAACAATGCGGTCCTCCGGGATGTACGTGTATCTCTGGCTCTAGCTGCACACATACCTCCCCTCCACTTTCCACCTTAGTTTTTAGCTTTAAGCTTTATGGTATACGCTCCTCCCGGCGTCTCTCTAAGGCACTTGGTGGCTTGAGAAACTTGGGGGGCTGGAATAGACCCTCCCCACAGCTCGCCGCTCACCACCACCTATCTAATTTTTAAGCTTCACCAACACAGTCTCCCAACCTGCTCCTCGTTCCTTCTCCCGTCTCCAGTCTCCTCAGCTCCTTTCTCACAGCGCCTAGCTCCCTCTTTCAATTGATCACGCCGGAGCCGACAGGTCTCCTTAACAGCGCCAGCACGCACGCCATGCATCAGGCGGAGGGCGGAGGGCGGGGGAACAGGACGCACAGGACGCGGCGGGCAGCGGGGTCAGCAGCGGGGTCAGCAAGGGGTCGATCAGCGGGCCTCACTCTCCAAACAGCTCCCAGCGGGGACGATCAGGGGAGACTTCACCGGCAACAAGTCACCTTCCTCGGTCTATAGGTATGTCTCACGCATGGAGGACATGGAGGTAGCGGGAGCTCACACCTTCACAACCTCACTTGGCCATGCGCAGACCACGCCCCCCCCCCCGGTTCACTAAGGTTCTATAGCAAACCTCTGAGGGCTTCACAGAACAGCTGTGGTTATACTGAGATTCAATTACACACAGGTGGACTCTATTTAGTAATTAGGTGACTTCTGAAGGAAATTGGTTCCACTAGATGTTAGGGGTATCAGAGAAAAGGGGGCTGAATACAAATGCACACCACACTTTTCACATATTTATTTGTAAAAAAAAATGTTAAACCAATTATCATTTTCCTTCCACTTTACAATTATTTGCCACTCTGTGATAGTCTATCACATAAACTCTCAAAAATTTTTTTTTTTACGTTTTTGGTTGTAACATGCCAAAATGTGGAATATTCATACAGGGGTATGAATACCTTTTCAAGGCACTGTACATCATGGAGCTACACAGTACAGTGTTTGACTAAAAAGTACCCGCATACACACATACTAAGAAAATAATAGTCTAATCTCTTGCCAGAGAAGTATCTTAACACTTCAACATCTGGGAACTGTCCTTCAGAGATTGTGGCTTGACTGGAGGATGTGTATTTCCCAGTACCATTTTACTTAATGGCTACCAGCTATCCAATATGTTCACAACATCTGTTTGTCAGTCATGCACACAGGATTTTGTATGAGTCACCTTTCATGCTAGAGCAATATAAAACACTGATCTAGAACATATTTCTCCACAGGGATCATTGCCTTTGTAGGTTGAGCAAGATAAGCACACCATCAGCTTAAACTGACAAACGCATAAATAAAAACACAGAGAATTACCCATTCTTTCATTTTCTTTCATCGTCTTTGTCAGCTTCCTATCAAATAGAGTGGGACATGAGTACACATACCACACAAAAAGCTAAATCTACTTTTATCCACATTAGAGTTCAAAAGTCAGCGAAGTCTGGAAAAAAAACTCCCATTTTGCATACTTGTTCTATTTTAGTGACTCACTATGCAGTTACGATGAAATCAGGATTATAGTTCCAGTCAGCAATGTTTAATCTGTCTTCACAGGTTGCCTTTAAAGTAGATGTAAACCTCCTCACAAAGTTCTCATACAATGTTTGGTATGGTAATGTATTTAAGAAAGTAGTTTTCAATATCTTTAAAGCGGTTGTATTCCCTCTGAATTTTTAATTTTTTACCCCTGTAAGGCAAAAGGCATAATGAGCTAGTATGCACCACATACTAGCTCATTATGAAATACTTACCTTAGAACGAGGCGTCAGTCACTCACCTGTTCCACGCCGAGGTAGCTAACATGTTGTCTCGGCGCGTCTTCCGGGTATCGCGGCTCCAGCCCTCTGAGTGGCTGTAGCCGCGATGTCGTCACACCCGTGCATGCGCGCAGGAGACTTCTTTCCAGCAAGGTCCAGCATCTGCCGGGCTTTCAGCTTTCAGCCGTGTGCAATACCCTGTGTGCATGCGCCGCTGCAGTCAGCGGCTCATTGCGAGGGGAATATCTCCTAAACCATAAAGGTTTAGGCAATATATTTTTTTACCTACAGGTAAGCCTTATTATAGGCTTACCTGTAGGTAAAAGTTAAAAAAACTGACTACTATTCAACCACTTTAAATCTACAGCTTTCATTGAAATAATGCCCGATGATTCTACCATAGAGACTGTCCATGCAAGCATTTTCCAATGTTACGGGTGTACCAAAAGGTCATTCAAACAATAACAGTGCTAAAATAAGTTCATGATTAGCTCAGAACTAAATATGTTGCCATATCCTGCTAAGAAAGTGTTAGTTTCTGTCACATCAAAGATGCACGGTAATGTACAGTCAGTATAAGTCCTCAGAAAATATATATATAAAATATAACTAAAACGTTCTCTGTCACAGCTCCTCACTTTACTGTGCTCATACACGATGTATTCCTCTGAATACTAAAGTTATGCAGAGATGAGCTTCAGATAGTGAGAGAATGTGTATAGATCAAAAGTCCATCTGAAACAATCCTAAGCAGTTCTCATAAAAGAAAAGCAAACAAAATTCCTGCTGATGGTGATAGTGCAATAAAACAGTATTTGACACGACGGGGTTCCCCAAAGGAACCTCACTCACCAGATGGAGATCAATGATGTGCTCTTAATAACAACGGCTGTCTCTCAGTGGTGCAATATGGCTGGATCACTCCTCCTGTTGCTCTGCTTGCCCCTGGTCACTGTCAGCTTTTATCACTCCTCAGGGATTGTTCACATGGGTGAATGGTCATGGAATGAAAGAAAAGAGGCTCCACATAGTGTAAAACTGTTTATTGCCTAGTGGGGACACGCTTAAAAAATACACTTACAAGATAAAAATGAATGCGAGCATTTAAAACTGTAATCTGATCAGTGCACTGCTCTCACTCGGTTCTACGTTGGGGATTCCTCCTCCTCGAGCCGTCGCGAGTCCCGGGATGCGGTACACCTGATTGGTCAGTTGGATCACGTGGCCACGGCTTGACGCGTTTCGTGATTGGTTGCACGTCTTCAGAGGGCGTGGCCACGTGTCGTGATACAACTTCTTAAATAGCCCTGCGCTGGCCAAGGTATCCGCCCCTCGCGTGACGTCCATAGCCAGCTGAGTGGGCTGAGCCCGCTCTGTGTTTACCATGAAAACAGCTGATCTGACGCGGTTTCCTCTCCGTCCATCAGCTGATTCCTGGTGTTACGTGCGCAATGTAAAAAACGACCGGATGCCTGCGCACCCAGTGGTTACAGAAAACATTGCACTCGTTTTTCAACCAGATGTTAAAAGCATAAGTTACAACTAGGGTTGTCCCGATACCGATACCAGTATACCGGCGGTGGTGGTGGCATCGGCATCATTAACCACTAGGTATGGGGGACATGACATGGCTGCATTTGTAAGGGAAATGACATGGCTGCATATGTGAGGGACATGACATGGCTGCATATGTGAGGGACATGACATGGCTGCATATGTGAGGGACATGACATGGCTGCATATGTGAGGGACATGACATGGCTGCATATGTGAGGGACATGACATGGCTGCATATGTGAGGGACAGCACATGGCTGCATATGTGAGGGACAGCACATGGCTGCATATGTGAGGGACAGCACATGGCTGCATATGTGAGGGACAGCACATGGCTGCATATGTGAGGGACAGCACATGGCTGCATATGTGAGGGACAGGACATGGCTGCATATGTGAGGGGCAGGACATGGCTGCATATGTGAGGGACAGGACATGGCTGCATATGTGGGGGGACTGGACATGGCTGCATATGTGGGGGGACATGGCTGCATTTGGGGACACATTTTAAAAAAGTATCGGTATTCGGTATCGGCGAGTACATGAAAAAAAGTATCGGTACTTGTACTCGGTCCTAAAAAAGTGGTATCGGGACAACCTTAGTTACAACTGAGACACACATGTAGTTGGAAAACAAATCTATGTTTCTCCAGTATCTGGATATATACACCCTTTATTCTCCAGGTACTTATGGGATGTTATACTCTTGGTTGTTACTGGGAAACTGATCTTTAAGCTCTGTAAACATGTCATAGTAGACATTTCAAAAGCATTTTGGTACATAACCTTTCCTTGCCAACTCCATACGTGAATTTTTAAATTGTATAACAATATATTGATTAATTGTAAAACAGAACAACTAATAAAAAGTTATACTTAAAAAAGATAATGGTAATAAAATAATAGTAATAAAATAAGATAAAACATAAAATATAACCTCCATTACTTGTTATATGTTAATTAGTTCTTATTTATAGCCAAGGTCTTATTCGCATGGTATCTCATTTCTTCATAACTTGATTCAATGGTTACTGATGAAGCAATTGAGATCCAATTCAATGTTTAATCCTCTAGGACTTAGAGAATTGGTTAAAAAGATCCACTTAGTTTCAGATTTTGAGATCTCCCTAACCATGTTTGCACCTCTCCATTTACGGTGTATTTTATCCACTCCCCAAAATTTTAATCCGATCGGATTGCTGTCGTGTTTTTGTAGGAAATGTAGGGAGACACTATGGTCCTCATATTTGGTCTTTATATTGTATATATGCTCAGACACTCTTTTACCTAATGTTCGCTTAGTACGCCCTATATACAATAAGCCACAAGGACATTCCAAAGCATACACTACATGTGTTGATGCACATGTAATGCATTCAGTAATTTGGAATTGTCTGCCATTAGCTGTAGAGGTGAAGCTAGTTAGTCCTCCTAAGTGGGTAAATACCTGTTGGCAGGCTTTACACCTTTGACAGGCATAAAACCCCTTTTGGTCCCAAAACATTTGTAATGGTTTGGGTTGATCTAATACCTTTTTGACTACCTGGTCTCCGAAGGAAGGATTTTTCCTGTATATAAAAGCAGGTGCTTCCGGTAATGTTGATTGTAGAGTCTTATCCATTATTAGGATGTTCCAATGTTTCCTAAATATGTTTTCAACTTCTCTATACTGTTCATGGTATTGAGATATAAAACCCCATTCATGTTTTTGATTAGGATTTCTTGTTCTAGGTTGGAGGAATTGGTTCTGAGTGTTTTTCCCTACTTCTACTCGGATCTTCTCTAAGGCTTCTTCATTATATCCTTTTTCAATGAATCGTTGCTTGATAAGTGGTGATTGAAACATATAATCTTCATACTGTGTACAGTTACGGCGTATACGCATAAATTGGCCTTATGGTATATTTTTTAGCCAGTGGGGATGGTGTCCACTCTGCACAGGTATATAGCTGTTTCTATCAGTAATTTTGAAATAAGCTTTAGTTATTCGTTTTTGTTCTCCCTTCATAATAAGTACATCTAGGTAGTGGATTTGTTCTTTGTTCCAATTAAATTCTAGGTTGATATTGTTGGTGTTGGTATTCAGCCATGAGGAGAACTCAATCAGGGTCTCCTCGGTTCCCTGCCATAATATAAAAAGGTCATCTATATATCGTGTGTAGAATATTAATTCACTACGTCTATTTTTGTAAATCCATTTATCCTCCCACTCACTCATGAAAAGGTTCGCTAAACTTGGGGCGAACTTAGTGCCCATAGCAACACCGTTTTTTTGGCTATAAAATTCTCCTGTATACCAGAAATAGTTCCGGGTTAGACAGTACTCTAGTATCATACCCAAAAACTTCTTCTGTATGTATGGTAGGTCATCACGTTGACTTAGGGCCCCCAGTTTGGCGCCAGTAGTGCATCTTCATGTTGTATATTTGTATATAATGCTGCTACGTCACCGGTTACCAAAAAGATATCTGTATCTTTAGAGATTATAATCTCATGAAGTTTCTGTAGGAAACTAGTTGTGTCCTTAAGATATGCTTTGGTATTTTGTACGCTTGTTTGTAAAAAGTGGTCCAGGTACTGTCCCACTCGGGCTGTAACCGACTCGATACCATTGACTATTGGTCTTGCAGGGGGATCAGTCGAATTTTTGTGTATTTTCGGTACCGTATAAATTGTTGGAATGCTATTAAAGCTTGGGCAAAGATAATTTTTTTCTTTTTTAGTTATAACGCGTTTATAATAGCCAAAATCCACTAGATTTCGTAAATCACTCCTATAACTTTTGGTAGGATCTTTTGATAGATGGCAATAAGTAGTCTCATCCTTTAGCGTGTTTGATAATTGGGTGTGGTAAAAGGATTTATCTAAAATAACCACCCCTCCTCCTTTATCTGCTGGGCGTATGATGACTTCTTTCCTAGCTTCTAAAGCTTTAATGCCTTCTCTTATATGTTTGGGATTGAGACTTTTCTTGACTGGTAGTTCTTCCAGGTCCCTTATGACCAGTTGTTTGAAAACTTCAACTTGGTGATTGGCCTGCTGTTGTGGGTTAAAATGTGACTTATTTCTAAGGCCACTATCAACCCCAATTGTTTCTTTAGGTTTGGTCTTATATGTGTTCCCTGTATTGGATAAAAAATATTTTTTCATATTTATCTTTCTTACAAATTTGTGAAAATCAATATATACATCAAATTTGTTCAATGGTTTGGTAGTTGCACATTTTAGACCTGCATTAAGAATATTAGTTTCTTTTTGGGTAAGAGTAATAGTGGAAAGGTTATATATACCACTTACTCGGTCTGCCTTGGTCTTTTTCTGCTTGACCCTTCTCCCTGATCTGCAGCCCTTGCGTGTTGAATTTTTGTTAGTCTTGCTGGGCTGTGATATTCCTGCCATTGGGGGGAGATTCCACCATTCTTGTGAGTTGTTCTGATTGTGTGGTTGTTGGGGATGACCTCTCCAGGGTCTGTTGCCCCTTCCTCTCCCACGACTCATGCCTCTCCTGTCCCTCCCTAAAAAAGGAGTCGGGCGTGGGGAAGGCATATTATTCTTATTATCTTTCGGATTTTGGGTCAGTAGTGGGTCATATTTATTACTTGTACCCATCCTATACATCTCAGTAGCTTGAGTATTATATGATGTATACTTGGGTACTGTAGGTGCTAATTGTCCACCTCTCTGTGTTGTCATTTTTCTTCCCCTGCCTCGTGGGTTTCTGGCTGGTTGTCTCTGCTGTCCTTAAGACACTGGGTTGCTAGGTGGCCCTGGTGTGGGTCTACCTAGTCCCTGAGGGTTAATGCCTTTGAAAGGTTGATCTACCATTTATGGCTTTGAAGTTGTTGTATTGGTGGTATCATTCTGCCACAGATAGATTTCTCCTGTATTGAAATCATTAAAATCACGTCTATATTTTTAAAAAATTTTCTTCTGTGTTTCTTTGTCCACCTTTTCTAACTTCTTTTTCATCTCATTGTCAAAATTAATGACTACAGTCGTATCTTTAATGGGGTCTAGTTTCTCCTGTAACTCGGAGATCTTTTGTTTGAGCAAAACCATTTTTTTTTGTTTGCGTCTTAACACCAATTGCTGGAGTTTGAAACTGACCCCATTGAAGAAGTCAAGCCACTCAGTGGTTGATGCTACATCATCTAAACCATCCTGAGGGGTGACTTCCCATCTCAAACTCCGCATAGTGATGTTGTCCTTTAAGTACTGCTCGAATGTGATAATATCCCACCAGGTACATACCTGTTTCTTGAGAGTGTTACTTAAAGTGCTTAATATAACATTAAAATCCGGTTCATCATCGACTACTCCATCATTGGTAAAAATGGTATCTAAATTAAGTTGGTGATTACTGAGGAAATGAATGGAGTCCATGTTCACTATGGGTTAAATTAAAATGTGAATGCTAAAAAGATTTTCAGAATTAATAACGTAGGATCTTTGATCCAGTAATCAATGCTGAACCCAGCGCTCTAATGGAACTTGTTACGCTTGCGCATGTAATGATAAAAATCAAGAAATAAAGTAAAAAAGTAAAAGCAGTTAAAGCAGCTATTATATATGGTGATGATTGTAGAAGCAAATACTTGTTTAAACTAATAATGATACGGGTTTACCAAAAGGTCATTCAAACAATAACAGCGCTAAAATAAGTTCATGATTAGCTCAGCACTAAATATGTTGCCATATCCTGCTAAGAAAGTGTTAGTTTCTGTCACATCAAAGATGCACGGTAACGTACAGTCAGTATGAGTCCTCAGAAAAAATATATATAAAATATAACTAAAACGTTCTCTGTCACAGCTCCTCACTTTACTGTGCTCATACACAATGTATTCCTCTGAATACTAAAGTTATGCAGAGATGAGCTTCAGATAGTGAGAGAATGTGTATAGATCAAAAGTCCATCTGAAACAATCCTAAGCAGTTCTCATAAAAGAAAAGCAAACAAAATTCCTGCTGATGGTGCAATAAAACAGTATTTGACACAACGGGGTTCCCCAAAGGAACCTCACTCACCAGATGGAGATCAATGATGTGCTCTTAATAACAACGGCTGTCTCTCAGTGGTGCAATATGGCTGGATCACTCCTCCTGTTGCTCTGCTTGCCCCTGGTCACTGTCAGCTTTTATCACTCCTCAGGGATTGTTCACATGGGTGAATGGTCATGGAATGAAAGAAAAGAGGCTCCACATAGTGTAAAACTGTTTATTGCCTAGTGGGGACACGCTTAAAAAATACACTTACAAGATAAAAATGAATGCGAGCATTTAAAACTGTAATCTGATCAGTGCACTGCTCTCACTCGGTTCTACGTTGGGGATTCCTCCTCCTCGAGCCATCGTGAGTCCCGGGATGCGGTACACCTGATTGGTCAGTTGGATCACGTGGCCACGGCTTGATGCGTTTCGTGATTGGTTGCACGTCTTCAGAGGGCGTGGCCACGTGTCGTGATACAACTTCTTAAATAGCCCTGCGCTGGCCAAGGTATGCGCCCCTCGCGTGACGTCCATAGCCAGCTGAGTGGGCTGAGCCCGCTCTGTGTTTACCATGAAAACAGCTGATCTGACACAGTTTCCTCTCCGTCCATCAGCTGATTCCTGGTTTTACGTGCGCAATGTAAAAAACGACCGGATGCCTGCGCACCCAGTGGTTACAGGAAACATTGCACTCGTTTTTCAACCAGATGTTAAAAGCATAAGTTCGCGTCAGATCAGCTGTTTTAATGGTAAACACAGAGCGGGCTCAGCCCACTCAGCTGGCTATGGACGTCACGCGAGGGGCGGATACCTTGGCCAGCGCAGGGCTATTTAAGAAGTTGTATCACGACACGTGGCCACGCCCTCTGAAGACGTGCAACCAATCACGAAACGCGTCAAGCCGTGGCCACGTGATCCAACTGACCAATCAGGTGTACCGCATCCCGGGACTCACGACGGCTCGAGGAGGAGGAATCCCCAACTTAGAACCGAGTGAGAGCAGTGCACTGATCAGATTACAGTTTTAAATGCTCGCATTCATTTTTATCTTGTAAGTGTATTTTTTAAGTGTGTCCCCACTAGGCAATAAACAGTTTTACACTATGTGGAGCCTCTTTTCTTTCATTCCATGACCATTCACCCATGTGAACAATCCCTGAGGGGTGATAAAAGCTGACAGTGACCAGGGGCAAGCAGAGCAACAGGAAGAGTGATCCAGCCATATTGCACCACTGAGAGACAGCCGTTGTTATTAAGAGCACATCATTGATCTCCATCTGGTGAGCAGGAATTTAGTTTGCTTTTCTTTTATGAGAACTGCTTAGGATTGTTTCAGATGGACTTTTGATCTATACACATTCTCTCACTATCTGAAGCTCATCTCTGCATAACTTTCGTATTCAGAGGAATGCATCGTGTATGAGCACAGTAAAGTGAGGAGCTGTGACAGAGAACGTTTTAGTTATATTTTATATATATTTTTTCTGAGGACTCATACTGACTGTACGTTACCGTGCATCTTTGATGTGACAGAAACTAACCCTTTCTTAGCAGGATATGGCAACATATTTAGTTCTGAGCTAATCATGAACTTATTTTAGTGCTGTTGTTGTTTGAATGAACTTTTAGTACACCCGTATCATTATTAGTTTAAACAAGTATTTGCTTCTACAATCATCACCATATATAATAGCTGCTTTAACTGCTTTAACTTTTTTACTTTATTTCTTGATTTTTATCATTACACGCGCAAGCGTAACAAGTTCCATTAGAGTGCTGGGTTCAGCATTGATTACTGGATCAAAGATCCTACGTTATTAATTCTGAAAATCTTTTTTGCATTTTCCAATGTTATCACCTTTAGGAAGACCATCTTGAGCACTGATATGCAGCTGCTTTATAGCACAAGTATGTAAACAGGAGGGTGATGTTAAAGACCTGCCCCCTTTTTAGAAAAAAGACATGAAGACATCCTAAAAAAATAGTACACTTGCTTACCTCCATGCTGCCTTTACTTCTCTTTTTTATGATGCTGCTCAGCTGCTTGCACCCTTAGGGCCCTTTCACACAGAGCGGTCCATTTTTCGGTCCGCTCCGTGTGTCCGTCGGCTCAGCGGGGGGTCTCCGCTGAGCTGTCGGGCGGACAGGGCGGTCCGCCCTGTCTCTCCTCCGCTATCCCCTATGGGGAATCAGATGGAAACGGACCGTCTGTCCGTTTGCATCCGATCCGTTCGACCGGACGGAAGAAAAATAGGACATTCTTCCGTCTGAAAAAACGGATGCGGATCTGGCGGACGATGCATCCGCTAACGGATCTGCTCCCATAGGGAAGCATTGAGGTCCGTTAACGGACGTCCAAAAAACAGACGAACGGAATGGACGTGTGAAAGAGCCCTTACTCCCATGCTGCCATTTTGGAAAATTTTCCCCAGGATCAGCTTGCAATATATTCCTAGGGCACATGCACAAGATGAGCCACATTAGGATATGAGGTTCATCCAGTGCACCTGTCATATGACATCAAATTCATCTGTTTAAAAAAACAGGCAAATGTAACATCATACGACATATGCACGAGATGAGTCACATAATGTCATAAATGTTATCTTGTGCATGCACAGCACAGTATCTCAAAGATTATGTATGAGATCTCCCTGAAGGCTCTGATAAAGTTGAGTTTCCAGGGGACATCAGGCAACTGGGGCTACATCATCAGTGCCTTTAGGGAAACCAGGAAGTGGACACAGGAATAGTAAATAAATAAAAAAAACTGTAAAAAAAAAACGACATTGTTAGATGAATTCACTTTAGCATGCAGTAATATAGCAAAAGGGCACTGCCCAAGGGCCCCATGCCACTAGGGGGGCCCATCAGGGTTGCCAGCCTCAGCAAAACCAGGGACAGTATGTAAAAATCTGTGTTTTTTTTACATCTGTCCCTGAAATGTCCCTTACCGACATCCTTTTGGTCTAAAAAACCCAAGATTATAGCTGCCCCACCTCTCCAGTACCTTCTCAATGTGTGTATGTATACTGTGTGTGTCTCTGTATGTGTATGTATATTGTGTGTGGGTATACTGTGTGTGTATATTGTGCGTCTGTGTGTATACTGTGTATGTATACTGTATGTGTGTGTGTGTACTGTGTGTCTGTATGTGTATGTATACTATGTGTCTTTGTGTATACTGTGTATGTATACTGTATGCGTGTGTGTGTATACAGTACTGTGTGGCCCCATAATCTATTGCCTGGGGCCCCCATAATCTCCTATTGCCCGGGGGCCCTATAATCTCCCATTGCCCCATGAGTTGTCAGTCCGCCCCTGCATCTACTTAAAAGGTGTGCACATATCACTACACCCAGCCTTAAAACCTGACCTTCAGCTGGATATGTCTGAAAGAAATGTAGCACTTTGGACAGCAAACGATGACTGCAAAAAACTTCCCAAATGGTGGCCAACCAAACTTTTTTTTAAATATGTCATGTAAACTCTTCATCCCCTTTACAAAGGTGTGTTAAAATTCCACTCCAGCCAAAGATTTTTTGTTGTTGTTTTGAATAGAGTCAGAAAGGTTAAAATCAGATTTTCACTGCTCCTCTCGTGTCCGGGTAGGAAACATTGGGAAGTATTTCCAAAGTGGAAATTTCTGTCTACTTCCTTTCTACATTGTACCTTGTGTCCAAATTTGACAGGGTGTCTCAGGGTTACAAAAGTGAAAGTTAGCCTAGATGCATGCCACATGTGTTGTTTTTAGAATGCATTGTTGCATTCTTTTTTTTTTAATGCATTGCATTTATGTGCTTTTTTCCACATGCCGATGCCAAAATGTTTTATTTTATTTTCCTGTATTGCAGTACGTTGTGCTGTGTTTAAATGAAGCATGTTTAATTTTCACTCACTGCTTATTAGGACAGTGTGCTGGTGTGAACTGGGCCTATTGGAATCAATGTATTTCAGCATGTCATTAAATTGGTCCTGAGTCGAGTAACACAGTCCAATATATGTCTTAATGTCTCTAGCAGGGGTACAGACAGAAATAAAAACCTAACTGTCCTTCACTTCTCAAAACAGAAAAAAAAGGTTTTAGCTGCATTTAAGTTTCAACTTTTTTTTTTTTTTATTAAGGCATCAAATTTGAATTCAGCCATTAAGTACGATATATCCTGCAATGAAACATTTTATCCAAATAATTGAAAAAAAAAATATTCTATATAACTACATGAGATTAGGGACATTCTCTATTCCATCACCTAGAATTTCAAATGTTCTTTATTGAAGTAAAATTTAAGTATTCTCACGTAGATTACCTCTTTTTTAATAGCACAATTTATTCTTACTTTCAGCTGCATCTATAAAACCGTGCATCATATCTGACCATGCCTAATTACAATGACATTAACCTTTCCACGCCAGAATTCAAAGGCTTGGCTTCCTACTAAGCGATGCTGTAATTACAGAGACGATAGCAGCTTCCCAGAGGTTGCCAATATGAGGATGTTGGAAGAACATACATGTTCAGGAGGACAGCTTGATATTATTGATTTCTAACTGAAATGTTATTTGATTTTAAGAGATAACATTCTATGAGGATAGCAACAAATCTGGAGGGCTTCTGGCCTGAACGCTCCAATATAACACACTGGCAAGATGATACTTAAATCAGCAGAGATAGAGGGTGGATTTTAGAGTTCATTTTTAGCCCTATACCCCTAAACACCCACGCACTGGGGAAATGCTGAAATGTGATTCAATTGAATGTTTATAACTCCCTTCAATGAATAAACAGCTGTAATTGAGCTTTAGTTATCAATTGTCATTACAGAAACAATTCAACCTTCTTGTAATTCAAATTATATAAAAGTTCAGAAAGAGACAAGGCGTCTCACACAAAAGCAGCCACACAATGAGAAGCCAAGCAGCATTGTATTGCAAAAGTTAGAAAAAGTTTTATTCAATAACAATTTAAAGCCACTGGAAAAATGCCTCTATCCAACACCACTTCAAATCATGACAAAGTTGTCACAAATAACCTGACCGGGCACTACAGCACACATGCACACTACACAAAACTACAAAGAAAATCCCTGGCTCTGCCACTTCCCAATACTACAGATCTCTTGCCCTATGCTTGGTCCCTCTCATGTTAACCCCCCCCCCCACTCTAATCTGTTAGAGCCATACTAAACAAGATGTTTGACGTCTGTCTTTAAGTCGGCCATGGATGGTTCAAATCTCGCCCAGTTCAGCAGGAACCAAGTGCAGGCTTATTGTACCCAAGTTTATCCATCAATCGACTTGGATTGACTTAGGTACAACCCGCACCTCTCCACCGGGATAACACAATAACTCAGTGGGAGGAATTTCATCATCAACACTGGCTGTGTTGATGGTTGAATCAAGCGATTGTGGTTGCAGGAAAGAAAATTGTATCATCTATGGCCAACTTTAGTTGCCTGTAATATTGAATAGGGTCAGTTTCACATCAGGGAAGACCATGTTAAAACTAAAAGCGTGAAATTTCCACTGCTGGGTGACATTATATAATGTAGGACCCTTTCTTGTCCACAGATGTAGAAAAGGTTTTTGATAGGGGGATTATGAAGGAGACTTTAAACATAGTAATCTGTAAAGAAAATATGTTAGCCAGAACCTTGACGCTAAAGCCATAGCTAAGGCAAACAACCTTTTATCCCAGTTATTACTCAACAGTTATTAGTTTCAACAGAACTAGGAAAGTATGCTTATTATCACTGTTATTATCATTTTCTCCCAGTTTGAGATAGCAACTATTTGTAAAATGAACATTCCAATCCGATAGACCAACCCTAAACTTTGTTTAAAAGCCCAAAACATATTTTTTAACTTCATTTGACAATATAAACTTTTATAAGACTTGTTGCTTTTTCATTGCCAAAATTAACCACTTAAGACCCGGACCAATACGCTGGTAAATGACCCAAGGTGTTTTTGCGATTCGGCACTGCGCCGCTTTAACAGACAATTGCGCGGTCGTGCGACGTGGCTCCCAAACAAAATTTGCGTCCTTTTCTTCCCACAAATAGAGCTTTCTTTTGGTGGTATTTGATCACCTCTGCGATTTTCATTTTTTGTGCTATATACAAAAATAGAGCGACATTTTTGAAAAAAAAAACACAATTTTTTACTTTTTGTTAAAAAAAAATCAAATAAACTAAATTTTAGTCAAACATTTAGGCCAAAATTTATTTAGCCACATGTCTTTAGTAAAAAAAAAAATCGCAATAAAAAAAAATAGCTACCTAGCGGGAACAGCGACACTAATACAGCGATCAGAAAAATGATCGCTTAGTGACGCTGGCAATAGGGAGTGAAAGGGTTAACTAGGGCGGTGATCAGGGGGTTAAAACTTTATTAGGGGGGGTGGGGGGGCTATCCTGAACCTAACACTAACTGTTTTTTACACTGCCTGTCACACTGACACTAAATGCAGTGATTAGATCACTGCATTCAGTGACACTGTGACAGGGGGGTGGGGGGGTGATCACAAAGGGTTAATGTGCCTATGTGAGTGTGTGTCAGTGTTGTGTTGGTGCACACTTACTTGTGATGTCTTCTCTCATCAGCAGCGCTGGGAAACAGCGCTGCGATGAGAGGTGACATCATTTCCTCCTTCCTGTGTAAACACAGAAGGAGGAACTGACAGGATGGGAGCGTGCTCCCATTGGCTGGGAGCGATCGCGGGGGGGCGGGTAAGCGCCGACATCCGCCCGCTGATCCCGGTCCGGATCGCTCCCGGAGCCAGGGGGACCCCCGCACGCCGCGGAGGGGGTCCCGATGGGACCCCCGAACCGCACTTTGGCGGGGACGTAAATTTACGCCCTTGTGCCTGTACGTGCCATTCTGTGACCGTATATGTGCGTGCGGGGGTCCTTAAGTGGTTATTAGAATGAATCAGCTTGACAAATATCTAGGACAGCTTTGGATGTACCACCTAATTTGGATTGTAGATTGAAACTGTTATATCTACTTTAAATAATGATAATAATGGAAAAAAGTAGCTTACATTCTCTGTTCTCACATATCTCATTGCTCGAGCATAGATTTCTAACAGTATTTCAAAACAGGCAAGGCTTAAAAGCTTTAAAAAAAAAGTATAGAAAAAAAGAAAATGATATATGTGGCACACTGCTGACAATCTTAAAAAGATTATATAATTTATTAAAAATCACATATAAAAATGCCAAATTAGCTTTAGGAAGTTGATATACGAAAGTATCTAACATGTTCTTTCTTTTTGTTCTTCTTACTTACGTATTTACTAATATGTGAATTCTGGCCCCCAAGTAATTAACCTTGGATTGCTCTCGTCTTTGTTTATTCTTAAAGCCTAACGCCAGCTAATTATTTTACATTATTTTACTTTTTAGTTTTGGATAGATGAGACATAGTTAATATTTTGTTAGGCTTTTAATTCTGTCCTTGTCCCCATTGCACAGATTTTCTTGCACTTGCTGTGCAAATTGTAGAGTTTTACTAGGGACAGGAAGGAACAAACATTAATATAAATATTGTCAGAGGTTCTAGCCTTTCCACACTTTATTAAAAATAAGTTAAAGAAAATCTCCCTAGTAGGGATACAGACAGCAGTAAAAACCCATGAGGTTCTAAACACTCCTTTTCTGTTCAAAGTTAAGCTCATTTTGGCTCTAGCTGGACTTGAAGTGTTTCTTAAGCCCAAAAAATATCTTACCTAAGCAAGCATACACAAAATGTATCATTGGTGTCCTTTCCCCTTTTCTGCAAAATGTTGAAATGTACTTCCTCATTGTCTTCCCCATTGGAGTAAAAATCGCAAACTTTCTCAATTAAGCTTGATGCTGCTAGTGCTGACATTCTATTGCCCTTATTTACACCAATTTAAAAAAAAAAAAACTTGAGTTGAAGACTAGATTTTGGCATAGATTTTAAATTAAGCAATAAACAAGAATTTGTATTACTACAAAAAGGTTAAACTTGGGGGAGGAGTCCCCTCTTTAGCAGCCACTTCCCCTGTATATATAGGGAACTATAGAAAATGGTCAGGTGCAACAGCCATACAAATGGATCCAGTGAAGTTATATATGTGGACTGGCCAATAGAATTTTTGCTTGTGGTCATTCAAGGTTAGTAAAACGTGTCTCTCTTTGGGGATGATTCTGGACATGGTTTCTAGATACCTGTGTTCCCTAAAGGGGATTATCCCTTATGGTGCAATACTTACAGTTCCTTGAAAAAGTACTCATATCCCTTGAAATTTTTGTCATGTTACAACCAAAAATTTAAATGTATTTTATTGGGATTTTGTGAGTGGCAAACAATTGTGAAGTGGAAGGAAAATTATAAATGTTTTTTAACATTATTTACATATAAATATGTGAAAAGTGTGACGTGCATTTGTATTCAGCCCCCTTTATTCTGATACCCTTAACTAAAATCTAGTAGAACCAATTGCCTTCAGAAGTCACCTAATAAGTAAATAAAGTCCACCTGTGTGTAATTTAATCTCAGTATAAATACAGCTGTTATGGGAAGCCCTCAGAGGTTAGTTAGAGAACCTTAGTGAACAAACAGCATCATGAAGGCCAAGAAACACACCAGACATGTCAGGGATAAAGTTGTAGAGAAGTTTAAAGCAGGGTTAGGTTATAAAAAAAAATCCCAAGCTTTGAACATCTCACGGAGCACTGTTCAATCCATCATCCAAAAATGGAACAAGTATGGCACAACTGCAAACCTACCAAGACATGGCCATACACCTAAACTGACAGGCTGAGTGAGGGGAACATCAAGGAGAAAAGCAGCCAAGAGGCCCATGGTAACTCTGGAGGAGCTACAGAGGCTTAGGTGGGAGAATATGTCCACAGGACAACTATTAGTCATGCACTCCACAAATCTGGCCTTTATGGAAGAGTGGCAAAAAAAAAGCCAATGTTGAAAGAAAGCCATAAAAATTCCAATTTGCAGTTTGCAAAAAGCCATGTGGGGGACACAGCAAAGATGTGGAAGAAGGTGCTTTGGTCAGATAAGAACAAAATTGAACTTTTTGGCCTAAGAGAAAAATGCGACCACTAATGATGATAGGTGCTAAACCACAGCGAGGCCCGGATTGAACCAAGCCTCAATGTGACGACTAACAATGATAGGTGTTAAACCACAGAACGGCTTTGATAGAGTCAGACAGATATTTGGCCAGAAAAACACATTCCAGGCCACGCTCTGAACACCACTCCGCACAGGCAGGTCCTTGGAACATAACTTGCATTATAATGTAGCCTAGTTAATGATTATACAGAATAAACCAATAGAATATATATTAAAAATTAATAGATAAAATTAAACATTTAAATATGTTATGTACCTCATATATAAGCGAAAAATACTAACATGTTACGACATATATTGTGATATGGCAACCAGGTGAGGAGTACAAACACAAGTGTGTCTTGCCTACAGTTAAGCATGGTGGTGAGTGTCATGGTCTGAGGCTGCATGAGTGCTGCTGGCACTGGGGAGCTAGAGTTAATAGAGGGAACCATGAATGCCAGCATGTACTGTGACATTCTGAAGCAGATTCCCTCCCTTTGGAGACTGTGCCACAGGGCAGTATTCCAACATAACAACTCCAAACACACCTCCAATACAACCACTGCCTTGCTAAAGAAGCTGAGGGTAAAGGTTAAGGACTGGCCAAGCATGTCTCCAGACCTAAACCCTATTGAGCATCTGTGGGACATCCTCAAATGCAAGGTGGAGAAGCTGAAGGTCTCTAATATCCACCAGTTCCATGATATTGTAATGGAGGAGTGGAAAAGGATTCCCGTGGCAACCTGTGAAGCTCTGGTGAACTGCATGCCCGAGAGGGTTAAGGCAGTGCTGCAAAATAATGAGGGCCACACAAAATATTGATACTTTGGGCCCAATTTGGACTTTAATAGGGTTAGCATGTCCGCCAAAACTGTTTGCTTGTTCGAGGTGTTCTGGTGCGAACAGAAACGGGGGGGTGCTCGGGCCATCCCTAGCCCTTACCACAAAGGTGGCTTGGATCCTATGGCTAACAGACATAACATTTATGTATCAGAAAGCTGCAGGCTGATTAAGAAGGTAAAATTTCAGACAATCGTCACAACTTTAGTGGGTATACTCCAAAAGAGTCTTCAGGTTTACATGCATGCATGAGCGATTCCATGCAATTGGCCACAAATAGTTGCAGGAGCCGTCAGCCTCCCACTGCTTTCAGTAAGGCCTCCTGCCTGCAGCTAATTGTAGGGACCTCCACTGAGTTTCCCACATCAAATCGTAAACAGCCCCATTTGCTAATGTAAATAGGACTATGCAATAGCCAGGCAACTTTATTATACAGAATGAAAAGTTAGCAATAAAAAACTCTGTATTTCTCTCAGGAAAGGATTCCTTTATAGTGACCCTGAGTCAGAAGAGGAAATATACTTACATTTCTGGCAGCCCATTTGTTCAAAACCTGCTTCTTCGCTGCCCTCTGGCCACTGCAAGTATTCAGCCAATCGGATGAGTCAAATACCCTTTTTCTCTGCCGCAGTTGGAAAAAAGGGTACACAGTGGCAGCCATGAAACAGTGAAGAAGCAAAATTTCAACAAATGGGCTGTCGGAATGATATGGATTTCTGTACAAATTGGTCATAAAATGTGATCTTATCTTCATTAAGTCACAACAATAGACAATCACAGTCTGCTTAAACTAATAGATATGCAAAGAAATTACCGCGCTAACATACACAAATAACAATAACTACAAGCAGCAACCACTAAGTGTTATACACACACTAAATTGTACAGGAGAAAAAAAAAAAGCGCAACTTCAATTTTTTTCTCTTGCTTAAACTAATAACACACAAAAAATTGAATGTTACCATGCTTTTATTGAACACACCATGCAGGTGGAAAAAGTATATGAACCCCTAGACTAATTACATCTCCAAGAGCTAATTGGACACCTGTTGGCTGACACCTCACTCCAATCAATGAGATGAGATGGGAGGTGTTGGTTACAGATGCTCTGCCCTATAAAAAAACACACACAAGTTCTGGGTTTGCCTTTCACAAGAAGCATTGCCTGATGTGAATGATGCCTCACACAAAAGAGCTCTCAGAAGACCTAATATTAAGAATTGTTGACTTACATAAAGATGGAAAGGGTTATAAAAGTATCTTCAAAAGCCTTGCTGTTCATCAGTCCTCGGTAAAACAACTTGGGCCAGATTCAGGTAGATGGGCGAATCTTTATTTTAGAGTAACGTTTCTCATTTACGTTACTCAGCCGAAACTTTAGGAGCAAGTACTGTATTCACATAGCACTTGCTCCTAAAGTTGCGGCGGCGTAGCGAAAATGAGCCGGCGGAATTCAAATTGGGCGGGTAGGGGGCGTGTATTATTATAACTAGGCGCGATCCCGCGGCGAACGTACTACGCATGCGTCGACTGTCAGTGCGCATGCTCCAAATTCTGTCAGGGAACGTCAATGACGTCAATCCACATTCACGGACGTTTTACGCAAACGACGCAAAAAATGTTAAATTCGACGCGATGACGACGGCCATACTTAACATAGGATACTCCACTAGGGGGCTGGTTTTTCTTTACGCCGCGTATTTCTTACGGAAACGTCGGAAAGTCACTGCGTCGGGCCCGAATACGATCGTGAATTGCCGATTCTCGCCGATTAGCATATTCTCGCCGTTAATCAGCGGGAACGCCCCGAGCGCCATTTTTAAAATTGCAGTTCCGATACGACGGCGAAATACAATTACGCCGCTCGTATAGGAACTCCAACCCGGCGTTTCTTGTTTTCTGACTACAGAAAACAGAAACGCTGGCTCAAAGTGAGAGTTAGGCTGGAGTATCACTGATACTCCAGAGTAACTCTACCTGAATCTGGCCCCTTGTCTATAAATGGAGAAAGTTCAGCACTGCAGCTACTCTCCCTAGGAGTGGCCATCCTGTAAATATGACTGCAAGAGCACAGTGCAGACTGCTCAATGAGGTGAAGAATCCTAGAGTATCAGCTAAAGACTTACAAAAGTCTCTGGCATATGCTAACATCCCTGTTAGCGAATCAACAATACGTAAAACATTAAACAAGAATGTATTTCATGGGAGGATACCACAGAGGAAGCCACTGCTGTCCAAAAAAACATTGCTGCACGTTAACAGTTTGCACAAGAGCACCTGGATGTTCCACAGCAGTACTGGCAAAATATTCTGTGGACAGATGAAACCAAAGTTGAGTTGTTTGGAAGAAACACACAACACTATGTGTGGAGAAAAAGAGGCACAGCACACCAACATCAAAATCTCATTCCTACTGTGAAGTATGGTGGTGGGGACATCATGGTTTGGTAATATACGAATAATTACAAACAGCATTAAACATGTCACAAAGTACATACTGTACATACGCTACATATGTCACATCATGAGTTTTTTTTTCATGAGTTGTTACATGCTCACTCTTGCTTTTAACATTTCTAAAGTTGATCAGTATCCCCTGAATAATTCAATAACTAGACAGTATCCCTCAAGCTAACATTGTTTTACAATCTCAGCTTCTGTTAAAATAGAAAAAAAAGAATATATTGGCCTCATATATATAAAAAAATGCAGTAAAACTCTTCGATGTACTTTATATGATGCAATTTGAAATGTCTCCACTCTGTTCTTTATTGGCTTGTTCACTTTGTGACTGTTATTTATGGCACCTTCACACTGGCTACACCTGCCACTTTTCCTACACCACTCAGAGACATTTTCCTGCTGTTCAACTTTTGACTTCTCCCAAGCAGCAATTGGGGGTCTTCGAAGTGAGAGGATGTAACAGCTTCAGGTCTCAGGAACACGCAGCTGAAATTACCAGCAACAATAGATTAGTGCTTCCAAATACGATGCAGCTGGCAGGAGAGACAACTGGCTGCATTTATACCTCGCTAGAGCATGCTCAGTTATTTAAATTGCTTTTAGCATTATACTGCTAACTTACTGAGATGTTTAGTCAGAAATCATTTGCTGTTTCTGTGCCAGTAATGTACTTGAGGTAAGAGGCAAAATAACAGGGAAAGAAGCAGTATATATTTATTTTTAAATTGTTCTACTTCCAAGTTGTCTTTGTTCATGGCAGATTACACCACTAAAGCTTATTTTTTTTTGCAAGAATCTGTAATTTAGAACAATGGTTCTCAACCCTGTCCTCAAGTACCCTCAACAGGCCATGTTTGCAGGTTTTCCTTTATTTCTTGCACAGGGGCTTCAGAGTCAGTGAATTGCTATTTTATCTAAGAGAAATTCCCAAAACATGGCCTTTTAGGGGTACCGGAGGACAGGAACCACTGATCTAGAAGACTAGGCTCTATATATATATATATACATATTTATATATATATATATATATATATATATATACACACCTAATTTAAAATTAGCATTTTTGTCAAAGCCGTTAAAGGCGAAGTGATCTGTTTTCAGTGGACAGGGGGCTTTCGGCTGACATCACTCAGCCGGTCAAGGCTCTAAATCGATCATGACTTTAATATTGGGATCCACTCAGCAAGCTGCGACTGAGCCAGCCGCTCCTACTCCCTCCACAGCCCATCGATCCATTGAGCGCTGGAGGGGAAGAGCAGAGGGCTGGTGACTGACAGTAAATGCTCTCTGCTCACTGAAGACTGAAAACGGAGCACTCAGTGGTCTTTGATTGCTCAGTTCTAGGTCTTAGAGGTGGCTGTGGTCTGCATCCACCTAGGTGAGTATGTGTTTGTTTTTTTTAAATTTCCAAACTTCTCTTTTAAACCTCATACATGCAGGTGCTTTGAGGCACCTAACTTAACCACTTACCACACTGCAACATATTGGGACTTTTAGTGGTTATATCAGGATGATGCTGCTAGATTACAGGTGGTAGAAAGGGAGTTTATGACCAGGTGGGAGGTATATGACAAGGTCGCGGGAGGGGTATATGACCAGGGGGGGGGTTTATGACCAGGTTGGGGTATATTATCAGTATTATCAGGTGGGGGGTTTATGACCATGAGGGGGGTAAATGACCAGGTAGGAGGTATATGACCAGGTGAGGAGGTTTATGATCAGGTGTGGGGGGTTTATGACCAGGTGGGGGGAATATGACCAGGTAGAATGTGTATGACCAGTTGGGGGGATATAATCAGGTGGGGGGTATAAGACCAGGTGGGGTATATACTGTAATTCGACCCTTCCGCTCACCCCACCCCCCTGATCTGGCCCTGCATATCAGTCTCCAAGAAATAAACACTTACAATGGTTGACTAATGATATAAAGTAACATGATTTTATCAGTCAGTCGGTGTGCAGGGTAATGTTAAAATGTAATACTTAAAGACCATAGATGCAGACACTTATCTGCAGAAACCAGACACACAGCGGTGTCCAGAGCCCCTGAATATATCAAATTCTGCAATTCAGTCACAGATGATCAGAAGATGTCAGAATCATTGTTTTTCCACTAGTAATTACTTGGCAAAGACAGCATAAATGTAAAAAGTCAAAGCAATGTTTATATTTTCTCAGGGTCCCTTATTGTTTCATGTGACACCCAGATGTTAGATACAGAAGCACATTCAAAACCTGTGTGTGTTTAATCATGTCCTGGCAGGCGAGCCCAGGACTGCAGATAAGGGGGTACAGCCAGCTCTCCTAAATGCAGGGACAACCATGACAGTGTTACCCACATACTCCACTAGGGACATAATTTCAAAACAGGGCTGACTAAGGCCTAGACATGCCGGCCGCACACAGTTCACAGCCCACACAATTACATTTCTTTAACATGTGTACACATATGGCAGGTCCTGGATCACTCACTATACCCCTGGTCACCAATAGTAACAACCCTCTACTGGCTACACTTTTAGTATCAAGCACAACGTCTTCCACATTGTTACATGATAGGTCTCAGTCTGTGACATAGAGGACCAGGTCACTTGCCACTTTCTACATTGAGAGGGCTATCTCCTCACTAACAAGATGGATATCTCTATCCCTGTCCATCATCTTCCCTAACCCAACCAAGTTTGCGCTAGATTTGTTTCTCTTGGATCCTGTATCCCACTGTGTGGTACTCCATGCGGTGCATAAGTCTAGCACTGTGGCCTAACTATGTGCTACCCCAACTCACATCCAATGTCTCCAATGGTGACAGCTAGGGATGAGCCAAACACCCCCACGTTCGGTTCGCACCAGAACCTTTCGAACGGGCCGAACGTTCGTGCAAATATTTACAAACCCCATTGACGTCAATAGGACTCGAACGTTCGAATTCAAAACTGCTAATTTTAAAGCCCCATATGCAAGTTATTGTTCGAAAACGTCTTTGAGAACCCGGGTCTTGCCCCAGGGAACATGTATCAATGGAAAAAAGTTTTAAAAAACGGTTGTTTTTTTTAGAGCAGTGATTTTAATGATGCAGCATCATTAAAATCACTGCTCCAGAAAAAACGACCATTTAAAAAAAAAAAATAATCCATTGATGCATGTGGCAAGACCCGGCTTCTCAAAGACGTTTTCACAGGCATACTATAGACACCCAGCAGGTACAATATTTAAAGGAATTTTTCATCTTTTTTTATTTTATTTAAGCATCATGATGCTTTATGGTGCACACTGCAGAGGACACATGCAATACACCACGTGAGAATACTGCAGCTAGCACAATCAACTACCTGCCAGTAAATTAGGAAGAACTGATCTAGCTAAACTATACAGTGTATAAATATATGTACAACACCTGGGATGTATATATATCCTCTACACACTGTAAATTTAACTGACTAGCCTGCCTGCTTTTTCTAGCTAGAAAAAAAAGACACTCTCTCTCTCTCTCTCTGTGACTGATATCTAACCAGCGCCGCAACACACTACACGAGGCCGTCCTGCAGACGGCCTTTTATAGTGTAGGGGGTGTACTAAAGCCCTGAGCCATAATTGGCCAAAGCCACCCTGGCTTTGGCCAATTACGGCTCTCTGTACTGATGGCACTGTGATTGGCCAAGCATGGGGGTCATAGTGCATGCTTGGCCAATCATCAGCGCGCAATGCCGCAGTGAATTATGGGATCGAAGGATCGAACATACAATGTTCGAGTCGAACATACGTTCGACTCGAACACGAAGCTCATCCCTAGTGACAGCCATCCACTTCAATCACTCCAAAGCAACCAGAGGTCCAGTACAACTCCATTTTATTGTACTGAGGTAGTTAGTAGCAGCAGTCCATAATATATTTAATGGGATCTGGCACACAGGGTAATGTACCTACACCCTATTTAATACATAACAGTATTTGTTTTTCCCATGGGACTTTTAAATAAGATACATTACAAAAAATGCAAATAATATTAAACATAAAATATCAGTTTACTGATAAATGCATAAAATACTCATTACTCATGTAAGAGCATTGATTAAAAATATGAAAGACTAATGTTATCTGTTACAATATGCATCCACATAAGGTATGCATTATATTGCCATCAAAATAATTTGCATTGCTGTTGCATGACATTTTCATACAGTGAATACATATATATATATATATATATATATATATATATATATATATATATATATATATATATACATATACACAGTATGTCACAAAAGTGAGTACGCTCCTCACATTCTTGTAAATATTTTATTATATTTGTTCATGTGACAACACTGAAGAAATTACACTTTGCTACAATGTAAATTAGTGAGTGTACAGATTGTATAACAGTGTAAATTTGCTGTCCCCTCAAAATAACTCAACACACAGCCATTATTGTCTAAACCACTGGCAAAAAGTGAGTACACCCCTAAGTGAAAATTTCCAAATTGGGGTCCAAAGCGTCAATATTTTGTGTGGCCACCATGATTTTCCAGCACTCTTAACCCTCTTGGGCATGCAGTTTACCAGAGCTTTACAGGCTGCCACTGGAGTCCTTTTCCACTCCTCAATGATAACATCATGGAGCTGGTGGATGTTAGAGACCTTGCGCTCCACCACCTTCCATTTGAGGATGCCCCACAGATGCTCAATACTGTTTAGGCCTGGAGACCTGCTTGGCCAGTCCATCAACTTTACCCTTATCTTCATTAGCAAGGCAGTGGTCATCTTGGAGGTGTGTTTGGGGTTGTTATCATATTGGAATACTGCCCTGCGGCCCAGTCTCCGAAGGGAGGGGATCATGCTCTGATTCAGTATGTCACAGTAGATGTTGGCATTTATGGTTCCCTCAATAAACTGTAGCTCCTCAGTGTCGGGAGCACTCATGCAGCCCCAGATCACGACACTCCCACCACCATGCTTGACTGTAGGCAAGACAGGCTTGTCTTTGTACTCCTCACCTGGTTGCCGCCACAAACGCTTGACACCATCTGAACCAAACAAGTTTATATTGGTCTCATCAGACCACAGGACACGGTTCCAGTAATCCATGTCCTTAGTCTGCTTGTCTTCACAAACTGTTTGCAGGCTTTCTTGTGCATCATCTTTAGAAGAGGCTTTTTCCTTCCTTCTGGGATGGTAGCCATGCAAACCAATTTGATGCAGTGTGCGGCGTATAGTCTGAGCACTGACAGGCTGACCCCCACCCCCTCAACCCCTGCAGCAATTCTGGCAGCACTCATATGTCTATTTCCCAAAGACAACCTCTGGATATGAGGCTAAGCACGTGGACTCAACTTCTTTGGCCTGTTCTGAGTGGAACCTGTGCTGTTAAATCGCTGTATGGTCTTGGCCACCGTACTGCAGCTCAGTTTCAGGGTCTTGGCAATCTTCTTATAGCCTAGGCCATCTCTATGTAGAGCAACCATTCTTTTTTCAGATATTCAGAATTCTTTTCCATGAGGTGCCATGTTGAACTTCCAGTGACCAGTATAAGAGAGTGAGAGCGAAAAAAACAAATTTAACACCAAATTTAACACACCTGCTTCCCATTCATACCCACGACCTTGTAACACTAATGAGTTACATGGCAACGGAGAGGGAAAATGGCGGGCCCAATTTTAACACTTTCACTTTCACTTAGGGGTGTACTCACTTTTGTTGTCAGCGGTTTAGACATTAATGGCTGTGTGTTGAGTTATTTTGAGAGGACAGTGAATTTACAAGCTGTACAATCACTACTTTACATTGTAGCAAAGTGTAATTTCTTCAGGGTTGTCACATGAAAAGATATAATAACATATTACAAAAATGTGAGGGGTGTACTCACTTTTGTGAGATACTGTAATATATATATATATATGCATACATTGGGCAAATGGTTATCTGGGTATTTGACCGTTTGTTCGGCCCGCCCAACTAACACAATGCTCTGCGTTGCCGCACAGTGCATTGGAGGCCCTGGTTGGCTGAAGCATTGAAAGTTTTGCCCAATCAGGGCACAGAGCACTGATTGCAGAATGTAATGATGACTCTATCCAATGATGCCTCATTGCTCTTAGTCCCGCACCACACTATAAAAATATTCTCCGGATAGCAGCCATTTTCAGTGTGATATTAGCATGGAGAGAGATAGAACAGGACTCTGTTTAGTGCTGCTAGCGAGCTAGTGTGCTATAGTGTGCTATTGTGCCAGTGATAGTTCAGTGCGAGTGTAGTGTAGTTTATTTTTACTTTAGTGTCAGTTTTATTTGTCAGGGCAGGTTTCCTGCAGTATACAGTATATCAGTGCATTTACTGCATGTTTAACACAGTATATATCCGTGCGTTAATGCAAGTTTAACTCAATATATATTAGTGCATTACTTAATGCTTAAAACAGTATATATTTGTGCATTACTGCATGTTTAATGGAGTATATATCAGTTATTTACTGCACGTTTTAGTGGTTTCACACTGATGCCAATTGGATGTGGGTTTCAGGAGACAGGAGACAGGAGACTATGACCAGCTCTCAATGGAGCCGGTTTACACATTGCACAGGGGTCCTGTGCGTCTTTGGCTCCATTTCAGGTCTGAATTCAGGCCAACTTTTGAGCCTTTGTCCATGAATGGGGACGCAATGGGCCCCTGCTGTGAGCCGCGTCCGCACACAGTGTTAACCTAGCCTAATCCAGTATTTTTTAGTGCATTACTAAACATTTACCGCAGTATATTTGAGTGCAT
Organism: Rana kukunoris; assembly: GCA_029574335.1. NCBI lineage: Eukaryota > Metazoa > Chordata > Amphibia > Anura > Ranidae > Rana > Rana kukunoris. The sequence continues at coordinate 252,096,232 of CM056050.1, read as the reverse complement.
TACTGCACGTTTAACACATTAGATATCAGTGCGTTACTGTATTTTTAATTCAGTATATATCAGTGCATTACTTCACGTTTAACGCAGTATATCCATATGTTAGTGCACGTTTAATGCAGTCCATTTGAGTGCATTATTGCACGTTTAACACAGAATATATTAGTGCGTTACTGCTTGTTTAACGCAGTATACTTGAGTGCATTACCATACATTTAGAGCAGTATATATCAGTGCGTTAATGTTAATTTAACGCAGTATATTTAAATGCAATACTGCATGTTTAACGCAGTATATTTCAGTGCGTTAGTGCACATTTACCACAGTATATTGCAGTGCGTCAGTCCAGTTTTATTACAGTATATTGTAGTGTGTCAGTGGAGTGTGTCTGTGTAGTTAGTACTCAAGTTAAAGTGCAAACACCACTTTCCATTGATTTAAGTGCATCCACGTACACATTTCCACATCTTTATCACATTTTGTTAAAAAACGCCCCCTCCCCCCATCGTGTCTGGAAGGCAAATAGGGCAAATAGGGCGAGGCAGACATTTCCAAAGGCAAAAGTGTACTTGGTCCGTCCTCAGGCAGGGCATCATTTCCTCTGTTTAGTGATGCTGCCCATGCCATTCAGCCACAGCATGCAAAGGAGATGGTGAACTGGCTTACTAAACCATCATCATCCCCCTCATCCTCCATCACACAAGCAAAGACTAGTGCACAGTCCACTGCAGCTGCCAGAGTGGCATATTCTGCCTTCATGTCCACAGCTACTCCTGCCATCGCGCCAGCATCAGGCATGGAGGAGTCAGCTTATTTGAACACAGCATCAGTCACTTGCTCCTTGACGATGTACAGCCATTACTTGTGTCAGATCTTGGTTTTGAGGTTAAGGAGGGTAGGAACATGAGCCAACAGAGAGGGGAGAACACTAGTAAACAACAAATTGGCAGTCATGTTCCCCCAGCTGCAGTGTTTTTCCAAGTCGTCTCCAGTAATAATAAGGATGATAAGTATGATGATGACGAATTAGGTCACTGACGCGACTTGGGTGCCGGATAGAGCAGTGGAGGTAAGTGATGGTGAGGCACCAAAGAGGCAGCCATTATGGAAGGGTAGAGAGCAGCCATCCTATTTCACCAGATTGTGGAGCTGTTATCTCCTGGCTCACTTTCCACAGCTCAGATGTTTGAGCCTTAAGGACATGTGCAGCCGATTGTACTGTTTAAATTTTCAAGCTTTGCCTCAAGCACATCTAGTGTGGCAAAAACACCAGCCATTTGGGTACCACATGCTTGACTAGGCGCTGCGTTTAAAAATATTTGGACTAGGAGAGCTAAGTTGCTCCCAGTTGTGATTTGTTTAGGTTATTGACCTGTGTCATTCCCGAGAGGTCCACTGGCTCGGACTGCATTCTGGGGATGTCGTTTCATCCTTGGCCGGCAGTGGGAGCCAGTGGGATTTCTGGCAGATGGAGTCTTCCTCAGCAGCCAATTGGAGAGTTTTCTCCTCGCTGGGCATGCTGGGGAGGGGTATATCTGGGACCTAGGTCAGTGCTTTGGGGGTTCTTCTTCTTCACGTGTGCGGGGTCCCGGACTCGGGGTGCGGCATCCACCTTCAAGGTGTGCGCGCTCATGGACCCTGCTGGCTAGGTTCCTGGGCCTTCCTGAGTCTCAGTCGGAGACAAGAATCAAGGGACCCCAGTGATTCACTGGGTCTCCGAAGCTTAAGAGAGTCCCAGACGGGGATTCGGTGACCGGAATGCTGGCAGGTACGCTCTACTGCCGCCCGGTGACCTATGCGGAGAAACTACTGGGAGGATTCGCTCTGTTCGCAGATTTAGTCTATCCCAATTAACTGGCCTGTGGCAGAGGCCTAGAGCCGGGCCTGTGAGAGAGACCCATTCCTCCCAGCCAAGATTCGAGTTGGCGCCTCGGCTGCCAGGTCTGTGTGAGAGACACCTGTCTCATAGGAGTGGCGATGTGTGAAAGTTTGTGCTACTGAGGGCTGATCCGCCTTGCATATATCGAAAGTTTCTCTTCTTTTATCAACCTATTCTTCCTTCACTAAAGTTGATGTTGGCTAATGTTGGCCTGGGATTAAAGCATTGAGAAAATCTTTATTGACTGTGTGGACCTCCGTTTACTGCTAGATCCTTCTGGTGCATCCCTAGACCAAGCTGGGGTAACTTAATTTGCCGATCCCAAATCAAACCAGCGGCTCCTTCGGGGGTAAGCGCTACACTATATTTACTCATAAATATCAGCAGTGTCTAAGCATAGCACTTTTCAGAAAGTTCTATATTAGGACTGATTTCTATAAAATACTGATTTCTATTAAACACTAATCTAAGTGTCCAAAGCAAATTCAGCATTATTTCACTCCTTAGCATTGCTTGATAAAATATTAGGTAGAGCTAGCTTGTGGCTAAAGGCAGACAAGGCAAGGGTATATTATAATTATTGACCATGCATTTTTTTTATCCATCATCAGTAAGAATATTTTTCACATATAAAGTTATGTCGAAAACTCGACCTGGAAAACAGGGAAACATCCAGCTTAAAAAACATGATTCTTTTCAATTAGTTTTTATTGAGAGTTTTAACAACAGAGCAATAAAGACGTAATTTTAACATAGAGGTGTTAAGGGTGCCAAAGTCTACAGGATCTAGTGATGACAATCCAGCCCTGCTCTTTGGAATAGACACTGTGCTACATACAGCCCACTACATTCTTGCACACTTGCTATTAGGCCCCTTTCACACTGGGGCTGGAGGCGCGGTGGTCACCAGTGATCTCTATGCCTCCCATCCGGCGTTGGCAGATCGTTTCTTCGGGTCTCCGATGGCACGGGAGAGCCCGGAGAAGCACCGGATGGCAGCGGGAGGGGGGGATGTCCCCTCCCGTCGCCTATAAGAACAATCAAGTGGTGGAACTGCCGCTATGATCATTCTTATGGTGCACAAGAGCGCCGGCTGAAGAGATGGATATTTGAATGATGCCTGTAGCTGCAGGCATCATTCAGATATCCCCACTGAAAGTCCTAGATGTCATTTGATGTCCTACGGTACGGAAGTGGTTAAGTATCAGTAAATCAATCTTCATTTAAAAATTATGTTTTTTACAAACTTGTGTTCATTGATACATGTCCCCCAGGGCAGTACCTGGACCCCCATAACCATTGTATGCCCAATTACTTGCATATAAGCCTTTGATTTTTCCGGTTCGGGTCTCATAGACTTCAATGGGGTTTGTTATTCGGTTCCAAACTATTGAAATGTTCAAAAGTTCTGCTGTGAAATGAACAAGGGGTTGGTCGGCTCATCTCTACCAAAAAGCTATTATTTTTACAATACTTGGGATAATGGGTAATTAGAACTAACAACAAAAACCTGGGGAATGCCCAGGGAATAACCAAGCCTACTTACCGACGAGCAAGCAGAACAACCAATTAACCTGTCTAACAGTATGCATTAAAAACAGGGGTTTTGTCCGCACGCATTTGCAAACGCATGCGTGAGCCACAGAGCACGGCACCCCATAATCTGGGGTCCTAACACTAAACAGTGAGTGTCCTCACAGTGGAGGCACATGCATTTTAATGGATAGATAGGGCAGGTGGACTGAATGGGAGCCACCCCTCCTTAAAGGTACAGGAGCACACCAAACACCCAGCATATAGCACAATGGCTGCAAAGGTGTTGGTGCACGGCTGGACCAATTAGAACTACCTATACAGTGACTACCTATAAATACTTCCCAAATATGATATAACCATAACAGAGAGTACCAAAAATTGCTTTCCCAATAATGAAATTATTAAGGTTTACCACATTTTAAAGATTATCTAGTAGTTAAATTCCACATAGGGGCATCATAGAAGCTTACTTGATATAATATACTCATAACACAAAATGTACCAAAGACCAACCTCCCAAAATATATGTAATGTCCCAAGAGAATAATGCCCTAGTGGTCCATCTGCCTTGGATGTATCAGCGCTCCAAATGTACCGTATTTGCCGGCGTATAAGACGACTGGGCGTATAAGACGACCCCCTAATTTTCCAGATACATTTTTTTTTTTTGTTTTGGGATATACTCACCGTATAAGACGACCCCCCCCCCCCCCCTGACTAGTCACGGTGCTATTATGCATGCCTTACTGTGCCAGTATGCCTGCCTCACTGTGCCAGTATGCCTGCATCACTGTGCCAGTATGCCTGCCTCGACGATCTCCCTACCTTCTCCTGTTTACAGAGTTTCTCAGGCTGCAGGCGTCCATTATTCAAAAGCCGCGCCTCCTCCTCAGGCTGTTCTGTGATAGGCGGAACACTAATTTTCTCAGCAGAGCCTCTGTTCAGTGTTCCGCCTATCATGGATGTCCTCTCGTCAGAGGCTGAGGATGAGAAGGCATTCGTGATAGGCAGAACACTGAACAGAGGCTCAGCTGGGAAAATGAGTGTTCCGCTTATCACGGAACAGCCTTTGGAGGAGGCGCGGCTTTTGAATAATGGACGCCCGCAGCCTTACAGACAGGTACGAGCATATAAGACGACCCCTGAGTTTTGAGCAATTTTTGTACATGCAAAAGGTCGTCTTATATGCCGGAAAATACAGTAACAGTCCATAATAAACTATTAAGCCGTGTACACACGATCGGTTTGTCCGCTGAAAACAGACTGTGTGTGGGCCCCATCTTTTATTTCCATCTGTGTAAAAAAATAGAACATGTTTTACATTTGTCCTATAGATAAAAAAAACGATAGAAAAAAACGATCGTCTGTATGGAACTCCATCGGTCAAAAATCCATGCATGCTCAGAATCAAGTCGACGCATGCTTGAAAGCATTGAACTTCTTTTTTTTTTCGGCTCGTCATAGTGTTGTATGTCTCTGCCTTGTGGCACGATCAGATTTTTGACTGATGGTGTGTATGTAGGCAAGACTGATGAAAGCTTCATCGGATATCCGATGAAAAAATCCATCGGTGATCAGATATCCGATCGTGTGTACAGGGCTTTAGACTTTACATCAGTGAAAAAAACAGGTCCTGTTTACATGGCAGTATCCCTTCCATAACCCAGTATTAGGGGTACCCACCCCAAGGGAGCAAAAAATAACTTCATGTTTGTTACTCATTTCTTTGTCTAGGTTCTGTTCTTCCCATCAGTCTACTGCACACTTTCTTTAACCCCTACCTACAACCTTGTACTGGGCGCAACTGGTTCAGCAGGGAGCATGGGGCAAAGAGAGGACTTTTTAACTATCTCTAGGTGCACATGGAATAGTACAGTGGGCTGCAGCTGCAGACAATAAAACCTGAGTCCATCAGACCCCATTGATTCATGCAGGGGAGCCAGTGGCAGAGGGGTGAATGTTTTAAGCATCTTTCGACACAGGCAGAGTAATACCTCTGGCCTCAGCACCCATAAACAGGGCTGCTGATAAGGCAAAACAGCCAGTTACCAGTTCAAAAGGGGGGGCCCGGGGCTGTACTGTCTTATTGCAGACACTGTTCCTCTTCTGCCTCCCCCTGCAGCACTACCAGCTTCTCCTCCTCTCCCTCCCTCTGGCTGCACTGCAGGGGGGTTGGTTCTAGCACATGCAACCTGTCCATCTGCTGTCCAGGCCCCTTGTGTGCCCCTGCCCCCCGCAGCACTGCTGGCTTCCCTCCTTTCCTGCTGGAAGCTGGTGCAGATACACAGGGGGATGTTTCAGGATGCAAATATGTAATTTACTGTCCCTTTTATTTCCTGAATGAACACAGTGAGCAATTGGTACAAATCACGCCTGTGTCCATTTATCACTGAAGCATAGTAAACTGTATTAACTATGCTTTATTTTGTGAATGAGCAAGAAGCTTCAGAGCACTCACTGATCATTTATCCATGCAGCTGAGGCTGTAGAGAAACGGCTGGATAAATCAATGTCACCAGTCACTTTTGGCTGGGGAGGGGTGCCCTGTCAGGTAGGCTGTATGGGGCCCGCAATTTCTAACAGCAGCCCTGCCCAACAAGTAAAGTAAAGTTCCGGCTTGCCCAGGGCTGCCTGTACCACGTGGAAGTATATGAAAAGAGGAAGGGGTTAGCAGTGGGTTCTAATGCATATCAGGGTAGAGGGACTGCCTGTGGAGGTTTCTGCTTGTGGCGTATGTGGTCCTGAGATGCAGTACTAGTGCTTGGGGAAGGGTATTAACAGCTTTTCATCTTCCAAAAGTATATATGGGAACCAAGATGAACGCGACCTTTCACATCAGATGCACTAGGAAGAGTGTTGTTCTTCCCCTTCTATGATGACAGAAAAGAGAGGGATTTTGTTAAAGCTATTGTAGCGCCCCCCTTGCTTTTTGCATGGGCGCTGCGTTTAAAAATATTTGGACTAGGAGAGCTAAGTTGCTCCCAGTTGTGATTTGTTTAGGTTATTGACCTGTGTCATTCCCGAGAGGTCCACTGGCTCGGACTGCATTCTGGGGATGTCGTTTCATCCTTGGCCGGCAGTGGGAGCCAGTGGGATTTCTGGCAGATGGAGTCTTCCTCAGCAGCCAATTGGAGAGTTTTCTCCTCGCTGGGCATGCTGGGGAGGGGTATATCTGGGACCTAGGTCAGTGCTTTGGGGGTTCTTCTTCTTCACGTGTGCGGGGTCCCGGACTCGGGGTGCGGCATCCACCTTCAAGGTGTGCGCGCTCATGGACCCTGCTGGCTAGGTTCCTGGGCCTTCCTGAGTCTCAGTCGGAGACAAGAATCAAGGGACCCCAGTGATTCACTGGGTCTCCGAAGCTTAAGAGAGTCCCAGACGGGGATTCGGTGACCGGAATGCTGGCAGGTACGCTCTACTGCCGCCCGGTGACCTATGCGGAGAAACTACTGGGAGGATTCGCTCTGTTCGCAGATTTAGTCTATCCCAATTAACTGGCCTGTGGCAGAGGCCTAGAGCCGGGCCTGTGAGAGAGACCCATTCCTCCCAGCCAAGATTCGAGTTGGCGCCTCGGCTGCCAGGTCTGTGTGAGAGACACCTGTCTCATAGGAGTGGCGATGTGTGAAAGTTTGTGCTACTGAGGGCTGATCCGCCTTGCATATATCGAAAGTTTCTCTTCTTTTATCAACCTATTCTTCCTTCACTAAAGTTGATGTTGGCTAATGTTGGCCTGGGATTAAAGCATTGAGAAAATCTTTATTGACTGTGTGGACCTCCGTTTACTGCTAGATCCTTCTGGTGCATCCCTAGACCAAGCTGGGGTAACTTAATTTGCCGATCCCAAATCAAACCAGCGGCTCCTTCGGGGTTAAGCGCTACACTATATTTACTCATAAATATCAGCAGTGTCTAAGCATAGCACTTTTCAGAAAGTTCTATATTAGGACTGATTTCTATAAAATACTTATTTCTATTAAACACTAATCTAAGTGTCCAAAGCAAATTCAGCATTATTTCACTCCTTAGCATTGCTTGATAAAATATTAGGTAGAGCTAGCTTGTGGCTAAAGGCAGACAAGGCAAGGGTATATTATAATTATTGACCATGCATTTTTTTTATCCATCATCAGTAAGAATATTTTTCACATATAAAGTTATGTCGAAAACTCGACCTGGAAAACAGGGAAACATCCTGCTTAAAAAACATGATTCTTTTCAATTAGTTTTTATTGAGAGTTTTAACAACAGAGCAATAAAGACGTAATTTTAACATAGAGGTGTTAAGGGTGCCAAAGTCTACAGGATCTAGTGATGACAATCCAGCCCTGCTCTTTGGAATAGACACTGTGCTACATACAGCCCACTACATTCTTGCACACTTGCTATTAGGCCCCTTTCATACTGGGGCTGGAGGCGCGGTGGTGGTATAGCACCACTAAAAATAACGGCGCTATACTGTCGGAATTGCCACGTGATTGGCCGCTAGCAGGCTATAAAGGGTTAATACCGACTGAAATGCGCCTCTGCGCCTCTGTTGTTTTAAATGGGAAGGAGCGGTGAAGGAGTGGTATAGATACGGCTCCTCTCACCTCTCCAAAGATGCTGCTTGGAGGTGATTTTTTTCTCTCCTGCCAGCACATCGTCTCAGTGTGAAAGCCCTTGGGCTTTCACATCGAGAATGCTGGGCAGGAGTTTTTCAGGCGGAATAGCAGCGCTATTTTTAGCACTTTACCGCCTGAAAAACTCCTCAGTGTGAAAGGGGCCTAAGGGATGACCTTGGGCGTGTTCAGATGCATTTCGGAACCATATGGCTAATCCTACCAGAAAGCTGTGACCTGTAATAGGCCAATCATTTTTAGTTGAAGCATTTCTCACCCTACAGCTGCATGTATACAACGGGACGTGTACACATTTGGCTTTAGAATGTGGTTGCAAATGAATGAATGTAACAGAATCCTCAGCCACATGGGTTTGCAAGTGCATCTGAACATGCCCCAGCCCAGCTCTACTTGTTACTCTGAACTTAACTATCATGCAATGAGTAGGGATGAGATTAGGCATATTCGGGTCCTTGTCAGAACCCGCCTGAGCTATACTGCCAAGAAGTTGTCACCTGCACTAGGCCAATCGTCAAAGTAGTCAATGCATTCCCCACTGCGGCACATATACGAAGTGAGTGTAGAATGCCTCAACTGCCTATGATTGGCCAGAGACAGTGGCTGGACTGCTCAGGTAGGTTGAGTTGAGGACCTGAATATGCTGCACTCAACCTTATTAATGATCATCCTGTGGTTCACCCAATGGAAAAATCAGTTTTACATTGATAGTAATGCAAATCCTGCATTATTTTTACAAGTTTGGTTATTAAATATAGTCAAAAGATATTACAATTGTCCAAAAAAACTGTTACAAACAACATTTTAGAGAGAAAATCATTTTCAAATAGGGCTTTGTGATAAGACTCTTTCTACAGATGTAATTGCTATCAAACTCTTCCTTTAAAATGCATTGCTACAGGCAGTCTATTCTGTCAGCAGGGGATTAAGGATAAGATTCTGAGGAATGGCTAAAACTGTAGCAGCCTGAGACAAGAAGAAAGAAAAGGTTTAATAAACACAAGGATTCACATCAATCCCAGAGGGTTTCATTTTCTCAAGGGAACGCAATTTGAAAAGCTTTTGGAGGAAGTGGGTGATCAATAGCAGCAATTGGAGTTTCTCTGTTAGACGAACAAAACTTAGTGCCTTTCCTAGTCTTCCATCTGCCATTCAATACATTTTGACCTGAATACGAGTGAGCAGAGTGATTTCAATTTCCTTCTTTTAAATGTTTATAGAATTTTGATATCAAACCCGAGAAATGGTTTGTTGTTGGAAATGAGTATTGTCAGACAGAGAAACCAGTGTATTAGTGTTGAGAGGCTGGTCACAGCCATGTACTTTAGATAGACAAAGGGTAGTTAGCAAGCGTGTCTGGCCAACACTGCACATGGAAGGGGTTAGGTGGCAAATCTTTTCAAGTGGAAGAAAGGGTTAACATCTGGTACAGCAGGGTCAATTGCACTTCATGGGAATGTAGCTCCCAGAGTTTTTGAACTTTGTTAATATATTCTGACAGCTGCCGGGCTCAGTGTGGATGTATTGTCTGAGCAAAATATCCCAGGACAATTAGGCTGGGGCTACAGCTGATTTTTATTGGCTTGCTAGCAATACATTTTAACTCATTGCTGCACTTGCTGCTGTTGTAATACCCAGATTGCAGTTGAGGCAGTTGTTAACAAGGGGTTAAATATCTGGCTAAACAAGTGATTCAAATTGTATGGTGTAACTAAATCCAAAACCCCAACATTTTGTGGGCCAGATTCTCAGAGACGTTACGCCTGCGTAAATGGATATGCGCGGCGTAATTGTAAATGTGCGCCGTCGTATCGATGCACCGTAAACACAGAACCACATACGCCAGAAAATCTGCTTCGCCTGAGCGGCGAAAATGTTTTAAGCTAGCGCGGTGTAGGCACAAAGTTACGTATTGCGCATCTTCAGCTCCCATTGAATTATCATGCAAATATGCAAATTAGGGAGATGCGCAGATTCCCGAAACTACGCTCGTTCGGCGTAGGCTACGCGTGGTGCGCGTAACACGAAAGCCTGGAGAAAACGTACCCCTCATAAAAGCAGGGGTAACTTTGCTCAAGACCGTGTGCAAGTCAGCTGGAGAGCAACTACAGCAGCACCATAACGGACAAGCTGAGCAATCACACTTACTGGACAACACATTCGTATGCCAACATGCCAGGGGCAGGCATGGTCTTAGCACTACTAATGTATGCAGAGGAAGAGGCGCATAGAAGGAGGAGGAGGAGGAGGGGGGCACGTGAGAGGATCTACCGAGCGCGCATGAGCCTCTTTGGCATGGGTGATGAGGAGGTGTCTCGCATCTTCAGATTCAGCCCTGCTGCCATCCTGGAAATAACCACAGCTATGCAGGATGACATCCCCAGCCAGACATACCGCTCACATGCACTGCAGCCACTGGTCAAGGTACTGACTTTTGCACTGCACAGGCGCATGTGTGGGTGCATTATTTATACGATGGGCCGGCGAATCGTAGGGAGGCTTTGCGCATGCGCAGAGGGCATCCACCTCATGGCGCGGGTCATCCACGTCACGGCGCGGGTCATCCACATCACGGCGCATGCTCCGTTCGTTCCAGCGTTCATTTGCATGGGGTCACGCTTCATTAGAATGCATCACGCCCACTTCCCCCCTACTTTGGAGTTACGCAGGCTTACGCCGATGAATTTCCGCTACGCTGGCACATCTTGGAGCGCATTTGCTGCGAGAATACGGTACTTGCCTCTCCGCGTTACGTCGGCGTAGTGCATCTGAGATGCGCTACGCCTGCATAAATATGCGCGCATATACGAGAATCTGGCCCTATATGTTTACCAATAATTGGCTGGTAAAATTTTTTTTCTTTTTTAATTTTTATTCTTTTATTTTCAGCTGGTGATTGGTAAGTAACACACATTCTGTCTTAGGCAGTCCATACACGATCAGCAGGAAGAACCATGTATCGCCAGCCATAGGTGTGCGCAGACTATAGCATTAGGGTGTGCACCCCAAAGCCCAAACACACACCACCGATCACTCACGATGTTCATTCAGAAAGGGAAGGGCCGGTAAATTACATATTTACTGGCCCCTTCCCCACTCCTAAATCATCCCAGCAGCAACAGCCGATAGGAGAGTAGGGAAGCTGGCAGCGCTGTGGGGGGAAAGATGGGAGCCAGGGCAGTAGGGGGAATCTGTGCTGCACAGAGTGATTAGGGTGTGCCTGGGCACACCTGGCACACCCTGTGTGCACGCCTATGCTGAGGGCCTTGTTTGCCTGTGCAGAAAAGCAAAGGTGTTCCGCGGATCCCCATGCAGACAGTCCCATTTATTTAAATTGGTATGCAGTGGATGCATGGACTTCAGGGGTCTTTTAGACTGATGTCTTTTCATTGAAGTTAATGGAAATTAGATCATGCTCCAATAGCCTGAAAAAAGCAGGACACAAAAAGTGTCACCTTAAAAAAGTTATGGGTTCTTGGTTCATTATAGCTAGGGGAGACAAGAGAATGGATGTTCACTGGTCGCCCTCTGCTCCACACACTGACATCTTCCATGTGGGTCCCCCGACCCTGAAGGGTCCACACCGGGGTTATTTTTATCCTGGAATTCCTGGCTTGAGTTATTCTTTAATCAAATCATTTAATAATCAAATTATATTGATACAGTGATTAGTTCTATGGATGACTAAATGTGTAGAAGTTTTGTGATTATTTTCATTTTAAATTATAAAGGTGATTGGATAATGCCAAGGACAATGCTTGTGAATTTTCCTTTGCTCAAAATGAAAATATATTTATAAACAATCATAAGTATTATCAGATCAACTTTGGAAATACTGTACAATTGTGATTTTAATTAACTTAAAGAAAGGGAAAAAAAAACACAACATTAGTACTTGTAACATGCACTAAACTTTTTTTAATCGAATCCTAAAAAGTTGCATGTATGGTATGGCCAGTGTTAATGCCCTACGTAGTAATAAAAAATAACTAGTTAAATTAGGACAAAAAAAAAATGAAAAATCTGACTAAATGTTGTTTTATTATAGCTAAGATATTTTATACATGATTGAGCATATTTAATAATGCAATGCAAAATGCAGTCATGTGTAGTAATTCATAGCCGTCCATGAGAGATTAGTTTCCCCTAGCCCACAGTAAGCTTTTGGAGCTGAATTTTGATTAAATGGCTGGGGTTAATGCACACTTTTTTGTTTGATGTTATTAAATGTGCTGATGAGGGGCGTAACTAAAAAAAACTCTATGCAGACATAAAAGACACACATTAATGCAGCTCTATACTCATTACTACAACATTAAAGCGTTTGTTACCCTAAAAAAAGAAAAAAGAGAAAAAAAAGGCTCCTGTCCCAAAACATGAATAACAGCACAGTGCTGTAGCTATGTTATTTGGCCCCTTCTATCAATTGAAATACCAGTGTCTGCCCCTCCCCTCCCGTTGAAATAAATGTATCCCAGTGTATGTGCTTTATTAAAAAAAATCCGTTCTATACTACTGTATATCTCAGAGCGCCGCCTGGCAGTGGCGTAACCAGAGTTATGGGCGCCCGGGGCAGAATTTTTTTTTCACACCCCCCCTTGTATAATCATCCACTCTGGTTATAAGGATCTGTAATGTATCCCTCTCAGGGCTTTCAGCATGTAAGGGGTAAATTATTGCAGGATTAATCATTTAACCCCTTACTGTAAGGGATTAACAGACTGACCCCCCCCCCCCACAACCACAGATCCCCCATCATAGACTGAACCCCCCCCCCACAATCACAGATCCCCCATCACAGACTGACCCCCCCACAATCACAGATCCCCCATCACAGACTGACCCCCTAAATAACAGACCTCTCATCACAGATGGATCCCCCAATCACAGATAGACCCCCCACAATCACAGACCCCCTATTTAACAGACCTCAGACAGTAACCCCCACCATAGTGCAGACCTCAGACAGTAACCCCCAGTAGTGCAGACCTCAGACAGTAACCCCCACAATAGTGCAGACCTCAGACAGTAACCCCCACAATAGTGCAGACCTCAGACAGTAACCCCCATAATAGTGCAGACCTCAGACAGTAACCCCTATAATAGTGCAGACCTCAGACAGTATACCCCAGCATAGTGCAGACCTCAGACAGTAACCCCCATAATAGTGCAGACCTCAGACAGTAACCCCCATAATAGTGCAGACCTCAGACAGTAACCCCCATAATAGTGCAGACCTCAGACAGTAACCCCCATAATAGTGCAGACCTCAGACAGTAACCCCCATAATAGTGCAGACCTCAGACAGTAACCCCCATAATAGTGCAGACCTCAGACAGTAACCCCCATAATAGTGCAGACCTCAGACAGTAACCCCCAGTAGTGCAGACCTCAGACAGTAACCCCCAATAGTGCAGACCTCAGACAGTAACCCCCAATAGTGCAGACCTCAGACAGTAACCCCCAATAGTGCAGACCTCAGACATTAACCCCCAGTAGTGCAGACCTCAGACAATAACCCCCAGTAGTGCAGACCTCAGACAGTAACCCCCACAATAGTGCAGACCTCAGACAGTAACCCCCACAATAGTGCAGACCTCAGACAGTAACCCCCAGTAGTGCAGACCTCAGACAGTAACCCCCACAATAGTGCAGACCTCAGACAGTAACCCCCAGTAGTGCAGACCTCAGACAGTAACCCCCACAATAGTGCAGACCTCAGACAGTAACCCCCACAATAGTGCAGACCTCAGACAGTAACCCCCAGTAGTGCAGACCTCAGACAGTAACCCCCAGTAGTGCAGACCTCAGACAGTAACCCCCAGTAGTGCAGACCTCAGACAGTAACCCCCAGTAGTGCAGACCTCGGACAGTAACCCCCAGTAGTGCAGACCTCGGACAGTAACCCCCAGTAGTGCAGACCTCAGACAGTAACCCCCAGTAGTGCAGACCTCAGACAGTAACCCCCAGTAGTGCAGACCTCAGACAGTAACCCCCAGTAGTGCAGACCTCAGACAGTAACCCCCACAATAGTGCAGACCTCAGACAGTAACCCCCACAATAGTGCAGACCTCAGACAGTAACCCCCACAATAGTGCAGACCTCAGACAGTAACCCCCACAATAGTGCAGACCTCAGACAGTAACCCCCACAATAGTGCAGACCTCACACAGTAACCCCCACAATAGTGCAGACCTCAGACAGTAACCCCTATAATAGTGCAGACCTCAGACAGTAACCCCCATAATAGTGCAGACCTCAGACAGTAACCCCCATAATAGTGCAGACCTCAGACAGTAACCCCCATAATAGTGCAGACCTCAGACAGTAACCCCCATAATAGTGCAGACCTCAGACAGTAACCCCCATAATAGTGCAGACCTCAGACAGTAACCCCCATAATAGTGCAGACCTCAGACAGTAACCCCCATAATAGTGCAGACCTCAGACAGTAACCCCCATAATAGTGCAGACCTCAGACAGTAACCCCCATAATAGTGCAGACCTCAGACAGTAACCCCCAGTAGTGCAGACCTCAGAGAGTAACCTCCATAATAGTGCAGACCTCAGACAGTAACCCCCAATAGTGCAGACCTCAGACAGTAACCCCCAATAGTGCAGACCTCAGACAGTAACCCCCAATAGTGCAGACCTCAGACATTAACCCCCAGTAGTGCAGACATTAACCCCCAGTAGTGCAGACCTCAGACAATAACCCCCAGTAGTGCAGACCTCAGACAGTAACCCCCAGTAGTGCAGACCTCAGACAGTAACCCCCACAATAGTGCAGACCTCAGACAGTAACCCCCACAATAGTGCAGACCTCAGACAGTAACCCCCAGTAGTGCAGACCTCAGACAGTAACCCCCACAATAGTGCAGACCTCAGACAGTAACCCCCAGTAGTGCAGACCTCAGACAGTAACCCCCAGTAGTGCAGACCTCAGACAGTAACCCCCAGTAGTGCAGACCTCAGACAGTAACCCCCAGTAGTGCAGACCTCAGACAGTAACCCCCCATAATAGTGCAGACCTCAGACAGTAACCCCCCATAATAGTGCAGACCTCAGACAGTAACCCCCATAATAGTGCAGACCTCAGACAGTAACCCCCATAATAGTGCAGACCTCAGACAGTAACCCCCATAATAGTGCAGACCTCAGAAAGTAACCCCCAGTAGTGCAGACCTCAGACAGTAACCCCCAGTAGTGCAGACCTCAGACATTAACCCCCAATAGTGCAGACCTCAGACAGTAACCCCCAGTAGTGCAGACCTCAGACAGTAACCCCCAATAGTGCAGACCTCAGACATTAACCCCCAGTAGTGCAGACCTCAGACAATAACCCCCAGTAGTGCAGACCTCAGACAATAACCCCCAGTAGTGCAGACCTCAGACAGTAACCCCCAGTAGTGCAGACCTCAGACAATAACCCCCAGTAGTGCAGACCTCAGACAGTAACCCCCAATAGTGCAGACCTCAGACATTAACCCCCAATAGTGCAGACCTCAGACATTAACCCCCAGTAGTGCAGACCTCAGACAGTAACCCCCAATAGTGCAGACCTCAGACATTAACCCCCAATAGTGCAGACCTCAGACATTAACCCCCAGTAGTGCAGACCTCAGACATTAACCCCCAATAGTGCAGACCTCAGACATTAACCCCCAGTAGTGCAGACCTCAGACAATAACCCCCAGTAGTGCAGACCTCAGACAGTAACCCCCAGTAGTGCAGACCTCAGACAGTAACCCCCAGTAGTGCAGACCTCAGACCGCGGCGTGTGTGGTTTCCCTCAAGCGCGGGCTCCTCCTCCTCTGTGGGTGTGAACAGAGAGGAGGGCCGTCGCCGGGTGTACCAAGATGGCCGCCGCTCCGGAGCTAGGCCGAAGCCGGGGACTTTCCTAGGCCGAGGCTCCGGAGCGCTCCGCGGAGCCGGTGGATGGATTCGCCCCCCCCCATTTTTCGCCCGGTGCGACAGCCCCCCTGCCCCCCCCCCGCTACGCCAGTGCCGCCTGGCGCTCATGTGACTGGCCACCTCTCTCCTCTTCTCCTCCCAACTGACGTCAGCAGGGATTCTCAGCACCTCCAGTTGTACCTGTCAGATGAAGAAGGCCACGTACACACGATCGGTCAAACCGATCGTGTGTGGACGCCATCGATTATTTATCCATTGGTTAAAAAAAAAAAAAAAACTTGTTTTAAAATTAACCGATGGATACCTTACCGATAGGAAAAAAAAAACGATCGTTTGTAGGCACGTCTATAGGTTAAAAACCATGCATGCTCAGAATCAAGTCGACGCATGCTTGGAAGCATTGAACTTCATTTTTTTTTTCAGCACGTCGTTGTGTTTTACGTCACCGCGTTCTGACACGATCGTTTTTTTTTAACCGATGGTGTGTAGGCACGACTGACCATCAGTCAGCTTCATCGGTTAACCAATGGAAAAATCCATCAGACCGTTCTCATCGGATTGACCGATCGTGTGTACAGGGCAGAAAAGAGAGAGGTGGCTGGTCATGATAGTGCTGAGCGGCGCTATAAAATAAGGTATAGAGCGGCATTTTTTTAATAAGCCACATACACTGGGGTATTATGTCAGTCAGGGGATTGCCTAAAAATCACCAAGTGGGGTTAAAACAACTTTAAGGGCTTGTTCACACCTTGTTTGCGTGTTTATTTGTCGGGCATGTTAAAAACCATGCCTGCAGTACTTTTTTTTCAATTCAATGAACACATGGAAAAACATCTGAACAGTTACAAATTCCAGAATTTGGGAGCAGCAGTGCACTTCAGGGTGGTGGAGGGGTAGAGGACTTCAAGGTAGGAGTGGGGAGATCTGTACTAGGGTGGATTTGGAAGGTAACGTGCATTGAAGGGGTGATATGTGGGAAAGAAATTGGGAGGGAGGCCTGTATTGGGGGGAAAGGTCTGTACTGGGGGAGGGGGGTTGGCAAGGAGGAATTCTGAAGTGTGTGTG
This sequence comes from Rana kukunoris, assembly GCA_029574335.1. Taxonomy (NCBI): domain Eukaryota; kingdom Metazoa; phylum Chordata; class Amphibia; order Anura; family Ranidae; genus Rana; species Rana kukunoris. The sequence goes on along the minus strand of CM056050.1, from coordinate 252,079,228 downwards.
TGTGTGGGGGTGGGGGGTCTGCATAGGGCAGGGGAATTTGTAATGGGAAAACAAGTTACATTATATTCTACACCGGCCTGTGCACTAAAAATTCTTGACCCCTGCTCTTTGTGTTACACACTGCAAAACTCTGTATTGCGTTCAATGTGCTCTATGTGTTACGCACTACTGACCTCCGCCCTCCATGTGTTATGCACTTCTGACCCCTGCCTTCTGTGTGTTACACACTCCTTATCCCTTCCTTTTGTGTGATATGCATTGCTGTCCTCTGCACTCTTTATGTTTCACACTCCTGGCCTATGCCTCGGTGTGTTACACACTCCTGACCCTTGTCCTCTGTGTTATATGCACTTCTGACACCTGTACTCTGTGTGATATGCACTTCTGAGCCCTGCTCTCTGTATGTTACACTCTACTGACACTTGCACTCTGGGCGTTAAGCATTCCTGATTCCTGCTCTTTGAACACTCCTGGCCCTTGCATTCTCTGTGTTACATATTCCTGACTCTCTGTATGTTACATACTCCTGACCCCTGCTCTCTGGGCATTACATATTCCAGATGAGATGAAATGTTTAATTATTCAGAGATTCCGATGAATTAGATTATCCAAATTACAATAGTAACAAATTTAACCACGTGCCTACCAGGCACTTTTACCCCCTTCCTGTCCAGGCCAATTTTCAGCGTTCGGCACTGTCCCACTTTGAATGACAATTGCGCAGTCATACAACACTGTACCCATATGAATTTTTTATTAATATTTTAGTTTTTTACACAAATAGAGCATTCTTTTAGTGGTATTTAATTACCACTGGGTTGTTTTTTTGTTTTGTTCTTTGCTAAAAAAAAGACCAAACATTTTGAAAAAAACAATAATTTTTCATACTTTGTTATAAAATTTTGCAAACAGGTAATTTTTCTCCTTCACTTATGTGTGCTGATGAGACTGCACTTATAGACTGAACTTATGGCACTGATGAGGCGGCGCTGATGGGCACTTTTAGGTGGCACTGATGGGCGCTGGTGAGGTGGCACTGGTGTGCACTGATGAGGCTGCACTGACAGGCGGAACTGATGGGCACTAATAGTTGGCATTGATGGGCACTAATTGTAACAGGTGCTCCGCGCGCCTGTTACGTTCCATGCTGTTACGTTTCAGCGCCGTAATGCGTTCCATGCTGGAGCGCATACTGCACTCGGACGATGACGTCATTGCCCGGCGCCGCCCTGCGTTCCAGCAGGTAAAGCGGAAGTGCGCCGTACACGGCGCCCTGTTTGATTTCAGTGCTTATGCACTACACCTGATCTCCTGCCTATAAAGGCATTCAATGGAGATACAGCCGGCGTTCTATTATTGTCAGCCGTAGCTCGGCCTACGCTACAGACATGGATGCCTTTACTTCCCATGCCGGAACAACGCTCGAGTCTCTACTACTACTTTGAATACCATCTACAGATGCTGCAACTTGAAGCCATTGCTGGGGATAACTTCACAGACTGCCATATTGAACATCCTTCACCACAGGATCCCTAATACCTATACTGAAGTCTGCAAATGGATAAGTTACATTTCTGTTACTTGTAGTGCTATAGTAATACCTGCTACATATATACCAGCTATACAATTGCTGTTCCGTATCATACCTTCTACTGCTCAACCTCTAGGACACTGTTGTGTATAGGACTGTCTGCTAAGGAATAAGTTAAAGGCATATCTGTATTCACATACCCTGAGCTATATTCACCTCTTATGTATAACTAATAGTTATTACTCTAGCTCCTAATTACCATATGTGCTCTCAAAGTACCTGAGCTACATTTGTCTCTCATATATAACTATAGTTATACTACAGCTCTCAGTTACTATATGTACTTTCAAAGTACCTGAGCTATATTGTCTCTAATATGCAATTAATGCTTGTTACTATAAATACTAAGGGCCAGATTCTCGTAGATCGGCGCATGTTTATGCAGGCGTAGCGCATCTTAGATGCGCTACGCCAACGTAACGTGGAGAGGCAAGTACCGTATTCTCGCAGCAAATGCGTCTAAAGATGCGCCGGTGTAACGGAAATTCCTTGCGTAAGCCGGCGTGAACCCAAAGTAGGAGGGAAGTGGGCGTGATCCATTGAAATTAGGCGTGACCCCATGCAAATGAACCCCGGAACGAACAAAGCATGCGCCGTGACGTGGACGTATTGGTCCCCGCCCCTCTGCACATGTGCAAAACCACGCAGGGTGTAACTCACTATGATACGCCGGCCCATTGCATAAATACGCACAGACATGCGCCCGTCGTGCGCAAAAGTTCACCATTTTTTTACTCTGCTCCAAAGAAGGAGAGGAGAAAAAAAACTTCTCCCCAGAAGAGAAGGCTATTGTTTTGTTTTTTTCAAATATAAATTTTATTGAAAGAACACATGTGGAGAAGTTCCAAACATATAACAGATAAATCCATGTCATCAAAAAGTACAATAAAGTAAAATAAACGAGGACAGAAGGATTAAAGGACATATCAACCCTTCCCAGAACATGACATTTAATAGAGGCATACACGGAAAGAGATCTAGCGACCCTCCCATGACAATTCAAATCCGATGGGGGTAACGTCAACGAGTGGGAACCTCCCCGTGTTCAATTTCTATATTAAGGAGAAATTAAAGTAATAGCAGGTGTAGAAAGAGGAAAGCGTAAGAAAGGAGGGGGGGGGAGGTGGGCAAGAGGGGAGGGAGGGGGAAATGTAGGCAAGGCGAGGACGGTGAGTGGCCACGGCACCCCTAGTGAGGGGGGGCGTTAGGACAACAGTAAGGAGACTCCCTCATCTGAGAAAATAAAAAATATTCCAGATGCTCCAGACCTCCGTAAAGGTCTCCTGTTTGTGCTGTGCAGTAAGGATCAGGTCTTCCATCTTACGTGTTTCCTCTACCTTCCGCAGCCAGCACCCAACACTCGGCACTGTTGCTTCCAGCAGAGGGGAATGCACGCCTTGGCTGCATTCAAGAGGTGACACACCAACGATTTTTTGTAGGATTTAATTGGCAGCGTCGACAGGTGCAGGAGGAAAAAGGAAGCGTCATCTGGGATCTCGTACTCCGTGAACTTCTGTGTGATACGACGGACCTCCGACCAGAAGTTCGTCAGTTTGGGGCAGGACCAGAAAATATGTAGTAAAGAGCCCGCGTCCACCCCGCACCGCCAACAGCGGTCCGTGGCGGACGGGAAGCACACGTGTAATCTGGTGGGTGTGAGGTACCATCTAGCAAACAGTTTAAAGTTAGTTTCTTGAATTCTAGTGCAAGAGGAGGATTTTATTGCTAAGGTGATTATACGTTGTTTCTGTGTCTCCGAGAAAGTCCGGTTCAGGTCCGTCTCCCATCTCGCTAAGCATCTCAAGTCAGGTTGCATAGGGGGGGAATTTAAAAGAGAGTACATTCGTGAAAAAGTCTTCGTCGCGGGCCCGGTATCCGAGCAGCACTCCTCAAAGGTCGTCAAGGGTCGTGAGAACTGCTGCGGGTCGGGGATAGAGTGGAGGAAGTGGTGCAACCGCACCGCATTCCAGAAGGGGAGGCTGAAGACTCCCGCGGGGTCTGTCAATTTAACTATTGACGGCCAACGGCCTATCGTCACAAACTGAGATGCCTGCTCTCGTCCCGTCGCTCTCAGACCCGGGTAGTCCGTTGGGCCAAGGCCTGGTGAGAAGTCTGGGTGTCCAAGGACCGGGAAAAGCGGGGAAGTCCTGGATGATAGAAGTGTCTTCAAGGTCACGTGGAAGCTACACCTTAACGTGGTCCCTATCAATGGATGAGATTTCAAACGTGGGGGGAGAGCGTCAAAGCACCACAGTGCGCTTTTCAAAGGGATCGTGGTCTGTGATTGTTCAATTTGAACCCACAATTTGTTTGTAGCGTTGCGTCTCCAGTCTACTATTCTACTCAAATGGGCGGCCTGGTAGTATCGTTTGAAGTCGGGCACGGCCAAGCCTCCGTTCTGTTTGGGTAGGGTCATTTGGGTCCTGCTCAATCTCGGTTTCTTCTGTGCCCAAATAAACCGCGTAAATACCCCCTGAACTTGTTTAAGGTAGGGAGTAGGTACCTGAATGGGGAGGGCCTGGACCAAATACAGGAATTTGGGGAGGATACACATCTTTATAAGGTTGCATCTGCCAAACCAGGAGTGTAGTCCTGTATGCCATTTGTCGAGCAGGGAGCGAGTCGTTGCCAGCAACGGAGGGAAGTTAAGAGCAAAGACGCGTGACAGGTCCGCCGGAATCAAAGTTCCTAAATATTTAAGGGCTGTATTTGTCCATCGGAAGGGGAAGCTCGCCTGAATGGGAAGAATGCGCTGGGGGGGGATAGCCACTCCCATAGCCTCCGATTTGGAGACATTTATTTTAAGGTTCGAGACGGTGCCATATACATGGAATTCCTTCAGTAGGTTTGGCAGGGAGACCGTTGGGTTCGTCAAGGAGAAAAGGAGATCATCTGCATAAGCAGAGACCTTACAGTGCAGGTCCCCCGTCTTGAGACCTTGTATGTCGGGATTCAGCCTGATTCTACAGAGAATGGGCTCCAAGGAGAGGGCAAAGAGAAGGGGGGAGAGCGGGCAACCCTGTCTCGTGCCATTTGTTATGGGAAACGGGTCCGATAGGAGTCTGTTCACCTTCACCTGGGCCGACGGGTTGGTGTAAATACCGCCTAGCCAGGATTGCATCCGCCCCCCCACCCCAACGTGTCGGAGGACAGAGAGCATAAATTTCCAGTTGACTCTGTCGAATGCCTTTTCGGCATCGGTACTAACAAAGACACATGGGGTGCGGTTTGCGTTTGCAAGGTTTACCAGGTTCAAGACCTTGATGGTGTTATCCCTGGCCTCCCTTGTAGGGACAAATCCTACTTGATCTAGGTGTAACAGGGATTGAAGGTGGTGCGCTAAGCGGTTGGCCAGGATTTTGGTGAACAGTTTTAAATCTGTGTTCAGAAGGGAGATCGGTCTGTAACTCCCGCACGCCCCTGCGTCCCTGCCCTCCTTATGGATCAGTGTGATATGAGCTCTAAGAGCATCTCTAGGGAGCTGTGATCCTGTCCCTATTGCATTAAAGAAAGAGACCATTCGTGGGCCTAGAATTGGGAGTAGGGACCTGTAGTACTGGGCGGTAAAACCGTCTGGGCCTGGGGCCTTATTTGGCTTCATGGAACCCAGGGCAAGTTGGAGTTCCTCTAACGTGATCGGCGCCTCCAAGTCATCTAGGGTGTCTCGGGGAAGGGAGGGCATTTGCGAGGTCGATATGTACTCGTCAATTTCAGCTTGCGTTGGGTCACTATTTGAAAGATTGTAGAGTGAGTGGTAGAAGTCCCTGAATTCCCGCGATATGTGTTGTGGCAATGTAACCTTCTCTCCCCCTGGGCCGTAAATGTGGGGAATATAGGCTGCCGATTTTTGGTCTCTAACTGCCCTTGCCAGCACCTTACCACATTTGTTTCCCGACTCATAACCTATTTTCCGACATATCTGCACCGCCGCCTTCGCCCTATAGTGGAGTAGGTCCGTGATTTGTTTGCGTAAGGTCCCAAGCTCCGTCTCTGAGTCTGGTGTGGGCATATGTTTATGTCGGGATTCGGCTGCTTGGAGTTTTGACATTAATGTGGAGAGTTGGGCATTGCGTTCCCTCTTAATCCGAGCTCCGTGTCTAATGAGGACCCCTCTAATGACTACCTTGTGGGCCTCCCAGAGGGACCCGGGGTCGCAGTCCTGGGTGTCATTTTCTCGGAAGTACAGGGGGAGCTCTGCCAGAACGTCCGCCAGGACCTCTGGAGTCTGAAGGAGGCTCTCATTGAGGCGCCAGAATTTAGGCCTAGTAGAGGTGCCTCCGTCCAGGGTATACGTCAGGGAGATGGGTGCGTGATCTGACCAGGTAATGTGGCCGATCGACGAGTCGGATACAGCGTGGAGCTGGCTATGGGGGATCAAGAAAAAATTAATTCTAGAGTATACTTTGTGGGGCGGAGAGTAGAACGTGTAATCACGTTCCCCAGGATGTTGCAGGCGCCAAACATCTATTAGTTGCGCCTTATGTAATGAATTGGCTATTCTTTTCCTCTGCGCCGGGGGTATCGCCGAGTTCCCAGATGAGGTATCAGAGGTAGGTATCAGAGGAACGTTAAAGTCCCCCCCGAGGATCAGTTGGCCCTCCACAAAGTCTGAGAGTTTGTCTAAAGTGTGGGAGACGAATTTAGCTTGTTGGTCATTCGGGGCATATATTGTCGCGAAGGTAATTAATGTGGTGCCCACCAGGCCTTTCAAAAAGATGAAACGACCCTCGGGATCTAATAGTTCTGCCTGAAATTTCCACGGTACCTTATTAGAGATCAAAATAGTAACCCCCTTGGATTTGGCTGTGGGATTGGTGGAGTGGTAGGTCATAGGGAAAAGCCTACTTCTGAAGAATGGAAGTTTGTCATGTTTAAAATGAGTCTCCTGGATGAAGGCGACATCCGCTCGAGACTTCTTTAGGTCATTCAAGAGCATGCGCCTCTTTTCGGGGGTGTTCAGACCCCTGGCATTCAGGGATACAACTCGCAAGGAGTCCATCGCCTTGTCCACAGGTGGGGTAGGAAGAGAGAGAGGAGGGGTGAGGCAAGAGAGGGGGGGGGGCGGGAGTTCTGGGGGGAAGAGGGGCAGAGGGAAGGGTAGAGAGAAAGGGAGAGAGAAAGAGGAAAAACAGGAAAGAAGGAAAGGTACAGAGCATAGAGAAAAAAGGAGAAAAACAGGGGGGGGGGGGAGAGGGGGCGTCCGAAGCCACAGGCGCCCCCCACAACAAGGGGTAAGTATAATCAAAAGACCTACCAAAGCGGGTAGGTATGATCGACTAAAAAAGTGGCACAAACGTGCCTGGACACTCACCAGATCAAAAGCTGGTATTCGAGCGTCGGCCTAAGTGGGGGATTGGGAAGGGACAGCCAGTGAGAGTCTCACCGGCCACCCCCGGCCGCCTCGGCAAGGTGACATAACATTATAACAAAAGATTTAAAAGTTGAGAATCTAGCATGCATGCATATAACAGTTGACACCAGATAAGTGCCACCAGGAACATTTAGACAATTACATTGCACAGTAGTAAAATCACTTACTCCATCATTGAGCCTCTGAACTGAGTCAACCCCCCAGTCTAAGGTTATGTGCCAGAGATGTCTCAGGGTCTGTGCCAGCATCCCTCCCTCCCCCTCCGGGGGCGCGTGGGCAAACCCTGCATCATCAAGGACCCAACCTCCAGGGGCATCCTAGTGTCCCCCCGACTCCCCGCAGGCCCACACCCCATTCAGGCTCACATAAGCAAGTACCCAGGAGTAGGGGTCTGATCGGCATAACCACAGAGCCGATCACCCCCGGATGGGGGACATTAAATCAAAAATACATGGATAATTATCACTAGGGGGGGTAGGGGCCCCAGGGAGCCACAGATTGCAGGACGCCCAGCACTATAGGCAAGAGCACTAGCGGACTGCACAGGTCCAGGGATACCCCCTTAAAAGCTGACGTAAATGCTTCCCTAAATGACTGACTCAATGGTGTTAACAAGAATGCTACTCCCCCCTAAATAAACTATTAATCATAAGAGTTCAAGATCGCCAGGGCAAAGCTTCTGGGCATAGTTACCATCCGCACAAGTAGGCAGTTCGTTTATCAGATCTCAGGAGGTCCTACTCTCATTGCTGTGTGCCGGAAGATAACTGGAGAAGGGAGCTGCAATGATAAGAGCATAGTCCTGTGTAGTGGGCAGCCCCGTGACTAATCTCAAAGTGCCCCAGGAGCCTCGACCGTGGTCCCATCAGAAACAGGGGGGAGGGCAGGGCAGGTCCCATAGGGAAGAACGTCAGCAGCCACTGTTGTAAGAAATTGAGGCAGTCTCAGTGACCCCCCCCAGGGGCAAAGGGCGAGGGGGGGGGGGGGGTTCAGGGCAAGAACAACAAGAGCAAAAACAAAAATTTAAGAAGAAGAACAAAAAAAAAAAGGGATTCCTGTGCAGTGCAAAATGACATGACCGGGCAGCGCCTGGTAGCTTAGGACTCACGTGACCCCTCAGCGGAAGATGGTGCTTGCACTCTCCTGTTGGGCCTTTGCTGGCGCGGGGCATAGCCGCCCGATAAGATCCGGTGTTTGGGCGATTCGGTTGGCGGGGCAGAATGACCAGCCAGTTCGGTACCTCCACTGGATCCGCTCCCAAGAAAGTGAAGAGGGCAGGTAAGTCCGTCGGGGTGCGGACCGTAAAGGACGCCGTCATCCTGCGGAAAGTGACCGCTAGGGGGTAGCCCCAGCGATATGTACAGCCTGCCCTCCTGGCTAGATCGAGGATGGGCCTTAACATGGCCCTGCGTTGCAATGTGGCCCTGGACAAATCCGGGAGGATCTTTATAATGGCACCGTCAAAGTTAACATCTCTCTGCTCCCACGCCTTTCGCAGAATCAACTCTTTTTGTGCGTAACGATGTAGCCGGCAGAGTACATCTCGAGGGCGGTCTGGGTCCGCAGACCTGGGACCAAGAGTCCTGTGCACACGATCCAGCTCTAGGGTAGAGGGCGACTCCCCCAGTAATCCCTGAAAGATGGCCACCACTGAGACCGCCAAGTCCTCTGATCCCGTAGCCTCCGGCAGGCCCCGCAACCTCAGGTTGTTGCGGCGGCTACGGTCCTCCAAATCCTCTAGGTGTAGCTGCAGGTCTATGGCCGTGGTCGTCTGCGCTGCCTGGGTGTTCTCTAGTACCGTCACCCTCCGCTCCAGCGCAGAGATCGAGGCCTCCCCGGTCTCCACTCGATCGGACACCAGCTGCAGCTCTTCCCTTACCTCCTGTATGTCGCGGCTGTGGGCCTCCTCTACGCGGCGGACAAGATCCTCGATGTCGGCCTTCGTGGGGAGAGCTTGGAGGATGGAGCGGAGGTCGTCTGGTAAAGTGCCTGGGTGCTGCGACGAGTTCTGGGTGGACGGTCGGAGAGCCGATGGGGCCCCCTGAGACAGGTCAGCATCCATCTCGGGCAAGGGAGGGGAGGTCAGCGCGGGATCCGCGTGGATCAAAGGAGGAGACACACGTGTAGGCCTCGTAATGGCGTCGGCAGGCTGGCTCTGGGTGTCGCATAGAAATCTCCTGATGCCGCTCCTTAGGGTGATCGGACGGTTCCTGCGTGGTGGTGGACCGGTTCTGGGTCTTTTGCTGTTTAGCATGCCTTAGTTAGTGAGCTAAATAGTTTGCTGTATGCCAGGGTAAGCCGGGGGGAAGCCGGGAGCTCACAAGAAAGACGTCTTTACCCGGCCATCGCTAAGCCACGCCCCCGAGAAGGCTATTGTTATAGCTGCAATGGAAAAATATGATGCTCGGCTCCATGGTGCAGATAGTGCCAGCACCAGTAGGTCGAGGAGGGATGAGATCCTTATGAGGATTGAAGCCCAGGTCAATGCCCTCTCCCATGAGGTCCAGACACCCCAGGACATTAGCAAGAAGATGAACAACCTGCGGCGTCTGGTGAAGGGCAAGCTGGCTGCAATGAGTCGCCATTCCACAGGCACTGGTGGGTGGACTACCCTGTGTGATCCGGCTGACTGAGGAGGAGAAGGTGGTCACCCGCTGCCTTCAGAGGGAGCAGGTGGAGGGAGTCGGGGGCTACGACTCAGTTGTGCCAGCCTTGAGGACAGGTAAGCGTGTTTTATATACTATCTGGTGTGTAGCATGTGAGGGGGTGGAAGGGAACATGTGACAAGTGTGTGGGTCCACCAACATGTGAATGTTTTGTGTCATTCACAGATGTGCAGGAGGGAGCGGGGCCATCCGTTGCTGCCAGTGGCCGTCCGATTCCATCCCCCGAGCATCCAGTCCCTCTGGCTGCCCCCCTCGAAAGACAAGTGGCCTTGGTGGAGGGAAGTGGGCACACCTCAACGGAGGAGGTGGTTGAGGAGGAGGTTGTCCAGCCGGACCAGGAGGTGTACCTCATTTTGGAGGAGGCGCATGGGTTGCCCGGACCATCCCCAGCAACCACCCCATTCATCTCCAGCCCCTCAGTGTCCACCCCTAACCTCTCCAGTCCCTCCGTTTCCATCCCCCTCATCTCCGGCCCCATAACTTACTCCCCCTATGCAAGGGCCCCAGCCACTCCTGTGCCCAGTAAGGCGACTCGGAAGACGAGGGGTGTTCCTGAGTTTCTGCCGGAACAGCTGGCCAGGCAGCAGGACCAGCAAAGTCGCCACATGGCCGAGGTCGTGGGGAGATGAGGCGCCTGGCCGACAGCCTAGCCTCCTCGGATCCGTTAACGGATGCCATTCAAGATGTCGCTGGCAACAGCACAGCGATGGTGACCAGCCTTGGGGAGCTGCAGGCGACCACATCAGAACTTGTGGGGGAGGTCAAGTCCCTGCGAGTTGCTGTACAGGCCCAGACAGCTGTGCTCACCCGCATAGCGGTGGTCTTGGAGGGCATGCAGGCAGTCAGGGAGGGACCTGGGGATGCTACTCCTCCTCCACCTGATGGCCCACCCCCCCACCTGAGGCTGCCCCCAGGCAACTGAGGGCCAGGAGCCTTGGCACCAGGTGGAGCCCATGCCAGGTCAAGTGATTTTTGAATTAATTATTTTTTGCTCTAGTGAAGAGTGTATTTTTTTATTTTTGCTCTGGTGAAGAGTGTATTTCTTATTTTTGCTCTGGTGAAGAGTGTATTTTTTGTTTTTGATACTGCACACGGTGCAGTGTGAATGGTGTGTGAATGTGGGGGGGTTGCCACTCCTGCCAGTAAGGGGTGTCACCCTCGGCCGTTGGGGAGAAGTTATCCCCAAGGCTGTGTGAATGACGTGTGAATGGACAGCGACATCATTGGGGCCTTGATGCGGCGTTGTTGCTCCCAAGTCCTACATGCTGTACTTGGGCTAATCCAATGTGAAGTGGATGTGGTGTGTGTGTGTGATCTAGGGACCACAGTGGTGTGCATGCGTGCATTGTCTATGTGCCATGATGAATGTGTGTTTAACGGTCAAAGATACGTAACACGAGGACCCTCCTGACTGTTCTTCCATCAGCAGACGGGGTCTCCTCGGGCAGGGGGGGGACTGTCTGGTTGGGGGGTCAGGTCATCACGTAAGTCAATCTGCAGGCCCTTTCTCATGGCATAGTTGTGCAGAATGCAACATGCACCGATGATCTGACACACAAAGTTTGGGGAATGCAACAGGGCCCCCCCAGACTTATCCAGGCATCGGAAACGGGACTTCAGGAGGCCAAATGTGCGCTCCACCACTGCACGGGTACTTATATGTGCATCATTGTATCTTCTCTCTCCTCTGGTTTGGGGATCCCTGAATGGAGTCATGAGATGGGGTCCAAGTGCATATGCCGAGTCACCTGGAAGGGAAAAGACAGGAGGATGTTAGTCATGCATGTGCCCCTCATGATGTCTTGATCATGGGGTCGGACAGTCATGCCTGACTCCCATGTCACTCACCAACCAACCAGCTGTCCTTGTACACGTTCTGTTCAAATTCTGTTGGGATGTGGCTTTGGCGGTATATGTAGCTGTCGTGGCTGGACCCGGGGTGTTTGGCACGGACGTGCCATATGAGGTATTTGGCATCGGCTATCACTTGTACGTTGATGGAATGCCAATGCTTCCGATTGTGATATGTGTGCTCTGTGGCACGGGGGGCTGTAGGGCCACATGTGTGCAATCAATGGCCCCGATGGTGCGTGGGAATCCTGCAATTCTGTAGAAATCCAGCATTGCCTTCTGCCGCAGATGCTGCTCAGTGGTGGGTCTGATGATGTGGTGGGACATGCGTCTGAGGATTGCGGGGACAACCTGGTGCACATATCTGCTCATGCTGGTTTGTGACATCCCAGCCACCACTCCACTTGTACGCTGGAATGATCCACTGGCAAGGAAATGGAGTGTTGCCAGTACCTTGTCCAGTGGCTGCAGTGCATGTGAGCGGTGTGTCTTGCTGGTGATGTCACCCTGCAGGGCTGTGGTTATTTCCAGGATGGCAGCAGGGCTGAATCTGAAGATGCGATACACCTCCAAATCAGCCATGCCAAAGAGGCTCATGCGCGTTCGGTATATCCTCTCCCGTGCCCTCCTCCTTCTTCTACGCCCCTCTGCATACAGTAGTAGTGCTAAGACCATGCCTGCCCCTGGCATGTTGGCATACAAATGTGTTTTCCTGTAAGTGTGATTGCTCAGCTCGTCCGTTATGGTGCTGCTGTAGCTGCTCTCCAGCTGACTTGCACAAGTCTGGTGCAAACTTACCCCTGCTTTATAACATTAGGCCGGAAATTCGTCTTACGCGTAGCCTACGCCGAACGCGCATAGTTTTGGGAATCGGCGCATCTCCCTCATTTGCATATTTGCATACTAATTCAATGGGAGCGCAAGATGCACGCAGCGTACATATGCGCCTACGCCTCGCCAGCTTAAAAACTTTACGCCGATCGGGAAAAGCCTTAGATACGATACGACAGCGCATATTTGCACTTACGTCGCGCATCTCCATATACGCCAGCGTAACTTCTTTGAGAATCTGGCCCTATATGTACTCTCAAAATACCTGAGCTATATTGCCTCTCATATGCAATTAATACTTGTTACAACAAATACTATGGGCCAGATTCACGAACACTTGCGCTGGAGTATTTGGATATGCGCCGCGTAACTGTGATGATGCGCCGTCGTTTCTATGTGCCCGTACCCACCAAACTAGATGCGCCCAATAACGGGTCATTTGCGACCGGCGGAACGTTCCGACGCCAGAGTATCGTCAGCGCTTAATTTCGCTGGGCGCATCAGTCGCGCCTATTGATTTCCCCTGCAAATATGCAAATGAGGGATTTTTCCCAATTCACGAACGGATTAGCACCATACGCTGGCTACATGCGCCGCGCGTATCTCGTCCGTCCGGCGCAAAGTTATTTCTACAAAAGGCTGCTTTATCTTTACTCCAGATGGCCACAGGTCAGCAGGAGAGCAGCTACAGCAGCGTTACCGACGATAAGAGCTAGCTGAGCACCCCCACTTGCAGGACAACACCTCTGTCCATGCTTGTCTGTCAAATTTTACAGCCATGGAGGAAGACATCATAGGTCTCCATAGCCGAGATTATGGCTAACAGCTCCTGGCCATTAAAGTTCAGCTTTCTCCTGTGTGTTTGCGGGGAACGGGAGCAGCCATCTCAAAACAAAAGTAACATCACTGCGGGGAGGGGGAACAGGATATACTTTAGTGCCGAAATGGCGCTTCTACGGGCGCATTTAAACGCCCAATGGATGGCATTGCGCTGACGTTTCCCGTGAAGTGGTGCCGACGGAAGTTGTGAGCATGCGCACAAGGGGGCGAGTGGAGCCGCACTCACCGCGCATGCTCCGTGGATGATGCGCTGAACGTAAGCCTCTGCGCTGGGCTCCGCCCATCATTTACATATGATCACACCCACTTCCACTTGCGTCGGGTTACGCCAGCGCATTCTCGTTACTCTGGCGCAAGTTTACGCGCAACTGCTATGTGAATTACAGGACTTGCGCTGAAAGGGTCTTCAGAGTAACGTAAATGAGAAGCGTTACTCCAGAGGAAAGATACTCTCATCTACCTGAATCTGGCCCTATATGTACTCTTAGGCCACTTACACACGATCAGACCGGTCTGATGAAACTGGTCCGACGGACCGTTTTCATCGGACCAGGCTGAAGTGGTCTAATGGTCTGATGTGTGTACACACCATCGGACCAAAAATCCGATCAGACCAGAACGCGGTGACGTAGAACACAACGACGTGCTGAAAAAACTAAGTTCAATGCTTTCAAGCATGTGTCGACTTGATTCTGAGCATGCGTGGGTTTTTGGTCCGATGCTTTTGCATACTAACCATCAAATCTGTCCGATGGACAGGTGTCTGTCTGACAGATTTTAAAGTAAGTTTTAAAACTTTGGTCCGATGGACATTGGTCCGCAGGGCCGATCCCAGGCGGGGTGCAACGGGTGCACTGCACCCAGGTGCAAGAGGGGGGGAAGCGCCAAAGTGTGAGGAGCAGGAGCACCGTTGGTTCCCTCCATCTAGTGTGCAGTGTCATCCTTACACTGCATCACCGGCGCCGCTGTCCCTGGCTGCAGTGGGAAGACCCACTTCAAGGATCTCACTAGGGGCCCCTGCTTCCCTGCACAAACTGGTTGCTAGCCACGAGCCGCTTTGTGTCTAGCAACCAGTGACGTCAGGAGAGAAGGAGAGAGCGGCTCCACAATGCACTGCAGAGGAGGATTTAACTTCCTACTCCTCCCTAGCTCCACCCACTTCCTCCCTGTAATGTTAGGAGTGATGAGCGCCGCGCCCGAGGAACGAGATTCAGAAACTGTGCTGCCTGCCTCCTCTCTCCTCGAGGTGCCTCAGATTCAGAAGAGGTTAGATCGTTTCCATACTTTGTAGGCAGCAGCAGAACAGCCTGACATCGGAGCAGCTGTGTATGTGTGTGTGTAAAGAGAGAAGCTGCAGGCTGTCCCCCCTCCCTCTCCTCCTCATGCTGCTGTTCCCAGAACAGCCGCCCATTATGTTTCTTCCTCCTTTTCCTCCTATTGGCCAGGGAAAAATCAAAAAAGAGAAGAGGATTCTGGGAGATGTAGTCCCAATAGCTGTCTGGCTGGCCCTTTGCAATTCTAGGGGGGGGGGGCTAGGGGGGAACTGCTGCCCCCAGCATTCCTGAAGGGGAGGGAGAGAGAGCCAGGCTATGAGTGACAGGGTGCATCTGGTGACATTCATTGGTGACAAGTGACAGGCTGCATCTAATGACACTCATTGGTGACAAGTGACAGGCTGTATCTGGTGACACTCATTGGTGACAAATGACAGGCTGTATCTGGTGACAGGCATGGTGACAAGTGACAGGTTGCATCTGGTGACACTCATTGGTGACAAGTGACAGGCTGCATCTGGTGACACTCATTGGTGACAAGTGACAGGCTGTATCTGGTGACAGGCATGGTGACAAGTGACAGGCTGTATCTGGTGACAAGTGACAGGCTGCATCTGGTGACACTCATTGGTGACAAGTGACACTCTGCATCTGGTGACACTCATTGGTGACAAGTGACAGGCTGCATCTGGTGACACTCATTGGTGACAAGTGACAGGCTGTATCTGGCGACAGGCATGGTGACAAGTGACAGGCTGCATATGGTGACAAGTGACAGGCTGCATCTGGCAACCGGCATGGTGACAAGTGACATGCTGCATCTGGCAACAAGGCATGGTGACAAGTGCCCCTCTCTGTTCACTACCCTCTCTCTCAGCCCCCTCTCTCAGCCCCTCTCTCAGCCCCACCTCTCTGAGCCCCCCTCTCTGTCAGCCCATCTCTCTGTCCACTACCCTCTCGCTGAGCCCCTCTCTCTCTCTCAGCCCCTCTCTCTCTCTCAGCCCCCCTCTCTCTCAGCCCCTCTCTCTGAGCCCCTCTCAGCCCCACCTCTTTCTCAGCCCCACCTCTCTCTCAGCCCCATCTGTCTCTCAGCCCCCTCTCTGAGCCCTCCTCTCTCTCATCCCCTCACTCTGTCCACTACCCTCTCTCTCAGCCCCTCTCTCTCTCTCAGCCCCTCTCTGAGCCCCTCCCTTTCAGCCCCTCTCTGTCCACTATGCTTTCTCTGAGCCCCTCTTTCTCTCAGCCCCCTCTCTGAGCCCCTCTCTCTCTCTCAGCCCCCTCTCTGAGCCCCTCTCTCTCTCAGCCCCACCTCTCTCAGCCCCTCTCTCTGTCAACTACCCTCTCGCTGAGCCCCTCTCTCTCTCTCTCAGCCCCCCTCTCTCTCAGCCCCCTCTCTCTCAGCCCCTCTCTCTCTCTCAGCCCCTCTCTCTCTCTCAGCCCCCTCTCTGAGCCCCTCTCTCTCTCTCAGCCCCTCTCTCTGTCAACTACCCTCTCTCTGAGCGCCTCTCTCTCTCAGCCCCCTCTCTGAGCCCCTCTCTGTCCACTACCCTCTCTTTGAGCCCCTCTCTCTCTCTCTCTCTCAGCCCCCTCTCTGTCCACTACTCCCTCTCTGAGCCCTCTCTCTCTCTCTTTCTCTCTTAACTCCTCTCTCTCAGCCCCACCTCTCTCCCAGCCCCACCCCTCTCTCTGAGCCCGTCCCTATGTCCACTACCCTCTCTCTTAGCCCATCTCTCTGCGCCCCATCTCTGAGCCCCTCTTTCTCTGAGCCCCTCTTTTTATCTGAGACTCTCTCTATCTGAGCCCCTCTCTCTCTCACCCTTACCCCCTCTCTCTTTCAGTCTCACCTCTCTCTCTCTTTCAGTTTCACCTCTCTCTCTTTCAGTCTCACCTCTCTCTCTTTCAGTCTCACCTCTCTCTCTTTCAGCCTCACCTCTCTCTCTTTCAGCCTCACCTCTCTCTCTTTCAGCCTCACCTCTCTCTCTTTCAGCCTCATCTCTCTCTCTCCCCCTCTCTCTCTCTCTCTCTCTGTGGTGGGCACTAATAGGCTGGATTTGGTGGACACTAATAAGGCTGCATTTGGTGGGCACTGGTAGGCTGTAATTGGTGAGCGATGGTAGGCTGCATTTGGTGGGCACTGATAAGGCTGCATTTGATGGGCACTGATAAGGCTGCATTTGATGGGCACTGATAAGGCTGCATTTGATGGGCACTGGTTAGGCTGCATTGATCTTTTGCACCATGTCTGCAGTCTCTGACCATCTCTTGTATCATGTTAGAAGTCTCTGACCATCTCCTGTATTCTGTATGGGGGCTCTTTCTAAACAGACTCCCTAACAGAGGCCCTCTCTGTGTCCATTAGAAAGACCCCCCTTCAGGTCCAATTAGAGTACTATGCTTCTCTTCCTGTATTTTGTTTATTGTTAAGAGATCATGGGAGGATCCCAGGGTAACAATGACTCCTTAGGGGAGCATCTCTGTGTTTGAATCGTTGCCTTAGAAACATTTGTAAAGGGGGAGGAGTTAGTAAGGTGACCACGCCCTTGTAGGGGCGCCATAAATATTTCTGCTCCCAGGCGCCTGTGACCCTAGGATCGGCCCTGACGGTCCGATAGGCCGTACACACCATCGAATTGGTCCGATGAAACTGGTCTGCAGACCAGTTTCATCGGACGGGTCTGATCCTAAGGCCGCGTACACACGATCAAATCTATCTGCTGGAAACGGTCTGCCAGACCGTCCCAGCAGACAGATTCAATCCTGTGTACGGGCGAGCAGACGGATTTGGCCAGCCGACAGATTTTAAAGCATGCTTTAAAATCTGTCGGCTGGGAATTCATCCGCCGGACATGTCTGCTTGTTAGTAAGCTAACCAGCAGACATATCTTCTGGCACATGCGTCGAATGGATTCGACGCATGCGCGGAAGTGTTTTACTTCCTGGTGCGGTGACGTGGCAGCATCAACTAGAAAGATTACCCATAAAGAAATGGGATAGGGGTTAAGGATTCTTAATAGTGCATCAGGGATGGATGATAAACATATCTATGAGTCTGATCAAGCCTCTAAATATATTGGATCTTAGACACATTCAATGTTTTTGAAAAAATAACAAAGATTTATTCATACACAAAATACATAAACATTATACAAAATGTTAAAAACATTCATATTAGAAGAGAGAGTATTAAAACTGCAGAAAAACTGCAAACCGTCTTCTGAGGTCCAAACGTGTTTCGGGTTCGACTAGTTTCGCCCAGAAGAGGGCTTCGTCGGGAACCCACGATTGAATATATTCTCTATGTAAATACAAAAAAGTACAATAAGCTAACATATCAGGGTGATAGACAAAATATTACATATTACAAGATATAAATTATGACTAGCCTCTAATAAAGAGCATAAGGGAAAATACATTTGATCTTTAAAGAAGTTTTTGTGTACAATGAAGTCCAAGCGCAATTATGTGGAACGGGAGAGAACGCATACCTGGGACAAATGAGAGGAAAATCTCAGGAGAGGGCATCCGCAAAGGCGTAATCTCTATGATTAGAGAAGAAGCCACCGAACGGGCGGGATGGATTATGGTAGCCCTGATGGGGATCACAAAGTCAGGTGTGTTGCTATATGCTGATGATCTAATGGAGAGAGAGTATATTAAATCAAAAAATAGTGATAAAGATGGTTCCCCGAACACTTCTGATAAGTCAGATATAGAACCTCACTTACTAGTGCCTGATGGTGAAGGAACGTGCTTTAACAGAATAAATGCTAGATCCAGAATAAAGGATAAGCTGATACTGACCAGTTGAAGTGGCTGCTAAATTGCTATCATGGAACCCTATATAAGAAGCAAAGTTGATGAAAACTTGTTAGTGGCCATAAGGCGACACAGAATAGGAGAGTATAAAATAAATAATTGAAAATAAAAAATAAAACAGAGTTGTCTGTGCATAACGATGCTCAGCCTTCTGATGCAAAGGCATGGGCAAAAAGCCTCAAATTTGCTTATTACCGACCTTGCTAATAGGTAGCCAGAGGTGCCATTAAAGGCAGGTCCATATGTAGCTATTGCTGCAACTGGTTAATTCGGGTCTGCCCAACAGGTAAAGAGAGGGAAAAAGGAAAGAAAATAATAGAGTTCAATAAGGGTCCTATATGCAATAGATTAGCATAGATCTATGGCAGAAAAAGTGCATAAAAAGTATCTCAAACTGTACCTGTAGGTAATGGTGTTGTCAGCAGTGGAATATACAACCTGTCTCTTCCTGAGCGCCACGCTAAGTGATGACAGCTCACAGGGCTATTTATATGACTCTCTCCATTAGATCAACCTCGCCTCAGCTGGTGTCATGGGGCGGAGATCTAATTAGTAGTGGGCGGAGGAGTGACATGTCTCAGGGATTCCCCCTGTGAGAAGAACAAAACCGCTCATGCGTGATGACACGCAGAGCGAGTTGCTCAGCTCACATCAACGGAGGAGACCGTGGACATCCCATGGGCGGGGCAGACACGCCGCTCAGCCAATGGGGTTTGTCAAAATACGGACCTGGCCAGCATCAGAGCCTCCGCTCGGATTCGATGCTCCAGAAGTATGCATCGGGACAGGCCCCTACCCGCCCACATATGCTAAAGAGCAACACATGCTTGTCAGGCACTGCTGTTAAACCCCCATATCCTGAAATAGAATGGTATTAAGACGCTCAAACCACAGGTTGTCTAGTGCACTGTCCCGGTCCACACCAAGCGCACGGAGTTCATCGCACACTATGGTAATGTTATTGATACAAACAGATAATTGCCATATATTTTTTTTTATTTTTTTTTTTTTTTATTAAATCGTAAGTAATTATGTGAGATGCCTAAAAAGACAAACTGCACATCAAATAGTAATAATGAAAAACAATAATAAGCAAAAGTTGTTACAAATTGATGTGTGTATATAGGTGGAAGGCGCTTCTGTTAACAAAAGCCCCACCATATAGCATGATAGTGATATATCACTAGTTCATGTTTCTGGGGGGCGCTAAGAAGCCCAGGTGACCAACAACTTGCCCTAGAAAAGCCTAAAGAACCAGTGTGATCATACATTACAGGTGACGGAAGCATCAATAACTGAGAGAGTCCTCAAAAGTGTGTATATAGAGGGACTGTAAAGGTCAAGGACATCAGAGTTTAACGACTGATGAATTGATGGTATTTGCAACAACACTCCATCTTGGGCTATCATTCTGCCCAGATGGAGAAGCAGATAAATTTGAATTAGTCAAGGACCTTCACTTATTCGCTCGACGTCTAATGTATAAGGTGCTGTACGATAAGACATGCAATGATCTAAGCCTTACTGGCAACGATAATACCATACTCGATAAAGTATCTATTCGAGAATTACAGGCTCTGCAGGACTTAATGTCACTTTGGGACGAGAGCAACCCCGAGGAAGAAGGCTGGACATATCAATTGCCGGGTGTAATACCCGGTAAATCAGTACAATCAAGACTCAATAGACCGGTTTTTGTGACTCCTAAATCTTACAAACCTAGGTCCAGATCCTTCCCAGTTCTACAGGGGAACCCCAACATTTGGGCGTTCGTTCTACAAGTCACTAAGGAGATCGAGGCTACCAATTGGAGGGTAGGCCCGCGACATAATCTCAGTCCCAATCTTAGGACAGCCCTCAATTCTATTCGCAACAATGACGATCTCGTTGTGAAACCCTCCGATAAGGGGGGGAACATAGTTATCATGAGTAGGATAACATACGAGGAGATGTGCCTTAAGATTTTAGGAAATAGAGAGTGGTACAGACATGTACCACCTTCTATGATTATACAAAGTATCAAAGAATATCGCCAGATTCTAAACCGTGCCCGTCAACTTGGCACTATAGATGATACCACTTTACAATTTCTGAACGTAGAGAACCCTACCACTCCCACGTTCTACGCCTTACCTAAAATTCACAAGGGAGTCATACCCCCACCAGGCAGACCAATCGTTTCAGGATGTGGTTCACTAACAGAGAACTCTAGCAGAATCATCGATGAGTACCTATACCCACACGTACAGAGTCTATTTTCTTATGTCAAAGACACGATAGAATTACTTAAAATTGTCGATGGACTCAGCATCCCCAAAGGGGCATGGCTAGTAGCCATAGACATTGAGGCTCTCTACAATTCAATCCCACATTGTTTTGGAGTACAAGTAGTTAGAGGTTTCCTCAACGAACGTGACAAGAACACTTCTAAGTACAACAACTTTATCATAGAGATGCTGGAGTTTATTTTGACACACAACATCTTTCTGTTCAAACGCTCCCACTACCTCCAGGTGCAGGGTGTGGCAATGGGGGCGGGCTGTGCCCCCTCCTATGCCAACCTGTACCTGGGGGGGTGGGAGCGTGATCTTTTTGGGGAGGATACTAACGTTGACTTGTCCGCAGATGTGCTCACCTGGCACCGATACATCGATGATGTATTTATGGTCTGGGCGGGGTCTAAGGAGGATCTGCTAGCGTTTCTTGACAGACTGCAGGTGAACCAGTACAACCTTAAGTTCACCTACAGCTTTAGTCAAGAACGCATTACCTTTCTAGATGTGGAACTTTACTTAGACGAGCATGGTTCCCTTTGTTCCACACTTTTCAGGAAACCCACGGCTGGAAACAGCTTATTACATGCCACTAGCTCCCACCCCAAACCCCTCATCAATAGCATTCCGTACAGTCAGTACTTGAGACTGCGACGTAACTGCTCACAGGACGCTGACTTCAAACGAGAAGCTGCACAATTGTATTCACGACTTAAGGACAGAGGCTATACCAAGACATGCCTCCGCAGAGCATTCAATAAGGTTAACCAACTGGAAAGAAATTCGCTCATTTACAAATCAAAAAACGAATCTGAGGTCAGCACTACCAGAATTATTACCCGGTTCAATAGACAACATGAATCAATACGGAAAATATATAAAAAATTCTGGTATTTGCTCACCTCGGATGACAAGATCAGTAAATTCATCAATGCTTCTCCAGAAATTACATTTAAGAGATCCCCTTCTATCAGGGACAAGACTGTGTCCAGTCATTATTCAACTTCATTAATTCCTAAACCCACACATATGGGGACATTTCCTTGTGGTAAATGTAACTTCTGTCGATACATCCTGAAAGGCAGTAATATCAATCTCCCAAATGGAGAAACGCTGACTCCCAAATTTCGGGTCATCTGCCAAACAATGGGAGTGATATACTTGATGAAATGCAATTGCGGTGCATTCTATGTCGGTAAGACTAAGCGTAACTTTTTGTGTAGAATAAGAGATCATGTACGCTCAGTCAAGAAAAAAACTGATGGAGACACATAGGATTGTATCACAATCACAACAATTTAACGATGGGATTTTATGCCTTGGCACATGTACCCCTCAATGAAAGAGGTGGAGACGTTGATAAACGTCTCTTGCAAACTGAAGCAAAATGGATTTATTCACTATGTGCCACCCAATACCCAGGTTTGAACGAAAACATTAGCTATAAGCCTTTCCTATGATTTCTTTCGTGTGTTCCAATCCAGTTTCTTATGGGGCATTTGAATTACTTTGTGTTTGCAATCAATGACATCTTTTGATTGCACATTTTATATCTATTTTTATTTTTATTTAGATTTTCCTTAGTGTCGCCCAACTGTTTGGTCTGCATCTATCCTTTGTTGCAAATACCATCAATTCATCAGTCGTTAAACTCTGATGTCCTTGACCTTTACAGTCCCTCTATATACACACTTTTGAGGACTCTCTCAGTTATCGATGCTTCCGTCACCTGTAATGTATGATCACACTGGTTCTTTAGGCTTTTCTAGGGCAAGTTGTTGGTCACCTGGGCTTCTTAGCGCCCCCCAGAAACATGAACTAGTGATATATCACTATCATGCTATATGGTGGGGCTTTTGTTAACAGAAGCGCCTTCCACCTATATACACACATCAATTTGTAACAACTTTTGCTTATTATTGTTTTTCATTATTACTATTTGATGTGCAGTTTGTCTTTTTAGGCATCTCACATAATTACTTACGATTTAATAAAAAAAAAAAAAAAAAAAATATATGGCAATTATCTGTTTGTATCAATAACATTACCATAGTGTGCGATGAACTCCGTGCGCTTGGTGTGGACCGGGACAGTGCACTAGACAACCTGTGGTTTGAGCGTCTTAATACCATTCTATTTCAGGATATGGGGGTTTAACAGCAGTGCCTGACAAGCATGTGTTGCTCTTTAGCATATGTGGGCAGGTAGGGGCCTGTCCCGATGCATACTTCTGGAGCATCGAATCCGAGCGGAGGCTCTGATGCTGGCCAGGTCCGTATTTTGACAAACCCCATTGGCTGAGCGGCGTGTCTGCCCCGCCCATGGGATGTCCACGGTCTCCTCCGTTGATGTGAGCTGAGCAACTCGCTCTGCGTGTCATCACGCATGAGCGGTTTTGTTCTTCTCACAGGGGGAATCCCTGAGACATGTCACTCCTCCGCCCACTACTAATTAGATCTCCGCCCCATGACACCAGCTGAGGCGAGGTTGATCTAATGGAGAGAGTCATATAAATAGCCCTGTGAGCTGTCATCACTTAGCGTGGCGCTCAGGAAGAGACAGGTTGTATATTCCACTGCTGACAACACCATTACCTACAGGTACAGTTTGAGATACTTTTTATGCACCTTTTCTGCCATAGATCTATGCTAATCTATTGCATATAGGACCCTTATTGAACTCTATTATTTTCTTTCCTTTTTCCCTCTCTTTACCTGTTAGGCAGACCCGAATTAACCAGTTGCAGCAATAGCTACATATGGACCTGCCTTTAATGGCACCTCTGGCTACCTATTAGCAAGGTCGGTAATAAGCAAATTTGAGGCTTTTTGCCCATGCCTTTGCATCAGAAGGCTGAGCATCGTTATGCACAGACAGCTCTGTTTTATTTTTTATTTTCAATTATTTATTTTATACTCTCCTATTCTGTGTCGCCTTATGGCCACTAACAAGTTTTCATCAACTTTGCTTCTTATATAGGGTTCCATGATAGCAATTTAGCAGCCACTTCAACTGGTCAGTATCAGCTTATCCTTTATTCTGGATCTAGCATTTATTCTGTTAAAGCACGTTCCTTCACCATCAGGCACTAGTAAGTGAGGTTCTATATCTGACTTATCAGAAGTGTTCGGGGAACCATCTTTATCACTATTTTTTGATTTAATATACTCTCTCTCCATTAGATCATCAGCATATAGCAACACACCTGACTTTGTGATCCCCATCAGGGCTACCATAATCCATCCCGCCCGTTCGGTGGCTTCTTCTCTAATCATAGAGATTACGCCTTTGCGGATGCCCTCTCCTGAGATTTTCCTCTCATTTGTCCCAGGTATGCGTTCTCTCCCGTTCCACATAATTGCGCTTGGACTTCATTGTACACAAAAACTTCTTTAAAGATCAAATGTATTTTCCCTTATGCTCTTTATTAGAGGCTAGTCATAATTTATATCTTGTAATATGTAATATTTTGTCTATCACCCTGATATGTTAGCTTATTGTACTTTTTTGTATTTACATAGAGAATATATTCAATCGTGGGTTCCCGACGAAGCCCTCTTCTGGGCGAAACTAGTCGAACCCGAAACACGTTTGGACCTCAGAAGACGGTTTGCAGTTTTTCTGCAGTTTTAATACTCTCTCTTCTAATATGAATGTTTTTAAAATTTTGTATAATGTTTATGTATTTCGTGTATGAATAAATCTTTGTTATTTTTTCAAAAACATTGAATGTGTCTAAGATCCAATATATTTAGAGGCTTGATCAGACTCATAGATATGTTTATCATCCATCCCTGATGCACTATTAAGAATCCTTAACCCCTATCCCATTTCTTTATGGGTAATCTTTCTAATTCATAACTTTTGAAGGATTCAGGTGCACACGGATTTATTTAATTTGTAGGATATTTGTTGTCTGCCCTAGAACAAACTTTCTATACGTGGCAGCATCAACGTCACCGCCACATCACCGCGCTGTCTGCTGGCGGGGATTTTGGTTTGATCGTGTGTACAGCGATCAAACCAAAATGGCCAGCAGACAGATCTGTTCAAATCGCTCTGTCCGACCGATTTGAACAGATATAATTGCTGGTGTGTACGCGGCCTTAAAGTACCTGAGCTATATTGCCTCTCATATGCAATTAATATTTGTTGCTACAAATACAATTTACTACGTGCTTTACAGAAGTATAAAATACTTATAGGCCTTGTCCTAAATTGTTGGACATGTTCACTCTAACTTTTCTATGCTAGGGGTTGATGCTATTTCATAGCATCTCCCCTAGTGGCCTAAATACATCTCTACATGTTAAGGTTGATATGAGGTAGAGAACCCAAAAAACTCCTGTTGCTAGGAGTGACGCCTGGGGTCCCTTACTGATAATCACCCGCATGTAGTGGTGTATTGGGATATTGTCCTTGAACTATAATTTTAAACGCTAAGCCTTGGTCGCTTGTTGTAATGCGTCCATGCTTAGTAGCTCAACGCCTTTCTTTAGGTGACACAGAGATGATGTATAGATCCCCCAAACTCCTGCTGCGAGTCGAACATTGTCTGTTCGCATGTTTGGCAAACAGCGAAAAATTTGGGGTGTTCGCGGCAAATTCGAAAAGCCACGGAACACCCTGTTAAAGTCTATGGGAGAAATCTAAAGTGCTAATTTTAAAGGCTAATATGCAAGTTATTGTCCTAAAAAGTATTTGGGGACCTGGGTCCTGCCCCCGGGGACATTTATCCATGCAAAAGAAGTTTTTAAAAATGGCAGTTTTTTCGGGAGCAGTGATTTTAATAATGCTTAAAGTCAAACAAAAAAGTGAAATATTCCTTTAAATTTTGTATGCCTGTGAAGCAGTGCATGTTTCCCATGCTTTGAACTGTCCCTACACAAAGTGTTATTTCTGAAGGAAAAAATCATTTAAAATCACTCGTGGCTCGGCTCCCGGCAATTCAGAGAAAAGTCATTTATAAAAAATAAAAAATAAAGCGTGGGGGTCCCCCCAATTTCAATTACTAGGTCCTTCAGGTCTGGTATGGATATTAAGGGGAACCCCCGCCGTCAATTTAAAAAAAAAATTATGTGGGGTTCCCACCAAATATCCATTCCAGACCCTTCAGGACTGGTGTGGATTTTAAGGGGAACTCCACCCCAAATAAAAAAAATGGTGTGGAGTTCCCCCAAAAATCCACACCAGACCCCTTATCCGAGCACACAGCCGCAGGAAAAGAGGGGGAGCGAGAGAGTGGCCTCCCCTCCTGAATTGTACCAGGCCACATGCCCTCAACATTGGGAGGATGCTTTGGGGTCTGTGACCCCTTAAAGCATCATGTCCCCATGTTGATTGGACAAGGGCCTCATCCCCACAACCCTTGCCCGGTGGTTGTGGGGGTCTGCGGGCGGGGGGCTTATCGGAATCTAGAAGACCCCTTTAACAAAGGGGACCCCCAGATCCCGGCCCCCCCCATGTGAATTGGTAATGGAGTACATTGTACCTCTACCATTTCACTAAGAACCTGTAAAGAATTGTAAAAATAAAACACACACATCATGGAAAAAGTCCTTTTGGAGCGGGGACGGGGAGTGGATTACCACCGCTGGATTTTAATTTTTTTTAATAAAGGACTTTTTCCACGGTGTGTGTGTGTTTTATTTTTACAATTCTTTACACGTTCTTAGTGAAATGGTAGAGGTACAATGTGCTCCATTACCAATTCACATAGTGGGGGCCGGGATCTGGGGGTCCCCTTTGTTAAAGGGGTGTTTCAGATTCTTATAAGCCCCCCGCCTGCAGACCCCCACAACCACCAGGCAAGAGTTGTGGGGATGAGGCCCTTGTCCCCATCAACATGGGGACATGGTGCTTTGAGGGGTCACAGACCCCCAAAGCATCCTCCCAATGTTGAGGGCATATGGCCTGATACGGTTCAGGAGGGGGGGCGCTCTCTCGTCCCCCCTCTTTTCCTGTGGCTGGCCAGGTTGCGTGCTCGGATAAGGGGTCTGGTGTAGATCTTTGGGGGAACTCCACACCATTTTTTTTACAGTTGGGGTGGAGTTCCTCTTAAAATCCACACCAGACCTGAAGGGTCTGGAATGGATATTTGGGGGGAACCCCACCTCTTTTTTTTTTTTAATTGACAGCGGGGTTCCCCTTCATATCCATACCAGACCTGAAGGTCCTGGTAATTGAATTTGGGGGGACCCACACGCTTTTTTTTTTTATGAATGACTTTTCTCTGAATTGCTGGGTGCCGACGATTCATTATAGCCGCGAGTGATTTTAAATTACTTTTTTTCAGGGAAAGTTCTAAACACGGGAAATATGCGCTGCTTCACAGGCATACTATACAACCCCCCCCCCCCCGGTACAAAATTTAAAGCAATATAATGAACCCCTATAGGAGCGGATCCGTTAGCGGATGATGCATCCACTAACGTCCGCCAGATCCGCATCCGTTTTTGCGGACGGAAAAATGTCCTATTTTTCTTCCGTCCGGCCAAACGGATCGGATGCAAACGGACAGACGGTCCGTTTCCATCCGACTCCCCATAGGGGAGAGTGGAGGAGAGACGGGGCGGTCCCTGCACAGTGTGCGGGGACCGCCCTGTCCGCCCGACAGCTCAGCGGAGACCCCCCTCTGAGCTGACGGACACACGGAGCGGACCGAAAAATGGACCGCTCCGTGTGTAAGGAGCCTTAAAAACTTTCTTTTGCATCGATACATGTCCCCTGGGGCAGGACCCAGGTCTCCAAACACTTTTTAGGACACTTTTTAGGACAATAACTTGCATACTAGCCTTTAAAATTAGCACGTTCGAAACCCATAGACTTTAACGAGGTTCTAAAGTTCACACAAACTTTTGGTCTCTTCTCAGGATCTGGTGTGAACTGAACTGGGGGGTCTGGAATAGATATTTTGGGGGGAACCCCACCTCATTTTTTTTTTTAATTGACAGCGGTGTTCCACTTAATATCCATACCAGACCTGAAGGTCCTGGTAATTGAATTTGGGGGGACCCCCACGCTTTTTTTTTTTATGAATGACTTTTCTCTGAATTGCCGGGAGCCGACAATTCATTATAGCCGCAAATGATTTTAAAATACTTTTTTTCAGGGACATTTCTAAACATGGGAAACATGCGCTGCTTCATAGGCATACTATACACCCCCCCCCCTCCCAGGTACAACATTTAAAAGTAATATTACTTTTATTGGTTCACTTTAAGCATTATTAAATTCACTGCTCCTGAAAAACGTCCGTTGTTAAAACTTTATTTTGCATCGATACATGTCCCCTGGGGCAGGACCCAGGTCCCCAAACACTTTTTAGGACAATAACTTGCATATTAGCCTTTAAAATTAGCACTTTAGATTTCAAACGTTCGAAACCCATAGACTTTAACGAGGTTCTAAAGTTCACACACACTTTTGGTCTCTTCGCAGGTTCGAACGGGGGGTTCGGCTCATCCCTACTGGTGGGCACTGATTGGCAGCACTGATGGCACTGCACTGATAACCAGGATACTGACACAAGCCAGTTATCAGCTCTCTTCTTCCCTCACAGGTGATCACATGGTAAAGGAACGCTGTGATCCGAAGGGCTCAGTAATCACAGAGCACACTGCCTGCATGCCGCAGGGGATGTACGGGCAGCACAATCATGGGAGGTTGTCCATGGATGCCCTCCCATCAAAGTAAAGTCATGCTGTAGCAATCTTTCGTCTATAGAGCGGGAGGGAAGATGTTATTCGAATCTCAAAAAATGAATCAAAACTTACTTAGAAAACAAATTTGAAATATAAACATTTTGCTGATTATTGCTAAATTTCCTTCAGACTATGTGTGTGTGTTAGAATATAGCCATTTTACGAAAGAGAATAGAATAGAATCAACAGAATATAAAATAATAGAATATAAAAGAAACAAATAGAATAGAAAAAAAAATAGAAACGGATAGAATAGACTAGATTTGTTTTTATAGATTTGAGAAGGATAATAAAGGAAAATAAAATAGAAAGAATAGAGTAAAACAGAACAGAGTAGAAAAGAATAGAAAGTAAAAGAACAGAAAATACAAAGGAATAGAATAGAAAATAAAATAATAAAATAGAATAAAAAAAAATAACAAAGAATAGAAAATAATAGAATAGGATAGGAAAGAATAAAACCATCTTCTTTCGAATGTAAAATAGAATAGAACCAGCAATTCTTCACAATGAATTCAGATCGATTTGATATTATCGATTCAAATTCAATTTGAGCTTGATTCAAATGCTTTAATTAAAACTGAATCCGATCAAAAACTAACAAACAAAACAAATTTTTTTTTTTTTTTTGTAATGAACGCAACAAAACAAAAATTAGTAACTTAATGAATTGATCTGAAACAAAACAAGTTTTTTCTTTCTGTACATGTCTACTCTGTGCCTTACATACTTCTGACCCCTGTGTTATATACCCCTGATCCCTACTCTCTGCGCCCTAAACACCCCTGTTCTCTGCTTAATGCACTCCTGAGCCCTCTACTCTGTTCCTTACACATTTCTGACCCCTGAACTCTCTGTTACACAGTCTTGACCCCTATGCTCTGTGCATTATACTCTACTAAACCTTATAAATTCCTGACCCCTGCGTTTTGTGCAGTATGCACGCCGGAGTCCTGCACTCTGTATCTTACATACATCCTGTGGATGTTTTACATAGTTGCCAACATTCCCAAAAAATGTCAACAGGACACTTTTTTGTATGAAGGCGGATGGCTCTTTTAATTAGGGGCGGGGCATTCGTTTGTAGGTATGGTCTAGATAGAGTGGAAAAATGTGGCGTCCTACACCACAATAGCAATATGTGTATGGCAGAAAGTTTAACAATCTGCAAATGGTTAAAACTTTTCAGTGTCATTCAAATGCAGCCTCACCAGTGCCTATCAAATGCAGCCTCACCAGTGCCTATCAAATGCAGCCTTATCAGTGCCAATCAAATGCAGCCTCACCAGTGCCCATCAATGCAGATTTACCAGTGCCCATCAATGCAGACTCACTGTGCCCATCGATGCAGACTCACTGTGCCCATCAATGCAGACTCACTGTCCTCATCAATGCAGACTCACTGTGTCTATTAATGCAGATTCACTGTGCCCATCAATGCAGCCTATTAATGCAGACTCACTGTGCCCATCAATGCAGACTCCTTGTGCCCATTAACCACTTCAATACAGGGCACTTTCGCCCCCATTTTTCAGCTGTCACACTTTGAATGACATTGCGCGGCCATGCAACACTGTACCCAAATTAAATGTTTATAATTCTTTCCCAACAAATAGAGATTCCTTTGGTGGTATTTGATCACCTCTGCGGTTTTTATTTATTGCGCTATAAACAAAAGAACAGGGACAAGTTTGAAAACTTTTTGCTATAATAAATATCCCAATTTTTTTTTTAAACGATTTTTTTTCCTCAGGTTAGGCCGATATGTATTCTTCTACATATTTTTGGTAAAAAAAAATGCAATAAGCATTTATTGGTTGGTTTGCGCAAAAGTTATAGCATCTACAAAATAGGGGATAGATTTAGAGCATTTTCATTATTTATTTATTTTTTACTAGTAATGGTGTGATTTTTATCGTGACTGCGATATTGCGGCAGACACATCGGACACTTTTGACACATTTTTGAGACCATTCACATTTATACAGAGATCCGTGCACCAATGCAGACTCACTGTGCCCGGATCACATAGAGCGGTGATCTCCCGCTGTATCAAGGAGTTGGATTTGATCCAAGGAGTTGCCGTGGCAGCCGCTGAAACAATGTCCCGCCTCCTAGACTGGCTCCCATGATAGACGTCACGCTGATTAATTTTTCCTCAGCATTGAATCAGTGTGCTGTCAATTACATGAGCCGGTCTAGAAGGAGAGAGGGGGCGACAGGGGTTCGCGTGGCAACTGGGACCGCTGACCCCACCCCCCTACCCGTTGGTATGCTTTGGTGCCCGTATCGGCCCTGCTTGGGAAATTGATAATTTTTCGGCATTCTGCCTGGGACAAAGTCTCCCCAGGACATCAGTCAGTTTCCTGTAAATTTCTCTGGAAATCCGTGACTGTTGGCAACTATAGTTACACAATCCTGAACCCTGTGCTTTGTGCAAAGAACAAATTTGACCAATGAAACCTGTCAAACTCCTGGCCAAAATGTTTATTGTTTCAACAGTTACTTGTTCCTAAAAGGTCACTGATAAATTATTAAAGTTTTTCTTTAACCACTTGCCCATAGCAGATTTGCATCTACAAGGCGGCCATGCTGTGCAGAATCACGTATATATCTGGGTATGGGGCACACATTTAAGATGTAGTAATTAAAGCAAATATTTTAGGTACATTGGGCCAGATTCAGCAACACTTGCGCTGGAGTATTTCGATATGCGCCGCGTAACTGTGAAGATGCGCCGTCGTTTCTATGTGCCCGTACCCACCAAAATAGAGATGCGCCCAATAACGGGCCATTTGCGACCGGCGGAACGTTCCGACGCCAGAGTATCGTCAGCGCTTAATTTCGCTTGGCGCATCAGTCGCGCCTATTGATTTCCCCTGCAAATATGCAAATGAGGGATTTTTCCCAATTCACAAACGGATTAGCACCATACGCTGGCTACATGCGCCGCGCGTATCTCGTCCGTCCCGGCGCAAAGTTATTTCTACAAAAGGCTGCTTTATCTTTACTCCAGATGGCCACAGGTCAGCAGGAGAGCAGCTACAGCAGCGTTACCGACGATAAGAGCTAGCTGAGCACCCCAACTTGCAGGACAACACCTCTGTCCATGCTTGTCTGTCAAATTTTACAGCCATTAGGAAGGACATCATAGGTCTCCATAGCCGAGATGACGGCTGACAGCTCCTGGCCATTAAAGTTCAGCTTTCTCCTGTGTGTTTGCGGGGAACGGGAGCAGCCATCTCAGAACAAAAGTAACATCACTGCGGGGAGGGGGAGCAGGATATACTTTAGTGCGGAATGGCGCTTCTACGGGCGCATTTAAACGCCCAACGGAAGGCATTGCGCTGACGTTTCCCGTGAAGTGGTGCCGACGGAAGTTGTGAGCATGCGCACAAAGGGGGCGAGTGGAGCCTCACTCACTGCGCATGCTCCGTGGATGATGCGCTGAACGTAAGCCTCTGCGCTGGGCTCCGCCCATCATTTACATATGATCACACCCACTTCCCCTTGCGTCGGGTTACGCCAGCGCATTATCGTTACTCTGGCGCAAGTTTAACGCGCAACTGCTATGTGAATAACAGTACTTGCGCTGAAAGGGTCGTCAGAGTAACGTAAATGAGAAGCGTTACTCTGGAGCAAAGATGCTCTCATCTACCTGAATCTGGCCATTGACTGTGGCATATGTGTGCCAGGCATTGCTCCCAACTGTCCCTGATTTTCAGGGACTGTCCCTGATTTGGAATAAGGTCCCTCTGTCCCTCTTTCCTCCTCATTTTGGTCTGATCTATATAGTTGTATATAAAATTTACTTTTGATCTTTCAAAAAGTGTTTCCCAGTTGTAAACCTTTCTTCCAATTTATAAATTGCTGTATTTGTACATTTCAAAAACCAGTATAAAGGAATAGAAGTTGTAAAAAATAAAGAGCAAGGGGTGTGGCAAGGGGTATGTCCTATGCCTACATAATTTTGCTAATAAGCATCGCTCGCCCCTATCTCAAATTTGGGAGGAATGTATATGTGCATTTAACCATGCACCTTAAACCCTCTCCGTAGGTGTGCGCAGCGTATTGTATTAGGGTGTGCACCCCAAAGCCCAAGCACACACTACTGATCACTCACGATGTTCATTTAGAAAGGGAAGGGGATGGTCAATTACATATTTACCGGCCCCCTTCCTCCACTTTCCCTAAAACATCCTTGCAGCAACAGCTGACGGAAGAGGAGGAGGTGAGCTGGTAGTACTGCAGGGGGAAGGGGGGAGCCAGGGCAGTAGGGGGGAATCTGTGCTGTAAAGGCTGATTAGGGTGTTTCCTGGGCACACCTGGCACACCCTGTGCGCACGCCTATGACCCTCTCACTACTTTCAGTGTACATTTTGCCCACAACCTACATTTGGCATGTGCACCATCCTATTCAGTATGTTTAAAGGCTATTTTCACAACAGTTGCACAAGATTTATGGGCTAGTGATTAACCACTTAAGCCCCGGACCATTTGGCTGGCCAAAGACCAGAGGACTTTTTGTGATTCGGCACTGAGTCAGTTTAACTGACAATTGCGCAGTCGTGCGACGTGGTTCCCAAACAAAATTGACGTCCTTTTTTCCCCACAAATAGAGCTTTCATTTGGTGGTATTTGATCACCCCTCGTTTTTTATTTTTTGCGCTATATAAACAAAAATAGAGCAGCAATTTTAAAAGAAATTCAATATTTTTAACTTTTTGCTATATAAATATCCCCAAAATATATATAAAAAAAAACATTTTTTTTCCCTCAGTTTAGGCCGATATACGTATACTTATACGTATTCTTCTATATATTTTTGGTAAAAAAAATCCCAATATGTGTTTATTGATTAAATAAAAGTAAGGTCTAATGCGCTACTGTGAGTATACAGATGTGTAATCTGGTGGCATCAACAAGTTTGAGGCAGCTCAATCTAAAGTGTCCACAATACACATAATGAAGAAAGGAATAAATAAATAAATAGTGATGAGCGCTTCAAAGGGTGATACGTACAGTAGCCCCAACAAAAGCGCAATGGATGGGGAGAATAGCGGAGATTCAGCAGATGGAAAACCTAACGATGGTACTGAGAGAACAAGAAGAAAAATACTGGGAGATTTGGTCACCATATAGGGAATATAGGGAACGGAACTCATAAGGGCGCGAGGAACCAGTTTTTTCCTCCCCTTTGTTTTTTTGTTTTTTTTTGTCCCAAAGGTTGGAGGCAAGCTTTTCTATTGGGAGGTTTGGTAACCAGGGTGGGTCCCAGGTTAATAATAATAAAAGTGGAGAGCTGTTTGATAAGAAGACACAGACTAAGATAAGAATGTTATTGTATAAATGATATTGATTAAAGTCTGCTTAGTTATCTGTATGGAAGAAGAAAGAAAAAAAAAATTCAAAAATAAAGAATTTATAAAAAAAAAAAAGGGTGATACGTGAACACTACACAAATACATGGATGAATAAACAAAAATCAGTAAAAAAATTGCTGCTAATGGCTATATGTGCATAAATCAAACTTATTGTGTCAATAAGTAGAGTCCCATATATCAAGTGGGTCTAGGTGACAATCAGGTCCTGTTGAACCAGTGAGAAGGTATACTGGATAGTGGATAAAATGCACAAAACAGTCTTAAACTGGCACAAAACAGTCTTAAACTGGTGGTGTAATGGTGGGCTGGGTGATTAGATGGTGAGAATCTTCGCTCTGGATGCTTAACTATATCTAGGAATCCACACAGGTGTTGTAGTTCCCCACCTTGTGGGCGCTATATATGAGCATATAGTGTGGGTCATCCGGAATTGGAGATCTCGCTTTCCCAAATAGGTTCCCTCTCATACATCCAAGTGTCTACGATAATCCAGGCTCAGCAGTCCACCGGGTAGATGTGGTGGGTATGGAGGAAGATAAAGAAGATATCTCCAATGGTGAAGTAAGTTTGAACCAGCGGATATGGTTTATTGTTAAAAATCGTATACAAGATAAAAATCAAGAAACAAATAGATACAGCTATGGAGACGGAGCAATCGTACCACCACCTCGATTCTATTGGCCTCCGGCTTGTGCGGGTGTCACGTGATCTCGACTTCCCTACGGCGTTACGTCACGTGCCTCGTGACTTCATCAGGGGATTCCTATTGGTTGTCGGGCCACGGCTTAAATGTACTAGAAACCGGATGTAAACACGCCGCCATTTTCTTGAAGTCCCGTTATTGGGACAATGTATGTTATGGCGGGGCCATGTATAGATCTGACAGAGATTAACGTAGTTTTACAAATAGTGAAAATACATGTATTAAATATATGATAAAAAGCTCAGTGTGTAGTGCCTACGAGGATCCCGGAGTGTCATCTTGTATATATGACACAACCGATCGGGATGTTGGTACGGGGATAAACCTCTTCTCCCATACATGATAATGTTTACTTAATGGACATATATAAAAATATATATGAATAAATAAAAATTTAAATTTAATATAAAAGTTGTAAAATTAATGGAAATATACTCTTATGAGTTTACTATTCCCTTGGGTGTGGGGTGATACTGAGATCGCCCTGTCTGGGGACACCCAATATGTGCTCGGTGAGATACATGATATTAAATAACAATGGAAAAAAATTAAATAAAAGACAAAGTTCCTTACTGGTGCATGGAGACAGCCGTTATGGCCGCTGCCATTATGATGTGAATGACCTTACATATGATGGTAGCTACCTCATGGTTAGACCCATTGATAGAATTGGTGAGATGCATACCATGCAAACTAAATAGGTACTAACTGAGCGTCACTCAATATCTGAATATGCTAGGGGGAGGGGGGTCATTTGGTTAGTGTGTGCCACCGACACCCTCCAAGCCCGAGGCCACCAGATGTAGTCAGACATATATGATAGTGAGATGACAGTCAATGAGTTACAGAGTCCTTAATGACATGATAATATATGATCTTAAAATGAACCATAGGTAAAATGGAATCTAAAATTATGATATTAAAATTAAATGTTTAAAAAATTGTTTAAAAAACAGTTCAGATCAAAGTCCACATTCAAGCCTCCTGGGGACAGAGTGTTGAGGGTATGAATCCAACGTGATTCTTTCTGGCTAATGAGACACATATTTTTTGGCTACCTCTCCAGGATGCCTTGAATTTTTCAATGCCCCAGAATTGTAATGTAGTGGGGTCTTCATTGTGCACCTTTGAGAAATGGCGTGATACACTATGTTTGGTAGAGCCACGGGATATGTTGTGTATATGTTCTTCTATTCTCAATTTTAACTTTCTTTTTGTCCTGCCCACATATTGCAGTTTGCAGTCACACTGGAGTACATAAATGACTCCTTCAGTGTGGCATCCAATAAATTCATTAATTTGCTGTGTATGTCCTGTGTTGGTGCTAACAAAATCAAGCCTTTTGCCTTGGAATAGCTTGGCATGTCTGCAGGCAAAACAATTCCTGCAAGGGTAAAATCCTTTTCCTTCAAAAAAGGAAAACATTGGTTTATTGGTTTATTTATTGTTTATTGATTGATTTGCGCAAAAGTTATAGCGTCGACAAAATAGGGGATAGTTTTATGGCCATTTTTATTAATATTTTTTCTTTACTAGTAATGGCGGCGATCAGCGATTTTCATTGTGACTGCGACATCATGGCGGACACATCGGAAACTTTTGACACCATTTTGGGACCATTGTCATTTTTACAGTGATCAGTGCTATAAAAATGAACTGAATACTGTAAAAATTACACTGGCAGTGAAGGGGTTAAGCTGTAGGGGACACTGAATGGGTTACGTGTGACCTAGGGAGTGCTTCTAACTGTTAGGAGGCGTGGCTTGCCATGACACATCACTGATTGCTGTTCCCGATGACAGGGAACAGGGAGAGATATTAACCACTTAACGGCCGCCGCACGACTATGTACGTCCACAGAATGGCACGTACAGGCAAACTGGCAAATATATATAAAAACGGGGGGGGGTTAGAGCTGCGCCATGACATCCGGACACAGTGTGAACCGATAGTCCTCAATCCCAATAGGATAAATTGTTCTTCCACACAAATTAAAGATGAAAAAGAGTCTATGTTATAGACAACTTGGAGGGATATGTATCTGCTTGGGGCAGGATATAACAGTCACCAACGTGATACACCGCACACTTCACTCTTCGGTGAGACCCACCACCAGTTGTATTAGCAGCTTACCAGATGAACTATAAATGACAGCAGTCGGCTATAGCCAGAGCCGCGGCCTTTGCAGGGAAAATCACTTCCTAGATGGAACTCAGCAGACTCAGACTCCAGTCCATCAGCCAAACACCCGACACCACCACGCGGTCATGTATAGAGAATAGCAGACATAGTGTAATCCCGCAAAGGTTATTTATTAAAACATAAAGTTAAAAACGTACTCACATTATGTAGGAGTATTGTAGGCACATAAAAAGTTTGTTGCCGGCCGGCGAACACATAGGCGGAGCCCTTCCTCCTGAACGCGATGACGTCACCGCACGTCCTCCAGACGCGTTTCGTCATTGGACGTTGTCAATGGGATAGGGCGTAGCGGTGCGTCATCCATTATATGGGCTCAAACCTCGCCGCGAGGTGTGAGCAAAGTACTGTAGACGCCATCTTGGACGAGGGCAAAAATGCCAATACACGACCGCGAGTTCAGTATTATCTGAACCTATTGGAATCAGTAATATGGGATAAAAACATAATAAATCAATTTGATTGTATGGCGAACAGGCACTTGCGCTTATACAAAGAAAAAAGGGGGGGGGAGGGAAAGGGAAAAACGTTTGCAATAATAAGGACTGCCGGATTGCTCGTCCCAGGAAAAGCCCTTCAATGTGACGTACACATCTCCAGGGCGACATCTAGTGGGATATTAAGAAACTTCACTAGAGGAACAGCCTCTATAATAATAGTGCTGATTTCCAATCGAAAATTAATCTGGAAAAAATAAATAAATAAAAATACACTAGGTGATCAAGCTACGGATCCCGGGTGCTTTACATAATCCTAGTTGGTCTCATAGATGCATAACCATATTAAGTAAATGGAAAAATTAATTAGATTTCTATCTAGTTCAATATAATACTGATCCAATAATGACATTGGACAGAAACGTTATATTAAAAATAAATAAAATAAATTAAATAAAAACCAAGATGGTCAAAAAATTAAGGTTGTATGACCCATAGCTATAGCCACAAGCTTGCATATTTCTTTTACACAAGTGAGTTAAAAAACTCGAGTGAAATAATTGGTACCCTAAGATATAAATAAAACCCCACAGTGACCCCCCTCATGAGTTTTTCAAACCATTATATAAATATATATAAAAAAATTTTTTTGAATAAAATAAAATATATGAGGTGCAGAAATTTGATGGCTTATATGAAAAGGCCCCTTGTATTATTAGTGTAAAAAAGCACCCCCAGTGTTACTAAAGACCCCCCTGGTCAATCTACCCTGGCGTCGACCCAACCTCAACACAGTGAGTTTACATATGGTATTTAATCCATTATAAATAATTAAGTAATTAGAAAAAAATAATAACCCGACACCCCCCCCCCTTACAGCCCCGCTCCCCAACCTATTTAACCCCCCCAACCATAGTCCCCCCAATTTGTGTG